>OX401987.1:8509842-9793057 GCA_947859335.1 Tortricodes alternella | reverse complement strand
TTTAGGCCCCATATTGTCAAAATTGTCTCCTCTGCTGCACTGGGAGTGAAGAAATAGCATAGAATGCGTGCAGATGCTTATCATCCTGGCATGTCGTAAAAGTCGACTAAGGGACGGGTCCTCTCCAACATGGTGGACTATCTGTACGGGCGATAGGCTGATCACCTGTCACCATACGGTTCATCATACCATCTTAGGACTAATTAATCGAATGTGGCCACAAGTAGTCTTGTGGCTCTGCCCACCCCATTAGGGATTTCGGGCGTGATACTATGATACTATGTATTGTCAAAATTATTGTAAAAGGTACCAACCATTGATGATAATATAGTATAACTAGTGGACCCGCCACAGCTTCACCCACGGTATTTTCCATACAAACTTTATCACCCCTTTAGGGGTGGAATTTCGAAAAACCCCTCCTTAGTGCACCTCTAGTGCAACTATAAGAAAGGGCTGCCACAATAGATCAGCAATGGTCGAGGCGGCACATATATGGCCCAATAACACCCCCCAATAATAATAATAATAGTGCACCTCTAGGCTACTCGAGGAATATTTCCTCCAAATTTAGGCTCCGATTAGGCTGTGCGTTGTCTATAAGTGAGTACTGTTTTATATATATTTGACTGACCCTTAAACGCTTTGCCACCATAGGCGACAGCCGTGTAAGAGCAGTCTGATCTATAAAAGACAATTTTTTATAACGACCAACGATTCATTTTGTGCGGGATTGCGTGTCCGCTACTTCTATATATTTAGACCCTTTATAATGGAAATTGTTGTATTGATATCAATTTTATATCCTTAACCTTTTGACCGCCAAGCATGTCTGAGAAGTAACACGAATTTCAACTTTAAGTCAAGGTAATGAAGGACTTTTTAACCTGTATCCGCTGACGGCTGTAGCCGACTGGCGGTCAAAAGGTTTAACGCTTGGTCGTCACAAAGCGACACACGGGTGTGAGCCGTCTGATCTTAAACAGACAACTTTTACAACACTTTATTTGAAGCCTTGAGAAGCATGATTTGGATGTTGTTGAAAGGCTATCTTCTATTTTTAACCGACTTCAAAAAAACCGAAGGAGGAGGTTCTCAATTCGACGCGTATATTTGTTTTTTAAACTTAATGAGATATTGATGAACATTTTTTTTTTTATATTATTAAACAAATAATGAATAGAAAAAATAAAACACAATTCCGGAGGGAATAGCGATAAAGGAATTGACTACATTTTTATGAAAAGGGGTCATCCATAAAGTACGTCACACCTTATTTTCGACGAAGTGTGACAAGGGGTAGTTTGTGACGTCACATTTCAAAATCTAATACATCTAAGTGTTAAAATGCCAAAATTAAACTATTAACGAAAAACTGGAAAATATTTACAAATCTATCTGTATGGACATAAGGTTTAAATTGTTTTGTTGGCGAGTTCACACACTCTTTACTAGTGTAACGCGCGGGTCCCGTTTTTACAAACGTTTCATTTTAATGTTGATAATATTAAAAAAAAAATTAAATGGAAATAAAACTTAATTTCGGAACTGCTGTTTTAGTTTAATAATTTGTAGATGTAAAATTGCAAAATATGTGACGTCACACTAGGGAGGGGGGGGGGGGGGGTCTCATAAATGTGACCAACTGTGACAAGGACGGGCACACGAAATTAGTGTGACGTACTTTATGGATGACCCCAAAAAAGAATTACAATATTTTGGTTATTTCTTCACAAGTTTTCTTCTAGGTGAACATGGAACAAACAGTATACAGAAACTATCAGAAAGTCACAATCCAGGAGTCGCCAGGCCGCATTCCCGCTGGCCGCATCCCTCGCTCCAAGGAGTGCATACTGTTGGCTGATCTGTGCGACAGATGCAAGCCCGGCGATGAAGTGGACTTGACCGGCATTTACACGAATAATTATGATGGGTCACTTAATACTGAACAGGTAACGTTAAGTAGTTTTTTTTTTAAATTTAATTTAATTTTGTGTTTGTCCTTAAGAGGACTGTGAACCAAAGGCAAAAATGAACAACGATTTCCACCCCTTAAATGTTAACCGATTTTGACCAATTTTTGATATGTTGTCAGTCAGGACAAAATCTAGGTCTATCAATTTTTTGAATTTTGATTAAAGATCAAGAAAGTCAAATAATGCCGAATTTAGTTTCGTATGAGAATATTGTAACCACAATCAAACTGAATTTATTGATTATAGTCAAAAAATCAAAACGTATCTCTATACCTAGATTTTATTCTGATTGAGAACCTATCAAAAATTGGTGAACATCGGTTAACATTTAAGGGGTTGAAATCGTTATCGCCTTTTCAAAAGAAAAGCCGTAGGTTCAAACTCCTCTTAAATGGAGTACCTAATGAATTTAGTGTAAACATTCGTAAAGAAGTTTATGTTAAAACCGTATGATTTTGCACGCTTTTTTGTAAAAGGTATATGACATTATTGGCACCTAACAGAATTAGGTACTGAATACTTTACCATCTAACTTGGTGACATAATGTTACGCAGATAAATGACTTGATTTGTAATGTCATCTGAGTGTATTCCCTTTAAACTGACCCCTTTACAATTAGAACAAATTTGGTAACTCCCCCATGACCGTATTAGTACTACAGTGGTTTCAACGTCGAGGTATTTAAAAACTTGCTTGCGCCCGCGACCCCCTGAGCAGGGGTTTGCGACCCCCGAGGTCGCGACCAACAGGTTGAATAACACTGCTTTAGACGATTTCTTTAGTAAGGCTTTAGTGTATCATACAATACAAGCCTTTAGTCACATGACTTTAATTATGATTCTTATTATTATAAACTAGCTGTTCCCGCGGCTTTGTTTGGGATGATTTTTCGTACAAATAGCAATATGTCATAACAACACAAATAATTTCAAAACCATTTATTTTATATTTCAAAAAAAAATATATATTTAAGATCCTCATAACGAGCCCTTTCATTTGATATGCCACACGCCATATTTTGCAAAACGTACGTACCAGGGGGGCTAGCACGACACGCCCGCGAGTCGTTTGTCGCTCAGTGCGTCCCTGTCAAACTAGTCAAATACGTAAGGGACGCGAACGAAACGACTCGCGGGCAGGTCGTGCTAGACGTGCAGAAGTGATGATGGTTATTATCTTTGTAGTTTTGCCTCTATCATGTTTCTTAAAGTGCAAAAACTAATGGCCTAGCCTGTATAATGAATGTCTTCCGACATTAGCAAGTATGATATACACTCGTCCAAATCAGAGCTGTTATCGAGAGACCATTCTAATAAACAACACTTGACAGGGTTTCCCGGTGTTCGCAACGGTGATCATAGCCAACTATATAGTGGTGAAAGACTGCAAGCACATAGTGGAGTCTTTGACGGACGAGGATGTCGCCAACATAGTGAAGCTGTCCAAGGACCCGCGCATCGGGGAGCGCATAGTGCAGAGCATGGCGCCCTCCATCTACGGACACGACTATATCAAGAGGGGCTTGGCACTGGCCCTGTTTGGTGGAGAGCCGAAGAATCCAGGTAATGTTCGCTCGCACAGAGGCGTATTTAAAGATTTGGCGCCCCGGGCCAGTTAGCTTTGCCGCCCCATTAAGTAATAAAAAATATTGTAGGTAACACAGAACTGTATCGAGATAGAAGGAAAGAGGTCGTCGATTTGTATGTAAACTGAGCGTGTAACATT
Source organism: Tortricodes alternella (assembly GCA_947859335.1). NCBI lineage: Eukaryota > Metazoa > Arthropoda > Insecta > Lepidoptera > Tortricidae > Tortricodes > Tortricodes alternella. Next base: position 9,789,355 of record OX401987.1, on the reverse strand, counting down.
TATGCGTAGTTACTCTGATATCACGTGTGTAATTCAGTGACGGGAAGCATAAGTGTAAGGCCTGAGTGGACGCTCGCAGCGGGGCGTTCTGCGGGGCGTGCAGCGTGGCGGGCGAGCGGAAGGTAGAGCGTCCAGCGTGTGGCCTCAGTGCACGCTCAGCTCACCGCTCGTGTGAATCGGTCGCGATCATCATAGAATGAAATAACAGTTCCTTCCTAGAGCCTCAAGACATGTGCGTGAAGTGTTTTCTGACTATTTTACGAACAACAAGATTGATTTGTAACATTTAATTGTAAAAAAATACTAATAAAATTGATAAGAAATGAAAATAAAATACTTAATAATTTACCTTCTTTATTCAGTTTTATTGCAAATTCTTTCCATATTTTATTTTTATAATAGTCTATTTTTATATAAACTGTGCGATGATAGCCAAAGTGCAGGTTTATTTTCTATTTCGATAATTATTTGTTCGCACGACATGACTGCACGCTCTTGTCGCCGCTGCAAATCACAAACAGGTTTGAAGCTGCCCGCGACGCCCCGCTCGACGCTCCATTGCCCGCCAACTTGCCCGCTCTGTGTTTGCTTTGTGCAGCGTCCACTCAGGACACCAGTATGAGTTTCATTTGTTTAACATGCACGCCGCCCGCCCCGCCCCGCTGCACGCCCGACTCGAGCGTCCACTCAGGCCTTACACGACCGCCTTACGATTCAACGCGGCAAACCGAGTCTAGGCACCGCCACTCCCACCGCTCCGCGTCTCGCCACCGCCATTGTTACACACAAAGATGATCTCACGACATCTTTTTGGCACGCGGGCACATACACTCTTTCCATGTATAGTTCTGTGGTTGGTAAGCTTGACAATAAAAGGCGTCCAAAGAAGGCCGCGAGGCTTCGCCGCCCCTCGCAGCCTGCCGCCCCGAGCCAAGGCCCCCCCCGGCTCTAGGGTAAATACGCCCCTGGATACTAACTTTAGGCGAGTACAGTAAAAGGATATGACGAATTTTTGAAGCGCGGGAAATGCCATCGACCAATCAGGATCAAACGCACGTCTAAACTCCGTGCATCTTATTGGTCGCATGGTTGCCGCCATGGCGCGCGGCGTGAATGAGACCAGTGAGACGGAAAAAAGCTGCAATGTATTTTGCACCTTATATTTATGTGACACAAGTTTGATTCTAATTCTTAATACCATCGGATTCGTTATTTCGTGTCCGTCCGAACGAAGATTCACGATGTGCCATATAAAGTGGGTGCTACTGTAAAGGTGTTTTTTTTTTTTAGCGGATGCAGTATAGAGTCTGTGGTTCTTAATATATATACTTAATAAAAAAAACCACTTGAATCGTTTGAAAATACATGGGATATGCGGCGGCACTGCGGAATGCAACGAACACGTACTCGAAGTATTTGAAACAATAACGAAATGGCTCCAAGATCATAACTTAGAAATGAACCTTAAAAAAACTAAAATAATTCAATTCAAACCTATTCAGAAAAAACCATTAGAAATGACATTGCAATTTAATGATACGACAATTGAAGAAGTAAAGGAATTTCAACTCTTAGGAATAAATAAAGATTCGAGTTTAAATTGGAAGTCCCACATACAGAACGTTAAATCTAAGTTATCAAGATTTATCTACGCGCTTAGTGTCCTGAAAGTTAATACAAACTTGGAAACTGCTTTATCGGCATATTATGCATATGCGCACGCGTGGCTCCAATATGGCGTAATACTGTGGGGCGCCAGCACAGAGGTGCAACAGCTCTTTGTGATGCAAAAAAAGTGTGTTCGCATCCTTACGAACACAAGGAGACCAAATAGTTGCCGTCCGCACTTTGTACAACAAAACATCCTTACGCTACCCTCTGTATACATAATGGAGGCCGCACTTTTTGTAAGAAAACACTCGGACTTATTTAAAACAAAAGAGCAACTTAGAACAAATAGTAGACAGAATAAAAACCAATTGGTATTACCAAATTCAAAATTAGCCATGTATAGAAAAGGACCTTATTACCGATGCATAGTAATTGCTAATAAAATACCCAAATCGATTAAAGAGGAAGCTGACAACAACTTGTTCAGAAATAAATTAAAAATATTTCTCATTAACAAATGCTATTATTCAATTGAAGATTTCTTAAATGATAAAACTTTGACATTTTAGAATTTAAAAGTAGGTAGTCGGGCTTTGGTTTTGATTTTTAATAATGATTTTAATGAATTAAATTAAATTATAATAATATGTATATGGAAATTAATTGTAACTAAGGATAATTTAGTTTTTAAGTTTAGTTTTTAAGTATAACATTATGTGCCCTTACAGGGTGTCATGTACCAACTGCCATGCACTTTATCAACTATAATTGTAATGAACATTGACTTATGAATGAATAAATAAATAAATAAATAAATAAATAGATACGGTATAAAATATTAGACACTCCGTATTGTCAAAAGAGAATGTTACAAAACTTGATTCACAGACACTGTTTTAGTCCCGAAAATAATTAACAGCCGAACAGATGCTAAAACAAATAAAAGTATTCTCATGAATCCCATCTTTCATAAAAATATATAATTTTTATTTGCAGGTGAAAAGCATAAATTGAGAGGCGATATCAACGTTCTAATCTGCGGTGACCCCGGTACCGCCAAGTCGCAATTCCTCAAGTATACTGAAAAGGTAAATTTCAACTTTATTCCTTTACATTAAGAACGTGTCTAAGATCGTCCGTTCTTTGCAGTAACGTGTCAAAGATCGTCCGCTTCATTGCTAAATAAATGTTAACTTTGTGTCTTTGTAATTGGGTTCATTTTGCTTCAGATCGCTCCTAGAGCTGTGTTCACAACGGGACAAGGCGCTAGCGCCGTCGGGTTGACTGCGTATGTAAGGAAAAATCCTACCACAAGGTCAGTTTGTCTTTAAGATAACATTTTGGCACTTCATTCATTTGACTCATCTTCTTGCCATGATGCCTTTGGACTATTCCAATGAAATCTGCACGGCTGATTTGGCACAAAATAGGGTAGTATTTATTTTTAATGATTGGCAGGACTTTGTAGATCATTTAAGGGGGCGCCGGCCGTCCAGTGGCGCCCTCATCACTGTTATTTTGTTTTCTATTAAACTAAAGTATTTTATTAAAATCGAAGCCATATAAGTTGTAACGCAACTTAATACACAATTTATATGCTATGTAAATATAGCTTTACAAAGTATAAACGATACGTAATAATTTTAAAAGAAAATCGCGGCCACTTCTATATTAAAATAATTAGATGACGGTTATACTTTGCAAAGCTATAATACATAGCATATATATTGTGTATAAAGTCGCGTAACAACTTATATGGCTTTGATCTTTATAAAATACTTTAGTTTAATAGAAAACACAATTTAATGTGGGAAAGGATTTATATATATATTATATAGATATACTCATACACAACCACACTCACACACACGCTCATTTAAGAACACTAGTGTAAGTTAGATTGTAATAAAATTATCTGCAAAGTCTGCGTTTGCACTGCACTGGCTCCTGTACCACAGGGTAACCTAGCTCAGGAACCAGGAATGTATACTCTCTATTAAGTCTCAAACAATAAACATTTTCATTTCAATTACAGTGATGAGGGCACTTAAAGTTTATAGAACAAAATCATTCTACGCATAAATTACGAAGTTTTATTTTCAATTTCAATAAGCATGGAGTGTGACTAAAACATAATAATGCAATACCCAGGATGTACTATTACACTACTGCTACAAAAAAAAAACATGGTTGAAGATGGCGGGTGTTGCTATCAACCCGGAAATTTAGTTAAAAACCAAATAATAAATGCTGACAATGAGGGTGTTTCGGATAGGGTCTAGGCATGAGACACTGTTTGGGCCACCTTGCAAAGGCTTTGTGATGAATTAGATATTGTTATGATATGCTTTTTTTTTTAGAGAATGGACTCTAGAAGCTGGCGCGTTGGTGCTGGCGGATCGCGGCGTGTGTCTGATCGACGAGTTTGACAAAATGAACGATGCGGACCGCACCTCCATACACGAGGCTATGGAACAGCAGTCCATCTCCATATCCAAAGCGGGCATCGTCACTTCCCTGCACGCGAGGTACTTTATTATTACATAGGATTTATTATTTAAGCCAAATACATGGTAAGCTCTTCAAATTGTTTATAGAAACTTTATTCCACGTCTATGTTGTAGGTAGTCAAAATGTTTAAATAATTTTATGGAGTCCCTTATTTTTACTGTTAAGTACTTACATAAAGTCGATTCGTTCTTAGTTGTGTTATTTGGTAAACAAGTTTATAACTTCAAAATGTACCTCTTTTTGGGTGAAGCAGCTAGTTAGGAATCTTAGGTGAAAAATTGGCAAGGTTGAACATATCCAAATATTATCTCTGGTTGCTTTATTTACGAAGAAATAGCTGTTTTAGGCAAAAAAAGTTGCATTGCGAGGTTAGAAACTTGTTTACCAAATAAAACAAGTAAGAATGAATCGATTTTAGATCTAGTTATAGAGTATTGGTCTCACGGCGCAGTTATGTATCGATCTATGTGCATACATGTATGTATAGTATCGGGGTAATGGAATGAATCAGTTATCAATGGACCTTGCCTGTGTGTCTACCTTTTATTCGTTTCTAACCCAACTACCTATTCTAATATCTGTTTGTAATTTCCATTTTACTTAGATACTAACACATTTGTGTTTGTCCTTCAATTACATTGGCGTCAGTCGTCCAATCACAACACGTCTGTCTCTGTGTGTAGATGACGCTTTTTAGGGTTCCGTACCACATAAGGAAAAAAGGAACCGTTATAGGATCATTCGTGTGTCTGTCTGTTTGTCCATCTGTCAAAGCTGATTTGCTTCGAAACTACTGGACCGATTGAGTTGAAATTTTGGACACATATGTAAGCCAGTGACCGCAACACGGTGTATCGTAAATAAATGAATTTTGAACATCAAGGGCCAGTTTTGGGGGAAAATCAGAAAATTTAAAAAAAAGTTTTGCAAACTATGGCGTGTGACATATCAAATGGAAGGTCTATGAAGGTATTCATTTTTTTTTTAAATAATTTTAAGATAAATGGCTTTGAAGTTATTTAGGAAAATAGGTGAAAGTTGACCATTCCCACCTTTATCTCCGAAACTGCCGAACCTAAAATTTCAAAAAATACAGAAAATATGTCTTTACCTATAGATTACAGGAAAACCTATAAGAAGTCTATGGTATTTAAGGTAACATAAGAAATTTCATATAATCACGGAACCCTCTCCACGCGAGTTTAACTTGCACTTGTTTTTTTTTTTTTGCAGGTGCTCGATAATAGCGGCGTCGAACCCGATCGGCGGGCGGTACGACGCGTCGCTGACGTTCGCGGAGAACGTGAACCTGTCGGAGCCCATCCTGTCGCGCTTCGACGTGCTGTGCGTCGTGCGCGACGAGCCCGAGCCCATGCGCGACGCGCACCTCGCCAAGTAATTCACTTACGTTGATACCTACTTTTAAGTTATTTTAATATGTATGTTAGTCTGTAAGGTAGTTATGTATGGGCCACTGATGCCTGCAATAAATGGTTTTATTATTATTATTATTATCACAATGTCCGGAATTAAATTTAAAATTATATTAAGAAAATTACTACTACAGAATTATTTTTTTAATTTTAGGGAATATTTTGAATTTAATTTTAAAGATACTTAATTAGCAGGGCTCGAACAAATCATGCGGATGACATCAAAATGACGTAGTTTTGCACACAAGATGATGTTTTGTATTTAAACTTCCATGTGACATATCGCACGAATAAAGATGACATTCTATTGCGTCTTTATAAATATTAATTAACATAAATCCAAGCTCAACAAAAACACAGTCACCTGAATGACAATTTAAGTCAAAGACGTTATATACACCCTCCACTACTGCACTGGGAGTGAAGAAATAGCATAGAATGCGTGCAGATGCTTATCATCCTGGCATGTCGTAAAAGTCGACTAAGGGACGGGTCCTCTCCAACATGGTGGACTATCTGTGTGCGCGATGGGCTGATCACCTGTCACCATACGGTTCATCATACCATCGTAGGACTAATTAATCGAACGTGGCCACAAGTAGTCTTGTGGCTCTGCCCACCCCATTAGGGATTTCGGGCGTGATGTGTATTATATACATAACGTCTCAATATCGTTTAGGTACCTACTTAAATAGGTTGACTAATGATAAATGATGTGATAATTGTTTATGAAAATAATATTTGAAATCACCTATGAGTGGTTTAACGTCATTCGCATGATTTGTTCGAGCCCTGTTAATTAGCAATAATCAATGTTTGACATGACAAAATTTATAATTTATTTATTTTCTTTTCATTTTAATTTAATTTTGTTGACATTGGTATAAATTAAAAAAAAAAAAAAAAAACAATATTTTGTGTACTTTCCTATTGTACGCTCCAATGGGCACATTATGTGCGACCTTTAAAGCTTGAACATCTTCACCAATGTGTACACCATAATCCGACAATAAAGACAGTTTTCATTTTCAAGTAAAGCTCGTTTCCACTAACGCCTGTTCCGCATATTCAAACCGGATATAGAATTGCTAACTACCAGTCCTCTGCGCAGGGTATATAGATTACCCGACTGCGGCGAAGCAAAAAGGCGGGTTGTGATTTTGACCGGTATGTGTGTATGTTCATCTGTTCTCTCATAACTACTAAACTAATCATCATAATTTAAGAAACGAGGTATCGTTGGAAGCCTCTTTATAGTCCGCTAGTTATAGGCTATGTGACGTCCCATTAAATTGAATATGGCACCCTCTACAGGACATAAACGGTACGTTCCCCTTAACGTCCGCAACGCCCTCGGCCGCGACCGCTGAAATTGCCGTTCCACTAACGTAAAAAGGCCGCGGGCGTTGTAGGACGTTTTAATGAAAGTCCACTCTGACCCACCAATATTGTCTGGGCGAAGTAGGCGCGACGCGGTCGCCAACAGTGACGTCATCTATGACGTCAAGCGATCGCTCGCAACGACCACTGAGGGAACGATACAGAGGGTGTTACAATCGTTGCGGGTGTTAAGTGGAACGTACCTAAATCGTTAAGTAATAGTAGTTTATGCAACGGTTGCATAATGATAGGCATTAAAACACTAGTGCGGTTTTCATGAAACGAGCTGTAGCGAGTTTCATAATAAAATCGCACGTGTGTTTTAAGGCCAAATTATGCAGAGTTGCATACATAACTTTATCTACACACATATTATAAATCCTCCATGATGGGTTCAGAAAGAATATTTTCTGGTAACAAGTTATTTGTTGCAATCGTGGCTGCATATTTCCGATATCCGGCGCATTTTCACATCACACACACTCCGAGAAGACTATTCATATTTTCAACTAAAATGTAAATTACAAACAACTTTTTCTATTCATTTCAACAACAATTCTACTTTCGTTCAGCAAAACACCAACATAATGGCGGCAATTCGATCCTCCGTCAAGACCATTTTTTTGAAATCATAGACAAACGAATGAAGTCTCTATTCTCATGTCACTCGAGATCCAATGTTGTGCAGTTTATATTAAAAAAACATACTAAATTGACGTTTCGTATCAATAACTGTTTTAATATCTATGGATACTAGAATAGAGACCCACTTGAGTTTTGACAGCTGTTCCAAATTTAATCTCATTTCTATACTAAAACCGATACGGGAATAACATTGCAGCACTCGTTTTACCTAATTGGTTGTCAAAATGGTGGTCATTTCCTACGGTTTTTGATTACAATATGGAGGTTTTATGATATGGGTGTAGATAAAGACTTTTTAATGATGGCTATCGAATGATAAGTACATTTCAATATTGTTAGCTGCTTTATACTTTTTAGAGCGTGATTTTTCAGTAGTCGGGTGTCGGGTTTTTAACTTGTTTCCCAATAGTAGTGAAATATGTTTCTCGACTAAGTAAAATCTCCCAATAACAAGTTTTTTTGTATTCAGATTCGTAGTGTCGTCTCATATCCGGCACCACCCGACGCAGCGCGGCGCGCCGCTGGAGGACGAGGCCGCCGACCCCGACTTCGCGATCCCCCAGGACCTGCTCAAGAAGTACATCGTGTACGCGCGCGAGAACGTGCGCCCTAAAATACAGGTGATATTTGTCATTAGCGAAGTTGAAAATATTGTTAAGTAAATTAATATTCTGAAAATAAGCATTAAGATTTAAGAAAAACAGCAAGAGTCAAATGCGACTTTGCCCTCGGTGCGCGGGTTAAAATATATTATTTATTTTCATTCAAAAATCTACTTTTTATGGCTCCGTACCCAAAGGGTTAAAACGGGACCCTATTACTAAGGCTCTGCTGTCCGCCCGTCCGTCTGTCACCAGGCTGTAGCTCATGAACCGTGATAGTTGACAGTTGAAATTGTGACAGATGTCACAGATGATGTATTTCTGTTGCCGCTATAACAACAAATACTAAAAAAGAATAAAATTAATATTTAAGTGGGCTCCCATACAACAAACGTGATTTTTCCCCCGTTTTTATAGATAATGGTACGGAACTCTTCATGCGCGAGGGAATTGTCACAGATGATGTATTTCTGTTGCCGCTATAACAACAAATACTAAAAAAGAACAAAATAAATATTGAAGGGGGCTCCCATACAACAAACGTGATTTTTTCGCCGTTTTTAATATCACATGGGAGCTAAGTAATAAATGGACTTGCGAGCGTAGCGAGTGATATTCTACTTAGAATCCAAGATACGCGAGCGAATCGTACTGCCCGCGAATTATTTTTTTACCTCCCAGGTGATACTGCCTTTTCCATCTATTATTAGGAAAATAACTGAAACATGAATGTAATATAATTAACGATTTTACTGACGCACCGGTTTATTTTTCCATCAGAACATGGACCAAGACAAAGTAGCGAAGATGTACAGTCAGTTGCGCCAGGAGTCGCTCGCCACGGGCAGCCTGCCCATCACCGTCAGACATATTGAATCTGGTGAGTACATAATATCATCATCATCCGACCGGTTGCCCTTAGTCGTTAAAGACACTGTTTTTAACACGTTTTTATTTGCTTCATTTGTAACTAACTAACAATAGTAGATTGTTGCACCAAGCAGAAAGTGATTCATTATTGCGCCGAGTGTTGGTTTGGAGCCCGAACGCTAGTGAGGGCTCTAAAAACACGAGCGCAATAACAAATCACTTGATGCGAGGTGCATAATCTGCTTTTCTTTCTACTACTGCTAAAAGTTGGTAAAAAACGTAAAGGTACAGTTAAACCCAACTAGCGAAGTAAAAAAGATATTGGCACCTGTTATGACGCACCCTTAGAATTTTTTATATAGCCTATGACACTCGCCCGTTCTCCCCGAATCTTAAGATACCCTATTTATTAAAATCAGTCTATTGGTTCTGAAGCTAAAGTCGAAAATCCGAAAATTTTCACAGAAATCTTGTATCTAGTCTATTAATTGTCATATTATGCCATTTTTTTTTAAATCTGTTTATAACCCATACTATCTTATCAGCCAGTATTTTGAGCATAACATTTTAGACGAGACAATCACAGTTCGATATGGCCGCCAATATGCTGTTTTTATTTTTTGCTAACAGTAAGTCCACAGAAGAGTGGTCGGCTCTCTCGTCGGACTGTGAATGGGCGGATTGGGTAGCTGTTGGTGTAAACTTCTTGATCAACCAACCAAATTAAAAAAAAATACAAAACAGTGCAATAATGAAATTTGTATGCAACTTTATTTGCTCTAGAGAAAATAAGGGCTGCTTTGTGCTGAGTATTTAAGGCCATTATGATGAAATTAAAGCGTAGTAGGAAGAAAACAATGTAGTACCACGTACGGTAGGAATTTGGAACGATCTTGCAGCGGCAACGTTCCCGGACCGATACAACCTAGGGATCTTCAAAAAACGAGCCTACTCCTTTCTCAAAGGGCCGGCAACGCATCCGTGATTCCCCTGGTGTTGCGGGTGTCCATAGGCGGCGGTGATTGCTTACCATCAGGCAACCCGCCTGATCGTTTGTCCCCCTCTTAATATAAAATATATATATATATAAAAAGTAGAATCTTTGAAGTAAATTTTAACCTACTTCTCCTTAAAACTTTGCAAGTGTATGCAATTCGCATGATTACACATTAATTTGGTATCATAGAGCTGATCTGACCATGAAGGTTTTTGTACCCCTCGAGTTTGGGTTAATTTGGTTTCTTTGGACGAGTCCAATACATTACCTCAGTATTTTGTACTTTTTACCGCGTTACTGACAAAAGCGTGTGTTTTTAGTTTTTTTGAACTATAATTATTGTTATTTTTTATAAAATTTACTTGTTAATTCCACTCATGAAAATACGCATTTATTTATTGTATCTTTTAGTCAAACTAAAACTTTCCTGAGACATTACTAACACTGGAAATAAACACAGCTTTACTCATGAATTATTGTCAGAAATAGTCCGACATGTTTCGGACTCGTATGGAGTCCTTCAGAGGTTGAGTGCGGTCGCGGTCAAAGCGACCCGCGCACTGCCCACCGCGCATGTCGCTCTTTTTCTGACACTAGTTAATTCGTGAGTAAGTCCGTGTTTATTTCTATAGGTTGACCACGTAAATGAGTCGTCGCCCGCGCGGCACAGGGGCGCGGGGGCATGGCGACAAACGGGACCGAGAAAGGTGCGGGCGGCAGGCGCATTTTTGTTTTCATTTATTTCACGCCGCCCGCACCTCTCTCAGGCCCCTCTGTCGTCATGCCCCCCGCCCCTGTGCCGCGCGGGCGACGACTCATTTAAGCGGTCAACCTATAATATTAAAATAATGTTTGATCGGCAGTGATCCGCATGAGCGAGGCGCACGCGCGGATGCACCTGCGCGTGCAGGTGGCGGAGGAAGACGTCAACATGGCGATACGCACCATGCTGGAGAGCTTCGTCGCCACGCAGAAGTACAGCGTCATGCGCGCCATGCGACAGGTAAGGATTACTGTTTAACAAAACCGGTGTTTTGGAACGAAAATAGCGTGCTCTTGCGTGTATGCTAGGGTTGTCAGTTGTGGACTGACGACACTTTTGGCCTAGTTGGTAGTGACCCTGCTTCCGAAGCCAGCGGCCCCGGGTTCGATCCCCGGTAAGGGCAAATATTTGTGTGATGAGCAAATTTCACCTATTTTCCTAAATAACTTCCAAACGTTTTATTAAAAAATTCAAAAAAATATATATTTAAGATTCTCAAAATGAGCCCTTTCATTTGATATGTCATACGATATAGTTTGCAAAACTTTATTTTTATTTTCTAATTTACCCCCCAGAAGTAGCCCTCATGTTTAAAATTCACTTATTTACGTTACACGTTCGTTTTGCGACTCAATCGGTCCAGTAGTTTCGGAGCAAATTGGCTGTGGCAGACGGACTGACAGACAGACACACGAGTGATCCTATAAGGGTTCCGTTTTTTTCCTTTTGAGATGAGGAACCCTAAAAAGGAGAGTTATGATATTAGCCGTCTATGTATGTTAGTTTGTATGTATGTGCATCTGTTCCCTCTTGCTCCTAATATACTCATTATATTTTCAATGTTATCTATACCTCATTTTCTTTTTCTCAGACATTCCAAAAGTACCTGTCATACAAGAAAGATCACAGCGAGCTCCTGTACTACATCCTCCGTCAACTCACCATGGACCAGCTAGCCTACATGCGAGGTTTGCACAACCATTCGCAGTCCACCATAGAAATATCCGAGCGAGACCTAATTGAAAGAGCGAGACAGATCAACATCAGTGATCTGAAACCTTTCTATGACAGTCGGATTTTCAAGATGAACAACTTCAGCTATGATCAGAGGCGGAAGGTTATTGTCCATACCTTGCCTGAAACGCCAGCTGAAGCGTAGAAATTCGTTTAATTTGTCTTTTATTTAATATTATTAAAAATAACCGGTCTGGAACCCTTATGAACAGAGTTCCAGTGCCGTACAACAGGGCAGTCCACTTTTTCAATAATGGTGTTGAGGAGGCTGTTCTTTTGGAATCTTCTAGAAACCTCATAGAACCTTCTAGAAACTTCGAAAAACCTTCAAGTAATTCCATCATAAATTCAAGAATCCTCATTGAACCTTCTAGAAACTACATAGAAAATTCTAGAAACCTCATAGAACCTGCCAAAACTTCATGGAACCTTCTAGTAGAAAAGTAGTACTTAATGAGAAGAAATAAGTATAATTAAAAGACTAGCTTTTTCGCACGACAACGTCCGCGTTCAATTCGTTTATCCTGTTTGTGATTTATGACAGCGACTAGGAAAATCGAAGAGTTATAAAGAATACTTAAATATAAAAAAAAAAAAAAAACAAATATACGCGTCGAATTGAGAACCTCCTCGTTCGGAATTTTTGAAGACTGTTAAAAAGCAGCACTTACCCCCAGGTAAAAGTGATGAACGATTGGACGTGGACGAAGTCGCGGGTAAAAGTCAGTGGTTAATAATTATAATAATGGTGACGTTCGTCTTTAATAAATAAATAGGTAAATTATATGAATATGGTTTACTTGTGACCACCCGTTGTCGGCATTTACCGCGAGATCAAAGGCGTCGGACTACTGTGTCTCTTTATACTGTGCCCATAGTAACCAAATTTATCCACGGGTTGAATATTGGGAACAGTCATATAACGAACTAGCGACCCTCTCTGCCGTCGCATGGTTGTGTATTAAACATTATAATCTTCCCCAAGACGTTCTCCACATGATGGTGAAAACTATATCAAATTCCGTTTAGTAGTTAAGAAGAGAATAAACCAACAGATAGAATACGCGACCTCGTTTTATACTTTTTATAGATTATGGATGCAAAACGTACGTATTCAAATCTTAGAATTTTTTTATAAGTTCCATATAAGGCCATTTTACGCACAAGTAAAAAGAATCACATCAAGGTTTTAATTGTATCACATCACATTAAATATTTACAATTAAGAATAAAACATACTGTGTATACTTCGTCTACAGTTAAATGAGCGCTGACAGCTATATAAAATGTATGGCCGTCAGCGCTCTTTTTACTGTAGACGAGGTATACGTAACATTTTTGTTTATGCAGGTCATAATGAAAAATTAGAAATAGAATTACCCACCTTTTCGTATTTTGTTAAGAACTTAAATGTTAATGTTGTTTGGTAAAGTGAATAAAACGTATTTACTTACACACTTACACATAGATTCTTAAGATAATTATGTTTATTTAGATTATGTATGAATTTCAAGTGAAAGTGTTTACTTATGTTTATTCAGTTCACCCATTGCCTTAATTACCTAAGTTTTAGTTGTAAGTGCCTTACTTTTATAGTACAAAATGAATGTTCTTTTAAATTTTGACTACTGTGTATTTGATTAATAAAACCGTTTTTTTTTTAAGAAAATGAGGATTTTTTTTGTTAGTTGCCCCATGCCATCACATGAGCTCCGATTTTGATGTAAGTAGCATGTGATAAAGTTTGTTATAATTGGTCCGCGGGCCCATTTTTCAACACATTTTTACAAAGTTTTACCTCTGCTGCACTGGGAGTGAAGAAATAGCATAGAATGCGTGCAGACGCTTATCATCCTGGCATGTCGTAAAAGTCGACTAACCCGTCCCTTAGTCCTCTCCAACATGGTGGACTATCTGTATGGGCGATGGGCTGATCACCTGTCACCATACGGTTCATCATACCATCTTAGGACTAATTCATCGATCGTGGCCACAAGTAGTCTTGTGGCTCTGCCCACCCCATTAGGGATTTCGGGCGTGATTATATGTATGTATGTATTTTACAAAGTCTATATGCGGATTTATTCCATCCCATCCTATCATCGGGTGTACAGAGATAGGAGTTTGTGGACGCCCTTAGTTCAGTTTCATCGGCGCGTGAGTCGTCCGGTTTTTACAAGCTTTTTATAATGCAATTTTATGGTAAGTATGACCTGAATCGACATCCAGGATTAGCTCCGGATAAAGGACCTCTTCAACGTTCAACAGCACAGACACGAAATTTTGTGTACTTTATTGCAATAGGAAAAAACATTGTTATAAATATGCTATTTAAAAAAAAAACCTTATTTATAATTGTTCATGCATAACCCTGAGCTCTTCTATTATTATCTATGTAACTATACACTAAATAATTCAAGGTCGCCTTGGCTTTACCAAAATCATTATGAGGCATTACAGATATTATAATGAAATTAGTTTGAAGTATGGCTTGGCTTGCAATCCCATGATAATCCCGACTGGATTGTATGAAAAATCATGAAAACCACTTAGCAGCCCTATTCAATGAGTATCGGATTTGCAAGCCTTAGTGAAGGTACTTCCCATTAGAAAAGAGAAAAGAAACATTTATTAAGAATAATTAGAAGGAAGTGTAGGAAGAATGAAACCAAACAAGTACTTTCCATCAATTCTTTAATTAATTTTATATCAAATTTTATGAGATGACATTATATGACTATAGAAACAAATTAAAATGAAATTATAATAATAACCTGTAGACATTTATTTTGATCATACAAGTCTTATAAAATATGCATACATACAATAGTCTAAACATGTATCTACTCCGATGCCTCTACGACTACCTTACGTCAAATCTATCGCAAGTATTATACAAAGCATTTAAACAATAGTACGCTAACATTTAATGTCATGAGTAGTATTGTCAAACCTAAACACACTGACTGCCAGCAAAACAAACTGCATCCAAAAGTATAATATTATGCAACTGCTGACTGGTGGCAGTCAATGTGTTAAGTTATTTCATAGGTACAGAGAAAGTAAGAGTATATTTTTATGCTATCATATGCTAGTGCCAGTTTTAGATCTTCATTGGACGCTAAGAGTTGTACGTCTTTATATTCATCTAAACATCACTTTGGTAATTTTAAATGCGCCTTCCTCAAAGACTTAACTTGAAGCTAAACTAGCCTACTTCAAATCTAAAATTACCCACGTAAATTAATTCAGATGATCTATAATGATAGCATCACTTATCTTTATCTAAAAAGGGTCTCAATAATTTAAAATTCCTTTCATTACCCCTCATTACCAATAAACAACTTACAAATGTTTCAACAATTTCACAACTAAGCAAACTAAATCACCGTCACAATTTCATTGTTTATTAGCAATTAGGTAACAGACATTACAAGAAACTACACATTTATAGAAACTTAGTCTAACTTGATGTAAGAATTAAATTAAAAAATCACACTATAAAAAGTACTCAATCAAATAGACAAAAAATAATCTTTTTAATAAAATGACCAGCATTCTTACCTGCATGTTTTGGCTCTCACAGTAAAGCTCTGATCTTTTTAACCTTTTGAAAACCATGGCTAAATGTGAGAAAGTGCATCCCGGACACCGAGTGAGGGCTGTAGCCGACAAAATGTATGGAAAGCGGCATGCCGTGGCATCAGGAGCACGGAAATCTGCTGTCGGCCAACACGGGCATTCAAAAGGTTAAACTCTAGGCTTTTAAACTTTCCTTAGGAAGTCTTTTCTTAGACATCACACATAAGGCAGGAACAAGTAACATTTAACAAAGCATTTACATCCTGAGGCACATTTAAAAGCATGCCGTCTGTCTGCCTTGCATGTGTACTTGTGTGTGTGGATATTGTCCAACAATCCAGACTTACAAACATACTGATCGTCTTTCTTTTGCCTTCTAAAATTACCTATACTGTGAGGTCCTAATTACATGGATTTATTTAGGAGTCACTACAGGATCCAGAGTTGCTGCTTTCGCTGCTGTCTGAGTCACTGCTGCTGTCACTGTCGGATGAGCTGGCGCTATCCGATGACCCCGAGGAGTTGTCGGATGAGCTGTCAGAGCAGTCCGAGCAGCTAGACTCTTGACGCTTCTTCTTTTTGTTTGGGACTTTGCAACTGCCACCACTGCATAAATAATAAATAAAAATTATTTACAAATTATACGAATTATAAATAGGAGTAGGATATAGGTGTATACAGTAATAAATTATTAATCGGGGGCTTAGTTTTAGAAAGGCTAAAAATATTATTGAAATGTGAGGGTAGTCTTAGAAAAAGGTTACAGTATTAAATACAAATTTTGTAATGGTATTTCACAAAAATGGAGTGCACAACGAAAGCTTTTACTTTCTTCATATAGATTGCTGTGGGGAAAGGCAAAAAAGATAAACGGACCTAATAAAAAATGGCTATCAATAATACTTGCCTGCATTGCGCTGTTTCTTCCTTCGCCTTCAGGTTCTTCTTAAGGACCTGTGTGCGAGACGGACGCACGAGAATCTTGCGTTTTCCCTTGCATTCGTAGCTCCAATGACCGAACTCTAGGCACTTCTGACAGCGTATGCCTTGAGGAAACGCCGCCGCCAAAGCTGCTTGCCTATGAAAGAAAAGAAAGTTAATAACCGGAAAAATAGTTAAATAAACCGAATCATGAAGAATATTATCCAAAACTCACTTCTTTCTATCGGATTGATGCCTGTTGTACGGGCCCAGAGTCATCTTGATGTGTTAAGAAAGGTCGCGATTCGAATCAAACGACCGTTATTTTCCTTGAAGGTAGATGTGAATAGTCAGGCCAATGGTTGTATTAAAGGTACCAGTCCTAATGCTATCCAAAACAATAATGATTACAAATCTTCACAAAAATAGTAGAGCGTGGAAAACGTACGACAACTTGAATGTCAAAATATTTACGTTCTGAAACATTGCGTATAAATATATACATAAACAATATTATCAAGCTTGATATATGGATAAAAAAGTTTACAAGAGGAATTATTATTGTTATTTTGTTTAATGTTAACTGAATATAGTTTAGCTAATTATAGTAGACACAAGTTAAAATAATTATTTTACAAACAGCTCTACAATCAACTCGAAGATTAGCTGGAAAAAATCCATTAAAGAGATACGTTTGCCTTTGTACTCATTGACATATAATAATAAATCAATGTTTTTACTAATTAAATTTCTCTGTTATGTAAGTTTTTAGGTGTTTTGATGTACCTACAATTAAGTGTTTATATTCATACATACAACCATTAATGTTAT
This sequence comes from Tortricodes alternella, assembly GCA_947859335.1. Lineage (NCBI taxonomy): Eukaryota > Metazoa > Arthropoda > Insecta > Lepidoptera > Tortricidae > Tortricodes > Tortricodes alternella. The sequence continues at coordinate 9,772,195 of OX401987.1, read as the reverse complement.
GGTTTCTTTAATTATTTCACCTCACCAGGTTTTTCTGAACGATATTCTTGTCATTTTTGTGTTATTTCCTGTGGCAAAGAGAAACCATTTTCCTATACTGTGCAATGGCATGGATAAGTTAGGAAACTAACCCTTATCACGTCTTATTAGAGAACATATTCAAACTATAATATTGTGTTAGAACAGTAAATAATAGCTTTATTAGCTTTGTTTGATGTTCTCTTTTGGCAGTTTACGTCAATTACGTGGACGTGCTCGGACTTGTTTTTTCGTATTTTTTCCGGCCTCACTTATTTCTACCAATGGCAGCATAGTAATATAGTAAAAGTGATGCTGATTGGCTATATTCATTGAAAATACAGCAAGTTTGGAGCTAATCTCTAAAGACAGAAAAGTATCTGCGAAAGCCTTGAGCGAGGGTGGAAATTTCATATAAAGTTTCATAATAACAATAAACTAACAGTCTTTTAGTTTGAAATGTCCGAGAATACTTTTACATTTGTAAAATGTCGGATTGGTATTGGAAGGTTATAGCTTTGAAGGCCGCATTCGTTCTTACATGCCTTGTAAGTTCCTTTCGAGCCGAAGACACTGTCCAAAAATTACCATTTTGTAATCCTCACAGTGTAAAAACGGACCAAAATGAGTAAGTGACACTACAGATTCCCGGAAACATTCAATTAAAATTGTTGTTATTGGTAATACTAGTTTATGTCTGAAACAAATGAGTGTAAACAAACTTTGGAGTACTTCATTTTCATGGGTTAATTTGACTACTTCTGCATAAATTTCAACAATATTTCATTAAGAAATAAATGTATTTTAATCCTTTTTTCAGCTTAATGATAGTAAGCACCCTAGATGGCAAACTTACAGCTTTCTCAACAGAAAGTGGTGTGAAGGTGTGGGAAATAGAGACTCAGCCACTGCTCTCATCTAATTTACACCATGTGGAGGTGAGATAGCTTTTGTTTACAATTAAAACTGTTTAACGGTCAGTTTTACAACTTTAAAGCTCCTTATTTAATTAAACTTAATTGCACAAACAGAGTACAAATGGCAGACTTAATGACCGATGATTCCTTAAAGTCCTTGTAGATAAGATGGTTTGAAATATTCATTAATTACCTAAAATCTGCAAAGATTTACAATGACATTTTGAATTGTGATTCCAAAATGATACAAAACATTTAAATACTTTCTGGGTAATAATCACGTTTAGGTTCTGAACTCACTCTCCTGTTCCTGAAAGTTAAGGACCCTGAGATTTGATTTTTTTGTTTAGACTACATCCACATGTAGGGCGTCAAAGTTTTGGCATGTATGAAGAAAACGTGAATTACACCAATCCGCACCACGGCCACCGGAAAACGAATGTTGTTTCTTAACGTGATTATTGCCCCTCTACTCTTGTTATTAGAAAATATATGCTGTCAGTTTGGAATATATCCTCTTAATTGCAAAGCTTCTACGTGAATTTACCTCACTACCACCAAAATAGGAAATGTCTAATTTGGCACTTACTTATTTATTTTGTGCAAAATTATGTATCTTTTCTTTTTTCACACACACCGGTCTAGTACTTGGCCGCAATATAAGTCTTAAAAACAATGTTGTTGACTTAATAATTTTAGCTCACAGCAGGAGGCAAATGGGTGCGCCTCGTGCCTTCCCTCCGAGGCACTTTGTATAGCCTCAGTGGTGACAACATAGAGCCCTTACCCTTTGATGCTGACCAACTGTTGTCATCCTCATTTAAATACTCCGATGACCTAGTGATTGCTGGTGAGTGATATTATAATAATTTGTAATGAGTTCTGATAGAAGGGAGTTGTTAGGAGGTAATTTTTCTCAATGGTATAAGTATTAAAGAATTGGCTTTTAAAAAATTAAAGCAAAAGGTAATTAAAATATGATCACCCCAACCCCAGACACTTTAAACCATACAAGATAGAGAAACTTGTATTTCTCTGCCATTGTTTAACAGAAGTGAGTTTTTTTTGTCACGTCCTTTCAAGCGCCGTAACAATGTAAAAGCGGGATACCACCCACTGACTCACTGACTAATCATTAAAACTTGGCATTTTAAAACCTACAAACTTGAAATTTCGGAGTTATACCTCGCCAGTTGTATAAAGAGCGCTGGCGGCGAAACATTTTATATGGCCGTCAGCGCTCTTATCACAACGGACGAGGTATAGGCTTTTTTTTTAGGGTGACCATCCTCTAAGAAAGAATTGAAAGGGAAAATGGAGCCTCAAAGCGAAGGGAGCAAACTTTTAAATCATGTAGGTACAATAAAAAAATCTACAATTCCATTTAATATAATTATCATATTGAGATTGATTTTCTGGCGACTTAATCCTAGAAAATTGCAGAGTTTTCACGGCCTCGACACAGCTGTAATGTTTTCTGGCTATTATAAAAAACCGGCCAAATGCGAGTCGGACTCGTGCACAAAGGGTTCTGTACCATTATCTATAAAAATGGCAAAAAAAATACGTTTGTTGTATGGGAGCCCCCTTAAATATTTATTTTATTCTGTTTTTTAGTATTTCTTGTTATAGCGCCAACAAAAATACATCTGTGAAAATTTCAACTGTCTAACTATCATGGTTCATGGGATACAGCCTGGTGACAGATGGACGGACAGCGGAGTCTTACCCTTAATAATAGGGTCCCGTTTTACCCTTTGGGTACGGAGCCCTAAAAAGACACCGAGTAAACTTTACAAACCAACAATAACAATATATGTTTACCTTTGTAAACACGATAAGTTGTTCTGCTGGACAAAATAATTATGTTATCACAAAATTCCCTGATAACAATTTTAATTCTTTATCGCACGCAGTCGGCTATAGTTAGGTGATTCATATGGCGTCAATCTGGTTAGGTAATCGTGTTGGTTGAATTAAAATCTTAACAATTATCCTTATGCTTACTAATATTATAGATAAGCGTGTTTGTTGGTTTATCCTTCTTTCACACAGCAACCGAGCAACGAATCAACTAGATTTGTTGTTATAGAGATAGTTTATGTATATATAAATATTTATTATCTCCACTGTACTATAGTGATCGTCAGCCAAAGTGATGACGGGCAATAAAAAGCTCTTTCCTGCATATGACTGCAATTTCAGTCACGCTCCGTAAGACTATACAAGTGGGAAAGAGATAGCAAGATTCTAATGGTTTTATGAGTCGTCACTTGACGGCCACGGCCACTATAGTAATATATACTTCGTCTACAGTAAAAAGAGCGCTGACAGCCATATAAAATGTATGGCCGTCGGCGCTCTTTTTACTGTAGACGAGGTATACTTTCTATGTGAGCTGATCATAATATATAGGCTTTAAGTCTTATACAAAGGCTTTACCACCCCGGTCGCTCCTGAGAGTTCCTCTAATCCAACGAAGCGACAATATCACAAAGGCACATAGAAGTGTTCTTGTACGTTGTTTTAAACTTTCGCGATTTAAACACATATTTACATGTAAACGGGACTAAACGCGTAATTAAATTTTTATATTAATTACCTCGAAGTTTCGACCGTATGGCAACGGCTGTGGTCACGAGAAGACTGAAGTGGCGGGTATCAGCACCTTCGAGTCGCACGAGTATTTCGAACTACCCGCACCTGATCTTGTTCTTCTGGATTCGGAGTATAGAGTACATTTTTAAGTTACGCGATTAAGTACCGTTTACATGTAAATATGTGTTCTTGTACTTGTTTGTCGCTACAATTATCAAGATTGCCTTTTTCTCCGTCACGGCCATTTTGACATCCCATGCGTCCTCGCATGGATTTCCTTTAATTCCCGACACAGCCATTCTGCGATGACACACGTCCTCACATAACTTTATCGCGTTGAAATAACGCTTCTTTCTTTATATTTCCGACTAAATATTGTTGTATCCAGGTGCCAAAGAGACCCTCTGGCAGGGTATAGACACGGTGACAGGCAGCGTGCTGTATGAATGCGGTTCTTCTGGCTGCAACAGTGAGCAGCAGGCGACGGGCGCCGGTCGACACGTGCTGGTACTGCGCCGGCACGCGAACACCGTGCGCGCGCTCGACCCTCGCTCCGGACAAGAGAAGTGAGTGTCTGTGCCGCGTCGTTCCACAGCGCCGCTACATAACCACGGTGCGGCGCTGTGCCGTGAAAAAATCCGTGGCACGTCGACCTTATTTCTATACCTATAAATGTGATGTGCAAGGGAATTTTTCACGTTCACGGCGCCGTACCGTGGTGTTGTAACCAGGCCCATAGGCCAGATACTGGATAGTAACCAGATATCCGCTGCATCTCTAGTAAATATAACTTGTAACGATATTTATATTAAAACCGACTCCTTACAATGTTGGTTACATTATATCTCGAATACGAATATAGGCCCTGTAATTCTTTTACGCAAATGCGACTTATGCGATTGTAGCGGGTCTATATTGACTCCCATAAAATTAAAGTTCCGATTTTCACAATCCATAACGTTTTTTGTCATAATTATTACTAGTCATAATGTTGTAAGTCATATATTAATAGGAATAATTTCTGAGTTCCGATTTTCGCTGGTCATATTTGTCGAAAGTCGTAAAAACTATATTCATAACTGTTTATGTCATAACGTATTATACTTCATAATGTTACAGGTAATAATATTACTAGTAATAATGATTATTACGTCTAAACTTGTTGAACATAACAATAATATACATAAAATTTAAATACCTAACTTGTGCAAGGGCGAAAATTGCGGAGCATAAATTTAACTTAATTTAATTTTACTAAATATGGTTAGGTAATCCTCAAATCCATAATGTATAACATTAAAAGACGAGAATCAAACATAACATCATACAACCAAGCAAGATTTTCTGCGCTGTTACAAAAAAAAGACCTAACATCGAAGGCTAACCAATCTAAATCGCTTCTGCTCCGACCCATTTTGCACGCTCGCTTCGCTCGCTCGCTCACTGACAATTACTATTTGTAGTCATAATATGTGAACTTTTTCAACATAACATCTTACAAACAAGCACGGTACTTTCGAAATATTGAAAAATACCATTATACAATGTTTAAGCCGCCTGCAACATCATTTTATAATGTTCTTGATTCAGGAATAGTAGTTTATGCAACGGTTGCATAATGATAGGCCTTAAAACGCCAGTGCGGTTTTCATGAAACGAGCCGATAGGCGAGTTTCATAATAAGATCGCACGAGTGTTTACGATTGTCGAGTGATCCATAACTTTATCTACACACATATTATAAATCCTCCATGATGGGTTCAGAAACAATATTTTCTGGCAACAAGTTATTTGTTGCAATCGTGGCTGCATATTTCCGATATCCGGCGCATTTTCACATCACACACATTCCGAGAAGACTACTATTCATATTTTCAACTAAAATGTAAATTACAAACAACTTTTTCTATTCAATTCAACAACAATTCTACTTTCGTTCAGCAAAACACCAACATAATGGCGCCAATTCGATCCTCTGTCAAGACCTTTTTTTTTTTAAATCATAGACAAACGAATGAAGTCTCTTTTCTCATGTCACTCGAGATCAAATGTTGTGCAGTTTATATTAAAAAAAAACATACTGAATTGACGTTTCGTATCAATAACTGTTTAATATCTATGAATACTAGAATAGAGACCCACTTGAGTTTTGACAGCTGTTCCAAATTTAGTCTCATTTCTTTACTAAAAACGATAAAGAAATAACATTGCAGCGATGGTTTTTCCTAATTGGTTGTCAAAATGGTGGTCATTTCCTACGGTTTTTGATTAAACAATGGAGGTTTTATGATATGGGTGTAGATAAAGCCCTTTATAGTGTTTACAATAATGATCTTGCCGGCAGATGGAACTTCAGCGTGGCAGAGCACCATCTGGCACTATCGGCGAGCCCCGACTGCCTGGGGCCCGAGGGCGCCGGCGCGGGGCCCGTGTCCGTGCGCGTGGCCATGCCCGAGGGCGTCGTGGCCGTCGCGCGCCCCGGCGACGCGCACTATCTGTGGCAGCAACAGGTAAAGTTATTGGGCCTTAATTGCACTATCTTAGAACGTAGACCGTGATCTTTAGGCGGCAATTACCCTGAGTCGTTCGCCACATGTTGCATGCGGTGCGGAGTCGTGCGAAGCTCCCGCCTTAGCCTTCGTACCGTACCGTGACTCACTTATAGACAACGCACAGCCTAAACGGGTGGTCCTCGAGATTTGAAAATTGGAGGAGACATTTCTCGAGTACCCTAGAGGTGTATTAAGGAGGAATGTTTTGAAATTCCATTTCTGAAGGGGTGAAAAGGGGTGATAAAGTTTGCATGGAAAATATCGCGGGCGAAGCTGTGATCGGTCCACCAGTGTGGACATACCCAAAATGAAACTAAGCAACTGAGCTCAGTTAATTCCTGGTATAACTTTTAAAATTTGTATAACGTTTCGACAGTAGATGTCTTATTAGTATATATTAATCCAAAATCCTAGGCAACGATTGGGAATAGGTAAAAGTGCATTGAACCAAAGTTGTAGAGAATTTTATCAACTTTCATGATGTAGTGCAACAAAATCTCCTATGACGCATCGTTTTCGACATATAAACAAAAAAACGGGACCTTCTTTGTGCCCCCCTAGGGCTCCTCGGGGTGGGGACTTTTAGTATGTTTGCCTCCAAAGTCAAACTTTCTGCATTCGACCATTCCATCCACGATCATTCATTGCCTGGACTACGCGCAGCTGGAGGCGCCGGTGGCGGGCATGTGGCGGCTGGCGGGCGGCGCGCTGCGCGGCATCGACGTGCTGTGGGAGTGCACGCGCGCGCTCACCGACGCCGCCGCGCCGCCGCCCTCGCTCTACATCGGCGTGCACCGCACACAGGTACTGCTATCCATCCTGCTGAGGTCATGAGTGGTGCAAGCTGTCCGTGTGTGGGCCGCGCGCGCAGCTGGACGCGCCGGTGGCGGGCGGCGCGCTGCGCGGCATCGACGTGCTGTGGGAGTGCACGCGCGCGCTCACCGACGCCGCCGCGCCGCCGCCCTCGCTCTACATCGGCGTGCACCGCACACAGGTACTGCTATCCATCCTGCTGAGGTCATGAGTGGTGCAAGCTGTCCGTGTGTGGGCCGCGCGCGCAGCTGGACGCGCCGGTGGCGGGCGGCGCGCTGCGCGGCATCGACGTGCTGTGGGAGTGCACGCGCGCGCTCACCGACGCCGCCGCGCCGCCGCCCTCGCTCTACATCGGCGTGCACCGCACACAGGTACTGCTATCCATCCTGCTGAGGTCATGAGTGGTGCAAGCTGTCCGTGTGTGGGCCGCGCGCGCAGCTGGACGCGCCGGTGGCGGGCGGCGCGCTGCGCGGCATCGACGTGCTGTGGGAGTGCACGCGCGCGCTCACCGACGCCGCCGCGCCGCCGCCCTCGCTCTACATCGGCGTGCACCGCACACAGGTACTGCTATCCATCCTGCTGAGGTCATGAGTGGTGCAAGCTGTCCGTGTGTGGGCCGCGCGCGCAGCTGGACGCGCCGGTGGCGGGCGGCGCGCTGCGCGGCATCGACGTGCTGTGGGAGTGCACGCGCGCGCTCACCGACGCCGCCGCGCCGCCGCCCTCGCTCTACATCGGCGTGCACCGCACACAGGTACTGCTATCCATCCTGCTGAGGTCATGAGTGGTGCAAGCTGTCCGTGTGTGGGCCGCGCGCGCAGCTGGACGCGCCGGTGGCGGGCGGCGCGCTGCGCGGCATCGACGTGCTGTGGGAGTGCACGCGCGCGCTCACCGACGCCGCCGCGCCGCCGCCCTCGCTCTACATCGGCGTGCACCGCACACAGGTACTGCTATCCATCCTGCTGAGGTCATGAGTGGTGCAAGCTGTCCGTGTGTGGGCCGCGCGCGCAGCTGGACGCGCCGGTGGCGGGCGGCGCGCTGCGCGGCATCGACGTGCTGTGGGAGTGCACGCGCGCGCTCACCGACGCCGCCGCGCCGCCGCCCTCGCTCTACATCGGCGTGCACCGCACACAGGTACTGCTATCCATCCTGCTGAGGTCATGAGTGGTGCAAGCTGTCCGTGTGTGGGCCGCGCGCGCAGCTGGACGCGCCGGTGGCGGGCGGCGCGCTGCGCGGCATCGACGTGCTGTGGGAGTGCACGCGCGCGCTCACCGACGCCGCCGCGCCGCCGCCCTCGCTCTACATCGGCGTGCACCGCACACAGGTACTGCTATCCATCCTGCTGAGGTCATGAGTGGTGCAAGCTGTCCGTGTGTGGGCCGCGCGCGCAGCTGGACGCGCCGGTGGCGGGCGGCGCGCTGCGCGGCATCGACGTGCTGTGGGAGTGCACGCGCGCGCTCACCGACGCCGCCGCGCCGCCGCCCTCGCTCTACATCGGCGTGCACCGCACACAGGTACTGCTATCCATCCTGCTGAGGTCATGAGTGGTGCAAGCTGTCCGTGTGTGGGCCGCGCGCGCAGCTGGACGCGCCGGTGGCGGGCGGCGCGCTGCGCGGCATCGACGTGCTGTGGGAGTGCACGCGCGCGCTCACCGACGCCGCCGCGCCGCCGCCCTCGCTCTACATCGGCGTGCACCGCACACAGGTACTGCTATCCATCCTGCTGAGGTCATGAGTGGTGCAAGCTGTCCGTGTGTGGGCCGCGCGCGCAGCTGGACGCGCCGGTGGCGGGCGGCGCGCTGCGCGGCATCGACGTGCTGTGGGAGTGCACGCGCGCGCTCACCGACGCCGCCGCGCCGCCGCCCTCGCTCTACATCGGCGTGCACCGCACACAGGTACTGCTATCCATCCTGCTGAGGTCATGAGTGGTGCAAGCTGTCCGTGTGTGGGCCGCGCGCGCAGCTGGACGCGCCGGTGGCGGGCGGCGCGCTGCGCGGCATCGACGTGCTGTGGGAGTGCACGCGCGCGCTCACCGACGCCGCCGCGCCGCCGCCCTCGCTCTACATCGGCGTGCACCGCACACAGGTACTGCTATCCATCCTGCTGAGGTCATGAGTGGTGCAAGCTGTCCGTGTGTGGGCCGCGCGCGCAGCTGGACGCGCCGGTGGCGGGCGGCGCGCTGCGCGGCATCGACGTGCTGTGGGAGTGCACGCGCGCGCTCACCGACGCCGCCGCGCCGCCGCCCTCGCTCTACATCGGCGTGCACCGCACACAGGTACTGCTATCCATCCTGCTGAGGTCATGAGTGGTGCAAGCTGTCCGTGTGTGGGCCGCGCGCGCAGCTGGACGCGCCGGTGGCGGGCGGCGCGCTGCGCGGCATCGACGTGCTGTGGGAGTGCACGCGCGCGCTCACCGACGCCGCCGCGCCGCCGCCCTCGCTCTACATCGGCGTGCACCGCACACAGGTACTGCTATCCATCCTGCTGAGGTCATGAGTGGTGCAAGCTGTCCGTGTGTGGGCCGCGCGCGCAGCTGGACGCGCCGGTGGCGGGCGGCGCGCTGCGCGGCATCGACGTGCTGTGGGAGTGCACGCGCGCGCTCACCGACGCCGCCGCGCCGCCGCCCTCGCTCTACATCGGCGTGCACCGCACACAGGTACTGCTATCCATCCTGCTGAGGTCATGAGTGGTGCAAGCTGTCCGTGTGTGGGCCGCGCGCGCAGCTGGACGCGCCGGTGGCGGGCGGCGCGCTGCGCGGCATCGACGTGCTGTGGGAGTGCACGCGCGCGCTCACCGACGCCGCCGCGCCGCCGCCCTCGCTCTACATCGGCGTGCACCGCACACAGGTACTGCTATCCATCCTGCTGAGGTCATGAGTGGTGCAAGCTGTCCGTGTGTGGGCCGCGCGCGCAGCTGGACGCGCCGGTGGCGGGCGGCGCGCTGCGCGGCATCGACGTGCTGTGGGAGTGCACGCGCGCGCTCACCGACGCCGCCGCGCCGCCGCCCTCGCTCTACATCGGCGTGCACCGCACACAGGTACTGCTATCCATCCTGCTGAGGTCATGAGTGGTGCAAGCTGTCCGTGTGTGGGCCGCGCGCGCAGCTGGACGCGCCGGTGGCGGGCGGCGCGCTGCGCGGCATCGACGTGCTGTGGGAGTGCACGCGCGCGCTCACCGACGCCGCCGCGCCGCCGCCCTCGCTCTACATCGGCGTGCACCGCACACAGGTACTGCTATCCATCCTGCTGAGGTCATGAGTGGTGCAAGCTGTCCGTGTGTGGGCCGCGCGCGCAGCTGGACGCGCCGGTGGCGGGCGGCGCGCTGCGCGGCATCGACGTGCTGTGGGAGTGCACGCGCGCGCTCACCGACGCCGCCGCGCCGCCGCCCTCGCTCTACATCGGCGTGCACCGCACACAGGTACTGCTATCCATCCTGCTGAGGTCATGAGTGGTTCGAGCTGGCCGTGTGTGGGCCGCTGGGACTGACGGTTATCTGTGTTACTTTAGACAACATAGACTTCTTATAAGTTTTCCTGTAATCTATAGCTAATGATCTATTTTCTGTTTTTTTTTTTCAAAAAAATAGGCCCAGTAGTTTCGGGGATAAAGAATTTTAAAATAAGTATTTTGGAAGTTATTTAGGAAAATACTTATTTTAAAATTCTAAAAAACAATATTTAGGCTTCTCACAACGAGCCCTTTCATTTGATGTTTCAAACGATATAGCCTGCAAAACATTATTTTTTTCTAATTTACCCCCCAAAATTGGCCCTCATGTTTAAAATTCATTTATTTACGTTACGCGTCCGTGTTGCAGTCACCGACTTACATAATGTGTACCAAATTTCAACCTATTTCTAGGCAAATTGGCTGTGACAGATGGACAGACAGAAAGACAGACAGATAGACAGACAGACAGATAGTGAGACAGACAGATAGACAGACAGACACACGAGTGATCCTAAAAGGGTTCCGTTTTTTCCTTTTGAGGTACGGAACCCTAAAAAGTGCAACAAACAAACCTAATGAACACAAATTAATTATAATAAATAACTAATAAGGGAGATGTAAGACCTCCGCATCTATACATACATCTATGATAGCATCTATACCAAGCTCATTATACTAGTATTATTTCTACATCTTACATCTATACCAATATTACCAATGTTATTTTATCCAATAGGGAAGATGCATTTTTTTTTTTTCATCTTGTATTGGAAAGTGCTGAGTAATAGAAACCGATCTGTATACGCAAAACATTTTTATGTTGATGAGTTATGAGTTATGAAGCTTTGAAAAGTCATTGTTTATACCACTCGCAAAAACACTCCATACAAAATGGTCAACAGCTATGACGTCACAGCGGTCGTTAGACTGTACAAAACGGCCTGACTGTGCAATTATTTTCGAAAATACTGTTTTTAGACCAACATCGTAGAAATAAAACATAACATTTTAATGAGGATTTCCAAGAAACTAAAATCAGAACTAAACACCAATATATATTTTTCACTAATATTGACCCTTAATTAAGTATAAGCAAATAGTCAAAATGTTTTTTTTCTGTAATATGCTTTTGTTTACATTTAATTTCATAATTAATCATTTTATCCTCATTTTGATTTTAATGCATCTTCCCCATTGGACTGTAATAGTAGTTTATGCAACGGTTGCATAATGATAGACCTTGAAACACTAGTGCGGTTTTATGAAACGAGCTTTTAAGCGAGTTTCATAATAAGATCGCACGTGTGTTTTAAGGCGAAATTATGCAGAGTTGCATACATAACTTTATCTACACACCGGCGACACGGTGACGATGGGGCCCCTCCGGCTGCGGCGACGGCGGCGCGCTGGCCTGTGGCTCATATCTGTATCGTTATGACCATTACGATACTAAAATCGATTGTGTAATAAGATTACAGTACAGGTTGTCATAATGCTGGTCATTTCCTACGGTTTTTAATTACATTATGGAGGTTTTATGATATGGGTGTACATAAATTATTATTATTATTCCCAGCTGTATATACAAGAGAGCCAGCTGTACACCCAAAAGCTGGAGACGGCCGTATCAGCCCAACCCTTGCCGTGGAAATTGAAGCAGTCGCGACCGCTGATTGAAAGCGACACGGCACTCACGCTGCAGGAACCGCCCGCCAATACGCTTTCGCTTATCACGCTCTACGGTGCCACGGGACAGACTAGTAAGAGAAAACTTTAAATTTCAGCTGTGAGACGCCCGCTGTTGGGCATAAGTCCGGCTTATAGATAAATTATCGAAAAATAGTTTGCGACCAGTGGTGGATGCAACGGGGCCCGCGGGGCGATACCAGCCACAAAGTCATTGGAAAACACCATTGACTCATAATATATAAGGACACATAATCGGTTGGAAAAAATGAGTCACTCAAAACTACCGCAATACCGCAATTCACAATAGTAGTTTATGCAACGGTTGCATAATGATAGGCCTTAAAACACAAGTGCGGTTTTAAGAAACGAGCCGACAAGCGAGTTTCATAATCAGATCGCACGAGTGTTTTAAGGCCAAATTATGTACAGTTGCATACATAACTTTATCTACACACATACGTATATTATAAATGCTCCATGTGTTCAGAAACAAAAATTTCTGGCACCAAGTTATTTGTTGCAATCATGGCTGCATTTACGATATCCGGCGGAGAATGTAAATTACAAACAACTTTTTGTAATTCTACTTTCGTAACAGGAAAAAACCAACAAACAAATAAATGACAACAGTAAGGGTGGCAATTCGATCCTCCGTCAAGACGAATGTTTTTTTAAAAAATCAAAGACAACCGAATGTCACTCGAGATCAAATGTCGTGCGGTTTATATTTAAAAAAAAACATACTGAATTGATGTTTCGTATCGATAACTGTTTTAATATCGATGGATACCAGAATTGAGACCCACTTGAGTTTTGACAGCTGTTCCAAATTTAAACTCATAACGTTACAAAAATTGATACTGTAATTAAATTACGTACTACCACAGCTCATAGTAAAATTGTTTGTAATAATGCTGGTAATTTCCTACGGTTTTTGAATACATAATGGAGGTTTCATGATATGGGTGTCGATAAATACACTTATTTTAGACCCACTGATGCGGAGCGCAGCCGAGCTGACCAATCAGATATCTCGTATCTCGACATGATCCTCGAAAAAACATTATTTCCAAGGCAATGATATCATGTTGAAATACTTAACCATTTTGATTGGTCGGTTCAGATCAGGGAGAACAACCCATAACCGTACACTTTTTCCAGCGAACCACGGCTTCTTCCTCTACCTCGAAGAGACCTGCGAGCACCCGGTCCAGGTCACCGACGTCCCCCCCTCACCCACCCCTCGCCCCGCCCCCGACGAGCACCACCACATCCACGTCCACGTGTACTCGCTGTGGTTCTGGTGGAAGGAAGTACTCCTGATCGCTGTGAGCTCGGCTCTGCTGATGAACCTGATGATTTGGCCGAGGTTCTTCGCGCCCAAGTTTAGAGCGCAAACGCCGCTGCCTATTGATCATCATCATCAGGTAATTTATTGTTTTTCGCACGTCAACATAGCTTTTTTTATGATAATTTAACTGACATTGACTGAAATTCTCAAATACAGTCTACATCAGTGGCGCAGCCTGCCTACAAGCCGATTCCTGACTGCTTTACCAACCTAGAAAGCTATGGCTAGCTGTCAGTGAAGTCCATGTTACTCTAACTAAATATCAGACTCGCACGTACGGTACTGACGCTTCCGGCTTCCCTTAGGAAATATTTGACGCTTCGCCACTGGTCTACATTGTCCATTTGGTGTATTTTAGTATATGTTTGTAATGCAATATTTTGTCATGATGAGTCATGTAATTAAAATCACTTAAATAATCTAGAAAAACGAGAAAAGTGCAAGTGTTAAATACAGATTTATTTTATTAATCACATATGGCTTTATTTTATCAATCTAATTCTGAGAGAGCGTTGGAGTGTAGTTCAAATATATCAATTTTTTTCATTAGGTAGAGAATTGGAGCTCTCGAAAAGACGCCTATATAGATAACCTTAAAAAGCAAAACCTTGATAAAGCGTCCGCGCGTCCTTTATAAAGAACAAAAGTTATAATAATTGTTGAATTTGTCTTAATTTGACAGGGTTCAAAATTCAAGTAACACAATTGATATTCGCGGCTGAGGAGGCTTAATACAAAATTTTATCCAAATCGTTAGAGCCGTTTTCGAAATAAGTGTATGTATTATATACATACAAGAACTGCTCATTTAAAGTTATACGGTTCGCTTTATAAGTGCATACATAGTACGCCTCTAAAATAGCAATTGAGTTATGTACCGTTACGTCTTATGTATTCGGCCAGGTAGACAAATAGTATGTGGAACTCCAAAATGTGACTTATTTCAGGAGTATATAGTAGTAGAGCGGCATTACGAGCGTCCTCCGTCGAGCACGGAGTACTCCGGCCGGTACGAGAACGACTTCACGGCGCTGCGGTGCCTCGGGCAGGGCGGGTTCGGCGTCGTGTTCGAGGCGCGGAACAACATCGACCACTGCTCGTACGCCGTCAAGAGGATCACGCTGCCGAGACGGTCAGCTATATTTCAGGAGTATATCATAGTAGTAGGGCGGCATTACGAGCGTCCTCCGTCGAGCACGGAGTACTCCGGCCGGTACGAGAAGCCGTCAAGCGGATCACGCTGCCGAGACGGTCAGCTATATTTCAGGAGTATATCATAGTAGTAGGGCGGCATTACGAGCGTCCTCCGTCGAGCACGGAGTACTCGGGCCGGTACGAGAAGCCGTCAAGCGGATCATGCTGCCTAAACGGTCAGCTATATTTCAGGAGTATATAGTAGTAGAGCGGCATTACGAGCGTCCTCCGTCGAGCACGGAGTACTTGGGCCGGTACGAGAAGCCGTCAAGCGGATCACGCTGCCGAGACGGTCAGCTTTATTTCGCTTAAGAGGACCGTGAACCAACGGCAAAAAACACCCTTTTCATACAAAAGGTGATAACGATTTCCGCTCCTTAAATATTCACCAATATGACCAATTTTTGATAGGTTGTCAGTCAGAACCAAATCTAGGTCTATAAGTTTTTTGAATATACATACGTTAAAGATCAATAATCGCCGGAATAAGTTTTGTATGAGAATACTGAAACAACAATAAAACTGAATGTAATAATTTTAGTGATAAAACCAAAACGTATAGACCTAGATTTGGTTCTGACTGACAACCTATCAAAAATGAGTCAACATCGGTTAACATTTAAGGGGTGGAAAGCGTTATCGCCTTTTGTATGAAAAGCGGTGGGTTCACACACATTCTCATAAATTGACTAAGTTGAAGAGAAAAGGTTCATATTCTGTGACTGTTTACTCGGAAACTATAAGTCATATCACTTTTGCATGTGTAGGAGATTGTTTGGGAATTTTTCTGTATCGGGTCCGGTTTTATTTAAAACTGGAAAAAAAAACACGCTTCGGGACATGGGGCATGGTGACGCTCGCCCAGAAGAGGGGGATTTATTGTATTGCTTTATAACTACGGCCAGGACATTTGGGTGAAGCGTCTCTGGTACTTTAGAACCACAGCTTGCTACCAAATTTAATATCCTAATACCCTATTTCTAACTTACATATGTCAGTGCCAGATTTTGCCGATATTTTGCCAAAATTTGACTGAACTAAAGCACGTTATTGCAGGGAGTCTAAACGCGAACGCGTTTTGCGCGAAGTGCGTGCGCTGGCCAAGCTCGAGCACGAGCACATCGTGCGCTACTTCAACTCGTGGGTGGAGGAGCCGCCGGCCGGCTGGCAGGAGCGGCGCGACGCCGCGTGGAGGCGGTACGTTCACCGACGACCATACCCCATCCAGTGCGCTTAAAAAAAAAACATATCTAGCTGGTTTAAGTAGCCTATGTCCTTCTCCAAGGTCCAATATATATCTTTACCAAAACTCATCAAAATTGGTTCAGCAGTTCAGGCATGACAACGTAACAGAGTTACTTTCACATTTATAATATTAGTAAGGATACAGCACAAAAGACATTATAGAACAAAGTAATTACATAGAATACACGACGCGGATAGCCTAGTTGGTAGTGACCCTGCCTCCGAAGCAAGCGTCCCGGGTTCGATCCCCGGTAAGGACAAATATTTGTGTGATGAGCACGAATGTTTGTTCCTGAGTCTTGGATGTTTCCTATCTATTTAAGTATTTATTTCTCTATATAAGTATTTATATCGTCGTCTAGTACTCATAACACAAGCCTTTAGAGCTTACTTTGCGACTAGATCGATTTGTGTAAAGATTGTCCCCTGATTTATTATTATTATTATTATAGTGCCAACTGTTACGAAAAATTCCCAACTCAGATGCTGGCTTGGAGGCTAGCGCTGGTTTTCCGTTGCGAAATAGTATGCAGTACACCCACAGCCTATTATGGAAACTACATGTCATAAAATTTAGTATTAGCATCTTTTTTATAAATTACAGTAATCAAATTACGGAAAACCAAAAAAGACATATATTAGTCATCTGAATCCTCCGAATCACTTTGTGTTTTCGTTAGAATAGTTCCGCTTTTGATATCAATGTCTTTGTGTGCACGGTAATATTGATTCTCTTCTTTAATTTCTAGCAAATTAACCACTTAGTGCGACGTACCAATGTACACTGCAGGTGTACAAGTTTTTGAAGTAGCCGACACCGCCTTTGGCTCTACACGACGGATTTCTTGTCGCGGCGTATCAAAAAGTGCACACTATTTAAACGGACGAATTTTGACTAGCAAATAAAGCTATCTCTACCAACCAACACATATTTGTTTTTCCATCAGTGAACTCAACGTGTCCGTAGAGATGTCAGAGGATTACACGGTGGAGTCACCCATACCTGCCAAATCACCCGGAGACAATAGCGTCAAGCTGAACTTGCATAAAACCATAGATGACTGCGTCGACGCGTTGGATTTTGAGAAGCAGCTCACCGCTTCGAAAAGAAATCGGTAAGTTAGAGCCATTGATGTATTATGTACGGGGATTGGATAATCGGATACATAAGCTTAGTGGTGGTGTTGTTGTTCAGTGTTATGGAAGCGGACTTTATATTTAGGGATTATATTTCTTGTCACCAAAATTTATATTTGTCATCAAGTTGTATCACCTAATAAATAGATCTATCGCCAAGAAATATTTTCGTTCTCAGATAAACAAAAAGTGTTCCCAGGTATGAATTGTCGAATTAATGTTAATATTTATGTGTAAAAAAATAAGAGAAGGATTACCAAAATAAAATTGTAATGCATGCACGAGTGAGATAGTAAAGTTCTACGCAATCTCGAAGTGTCGGAATTATTACTATCAACAAAAATATTTAAAGAAGCCGTCTGTTAAAATTATTTTAATTTTAACTTCCTATAAATTATATTAGTTTGTTGAAGAATTGTTAATGAATTTTCAAAGTCGATTCAGCGTTGGGGCAAATTTTTGATATTTGTCAATATGACGGACAAATATGTAATTGTTGTACTAGTTTGGCACCCTGATTATTTTTCAGGTTCCTTACCCAATTAAACCAATTACCTGTATTCAATCCTTAGGTCCCTGAGTTGCACCGATTCCTTCAGCATAGTATTCGACGAACAGACTCCAACTAACCCAGCGCCCAAATCCAACGAAGACTCCTTCATAGTGTTCGCCAACGAAGACAAGCCAAGCAAAGAAATCACAGAATCCAAGTCCAGAGGGATGTCTGAGGCGAGGAGGGAGGTTTCCGTCGATAAGAGGCTGGAGAGGGTGAAGGAGTGCGAGTATGTGAAAAGTGAAACGGGGAAGATGAAAAAGGTAAGCCGGTGAAATATCCCGTTTATTATGTTTTATAGCATATTGCGTACTGCATGTATAGTCGAGGTCAAAAATATATTTTTTTGCATATAGTTTTTTTTTCTAAAATTTTTTTTTTCTACTATTAATTGTAATTTGCCGTGGAGGTACACCGGCCTAAGAATGTACCCCCCAATCTGTTCCCGTGGGTGCCGTAGGAGTCGGCTAAGGGACATTAACCAGAAGACGGGCAGCAGCGTCCTCTAATTAAAGTAAGATCTAACTGCGATCGCCAACCCGTCTGCCAACCGTGGCGATTATGGCAAAACCCCCCAAAACATGCCCTTTTGGAAATCGACGGGGGAGGCCTATGTCCAGCGGTGGATGTAAACAAACTTTAATAATGATTCCAAGGGAATCGTGAGACGGTTAAACGTTAGAATCATTAATACTATTGTTTTTAACAGAAAAAAGTGTCCCTTATTTTACATAGTTATTTCATGTTAACGATTTGTGACTGTATCTCAAATTCACATACTGGAATAGACAAAAATCAAAACACTTCTTAGGGTTCCGTAGCCAAATGGCAAAAAACGGAACCCTTATAGATTCGTCATGTCTGTCTGTCTGTCTGTCTCTCTGTCTGTGTGGACAGACGCCGTCCGTATGTCACAGTCACTTTTTTTCCGAAACTATAAGAACTATGCTGTTGAAACTTGGTAAGTAGATGTATTCTGTGAACCGCATTAAGATTTTTACACAATAAAATAAAAATAAAAACAATAAATTTTGGGGGTTCCCCATAGGTACTTAGAACTGAAACTCAATTTTTTTTTTCATCAATCCCATACATGTGGGCAGTTATGGATAGGTCTTTAAAAATGATATTGAGGTTTCTAATATCATTTTTTTCTAAACTGAACAGTTTGCACGAGAGACACTTCCACAGTGGTAAAATGTATCCCCCCCGCCCTGTAACTTCTAAAATAAGAGAATGATAAAACTAAAAAAATATATGATGTACATTACCATGTAATCTTCCACCGAAAATTGGTTTGAACGAGATCTAGTAAGTAGTTTTCTTTTTAATACGTCATAAATCACGGAACCCTTCATAGGCGAGTCCGACCGGCCGCTTTTTTCAATTAGAATACTCATTATTCTGAGGACTTTATTATATTTAAACAAAACAATGAAATACTTAAAAAGGAAAAAACTTAATACTGAATACCATATATCAAAAAAATATCGCCTAAATCACTGCCCATAAGGCTGGCTGCATTGCCTCGTTGTATAGATGCCTATTCGTTGGCCGAGGAATGAACCAGCCCTTATTCTGAGTAAGAAAAACATAAAATTTTCAAATAGTGAAAAAAAGTCAATGTTACACCTTTTTCTGTAAACGCTCAGACAGTTGCTCCCTCAAGCCTACATACAAATAATTGTCCACAGAAAGGCCACACTCGCCACTGGTCACTCGACATGATCGTACGAGATAGCGAGAGCCCGTCCACCTCCAAGATGTACCTCTACATACAGATGCAGCTCTGTCTTCGAGACAGCCTGCACGACTGGCTCAGGCACAACAGGACGAGGGAGGCCCGGGGAGACAAGGTCAGTTGTACCAACAGACAAGCCACACCAACAAATGCACCAAATGCCGGTAAACTGTCATAATGGGGAAGATGCATTAAAATCAAAATGAGGTTTAAACGATAAATTATGAAATTAAATGTAAATATAAGTAAGTATATTACAGAAAAAAGCAGATCATTTTGAATATGCATTTTTATTTTATTAAGGGTCAAAATTAGTGAAAAATATATATCGGTTTTTAGTTCTGATTTTAGTTTTTTTTGGAAATCCTCATGGAATTTATCATATTTTATTTCTACGATGTTGGTCTAAAAACAGTATTTTCGGAAATAATTGTAGATTTCGTTTAAACGCCATACATTTTGTTGAGTCTAAAGATAGCTGTGACGTCATAGCTGTTGTTCATTTTGTATGGAGTCTTTTTACTACAGAAATAAAAACCGAGTAATACACATAAGAACCTTTTACGGTTGGTTACCATGGAAATTTCTAGATCTGTGTTGAAAGGCAACATCCATAAGACTTTTAACTACCGCTGTCTAGCGGCGAATGGCTGAACCAGAAACAAAAATGCTTTTATCTACACCCACATCATAAAACCTCCATAGTGTAATCAAAAACCGTAGGAAATGACCACCATTTTGACAACCAATTAGGAAAAACCAGTGCTGCAATGTTATTCCCGTATCGTTTTTAGTATAGAAATGAGATTAAATTTGGAACAGCTGTCAAAACTCAAGTGGGTCTCTATTCTAGTATCCTTAGATATTAAAACAGTTATTGATACGAAACGTCAATTCAGTATGTTTTTTTAATATAAACTGCACAATATTTGATCTCGAGTGACGTGAGAATAGAGACTTCATCCGTTTGTCTATGATTAAAAAAAATGGTCTTGACGGAGGATCGAATTGCCGCCATTATGTTGGTGTTTTGCTGAACGAAAGTAGAATTGTTGTTGAATTGAATAGAAAAAGTTGTTTGTAATATACATTTTAGTTGAAAATATGAATAGTAGTCTTCTTGGAGTGTGTGTGATGTGAAAATGCGCCGGATATCGGAAATATGCAGCCACGATTGCAACAAATAACTTATTGCCAGAAAATATTGTTTCTGAACCCATCATGGAGGATTTATAATATGTGTGTAGATATTGTTATGTATGCAACTCTGCATAATTTGGCCTTAAAACACACGTGCGATCTTATTATGAAACTCGCTAAAAGCTCGTTTCATAAAACCGCACTAGTGTTTTAAGGCCTATCATTATTCAACCGTTGCATAAACTACTATTACTTACGCAGCTGATTGTCCGTTTCAATTTGTTAAAATAGTTAAGTCACTTTTTACATTGTGAACCCTGACCAATCAAGATTCGTTTATTTATGTCGTGGAAAGAAGAGTTTAAATGGTTGAAACGCATACTTTAAAAGTGGCAACAGCGGTACGCGACCTAATCTAGCAGTCATGGCACATCTCCCTTGTTTCTTTTATCTATGTTTTCAAATGTTTTGAACGGCTAAATTAGTGTACTGTCCAAATTTCACTTCCCAGGAAACTTATTACAGTAGTTTCATTTCTCAAACGAAATTTTGGCACATTTCACATTTTATTAATTTGGTCAAATTATCATTTGGCATCATTTTGCTTTGTCATGGGTAGTTTATGTTAGGGTTAATTTGTGTCCCTTACGTAAGTACTTATTTGTCAAAAAAATCTTTTGCTAACTGTAAAAAGCTCTTTTGACTAATGATTTTTTGCCTATACGTTAGTACATACATACATACATACATACATACATACATACATACATTCTATCACGCCCGAAATCCCTAATGGGGTGGGCAGAGCCACAAGACCACTTGTGGCCACGTTTGATTAATTATTAGTCCTAAGATGGTATGATGAACCGTATGGTGACAGGTGATCAGCCCATCGCCCATACAGACAGTCCACCATGTTGGAGAGGACCCGTCCCTTAGTCGACTTTTACGACATGCCAGGATGATAAGCATCTGCACGCACTCTATGCTATTTCTTCACTCCCAGTGCAGCAGAGGAGTGAGTACGTTAGTAATTCGGATAAATTAAATGTTCCACAGATAAAAACACTCTTCAGCCAAATAGTATCAGCGGTCGAGTACGTCCACTTAGCCGGCCTTATACATCGCGATCTGAAGCCGAGTAACATATTCTTCGCGCCCGACGGGCGGGTGAAGGTCGGCGACTTCGGGCTGGTGACGGCCATGGGCGACAGCTCGCAGGACGGGGCGCCGCAGGACCTCGATCCGCACGCTCGGCATACGTACAGAGTCGGTGAGTGGGGCTTTGAAATTGGCTTGCGTTGTACCTTATATAGCACGAATGTTTGTTCGTCCCGGGTTCGATCCCCGGTAAGGACAAATATTTGTGTGATGAGCACGAATGTTTGTTCCTGAGTCTTGGATGTTTCCTATGTATTTAAGTATTTATTTCTCTATATAAGTATGTATATCGTCGTCTAGTACCCATAACACAAGCCTTTAGAGCTTACTTTGGGACTAGATCGATTTGTGTAAAGACTGTCCCCCTGATTATTATTATTATTATTATGGTTTTTTACGGTTCCGTGCCCGAAGGGATCAACGGAGCCAAGTTTAATGAAATCGGGATACCAAGTTTAATGAAAATCCGTTCAGCGGTTACGGAGCTAACTTACGGACGGACACACAAACACAGACTTTGGCATTTATAATATTAGTAGTATATAAAGTAAGGATAGCTTTTACCCGCAACTTCGTCCACCAAGAGCCGTGCAATTTTCAGGGATAAATTAGTTAAAATATTATGCCAGGGCTTCGTCATAGAGACAGCGTTAGGAGTTCGACACTCTGTGGTACAGATGCCAAGACGGGTGCAACAGTTCACACTCGAACACTCAACGTAAAGTTGACCATATGAGACAGATTTCTTGCGCAACTATTTTATTAAGCTATATAGAGAATGTGTGGGAAAAGGGTATGCATGTGTCCCCGCTTGACCTCTTAGTCGCCATTGTATCTCCATTGAGGACACACGTACCCCTTTCGCTCACATTTGGGCATTTTTCGTACCTAGTTTCTGTGCTTTTCATTCCCGCATTAATCCACCTGTTGTCACCTTATGATGAAACTTGGTGTACCTTAATGTAGTTAGTTACCTGAGGTACTTTTTTATCCCGAACATAGGCTACTTTTCATCCGGGAATATTCAAAAGTTCCCGAGCGAATGACTAAAATTTAATTCCACGTGGACGAAGTCGCGGGCTAGTAAAAACGTAAATGAATTTCCCTACAGGCACGCACCTATACATGTCCCCCGAGCAGCTAGCGGGCCGGCCGTACAGTTACAAAGTGGACATCTACTCGCTCGGCATGATTCTGTTCGAGCTGCTGCAGCCGTTCGACACGGAGTCCGAGCGGGTCGCTAAGCTGATGGCGCTCCGCGTGCATCGGTACCCGGAGCACTTTGTCGAAGAGTATCCCAGTGAGGTAAGGGACAGAATACGACCTAGCCAAAAAAATCTTACACGTAATTGGCCCAAAAATTTATAACAAAATACCAAGTCATATAAAGGCCAGTCCCAGTTTTGTTTCCTTTTTAGAAAATTAAAAGCAAAATTGATTTCACTCGCACTCTATTCTGTGCGCGAATTCCTGGTACTTTAATGTGATATCAACATAAATAATGTAAATAACTGAACTACTTTAATTTAGTCTGTAACTATGATTAAGAAAAAAAAGAATGTTTAAAATAATTGAAATCTGCACCTGTTCCATCTATCCCTACCGCCATATCCCCCCTAATAGAGATATGTGGAATACTTTTCCATTCTTCTCCACCGTTAGGGATACATGGAAATAATATGTCCATTTGTCCACCCTAGCCCCCAGTGAGTAGGGACAAGTGGAATATTTTCCAACGATCGTTTGGGCTATTCCCAAACTGATAACCTATGTCATCACTATTGGGAACAAAAAGTTTAAGTGTAAAGTTTTGGGGATAGCCCGAATTGCAGCAATAAATTGCCAAAAAAAATCGAATAACACATACAGTAAATACGAACTACTAACAACCTAATATATCTATATAGCTAAGAGAGTGTTAGACGATTACCCTCATTATCTACTTACATACATACATACATAGCATCACACCTGAAATCCCTAATGGGGTGGGCAGAGCCACAATACTACTTGTGGCCACGTTCGATTAATTAGTCCTAAGATGGTATGATGAACCGTACGGTGACAGGTGATCAGCCCATCGCCCATACAGATAGTCCACCATGTTGGAGAGGACCCGTCCCTTAGTCGACTTTTACGACATGCCAGGATGATAAGCATCTGCACGCATTCTATGCTATTACTTCACTCCCAGTGCAGCAGAGGAGTATTATCTACTTATTTAATAAAAGTTATTTCTAAATGCAAATGACGCAGCTATAGGCATTAGCCGGTAACCGAGACGTTGTAGGCTGGAACTAGGGTTGCCAACCGTACTATAATATATAGTATTGTACTATATTTCAGTCCTTTCCTTACAAATGGAGCTCGGGTAGCCACAAGATGCGCAAGCGGAATATTAGTACGACGAATTTTGTGTAATAAATTACACATTACCTGCATACTGACCTACCTGAAATTGTATACCTTACCTATACTCTTTTTAAAAGGTTTTTTTTTAAAGTGCTATATTTTCTTTCAGTGTAGTATTTTTATTGATACCTTTGACTGGAAAATACTATGTTTGCCCAATAAATAGTTGGCAACCCTAGCTGGAACGTTGTGCCTTTTTTGAAATAGAATGTTTGTATGGTACCAATCTCTCATAGACTAATAACATCTCGGTCTACCCATACCCTGTAAAGGCTTCAAAACGTCGGCTATTACTTGCAAATTATTTATCACTGGCGATCAACTTCTATAATTAAACATTCTTTAACATATTTTTGACAGACTGAAGTTCTTAAGCTGATGCTGAGCGAGGAGCCTTCTAGACGGCCGACTGCGAGCGGCGTTCGGTCCAGAGCGCCTCTGTACCAACAAACCGAAGAGAAGTACCATTTCAATCTGCCCACACCAGTTTCTGCATAACACGTGATTTTCTAAAGCTGGAGATATGCTCATGTTAAACCCTATAGGGATTGGCAAGAATGAAAATTAGCCAATAGCGTTCTCCCATTTTCAACGCACTTTTGACTAGTGTTCATTTTGGCCAATGGCTAACTTAAAAAATACTTTTAATTATAGATACGCAATTTAAAAAATCATTTCCCCTTGTATAGAGATTTGTATTTACAGCGATTTCAATCCTCGCAAGCGCTGTAGGAACTAGATTCACACCGAAAAATGAAACGTGTTATTTAAGGCGTCATCCATTAAGTACGTCACTAGTGTGACTATTTTGTGATTTTTTGACCTCTCCCCCATCCTTGTCACAGTTGGTCACATTTGTGAGACCCCCCCCCCTAGTGTGACGTCACATATTTTGCAATTTTACATGTAGAAATTAATAAATTAAAACAGCAGTACCGAAATTATCTTTAGTGCAGTAGATTATTGGTGTGAATTCGCCAACAAAACAATTTAAACCTTATGCCCATGTATTGATGTATTACATTTGAAATGTGACGTCACGAAACGGTAGGACCCCTCCCGCCCCTTGTCACACAATGTCACCCTTCGTCGACCCCCCCCCCCCCCTCTCCCTTAACGTGTGACGTACTTTATGGATGACCCCTAAGAGATAGGGCGCATTGTAGG
The DNA here is from genome assembly GCA_947859335.1 of Tortricodes alternella. NCBI lineage: Eukaryota > Metazoa > Arthropoda > Insecta > Lepidoptera > Tortricidae > Tortricodes > Tortricodes alternella. The sequence goes on along the minus strand of OX401987.1, from coordinate 9,747,064 downwards.
CCTACTTATACAATATAGTGACTATTTTGAAAACCACTCTTATTCAAATGGGTTGATGGAAAAATAAACTTTTCTGGGAACTGTCAAATTTCTTATCCAGACAAAACTAGACTTTATGTCAATGTTAGTAAGAGCCTTGACAGTCCACTGAAGTCCACAAATAACTTGGTAGACCTATAGCGACATTATCTTTCTTGACACCGCAGAAAATGGTAGGACGGGACTAGTTAATCAATTATTCTCATAGAATAAAAACGAAGATGCGTTTATCTTTAAATTTATTTGGTAAATCACAAATATCTCTGTATACATTCTAATAAGCATAATCATACAATAATCACAAGACAAACCCATTAAAATTTTGATAGCAATTAGATAGTTTAAGTAAACTGGTTTATATAGCACGATACGTTTATGAGCTAACTTATATAGTTCGTGAGACGTTAAACTATTAGTTTTACGTACGCCAAAGCTCGTAGAATTTAAAAAGAACGTCTTTTTATAGGAATTCTAATGTTTCCGAGGGTTTACTGTCATTAGCAGTGGCGCAGCCTGCCTACAAGCCGATTCCTGACGGCTTTACCAAGCTATAAAGCTACGGCTAGCTCTCAGTGAAGTCCATGTTACTCTTACTAAATGTCAGACTCGCACGTACGGTTCTAATTCTTCCGGTTTCCCTTAGGAAATATTTGACGCTTCGCCACTGGTCATTAGGTACAAATGGAAAATCGTCCACGTGAAATAACCATTGTGAAGTTGGGTCAAAAGTAATAGTATTCAAAGTGAATTTAGTCAGAATGTAATTATGCTGAAAAGTATTTATAACCAAATTTATTTTCGTTGTAAATTAATTAATCAATTAACGAATAATGGACGTAGACGTTCAAGTGGACGATCTTCCATTTGTACCTAATGACAGTAAACCTTTCCGAGGTATATTGTACATCTGGTATCGAGGTATATTTTAAGATTTTCCGGTCTCTGGGCGTTTACAAAAGCAGGGCCTTTACTTCGACATTGCCTAAGCGATATCGCAGCTTATTTTGCTACGATACGGTAGCTCTTATTAACTTGATAGCAAAGGCGGTCGCATCGTAAAATAACCATACATAATATTGCTTCGGCAGTTTCGAAAAGACCCAGTTCTACAATAATGCCACGCTTTCTACCCCTAAATAGGAAAACCCCTTTGGGGCACTTATTTCTCTTCATTGACAAGATGTTTGTATCTGTAACTATTGCCCCTACATATTCACACACACATATGCGGGTATGCGGACATCATATTGCGTCTGTAGTAGTAGCTGGTATTGTATGGCCGTTACCATCTGAGCTTTGAGGTCATAAATCATTAAATCGGACCTTTCGCTCGCACTTATGAGCCTGATGGATTACTGCTTCGATTAGAGGAGGTCTGCGGTGTAATTCTCAACACGTCACTGAACTCACTGGCGAGCGTAACTTGACCCGTCAGTGTGTATAAATTATATTTTCGTGCGTGTCTTCAACCGTGGTCGTTTCGACGCAGATTAGCCAACGGCGTTGGTACCTAACCCCGCATAATGTCTTCGAGCGCACGGGTCAATTTATGATTGTCAGTCGGGCGAAATGATTGACGAAATTTGCTAAGAGAATAGCTAAGCAGATGGTTCAGATAGCGGCACGGACACGGACATAGTATAAAGAGGGGAAGTAGGCCATCTCCGGCCTAATCCGCGATATAATTGCCTACTGTCACAGGGTTGACACTTTTACAATACACACACACAATACACACACCCAATACATACACACACACACACACACACACACACACACACACACACACACAGACATATACACATTGTACACAGCAATGCGTTCTCCTGCGATTATCACACATTTTTCATTCATTTAGCGGTGCCGAAAAGCCGTAAAGCGCGAACCTCGTGCGGTTAGCCCCGACTGGCGCACTGAGAAACGGGTCGAGATTTGGTTTAAGTGTGCGTGCGGGGACGCATAGATACTTTGGCGCACACATACAAGCCGCGCGCGGTGCGTTTGTATGAAGATAACTTACTGTCCATCTTTATACTATGGCACGGATGTCTAGCGGTGACCATTATTGCGCAGCAGTCGAAAATTTGTTATAGTGTGGGAGTGAGCGGGACAGTGACGGGAGTGTGAGCAGTCGTACCCATGCGCAGTATGCCCAACATATTTCGTCCACCGCTAGACTTAGATGCCGCTACATGTAACAGCCCTACTTTTTTAACCGACTTCAAATAGGACGGCGGTCATCTATTCGACCCGTATTTTTTTAAAATATATTTTTTGTTATAATTTAATGATCGAGGGCTGCTTTGTAGTTTTGTTGGACTATCATAAAACCTACAGGTTAAAAATAAAAATAAATAAAAATAAAAATGTTTAATAATTGTTTAGGGATGTGTTATTAATTTAAATAGGACTGTTTTGTCTGAGGTTTACAATATAATAATGTTTTGCATAATTTATGACCGCCAAATGGCTAATAATAGATTACAAAGAGTAATCCAAAATGTTTAGGAGTAAGAGAAATATTTCTTATGCATTTTATATCATGGTGTGTTCTTTCTTAACCATTTCCAGTGAAAATGATTGTATAGGCCGGGTATCATAAAGGTCTGTCAGACCAAATGTCAGATCAAATTTTAGTAATTCAGTACTACGATTAACATTCTTGACAGAACTTTGATCGGACGGATCTTTATTAAACCCAACCTGAGTGATATAGTAATAATTAAAATAAGTGATTTTATAGCAAGTTGAGTTTGGAAAATTTTATCCTAGGGCTAACAGTAGACTTTAAAATGCAATTGTTTATTAAAAATAATAATCTAATTACATGAAATCAAGTAAACGGCAATTAATTTTATAAATTATGTGAAGCGATCATGTCTGTATTATATATTGGTTCTACTTATAGTTTAAACTCTTAACGTATTTTTAACTCTTTTATATAGCCCTTTATTTCTTACTGAAGCCCTTGCAGATCCGTTAAAGGACTGAAACACTAAAAAAAAAAGTTACTAACCAAATTTTTTGTTGAGTTAGCGATCGATTGTTATAAAATTTCATTTGTCATAATTTAGTCATTTTTTTTGGCAGTTTTCAATGATAATACAACATTTTTAGAATATACTAATTATAATTTTTTTTAACATGTTATTTACCGGATATAGATTTGGACTAATAGGTTTTTTCATTTTATTTTCTCAATAATTAAAAAAAAATGTCTTACCGGTTCCATGCAAAACAGAGTTTTCCCATAATCTACTTAAAATATCTAAAACCTAGGTTCTGATCATCATCTTATAAAATTGTCAAAGTCGGTTAACATTCGCTATGTTCCGAAACGCGCTCACGATGCTCATAATCGTTCCAAATGGATTTTAGTGCTTATGTACCTACGCTTTGGTGAAATGAAACGCCACTTAGCAAACTTCAAACATCAAGTGTCAAAGTTCCGCGAGCAAGGAACGATGACGTCATTAATGACGGTGCGGTCAATTCAGAAAGAAAGATGGCGCGCTCTCGGCGCTTTAAGGATGTGTACCACGTCTAATCCGCAGTACATCAATTTTATTTTTCACGTTTTGTTTCATTTGCACCAAATAACAGCAATGAGTAATTTTGTACGAATAATGATTTACAATTTACAAATTGTGTTATTATAATTAATTATTTAGTATGTGAAATAAAATCAAAACCTGATTTGACTACTCGAGTCATAACCAATCAATATGCAGTGTTTGAAACGGTCAGGACACATGGAAATTCAATCAAGAATATTTCCGTGGGAACAACAGTAACGACACTTTTTTTTTGTCATCAAAAAATCGAGGAGAATGCAAAGTTGTAGAAAATACATTTTCTGATTATAAAAGTACTATGGGACAGAAACATTATTCGCATTTTCTTGTAATTTAATCAACTCCCGGTACAAATAACAAGGGCATAGCACATAACACATGTAATCTTAAATGTCATTTATCTCCTTTAAAAGAACGGTAAAGTGGTTTTATATTTTATTACACTACCATACTATTGAATTTCAGCGAAAAATATACAAATCGATATATTGGGTACACATCCTTAAGCACACTTAGCGTGTATTGGAACGTAGGAATTTAAGTGGATAAAACCATTTTCGCCAGTTGTATGAACTTGGATTTTTGCAGTTGGTAATCTGTCCTCTTAAGCGTTAGCCTTAGGATGATTTTAAGTAGTTTTGTATTTCATGTATTACGGATTGTTTCCATTTATCTAATGAAAGTGTCAACACCTATTTTTCCCAAAATAGTTTTACAGGAATGGGATCTGCCCGTTCTTAAATTGTACAACGAGGCTCCAATTGACTTTTAACTAAGAAATAAGTTCGTATTGAAAATGAAAGACTGCTGTGTATTAAAATGATTGAAGATATTTTTGATAATGCCATGGGGTACTCTGGATTCGAAACTATTACAGTACAAGGTTCTATACTTCGCTTTTAGTGTAATCAAAACTGAACCTTTTGCTAAAAGAAACATAATTGAATTTAGACTACTGTAAAAATTAAACGAAGATCCTTATCATAGGGAGTCCGCGAGTTGGCTACCGCTTTAACCAATAGTCGTCGGGGCATACAGGGTAAATGAGCCCTTCATGAGTTTGACGTAAGGTTGAAATCCGTGTTTCTTCTTAAACATGCTTGGTACTGACAACTTTTGTATTTGACGTTTAAATTCCAAAATTCGTTCAGATAGTATTTTACGTTTTTAAAGCAATATTTGCAGCGATCATTTTTGAACTCCCTAGTTGATCAAAGCTCGTTTCAACTCGTGTGTCATTTATTAACGCTTTGGCGCTCAGGGCGCGCCGCGCTTAATTTCCCTGGGCTTCGGTATTGAGTCGATTGATAGAGGTAGTTATACAATGATTTTCCTACTTTCAATCGATTTAACCTTTTGACCGCCAAGCATGTCTGAGAAGTAACACGAATTTCAACTTTAAGTCAAGATAATGAAGGACTTTTTTACCCGGTATACGCTGACGGCTGCAGCCGACCGGCGGTCAAAAGGTTAATAGCTAAAAACTATTCGTTTAATTGATAACAGCAACACGACAAGCAACCTTCTACAATCTGTTGGATTCGTGTTCCACTTTCGCTCAACAATACTTGAGAGAGACAGCTCTCAAAGTTTCGAATTTTCAGAAAAAGAATTATCCTACGATCCTAGCATGAATGACAAGGATAAGTTAACTCTATCTACTCTCAGTGCATCCTTTTCTTCGATATGTGTACGAGAGAGAGGCACTGAAGCATAATTTATCCTTGTGTCGTTGCAATTTATGTAACGGTTTATTTGTATTGTTAGTTTTTAACTAGTCCTAAGATTAACACTTGTTAAAAATGATTTGGTCGCATCACATGCATTGGTTTAGGTAGGTATTGTAAAACTATTGCATTATTTGTGCATAATAGTCATATATTAATAAATTAAATTGACGGAAGTTTTGTTTTATTTCTTTATCAACTTTTTTTACTGGCCATTGTAATGTTGAGTATACTTACAACCTTCACAACCTGTGGTGTGATTCTTTAACCTTTTGACCGCCACATTCGGCTGCAGCCGTCAGCGGATACAGGGTAATAAAGTCCTTCATTACCTTGACTTAAAGTTGAAATTCGTGTTACTTCTCAGACACGCTTGGCGGTCAAAAGGTTATCGGGCGCAGCGGCTGATCAGCGGATAAACGGAACTATTAAGACAAGTGCCAATGACCTTGCGTGATCGGTCACCGTCTGTTTGCCCCGGAGTGAAAGAGAAGTACTGCGGTTTTATTTGTATGCAGAAAATAAAAAACGGATGAATTGTAAACACACTACACGTATAATAAAAATTTGTCAAGGCTTTAGTATGGGCGTGATGTAATAATGTTATTATAGACTAGATATGAGCGCCACGCCGGCGCGCCGCCGACGCCGCAATCGACAGCCGCGCCGTCGCCGCCGGCGCGGCACCAACGGCGCGCCGATCGGGTGATCCGATGAATCCGATCAGTCGAAACTGATTCGCCGTGTGGTGAACCCGCGTCAAATATAAAACAAAATTGCAACTGCATCGACCGCGAATAATACAATTAGATATTTACCGATTCATTTTAGATCAATCGATTTAGATGGCAAGAAAAGTGTTTTATGCGACCAAATATTTCGCGATGCTTGCTTTAAAAATGAAAAGAATATCAATGAAGATGTACTGTTTGCAGAGTAAGTCTTTACTATTTTTAATTTCAATAATATTAGTGTGTACTAATTATGATAAATTGTTTTCGCTATGAATTAACTGGAAGTGTTTCCTTTTTTGTTCAAAAAACATCTCGTTTTATGTTCAATAATTTTACTTAAAAATAGAGTTGAGTTAACTTGGGTTTGGTGTGTTTCCTTTAGTAAATATATTAAAAGCTGTGTGTTTGATTTTCATTAAATAACGTTGAAAGTAATATTAATTTAATTGCTTAAAACTGAATCTGTCGTTTACTTAAAAAGCACTGCCTACGCGTTAAATATTTACATAATATATTTTTATTGAAGGTTATGGGTAACGATTGATTCGTATTTTTTTTTCAGAGTTGTGGTGAAGGCGCACTGCAGAAACATATACTATTATACTCTATCAATAAGTTAAAGGATAGTTTTACGTGTTTTATTTAATTTTTTTAACCCTGATGTATTGCAAAGTCACGCCGCCGACAACGCCGCCGCCGCCGATGGAAATGCTGACCCACGCCGCCGCCGGTTAAACTGCCATCGGCGCTCATATCTAATTATAGACACATAAGTTAAAAAAAATGAAGACAGAACTGTTTAAAGAGGGATTCAGACGTAACTTCACGTTTTTTTCTATCGTATCGATGTCATCAAATCGTGTTTTTAAAATAGCTAGATTTTCAATAATATAAATAATATGAACATATTTTTTTCGCATTGGAAAATCAAATAGGTTTTGTTAAAAAAATCTTTTTAAAAACAACTGATTTAGGTCTTGTCAGCGCCTTAATTTAGACTGAGAACAAAGTCATTTGGTCGAAATTTAAATGTGACCCTCATCGCTGATTCATCGCTGCGTAATCACATCACTGGTCTTTGTCAAATCGTCCTCTTAGATAGTCCCGCGTTTCATATTCGGAATTTGAACAAATCCGGCTTGTACGAGTAGTTAATGACAAAGTCAATAAAAAAGTTAAAATTGAAACCCTACTGGTGACGTATTATTTATTGTTCAACAAGGGCTTAAAATGAGTCATTTATACAGATATTTAAAAAGAAACAAGACGGAAAGAAGAACATTTTCACTTCTCACGCTCGTAAAGTTATTCTTTATGTCGAGAGAAGGCTGCATGAAATGGGTTTTTATGCTCTTGTGCATAAAGTAATTTCTTCTTTTAAGACTAAGGCAATTAGGCCTTATAGCCACATACACAATACACCTTCATTTATTGATATATTTTTATGAGATTTAGGTAATATGGGCGTGGATTTACGTAAAAAAAATATAACGCAAATATTTATAATAACTTGGCATTAAGGCTCAGACCATAGTCGAACGTCACATGGCTGAAAATTAAAAAAAAAATAAGATAAATTGTGTGTCGGGAAGCTAATCATTCGTCAAACAAAACTAGAAACTAGCTAAATTTGTTGTGTTGGGGTTGAACATTCTATATGTTATTCGTAAGTAATTGAACAATGTCTTCGAGTAGTGATAGTGACGATCAAATAATGATTTTTTTGCAACTGCTTTCCATTAAAGTTTCGGGCGAAATCATTATTACATTTTCTTGTATATGCTTAATCCTTGTTTTATTTCCTTGCAATCGAAGTGAAAACCCATTTTACCCTCGACGTGACTATCCACCCTCGCCGTACTGACTCAGGTAGTTATATGCACGTCTCGGGTAAAATGGCTCGTTTTATGTTCCTGTTGTACAATCTACTATTATTCACTTACACAGAAAACACAAGAGTAATATAATTTAAGAAAACAATACAAAACAAAATGGTGGTGTGTTCCTTTCAGGCGACCGAGCCTCGGCAAGTGAGGCTATAGGTAAGTTCGAGGTAAAAATGGATTTTATAACCGAGAAACACTCTGCTTTTCACTTCAATTCTTCTTTGAAACATTACTAACCTTATTTATTTGCTGATAGTACAAGGAACATGATCTTCAGAAACATAATATAGCATAGGCTACTGTTATCCCTGACAAAATCACGGTCCTGAGGGAACAGCGATAATTGAATTCGACATGGACGAAGTCGCGAGAAAATCCTAGTAAATCTAAAACAAAACCTAATCCCTATATGACCTCTCGACCTCATAACTCATATAAACACTTGAACAAATTGGTTAAGTAATAATCGTATTTTTTATAATAATAGCCAATAAATAACTGATACCAAAATATAGTTATTTACCTACATAACTACTCAAGGTTGGCAACCCTGTATTGACAGTGGGCGGGCTCGTCGATCGTCGATATTTTACTAGTATTGGCACAATTGGAATATTAACACGCATAGCTCGTTGTAATTATTTGATAAAAGTCCACAGGAAAATACTCGTTAATTTTCCTCTTTAGATAATAATTTGTTCAGTTTAGTGGGAGTAATGGTTTCTCGTGTGTTTCTGTTCGCTTTGTGTTTTGTGATCAGCAAAGCTGGACAACCGGGGCCTAGGTACCCCCCCACAAAGGGAGAGGTATGGCCTAAGCCACAATATGAGAAAAAGGAACCCACTTTGTTTAAGTTGAAAACGCCAATACAATTTAAGGTCGGTAATTTAATTTAATTATATTTTAATATAATAAGTAATATTTCTTAAGTTCGTATCGTTTGTAAACATAAAAAAGTAAACTTAAGTAACTTCATATTTGCTTCCGAACTGTTTGCTAAGTACTATATTCAAGTGTTTGTTGTGCGTATCGATTTTATTGTAGGGTCACAAACGAGACAGTCAACTTTATTCTTCCAACGCGCTATAATTTCGTCCTTAGATAGGTAGGTACTCAGCACTAAGCAGCACTTATTTAACAATAAAGTTGCAAACAAAAATCATAACTACACTGTTTCGTTTTTAATTTTGGTTATTTGATTAAGCAGTTGACACGACCAGCCACCCGTTCCGCCCATTCACAACCCGATGGGGATAGCTAACTTCACATCAATCCATCTAAATTGCGTTCTGAATGATTAGGTATATTGAAGCAAGGCAACAAGTCGCCCTTGTCCAATGTAAAAGGAGCGCTGACGCCATACAAGATGTATGACCGTCAGCGCTCTTTTTACATTGGCAACGATCGTTTAGCGCGAAATAGATCGGCCTTCGGCGACCGCTGGCGCTGGGCTGACAACTGACGACATGGGGCCGACACATCGCATTATGTTGTAAAGGAGTTGTGTTGTAATCACGTTCATTTTAAGTTTTATAATCAAAATTTTTTCCAAAAAAAAATTAAATTTTACGTACTAATATAGTAGGTAGGTACTTACAGTGGATTCATCCATAAGTACTTGTCTTATTTGGTAAACAAGTTTCTAACCTCAAAATAGACAAATTTTACCTGAAAATAAAATTTATATTAAGCTATACTTACCCTATTCCAAGCCTAAACAAATTGAGATAGCACTTCCGTTTCCGCTTGAAAACACGTCACTACCACGTAATAGTGCAGGTGTACCGCCATTATCCCTCCTCTAATCCAGGGGCCAGGCTCAGTTGCGCACTGAGCTGCCTCATTGGATAATCAATTTGATCTACCGTCCGCATGGTATGTCTGGACGGTAGATCGCCACTGTATGAAAGACAGGTGGCACTTTGTTATTTATAACATGTTTACTTATGTAAACAAACAATTATGTTGTTATGTTATGTTGTATGCTGAAAACTAGCTGAAATATAAACTTAACTAGGTTCTTATTTCATTTATGTTAGTAATGTAATATGTATGTATGTATTTATTATGTATTTTTATTTACCCAGATATATATCAGCCATTATCACCTCATAAGATAGGCACTAGTAAGATTTAAACTGTTAATACATACTTATCAGCAGACAGCAATAAATTAGGCTTGGAATAGGGTAAGTATAGCTTAATATAAATTTTATTTTCAGGTAAAATTTGTCTATTAAGCCTTGTACCCTATTCCAAGCCTAAACAAATTGAGAAGTGTTTGTTATCGGCTGCTGGATTAGTGGGGATATACTATAGGTACTTGTAGCGAATAGAACGCCAATGTGTAAAATAATAAAACAAGTGTTTTTACCAGCAAGAATCACCTATATTAATCAATTATTTTCATTAAAAGATATAATTGAGAAATTATTACTAGATAATAATTAAACTGATTCAAAACATTTGTCTAGCGAATTTGAATTATAGTTTAGAGTATTTATAGATTTTTTATAAAATTTATGGAATGTTGAAGCACTTTTCCAGTTTCCACGAACCAAGATATCATCAATATTATGATTATCAAGCCAGCTCGACGAAGCTACTGCGGAGCGCACACTACCCGCGCTGCTATTGATACCAGCGTCTTTCAGTACGCCTTTAACCCAACCGCCTATGACTGTTCGCGAGGCTGGCTTCACAATACCACAAGTAGAAATAAATAAACTTTTTATATCACCTCTTCGGTTCTGAGAAACCAAAATCAATTTCTTAATCCAATAAACTGGGTCTATGTTGCTATTTGTTGGACAATTAAATAATTTCCAGCCAGACTGTCTTCGCATAGCGTTGTCTGTCTTAGAACCGAAGTCAGGCCAAAATATTATATAATTAGATTCAATCACATGACTAGATTGACTGATGTTTAATAATGTAAGATCGTGAACTCTACGGCCAGAACACAGTAACAACAAAATAGCGCATCTCTTTGACACTTCATATAAACTAAAACTATTAGGTTCATGATTTTCCAGATATATACACAAGTCTTTAACATCCCAGATAGGAGATTTCTGAGGTTTCGGTCTATCGAGAGCGATAGCCTTCAGAGCCTGACGAACAACTATGTGTGAGCTAAGTGGCGGGCCAGAGGTTACAGGGCAAAAAGTTGAAACGACCGATTTATGTAAACAAATTGTACTATGAGACAACTTTTCAATAAGGTATAAATCAGTTAAAAACCTAGCTAGTTCTTGTGGTGCCGGATTGTTCTTAGAAACATTATTGGTAATACACCATCGACACCACCTAAGCCAAGCCGGTTTATAGGACGCTAAAGAAGACTTACGCCAACCGCGCGCTAGTAAACTTTTCTGTTTATCATCCCATGACTCTATAAAGGTGGCCCACCCCGTATCAGCCAGACTTCCAAAGCTATCCGCTTGACATCTGACGGAGGTCGTTGGGTTTGAATATCCACTAACCGGGTCTGTAGGTTGCGAATCTCGATGGGAGGAGCCACAGCCCGATTCTTCAGGTCGCTGCGCCAAAACACCTTCTCCCAATTGGGTACGACGATTAGATACATACCTTCGGCTTTGTTTAGGTGAGCAAGGACGCGAGGTATCAGGCATGGTGGGGAAAAAATCCATGCCAGCTGGTACGTCCATCTCTGACTGAACGCGTCGACAAACGCGGCCTCCGGGTCTGTCGGGTCCAGTGTCACGTAGACTGGGACCACGTGGGCCCTCCGCGACGCAAACAGGTCGATCTCTGGGATACCCCATACCTGGAAAACTGGTTCCGTTGCCTGCGGTAGTAAATGCCACTCTGATTGGGCTCGAAACCTCGAAAGTCGATCGGCTTCGGTATTGTAACGGCCGGGAATGAACTGTATTGACATTTGTATCTGATAATGATCTAACATATTTAGGATGTCGTATGACATGTCCATCATTTGCTGTGATTTTGTACCTCCCTCGTTGCGAAGGTATGAAACTACCGTCCGGTTGTCGGACATAATCATTATTGAGGAGTGCGTCATCTCCTGAGCTTGAGCGGATATTACCTTTTTTACAGCTGTCATTTCCAGGACGTTGGAGTGCTGACCTAGCTCCTGCGTCGACCATTGACCCGATAGCTTCTTGTTGTCGAGCTGGGCACCCCAACCTTGGGCCGATGCATCCGTCGTGAGAAAGTGTCTGGGTGCCGGGGGATGAATGTGTGATGAGAGGCCTGCATGATTGATCCACCATTCCAGTTCGGACACTAGAGATAACGGGAATTTTACCTTTACATTCGGGCTCATGTCCAATATCTGGTGGGTGAACTTCAACAATAACCGGCTGTTCAAGCGTCCGCTCGGGACTATGAAACTGGCAAAGTTGCATGAACCGAGAAGTGATTGCACCTGTCTCAGTGATGTCTCCATTCGTGACATGATCTGGCAGCATTTCTGCGAAATGCTCCGACTTTTCTCGACTGGAAGAGATTTCACGTTGTTCCAAGGATCCCAAAGAACGCCCAGGAATTCTATGGAACGCTGGGGAATTAGACTGGACTTTTCGTAATTTATAGCCCACCCCAGATCTTTTAAAATTTGAATCGTGAGACTTACTTGGTTCTGGAGCACTGAACGGTTCTGGCAAGCTAGGAAAAAATCGTCCAAATATACTAGTACTCGAACGCCCCGGGATCTGAGCACCTGAGCTATCCAGTTGGTTATGGAGGCGAAGGTCTTCGGCGCTGTTGAGAGGCCGAACGGCAGACAAGTTATTTGCCAAAGCCGACGCTGAAATATTACCCTCAAGAACCTCCGATGCGTCACGCTTGCTGGTACATGAAAATATGCGTTGTGAAGGTCCAATTTTACTAGCCAATCCTCCGGTTGAAGGAAGTCTGGGACTCTGTACATGTTGATAAGATGAAATTTGGTCGTGTGTACATACTTGTTGAGAAGTTTCAGGTTGAATACTGGTCGTACCGCCCCCCCCTTTTTTGGGACAAGAAAAATATTTGATACAAAACTGGGCGTCAATGGGGCTGGTTCTAGAACACCCTGCTCTAGCAAGGTTTCGATTTGAGTGCACATTGCTGGAGTTGCCTTTGTGTGTAATTTTGATGAAATTCGCGATGGGTGCACTAACGGTGGTTTTTTGAAAAATGGTATTCTGTAACCGGATAGGATTTTGATTATATAGTCTGGAGCTCCCAACATTTTCCACTTGTCCAGATAATTGACCAGTTGACCTGCTTGGAACTTGGCATAGTCAGTCATAACGTTTATATGATTGCTTACCATGTCTGCTCTTGTAGTATTTATTGCTTGGTCCGGATGAACGAAATGACACGGACTTACGTTTTCTTTCCTGAGTAGGAGGAGCGCTGGTGCTGGTTGACGGTCCGGGCAGGACGCGGAACCTCGGATACTCGTTAGATTTCTTAGGCTCTGCCTGTCCAACTCTTTGCGCAAGAGTTCGTTTGCCTGCAGCTCCTTGCGCAGGAGTGCGTGAGCAGTAAAACACCTTTTCGATACCGCCATTCCTGGTTATGCAATCTGAAAATCGCTGGTCGTCAAAAAGATGTTCCAATGTGGGAGGTATTTTCCGCAGAGATTCCTTCATGTATCGGTCTTTGACGAAATGTAGCACACCGTCTCTGCGTTGTTGTATAATGTCTGCACGTCGACCACAGACCATCTGCAACATATCTAAGTGGATACGCGAGTAATCACCCTCAGAAAAAATTTCATTAATTTTATTTTTGACCGTCACCGATGTAGTTGGCTCAGTCTGAGACTCCATCCAAGCTACCAAAGATTCAAATCCGTCTTTTAGTTTCTCATTCTGAATTATAAGTGCATGAGAAACCGCTGCCAATGTTTTTTCTGTAACCGCTAAGGCTCGGTTACGATCAAAAGTTTTTACCATATCATTACTTTCTAGTTCTGTAAAACCGGGAGATGAAACATACGTTCTTTGCGCATCTATGTAGCGAACTTGTGCCCAATTTGACGAATTAAAATGTTGCAATTTATCTAAAATATCCGCATGTTCTTTAGATGTGGTTGCGCAAACTGATTTGAGGGTAGTTTCAAGTTTGAAATTAATATTATTAATGGGCTCGCCTCCTGGCACGGCGGAGGCCGTATGGGTGGCCTCAAGATCGTCAGGGGCACAAATCGATAACACATCAGAGTCATAGTCAATATTGGGTCGAAAGGAATCGCGTAAAGCGCTCACCTCTTTGGTTAAACTACTCACAACTTTTTCTAATTTGTGTACGCGCCTGCTTCGGCGACGGCGCTTTCGCCTGCGAGACTGCGCAGACGAGCTACTTGACGAAGAACTCGACGAATCCTCGTTGTCCGAATCCACCTGCTCCCGAGTAATACTTACACCATGGTCTTGTCGAACCTCAGGAATTAAGTTATCCATTATACTCGAAAAACGCGGTAGTACTTTTAAATTATAAAAATTGCGAACAATTTTTTAAAAAAACGTGTTTCTTCTTCTAGAAACAGAACGCCAATGAGGCAGCTCAGTGCGCAACTGAGCCTGGCCCCTGGATTAGAGGAGGGATAATGGCGGTACACCTGCACTATTACGTGGTAGTGACGTGTTTTCAAGCGGAAACGGAAGTGCTATCTCAATTTGTTTAGGCTTGGAATAGGGTACAAGGCTTAATGTGCAATTTTTGAGTTAAACAGCTATTTTATTCTAAAAAAAACCTGGGCTAAAAATTGGCAAAGTGACGTCTAAAATATGGTATCCGGTTCCTTTATTTGCAAGGACCATTTCATTTAACTTTGTTTGTTAGTATGTTTGGGTCAACTGTTGGAAGTCACCTTTGAACTAATTCCCGTAATCGGCTGACATATATGCACCTAAACCCGATATCATTGCAATATTAAAGTGTACTCGTAGGTAATTGGCAAAAACCCTTATCAACAAAACAAAATTTGAAACAAAAAAATATTTAATCTTTTTATCCATTACCTAGGTTTTAGATAAATCTTGTGCAATTCTCACGGACGCTCTTAACCGGGTTCAGAAACAACTTAATAAACAACAAGATGTGACCCGTAAAATACAGAAAAAACTCAAAAGGGTCCAACGACCACAAAAGGGCCCTACGACACAGTATAATGCAGCAGATCTCCACATTATGGAAATTGATATGAGGCAACCATGCGAGGCATATCCGTTTTTCGAAATGGACGTAAGTTGTAAGTGGCAAATCAAACTGCAATAAAAAATGCATGTGTTATTTTTGGAAATCTTTGTTAGGCTACCCACTGACCTACAATATAACTGTGCAATATCACTGGTTGCACAATTATATTGACCGTCAATATCATCTACTGACGATCAATATAACTGCAACCAGTGACATTGCGCAATTGTATTGTAGGTCAGTGGCTACCCTAAGACTGTTGACTTTTCCATTTGAAAATAAGGTAGTCGAACATTTTAAGATTTTGATCCAAGCAACATTGTATTCTTCCCGAATATTTTGTTCCATTTATTTTAGTGTAAAAAAAGGATTAATTTATTCCATGACAATGTTTGGCATATGTCCGGGCTACACCAACGGGTAATGCCGTTAATTAACGCGTGAATTAAGTAACATAAAATCCATACATTTTTGGTTTATTCACGCAGACGAACAGGACCGGATTTAGGGGAGGGCATCCGGGGCCACTACCCCGGGCCTCCACAAAAGAGGGGCCCCCACAATAGGGACCGTCAATATCATCTACGTCGTATTATATTCTAGGGGGCCTCCACTCCTTTGCTGCCCCAGGGCCTCCAGACCTCTAAATCCGGCCCTGCAGACGAAGTGTAGCCCGCGGCCATTATGCTAGTCGCAGATTGCATTAATTTGTACGTTCTGAAGTTGCTCCGTAGGTATATTATAGTAGTCTTCGTTATCTGCGGAATACTTACCGACGGCAATATGAATAGCCGTTTATTAGTATTTATATTTCAGATAACTTAACGATTTCGGCGGTATCAAATTTGAAGAGCGGTTCGGTGTGGGGGATCATGCATGGCCTGGAGTCTTTCCTTCAACTATTCTACCAGTCTGATGATTATAGAGTAAGGATGAAAACGTTTATGCTCCATTTAAATTTGTGCCCCACTGCCGAATTATGGACGCGTTTTATTTTGAAATAGCATTTTTCTATAAAAATTAGCACATTTTCGACTTCGACTGTTCTTGAATTGTTATATCATTAATGCGCGTTTCTACCGTAAAACCTAATTCACAGGTACTTTTAATAAACGCCACCGTAATACAAGACTTCCCTCGCTACGCTCACCGCGGTCTGTTGCTGGATACCTCACGTCACTACATCTCCTTGGACACTATCAAAAGAACCATAGACGCTATGTCCATGAACAAAATGAACGTATTTCACTGGCACATTGTTGACGACGAAAGTTTCCCTTATCAGAGCGAGAAGTTCCCAGAGTTGAGGTATTTAATAGACTAGAATTCTGTATAACCTTCAGTCTGTATAAAAGCTTATACAGCTCTTATAACGTTCTTACTAGAGTTATAATGGCTGTATAATAAGCTCTTATGCAGTGTGTGTTGCTTGGGTTGCCATACATAAATTTACTTCCTATGCAAAGGTAGAGTATTCTCTGTTATATTTGTAAAAAAAAGTAGGTGAAAACTTTATTAGTAATACGTCCAAAAACCTACCTCCACACCAAGTTTTAACTTCCTTCCTAGGTCACATAGGAAGCAGTGGCAGTAGTCTAAACTTTTGATCTATATGTCAGTCAGTCAGTGATAAAAAAATTGATTTTAGGACGTCATTATTTCTTATTTTTTATTGAAATTTGGAATTTAGCAATTAGAAGACGGTCTTACTACACATGTAAAATTGGAAGTGAGTCGGTCAATTAGATTTTAAGTTATGGGGGGTCGAAAATGGCCCGAAATGGTTCGTGTAAATAACCTACGGCGGGTGTGTCGCGAACTTTGGCTGACACAATGCCGTGTGTCTAGATCACGCAATTTTAACGGTTGGTATAATTTGTTATTTTAGCGAGAAAGGAGCATATCATCCGACGATGGTGTACATGAAATCTGACATCAAGGATATTGTTAATTACGCGCGGGATCGAGGGATACGGGTCATCCCCGAAATAGATGTTCCTGGTTAGTTTTCACATTTTCAGAAATATGTCGCTCCGGCTTCGTTTGCTTAGTCGGCTGTAGCGACGCCACGATATGCCGTTTTCTATACATTTGCGTCGGCTACAGCCGTCGTCGCCCGCTCGTGGCATTCAAAAGGTTAAATAAGTACAAGTAGTTTTTATGTCATGCCATGTGTCAATTAGGAAGGATAAGGTTGAAATTAGAAGCAAATCAACGCCCTTGAGCATCGACTCGGTATAATATTTTATTTCATCAAATACATCATTTTATCGAAAATGGTCCAGCCCTAACACGAATGACACAAAGATAAGTTAAACCCGTTTATCTTTATGACTATCTCTTTCGTCGGCTCTAGTGTGAGAGAGACGCACTTAGAGATAAGACGGTCTATCTTATCTTTGTGTCATTCATGTTAGGACCGCTGTATGCATGTCATAATTATTAAATTTTGAGTTTTAAGTTTTTCTTATAAAACCATGCATTTTACAGAAATATTCCGCGTACGCCATTAAATGAATTTATTACTAATTTTGTGCATGTAAAATAACGTTATCGAACAAATAAATTAGGTAATAAAAAAACGTTTATATAAAATGCTTCAATAATAAAATAGCAACACAGAATATTTTGTATGGAAACCCGAACTGTTACATTCCCCATTAGGTGGTACTCACGAAAATTACCTAATGTTATTAATGAAGTCTAATAAATTCCTAAACGTAGGTACTTCACTTTGGAAAATCTAGGTCAATAGGTTTTAGATAGGGATATTGTGGCAATAATGTGCATTGTGTGATAACACTGAACATCATTTTTTTTATTTACTTATTAACTAAATCAAAAAGTCTCTATATTGTTCAGTTTGATAATGATAACATATTATGTTGAGAAAATTATCAAAATCGGTGAACATTTAGTGGGAAAAATGTTGTCTTTTTTAGCCGACTGCGCGAAGCGAGAAGTCAAAAATGCTTTTACGTCGCCAGTCAGGGTTTATTAAGTTTACTTTTATGTATTAGAACATATTGTTAAAATAACGTCGCTGCGCGTGCAATACCGCGGAAGAGCACTTTGTAAAAACCGCGTAACTGCGTCTTTTTGTGTTTTTTTAGGAACAAGAAAAAACTGAATATCTCAGTCATTTTTAACTCAATTTACATATCTCAATTTTGTGCCGTGCTGCTGTTACGCGGTATTTACAAAGTGCTCTTCCGCGGTATTGCACGCGCAGCGACGATAACTCTATAACGTGTACAATCTTAACAGGGCATACTCGGTCTTGGGGTATCGCATACCCTCAACTCCTAACCGAATGTTTCACGGACAACGCCGTGGTCGGTCTGGGCCCCATGAACCCTACTAACAACTTCACCTACAAACTGCTTGGGGAATTAATTCAGGAGGTGAAAGAGTGGTTTCCAGATAAGTACTACCATCTGGGTGGTGATGAAGTCGACTTAAATTGTTGGTAAGAAAAGATCCATTCGAGTGCGTACTCACGCGCCGATATACATATGTATACCAAATTTCAACTCAATCGGTCCAGTAGTTTTGGAGAAAATTGGCTGTGACAGACGGACAGACGGACAGACAGACAGACAGACACACGAGTGATCCTATAAGGGTTTCGTTTTTCCTTTTGAGGTACGGAACCCTAAAAAACGAAGAATGACTGTTCGAACGGATCCCGAACCTTACCGTTATTGTTCGCAGGGTATGGCCAAGAGCGAGCGCCGTTGCCTCGTTGTTGTATTTTTACAAGGAATTGCTTGGGTTTTTGTATTAGCTGTGTAAGCTTACAAGTATTTTGTCCATCAGGGCAGAGAACCCCAGCCTACAAGATTACATGCTGCATCACCAAATGTCGTCGGTGAAGGAATTTCATGCGCTGTTTATGAAGAGTGTCGTGCCTCTTCTCGGGGACAGGCAGCCTATTGTGTGGCAGGCATGTGTCAAGAACCTACTTCGAACATATACCTAAGACCGCTTTCATAGTATAAAGAGCGGAAGTAAGTTATCTTCATACAAACGCACCGCGCGCGGTTTGTATGTGTGCGCCAAAGTATATATGTGTCGCCGCACGCACACTTAAACAAAATCTCGACCCGTTTCTCAGTGTGCCAGTCGGGGTTAACACTAACACCGCACGAGTTTCGCGCGTCACGGCTTTTCGGCACCGCTAAATGAATGAAAAATGTGTGATAATCGCAGGAGAACGTATTGCTGTGTGTTTGGGTGTCTTAATAATTCATCGATTCCAGAATTGTCTCTGTTTAGATTACCTATTGAACAGGAACAACCCTGAGACAGTAGGCAGTTATATCGCGGATTGGGCCGGAGATAGCCTACTTCCCCTCTTTATACTATGCCGCTTTTACGTTTAAACCCAGAGATCAACATTATGTAATATTATCAATAGCAATTCCGCATATAGTTAGGTATTTGTGTTTTTACAGGAATAAAAAATATGACATTTCATTTTCCTTGTACTATAAGGAAATAAATAAGGTTTGTAGTGTTTCAAAAACCAATGAAAAATCAAATTATAGCATACTTAAGTAAGTATTTAACAAAATGACTCGTTGCCTTCTTGTTTTGTGAAGGGTTTAAACGACGTAAGATTTTCAATAACGAGTTTAGACTCGAATTCTTAAAAGGTTTTAAATAGTGACAGTGAAAAAAGAGTAGTCGTAGTGGTAGAGCCAAACAGTAATCCTCACTAGATGATTACTGTTCGAATGGGCCGGCCCGACCGGGGTAGTACCACACTTTCACAGAATATCGGCGTAAAGTATCTAATAGCTTGCTATTGCGACGGTGAGTGACGAGATCCGGAGGCCTATTCCCTCATCCCTATCCCATCCCCATTCCCCATCCTCCCTAGACTGGCAACGCATTGGCAGCACCTCTGGTGTTGCAGATGTCCATGGGCGGCGGTGACCACTTTCCATCAGGTGGGCCGCCAGCTCGTTTGCCAGTGGACATAAAAAACCGGACAAGTGCGAGTTAAACTCGCGTGGAGAGGGTTCGGTTCCGTACATGATTATCTGAAATTTACTAGGTTACCTTAAATACCATAGACTTCTTATAGGTTTTCCTGTAATTTATAGGCAAAGATCTATTTTCTGTATTTTTTTTTTAATTTTAGCCCCAGTAGTTTCGGAAATAAGCGGGGGAATGGAAGGATGGTCATTTTTTGCCTATTTTCCTGAATAACTTCTAAGCTATTTTACTTAAAATTCAAAAAAATATATATTTAAGGTCCTCACAATAAGCCCTTTCATTTGATATGTCACACGATATAGGTGGCATATTTTTTTTTTTTTAAATTTCTAGTTTACCCCCAAAAAGTGGCCCCTATGTCTAAAGTTCGTGTTGCGGTCACCAACTTACATATGAATACCAAATTTCAACTCAATCGGTCCAGTAGTTTCGGAGCAAATTGGCTGTGACAGACGGACAGACAGACAGACAGACAGACAGACAGACAGACACACGAGTGATCCTATAAGGGTTCTTTTTTTCCTTCTGAGGTACGGAACCCTAAAAAATGATAAGTGGAGTAAAAAAAAATTCATTCTTTCTTTCATATATCAAGTACAAGTTTCAAGTACTTATTTTAGATTTTCAGCGTTAGATACACCACTCTACATAATGCTACTTGGCGAACTCTCTAATACATGAGCTCTTTATTTGCTAGTAAAACTTAGGCTTAGCGGGGTCTTTCCTATATTTGGTCTGTGGCTCCTGAACTATTCCGGCCGTAACATGCAAGACATAAGTCAAAGTCAAGTCAAAGTCAAAGTCAAAGTCAAACGATCTTTATTCAATTTAGGCTTTAACAAGCTCTTATGAAGGTCAAGGAATGAATCTACCACCGGTTCGGAAAAAATCCTCTACTGAGAAGAGCCGGCAAGAAACTCGGTGAGGTATCATTTTTTCAAATCAGTACACATATAAGTCAACAAAGATGTCTACAGTTTTATACAAATCTAAGTATATACCACAGCAGGTACGCTCATCGAGACCCAGGGATCGCCGGTGCAGGTCACGATTTAAGCCAGACGTCCCTGTCCATGACGTAGTCTTTTACTGAGTAATATGCCCTAGAAATAAGAATTCGCTTTACAGTAGATTTGAACATTGTGTCTGTTTGTTCTATTATGTTTTTAGGTATTTTATTGTAAAAACGTGTACAAATTCCTAGAAATGATTTTTTAGTTTTAGCCAGTCTGTAAGTTGGTACTTTAAGCTTTCCGGTATTTCTAGGATAAGGATTCATAAGGATAAGTTAACCCGTCTTATCTAAGTGCGTCTCTCACACTAGTGCCGACGAAAGAGATAGTGACGATATAGATAAACGTGTTTTACATATCGCGGTGTCTTGCATGTTAGGGCCGCTGATATTGGTTACTACAGTTTTGAATTGGACATACCTATCGGTTATGAACTGAAATAAAAGTTAATAAAATGTACATAATTGTTATGAAAACTTTCATAACCTTAACAATTTTTATTCCAGGAAGTGTTCGACAACAATGTGCCTTTGTCTAATAATACTTTGGTGCAGGTTTGGGACGATGGCTGGATTTTTAAAATGAATGATGTAAGTCTAACTGTTTTATGTCTTTAAGTATGTGTATTTAGTGTTTTAGAAAAACCAGGGCCTCTATTAGATATTGTCAAGCGATATCGCAGTTTATTTGCTATGATATGGTAGCTCTTATTAAGTTGACAGAAAAGGCGGCCGCATCGCGTCGTATAACATTCATAATTACCTACCTACTTATGCGATATCGTTGGCATTTCTGGAATTGTATATAAAAAATTGAGGCCCAGTGGCCCTAGAAATAGAAACTTATCCTCGCATCAATAATGCGAGGATAAGTTGACACCGTCTTATCCCTTGGTGCGCCTCTCTCATACTAGTGTAAAAGAAAGAGATGCATTGAGAGATAAGATGGGGATAATTTATCCTCGTGTCAACCTTGCTAGAGCCGCAGGGCCAAGCACTTTGAACCTTTTTTCCGCGCAATTAAATAGCTTTCTATCTCTTACCTCGGCGCCAGACTTAGAGATAAGACGGTTTAACATATCCTTAACGACACTTAACTTAAAATAAGTAAATTCAAAATTGATTTTGACAGCTTTCTGCTATACAAAATCGAGTTTGACGTTTCTTATTTTAAGTTCAGGAAATTTTAAATTAAGAAGACCCCGTTTCGAATTGGACCTACTGTTTCGAATTGGACCCATATCTTAGTTAATGATATTTTAAGGTAGGGCATTGCTACGGCCCTGCGAGGGTAGTCGACAAAGTGCTCCAAGTCTGGTCCCTGTGAACTGACCCGTTTAGTTTATTAATGTCGTGTGACTGTTATAAACAGGTACTCCTATCAGGTCACGGCGTCCTCTTCTCCACGGAATGGTACCTCAGCATGCTAAGTCCGGGCGGGGACTGGGAGAAGTTCTATAAAGCTGACCCTCGGGAAAAAGTGTTCGACAAGGCACTGGCAGGAAACGTAGTCGGGGGTGAGGCGTGTATGTGGGGGGAGTTCGTTGACGACAGGAATATCCTTAGCAGGTGCTATTTTATGTTTATTTTTATAACTGTAAATAGGCCCGTCACATACATTCGTTTTCCTGATTCGATTTCCGAATTCGTTTTCCGTATGCGGACACCCCGAACGCAAGCATTTCATATAAATAGTTCTACATGACACACACGTTCGTAATTTTTCCGTACGGAATTCCGAACGGAATTTGTTCGAATGTGTGTGCCATGTTGAACTATTTATATGAAATGCTTGCGTTCGGGTGTCCGCATACGGAAAACGAATTCGGACATCGAATCAGGAAAACGAATGTATGTGACAGGCCTTAATGGGCTGCATCGACAAAAGCGGCGCCGTTCGATTGCCGCTACGGGAGCTATAGAAGACATGGCGGAATTCAGAAACGCCACTTAAGCATTTAATTAGATATTAAATAGTTAAATCTCCCTCAACTAGTTGTCAACCCCTCAACTAGTTGACGACGCTGTTAGCCTAGTTGGTAGTGACCCTGCCTCCGAAGCTACCGTCCCGGGTTCGATCCCCGGTAAGGGCAAATATTTGTGTGATGAGCACGAATGTTTGTTCCTGAGTCTTGGATGATTCCTATGTATTTAAGTATTTATTTATCTATATAAGTATGTATATCGTCGTCTAGTACCCATAACACAAGCCCTTAGAGCTTACTTTGGGACTAGATCGATTTGCGTAAAGATTGTCCCGTGATTATTATTATTATTATTATAAACCTATAGAGAAACATCCCTTTAATAAATAGGTAGGTACTTTAGCTCAATTTGAGTGGCATTTCTGAATTCGGCCGAAAGGAGACCAATTTTGACTGTTTCAAACAACAATCTAGTAACTAGTTACGAAAATACGATTGGATCAGCTTCGGTCGATACTTTTGTTTTCAAAATCATCTCTAAAGTATTAGTATTCGACACACCGGGCCCGCGGCGACCAGGAACTAAAATGGAATCCTTCACACCAGTGACCACGCGGATTGATGTGAAAGCTTCCGTTTGTGATACTGCTTACGCGGGCTCGCTTCCGACACGCTCCGCATCCGTTCCGGGTTATTCATATTTTACTTTGGCGTCGCTAAATGACAGCTTCTTTAGTGGTAGTTTTAGTTTTGTAAAATGATAATTATAACTTTAAGGCCCGGGCACACCAAACGCGGTTGCGGAGCGTCGCGTTTCGAACACGGGCCCGCGCAATTTGTACATGGCACACCGAAGGCGGGCGGCGACTTCAAAGCGTTTCGAACGCGGGCCCGCGTTACTCACGCCCCGCGCCGCGTTCTCCCCGCCTCAGTGTGCCTCTGGACATGGCGGCTATATTAAATACAACTTCGCGTGCCCGCGCACGCGTCGCCGCCGCTTCGCGCACGCCCCGCGCCGCGCTGCCCGAGTTGTCTGCGGCGAAAGCGGCGCGGCGCGGGCGCGAGTGTTTCGTACGCGGAGCCGCGCTACTTTTTGGTGTGCCATGGTCAATTTGATTTGTTGTTTTACAACGGCGCGAGCACGCGTTCGAAACGCCGACGCGCCGCAAAGGCGTTTGGTGTGTCCGGGCCTTAATGGTTCTGGTAGCTTATTTTTAGAATTACTTCTTTGATTACCTTTATACAGACATTATTGATTTGCCGTTTACGTCAAACACATGCCTACGCTATTTCTTTCCTTCAAACGAGGGTATAATTTAATCCGTAGCTTAACGGCCCAAAGTAGGATAACCTTGTTTCTTAGGTCCGTGAAAACAAACGAAGAATGACTGTTCGAACGGAATCCGAACCTTACCGTTATTGTACGCAGGGTATGGCCAAGAGCGAGCGCCGTTGCCGAGCGACTCTGGTCGTTCGCGTCGCTGGACGAGCCTCACCACGCAGACGCTATGGTCAGTAACGACCAGGCAGGCAGTTTGGACAAGCTCCCGGTATTTCATGCAGGCAGCGTGGACTCGAGACAAGCCAGCGACTTGGAACCGGTGCGGTACCCAGTTAGCAACGCAACAGCGGTCATCCTGTCCTTGCTGCCATACGCAAGCAGTTCAGACCTGGTGCGATACGTAGGCACCTTGGACTCGGCGGCACAAGCCAGCATCGACATGATCCCGGTACAACGGCGCTTGGAGGAGCACGCGTGTCGTATGATCAGACGCGGCGTGCCCGCGGAACCACCGAATGGGCCTGGGTTCTGTGTCACATGAACTTATTTGGGATAATTTATATTTGAAAACTAATATTGTTCAATAACTGTTGTTTTTTTTATCCTAGACGAAGTTACTCCTCAACCTTTTGAACGCCACAGTCGGCTGTAGCCGACGGTAGATTGTCGTGACCCTTATGCCACGCCATGCCGTTTTCCACACATTTTGTCGGCTACAGCAAAAAAATCCTTCCTTTTTAACGCCATTAATGGATATATCCGCAACACTGGTTCACCGCCAACGACGGATATAGCCGTCAGGGCATACAGGGTAAAAGAGCACTTCTAAAGTTTTGTATTTGATGAGACGTTGAAGAGGCTAAAACTATAAAACACCAAATCAAAACTGATCTTTTAAATCTGTTTGTTTGTTTATTCAAATGCCTAGACTACTCAAACGATTTGGAAGTTAATGTCAAACGAATCCATGCGGCGAAGGTTAGTTATTTCAATAAAAACTCGCTGTCAACGTTAAAGTAACTTTATTCATAATGAAGTAATCCTTTAAAAAATATATTTTTCTGAACATTCCAATATATATTTCCTACATTACATATAAGATCCAAAATCACATGTATAATACTTAAAAAATAATACTTAATTGCGATGGATGGTGCGAGGCTTTCCTTTGCTCGATATTTCTAAACAATGCAATTTAAGCTGTAGCTTCATAGGTCAAGGTTTAATTTGATTATGATAGGAAGGTTCAACCCGCCCAAAACCTCTGCTTCGTATTTTTCTGTCTGTGTGACAATTACCACTGACCTAGACCGAATCGGAGAACCTCTCCTCTCCATACAAGGCAAAATAAAACTAAAAATAATCTATGAAAGTGCACTGTCGGACATATTACCTACTGTTTATTATGAAACACTTTATAAGAGATTACAATATTAACACCGATTTAGCGTCAGGATAAAGACGACATACAATAAACAATAACCTAATATATACAGAACAGTCCAGTAGATTTCTAACACGAAATGAATTTATATTATAGGAACAAATTTTAGAAATACAAAAAGTGAATGCTCCGCTACGATGTTAAAGTAAGTATAATAACGACCTTCACCAATTTGTCAAAATATCGTTAATTTATAATAATTTTCCACTGGACTAAAAAATAATGTCAATAAATTAAATAAAAACACGCGTCTTCTTA
Organism: Tortricodes alternella; assembly: GCA_947859335.1. Taxonomy (NCBI): domain Eukaryota; kingdom Metazoa; phylum Arthropoda; class Insecta; order Lepidoptera; family Tortricidae; genus Tortricodes; species Tortricodes alternella. Next base: position 9,721,002 of record OX401987.1, on the reverse strand, counting down.
AAAATATTGGTCAAGGAGTTCTTAGTTTTACGAACAAATCAGACAAAACGTAACATTTAAAAATGTACTTCGAAGATTAATTTCACTTTTACTATAATAAAGTCCACCATTGATTGATTAAATTCAATCTGACCCTTTCGCAAAACATAACAATAATCACAGACGATAATATCCTACGGCCTTAGCAAGGTTGACACAAGGGTAAGTTAAAGTGAGCGTCAAGTTGGCGTACCCGTGGAAGATATCCAGGATCTGATGATTCCAAAAAATAGTGCCTAATTAGTACCGAATTAGTACCGAGTTCAAAAAAATAGTACCTTCGTAATTTCGGAGATATGAGCCCTGTTTAGCGGGTACGCTAACTTGACGTCAAGCTGGCGTACCCGTTTTGGTTCTCGACTACGGTGCTGTTCCCAAATATGCTCTATATCCCAAAAAATAGTGCACAAATAGTACCCCTGGCTCCTGAAGTCACAACTTCGTAGCTCTTATAGAAACTGAGATATTTCATACCAAACACGGGTAAAATATTTTGCACCGTCAAGCTGGCGTACCCGACCGAGATCACACAGAAAGCCATTGAATTCCTAAGCCAGCTATATACCAAAAAATAGTACCTGAAATAGTACCCCTTTTACGATTTAAACCGTCTTATCTCTAAGTGCGCCCTCACACTAGTGCCGACGAACGAGATAGTCAAGAAGATAAACGGGTTAATCTTATCCCCGTGTCTGGCATGCTAGGGCCGTTGTAGACTCCGCATAGGCGGGAAGCAGGTATAAGGCAAGGGGAACGCATAACCCCGAACGCACCAATCACAGCGCTCTTTAAAAAAAACCCGCGCCCCGCAAGTTTGGTAGCTTTATTTGCTAGTAAAATTTAGGCTTAACGGTGTCCATAGGATATATGGTCTGGGGGATAGCTGGGCACAAAACCGTTAAACCGTTAATTAACGAAGTTAATATTTCGAGTAACGGATTAACTATTAAGTTAACTTCAAAAATTGTTAACGGACTCATTAACTTGCGATAACAATTAAAGTCCGTTCAACGTTAATTAACTACCTACTATTTGCCATAAGGACACCGCGCGAACCGTCTATATTGATGTTTATAAAGGGGAATCTCTAAATAATTAGGTATTATTACAAACCCTCCTAGGTACTCCCTTCTTTTATTAATTTTTCATGTCCTGCCTGTCCATACCAACATTTTTTCAACTGAAAATCACTAACGCAGTGGCATATAAAATGCAACTTCTATCACGAGTTAACGCTTAACGTTAAATTCCGATAAATCTTCCGAAATGTAACGATTTAACGTTTAACGAAGTTAACTTCTTTAGTAACGGATTAACGATTAACGAAGTTAACTATTTGATTAACGGTGCCCAGCTATATATAATCATATCCATTCACTGTCAACTTCTATTAAAGCAATGAGTCGTGTTATTATTCTGCAAAAAGCTCGGGGTTTTCCCCTCCTTCACTACTCTTAAAGCCTGCAACACCCTGGCAGTATCCAACTCCTTATTAGAAGCCTTCTCATTGTCCAAACAAATCTCCTCCATCCTCGTATTGAACTGCTCTAACACCTTAACTCTATAGTCTATGGTCGAAGCGACGGGGTTCGCGGTCATCCACAGATACTCCAGACATGGCAGTCTACAAATATGTTGCACCTCCTCCACATCTGTGACGCTATTGCAACTTAAATCTAAGCTTTCCAAGGAATACAGTCTGGAGAATCCTTGGAGGGATACCACTTTGTTCTGCGATAGATCTATCTTAACTATGTTCCCTATTTTGGAGTACCAGCTCTCGCAGAGTTCGAAGTTGTTCATGGATAAGTTTAGGATCCTCAGCTCATGCAGGCAGGAGACGTCGCACAGTTCGGTCAATTTGTTCGAAGACAGACTCAAGTGCATCAACTTTGGTACCAATTTGATCGCCCAATCCATGTCCTGTATGTTGTTGCTTGCGAAATTTACGACGGATAGCTTCTTCCATTTCTGTAAAAAAAGGTATACAGTCAACCCACGGCCAAATACGACAAAATGTGCCACGGACGCCAACGACGGCTGTAGCCGACGCCAATGTATGGAAAACGGCAAATCATGGCGTTATTGGCACGAAAATCCCCTGTCATATATAGCCGACTGTGGCGTTTAAAAGATTAAATTGTTTCTGTCCGTTTGAAAGTATGATAATACTGTCCGCGCGCAAGCTTCGAGGAATCTTAATGCACGTTAAACTAAAGACTAAGCTCTTATTTCCACCTAGTCGCGCGCGACTCCTATTTCCTTCAAGCGTTGTCCTAATAGAACGCGATTGCGAAATCATCGCTTGTTTGCGCGAACTTTGTTCGTACGAAAGCGCGATCAAACATACTGATGTCGAACAGGGGGGCTAAATAGCACGACATGCCCGCGAGTCGTTTGTCGCTCAGTGCGTCTCTGTCTAACTTGTAAAGTATGTAAGGGATGCACTGAGCGACAAACGACTCGCGGGCAGGTCGTACTAGACGTGCAGGTTTCCTAATTTCCATTCGCACAAACTAGCGTCATCGCTAGTTTGTGCGAATTGCGCAATCGCGTTCTATTAGGACAACGCCTCGGAGTCGCGGCTGCGTCAATGGGTATGGTATATGACCTGTCTGAATAAATAGATATCGTTTAGTGGAAATTAGGCCTTAGTGCAGTAAATGATTAATACCTTTAGGACAACAATCGTACTGGTACTGTGCTGGGTATGAAAGGACGATCGGGCGCGGCGAACCACGCCCGTTTCCTCAGCCCCCGATTCCTCTGAGCCAACGATCTCAAAAGAAGGATATGGCGTTCAATATAATTGCGTTGAACAAATGACTTAGTTCGTCCTGGTAACGCCATCTATTTACAAGTTTATAAACCACGAAGCTCTATTGCCGACGTCTTAGTTCTTATGACATTTACACAGTCTTATTTTGCCTGATTCACCGCTATCTTTCATTGCTCGCTAGGAGCTACAAACCACAAAAACCAAACGCATGAATCAGCCAATAACGGACCTTTTATCAATGTAATAAGAATGCCGATGTCGGCAATATTTACCAAGTGTGCGATGGTATCATTTGACACCAAAAAACTGAGCATCGCGAAGATCGCGTTGGGCAGTTCCTTACTATATATTTCTATGCTCTGAGCCGATGCCGCACTATCAAACTGCCTTTATGACGTATCAGGTATTTTTCTTCGGGCTTCTTATAATCAATATCAAGAGTCATATCACATACATAATGACTTGTCCTATCCTATGACAGATAAGTTATAATACTTGTATGTATACAATAAAACAATACAAACAAATGAATAATTGGATTAAATCAACATACGCATGACTAAGCTATGTACCTACCAATAGAGGTTGATAAGCGATAGTCTGAATTCTGAATAATGCCGGCATAATGACCCAATTAAACTATCGAATGGGGCCTTCGATAAATGGGGTGACGGACACACGTGTTGATTATCATTATGTAATGCTACAAAATATTGCCTTTCCAGGGGAACTCAGGTTATTCATTTCATGCTGAAGTCGAGCTAATTTTTACCTTGTAACAACAGCTAATTTTTACTAAATTTAAACTTTTACGAAATTTAAGGATGTGTACCACGTCAAATCCGCAGTACATCAATTTTATTTTTCAAGTTTTGTTTCATTTGCCCCAAATAATAGCAATGAGTAATTTTGTACGAATAATGATTTACAATTTACAAATTGTGTGATTATTAATAATTATTTAGTATGTGAAATAAAATCAAAACCTGATTTGACTACTTGAGTCATAACCAATCAATATGCAGTATTTGAAACGGTCCGGACACCTGGAAATTCAATCAAGAATATTTCCGTGGGAACAACGGTAACAACATTTTTTTTGTCATCAAAAAATCGAGGAGGGTACAAAGTTATAGAAAATACATTTTCTGATTACAAAAGTAGGTACTATGGGACAGAAACATTTTTCGCTTTTTCTTGTAATTTAATCAACTTCCGGTACAAATAACAAGGACACAACAGCACATAACACATGTAATCTTAAATGTCATTTATCTCCTTTAAAAGAACGGTAAAGTGGTTTTATTTTTTATTACACTTATGCGAAACGACTAATACTACCATACTATTCAATTTCAGCGAAAAATATACAAATCGATATATTGGGTACACATCCTTAAAGCTTTTAGCTGAATAGTTAAAAATGTAAAGTATTTTTTTAAATTCTCGAAGGCTCGACGAAGACGACATTCAGCCATTATCACCAGTATGTCTAGCACGACCTGCCCGCAAGTCATTTGTTGCTAAGTGCATCACTTTCATATTTGACTAGTTTGACAGTGACGCACTGAGCGACAAACGACTCGCGGGCATGTCTAGCACGACTCCCCCCAGATGATGGTTAAAGCGAATCGGCTGTATGTGGAGACATTTGGAAAAAAGTTGCTGTCGTAATAACATACAAATAACGAATAACCAAATTCAATACATTTCATCGATGTTGATAGTGCACCCAATGTCGCAGGACGTTCGTATCGCATACAACCTTCATGAAATGACGCATGCGAAAGGTTGTTGGCCTACATAAGACGTGTATTACTTAGTCGCATCTTGATTATTGATTTTAATTTTATTATACCTATTCACTTAAAATGGATTAACAACAGTGATTAGGGGTCATCCATATAATACGTCACATATTAAGGAGGGGGTCGACGAAGGGTGACATTGTGTGACAGGGGGTAGGAGGGGGTCCTAAGTTTCGTGACGTTACATTTCAAAATCGAATGTATGTGTGTTAAAATGCCAAATTTGAACTATTAACGAAACTTAAAAATATCTCCAACTCATTCTGTATGGGCATAAGGTTTAAATTGCGATAAAGTTGGTGGCGAGTTCACACTCGCTCTACTAGACTGTGCTACAAGTGTCACGCGCCGGTGGCGTTATTTCAAAACTTTTATTTGATGATGATTATATTTTAAAAAAAAATGGAAATAAAACTAATTTCGGAACTGCTGTTTTAATTTAATAATTTCTAGATGTAAAATTGCAAAATTGTTACGTCACACTAGGGAGGGGGGTCTCACAAATGTGAGCAACTGCTACTCGCGTTGCCTGGCGCGCAGTGGGTCAGGAAGCAGCATGTAAACACCCACTGCCTTCGAAAGTAGTGTACACAGGAATTCTTTCTGGCAGCGCGAGTAGCAGTGGCAGTGGCTGCATGTAAATGACTATGAGTACAAAGTTTTAGAGGCACGTTGTTCTTGTATCTTTGTATTATTTATTACCTTAGATATAGGTTAACCCAGTTTGCGTTGTTGAGAAATTTGAGGTAATATTTTTATTTATCTATTTTAATTATAAATTTGCTCACCAAAGTGTCAGCTATGCTGGATGGGTCCTTGTGCAGTATGTCCACTAGCAGGAACTCATTCATAGAGACAACACTCGCTACCAGCACCGACAGGCTCTCTAGGGTATCCCGGAGACTTCCTGATAAAATAATTATGAACATTTTTTTGAGTTGTTTACTTATACTCCTACAAACAGATCAAAACAAAATGATCTACGAAAGGCGAACTTGTTGCTTGTTTTCATTCTAATAATATAAGTATGTTGGTTTGCCCTTCTGTCACATTAAAGCAGAGCAATGGATCAACATAACTTTTTGTACAGGGATAGTGGGATGGAAATTTATGCATATAACAGAAAAATGCAGTTTCCAAAGGAATTGCGATAAATGACTTACATGCAGATAAAGTCTGAGACGAAAGCTACTTTATTATAATCATCAAGCAAGTCTAAGCAGAAGCAGAGGTGTATGAGGGAAGTTTATTGTCAGAATATCCTATTGTGTTCAACAGGTATTGCTTGTTTTTACTGAAAATTGCAGAACCTTTTTTTTGGATGAATATCTGCTTGGATATTATTTTAAATGTTTTTATTCATAAAATATCAACTTTGGCAATGGTTTAAAAATATATGAGATATTATTTCCTGATAAATATTTTGTAATCACCAAATATGACTGACTCATTCAAACATAAATGAAAAGATTGGGTGATATAAGTAATTTTTAATAAAGCTAATATCTTACCAACACTCTGTATACATCCCATAGGGACACCAAGGATGGTCAACTCCCGTAATGCTTTAAATGGTATCAGATCAAACTGCAGATTGTTTGGTACTATGTTGCTTGTACCGAGACTCTGATAGCTCCCCTCTATGTTCAAGGATCTGAGTTGTGAGCAATAGTCCAGGATGTGACTAAAGTCATACATCTGATCTTGCTTTTCTGTCAGTGGACAGGCCATTTTTAAACGCTCACTTATAGCATGCAGCTGAAAGATGTAAATAGTCACTATAAATATTAGGGTAACACTGTTATATATATAGTGAATATTATATTATTATTATATTTACTAACTGACAGGATAATGTACTCAATGCAAGTTTTACTAAACACTTAGTAATTAGTTGAAAGTTGCAGTAACCAATTAATTTGATTTGAAGTCCTGTACCACAGGCAGTTGCAGAAACTTGTGGCATTCAAAACAACTAGCAAAACAACTTTGTGTATAAACATAATACGAGTCTACCTACCTCCATGGGACTAAACTTATGGGACTTCCCGTTCTGCAGTAACTTGTCACCTTCTAAAAACAATGTCATTGCCAAATCTTGTAGCAAGAAAAATATATCGTACAAATGCATGTCGAGGAAGTGAGCGAATTCGGACGGCATCGTCAATTTCAAATAGTTAAAAACATTCTTTAAATACGCATCTAACGCCTCCCTCCGTTGCTCGACAAACTTTGGTGTCTTGTTTCGTATAACTTTTTTCGGTGGTAGCAACTCTTTGGCGACTCCGTGGTTGGATATCAGCTTGTCGTGGAGTTCCACAAAGTCATTGTAGCGATGCAACACGTTCCAGTGCACAGGGCCAACTTTAACTGTTATTCTGTAGTACGTAACGGTCTCTTTAGAGCTGGTTTCGTCTACGTTTACGGTTGCCTCATCCCTGTAATTCACAAAAGACGACATGTTTAGCGACACTGCTTCGTGTCGCTAAGTTTTATACGCGTAATAATTTAAATAATTATTTTGTTTTCACATTTCGCATGACGCAATGTATGAAGGACTTCCGCGAAATGAGTCTTCTGACAGTGCTCTGACAGTTGACACTTGCCAGTTCATGCGAGTCCGTCGCTGTTCCGAAACGCGCTTACAATATTCACAACCGTTCCAAATTTATTTTAGTGCTACTTTTGATATGTACTCTTTAGCGAAAAAGAAACCCATTAAGGATGTATGCCCAATATATCGATTTGTATATTTTTCGCTGAAATTGAATAGTCTGGTAGTATTAGTCGTTACGCATAAGTGTATTAAAAAATAAAACCACCTTACCGTTCTTATAACGGAGATAAATGACATTTAAGATTACATGTGTTATGTGCTGTGCCCCTGTTATTTGTACCGGAAGTTGATTAAATGACACGAAAAAGCGAATAATGTTTCTGTCCCATTGTACTTTTATAATCAAAAAACGTATTTTCTATAACTATGTACTGTCCTCGATTTTTTGATTCAAAAAAATAATGTCGTTACCGTTGTTCCCACGGAAATATTCTTGATTGAATTTCCATGTGTCCGGACCGTTACAAATACTGCATTTGATTGATGCCTTGATGACTCGACTAGTCAAATCAGGTTCTGATTTTATTTCACATACTAAATAATTATTAATAATCACACAATTTGTATATTTTTTTCATTTTTAATTTAATCATTATTCGTACAAAATTACTCATTGCCGTTATATGGTGCAAATGAAACAAAACTTGAAAAATAAAAGTGGTGTACTGCGTATTTGACGTGGTACACATCCTTAAGAGGAAGGTGAACCTACGGTTTTTCATACAAAAAGCGATAAGGATTTCCACCAACAATTGGTTAACATCGATTATGAGCGAGTTGCCTACAAAGCAAGATGCCCTACAGGCAGGATGTCTCAAAAGCAAGATGTCTCAGAATCAAGATAGCTAAAAAGCAGATGCTTAACAAGCAAAGTAGCCAAAAAGCAGGACCTTGACCCCGTATATTTGTTTCTATCTTTATTTTATTTGTTACGTTTACCTACAATAAAAACCATTTTAGGTGTCTCGCTTTGCAGGCTTTTAATTACCAAGCAATTTGTCTTCAAGACATTCAACACACGACAGACATTTTGCTTGGTAGTCGTTTTAGCAAGTAGGCCATTTGCCTAGACGGCATTTAATCACTTAAACATTTTGCTTTGTAGGCATAATACTTAGGCATCTTACCTTGTTAGGCATCTTGCCTTGTAGGCAACTCGCTCATAACCCACAAAAATTCCAATAATATATTATATTTTTTTAAGATATTGGTAAGCGTGTCTTAATCCCTAATCGATTACAAAGGATTGTGCAGGATGTACAAGGTGTAAATGAAACAAATAGTTTTATTTATTACTTTTATTGGCATTATTTTGTCAATAACTATAAAATTCATATGTAAAAATGTTGTAACTATTTAATTAATACAAGATATCGTTTGTAACTGGTTGCAAGTTGAATACTCGCATGTTCTTATAATCGTTGACTAAAAACATATAATATAATAAAAAATTGTTCTGAATTTCATGTTTTTCTATAATGCAATCAATTCAATGAAACATTTCGTGCTCGTGATGCTATTAGTAAATATAAACTCTAGGGTTAGGTAACAGTAATGGATAGTAAAATATCTGGAACGAACAGTTATCATTGAAAACAGAACCCACTGAAAATGAGGCCACACTAGTCTCACCTACTTTCTCAAACGCGTATCTCTCATGTATCTCCCGCTGTGAGGTTGTTTTGAGACCAGATACCAGCTCGAAAAGTAGACGTTATCATCTTCAACAACCAAATCAGACATTTGGTACCCGTTGAAGTGTATTCATAAAGCGTTTTATCAACTTAATGCTCAATTACCGAAATTAACTACGTACCTTGACGAATTGGTGAATAATGATTTAACAGAAAAGGTCAAACTTCGAATTTGCTTTCGGTTAAATTTCTGTTTTGAACATAACTATCAACATATTCATGCCAGGCTCGGAAATTTGGAAATACATCAAAAATTTTGGTGTTTAAAATAACCCGAATTAAATTGAATGAAATATTTGAAATTTCACGCGGACGAAGTTGTATCTAGAATATAATAAATTTGCGATCGTATTCTCTCATAATTTCTTGTATAAAAAGATCTTTACATCCGTTGGACGGAAAAGGACGTAACGTAACTAATAAAGGACAAAAGTCCCATTTAGTCCTGTATTTTCGTTCATTTTACGCAACAACACATTATTTCAAATAAAAAAAATAAAGAAATAAAATAACACACAATTAAAAATGTTCGTTTTACGAAAATAACCCAATAATTGTGATACAATAAAATATATTAAAAAATAAGGGTGTCAAAAATCAAAACACTAATAAAACATTATTCTAGCATAAAATCTATAACAAATATATCTTAAAATATTTTGAATTCTTATAATTATTAATTGTTACAAGTGTTAAAACACACGGCTACACATCTACAGTTATTTAGGACATACTGTTAATAATATTTACAATAAATAATCCAGATTTGAACATCACAGAATCACAGTTCAAAATTACAATCATGGCATTTAGTACTCTATCACGTAGGTACTTAATATTAAGTGTGATGCTTATCATTATTTAATTAATTAATTAAAAACACAGTTGAACATCACTGAATGTTAAAAAATCAAATGTTTGATCGTTATATAAATTAAAATTACTAAATTTAAAGCAATTTCGATTCAATTATTTATAAGTCTTAGTTTGATATCCGTAACGACGCATAAGACGTTTTGTGTTATACTATACTCTGTTCGGATAGGTATTTAAGTAAATGTAAACAAACTAAGCCACGTGACTCGGCAAAACCGGCCAATCCAGTGAATCCTTTTAATGTATAGTATGTCTTGATTGGCTGATTAGCCGTCACGTGGCTTAGTTTGTTTACATTTACTTAAATATTTACCTATCCGAACAGGGTATAGGACAGGAGACTTATTAAAATTACGAAATGATATGACTTAAAATTTGATGTGCGGATTCGGGGTTGCACACACATGTTTGAATAACTTCACGATGTATGCAGGTTTTCTCACGATGTTTACCTTCACCGTGGTAAAAATCAAAGTCGATTCCGCACATGAGATCCAAAAATCTGTGGTTTGAGCCGGGATGTGAACCAGCGACCCTCTGCACGAGAGGCCGCGTGTTAGACGCCTGGCTGACACTGCACTGGTTGCGTTAAGTATAATTTCCACCAAACGGCTCGCATCGCATCGGATCGAAACGGATTTTACAATCTTTAAACGATATTAAATCATTTACACAGTGTTTAAAGTCTATATTACCTAGCAGCGAACAGCAGCTTGACCGCGGGCGTCTTCCGCGACACGCGATCGTAGACAAAAGTATGCTGCGACGCGCGGCTAGGTAATTATAGACAGTAACTACTCTGTATATGATTTAATATCGTTTAAACATTGTAAAATCCGTTCCGATGCGAGCCGTTTGGTGGAAATTATGCTTTAGGGTTCTATCGTTCTCTAAAACTAGGTTTTTATACATATTGCCAATAAACCTACATCTAAATATATATATAATTCACGGAACCCATTTGAGCATGAACACTTTTGACAAATTCGTTTATCCTATCATAATCCAATTCTAATACTGGATTCAATTTAATCCAAAATACATATAAATATTACGGTGACAATTAACAAAGCAGTACGTAATTTTCTATTTTACCTTTTTTCTAATTTCTACGGTATATTACAGTTGACTGAAGGCACGTTTAATTATGTCGTGTGCGACATGATTCTTAATGATGCCGTATCATGACAAAACACCAAAAACTCAAAAACAGTCATTTGTTAAAAGTCCATGTTTTTGTCAAAACAGTTCTCTATGTTTAAGGAGATAAATCCTTAATTGCTGTGATGTTTCTAAGTAATTTTGACATATGGAATTATAACTATTTCACTAAACTAGAATCCATAATTCGGCCAACTGAATTATCAGTTGAAAATGCACAAATATGTCCACAGAAAAGATTAATGCTCTGGATATTAGTTATTAAGTTTTCCATAAATTCACTTAATATCATGTGACATAATTTTATTTCATCCACTTTTACCCAAGGTTTTAAAGCTAATTTATTAGTTATAGGGTAAAAAAGGCAAAATATGAATATTCCCGATTTTATTTAAAAAGTAGGAAGTCAACTCAGACTCGACAGACCATGCCTATCGATTCGATACTGAAACATCGACATTAATCACATCACTATTAATTTCATACATATCTGGCAACACTGTCATCTGTCAGTTTAGTTATTCGAAATATGAATTTTAGTTTATACCATTTTGACAACTGAGTTGCGTTGTGCATGTATGTGTGCAGGGCCGGCCCGGTCATATATGCGAACTTAGGGCGATGGCTTAGCGGCATTGAAAATTAAAAATAATACGGTTCATTTATAATATTTTAAATTAAATTGTTAATTGAATTTGTCATTTTATTGTGATAATTATGCCTGTGATATCTTCTTTCTTATTCTAGTATTTTTATGAACTGCATGTTTTTTTTAGTTAATAATTATTACCATGGTTGTAACACCTGCAGAGGTAGCATGTATGAAACTTTTTAATATGTATCACCTAATTTACTACATGTACACAATTTAAATAAATAAATAAATATTTTAATTAACAACTCGAAAACACAAAAAAGGAAGATGTCCTTTAGGAGTACCTACTCAAATTTTTCATTTAAAACTTACAGTCCGGGTACCTTTTTTTTATTTTGTCACGAATTCTCTTAACAGGGCGCCGTGTCAGTCTTTTGCCTGCGCCAGGAATGCTCGGGCCGACCCTGTATATGTGATTATGTATATCTAGAGCTAATGTTTTGTCATGATAGGGCAGAATGGCGAGCGTAAAAGGCAAGGCTTGCACGTTATAAATCCCGACCCACAACCTACTGACTGCTACACTTAACGCATTTTGGCAGTCAAAATATTGTTCATCTACTCTTTGATCTTCTGTTAAACTTTTAGCATCAACGGTTGATCAGCCATTAGACACATTTGAAATTAGACCTGGCGACTTTATGCTTACAGTCTAACTAAATTAAGTTTCGTTTACACAGCTGGGCACCGTTAACCAAATAGTTAAGTTCGCTAATCGCTAATCCGTTACTAAAAAAGTTAACTTCGTTAAACGTTAAAGCGTTACAATTACGAAAATGTAATGTACGTTAGCCGTTAACTCGTGATAGAAATTGCATTTTATGTCGTTACATTAGAGATTTACTTATAAAAAAAATGGTATGGGCTATGGAACTTTTGGCAGGACATAAATACATAATAAAATAAGGGTCTGCGCGTAATGACCGCCGACCGGCCCGAAGGTTGTCAGAACGGAAAATATTAATTAATAAACGATTAACGGACTTTAATTGTTTTAACCGAAGTTAACAAGTCCGTTAACAATTTCAAAGTTAACTCAAAATTTAATCCGTTACTCGAAATGTTAACTTCGTTAATTAACGGATTAACGGTCTTGCGCCCAGCTATATTCCTTTATCCGCTGATCAACCGCTGCACACATAACAGAATCACCACTGATATTAGTCCGTCATTTAATTTATAAAAGAAATATTGAACACACATTTTTTATTTTGTCAATTAAACAAAAAAATACGAAGATATAGTGCGTTGAAGTTCCGCGTGACGTCACGACTTTGTACACTTTTTACCATTAAGTGACGTCATTAGCCTCCACTCCCGAACTTTGATGCGCGTTATCTTTGTCAGTTTTGATTGATTTGATAAAGCAAAAAATATGTGTTCAATATTTTTTGATAATCTAACTGACGGACTAATTAGAATTACTATTTTTATACCCAGGAAACATCCCTGTTAGACAGACGTATTTTGATACCCTCTCACGCCTCGCCCAGCCGTCAGTCATAACGCGACCGTCCTCAAATACGAGTCGTCTTCGTAACTCTCCCCCGCTAACCGCAGTGCGTGCTCTTCGCACAGTGCTGCTAGCTCTTTCAGCCATTCGTCGAGGATAACCGCGTTAAGGATTGACCGGAGCGCTATCGATTGGTTCCAGTAGGCCTCCTGCGTGAATATCGGACGCTTTTGGGGCGACGGCGTGTGTTGGATGCTGTGCGGTTGTGATGGAGATGCTGGGAACACGTTCAAAGATTTAAACTGGGGTTTAACAATGTAACAACTGGAAGGTATACCCTATCAATTAAAAAAAGAATCATCCAAACCGGTCCAGCCATCTCAGAGGAATCCATACATATAAATAAGAAAAACATACATATAAAATTAATAAATTATAATTTTGTAGTGGTAGAGCCAAACAGTAATCCTCACTAGCAGTGGCGCAGCCTGCCTACAAGCCGATTCCTGACGGCTGTACCAAGCTAGAAAGCTACGGCTAGCTGTCAGTGAAGTCCATGTTACTCTAACTAAATGTCAGTCAGACTCGCACGTACGGTTTTAATTCTTCCGGCTTCCCTTAGGAAAAATTTCACGCTTCGCCTCTGCTCACTAGATGATTACTGTTCGAATGGGCCGGCTCGACCGGGGTAGTACCACACTCTCACAGAATATCGGCGTAAAGTAATAGCTTGCTATTGTGTTTCGTACGGTGAGTGACGAGATCCGGAGGCCTATTCATTCATCCTCATGCCATCCCCATTCCCCATCCTCCCTAGACTGGCAACGCCTTGGCAGCACCTCTGGTGTTGCAGATGTCCATGGGCGGCGGTGACCACTTTCCAGCAGGTGGGCCGTCAGCTCGTTTGTCAGTCAATTGACATAATAAACAAACTAAAAAAAAATACGCGTCGAATTGAGAACCTCCTCCTTCGGTTGTTTTGAAATCGGTTAAAAAGTGTCACGAGAGCTACCTACCTACCTCTAGCTATAAATGTGAAAATTCGAATCAATACAAATTATTGAATTTAAAGTTAAAAGCGTTTAAAGACAGACACCCAGAACTTAAACGAATTTTAGAAGAGTGTAGGTAATTTTTGCAAGACCTGGCGCTCAGGGCATCCTTTTTTCGAAATTGCTTGGTGCAACCGTGAAACGGTTTCGTAAAATCTAATTTCCGATCAGTATTTTTTACTGTAATTGTTTCAAAGCACTTTTACAAAAACTACCTTGAAGTTGGTTGCCTTTAGTACCGTTTGGTACCTACAATTTCGGGAATCGGGATTTTCATTATCCAAAACGGGAAAAAATAATCCATTCTGTAGCCGGTTAGGAAATTTTGGTTACCAAAGTTGGTTGTTGAACTGGGCCAGTAATAAAACTTGTTATCTATAAAAAACCATTATTGAATTGACGAGTTCACAAACATCGTCGAATGGCCTCATCGATTTGGGCAGGTTACTTCACGACGTATTCCTTCATCGAAAATACTGAACTCCATCACACAGATCATAATATAACTCCGCCGTCGACCCCCGCTGTCAAAATTGAACGGCGGCGTAACGGCATAAGCGGAGGGAATACACAAATGGAATGCACAAATCAATTTATTTATTTTATCCCAAACTCCCCCCGCCCCGCATGTTCGGCAGCTTTATTTGCTATTCGATGTTAGACTAAGCGATGTCATTAGGAAGTATGGTCCGAGTCTAAACATTACCAAAAGGAAATGTAGTTAAAAACTCACCGGAGGACCGTCGTCCGAACATGTTGGAGAAGCTACTGGACAGGCTGCGTCGCTTGGTCTCGCCGCGTCGTAAGGGCGACTCGTCCGTTCGCGCGCTGCTGTTATTTTGTGTGTGACCTGTTCAGGAGAGGAAGCAATTACACAAAAGATTCCATAGGGTCGCAGTGTATCCATAAGGACCCTTTTGCTCCTGCCTGATCACCCTGGCTATCAAATGCAAGCATTTGATAGCTAACTTAACAAATTTGTAATAATCATTTGTGGAAACTTGATTGGCTTTGTATTTTTAACATTAAAGCTGATTGAAAAATTAAATTTAATGTCATTATCTGGCACTAAACTTTGGCTCTTTAATGGCCGAATTCAGAAACGCCACTTAAGCATTTTAACCTTTTGACCGCCAAGCATGTCTGAGTAGTAACACGAATTTCAACTTTAAGTCAAGGCAGTTAAGGACTTTTTTACCCTGTATCCGCTGACGGCTGCAGCCGACTGTGGCGTTCAAAAGGTTAAGCAGATTAGAAATTAAATAGTTGAATGTCCCTCAACAAGTTGTCATCTTATAAGAAAACATTACTCAAACATCACTTTAATTACAGATCAATTTGAGTGGCCTTCCTGAATTTGGCCATGAGTTATAACGGTTTACTGACTTTCATGCGGCTGGGCGCGCTTGACCAGCGCCATCTCTCGCTGCACGAGGAACACGCGCGCCTTGTCCACCAGCTCCGGCGTGTTCTCCAGCCCGCTGGTCAGCTCGTCCAGCTCGTCCTTCAGCTTGCTCAGTATCTGTCACAAAATTATTAATTCTTCGAATTAATTTATGATAATAAAATACCGACTTTACAAGATATTTAGATAAACAAAATTAATTGACGCAAGGGTTGTGATCAGCGTCATTATTACTTAGACACGAAGTTTGGAAACAACAAATTTGTATAAAAAACATATCAACAAATTTACATGACTGTTATCGTTAAATCAAAACTTGGCTTTAAAAAACCGGACCGGAGTGAGTTAAACTCGCGTGGAGAGGGTTCCGTACATGATTATCTGAAACCTATTACTTTAACTACCATAAACTTCTTATATGATTTCCTGTAATCTATAGGTAAAGAACTAATTTTTTTTTTAAGTTTTAGGCCTGGTAGTTTCGGAAATAAGGGGGGGGGGGATGGTCAATTTTCGCCTATTTTCCTAAATAAAATCCAAACAATTTAACTCAAAATTTAAAAAAAGTTAAGATCCTCCCAATGAGCCCTTTTCACATATTGATACGGCAACAGGTAGATGCTTGAAATGTTCACATCATATATACGTATACATTTAATAAAACAAATATTTAAGGGGGGGGGCATACAACAAACGTGATTTTTTTTGCTTGATTGTAGATAATGGTACGGAACCCTTCGTGTGCAACTCCGACTCGCACTTGGCCGGTTTTTTCTTTTCACTTTATCTCAGTTTTAATGTTATGTTTTTTTTTTGATGCCAGTCCCGGCTCCGCACGGCAATTTAACAAAAAAATCTTAACATTGACTCCCCTCCTGTACCCTAGTGACGCCTACATCGCATAGCTAGCCGAGCGGCGAGCGACGACCACGCGACTTTTTTCTAATAATTCAATTAAACTCTTGATATCTTTCGAATGGAATGTCCGAATTAAATAATTCAAAGAATTATATAAAGGGTATTGAAACAGTCTTGAATATGAAGTAATTTATTTTGATATAAGGATAAATACCAAGGTACAAATAAAGAGCCTTTTCTAGCTGCGGCATTTCAATTATTTTTAAAATAAAAGAACACTTATTGTGACATGACTATGATAGTTAGACATATGCTGTCGCGACACTTTTTGTAGGTAATGATGTGTTCTGCAAAGTCGTATTACATTATTTTGTTCTATCATCAATAGTTTTCGGAGCGCACGCGATGTAAGGAACTTTTTAGGTCGTTTTTTTACACCTTGGGTTACATTATTGGAGTTTTAGTAAGGACCCCTAATATTTTTGAAAATACGACATTAGCTATGTCACCCGGGGATAGTGACGCAGCAGCGCGCCCGTCACGAGGCAGTTCCTACCTGGTATAAGGAAGGCACGCTGGGCTGCAGCGCGCGCGAGGCGGGCAGCAGCAGCGCGGGCAGCAGCGCGCCCGTCACGAGGCAGTTCCTACCTGGTATAAGGAAGGCACGCTGGGCTGCAGCGCGCGCGAGGCGGGCAGCAGCAGCGCGGGCAGCAGCGCGCCCGTCACGAGGCAGTTCCTACCTGGTATAAGGAAGGCACGCTGGGCTGCAGCGCGGGCAGCAGCGCGCCCGTCACGAGGCAGTTCCTACCTGGTATAAGGAAGGCACGCTGGGCTGCAGCGCGCGCGAGGCGGGCAGCAGCAGCGCGGGCAGCAGCGCGCCCGTCACGAGGCAGTTCCTACCTGGTATAAGGAAGGCACGCTGGGCTGCAGCGCGCGCGAGGCGGGCAGCAGCAGCGCGGGCAGCAGCGCGCCCGTCACGAGGCAGTTCCTACCTGGTATAAGGAAGGCACGCTGGGCTGCAGCGCGCGCGAGGCGGGCAGCAGCAGCGCGGGCAGCAGCGCGCCCGTCACGAGGCAGTTCCTACCTGGAATAAGGAAGGCACGCTGGGCTGCAGCGCGCGCGAGGCGGGCAGCAGCAGCGCGGGCAGCAGCGCGCCCGTCACGAGGCAGTTCCTACCTGGAATAAGGAAGGCACGCTGGGCTGCAGCGCGCGCGAGGCGGGCAGCAGCAGCGCGGGCAGCAGCGCGCCCGTCACGAGGCAGTTCCTACCTGGTATAAGGAAGGCACGCTGGGCTGCAGCGCGCGCGAGGCGGGCAGCAGCAGCGCGGGCAGCAGCGCGCCCGTCACGAGGCAGTTCCTACCTGGTATAAGGAAGGCACGCTGGGCTGCAGCGCGCGCGAGGCGGGCAGCAGCAGCGCGGGCAGCAGCGCGCCCGTCACGAGGCAGTTCCTACCTGGTATAAGGAAGGCACGCTGGGCTGCAGCGCGCGCGAGGCGGGCAGCAGCAGCGCGGGCAGCAGCGCGCCCGTCACGAGGCAGTTCCTACCTGGTATAAGGAAGGCACGCTGGGCTGCAGCGCGCGCGAGGCGGGCAGCAGCAGCGCGGGCAGCAGCGCGCCCGTCACGAGGCAGTTCCTACCTGGTATAAGGAAGGCACGCTGGGCTGCAGCGCGCGCGAGGCGGGCAGCAGCAGCGCGGGCAGCAGCGCGCCCGTCACGAGGCAGTTCCTACCTGGAATAAGGAAGGCACGCTGGGCTGCAGCGCGCGCGAGGCGGGCAGCAGCAGCGCGGGCAGCAGCGCGCCCGTCACGAGGCAGTTCCTACCTGGTATAAGGAAGGCACGCTGGGCTGCAGCGCGCGCGAGGCGGGCAGCAGCAGCGCGGGCAGCAGCGCGCCCGTCACGAGGCAGTTCCTACCTGGTATAAGGAAGGCACGCTGGGCTGCAGCGCGCGCGAGGCGGGCAGCAGCAGCGCGGGCAGCAGCGCGCCCGTCACGAGGCAGTTCCTACCTGGTATAAGGAAGGCACGCTGGGCTGCAGCGCGCGCGAGGCGGGCAGCAGCAGCGCGGGCAGCAGCGCGCCCGTCACGAGGCAGTTCCTACCTGGTATAAGGAAGGCACGCTGGGCTGCAGCGCGCGCGAGGCGGGCAGCAGCAGCGCGGGCAGCAGCGCGCCCGTCACGAGGCAGTTCCTACCTGGTATAAGGAAGGCACGCTGGGCTGCAGCGCGCGCGAGGCGGGCAGCAGCAGCGCGGGCAGCAGCGCGCCCGTCACGAGGCAGTTCCTACCTGGTATAAGGAAGGCACGCTGGGCTGCAGCGCGCGCGAGGCGGGCAGCAGCAGCGCGGGCAGCAGCGCGCCCGTCACGAGGCAGTTCCTACCTGGTATAAGGAAGGCACGCTGGGCTGCAGCGCGCGCGAGGCGGGCAGCAGCAGCGCGGGCAGCAGCGCGCCCGTCACGAGGCAGTTCCTACCTGGTATAAGGAAGGCACGCTGGGCTGCAGCGCGCGCGAGGCGGGCAGCAGCAGCGCGGGCAGCAGCGCGCCCGTCACGAGGCAGTTCCTACCTGGTATAAGGAAGGCACGCTGGGCTGCAGCGCGCGCGAGGCGGGCAGCAGCAGCGCGGGCAGCAGCGCGCCGGGCGCGGCGGCCAGCTTGCTGAGCGCGCCCGTCACGAGGCAGTTCGTCAGCACGTCCGCCTCCAGCAGCGCGCCGGCCTTTTTGAGCAGGCTGCTGAGCAGTGGGCCTGTGGGAGATAAACTCTTTTCAATACACCTATTCAGAAATAGTAGTTTATGCAACGGTTGCATAATGATAGGCCTTAAAACACTAGTGCGGTTTTATGAAACGAGCTTTTAGCGAGTTTCATAATAAGATCGCACGTGTGTTTTGAGGCCAAATTATGCAGAGTTGCATACATAACTTTATCTACACACATATTATAAATCCTCCATGATGTGTTCAGAAACAATATTTTCTGGCAACAAGTTATTTGTTGCAATCGTGGCTGCATTTTCGATATCCGGCGCATTTTCACATAACACAGTCATTCCGAGAAGACTACTATTCATAGTTTCAACTAAAATGTAAATTACAAATAACTTTTTACAATTCTACTTTCGTTCAGCAAAAAACCAACATGGATGATGAAAGCACTAAATCAGTAATGGCGGCAATTCGATCCTCCGTCAAGACCATTTTTTTTTAAACCATAGACAAACGTATGAAGTTTCTATTCTCATGTCACTATAGCTCAAATGTCGTGCAGTTTATATTAAAAAAATATACTGAATTGTTGTTTTGTATCAATAACTGTTTTAATATACTTTAGAACAACGCAGGCAGCGTGGTGATTTGATCGAGACTTACAAGATACTGCAAGGATGCTATGATGTACCAGCATTGAATGAACTATTCATAAAGAATAAAAACACAACCCTGAGAGGGCACTCTTTGAAGCTGTCATGCTCCTTGAGCACTAGCAACCCCAGGCGCCACTTCCTATCAAACCGCGTAGTGAAAGTGTGGAACAGTTTGCAGGAGACAGTGATAAGTGCACCCTCAGTTAACTCTTTCAAAAATAGACTTGATAAACATTTTAAATTAAAAAACACAAGTGGACACTGATTATGCACGTATCAGCTATAAGCTGCCTGTGCATAAAATCTATAATAATAATAAAAATAATATCTATGGATACTAGAATAGAGACCCACTTGAGTTTTGACAGCTGTTCCAAATTTAATCTCATTACGATACTAAAATCGATACTGTAATAACATTACAAAACTGGTTTTACCTAATTGGTTGTCATAATGCTGGTCATTTCCTACGGTTTTTGATTACATTATGGAGGTTTTATGATATGGGTGTAGATAAAGATTATCTTGATCCCTCAAAAAAATATGAACGTCACGTGCTTAAAATTGTATACATATGGCATCTCAATATATGGGAAGCCCAACTTTGTACAAAAACATATTAATTTGAAGATTTTGTTTGGTAAGTTTTTGTGAAAAATTGCATTTTTATAACTAGCTTTTTTGCCCATTAATTGCAGGCAATAATATTGCAACAAAATGCGTACACAAAACTTCGTATCTGTGGTGTTGACCGTTGAAGAGTTCCTTTATCTGGATGTCAATTGATGTCATGCTTATAATAAAAATGGATTGTCATCGGAACTGAACGGACATGTAAAAATTCAACTCCGTAAGATAAGAGGCAGTGGTTCTAAATTATCTTGTAAGATTTAATCTAAACAAACCAATAAAAAGATTCTTACCAATAAGTGATTCGGCACTGGCCCGCCAGCTCCTGATCAAAGGCACTTCCCCATCATACACCCTTTCCTCCACCTTCAAAAAGCACATCTTGAACAAGTCCTCCACAAACTCCTCATTTTTATCACTATCACTACCTATCGATATCAAACTATCGTGGTCTTTCTCATCACTATTTGCATTCTCATTTTCAGCTTCGTTCAGAGACGTGAGACTGTGCGGTTCTTTGTCAGAGGTATCGCTAGTTTTTAAAGTATCGTAGCCGCTGGTGCAGACGGAGATGAGGCTGTCCTGCTCTTTCGCAGGGGCGGGCTCGTCTCTCGTCTCTTTCGTGTTGTTGTTCGTTTCTCTTTTGGGCGTTATTATCGTGTCGTATTTGGAGGTCCACCGGGAACAGGCAAGCGTTTGCGAGACGATCACGAATCGCGCGTCGCACAAGTAAGCGTGATAGTTACCGAATAACGTCTCGTTTGGGTTCTGGAATGGTTAAAACAAGACGTAATTACGTAAGTGTGGTTTTTTCACTATAATCAATAAATTCAGTTTTTTTGCTGTTTTAGTATTCTCAAAACTAATATCGGCGATTATTCGACTTTGTTGATCTTTTTTCAATATTCAAAAAACGCATAGACCTAGATTTTGTTTTGACTGACATCTTATCAAAAATTTGTGAAAATCGGTTAACATTTAAGGGGTGGAAATCGTTATCACCTTTTGCATGAAAAGGGTGATTTTTTTCTTTGGTTCACAGTCCTCTTAATAATCTAATCTATCTAGCAATTCTGTAAATATATATAATCAGAATGTCGGAACAGGCTCTAACGATTTCCATAAAATTTTGCATGTAGGGGGTTTCGGGGGCGATAAATCGATCTAGTTAGGTTTCATTTTTAGAAAACGTCGTTTTATGCGTATTTTTAGGCAATGAAAAACTGCTACAATATTATTAGAATACGAAAGTAAATTTCGCCATCATCTACAAGGTTATAATAGCTCAGGTGGGAAATCGGGCGGTCCCGAACCCAGATGATTTTTTCCCTTTTTTTTTTTCTAGTTCCTTCTTTTGTGAGAAAAACTATTATTGGGAACCCTTTATCAACGCATAAAATTCAAAAAAACATGATTTACCAAAAAAAAAGGTCGTCCAGGTATTTATAATAACAAGCACAACTTACCCCATAATTGAACTTGACCTCCTGTGCTAAATTATTCATAGCTATACCATCTTGAACACCATTGACTCTGTCCTCTTCTCTCTTCAAGTCCAGCACCCGTCTCCCACTCATGGCCAACTCCTCCACCCATTCTCTGGTCTTACTGAGCGGTCTAAAACAGCACTGTGGACTTAGACTTAGGAACGATATGGCTGCTTCTCTGAAGGCGTCAGGGTCAGATATTTTATGCCGATGGGTCAGCGTTAGATGGTGGCCGTTTAGTAAGTGTTTGTAGACCAGTTCTAGCATAACGTCTTCGCTGTTCAGGTCAATGAGAGTCTCCATTAGAGAGAGGGAGACAAGGGAGAGCTGAAATAAGAAATTTGTTTAAATTAGATGCCATTAGTGAAAGGTTGTTTTTACTGACTCTACGTTGACTACAGGACCCCAATAGGCATGTTTCCTGTTTTTTTTTTCTAATTAGTCCGTTAATAACACTATCAAAAAATATTGAACACGTATTTTTTGCTTTATCAAATCAATCAAAATTGACAAATATAACGCGCGTCAAAGTTACGGAGTGGGGGCTAATGACGTCATTTAATGGTAAAAAGTGTAGTCTCTTAACTGATTTTAATTGTACTGTATACTTTCCCATATCTACTCACATATGTGCAAACGTTTCCCAAAAGTGAATCAACTATATTCGCATTTACAAATAGGGTTGCCAAGTTTTTATGAGGCAAATATAGTATTTTCTATTCAAAGGTATAAACAAAATAGTACACTGAAAGAAAATATAGTACTTTAAAAAAAACTTTATAAAATAATGTAAGGTATGATATGATACACGAAACTTGTCTTACTATTTTTCCGATTACCATCACCATCTTACGCATCTTGTGTTTATCTGAGCTGCGAAAATGCCTATTGAACTTGCCAACTCAAAGCCCATTTGTCAGGACTGCCCGAAATATAGTATTTTTGCGTACTATATATTTCTTTGACAGTATTTAGTACACAGAGCCAAAATATAGTACAATACTATATATTATAGTACTGTTGGCAACCCTATTTACAAAGAGCCACAAACACCAACCTGAGTGTTCCCGTCCAGCCTCCGGAGCATGACGTCTATGACCTTCACCCCGTCGTACTCGTAAGTGAAGAGGAAGTGCAGCACCGCTCGCAGCAGCCCGCGCTGCGAGCAGCACTTGAGGGCGAGCTCGAGGTACGCCATCGCCGCCGCTTGCTCGGGAGCGCCACTCTGCAACGGCGCGGGTTTCGTCTACGATCGTGCTGGGCGTTAGTGGGCTTCGGTACTCGAGGTGCGGTTGAGTGATGGCTCAAATTGGGATTACGTAAAATACCTTGAGTGATTCCTTGGAAATTTTCAGTTGCATAGTTCCATCATCAATTTATTTAAAGCAATTACTAGTAACTTCAAATGGTATGCTTAACTAAACTTTATTCACTTGAGTTTGCAAACATGTTTTTATTATCTTTGGCATACGAACATGATAATCTCTATAGGACTTCTACATCTATGAAATTAAAGATTTTAATCGTTATATTAGAACTCCCAACGCCACTGTCGCCATATTTATAAATATGTGCGTGAACCGACATAATAGTATCAGCCCTTTTTCTCCTACTGTAACACGCGCGTTCTGTTTCACGCATCCTCCATTTTACGATCAATAATTTTAACGATGGGAGAAAATGATAATCAATTATTTTGTAAAAAAATAGTTCTTATGAATAAAATGCCAAGCCTTTCGCTTTACTGTTTTTGTATTATGTTGTATTGTTCTTTGAATTTTTCCTACATTTTTTAAAGGAGCAACATAGCCAAATGATACATTTTTTATCAGGAAAAGTTAATACGCGTGTGTATTGTTACCACTCGGCTCCGTAACGGCTGAACGGATTTTAATGAAACTTGGTGTATAGTTAAGCTAGTTGTAAGTATAATAAAGATTATGATAGCAATTAAAGATGTGCAGGATTTGGATCCAATCCGAATCTTTCCTCATTTTGTATGAAAAATGCTTCCGCTGCTTTAGCTCCTCTGCTGCACTGGGAGTGAAGAAATAGCATAGAATGCGTGCAGATGCTTATCATCCTGGCATGTCGTAAAAGTCGAATAAGGGACGGGTCCTCTCCAACATGGTGGACTATCTGTATGGGCGATGGGCTGATCACCTGTCACCATACGGTTCATCATACCATCTGAGGACTAATTAATCGAACGTGGCCACAAGTAGTCTTGTGGCTCTGCCCACCCCATTAGGGATTTCGGGCGTGATGCTATGTATGTAAATGCTTCCGGTCGGGAATATACCTATTTGCAATTAACCTAACAATGATCATAAAAAACTTAATTTAAAAGATAACCTTCATGATTAGCCAATAATTATCTTAACAAACCATCCAAATTCTGCAATGTTCACAAAAAGCTCAAAGTAAAAGCGCTCTTACTGCCTAAAGCGTAAAGTCCAACGTACCGTCACTCAACCGCGTGCCACGAACTGGCGATGACCATACCGTGTATCCAATCCCGTGCGAGCAATGAAAACCCAAACGTGATGCTGCCACCCGAAGTCATAATATCTCTTAAGGTGATTAATCTTTTGCACGCCACAGTCGGCTGTAGCCGACAACGGCTTTTCGTTCCCCTCACGCCACGGCATGCCGTTTTCTATAAATTTCGTCGGCTACAGCCGTCACTCGGCGCCCGGTTCACGCTTTCTCGCATTCAACCGTGGCGCTCAAAAGGTTAAGACCCAGATCCTTGAACAGCGCTTCACACAAAAGTTTGGCTGTGGTTTGGACATTTTTAGCTGGATCACATAGATTTGAAAGTAAATAGATAAAAGACTAATCTTGGTGTATACAATAAATGATTATTTTTTTTTGATACGAACCTGTTTTTATCCTTTTTCTTTGGATTTTTCTCAATCACGCATAGTTACCTCGATTTATCTTCTATCTATATCTTTGCAAAGTTTCAATGCGATCCGACTAAAAATATCCAAACCACAACTGAACTACGTTTGTATCAAGCGCAACTCAAGCAGAGGGCTCTTAATATCGCAAAATATTGGATCATAAATATTGCAAAATTACACATCTCTTTGATACGCCAGTGTACCACTGCGCGGGTTGTCATCCCGGCGTGCACCTATGAGATTTTTTATCTCATGTGCGGAATTGAATTTAATAACAAGCAAAACGAATACATAGTTAAAGTTGCTGATTTTATTACGGACTTAGAGATATTATGACATAATAACCAATCAATAAAAATAACATAGTCTTTACAAAAAAACAATATGCAGTTAAAGAAAAATACATTATTCAGCTTTTCTTCGACTGCATTGCAATTGAGTATTTGACTTCTTAAATCCTTAGATTTTTGAAAAAATATAAAAATATTATATATTTATATACGGCGCTTTAGGACGCTATGCCGTCACAATTATTTATTCCTCACGTCTAATCTGGAAATACAAATCTTTTTATGACGGTAATTTACAAACCAATTGTATTTTTTTCTCGACTAATAAAATTCTATTAATGTATATTTCATATTTGTTCACGAATTACGATCAGTCAAATAAACAACTTGTTTTAGCAATATATAATAGCGAAAACAACAACATAGTTGTCAAACCAAATAAAATGTATTTTCTTATCCATAGTAAATTTCACCTGGCTCCACTGAAAGAAATATTCATTGTTAGTACAAATTGAAAAATACAATTTGTTATTAAAATATGTGCAAAAACGTAGAGTGCTTCCATTAAAAAATGCCTCAAATATTAAAAATACGAATAAATAAACGTATAACCTTTATAGATAAAACGTTCACGCCCAAAATCCTGTCCAATAAAACAAATAAACAGAATAAATAAAAACATACCATACACATTTGAAGAAAAAAAACACATATATTTCAACGGTGGAATGGCAAAAAGAGATAAGCAATGTTTTGGCAAACACTGCGATCGTCGACGTGAACCATGGCCGAATTCAGAAAGGCCACTCAAATTGATCTTTAATTAAAGTGACGTCTCAGTGACGTTCCTGTATAGGCTGACAACTAGCTGAGCGACATTTAAATATTTAATATCTAAACCAATGCTAAAGTGGCGTTTCTGAATTCGACGATTAGACACCCGAATGGGTGCTAATTAAATAAGCAAGAGAATCTATTGACGAAAGTATTCTAACAAATTTGCTACTGCACCTTTGTCTATTTAATTTTATAGGTATTTGGGTTATGTAAAATCAATTCCTCTGCTGCACTGGGAGTGAAGAAATAGCATAGAATGCGTGCAGATGCTTATCATCCTGGCATGTCGTAAAAGTCGACTAAGGGCCCGTCCCTTAGTCGACTTTTACGACATGCCAGGCACGATACGACACGACATCCTCTCCAACATGGTGGACTATCTGTGTGGGCGATGGGCTGATCACCTGTCACCATACGGTTCATCATACCATCTTAGGACTAATTAATCGCACGTTGCCACAAGTAGTCTTGTGGCTCTGCCCACCCCATTAGGGATTTCGGGCGTGATGCTATGTATATGTATAAAAAATAATAATAATAAAAAAAACAGGGCACAATATTTACACAAATCAATCTAGCCCCAAAGTAAGCTCTAAAGGCTTGTGTTATGGGTACTAGACGACGATATACATACTTATATAGAGAAATAAATACTTAAATACATAGAAAAGTAGCAAACCCGGTGAACTCCGTTTCGCCACCAGATGGCTTCGTTTTATGTAACATTTCGTTTGGTGTAGCTATGTATAAGAGATGGCGCTGTATGTGAAAAAAGATTTTCCCGCTTTTCTATTGAATTTTTTCCTGAATTTTCTTTGCTATAAACCTCACGGAGCCCGAGACCTTTCCAACGAATGCAAAATCGTGGAAATCGGTTCGTGCGTTCTGGAGTTATAGCGTCAGGAAGGAAAACCCGACTTATTTTTATATAGTAGATATCCAAGACTCAGGAACAAACATTCGTGCTCTTCACACAAATATTTGCCCTTACCGGGAATCAAACCCGGGACCGCTGGCTTCGGAAGCAAAGTCACTACCAACTAGGCCAAACGTGTCGTCAAATGTATGTATGTAAAATCAATATTATGACTTGTAATCATGGTCCATGGTCCTGTCTAAGGCGCTGGGAGATTCAACCCATTTTAATTTATTTATGTAACAAGTAAAAGATCCCACAAGTGGCCAATTTGCTGAACAAATGATTTTAATTTTGCCGAGACTTTGCCAGGCGTCCATGGCACTGAAAGCACGTAAATCGCAAATGAGCGTAGCCGGCAGTGAATGCGTTAAAGATCAGTACAGTCTCCTGTTGTTTTAATGACGATGATCAACCGCACGCCTTTATCTTAAACGTCTACCCACTTCCAGCACTGAGACGTGGTCGCTCACTATGGGCGTCATAGGGCTCAAGGTGACCCAAAGGGCAAGGGAGAAGGCTATGCTCGGAGTTTTACTGAGAAATTGAATTCCTCTAGTCCCGTTTGGTAACCAAAATTTCGTAACCGGCTACAGATAACTCATTTTGTAACCAGTTACAATACGGGATTTTTTCTCTTTTCGAAGCTGGTTACTAACGGTGGTTACGAATCGGTAATGGAAAAGTCCCAGTTTGAAGCCAATTACCGATTGGATTTTTTTTCCCGGTTCGAAACCGGTTACGAAATTTTGGTTACCAAACGACACGGATTGAATTAGAGGCCGAAAGAAACCGTTGCTAAACTTAACTGGCCGTGATGGCCGAAGAGTTCTTTAGTGGCAACCGCGTATTGGGATGCGTAGCGTGGGCAGACAGCCCACACGGTGGACTGTCGAACTGGTGAAAATTGCGCGACTCCGCTGGATGCGAGCAACACAGGATCGCTCCTTGTGGCGAGCATTGGGTGAGGCCTATGTCGCGCTTAACCAAAAGCGTTCATGGATAAACTATTGGCTAGTTTTCATTCTAGTATTTATTAAGAGTGAGTACGGCGAGCTGATTATAAGGTTCATATATATCTCTTTTCACCTTTCCCAGTTGAAATAAACCAAAAGACAAAAAATGAAGCGATGAAACCCACTCATCCCAAACCAGAAAGTATATATTTTTACCTGGAGCAGAGCCGGACCCATCACGGGTACCAGGAAGCCTTGGTATAGCAGGTCGAGGAGGTTCTTCTTTATAGACGGATGGGCGACCTGGGAACGAACAAGATTTCGATAACTACGGTCACATTGTGTTAAGATGCTTGCGTATCCTACTAATATTACAAATGCGAAAGTTTGTGTGTGTATATGTTTGTTACCTCTTCCCGTTAAAACGACTGGACGGATTGATGAAATTGCCACAGTCGATATATCTTAACAGCGAATGAGCCGAGAGCCATCACGTGAAGGCTGCTACCCCCCCCCCCCCAGAAGATGCAGTTGGTCATTGATGTATATTTGTTTTGTTAAATTAGGTATATTCTTGGTGTTTCGCCACCCCCCCACTTAACAGAATCCTGGCTAGGGGCCGTCCATTAATCATGTGATGTTTTTAGCAATAACCCTCCGCTCTTCCCCTGGTGATATGTAGTGAGGTTTCAGACTAACCCACCCTCCCCCATCCAAGATCACTAGTATTTTTTTGGTACAAAGTAACTTTAAAAAAATCAGAAAATATCGTTAAATACAGGGTACAGTACTTATCTAATTAATTTAATTCTGGAGAATTAACCACCGTGATAAAACATTCCACACAGACATTAAGGTTGT
The DNA here is from genome assembly GCA_947859335.1 of Tortricodes alternella. Classification (NCBI taxonomy): domain Eukaryota; kingdom Metazoa; phylum Arthropoda; class Insecta; order Lepidoptera; family Tortricidae; genus Tortricodes; species Tortricodes alternella. The sequence continues at coordinate 9,692,368 of OX401987.1, read as the reverse complement.
TTCTGATTGGCGCGTTCAAAGAAAAAATAAATACGCGGGATATCTCACTACACCCCCCCTCCCCCCTTGTGATATTTCCGAACCCCCTCCCCTCCGTTTGAGCCCCACGTGGTCAATGGACGGCCCCCTACGCCCTCGCCAGTGACCCGCATAATATACCTGCGCGACGGCGTTGCAGAACTCCAGCGAATCGATGAAGAGCGTCAGTTTGTGCACCTTGTTCACATCGTCCGGCGTCAGGCGGTACACGTTATCGCCCAGCGTGCGGGGCAGCAACGAATATAACCCACTTAGACCTGTGAAAAAAAACCTACGTCAGAGTTACGTTACGTGCGATAATAGTACATTGTTTTTGAGGCCGGAAAGTAAAACTCGACTTTGTTCCGGCCCTCTAACTTACATGTCATCCATTAATCACATGTTTTTAGCCACCCCCTCTCTCCCTGGTGATACGTTGAGAGGTTACAGACTAACGCTCCCCCTATCCAAAATAACGTGTATATTTTTGGTATAAAGTATCTTTAAAAATGCAGAATATTATCGTAGCGAGCGAGAAAATCGTTGCCTGTCAACGGCGAGTCAAGCGCCGCTTTTCGCATTCAAACAAAAATTAAATACACGTGATATCTCACTACACCCCCACTCCCGCTGGTGATATTTCGTGATTTTTCCGAACCCCCTTTCGAGCCTCACGTGATTAATGGACGATTCCTAAATAGTGTTTTTCACAGTATTGAGTATTTAAAAAGAAATATCAAACAATAGTAAGACACCAATGAAAATTAATCAGTAAGAATCATCAAAGTCAGCCCAAGCGTTTTGTCTCCAGAGTGCCACAAAGGAACATACAAACTTACATAGGCTGATAAACACATTACCCTCCTTTGCGTTGCGCAGTCGGATAAAAAGAAAAACGACCATTCATTATGCATATTCTCTATGCCCCTCGCACGCTGGGCCTCACAAGATTAAGGCCGTCACACACATTCGTTTTCCTGATTCGATTTCCGAATTCGTTTTCCGTATGCGGACACCCCGAACGCAAGCATTTCATATAAATAGTTCAACATGGTACTCACATTCCAACAAATTCCGTTCGGAATTCCGTTCGGAAAAATTACGAACGTGTGTGTGATGTAGAACTATTTATATGAAATGCTTGCGTTCGGGGTGTCCGCATACGGAAAACGGATTCGGAAATCGAATCAGGAAAACGAATGTGTGTGACGGGCCTAAATGAAAATTCGTTCCATTTGAATGAATATGTCTAACATACATTGAGTATCTGTCATAAATGTATCGTTTTAAAATAATCTTTATCAACTTAATCATAAGGTTCATTTACCAGTACCGAGTACATGGTACATGAGCTCTTCTAGCATTCATTGAACTAGATGTAGACATCGCTTAGACATATTAGCGTTTACATTCGGGTTTGTACGTTATAAAATAATCTTTATAAACTTAATTAATAAGGACCATTTACCTGTAGCAAGTACGGGGCAAGTAAGCCCTTCCAGCATGCATTGAGCCAGTAGTGGACATCTTGCAGACATGTTGGCGCATAGAAGTAAGGCATCCCGGGCGGCTGACCCCGTGGGACCCTCCCGGTGAACAAATGTAAGAAGGAGACGGGCTATTATGAATCTGTAATAGAGATAATAATATAAAATGTTGACATTAGAGACACCGCTGAGAGAGATTTCTACTAGTAGAGGAGGATTAGGAATTTTTCCTTTACTTGTGCTGTAAGATACTGTTTCATCCCAAATTTCATGATTCTAGGTCAACGCGAAGTATCCTATAGGTTTTGATTCCCTTTGGATTCCCTTGAAAGTATCGGAATATGTGGCATAAACGGCGGTATCTTTTGATTGCGTTGACTTAAAAGGTTGATTTTTTACAGCTCCAGGAAATTGCAGACATGATTATTTGATATTAATTTCAACTTGAGACCTCCACGCGTTCTTGAGAAAAAAGTCTTGACACACAGACAGGCGGTGAAACAAGTGATCCTATAAAGGTTCCTTTTTCCTTTTGAGGTACGGAACCCTAATAACGATTATTCTAATTAATTTAATTTAAATTAGGCTTCTTAAAATAGCATAATATTTTATAACTTGAATTTTTTTATAGAAATTGACTGGTTAAAAAAATGCTAGCTCACTGCCCGCCCGAATATCAAATAGAATCTCGTACATAATTTCCGAATAACTTAAGAGGTTCGGGTCTGGATTATGCGCACACGCAAGGCAGTGGCGCGTATTTGTGCCAATAAGCTCATCATCACTGACCTATAACGCATACTAGAATGGAGGTTATCAGTAACAAGAGGTTTTGAACTTTATTGAGATAAGCGTAACAGTTCATAGTAAGAATTAGGTCAAATTGTGACCATGTTGAATGTCAATTTAATATGGAATATTAGTCGTCTCGGGCGTTCTTTTTCTTCTAACATACAGTAGCACGTAGCGTAACTGTCTTTGCGGCAAAAAGGGCGGCAAGTCTGCTCAGAGCGAAGCATGTACCGGACAGTTTGCCGCAAAGTATGTCAATCTGTTTATTACATTCGAAACCCTACGGTCAGATTTAAAATATGTGGATTTTACTCACTCTGCCTTAGGCTCGTTCTCGTTCGTGTGGTTCGTTAAAAAGAAAAGATCGATAAATTTTATATTCTGCATGAGAGCTACGCAGAGCTGATTTAATACTGTCACCAGTTGACCTGCGAACAGAGATAATTTTATTAATATATGAATCATCATATCATCAGTCTTAAGAGCGTCCACTGCAGGACATAGGTCTCCCCGAAAAATGGGAGGATTTGCCACCATCGCCACACTTGGCGACCGCAGTTGGTCATGCATGATAGTGCTCAAAGGACGCTCACGGACCATACGGACCATTACATAAATAATCATTTGCGATGTTCTACAAGATATGAAACGTCAAACTCGATTTTGACAGCATGGTGAAATACAAAATTTTAAGTTTAGCCAATTTTAAATTTGACACCGTTTTGAATTTTGAATTGGGCCCAATGTGTTTCTTGGCAATTTCAAAGCCGATTTTCATAATACATGAAAACTTTTTACAAACAAATACTGATCTCTCTTAATTCCGGCACTTGCAAAAATCAGTTTATTATGTAAGATTTTTCAAGACAAAAATGAGTACAAATCAGCAAGAGAAAACTTCCGATCATCCCCGAAAAGCAGATCATAAAAACTTACTTTCTAAATTTTCCGACGTCAGTTCTTTTCTAAATCCATTGAGCAGCTTCAGCAGTGGCCTAAGGAATGGTTCTGCCGCGATCACCTGCAAATGTTATAAAAGTGATACACACATCTATTTACTTTCGCGAATTCCTATCTCAACTCGAATGTGAAATCGCAAAAACAACCTGCACTGCGTCGCAATAAAACTCAAATTACGAGATAACTCTTCAGCGACTTACGAGTTAAACAAATTGATCAATCGACATACCAAATTTTGGATAAAAGGCAAGGCATTGATTTTATTTTCTGATGGTTACCGTAAGCTGGATTATACTCCAAAAAAATCCTACCTGCGAACTGTAATGGCTGACCAGAATCCCGAACAACTTGAGTTGCTCCAGGCGGACGGCGTTCTCGTACCTGTAATAATCAATAATAAAATAGTGGTGCCCTAGGTTATGTTTTTATAGTCTTTGTATTTTTATAGTGATATTATATTTCACTTTTTAAATAAATATCATAAAAACCTATTATAAGAGTCAAGATAAATAAAGGGAATAATAATTAAACACTTATAATCATTTCTCGATTTTCGAAAATAAATGTTACGGTCAGGTTCCTCTCACTATTTTAATCGTTTCAAAAGTTACAATTGGCTGCTTGACTATAATAACAAATATTAATATATTTTTGTGGTAGGGCAGCTGAACCCTCAATATTAAAATAAAAACTTAAATTGTTACTTCTAAGTCATGTATATATATATATATATATTTAATTAAGATTGTAATAATACTGTAAATTGCAAATCTATAAAAAAAAAACTTTTAACACCAGTCACGACGTATGACGTTGCATAAGTCGGTGGCGTTCCAAATCACGCTGCCCACCTTAATCATTGTGATCACCATGAATGTTATTCGGCAGACCGCACCCTCATATAGACTTTGCCTTTTTGTGACGTTTACGACCGGTTTTTAGTAAGATGACGTCACACGCGACAGCTGACAGTAAGATAGCGTTCTAGCGGCAAATTTTAAAATGAGAAATATTAATAGTGCGTTTTCCTTGAAAATGTGAAAAATTCATTACGAAAATATTTTTATCTACACCCATATCATAAAACCTCCATTGGTTAATGAAAAACCGTATGAAATGACCACCATTTTGACAACTAATTAGGAAAAACCAGTGCTGCGATAAAGAAATAACATGACTTCTTTATCGTTTTTAGTAAAGAAATGAGATTAAATTTGGAACAGCTGTCAAAACTCAAGTGGGTCTCTATTCTAGTATCCATAGATATTAAAACAGTTATTGATACGAAACGTCAATTCAGTATGTTTTTTTAATATAAACTGCACAATATTTGATCTCGAGTGACGTGAGAATAGAGACTTCATCCGTTTGTCTATGATTTAAAAAAAAAATGGTCATGACGGAGGATCGCCGCCATTATGTTGACGTTTTGCTGAACGAAAGTAGAATTTTGTTGAATTGAATAGAAAAAGTTGTTTGTAATTTACATTTTAGTTGAAAATATGAATAGTAAGTAGTCTTCTCGGAGTGTGTGCGAAAACCGCACTAGTGTTTTAAGGCCTATCATTATGCAACTGTTACATAAACTACTATAACATAATCTAAAATGACCTAACAAATAACCAAAAATATTTTTTTAAAACATGGTCGAGATCTGAGTACATCGAAGAGCCAAAGCGACTACAATGTTATGAAGTACAATATAATTAATGACACAGAGCTATCTGAATACGTTACATAAGCAAGTCATTTTAAACAATAATGAGTGCCAGTTGTCGGCAAATACGTCGGCATCCTGGACCCTGACACGACACGGACACTATGAGAGCTTGTGCTGACAAGAAATATTGCATATTGTACTTTAATATTACAATGTCATCGGGTTTATAAGTGAAGTTAAAATAAATTATTTTAATATAACTAAATATAAGGCCATAATGATAAGATACTTGTTATAATTGTTACCAATAAATCTGATATCATTTCTCATATAGCTGATAAGGTTTGATGACGCTCAAGTTTATAAGTACCTGGCAATAGATATCCACTGTACTGTACGCCTCTTAACGCTTTACTTAATTAGATTTCGGCACATCTAAAAAAATACCTAAAATAATGTATTTTATACGATAAATGGTCGTTTACAAAGTTAATGGTCGTTTCCTAATAATTACTAAGGTCCGACCGAGATCTCGGTCTCGGTCTCGGCAAATCTCGGCCAAAAATCAGGCCGAGATCTCGGTCTCCGTCTCGGACCAAAACGGCCGAGAGTCTCGGCCGCGGCCGAGACTCCACGGCAATCAATTTAAATTTTGGCGCTCGGTTTACCGCGCATGCGCAAGCTTCTATTGCGATTTTGATTTGTCGCCCCGCCGGGGTTCGTGTCGTGCGAATTTACCGATACCCGCAATCAAGTGACAACTCGTTCATTTCTTTTCGAAAACGAATTGGAATTGGAATTTGGAATTCGAAAACGATTTAAGATTTGAATAGCTAGGTAGGTATACGGTGAATACAGTTTGTTTGTCATATTAATGTGTACAAATAAATAGTTGTTTTGATTAATTCTTACATGTTAATTAAATAATACCTACAACCTACAACAACTCGAATTTGATAATAATAACTAGATGTGATTTTCTACGTAATATTATTTGTATTTGTTGGTGACTAAAATGCCTAAAGATATAGTTATCCATTTTATTTGGACATATTATCACTTAAGAGCGAATAAAAAATAGAATATAGTTTTGTAGCAAACCAAGAGTAACGCATCGAGATATCCATAGTACCACTGCAGCCGCACACCAGTCTTATCAACGAATGACGTCACACTGCACCGATGCACACATGCATACCGGCAGGGTATATAAGCCGCATCTGCAGCAGCAAGATTCATTCGATCGCTAGACGGCAACGAGTGCGATAGCCCCGCAGTCCACTCAAAGTCGTAGTACCTACTTGCCCTGTTCGATAGCCCCGCAGTCTTCAGGTGCAAGGTAGCTAGGCCGGATAAGGGGTGCGATAGCCACGCAGTCCACCCCAAGATCCTCCCTTAGGGTTATTTGGCTTGTATGATTTTATACCTAAGTTCACTTGTAAGTAAAAGTTATAAGTATCAATAAACAAACATCAAGGCAATTGGGCTTTCACTTAACAAGCAACCCTACACTGGCGCCCAACTTACTAAGTACCCACATTTAAAAAAGAAAAATGGGACTTACTATGACGGAAGATCAGTTTAGTCGACTGCTGGAAGCAATCAAGACAACATCACTATCTTCAAACGAGGAAAGCATCTCAAGAATTTGTGATACCTTGGCATCTTCATCTCTAACAAGTAACGAAATCAAATGCGCCCTGCGTCCATTAACGAATTTAACAAAAAAAGCGACATCATTTCAATCGAGACCAGAACAACAAGAATCATTCTTAAAAATCAAACATGCACTAATTACTGCACCCATACTAAAACAAGCAGAATTTGATGCAAGTCAATATGCAATTGGAGCTGCTTTAATCCAGGGGGAGGGAGAGACTGAACACCCGGTAGAATATGCTAGTAGACTTCTTACACCAGCAGAACAAAATTACACAGTTACGGAAAAAGAAGCACTTGCAATTGTCTGGGCGGTGTCAAGATTCAGGGGATACATAGAACGAAACAAGTTCGTTACTATAACCGATCACCAACCCTTAAAATGGCTTATGAATTTAAAAACACCCAGGGGAAGATTAGCAAGATGGGCATTACAACTTCAGCCTTATAATTTTAAAATCGTGTACTCGCCAGGACGCACAAATGTTCTTGCAGACATGTTATCACGTCCGCCTTGCACAAATCGCACCGAAGAATGCACTGTATGCTCCACGGCATTAGAAGGTTTTGAACACAGAAATCAGGATAAAGCTATACCAGACCCAATTAAGCCAATAAGAAAAGAGGAAGACCGCGGAAACCAGCCCCTAAGTAATATTGGTACTCAAGCGGGACGTTTTAAAGAGTACCAAAGGGGGAGGATGTAGCAAACCAAGAGTAACGCATCGAGATATCCATAGTACCACTGCAGCCGCACACCAGTCTTATCAACGAATGACGTCACACTGCACCGATGCACACATGCATACCGGCAGGGTATATAAGCCGCATCTGCAGCAGCAAGATTCATTCGATCGCTAGACGGCAACGAGTGCGATAGCCCCGCAGTCCACTCAAAGTCGTAGTACCTACTTGCCCTGTTCGATAGCCCCGCAGTCTTCAGGTGCAAGGTAGCTAGGCCGGATAAGGGGTGCGATAGCCACGCAGTCCACCCCAAGATCCTCCCTTAGGGTTATTTGGCTTGTATGATTTTATACCTAAGTTCACTTGTAAGTAAAAGTTATAAGTATCAATAAACAAACATCAAGGCAATTGGGCTTTCACTTAACAAGCAACCCTACAGTTTTAATTTTTTTTAAACATCGATAAATTTAAAAAAAACGGTAAAAAATAATTTGATGTAAGTACGGAACCCTCGGCACACGAGTCAGAGTCGAACTTGACCGGTTTTTTTGTAAAAAAAAAACGAAAATATAGAACACAAAAATCAATTTTTCCGTGTCTCGGTCTCGGTCTCGGCCGATAATTTATTTTATTCTCGGTCTCGATCTCGGCCGGAATCAAAAAAGCAGTCTCGGTCGGACCTTAATAATTACTCATATAACAATATTTTTTTCGGGCTTGATCCCTTCCGCCGCGAGGCCACCTGAGCCACGACTCAAAATTGTAACACCCTTTTTAATAGCTTAGAATTAATTAAGAATGTGCCCCACGCCGATGACCTTGAGCGTTCCAACTCGGTCCTTCCCCACTTGCCTTAGTTCACGCGCCGCAGTGAATAGTATAATTTACTCAAAAACTACAAAATAAATTGAAAAAACCGGCGGATGAAATTATAGTGCAAATTACTGTCTTCTGATTAGTAAAAGTCTCGTGTATAAGCGTCGCATAATAAGGGAACCTTTATGGATTTTAGTTTGAAAAAAGGGGTTTATCTACACCCATATCATAAAACCTCCATTGGTTAATCAAAAACCGTATGAAATGACCACCATTTTGACAACCAATTAGGAAAAACCAGTGCTGCGATAAAGAAATAACATGACTTCTTTATCGTTTTTAGTAAAGAAATGAGATTAAATTTGGAACAGCTGTCAAAACTCAAGTGGGGTCTCTATTCTAGTATCCATAGATATTAAAACAGTTATTGATACGAAACGTCAATTCAGTATGTTTTTTTAATATAAACTGCACAATATTTGATCTCGAGTGACGTGAGAATACAGACTTCATCAGTTTGTCTATGATTTAAAAAAAATGGTATTGACGGAAGATCGAATTGCCGCCATGTTGACGTTTTGCTGAACGAAAGTAGAATTGTTGTTGAATTGAATAGAAAAAGTTGTTTGTAATTTACATTTTAGTTGAACATATGAATAGTAAGTAGTCTTCTCGGAGTGTGTGTGATGTGAAAATGCGCCGGATATCGGAAATATGCAGCCACGATTGCAACAAATAACTTGTTGCCAGAAAATATTGTTTGTAAACCAATCATGGAGGATTTATAATATGTGTGTAGATAAAGTTATGTATGCAACTCTGCATAATTTGGCCTTAAAACACACTTGCGATCTTATTATGAAACTCGCCTATCGGCTCGTTTCATGAAAACCGCACTAGTGTTTTAAGGCCTATCATTATGCAACCGTTGCATAAACTACTATTACGGTTTTTTTTTCTGCTCTTCATTTATCACTTTTTTTCAAGATTCCAGTGGACGAAAATAAAGAATAGATTTCATACTACAATACATATTTTTTTCAAGATTCTTGCTCAACGCTAAGCATACTTTATACGATTTGAAAGCCGCGAAATTCGCCGGGTAGGACCTTAATTTATTTTGATTCCATTTTCGCCTATCTAATTGACTGTGACGTAGTCACGTAGAAGGCAGGCTTGTTACGTTTTCGTAGTCATGATTGGCGGTGAAAAGACTAACAAATGAATTATAAGAAGTATACACGAAATAAATTAATATTCAAGGCATAGCATTCCCATTAGTATCTGCGGAAGAGATTGCGAGCGGTACACAAAACAGTATAATCATCGCCTACTCACTATTACAGAGTTCTTCGATATTGGCCTAAAAAGTGTATTTCGGAATGCAAATTTTTGGTATAATCACCATACATTTTAACATATGTGACGTCATAGCTTATGTCCATTTTGTATGGAGCGTTTTCGCGAGTGGTATGAACTATATAGGTTGACCGCTTAAATGAGTCGTCGCCCGCGCGGCACTGGGGCGCGGGGCATGACGACAAAGGGGCCTGAGGGAGGTGCGGGCGGCGTGAAATGAATGAAAGCGCCCCTGTGCCGCGCGGGCGACGACTCATTTAAGTGGTCAACCTATAGGTATGATTCTTTAAGGCTTCATATCTCAAAAAATAGACAACATAATTATGTTTCGCGTACACAGTTTGGTTTCTATTACTTTGTACTTTCCAATGAACGATAGAAACAATGGAAAATATTAGGAAACCCCATCCTATCCCATACAAACAAAAAAGTTAAGAAATCCAATCAAATACCGTAATCAAACAAAAGCAGAACGAAACTATAATTGATAAGAACTCGGCTTAAACTGATAATGAAGCGATGCCTGATTGCAAATACGTGAGGCTGGTCATACATAACTACCGATTGTCTCTAAAAAGGCATAAGAACCAAAACTTCACAATTGAAATCGTATCGTATTCCCAATAATCTAAGTTTAGATTTTATTAACACAATCCAATCCGAATAACAGAAGATTACCGCCTTGAGACTTACAGCTGAACCGGTTGTATTGCGAACCTCGATAGAACCATGTCATAATAAAGTGATATGTTAGATCATTTATACCAATTAATGCGTCACTTTATTATGACTAGGTTCTATAAAAGATCGCAATAGAACTGGTTCAGCTATGGCTCTTTTATGCCTGATCGAGCTCCGGTTGCCCATAATTATCGATCGCATGTTGAATATTAATTAGATCCCGCGGAATACTATGGTTTGTTTGTAAACATATTATTGCTACAGGTAGATTGAAGACACTTAACGAGTATCTTTTTGTTCAATACAATTCAATTTATTTATTTTGCAAGTAGGCCACACGGGCTCTTTCACGTCTAATCTACCAGCGCTTCGAAAGGTAACTCAGCACATCTTTTTGGCACACGAGGTACATACACTCTTTCCTTCTAATCTCGATATAGTTCTGTGCTACCACTGCACTGATATACATTACATCACTTAAGAAATTCTCCAAACTATAGTGAAAACCTCATCAAATCCGTTAAGTACATTAGAAGATTTAGGATATACACAGAAAAATGCGAGACATACTTTAGTTTGTCCTAGCACTAGGTCAGAAAATAGATAATTCAAACGCTTTTCGCGATTCGCTAATCAAATGTCAAACAAAACTCGATAGATAACCTTATTATAAATTAGATTTTGTATAATAAAAACATTTATTTACATTTAAATAGAATAGATACTGGGTCCAATTAGAAAACGGGGTCTTCTTAATTTAAAGTTTCCTAAACTTAAAATAAGAAACGTCAAACTCGATTTTGTACAGCACAAAGCTGTCAAAATCAAGTTAGACACTTCCTTTTTTAAGTTTAGTGACATGGCAATTTGGCGAACAATTCAAAGTGATCCCATTGAATTACTAAACCGATAGTTCATTTTTAACAGGAAAATAACATGGACAAATGAAGGCATATAGGTAGGTATATTATGGTCACATTTTATATTAACTCCGTTTTATAAATAAATAAACAGTTATACAGTATTTAACTAGATAATAATATGTAATCTATACGAAAAAAAACCTCATAATAAATCAGGTAATCAGCCATCTTTTTTAATTAACTCTTGGAGTAATTTTTTGTTGCTTATTTGTTTAATTAATTCTTAATTATTATCATTTGTTAGATACTTTGTAATGATTTTTTTTTAAGTATATATTATGTAAAACCAATGTATGATTTGAAAATATGACTTTCGCCTGAGTTTTTTATGGTCTCTGAAGCGCTGGTAGATTAAATATATATATATTATGTATATAATATGTTTTATTAATGTGACAAGTAAAAGGGCCAGGTGACCACTTCCTAAATAAACAATTTGAATTTGAATAAAATGCTGGAAATATTCCATTGATATAATTAAATGATTAAGGACACAATCTGATTAGTCAGCTCTGAGCAGCTTCAGTGGCAAAAAATCGAAAATCAAACATCACAATCAGCTACTTACTTGCCAGTACAGTTGCCCCATTCATAAAGCTTATCGAGTAGGTTCTCTGTAAGCAAATGCTCGAGGCATGCTCCGGAACTAGGCACAGAGCTTATCTCCCTCGCCCGTGCTTCCAAAGCCAGTAGTGTGGATAATTGTTCCAAGTGATTTACTACACCTAGCACATCGTCGTGGAAGTGTTGGGGCTAAAAAAATACAGTTATTAGACACAAAGATAAATTCACAAATTTACACAATTATCCATTAAATATTAAAATTGTACATATATTTTACTATTTATAAAATAACCAATAAATTTGTTTAAACTTACTTCGCGAAGGAAGTTACATGTTATACATTATCTATCCACATCCTACTTAGAATATTGAACAGTCATCTTTTTTATTTGAGTTTGCTTTCGTAATAGGGATTGAGAAATAAAATAAATCAATAAAATATTGGAAAAATATTAGAACTAGCTTCTGCCCGTGACTGTGTCCACCTGGAATTTGGTTATTATTGTTCCTTCGGGAACTTATTGACTTTTCAGGGATCAAAAGCAGCCTATGTGTAAATATCACAGCCTAGGATTTTAACTTTTTGGCCGCCAAGCATGTCTGAGAAGTAACACGAATTTCAACTTTATATCAAGGTAATGAAGGACTTGTTTACACTTTACCCTGTATATGCTGTCACGCATTGTCGACAATGGCGACCAAAAGGTTAAGAACTGGTAGCCCCTTAACCTTAAATATTAATTTAAAACTAATTTGAACTATATTCACCTGCGATTTAAGTATGATTTCGTATGCTTGCTGCCAGTGCTTACAGAAGGAGCTATAGCAAGCATGGGGCTCATAATCATGGCGAGGGTCCAGACTACGTGACAGCTGCCGAGCAAACGACAAGGATGTGGTTCGTAGCCAACTCATGTTGGGTTTGTTACGTCATTGGTGTTCTGAAAAAAGAGAAATGGGATGAAATGTGTGCTTGATAGACTAACAACAAAGAAGTTCATGTAAATTACATTATAGACCCTTGGGAAATGATCATGGTATTCCATATTTCCTTTTCCAGGTTTTTACCGACCTACAAAATATGAAACCAGAAATATTCAAAGAGGAAAAGTATGAATGTACAAACAGCCAACTTAATGAGTTGCAATAATAATTATAATTACAGTGCAATACTTTCACTATCTGTCACAAGTCACAATGGGTTGAAGGGAAATCTGATAAATTGTGTGAACAAAATAACAATGCCCCAGTAAAACCATAGATCTTGCTTTTATTCCATTTAACAGATTCCAGCATCATAAGTGTTAAAAAACGGAAATATAATACTAACTGAAGAGCACTAGAAAAATAATGAAATTAAATTACTATTGTTATTTCCTGAGTCAGAGTACCTATTGGTTGATCATTTATGTTTGTTTGTTTTACCATTTATGAGGATGTTATGTATATTATATACCTATACGATTTTATAGAAGTATCAATGTATGACTACTGGTGAACCTTGACATTACAAATTAACTTGTCTTTACCTGAATATACAGGAAGTCCTAAGATAATGGATACTTTGAGTACTAAGAGTATAAATAACATAATAATACAAACCTTATGGAACTAACTCGAGTCAAAAATAGATGCAGTAAGTCACAAAATAAACCACAATAACTACATGATACGCAATACGAAAATTATGTCACACGCTGCTGCAAGGTGATTCACTTAGACCACTTTATAGCCAAACAAAAGTTATTTCAGAGTCTTCCTTAATAGTCTAACGTAAAGTTTCATTTAAAAATTTGCAATAGCTATAATAAAACTACGATTCTTAGAAAAAGGAACGCAACAAAATACACATCAGCCCGTGACAGATAGCCCCTCACAGATTAAATATGTGTTGCCAGCAGTCAAGTTTTAATATCATTTATTGCCACTTGAAAGAATAGCTTTATTCAGAGGATTGTTATATTGGTTTTTATTTTTGAAACAAGATTTACCAAATTATGTTATGATAATCTATTGTTCGATTGTGTGTATATATATGTTATTTGTTTCAACATTGATAATTAAATAGTTGCAATAATGTTGCTATAGATGTCAGAATCCTCCTCAAAATTACCTGAGAAATTTAAGATATGGAAACGGATGTGACTACCGAAAACACGACATGTTATATATATCTACCCGGAAAAAATCGAGGGAACTGAATTCCACGCGGACGAATTCGCGGGCAAAAAGGTAGTGAAAGAATATAATGAATACTCACATTGTGCCTACCTGTTATGGCTATGGAAAACTATAAGCTCTTGTTGGGCAGAGGCCACCTCTCACAGTGAGACGGACTAGGCACTAGATCTTCGCGGGCCCAGTGCAGACTGGGGGCTTCACACACATCGTTGAGTGACTTCGCAGATGTATGCAGGTTTCCTCACAATATTTTCCTGCACCGAAATGCTAGTAGTAAATATCAAATTGAATTCTACACAACGTTCCCAAAAACTCAGAAGTTACGAGCTTTGAACCCGCTACCCTTCTCTTTCTCTCCTCTTAATGAGAGGCGGGCTAACGGCTAATCCGTTTAAAAAATATATAGCTATATATAAGGAAGGTCAACGACCTTGCGGGAGTTGCGGGCAGTACGATGGTGAAATACAGCGGCTGGTATTAAATTTAACAGTTCCTCGGAACTCTCCCCATGATATATATCAGATACAGAAGTTCTTAAAACATTTATTTTGTATACGATCGCTGGATTCCAAAATAATGTCTAATATCCGCACGTCAAATGTAACCTAAAGCCGAAACTGGCGAATTGAACTGGCCGAAAAGAAACGAAAATTGAAAAAAGGAATCTATGACATGTGGCCACGTTTTTAAAACGCGTGGAGTATGGATATGACGTGTCTTTCTATAATACGTCATTGATGCAAGCAACAAACAAAATGGCCTCCCTCCAGTCTGATCTCTCAATTCCTACTCCACTGGACTTCGGACGCTTTATCCCTTGGGCGTTGACGAATTTGCAAAATCCTTTGACAGTGTCAGTAGTCATCAAGCAAAAGTCACAAGGTAATTTAGAGAACGGAGTTCCGTATGCGTCGACTGGTCTCATTATAATATCAAGTTTATTCCCAGCCCCCGTAGCACACTAATTTTTATCGCACACATAAATCATTAGTACCTTTTGCACACGCATTTGTTAAAACGAGACAGATTTGCGCGGTAAAAGCTAGTGTGCTATCTATGCCCTCAGCAGCCCTAACATGCTTGCATAAGGATAAGTTAAACAGTCCTATCTCTAAATGCGTCTCTCTCACGCTAGTGCCGACGAAGGAGATAGTCATGGGCCGCGGAACGAATCTGTACCGAAAGGCAGACGGTGCCGTGCACCGGGGCCCCCAAGCTAAAAATTCTCTCACCTTCGAAATGTAAATAAAAGAGGCTGTTTTTTTTGCAGCAAGGCCTTTGGTTACCTATATACCAGTCCCAGTAGAAATTTTCAGACAATAAAAGCCGGTCAAGTGCGATTCTGACTCGCGCGCCGAGGGTCCCGTACTTACCTATGAAAAACAGACAGTACCTTGTAGGTACGGAGAATTGGAATTTTGGATTCCCTTGAAAGTAACAAAATATGTGGCATAAACGGCCATATCTTTTGATTGCGTTGACTTAAAACGTTGATTTTTTCACAGCTCCAGGAAATTGCAGACTCGAGTATTTGATATTAATTTCAACTTGATACCTCTACGCGTTCTTGAGAAAAAGGTCTTGACTCACAGACAGTCAGACAGACAGACAGACGGACGGACAAACAAGTGATCCTATAAGAGTTCCTTTTGAGGTACGCAACCCTAAAATTGAATGAAAGTCGGTTTATCTGTTTGGAAGGTACGACGCCACAGACAAACAGAGGGCTGTTTGTATCGGGGGTTAAAGAACGGATATGGATTTGCCTTGGATAAGATTCTACCCAATCCTTTTTGTGGGCCTGATGGGACATCTTTTGTTCCAGTGGAATATGAACAAACAAGGAAACGATCAGCGCCACGGTTTAGCTCTGGAAGATACTCAAATAATGCAACTAAAGCTGAAAGTAATAAATCTACTTCATATTCTGATCCAAGAACCCAAATCGGAATGGGTGTCGACTTCAAAGACATTGTGGTGGAATTATCCGCGTATTACGACCAAGGTGCGAATCTCACTGAAATAGCATTCATTGACAGTCCTTTGCCAATACATGGTCAGATATTAAAACTTATCTCGCTTTGTTTTCCCTTTCATCCGCATCTCACCAGGTTTACTTTCAAAGGCAACCATCTGAATGGCAATACGATTTACCATATAGCGAAAATTCTGCCATATTCGAATTTTACGGACATTATTCTCGATCATTCTTACGTGCCTGCAGGCAATTATTACATTCTTTTGGATCAAGCTACGACGCTGAAGAACTTGTCTTTAAGCCATTGCGACATTGACGATGATGTCGTCGTGCAGATTGCAAATAGGATTAAGTTCGGTTTTCCTGCTGCTAAGAATCTCAATCTCTCAATTCTCAATCTTTCTTCTAACAATATTACTGATTTAGGTGCACGGGCTTTAGGGAATTCATTAAGAACCAATCGACGCCTGTTGCACTTGAATTTGTGCAACAATAGATTAACAAGCGTCGGGGCTGCTCACATTTTGTTACCATTAACGGAATTTCTGATGAACTATAGTGAAATCACAGAAATGATGAGAAGAATAAAAGAGTGTATATCACAGAAAGCCGCTCTAGTATCTAGTAATGAGAATTCTGAAAGTATATCCTCAAAACGCTCTAAAGATTCCAAGATATGTCTGAAGCCCACAAGTGAACCGAAAGGGGCGATTAAACAAGATAAGGCGGGTAAAAATGCAATAGCAGATGATGATGTTTTTAATTCATGTAATATAGTAAGACGAAATGGTATTTTGTTTTGTAAGGGCAATTTGTCGCTATGCTCTTTGAATCTAGCATATAATAACCTGAACTACTCTTCGCTTGCGAGAATAGTTGATGTGCTCTTTTATCAAAAACGACAGCGGAAGGATCGGTACACAGGGCTGATGAGAGTGGTAATTGAGGGCAACTGTTTGCCGACGTCATGCGTCGAATATGATTTGATAAATAAGTACTTAAGCAAAGCGATGCCACCGCCAATGAAGAAACGAGGACCTCTAGGTCGGCACAGTCGGTGAGTTTTGTGTCGGTCGGCATGAGAAGCGATAAGTTCTCCCCATATTATCTCTCAGTGCATCTCTTTCTTCGATACTAGTGTATGGTAGAGACACACTAAGGCTTTGGCCACATCTCCACGGCACGACGTTGTGAACGTGAAAAAATACCGTTGCACGTCGCCCTTATTTCTGTAACTATATAGGTGATTTGCAAAGGCTTTTTTCCTGACACGACGCCGTACCTTGGTTATGTAGCGGCGCCGTGGAACGACCCTCAAATATCGACATCTTTGGTTTAACAAAGTGTTGTCCTGGGGCCGTAGCAAGGTTAACACCTTCTTTTCTCTAAGTGCGTCTCTCTCACACTAGTGACGACTAAAGAGATAAGGCGGGGTTAAGTTATCGCCTTGCCAGAGAAGATAAATTTTCTGGCAGATGCAGGACACTTTAAGTTTTCAAAGGTATAAATACTTACTTATTTTATTTAGTTACTTGTGAGGATGCCTACACAGGATATTAAATGTTTTATGTTTAAATGAGCAGCAGCGTAATATGATAGACAATTCTAGAAGAGATCATCATTTACTTTGACTAGCTGATTGTACAATACAATATATTATGTTCCTTTTTGTGTCTGAGTAGGTAGAGTAAATCTATTTAACACGTTTTTATTAGCTTGACGTGTATTTACTCGTATGTATGTAATGGAATCTTTAAGCGTAATTTTAACCTACTTCTAATTGTCGTAAATATTTAAAACTTTGCGAATGTATGCAATTCGGATGACAATACGGAATACAATAATTTGGTACCATCGAGCTGATCTGACCATGGAGTCAGGAGGTGGATAGTGGAACTCTTCAATGAATACTAGTAAACCCCTCGAGTTTAGGCTCATTTGGTTTGCAATTTGGAAGACAATACAATAATTTGGTACCATCGAACTGATCTGACCATGGAGTCAGCAGGTGGATAGTGGAACTCTTCAATGACTACTAGTGAACCCCTCGAGTTTGGACTCATTTGGTTTGCAATTCGGATGACAATACAATAATTTGGTTCCATCGAGCTGATCTGACCATGGAGCCAAGAGGTGGATAGTGGAACTATTCAATGACTACTAGTAAACACTTCAAACGTAAAAAATATTTTCTACTTTTTAGTTCGGTTTGGTATTAAAGCGTGTTTTTTAGTTTTTTGAACTATTGTTTTTAAGTAGCTCTGCAATGCTCTGTATTTCTATTGTTTATGTTTTAAAGTGCGGGTGCGGAAAAATATGAGTTTCGTACAATGATCCCTTATACTTGTTTGTCCCTGTTACATTATTTTCCATTTACTTATGTAAGTTATTGTTATTAGAAAATGTGTTGTTTTTTTTACGTTCTTCTTAAGACTAATGTTATTATAGTAAGTTAACGAAAGTAATAGAGGGTGCTGTTTGTGTCATTTAAGAGATGCTATTAGTATACTATTATTATTTTTCGAGTAAGAAAACTGTATAAGGTATACATTATTAAATATTTATTCCATGTTTGTTGTTTAACTTAGGAATATAATAAAATAAGACTTAACTTAGAAAATATATTATGCCACTTTAAAACATGTATGTATTAGGCCTTATCTATCATGACAATCATCGGAACTCTGTCGGCTTCTGCTTTGGGCAAATTGCTACCAACCGCAGAGGTCCTCCTGTGCCTTGTGCGATTTTCATTGGCAGTGCTATGCCCGTGCACCCATGGTCTGAAACAAGACGATGCAGTTAAAGGTGTTACCACACAAGTAATCATAATTTAAAAGGCCATCTTGTCTCCACCAAACCTAAGAAACTTCCCGGGAAAAACCCTAAAGAACTCGTTAATTTTGGCATATTTTTATTGTTTGCGAGTTGAATTGCTGTTGTTTCGATTATATTTCGATTAAAAATGTGGCCAGAGCTATGAGAGCGAAAAGAATCGAAAACAAAAAGCGTCTGGCTTAGGTACCTGGCACATTTTGGTCTAGTTTGACGTTCTCCATGCCGTAAAGACCAGCGCCATACAAAGTCTGGTGGACAGGGAAGTCGGTACTGCTGCCAGGATCCACTGACGCAACGTCCACACCCACTCCGACTACGTTCTTGTACGACGTTGTTATCCATTCCGCTATCTCTTTACTTAGACCTGGAAAACAGAGTCACAACTAATAAGGGTTACAACTTAATGAGCTACTGATTTTATTTTTTACTGCTTTACTGAAATACTACAGCATGAAGACACTGCCTGAATCTCGTCCTTATTAAGCATGCATAAGGCGCTCCTATCCCTCTGTCCAGTAGGATCCACTATCTCGATCCACCAGTGGATTGAATAGCACGCTGAAGTTTACTGTGACCCCGCATTTGTCTTGGATCCTGTGATACTTGCATCTCTTAATATGCTCCACCATAGATCGAACATAGTTCAGGGAGTTTGGTAAGATCCACCACTGATTTCAGTGGAACCTGGGATATAATTTATATATATGTTTAGGCTCCACAGGAATCTAGGTTAGCCACGGATATTCTGGGATTTATTTTCTCAATAAATCCACTATCGAGTATATAAATGGATCTAGTGAGATTCATTTCTCATTAAACCCACAGTGGATCTTACAAAATGGATCTAGTGGGAAAATAATTCTCTTTAGATACACAAAGGAGTAAGGATATGGATCTATTGAGAAAATATTTTCACTAGATCTATTCTCGACCCTATCAGTTAATCTACTGAGAAAAATATTCTCTTTAGATCTATTTCTTAAAACTGGATAGAAAGGTGTATCAAGTGACAAAAACTATATATCATTAGATCCACACTTTAGAATAATGGATCTAGTTGGAAAAAAATACTTCATCAGATACATAGTGGATCTGATGAATGGATGAAGAGAATGATGCTGATAAATGATGATTTTGCAAGAATTTAGATGAAGGACAAATCTAGGTTTGTTCTGAAACACTGCTGTTGTTTGTTTTGTTGTTGTTTGGTTTGTTGTGTTTTGAAATAAATTTCATACAAACCTGTTTTTTATAATGATTTTTATATATATTTTGTATTTTCTCAATCACGCAATGTACATACCTCGTTTTTCCTTACATCTATATCCTTGCAAAGAATCAATACGATCCGGCTAAAAATATTCAAACCACAAGTGAACTACGTTTGTATGAAGCGCTACCCAAGGCGGGACTCAAGTATAAGTTCGGTTACTCATGCAGCTTTTTGGCGGCTGATTCTTACTAGGGAAGTTAAGAGTTCCATCATTGCTATTAACACCCAAGTACTTCTTCCTGTCGCTGTAGAACCTGCTCCACCCAAACTTGAAGATGATCATGCAGGGTTTGCCGTTGTTGTCGTTCAGCAGATAGTCCAAATGGTGCTTGTATAGGATGAAGTTGGGATCCCCGTTCACACGAGAGCTGATATCCACTATGATCACTGTAACAAAAAAAACAATATTGGATTTCTCAAATCACAGATTTAATTATAATTAATGAATTCCATTCAATCGGTGGGCACCGACGCCGACGGTAACATAGCGGGTACGGTATTAATGAAACGCTGCAACCTGTGGCCCTGGCAAGGGCCACACTAAGATAAGATATCCCCGTCTT
This sequence comes from Tortricodes alternella, assembly GCA_947859335.1. NCBI lineage: Eukaryota > Metazoa > Arthropoda > Insecta > Lepidoptera > Tortricidae > Tortricodes > Tortricodes alternella. The sequence continues at coordinate 9,671,932 of OX401987.1, read as the reverse complement.
ATCTCTCAGTGCATCTCTTTCTTCGATACTCGTATGAGAGACACGCACTGAGGCATAAGATGGGGATAACTTATCCTTGTTAGGGCCACGGGTGGTCTTCTTCTGTGTTGGTGGATTATTGTAAGCATTTGATTGATAGTCCTGGGTTTTAACAGTCGAGGGCTGTCGTTTCTCGAATTAGTCCAATTTTTTCTTTGCGATATGAGCTAGCAGATTGTCGGCGCTTGTAACGTATTTAACGTTAGAGAATACATATTATTGGCTTAGTTATGGTTAACCTTAACAAAAACAAAATGGTTGTACAGTGAGTTTTATTAATAGCTGGTACCTACTACCAATACTCATCATCATCATCATCATTTCAGCCGAAAGACGTCCACAGCTGGACATAGGCCTCCCAATGATCGCCACAACGACCGATTCTGTGCTGCTCGCATCCAGCATCCCGCAATCTTGACTCGTCAGTGCACCGTATGGGTGGTCTGCCTAAGCTGCGCCTTCCAGTACGTTGTCGCCATTCAAGAACTCTTCGACCCCATCGGCCATCTGTTCTACGAGCAATGCCGCCCACTGACTCTTAACGCCCCTAAACGATACAGACACAATACTTACACGACTGATAAAATAAATAAGATTTGATTAAAAGTAGGACCAGTTTTTACGACAACATACGTGGCACGATGAGGTTTTCCAGCGGTATGTCCGCCACAAACTTCCCGTTCCTGACGAAGTGGTATGGTGCGTCCATGTGCGTGCCTCCATGCTCGCCAGCCTCGAAATCGTTTGATGCGTACCTTGCAAAAAACGATTAAATATATTTAGTTCCTTACGTCAGCCGAAAGACGTTCAATGCTGGATAGTGGGAAGACTTTTCCTAGCAGTTCCGTCGCTGCTCGCATCGAGCCAGCGTATTCCCGATCTATTGTAGTATCTCTTATAATGCCATTCAGCCGGTCTGCTTACAAGCAGTCTGGCCAGGGTATGGGGATCGCCTCAATGGCGTCAGTGTGACGTAGTAAGAAGGTAACCTTGGTTCTCCGGAAAACGGATTGTGCCTATGTCGCTACAGTCCACTATCGAGCTTATGAGAGAAATGAATCTCACTAGATCCATTTATATGCTTGATAGTGGATCTATTGAGAAAATGAATCCCACCAGATCCATTCATATGCACGAGATTCTCGGCGAGAGGCTCTTGATGAGTGTGTACAGCCGGCATCACAGGAAAGTTATGTAACTTGAAAGCGAAGAGGTTCGTTGTGGAGTTATGACGTGTTATGTGTCTGAGCAGAGCCACTTTGTGCAATAAGAGCCCCTTATGCATTTAATAAGGACGAGATTCAGGCAGTGTCCTCATGCTGCAGTTGTTAAGTGAAGCAATAAAAAATTAAGTCTTACATATAAAACGCTAATTTCCTAATTATCAACATGCATTCATCTCTGTTGAACGAATCGATATTAAGACTAAAAGACTTTTAAGCTATATTGCATTATGACTTACACGCATTAGGACTACAGTGGGATTAAGACTGAAATGCATTTGGACTGCATTACACCAAAACGAGACTAAAAAGAAGAATGATGCATTCAACCGTTTAAAATGAAGTTTAAGCAAAACGCGATAATGTCATTTGGAGAATTAGGCAGGTTCTGAAAACAGGCCAGGCATTCTACTATAGTCAGCAAGCCATCATCATCATCATATATATATTATTTCCAAAAGGTATTTTTTTGAAGATGCTCCATATCTCCGTTAATTCTTTACCAAAATTAATGATTTAAATGTCATTTTAAAGCTAATGTTCGTCGCTTTGACACAAAAATACACAAATAGATTAAAACTGACGTTTTCGTTAAAAAATAATTAAAAAACCACGCGATTTGCAAGGGCCATCTATTGACAGTCTGTTTAACTAAAATGTGTGATGGCTATTTGCACATGCAGACTAATGTGAACAGATGGCGCTACTATCTTTGTGTCATTCATGTTAGGGCCGATGGAGGGTACTGCGTTAATTATTATCTTTGTCAAAATTATCCGTCACTATATAGGTATTATAATAATACGTATTAAGACTTTCAATTATAAAACAGCGCGTGGCCCACAGCCGCATACGTAAATAAAAATCAGCCGCATTGCAAGCGCCATCTATTGACAGTCCGTTTTACTAAAATATGTCTTGGCTATTTGCAGACCAATATGTCAATCAATAGATGGCACACCAGCAAGTACTCCTTTAATTATCATCTTTGTCAAAATTATCTGCTATTGACGAAAAATAGACAAATAGAGTACTAATAATACTGGCATTTACTTATTCTCACTTTATTATATTATTATTATCCGGTGTTTGATCACGATATTGTGCGAAAATTCGCACGGGTCAGCTAGTATAGTCTTAATGCCCCTGAAGATTGAAGTTTAGGCAAAACGCGACATAGGCACAATCCGTTTTAGGCATGCGGAGAACAAAGGGGAGATGAGAAGCTTTTGAAAAATGTTTTTTTCTAAAAATAAATACTTAGGACTTTTTAGAGAAAATAAAAAAATACAATTCGTTTTGCTATTGGCAATTATTCAATTAATTCTATTTTACCGGTCGCTTCTTGCGCGGATATGACTACCATTGCTAGTGAAAGTTAAATCTAAATATATTTAGCAGTTTCTAACTCTACAAGTAGGTATATATATCTGGTTAGTTAAGGCGGAAGCGAAGCAGAGCGAAGCGACATTCTGTTTCAAATGTTGGCTTATAACTAGAAAAGAAAACTGATGCATATTCAAGTAATATCACGATGAAATATTCGTTAAATCGGTTGTTGAGACTGGATTTCTGAGATGTGAAATAAAATTGAGCGAGCGATTTTTGGTCAATCGTGAGTGAGCCTAATAGGTACGCGAGTAGTAGACATTCACGGTAGTGGTCACACATTAGTAGAATAATTGAGGTAACAGGTTCATCTTGGGTCTTGGTTTATTTATAGACATGACAAATATCAATGAGATAATAGGTCCCACAGTAGCAGATAATGGAGTTAGCGTGTTACGTCACACGGCATCGAAGACATTGTCTATTAGTAAAGATCTGGTCTGTCAAGTATTTTAGTATTTTGATAGTTTGGTTTATTGCGGATACCTATGATGTTTTTCCAAATCTGCTAGAAAGCAACACAGTCTAAAGAAATCTTGTAATTTGGGAATCTGGTATTTTGAGAAGCGTACGTTGGTAATGTGGTATTTTGCCATTATGACCATTATAGATTACGTAGATAGACACACTTCAGTTCGGAAACGAATCAACGAATCATCGAACTACTTATCCCCATTGTTTTTATCGTTTGGCTGGCGAACATCAGTAACTATTATATAAACTGTATTGCGAACCGAAGACCTTGAAATGCTTGTGTGGTATAATCACACAAATCTAGAAAATATTCCAAATAAACCAGCTTTCAACAAAAAAGTTGGAATGAAATATGATTAGATGGGATTTTCGATGCTTCAGCCACAGGCTCGGGCACCCCTCCCAGGAATCCCGCAGGAACTATGCATTTTCCAGAATAAAAGTAGATGTCACTCTCTGACAATTATGCAAAAAACGTTTATATGGATAGGTAAAGTGCTCCTTTTTTAATGTGACATTTGATTTAATTTGATTTGAAAGTAGGAAAAGTTAACAAACACATATTTTTTGAATAAGTCTAAATTAAGGATAGTATGGATTTACTTACATACTTATACAGAATTTTGTAAACAAATTATAAAATTATAATAACTTACTTACCATGAGTTGTTCTGCTTGACCTCCTCTACTTTATTGGTAAATCTAAAGGATTCCGAATCGGGCCAGTAAATTGTGTGACTGTCAAATTTATGCGACAAATCAATCAGATCATGATGACCGTTGGAAATCACGTCGTCAACTTTACAATCATTGGCCCAAACGTTGGTGAAAACGTTGGCGAAGTACAGGGTACACACGATAGCTTTGAGCAACATGCTTAGGTCAACTGAGTGGAGTTGAGTTGAGATAACAGAGTACTACTTTAAGACGCTGACAATAGCCAATGACCTTGAGTGATGGCCTTAGAATAATAACGCGATAGCCTCCTGAGACCCAAAATTAAAAAAGAGAGATGCAGGATTTCCAACATACTAATATTAGGACAATATTATCTACCCGTATAGACCCACGCCTAAAAATGTAAATAACTGCGAAACGAAACATGATTTTGGTTTCATAATGATGCCGAATCGTGCATCAAAGCCTTTAAATAATTTGTTCTAGTATTAGGACATTGGGCCACAATGAGAACACCGATTGTATTTGAATATTTTTAATTTCAACTAGCTTTGCCCGCGACTTCGTCCGCGTGGAATAGTGTGTGCGCTCATTGTGCACCCGGCGCGGTGTTGGCAAGTTTCTTACTCGCGTTAACTTCAGTTTCACATTTTGTAATTACTCCGTAAATGCAGGGGTGTATTTATCCTAGGGCCAAGGGGGCCATTGCCCGGGGCGGCTGGCTGTGAGGGGCGGCCTCGCGGCCTTCTCTGAGCGTCTTTTATTGTCAAGTTTACCTGCCTACAATATTTTTTATCAGTTAATGGGGCGGCAAATCTAATGGCCCAGGGCGCCATATCTTTAAATACGCATCTGCGTAAATGTTACATCAGCATAGCTCTAATATTCTTGTCGCAAATTTATAAAACATTCACATAAATCTTACATATTTCCATACAAACTTTCATCCCCTATTCCCTATTGTTATTTTACACATTTGAGGGTAAAACTTTTACAAACTTTGAATGTCATATTTATTTATATCGAATCAACAGCCTAAAAAATAAGTTTTAGGCTTAAAGCTCTAAAAATGACGATACTTCCATACAACTTTTCATCCCCCCCCCTTTTAACCCCTTACAACCACTTTTTCGCATTAAAAAGTAGCCTATGTCCTTTTTCAGACTTTAGACTATCTGTGTACCAAATTTCATTTAAATCGGTTCAGTAGTTTTGGTGTGAAAGCGTAACAGACAGACGGACAGACAGACAGAGTTACTTTCGCATTTATAATATTAGTATGGATGGATGGATTACAAATTTAAGAAAAATAAAACAAAAATGATAACTTTTTATGAAACATTTCGAAAATTAAAAACATTAGATTAGGTTCGGTGTTATAATCACACGAAACTAGAAAATATTCCAAATACTTATACCAAATATATAGATTTGGCTTTAGCTTTGACATTAGCTGCAATTAAATACCTATGTTTTGATGGGATTTACGATGCCTCAGCAAAAGGCTGCGGTTTCGATATTTTCCCATTTGCTATGAAGGGTGCTCGCGTGAAAGTAAACAATGGATCCAATTCGAAACGGTCTCGCCTAAATTTTGAACTCCCTAGAATTTAATAAGAAACGTCAACCTCGATTTTGTATTGCACCAAGCTGTCAAAATTGAGTTTAACGTTTCTTATTTCAAGTTTAGTGAGGTTTAAATTCAGCGGACACACTTTCGAATTGGCCCCAATGTCATACTAACTTTTGCTCGCGGCTTCGTTCGCGTGGAAGACGTTCATCGCTATTGCCCAACTATGCAAGTTTTAGGATAGAGTAGGTAATATCACTCTCTTACCGTTCAATTATGCAAAAAACGTATATGCGACACGATAGGTAAAATGCTTTTTTAATGTGAAATGTGACATTTGATTTAATTTGATTTGAAAGTAGGAAAAGTTAACAAACACATATTTTTTGAATAAGTCTAAATTAAGGATAGTATGGATTTACTTACATACTTATACAGAATTTTGTAAACAAATTATAAAATTATAATAACTTACTTACCATGAGTTGTTCTGCTTGACCTCCTCTACTTTATTGGTAAATCTAAAGGATTTCGAATCGGGCCAGTAAATTGTGTGACTGTCAAATTTATGCGACAAATCAATCAGATCATGATGACCGTTGGAAATCACGTCGTCAACTTTACAATCATTGGCCCAAACGTTGGTGAAAACGTTGGCGAAGTACAGAGTACACACGATAGCTTTGAGCAACATGCTTAGGTCAACTGAGTCGAGTTGAGTTGAGATAACAGAGCTATGGCTACGTCCTCATAGACAGGTTGCTTAGCGCCTAGAGTGTTGCGAGTGACCTAGCGAGTAGCTTAGTAAAAACGAACGGTCTAGAATGATCGCGACCGGCCGCACTGCGCGCTTGGCGCCTAGCTAGTCGTCGCTTAGCGTGATCGACACATTTTGAAGGAAAATTGATTAAAAATATTAATCGCATCAGCGACCCACCACGTAAACTACCTCTCGGTGCGGCCGCTGTGTATCCTAGCAAGTAGCCAGAATGCAAGGCACTAGGCTCTAGGCGCTAAGCAAGCCGCCTACGCGCCTGTCTGTGCGGACGTAGCCTATTACTTTTATACCGGATTTAGACAATCGTGCTCGCTAATCGCCTCGCCACTCGACGAAAAGTACGACGAAATCATAGATAAAAGAAAGAAGGAAGACGTGGTCTGGGGTAAGGCATATCCGGGAACTCACAGCCCAAACCTCCCGGGAGATCACGGGAAATTTGAGTTCTCTTTTATCCCAGGATTGATTCAAAATTACAGCAAATAAATTCCAAATCAAGTGGGACCAGTAAGTTTCATTTCAAGTTAATATTTCTATTAGTATTACTTAGACTTTTATAGTTTGTCAACATAAACGTTTCAAGATTCAATAAAACGTCATTAATTTTAGCGTCATCTAGTGTTGAAAGGCAACATCTATAAGATTTTTCACTAGCGCTATCTGGCGACGATTGTCTCAACTAGGATGTTTTTCTTTCTTTCGCAATGTTAACTCTACGCAACTGATTACCAGATTCATTTGGTTATAAAATAGTATTACGTTACTGACGTTTACATTTTGAACCCTAACCAATCAAGATACGTTTAATTATGTATTGGCACAGAGAGCGTAAGTTTTGTGATGCATACTTCTTAAAAGTTTGGTCGGAGCAGAAGCGACTTAGATAGGTTAGGTTCAGAAAGCTAAGGTGTGAGCAAAGCCTTAGCCTTCGATCTTATGTCTTTTTTGTGACTATATCAAATGATGGTTATAGCATTTAATGGATATATTACACGAGTTTATATCAAATGTTTATTATATCAAATGAATTTTGTATAATTATTTTGTAATTATTTTTTCGGATTATTATATCAAATGTACGTTATATCCGTTGCAATTATATGCATAGTTGTTAGAGCCAATGGAATTATATCATTTGTTTGTATATCATACATTACACACCCTAGAGAAGCACATACAAAGTCACTTCACGTAAAAAGAGCGTTAAACAGATTCCAGGTTTCTGACAAGGCCAATAATAATAAATAATAATAATAATAACACTTCTATAGTCTGACCTCAGGGATAATCGCCGGTTGGTGTCACATCACATTCACATTAAAATTGTCTTAAGGGCCTCTACGTGTTAGCTTCGGCCCCATGTACGCCTTCCAAAGATCCGGGACTCTCATAGTCCCGTGATGGAAAAGGACATACATAATAATAAAAATAAAAAAATGTCAGGGTGCTGCCGGTTAAGAATAGCATCGCCCCATCTCCTTCCGTGGGTGTCGTAAAAGGCGACAAAGGGGCCAACCGAAGGATGGGCAGCAGCGTGCTTCGAGTATTATCATCACCAACTGCGGGCCAACCTGCCTGTCAAGCGTGGTGATGGTGACTATGGCAAATTTCTCCATTTTTAGTGGAGGCCTATGTCCTGCAATGAACGTTTTAAGGCTGATGATGATCATGATGATGAACGATAACGCCATCCTCGCAGTTCTCTAAAAGGTTTATTTAATTTTTAGAAAGTAAGCCTTTTTCGCCATTTGTATCAATTACCTACGGGCATACAATGATATTAAAAAACCAAAGATACGTCTTTCAAGCTCAAAATTTAAACCCAGAAAGCAACCCAATTGTGATTTTTTCAATTAGTCATGCGCGCACTTTTGGCCGAGTGACACATGTCGTGCTCGATTGAAAATGTTCTCAAATAAGCCATTCTTGAGCCAAATGTCGGTTCATAATACTACAAAAATATTAAAAGGAACAACTGATGCTTTATTTCATTTGTAGATACATTCAACGCAAATAGAAGTACTAAAATGCATTTATTATGTTCATACATGATCGCCATAACCCAAATTAATGTCTAATATTCGTACGTCAAATGTCACCTAAAGCTACACTGGCCGAAAAGAAACAAAAAAGAAGAAAATTATCTGTCACGTTTTTAAAACGCATTGAGTATGGATATAACGTGTCTTTCTATAATATGTCATTGCGGGCATAAAAAAACACTGGCAGTGACATTTCCATATTGTTGTTTATATGGAAAGTAATTTTGACATACTACATTTTTATTATATACAGTAATTTGAATACATATTTTGAATTACAATTGATTATTTATTTTGTACTAATGATAAAACCGTCGAAGTCATTGTCCGTGAGGTCACTAAGGGCCAAGGAACAGCTCAGGACATCATTCTATGAGAACAATCTAGATTTTGCGAAGGAGCTCAATCAAGCCTGCGACAAGTTCGATTGTTTTGGGATCCAAGTGAATAAGGGAGTCCAGAATGGTTCGTATATAAACCTTTTATACCACGACAGTGGCAAATAGGCGTATGGCCCGCCTGATGGTAAGCGATTACCGTAACCCATAATAGACGCCTGCAACAACAGAAGTATCATAATCATCACCTATGAAACATCGGATAGAAATAGAATAGAAAACCCTGCGCGCATCCAAAATGTCGCAGAGGTTTTTTCTACCAGATTATTAAAAGGTGGAACGCTCTTCTGGACAGACCAAATATCCTAAAGACAACGCTTAGCATCACTTTTACTAGCAAATAAAGGTGCCAAAGTTGCGGGGCGCGCGGGGTTGTTGCCACTTGTTGCCATTTGGCCACAACGCTTGGCAGCGGGGGTCGCCAAGCTATGCGGAGGCTATTGGATATATGGTCTGTGCATTAAGTACCTACTTACGAAAGAGTAACGCCCATCAATATGACCGTTGGCCAACCAAGAGTGCTAGTGTTAGTAACTAGTAACACTATTATACATACATACATACATAGCATCACGCCCGAAATCCCTAATGAGGTGGGTAGAGCCACAAGACTACTTGTGGCCACGTTCAATTAATTCGTCCTAAGATGATATGATGAACCGTATGGTGACAGGTGATCAGCCCATCGCCCATACAGATAGTCCACCATGTTGGAGAGGACCCGTCCCTTAGTCGACTTTTACGACATGCCAGGATGATAAGCATCTGCACGCATTCTATGCTATTTCTTCACTCCCAGGGCAACAGAGGAGTAACACTATTATACTAGGGGATATTTGATATTGATTCAGCGTCTGTCTTCCGCACTCAGACCTCTTACCGCTTACCATCATGTCATAGTGCTCGCAGGCCTGCTTTGGTGAACTATTTCTACTATATGTGACAACTAAATGGATATTATTAATGCTGATCAGAGTCCTCTAGTCATCGTACAAAGTTTGTTAATTGTGTATAGCCGAATCATGAATTACGTTCGGAATGCCATGGATGAGTATAAATTGTGCATCTCCTGTCTATATTTTATAGTACATTGTTCATCTAGGGCCGTAAGAAGGGGATAACTAACGAGAGTCTGTTAGAAGCCCGACGCCGATAGGCGAGGGCTTTTATGACTCGAGTTTGTTATCCCCTTACTGCCCGTGATACACACAATGTTTTTCATCACATTTGCGAGGAAATGAAATAAAAATTAGACAAAAAAAAGTATATATATTAATTTTATTCCCATTTTACACCGTGAATTACCATCAGGTGAGTGTTCATAAACTGAGCGTACGTTGCGATCAGCGCGGGGCAGTTCCGCCGGCTTGCGGTCGCGCGCCCCGCCGGCTGCGGCTCCCGAGCAGCTCCGCCGACCTGGTGCACTTAACTGCCCGCGGGAGTTCGAAACTTTACAACTCCCGCTGATGGCGGGGCCCGTAGAGGAGCTAAATCGGCTATAGCTGCTCTATACGCCTGCGTATAATAACACCCTTTCCGAGCAAGTGTGATGAAAACGAAAATAACACCACTACAGTCACAAATGGATCGTTAAGTGATTCAGCTATTCTCGTATATTGGATTAGAGGTTATAGTTTAGGAAATTTCTTTGGCGCAATGTTTTATTTTTTACTAGTAGGTAAACTTATTTTTTATTAACAGTATTCCAGTATTTTTAAACCCTATATTTATACATATGTTTGTTTGTCAATTATTATAGATTGTATAATAACCGATTTTATTTCTGTTTAATTTTTCGCCATTTTTCTTTTTTTGTTTCTTTTTAGAGGACTTTTACAAAGCGCTCAAGGTAGAAGTCCAGAAAAAAACAGTTTCCAAGCGAATGAGTGTAACAGTGACAACGCATGCACCACCCACTCCCCCACCCACTGAAGATGCCAAAAATGCCACCGACGACGTTTCAGATGGCTCCGTGACCACGATGCTCGCGTCCGTCGAGGCCGCGCTGGTTGTCGTCAACGCCCTCTATGATTCGCAAAACGAACTGGCAGAATTACTCATCAAAAAAGCCAATGAACTCCCAAGAGTCCTCTTGCAATGTATAGGTCTTTTGTGCCCCTACTTCAGATACCTCACTAAAATCTCAATACTCAAATCTCGGATAGACCGTTACACCATCCATGAGTTAGAAAAAATTACCGTTATGTCGTCTGTAACCGAAATTTGCCTGGACGAGTCGAAGTTACCTGAAGCCTGCTACGCGGAACTGTTGAACAATACTACAAAATTGCGTAACTTGTCTCTATCAAGATGTCGCATCACCGATGACGTGTGCGCATGGATCGCTTCGAAGCTGCATTACCCGGAGCCCGCATCGAGGAACTTGGTGATTCTAAATCTATCTTCTAATCGCATAACGGACATAGGAGTGAAAGCCCTGGCACAAGCGCTAAAAACTAATCGGTGTTTGCGGTATTTAAATCTTGCTGACAATCATATCACGGACGAAGGTGCCGTGTTTCTATTTGGCGTGCTTATGGAATTCCGTCTCACGGAGGACGAACTCGCAAATAAACGCGTGAGATACATGGCATACTTGAAAGAGAAGAAGACCATTTATATGCGATTCTTCGACGATATGGACGTTACTATAGCAGAAGACCCCGGCCGTAAGGGTCAGGGCCGAAAAAAAACGGCTACTCCCACTCCGTTAGGTCCGAGGAAAACTAAGAAAGATGGCGGTCCCGACTCGGATATCACTACTAAGGCTGAGATGATGTCTCTGGAAATATTAGGGCCATATACCGATCCGTTTAGTGCAAACTATGTGAAAATTAAGGATGGCATTTTATATTGTGTTGGTAACCTTGCGCTGACCAACTTGAACTTGGCGTATAATAATTTATCGTATGCAAGTGTGAAGACGCTGCAGAAGTTGTTGATCCATCAGACTTGCGTGAAGAAGGCCAACGATTATGGCTTGTTGAGGGTCATATTAGATGGTAACCCCTTGCCTGTTAATTGTGAAGAATACAATATTATCGGCCAATTGCTGACCAACAGCGTTTATAGACATATGGGACCCGATCAGAGGCGTAGAAGTGTTGCATCAAAACAAGCGAAGAAATAACACGCATTGCTTACTATATATTTTATTGTCTTTTCGAAGTGTATTTACAAATCGTATTCGTACATACACCTACCTATGTGATTTAGAAAAAATAAAGCTATTTTAGAATACGATCACTAGTTTTGGTAACTTTAGTTTACAGTCATCTTGACACGTAGCTTTTTATTTAATCAAACCATAAAATAAGTTTTAAATCACGTCAAATAATTCTAAAACTTAAACAAAATAATGATTCTCAAATTTATAGTAAAATTTCAGTACTTAGAAGGTAAATCGTATACAATAAGCTCTAACAAGATAAAATTAAATTAAAATTGGGCAGCACCAACTTTCGTTTGTCTATTTAATTGCGTTTACATACATATAAAAAGGGTAATTTGTTTTAATGTTTGATGCCTGATGTTTTTCTACAAGCAAATATTCTGTTAATTTGGTTTTGGTTGTATTTTAAACGGCGTCAATGCTCTTCCTGGCTTTAAATCATCTTCTAATACAACATTTTGGCAACTCGTACTCACCCCACTATCTACGGCCTAAAGTAAATTAATGTTATAATTAAAGTCTTTTATTCGGACATGCTTATTGTTCGGTAGAATAGAATCCCTCAATTTCTAGGTGGCAGGTACTCTCTGTTCGGTTGTTGCGAGGGGTAGTTGTCGTTAGATGGACCTTGCGGTCTGCCGGTGTTACCCCCTGTGGGAAAGCTTGGCCCGGTGGGCTTGCCGGAAGGATATCCCTGGGAACTTCCAGGAAGAGAGCCAGGGTAACTTGACGGCGCCTGTGAGCCTGGGTAGGATGCTGTGGGTCCTTGTGGGCCACTAGGGCTTGGGTAACCCGCAGATGGGCCCGAGCTACCGGGATAGGATGATGAAGGGCTCTGTGGTCTAGAACTGCCGGGGTAGGAAGCCGAAGGACCTTGGGGCACGGCACTACCAGGATATGAAGCTGAGGGCCCTTGGGGTCCAGCGCTGCCAGGGTAGTCAGCAGAGGGTCCTTGAGGTCCGATGCTTCCTGGGTAGTTAGCGGATGGTCCTGTGCTACCAGGGTAGGATGTTGAGGGTCCTTGAGGTCCTTGAGGGTAGTCATTTTGACCAGAACCAGGAAACCCACCTTGAGGCCTCGAGCCAGTCACTGAATAGTCATAGAGGTTGGCATTTAGGTCGTAAAGGCCGGGGGCAGAGTTGCAATCGAATTGGTTCCACCAAACGCAGACGAAAACTTGCTGAGAGAAAATTGTTCCATTGGGGCAGAGGAAATCGTAGGTTCGGTTATTGGAGCAGACGTGGAAGACCTGGCAGCGAGTTTCGACATCGGCGTAGTATCCTGGATAAGCTTGAGCATCACATCTGAAGGACGTTTGAGGTATTTCGGTAAGAATGGGGTAGTCCTTGTCAGGTTCGCCGGGAATAGCCGAATAATCTCCACCTTCGTAAGCACCGGTGTCGTCGTTCGAGCCGAAACCTTGAGAACCGGGGCCAGAAGGAGCTGAGCCGGGTTGTCCTGGATAGTTCTGTCCCTGTCCAGGGTAGTTCGAACCAGTTTGTCCGGGGAAGCCACCAGTCGGTACCTGTCCAGGAAAGCTGCCGGTTGAAGGCCCTTGCCCTGGATATCCAGAACTACCTTGTTGACCAGGTCTTTGGTTGTTAGAGCCCGGGTAGCCTTGGTTGGGACCAGTGGGGTAGCTTGGGGCACCGGAGGGGAAACCTGGGGTAGAACCGGCGCTGGGATACTCGTCGCTTTGAGGTCCGCCGGGGAAAGCTGGAGCGGTAGGGGAGCTGGGGTAGCCGCTGGTTCCAGGTAACCCTGGGCGGTTAGGCGTTGTCCCCTGTCCAAATGGTTTGCCCGGCTTGTTGTATTCGTAGCCATTCTGGGCCAATGTTAAAGCCAGTAGAGCTGCAACAAAAAAAATACATTTAAGCACAATAGGTTCATTCAATTCGCATGTCGCTTAGTCCAATGGGCCGGTAAAAAGACACGGCAGATACAGGTTATCTTTCATCTCGACGGAAACAATGTAAAACATAATGTTATTTAAAAATCTATACGTCATGTGAAATGACACAACGACTGAAATAGTGGAAAATTACATGTTTAAAACTAGATTCAGAGTATTATAAAATACATTCCATACACAAAGTGACCACGAAATTTCGGCATAGATACTCATTAACATTTTTCAACAAAACCTTGATCTAAAAATATCAAAGTTAAACGTTTTGGTACTCAACTCGCCACAATTAAAAGTAAACTGTATTGCCATAATTTCCCACGAATTAGTCGCCTCTGTTACAATGCATTTTGAGATCGCACGTTTTTGCCTATATTTTAGTTTTAATAAAGCCATTGTGCTTAATTGTAACCATAAACTCGTCTAAATAAGATTATCTTTTAAGTATTCTAATGTGATTCCGCGTATTTCCGCTTTTATATTGGCTATTAGCTTAGGAAAAAGTAATTACTAGATCATTTGGCCTGAATTGCTTTTTGTTAATAACTTACCCGTTTTTAAGAGGATGATCTATATTTTTTTAGTGTATACTTTATGTTGCATTTTCTTTCCTACATGGTACTTACTTATACAAAGTTTCAACTTCTAAGGAAAAGTTGATGTTATACCGAAACTTATTGTTAAAGTTTCTTATAAAATTTACATCTACCTTATCTATAATTGAGGTTTTTTTTGCCACAGGCACAGATAGCTTTCATGCCATTAACGGAAAGTTACGGCTGGATAAAAAGTTGCTGTTGTTGTTGCTGGTTTAAATTTATTGTCATTATCATCATTATCAGCCTATATACGAGTCACTGCCGGGCAAAGGCCTGCTCTCATAGTGAGAGAAACTGCCGCGTGGGGACTACTGGTTTTAATTACCTGTGCCAAAAATGTTAGCAACTTTAGTTGTTTTAGGTCAAACCCACTATTGTTACACTTTACAATTGCTGATGTAAAGTAACGGCCGTGGGTGCAATAATTAATACAAAGTAAAACACAGTGGGTGATAGAAATCACGTATGTTGAAGGGTGTCGTGGTCATTCTCATAATCACTTTGTGAATCCAATTTTGGTAACTTTAAACGCCAACTTAGTTCTATAGTCAATAGTTTGGAAAAGCTCGGTAAAACTAAGGGAGTACTTAATCGAAAAGTCTTGACAAACAGATGGACTATGAAGGGACCGTAATAAAAGCGTTTAATTTTTTCATTGTTTATGATGTAAACCTTAAAGGAGAAGGTAGTTTTTGTGGTAACATATCAATTCAAAGTAATAAAAAAGTCAATCCAACTCAAGTACCTACGTATATAGAAGGTGTGAAACCATTCAAACACAATCCAGGTTATGTACATTTTATTATACATTTAATTAAGTACTCGTAGCGAAGCAACTGATGATGCGTGTAACAAAAATGTATAAAGATATGAAATTCATTCAAAATCCAGACATCTATACCAGCAAATGCGATAGTTTCTTAAACAAATGATTTTTACACCATCCACCTCCATAAGCACGTGTACTTTAGTAAGAAACAACACAATTACCAACTATGGCTTCAGTAAATTAAGGTTCAATATTATTTACAACTTTGATACTCATTGGACAATAGCCGCCGAGAACCAGAAAGATCGGCGTAGTTACTACACAATTTCCATCCATAAACTTCGGATATAAAATCCAAAATGCAATAGCACCCTATGTACAATAGACGAACCGCAGATGCCATCGCGTGCGACCAGGTTTCGCAAATCGAGGGAAATTACCGAAGCTGCAGGGAACTGGCGCATCATTAATTGTATAATCAGGCTTAGTCTTACTAACTTAGGGGTTTTTACCCATAAATTCAGGGACATTATAAGAGGATTAAGATTTTTTAGAGGCAAAATATATTCAGAGGTTTTTTACGGCTATTATAAAAATGAATTGAAAATTAGGGCAAAATTGATTTTAAGCTTCGAAAACGATAGCAGTTGTTGCATATTTCGTCCGTTCCGCGTTGAAAACCGTCCTTTCTCAGAATACTTGTCGTCTGTAATTGTCGTTGTATGTACTAACAAGACAGATAAGATTAAGGTTTGCAACCTACACTGCTGGTCTGTGGCAAAGGGAGTCTATTAAAAAACGGCGGTTAGTGCGGCTTTTAGGGACTTTTCGACTTGTGTAGTAGATCTCTTTAAGAGTTGGCAGCCCTGTGGATAATCAACGAACCGGTCCTGAAATTCACTAAATCCCAATCTCTGACGATCAATTGTCAACTAAGTAGCAGACGAGTAGGGTTCATTATTGAAAGAACGATTTGCTAACTTGCGACTTTTAGAACGAGATAGTTCAGATTTTGGCTGTTGTGGTTAGGTCCCTTGAAGTAGATAATGGTACCTACAGTAACAATTACGTCTATATTGTTAGGAAATCCTTTAATAGTCGGTCGTCGCGTTTGATTTTCATCTGATCTCTTGACATAGATTTCGTAAATATAAGTGTTCAGGGTAATTCCATTATTATGCAGAATAAATTCGGCCTTTCTAATACAGTAAATCGAAATCACAATGATCCTGACCTTCCTGTACCGAATTTATGGCTCTTGTTTACTAGCTATAACAGAACGACTGGTCCAGTGAGTCTCCGTGATCGAAAATTTACTCTAGTAGGGACTCAAAATGCAAGCCAGAAGGCATATTAGCAATTTAACTCTTCGGTATTCTAAAAATAATTCTCCTAACTATCTTTACCATTGATTAGCATGGGTGTCTGACCAAAGTCAATACCCAGCCAGAAGCTCAACCTACCGTTTATCAACATTGCAACATAGAAAGGCTGCCTTCCGAGGTAGTTTCCGCAACGTCTGCTACTAAATTTTGTACTGAAATTTTGTTGTCAGTCAGAACAAAATCTAGGTCTATACGTTTTGGGTTTTTCACTATAATGAATAAATTCAGTTTTATTGTTGTTTCAGTATTCTCAATTAAAACTAATTTCGGCGATTATTTGACTTTGTTGATCTTTAATCAATAATTAGAAATGTATAGATCTAAATTTGGTTTTGACTGACAACCTGTCAAAAACTGGTCCAAATCGGTAAACATTTAAGGGGTTGAAATCGTTATTGCCTTTTGTAGAAAAAGCCGTAGGTTCACACTGCTCTTAACTCACGAGATCATTCGAACATGAAATTGTAGCTTTATCTTGCATCTTTAATCCAAATTATCCAAAATTAAGTAGTCTTCTAAACAATTCGTTTCATTATCTGATACGATCTGCTCGCTGTTTTGTGTAAACGTTTGAACAGTTTTTAGTGAAGCAACCTCAAAGGAATAGTTAGGTAAATAGATAGGTAGATAGGATGTTGGTAACGTTGTGACAATGTGCAGTCTCAAACTACCCTCATCTTCCAAATCCTATCCTGGGGGTCGGAAAACATTTGGGATTTCTCGGCGAGCGGCAGTGTGCTCCCGGGATTGAGATACAACGCGCGCGCAGTTCTTGTGTTCCTCAAAAGTCTTGGAAACCCGTGCTATCAAAACGGTGTACATCAGGAGGCTACCGGAATCCAGAGCCCATACGGAAAACACCAAGTGCCAGCAAATGCATGGACTCAAAGTGAACTAGTGACCAAAATCGCCCTGCTGTGAATACCCCCTGCTACCCCTCGTATTGTCCCCTACATATTGTCAAAAGCCACATACATACATAGCATCACGCCCGAAATCCCTAATGGGGTGGACAGAGCCACAAGACTACTTGTGGCCACGTTCGATTAATTAGTCCTAAGATGGTATGATGAACCGTATGGTGACAGGTGATCAGCCCATCGCCCATACAGATAGTCCACCATGTTGGAGAGGACCCGTCCCTTAGTCGACTTTTACGAAATGCCAGGATGATAAGCATCCGCACGCATTCTATGATATTTCTTCACTCCCAGTGCAGCAGAGGAGTAGGTCAAAAGCCAGTAATAAGAAAATATGCTACATTTTAAAGATTCATTTTCAAGCTAGTGTAACTAGTAGTAGACTAGTAGTAGTTGGGGAGAGGAGAGGTGTGAAAAGGCGCAAGCAGAGGTGAGTGTATACTTACTAAATTTTATTTATTTTTATTCTTGCAAGGTGTGGCAACACTGATATAAAAAAAAGATGTCGGTGCGCTACAGCGTGTTTAAGAAAAAAGATGAAGGTTTAATAAGTCTAGGTTTCACGGTTTTATTTGGGAATCCTGACCAAACACTAGATACTCATACACAGTATTTATGGGTAAAGTTTGAAACCATGTCCATTGCGTAGCCCCATCTCCGCAATTATTCCGACCTTCGGCTGACGTGACGTTTTGCGGAATAGCTGGGGGCGATCAGCTGATTACGCCGTTCCCAGGAGGCTTGACATTGAAGGTTGAGCAATGCCGCCATAATGAGCTCTAAAGTATTTAGGGTTATAAACTAAACCAGTAATTTTTTGCATAAAGTGGCGTCTCAAACACAGTGCCCAGCGGCGTTTTAGGACAAGATTTCTGTTGACAATTTCGATCTTGAGAACGGATAATATTATTTACCTATATTATTATGTGATATAATATAATGGGGTTTGGCATTGGGCATTTGCAAGAAAACATGCTAGGTAAGGCATATATTATTTTTTTCGATATAAAATATGTACTTATGTTTCCCTGGTCAATACGAAAAGTGATTTATTCTTAAAACACCTTTTGTTTTCTATAGGATGGTGACCGGTGATACCTTATCAAAATGTGTTAAGTAGTTTAGAAGTTTTAAGCAATTACACCGACAGCCGACAAACAGAATATGCATGGAAGTAACAGGCAGTGTTGTCACAATGCTGTCCCAAGATAACCCTGTAGACACGAATTAAGAAACTTCATTCCGTCTTACACTCAATCTTTTCACAACCTATGAAATAGACGCAAAGTTTCAAGTCATTGTTCGCGCACCCGCAGCATGCTTTCTTGCGGTTTTAGGAAGACATTAATTTAGGCTGTTATAGGCCTTCAAGTTCGGGTCGGGGTTGCATGTCGTCATTGCTCTGAAAAATCTCGTATGTTGAAATTGCTGTACACAGTTCAAGTTTATTATTCTATGCACCAATTTTCCGACAAGAACTTAGATTAGAACCAAGAACTGTATTACGGATACAAGTCGCGATTTATGGAAGGAATTCCTTCCATAGATTCAAGATTAATTACAGCAGATTTGAATCATCATCTTTATCCACTTTTTATGCTGTTTTATCCAGTTTCGATTGGACAGGGACGAAATAAATCGTACCTATGTCAAAAGTCGGATTAAACCGCGGTTATCCCCGTGCCATTCCTCCCGCCTCGGCCTGCAAGTTAGAGTTGCTACTCGTTGCTTGCTACCTCTTTATTTTCACCCCCAACGCCCACCATCGCTATGTGAACAATTTAAGAAGGAACTGTTGCACACGTATATTAGCATGAAATCCCCACCCCACATTTTCGGTTTATTGGTTTCTCGTGGTTTGGGTCTGGCCACATGAAAAATTCCGTTGCACGTCGCCCTTATTTCTATACCTATAAAGGTGATGTGCAACGGAATTTTTCATGGCACGGCGCCGTACCGCAACAGTGAAATTGATCGACGTGATTTTATTGCACTGAGATATGGGCCAGGGAGCATAAGCTACTTTTTATCCCAGATAAATACACTCTCCCGAGGGAACAGCGATTAACGATTTCCAGTAAGACAAAGTTGCAGGCGCAGGCTAGTCATAAATTCAATACTAGTTCTGCGCCTCTATTCGGGAACGTCCAAGCGATATTGTAGCGACACGCGAAGGAGACTCGCATCCCGCTCTTACGCATTACGCATCGTGCGGAAGAGTGGGATGCGAGTTTCGATCGCGCGTCGCTACAATCTCGCTTGGATGTTCCCGAATAGAGGCCCTGCTCACAACTACAAACGAGTCCCTCTCCATACGAACTTTATGCAATTTTTTCTCCCTGTGCTTTCGCACTAAAGAAGTGTTTTAGTATACTTATTGTTACTAATAGCAGTGCCCCACTTATTTATTTAGAAAATATATAAAATAAAAAATTAAGATAATAAAGCTAGCTAGGGTACTGCCTTTGATACAAATAAGTAGACACAAAAAATATTTCTCTAGTGCAAAAACTCGGGAAGAAGATACACTATACTTCGTTTTATTTAGCATGAGAAAGATCTTGCCAGAAGTAAGCGTAAAGCCTCTTGAGCACGTTTTACGGGAATATTTCGGAATAAATGGTAAACTATCAAACATATATTTCCACTTATTCCGTCATACTACCGTAAAACGTGTTCAATAAGAAGCTTTACGCTTACTTCTGTCAAGATCTTTCTCATGCTAAATAAAACGAAGAATAGTATAGTACAGAGCTATGAATTTCACCTATACCTACCCACAAGGTCAGCGGTCTTCATACCAATCACTTTATGAGACCATATTATAAGCTTCGCTCTGCCATGTGACATACCCTTGACCGAGGGCAATTTGACGAATAATGACGCCTCGCGTGACTTCGGTACACCTTCATTACCGCAAACCACAAAAAGCATAATCATAATAATTTTCTTAAGGTTTACTTCCTTTATTGCGTTTGCGCACAGTTTTCAATTAAACTTGAAAGCTCTCTTAATCCGAGGTTAATATATTGTTTTGTCAGGATGCTCAAATAAATGTTTCTTCTTCTTCTTCATCTTCAACTCCAAAAAGTGGCCAAAATAAGTAGAAAAGTATACACTCTACTTGCGCCTCTTCGCACCTCTCCTCTCCTCAACCGT
This sequence comes from Tortricodes alternella, assembly GCA_947859335.1. Taxonomy (NCBI): domain Eukaryota; kingdom Metazoa; phylum Arthropoda; class Insecta; order Lepidoptera; family Tortricidae; genus Tortricodes; species Tortricodes alternella. The sequence continues at coordinate 9,651,431 of OX401987.1, read as the reverse complement.
TACAATATTGTCTTATTTATAGAAATTTCCTAATTTGTAATATTTCAATATACCGGGGTAAAATAAAAGCCTGGCTAGCGTTTCGTTCGATGAGTGACGACATCCAAAGACCTATCACCCCATCCCCAAGTCTTACTAGACTTGTCGGAAATGTCATTAGGCAGCTGGTACCGCTTTTTATCAGAATATAGGTCGTCAGCATGTTTGCATGTCCTGTCTAGTAGGCGCAGATGCAAGATTTCGTTCAGGCGAGAGAATTTTGTGTGATTTTACCAATCTAAGATACATGGGTTGTGAACTTGTGAGTCACGGGGTATTTAATTAGGGCATGGAGCCCTTAGAATAAGGCTGCACCGGCAGGTGGCTTGCTTAGCGCCTAGAGCCTAGCGAAAAACAAACGTTCTAGATTTCTCGGCACCGGCCGCACTGAGCGTTTGGTGCCTTTAATAGTCACCTGACTCGCTAGGCTCTAGGCGCTAAGCAAGCCACCTGCCTGTGCGTTTGGGCTCTTACGGATATACTTCGACCCTATGGGATCTTTTGTGTAATTAGCCCTCTCCTAAGTAACATATCCATGTCCATCCACTCCACCACTTTAATGAAGCGAATTAGTCTGGCGAAGGCGTCAGATTCACACATGATGTGTTTAGTTGTTTCTTCCTCATCCCCACACATTCTAAAATCTGTGTTGTCATAAAGTCCCATCTTGGCTAAGATATTCTTAACCTCGATTCGCGAACCCGATGTATCGGAGTTGTTTTCAGCTAAATTTCCAAAGTTTATTGGTCCAGCTTGAATCGACGCTTTTCACAAAGAGCTTTGAATTCTTAACGCCTTTCATGGCTTATCACTTTTATTAACTAAAGTCGAATATTGGATAGTCAGGGCTAATGTTTAAGGGTGTGATTCTCTAAAACAAAATTTATCAGCGAGTCTAACTTGACCCGTAACTACATGTTCGTGCGTGTCTTCCACCTTGGACATCGACATATATATCGACACAACCGGCCACGGACGTAGATACCTAACTCAGCGTAATGCTTACGAGAACGCGGGTCCATTTACGATTGTCAGGCGAAATATGGAACGAAATGAGAGACGAAATTAGTTAGAAAATAACAGCAGTTGCGTAATATGATGAACGATTATTTTAAGGTTCAACTTTTGTAACAAAGTTCCGCGAACATCGAAGGTGGTCATTTTCACCGATTTCAATCCCTCAGTGATGAAACTAACGTCACCTAAGTGTGAATCTTTAAAGGTTTTCTTAGTTCTTACCCAGTTTTATTAAAGTCGATATTCCTTTGGCAAATTTTAATGAGACTAAGCTTAGGGCTTAGATCTATAATTTAGTTTCTTAACGCCTAGAAATGTTGGTTAATGGTATAGACATCGGGGTTTGGAAAATCATTAAAATTAATAAGACATTGACTTGAATCATTGGTAGCTATGAATTTTGTATGAGGTGACGTTGTAATTGCAGAACAGAGAAGTCACTACATAGTTTATGATGCAAGTCTCAAATATTAGAATTCAATTTATTTCTTTAAGCATTCCGTAGGCTACCAGAATCCCTTTGTGCGATATTGCAGCTGTGTGTTTAGCTTTTTGCTTCATCATCATCAGGCTATACACGTCCCACTACTGGGCTCAAGCCTCACAGTAGTTCCCACGCGGGACGCGTGTGGATTGGGGACTTCACACACCTCATTCAATTACTTCGCAGATGTATGCAGTTTTCCAAACGATGTTTTACCTTCACCGCTTTTTGCTTAAAAGTGCAGTTACACGAGCAAAATTTTCACGGCAATGTGTTGCAGGCAACTATAGGCGTCTTCCTCTAACGTACGAAGTTAGAGTAAGATAGCTAGAGTTGCCAGCTATAAATTGCCGTAAAACGTTGCAATCAATTTCTGTAAACTGTCAAAGTGTTTTTTTAAGCAAAACAATACTCCATTCTATCTTAATAACAGTTTTCACAGTCCGCTACAATCCACACGGTAAAGTTGGTAGGCCTAGAGAAATCGGGAAGTGTTCCATATTTGAATTAAACCTAAAAGCTCGCTAGGAGGTCGCCACTCGTGCTGAACCGTCACGAAATGGAACAATGATACCAGGAAGCCAGCATCTGAACACCACAAGTCTCTTTTACTCTTGGTGAACATCCGTGCTAGATTACCTAGTACCTTAACTTATACAATTTAAGATATATTTTACATTAGCAGTTACAGTTGGTAGATGCAGGAAATAATTTGCAATCGTCGACGATAACGTGCGAAGATGTTCATTTGCTACATTTATGTCACTGTTGTGTAATTGTAATTTCGTGAATGCAATGAGAAGTGTGATAGTGATAAGGCTTAGAATGCTTTACGTAATATAACCTATACACGCCGTGCCGATAATTTGTTATTCTTTACGCGTGTTAAGGCCCTGCCTGCGTCGGGATTCGCAAGCCACGCCCTAATTCCCGAGCAGGGGCAGGCGCGGCAACCATAATATGGTTGCCTGTTATATTATAACCACAGTATTTTGTCTCGGCAGTGTCCTCGGTATAATTACCTACGGCCGCTCGGAATGTAAACATGCAGCAGGGCTGCCCACCGACTGTCTTTCTTGGGTTACATATTATTTGATAATGCTATATTAAATTGTCTTAGCACCTTTTCATGGAATATAACTGCAAATCCTGTTAGTCTTAATTTTTATAATTTCTCCTTGGTTCTTATTTCTACTTTCAAAAGTGACCATGTTTTTAGTTTATCATAATTAAGGAAATTATAAGATCAATTTTAATATATATTCCTATTTATAATAGAGAAACCGATTGAGGCACTTGAACCTAAGTTACAAGTTATTACAAGTTATTGTGAAACAGAAGTGTGGAGCGTCATGTTATCCGTTACCTCAAATCGGTCACGAAGATGGTCCATGTTTGTAAATTGTTTGGAATTGAACATAATTGGGTGATTAAATATTTAGGTTTGAAGCAGGTAGAGTCCAATGAACATTCCTTTCAGGAGAACCGAATAGCTTTTTCGGAAAATAATTGGTAATTTTCCAGATAGCTCGAAAGGAAACGGAAAGGCGGTCACGGTCACGCTTCACAAATATGAATAATTAGAAAGAAAATATCTGTGTCTATCTGTAAAGTTATTTAATTTTAGATAAGAATAGGCAATATTTCCGTTTCTTTCGTGAAATGTTTAGATAAAACAATTTTTGACCAAGCACAATTAAAAACTTGAAATACGGCAATAAGTCGTCGTTTTTATTATTTTTCGTGTACAATAGCGGGAAATTGAAAATTGATTAAAACACTTTGAAGTTGACAACGGAAGCTCCTATTATGATTTTTTAAGTTTTTTTCTTGATTAAAATGCTATTTCCGTTTCTAATTTGCTTCATCCTTCCATCTTTTGTATCGGTGTAAGTTTTTACAATGGCGGTGAAACTAATTCTAAAGAAAATATCCTGCGTTGCTGCCAGATTATGTTCATTATAAAATAAATTAGATTTAATAATTATTTGATTCATTTATGGAGCAATTTCAATGGTAATATGGTACAGGTCAGGGTTTCTTAACCTGGTTTCAAGGGTCCACGTCATGGGTGCCGGGGTTCCACGGCAGCACGATTCAGTACAAGTACCTAATGAGTATTTCTAAGAAAAAAACGCTTACATTTCCTAAATAATTGTGTTAATTAAAAAACTAAACGAATAATTATTCCTTAGTTATAAAAAAAAGTGTTAAATTTATAATAATACGATTGAAAAATCTGTTAACAAAATCTTTACGAAATGGTAAAATTAAAAGTTGCCGACGTAAGCACGTTAATTTCGTACAAACTTTTTGAGAAATAATTTATTGAGATTAGTTTATTGTTGTCAATTATATTCGAAAAGGGGAGCCCGGGAGTTTTCAAAATTTCAAAGTAATCTGCGGCTACAAAACCGTTAAGTAATTCTGACACCACTACAGGCAGAAATTGCTGTATTAAAGTGATTCAGCTATACATTCCTTTCTTCTCATTAAGGAGGCTAAGTGATGATTGAAATTTAGCTAAGTATCTGACTTTAATGTTCATAACTAGGCAAGCATTCAACTTTGCAAACATAACCAGTGTAATCGACCATTTGCAAATATTCATAACCAATTTAGGTTTCTTGTTACACACATTCAATCCTTTCAAAGAACAATAATGATTAACGATCGAAAACTAATGATACGATAATCAGTATCATTAACATCCATAGACAATGCTTTGGACTCCTTCAAAATGACTCCAAATTACAAACTGGACAGTGTGACCTTTAGGTTCAATCAAGTGAAAATAAATGATTCCAGATTGTTCTGACATTTGGATGATCATTGTACAAAGTATAATATAAAATGACAATATGCAAAATTTGTACATAAGTTAAAAATTATTGGTATTCAGAAGTGCCCAATTTAAACTATAAGTGTTTTAACGATGCCTATCTGGTTCCTTAACCCACTTAGGAACTTAGCTAAGTTTCTGATTTCCGGAGTCTCCATTATCTCTAACTATTACATTAGCTATGGGTTTAGAAGGTCCTTTAGTTTGTGTAACTCAATTTTAAAAGTTTATGCAATTATTGAAACATATGATAAGGTGTTACAACTAAGCGTTAGATAACCCTTCGACTTCCGTGGTTTTTAAAAGAATTCTATTAATCTTGAGTAGATAAAGGGAAAATTTTCAGACAGCGGAATGTTTAGAAAACAGCTGATTAACGTAATCGGATTCGTGCAGGTTACGTTCTTCATCAATCAAGTTACAAGATTAAATACCTTTGACAGAAAATTGGGTAAGTTTCTTGTTTTCCGTCATTATAGATAATATTGTTCGAAAACAAATCACATCATCTGTGCTGCTCGCATCCATCCAAAATGTGTGTTTGTTTGTTTTTTCCGTGCCATATAGCGCGTTGCGTATAGGCGTATGGATTCAGTCCATCACTGGACGTATTTAGGAGACCATTTTATTCCGATATCTCGAAAAGATTTTCGAAAATCTTTATGAACATTTACATGAGAAGGGATTTATGAGAAGTGCTTCTCTTCGGTAGATGGCACTGCGCGCAATAAACGAAAGAATGTCAAAACATATTTTTTTAAATAGAAACAAAACCTTTTTTAGGGTTCCGTACCTCAATAGGAAAAAACGAAACCATTATAGGATCACTCGTGTGTCTGTCTGTCTGTCTGTCTGTCTGTCTGTCCGTCTGTCTGTCACAGCCGATTTGCTCCGAAACTACTAGACCGATTGAGTTGAAATTTGGTATACATATGTAAGTCGGTGACCGCAACACGGACGCGTCACGTAAATATATGAATTTTAAACATGGGGGCCACTTTTGGGGGGTAAATTAGAAACTTAAAAAAAAAAGTTTTGCAACCTACATCGTTTGGCATATCAAATGAAAGGGCTTATTGTGAAGATGTTAAATGTATTTTCTTTTGAATTTTAAGAAATATTTTAGAAGTTATTTAGGAAAATAGGCGAAAATTGACCACCCCCTTATCTCCGAAACAACTCCGAAGAAAATAGCTCTTTATTATAATTATCGACTTTTTTATATTATATTATAAAGGGGGCGAACGAGCAGACGAGCCACTTGATGGGAGGTGGTCATCGTCGCCGATGGACATGTGCAACACCAGAGGAGTCGCCAATGCGTTGCCGTCCTTTGAGGACCCTATTCACTCGCTTTTCGAAGATCCCCATGTTATAGCGCAAGGGAAACACCTCAGACTTACGTCTGAAGAGAATTATTGTCTTAGTCGTGTTATTTTTGTTCGCAAACCTCAATTTTCTACCTTTAGATTACATTTATGTGTTTATTGATATTTTCGAATACATATCAAAGTATACTACCTGATCAATAAACTAAACTAACACAACTATTACAAAACAGACTAAAACGAATCGTCAAAGATACCGGTAAAGTACAGTTTCCATTAATCAAGTTTCGATTACGCGCCGCACGACTGTCGTATAATCACGACGATGACTTCGGGTTAATGGCGATGCGTCTCAATCTAACCAGATGCATTGGGAATAGAGAAATAGGTACACACGCAATTCTTAGGGACCCTGTACATCTCTGCGACTTTTAGATTAAGGATTTGTACTGCCCCGAAGCCAGTTTAGGTCTTAACGCTGCTGGATTTATAATGTTTTCCGGAGCGACTTACCGACTTCCAAGTCACTGGCTTTGTCCTTGACTTTGAGTGGTTATGTATATTATAGTGAACGCCTCATCTTGATTTTTTGTAAAGCCTGTTGAGGCCAAATGGCACAAACGCCTGCAAGAAAACGATCACCGCCGGACGCGGCGCGCATGCCTGCTCCGTCATCAAGTGCTCGCTGTCATTTGTTTGAGATGTCTGTTCTAGTGTAACGTAATACTTCATTTTGAAACCTTTTTGAGACAGAGGTTCTTTGTGTGAATCTTTCACTTCATCAAGAATCTCTTACAAGTATGTACTTTACTTAGGCTAATAAAGGATCCTAAGAAATGGAAAAAATATATAAAAAAAGATGTTATTATTATTATTAATTAAGTGTGTCACTTGTTGCTGACACAGCGTTTTACACATGGCTGCTGAGAAGACAGTTAGTGAAACTCAGCAGTTAGTCTTTTTTCAAACCAAATAATAATAATTACAATATGTCCAATTCGAAACAGTGTTTTAAAAGGTTTATAGAGAACATGTAAAATCTGACCCTATCAAATTAGAAATGTGCGAAATGACAGCGTCTGTTGCACTCCGGGTTAATAAAGATGCGCTTCAATCTAATCAGATGCATTGAGTGTGCAATCTATACTTACAGGGTAATTTTCTTAACAAATAAGATGCACCTTTAGCAATTTTCTATTGGACATGGGATGCCCCGGCACGTTTGGGAAGGCTAAATAAACAATTATAGGAACGCAGTGTTTGATGAAGAAAATGATTACAAAAATATAGTTGTTTCAAGAGGAGATATCATTATTTTATATCTTTTTCGTTGCGTTATTTCATAGAGTATGAACAGTGAGAGTCATATTCCAGAGATAATTATAAAAGGATTATAATGTTGCCGTGTATATAAAAAAATGCCAGCAATATTGGGAAAGTTCCCCTGTATCCCGGATTGCACGAATCAGGATATGGCGACGGCACATTTTTAGATGTGAATCACTATAACACCTACTAATAATTTTCTTATTTATAATTATTATGCGAAGCAGTTGACAATTACAAAGTTAATCGATGGTATTGCGATATCTAAACTTATTTGCTAATTAGAAGCAAACGATCAAAACCATTTATCATCTGACGCAACCCGATACCGTAAATTATCGACGAAAATTGGTTTCTCATCTTATAGTTTGTGTTTATACCATATTCGTTCCCATAGTTTATGGGCTTGGGTAAGTTTCAGTTAACCGCAAGGCGTGTTGCTTCGCATAGATCATTGCGAGATGCAGTAATCGTAACGTTCTAGGTAGCGTGTGTATTGACCCTTGAGCTATGGTCAGTTTCCAGTGTGTTTTGTTTTATCAGCCATGATCTGCCCTCGCCGGTGAGCTGATAATTGCTGCTTAAACGGTTTGTGCCAGTATGAACTCGACGCCGAGCGATTGCTGCCACATTAGAGAATTATACCCCGGCTCCTACCTTGTGGGAACTATGTGAAAGTACCCTTTGTGTTTGTTTTGTTTCGGGGCTTCAAACTTTTGGGAGTATTTTTATGAAATATACGTATAGCTAATTGAAATATACGTTTTTATAGTATGAAATGTGTTGATAGAGTCATGACGGTCTATAGATACTATCAGTAGTAACTGTGCACTAACAGTGTTTATCTACACCCATATCATAAAACCTCCATAGTGTAATCAAAAACCGTAGGAAATGACCACCATTTTGACAACCAATTAGGTAAAACGAGTGCTGCAATGTTATTCCCGTATCGTTTTTAGTATAGAAATGAGATTAAATTTGGAACAGCTGTCAAAACTCAAGTGGGTCTCTATTCTAGTATCCATAGATATTAAAACAATTATTGATACGAAACGTCAATTCAGTATGTTTATTTAATATAAACTGCACAACATTTGATCTCGAGTGACATGAGAATAGAGACTTCATTCGTTTGTCTATGATTTAAAAAAAATGGTCTTGACGGAGGATCGAATTGCCGCCATTATGTTGGTGTTTTGCTGAACGAAAGTAGAATTGTTGTTGAATTGAATAGAAAAAGTAGTTTGTTATTTACATTTTAGTTGAAAATATGAATATTAGTCTTCTCGGAGTGTGTGTGATGTGAAAATGCGCCGGATATCGGAAATATGCCGCCACGATTGCAACAAATAACTTGTTGCCAGAAAATATTGTTTCTGAACCCATCATGGAGGATTTATAATATGTGTGTAGATAAAGTTATGTATGCAACTCTGCATAATTTGGCCTTAAAACACACGTGCGATCTTATTATGAAACTCGCTAAAGCTCGTTTCATGAAAACCGCACTAGTGTTTTAAGGCCTATCATTATGCAACCGTTGCATAAACTACTATTAAAGTATTTGTATGTGTGTATTTATAAATAAATCACTTAACAATACTTTGGCTTGTTTTTACACAGACAATAAAAGTAGCAAGGTAATGTTGAAAAAATTGATTTTAAATGGAGTTTAAATTGTGTTTAATCCTTAAGTTTTTCTTAATCCATAATATCCTATTACAAATGCGGAAGTATGTTCGTTAACCCGTTTGCCTCTTTCACGTCAAAACAGCGCTACATATTGACTTGATGTGCAAAGCGATAGTTAGGGGGCCAGAGAAGGACAAAATCACAGTTTATCCCGGAAAAAATCACAGTATCCGAGGTAAGTATAAACGAGTTCCACTTGGGTGAAGCTAGGCGTGGGCGAAGCAGCCCCTCTCCCACGCGGGCGCAGACCTGAGGCCGAAAGCCATGAACTACGCTAAATAGTACCCTACTATAATTTTACCACAACACATATTTTGATTGATTTTATATACAGCTTGGCAAAAAGGACATTGAAATGAGGGCTCCACTCAAATCGTTTAACATACATAAAAAAACAAATGCCGTTTGTTGATTTTAATATCCTCCGCGCAAGTTAAATTTAATAATAATGAATGTCTCTTAGGTCTGCTGTTATATTATCACAAATACAAATATGATAGGATTTCTGAATTGGTATTGGGAGTAGATATTAAAAAAAAGGTATCGCTTCTTCGACTTCGCCCACCTCTAGATTAGTCCACACTCCGCCACTGCGCGCAAAAGCTAGTTGAAACTATACATGTAACTACTTATATTGTATTGCCTTCTGCCTTAACGTCATACTTTCTCAGACAAGAGGAACTATCTTTTCCAAGCCAAAAGCATGTGCGTAGGCAGATTACGAGATGGTTGCCTAATTAAAAAGTATTGCTGTGCATTTCTTCGAAATGTCATTCGATAATCATTAGTTTTGGAAAGTTATTTAATAATAGCGAATAACGCAAGACTTATCTTGAGTTTTTAATATGATTACCTGAATTGAACTTGGAAGTGTAATATAGAAATATATATATTTTCGTAACTTCGTTGCCTTTTCTTCCCTTTTTTTTACTCATAAAATTCTTGATTAATAATTATTTAATTACATGTCAGTTGCTAATACAGAAACATACCTCGCGACTCACACGACATAAATTAATCGAAGCTATAGAATGTTTGCTCGACAAGCCATTTTTTATTAAGTAGAAATAAAAAGTTAGTGCAACGGCATAGCCAGGGTTTGGCATTATGCGTGTTTGGCATAACCAGGATTTGGCAATAAACGTGTTTGGCGTTTTGCGTTATTGGCATTATGCGTCAAAAGGCAAATATTGACACAAAACTAAATAGAAACTGACAAAGCAAAAGGAGCAGTGGCACTTGGGGGCAGTGACAGTCTTTAACTGAATGAAATGCTCAAACAATTCAGCTAATCGGCCACTCACTCCTGACTAAAAGAAACAGTGTATAGGTATTAATGGAAATTGTATTATAGTAAACTAACAGAAACACTTCACATCCAATTGAAGCACAGTATGTTATCACACGATCCGCGTCACTTCAGCCATCAGCCAAGACAATTGCAACAGTCATTCCACACTGGAATCATTGCGGGTGACGCACTTTGACCCGTCATTACCCGCCATCGAAGATGTTATTGTACTTACATATGGGTACTTGTAGCCCAATAATTGTTGTTGCTTTCCTATCTTTGAGAATGCGAGAGAGAAGTGCGGCCGCTTTAGGAAGCCTACCTACACTTTTACGACGGACACGGCATAGCAAACAAATTATTGTCAAAAAGTGATTAACGCGAACATGATTTTGGAAAAAAATCAGTGCTGCTATAATTGAGATGTGCAGCAAATTATGATGACCAATTTAACAAATATAATTCTGAATAGTTTTTGTACCAAAAACTTAAAATCAATGCACATCCGCTGATATAGAATTGGAAAAGGGTCTGGAAGGGAATCTTCCTACTAGATCCTATTTGGAAAAACCGGATAAGTGTGAGTTAAACTCGCGTGGAGAGGGTTCCGTTCCGTACATGATTATCTGAAATTTACTACGTTACTTTAAATACCATAGAGTTCTTATAGGTTTTCCTGTAATCTATAGGTAAAGAACTATTTTCTATATATATTTTTTTTAATTTTAGCCCCAGTAGTTTCGGAAATAAGGGGGGGGAATGGTCAATTTTCGCCTATTTTCCTAAATAACTTCTAAACTATTTTACTTAAAATTCAAAGGAAAATATATTTAAGATCCATACAATAAGCCCTTTCATTTGATATGTCACACAATATAGGATGCAGAACTTTTTTTAAAATTTTCTAATTGACCCCCCAAAAGTGGCCCCCATGTTTAAAATTCATATTCTTACGTCACGCGTCCGTGTTGCGGTCACTGACTTACATATGAATACCAAATTACAACTCAATCCATCCAGTAGTTTCGGAGGAAATTGGCTGTGACAGACGGACAGACAGACAGACAGACAGACAGACAGACAGACAGACACACGAGTGATCCTATAAGGGTTTCGTTTTTTCCTTTTGAGGAACGGAACCCTAAAAACGACATTTTAGTAAAATAAAATATTTTCTGTCTTTATATACAAATCTTTTACACATACTATGGACATTTAGCTGTTCACAGGCAGCAAGTTCCGCCGTATAGCACTTAGTTTATCGTCCGTAACGCACACAACAACGTTGATAAGTGTATTTCTAAATCTATTTTCATAGAAACTCAAGGGTCCAGATGTCATAATGCGTAGGTACATGCGTTCAAATAGAATGTGGAAATTATTTATCTTGTAAACAACAACATCCAGACTGACAACAACAACATCCAGTGTAACAAAATCTTATAATTATAATGTTTACAAAGTTGTTTATGGTATCAAAAAAAAAACAGTTAAGTCTGATTCGCGCGACGAGGGTTCTCTACTTACTTATGAATGGCAAATTTCGGAGATAAGGGGCAACGGTCACTTTTTGCACATTTTTTTAATGAATAACAAAAATATGTCGAGTTTTTTTTTCAAATGCTTGAATAAAGACTTTTCATATGACATCCTTTTGACCCTATTGCTTGACTTCCATGGTTGACTTTATTTATTAATTTAATCTTCAATGCGCAGTAAGAGCCTGAGAGTATAAAAAGGGTTTAATGCCGTTTTCATTTACTGATCCAAATTTTGGATTTGCAAACCTAAAATTACATAAGCTGGTTATAATTGTTTCACGGTCAGTTGCAAGAATGTCTTTTAAATGTTAATGACTCATTAAATTTCTTTAACTACTGTTAACGGAGCATTAGGTGCTAAATGGGGCCAATTCGAAAATGTGTTCTCTAATTTAAAAAACGCTAACCTTAAAACAAGAAATGCCAAACTCAATTTTGACAGTTTAGTGTTGTACAAAATCGAGATTGACGTTTCTTATTTGAAGTTTAGAGATTTTTAAATTTAGGCGACATCAATTCGAATAGGCCCGAATGTTTATATAACTGGGAAATTATTATGTTACTTCTGCCAACGTTAAAATGAATGACTATTTTTCGCTGAGCACATTCAAACCTACAGATCTATATCGATCTGTGCAACGACTATAAATGGAGCTAGTGTTATCTCATTGCAAACATCATTAAATATATTCACGGACGATTATAAGCTTTAGGGAGTCCGGACCCACCATTCATATCCATCAATTAATTGATTTTACTGGCGGTTTACTGGCCTAGATTTTTACATCTGATTTTGTGAACATTGATATTATGTTTCCAACCATGTGGATTTTTGGTATAACTACAAATATTACAATTGAGCGGTATATTGTAATAATGCCAAAAACCACATGCCTGAAAACAAATCGTGTAACCATTCATTTTGCGGTTACCAGAAGCTTAGTGTTTAAACACTCGGCGGTTGGGCGTTGAAAGCATAAAGAACCGGCCACATTGCGGGCGCGGCAGTAACGCGGAGCGACCGCAGCATGACGCCATCTGTTGTCTTTTTTGGAAGTCGTAACATCATTTATTGATGTATACGGTGACTGTTCCTCAGTTTTGATAAGGGAGAAGACTGCGCTTGGGACATAATTTTTTTTTTTTTTTTTAATTTCAATTTTTTAATAATAAATTTTCGAGTTTCTTGCCGGCTCTTCTCAGTAGACGATTTTTTCCGAACCGGTGCTAGATTCATTCCTTGACCTTCATGAGAGCTTGTAAAAGCCTAAATTGAATTATGATAGTTTGACTTTGACTAATAAAATAAAAGAAATAATGTTGGTAAAGGTTGTGAAACTTGACACCAACGCGTTCTATGACTTCTGTTACGACTTCCAGTAAAAGACAACAGATGTTCGTAAAATTTTTTGAACGAAAGTGAATCTTAAGCTGTAAAAACAAGTTATAAATTGCACTGAAACAAATCATGAAATCTTTTTCCTGTAGTTATCTAGGCGTGCCGTGGATTAATATTATTTAAATTACGTGGCGTAATTAAATCAAGTCTTGCTTTTTATGCTAATGGGTTTAATTGGTATGCGAATTAGGAACTAATTTATTTGTAATAGAATTTGAATCTGAGAGTGAGCTTATATGACTAGAAAGTATTAAATTTACCATCTAACTGCTTAAATTTAAATTATGGTCGCTACTTTGATAAAACAATATCGTATCTCAAAATCAACCAGTAAGTAAACCTTGCTGCAAGCTTTGTTAAGTTTATTTTTCTATTCACCGGTGTTTCCTTGACAATCTTGTTAAATCTTATGAAAATAGCTCCCTAACAAAATTAGCGATTGGCTTATGGTATACTTCGTTTTATTTAGCATGAGAAAGATCTTGACAGAAGTAAGCGTAAAGCCTCTTATTGAACACGTTTTACGGGAATATTTCGGAATAAATGGTAAACTATCAAACATATATTTCCACTTATTCCGTCATAGTACCGTAATTTTCTCATGCTAAATAAAACGAAGTATAGATACGTCGCCCAATGTAAAAAGAGCACTGACGGCCATATAACGCGCGGCCGTCAGTGCTCTTTTTTGGGCGAGGTATATGGCCATCCATTGTACATTTTTAGTTTATTACTCTGTTAAGTATCCTACGTTATTTCTATAAATACCATAACTTTATCAGATCTCCTGATGAACCTTAAATCTCTTTAGCACTGTCAAAATCCAATTTGAGGACAAACTTAATTTGCAGATGGGATTATACTAATTCTTATGTAAATTGTGTTTTAGCAATAAGCATTGAGAGTACGCTTTTGAACGTAAGAGAAGTCGTTGCTTATCAACAGATTTCGACATTTTTACGGCAAAATCTAATGTCAATTATTGCGTGTTCACACCCAGTTTAAAAAAAAATGTACCATAAATAATATTCAAAATATAAATACAAAATGCCAAAGGGTCTGCTTATCAATAATTCCTTTACATCCAAAACTGGCTGTATGATCTATCTATACTTTCGTGCAGCCTATTCTTTTTTAAATTTTAATTAGGTACCCACGAGATTTAATTGCCCGCGGTCAATGTGATTGACTGACACGATTAGAAGTTTTGTAATTAATACCAACATAATACCTAACGGTGCAAAAAACAATGGATTGTCGTCCATAGAGCACTTTCATTTTTATCATGAGTTGTCAATGGAATTAGCCTTTCGAGCTGTCAAAAGTTAACTCTGAGAAGTTCATCCTATCTCCATTGTTTTAATTTTTGAATTTCGTTTTTAAATTATTTGAGGAATGTCTGTTGAGACGATTATTTTCTCATGTTGATTACATTTTCAATTTTGGACTATAAGTAGACATAAAGAGATAGGATCTTAATTTAATCTTTCGAAAGGACATACGATACGCCCATTTAAACAAAAACTGTTCCGATATTAAAATCGAAAGTAATTGGAAGTATGTTTTATTTCGTGTACTATCATATATTGTATTATTCAGAGTTTGTTTGTACACGTGCCCAGTACCATTACCATGATTTTACACAATTCTCGTTATCAAAAACTATATCGATCGGTCCCTTTGAGTAATTATGTATACTAGAGTGGACGCCTCAACTTGATTTTTTGTAAAGCCTGTTGAGGCCAAATGGCACAAACGCCTATAAGAAAACGATCACCGCCGGACGCGGCGCGCATGCTCCGTCATCAAGTGCTCGCTGTCATTTGTTTGAGATGTCTGTTCTAGTGTAACGTAATACTTCAATGCTCGGTCCCTTTTACGTGTATAGGCAACAAGCAGTATTTCCGAGTGATTCTGTAACGTGCACCACACTGCATTTGCGACGAGATACACATTGAATTTAGATCTTACGGTCTCGTATTTACAGTCTAAATTAAAAGTGTGCGCTCGTGGCTGACTTAGCGCTGTAAACGGGTTGGTATCATAACGACTACATTGTCAAAACGACCAAATCATCATAAGGTCCAGATCTCAGAAGGACCATCTCCGTAGAAAGCCTATATCTCTGAATTACTTGGTAGCAAAACGACTGGTTCTCGAAAAGACCACATCTTTAATTGGCCACATCTCAAAAAGACCAGGTAGCAAATTAACTTACTGAATTTGTTTCTGTACAAATTCATATGAATATTTTGTTCTGTACACATCTATGCGCAGGCGTGGGTAAAAGCTAATACGTATTATATTTTGATATTAAAATGTTACGCATAAAATAGCTCTGATTATACTAAAATTTTGCGATCTAGTCGTTTTGCTACCTGGTCTTTTTGAGACATGGTCCATTAACGATTTGATCTTTTCGAGACCCAGTCGTTTTGCTACCAAGTCATTCGGAGATATAGGCTTTCTACGGACATGGCCCTTCTGAGATCTGGGCCTTATGATGATTTGGTCGTTTTGACAATGTAGTCGTTATCATACCAACCCCTGTAAACGTTAGAAAATCACACCACATTACCATGCCATAAAAAAAATATCACACCACTGTTTTAAATAAAGAATAGGTAAATCGTTGCTGGTTACTTACCAAAAAAAGTTGACAAACGTAGCATCATGTTGGTGCTGCTCTTCAAGAATTTAAGCTATTACCTGTAATAAATACAACATAATTAAATTCAGACTATCATTATTTTTACATTAACTTCCGTCACTTAAATAAAAACGCTGATCGCAGCGAAGGTTCGTTCGCAAGTCGTACAAAAATTATTTCCTTAGTCACTAATGCGTAGAAAAAAGTAAGTCTTTGCTTCATAATCATGTAAAGTAAATACTTCAGTAACAAAATAATCCATCTATATTTGTATGAAAATGTGTTCGAATCGCCAAAGTTTAAAACTATCTAATCCATGTAGGTATCTGTCGGTCATAAAGTCAATGGCGTTGAGTCGCTACTTAACTTCCAAATTTGATGTTTAGAGTTACGTGTGATAGACGACGCGGTTAGCCTAGTTGGTAGTGACCCTGCCTCCGAAGCTAGCGTCCCGGGTTCGATCCCCGGTAAGGGCAAATATTTGTGTGATAAGCACGAATGTTTGTTCCTGAGTCTTGGTTGTTTCCTATGTATTTAAGTATTTATTTCTCTTAATTATGTATATCGTCGTCTAGTACCCCTAACACAAGCCTTTAGAGCTTACTTTGGGACTAGATCGATTTGTGTAAAAGATTGTCCCCTGATTTATTATTATTATTATTATAGGACACGTGATTTTGATTGATTAATTTGAATTGATAGAAAAAGACAGAAAACATCTATTCTTTTACTAGTAAGAGAGAATAAAACAGAAATATTAGGTTGGAGATAATTTTTATGTCACCCACTTCGTTGACCTATCGGACTATACTGTTTCCTAATCTTAGGCTTAATTGCGTACATTGTGGGAATGCAACTGATGGCTCCTCTCATAGATTTATGTAACGTTGTGAACTAGTTTAGAGAAAGTCCTAGAGATGGTCCCACCGATCCGTCTGCCCCGGGCGGACATGCGTCCGTTAGGGTTACTCCACAATTTGTTTATGATACTGGAATTACGACACGACGTCACGTCTGAATAGCGCCGCGAGCAGTCATCACCTTAAATCCGATAATGTCTTGAGATACTTTCATAACTAGTATAACATGTGACGCTCCAAAAATCCTGATCTAACTAGCTCTATTACAAATGAATCAACTTTTTTTATTTATGTGTGACATTAGAGTTTATAAACATCAATATTATGTATACGCTCCGCGCTGTCTTTCTCGTAAATAGTAGGTAGGTAGTACTTTAATAACAATTAACGGAATTTAATTGTTTTAATGGCAGTTAAGGAGTCCGTAAACAATATTTAAAGTTAACTTAAAAGTTAATCCGTTACTCGAAATGCAACTTCGTCAATAAACGATTAACAGATTAATGGTCTTGTGCCCAGATATGATTATTATATAGTATGTAGGTATGTTTATGAAAGGCTTTTGCCTGTAGTGCATTTTTTTTTTCTTCTAGTAATGCCCCGAAAACAATATTTGTTTTTATATATACCACTTATTTATCCAAGTAGTTATATGGTAATTATTTGGGTACTCTCCAACATGCTGGACTATCTGTATGGGCGATGGGCTGATCACCTGTCACCACACGGTTCATCATACCATCTTAGGACTAATAAATCGAACGTGGCCACAAGTAGTCTTGTGGCTCTGCCCACCCCATTAGGGATTTCGGGCGTGATGCTATGTATATATGTATGTAGTTATTTGAACTTAGTCATTAGTGTTTAGTGTGTTTTTATAGCGCTCCGCGCCGCAATAAAAGTTCGTCATTCAGATAACACAGTAGTAGTGAAAATATATGAATTGCAAAACATAATCAAAATAGTCAAATTAGTCAAATTAGAACTTTTTTGAGCCAATGAACACGGTCGGGCCATTCCTGACCTGACCATTCCTGATTCCTGACCGATTCTTTAATTCAAGTGTTTAAAAATCAAGTTTTTATTTTGCAAAAATGCTTTTACTCATACCAGCGCTTCGAAAGGTGATATCTGCTGAGAAGTTCCGCAAGAAACTCAGTGAAATATAAGATATAGAATACCGATCGTTACTATGATAACGATCTCGCTATGTTTTAACACTGTCTTTCCAATGTATGTAATGTGTGTCGTAAAAGTCGACTAAGGGACGGGTCCTCTCCAACATGGTGGACTATCTGTGTGGGCGATGTGCTGATCACCTGTCACCATACGGTTCATCATACCATCTTAGGACTAATTAATCGAACGTGGCCACGAGTAGTCTTGTGGCTCTGCCCACCCCATTAGGGATTTCGGGCGTGATAATATGTATGTATGTATTCCAATGTAAACTTCGCAAAGTGAGACGGAGACAAAACAAATCGATCTGATATTCCTTAATCGCTTAGCTAATAGAAAAGAGGCTCAGTATACGTGCATACTGAGCCTCTGTTCTCACTATTTGAACTAATTTCGACTAATATACTTACTAATTATTTACAATGCATGTCCATCTAGGCTTGACATTCATGTAAACGTTCGCACTAAGGCCTTACGGCCATACGGCCTGAAACTGTCTAGGTTGAATGGAACGCGTGACTTGCTATCATTGGGACGATTACGACTGATGGGAACCATTAAAAGGGTTAAAGTCTCGTTTATACAAACTGTCCATGGCTGTCGGACATTTTTTAACACAATATTCAGTCCTGCATATCTGACTAATATGCCAATTATTAGTACAACTCTCGTTTACCGAAAAACAAAACTGCTTAACACTTTATCACCTTGGAGCAACCTGTATTCTAACTAGAGATGCAACGGATATCCGGTTACTATCCGGTATCCGGCCTATCCGGCCATGATTTTACTATCCGGCCGGATACCGGATAGTAAAAACATGCATCAGAAATGGGATAAAACCAATAAAAAACCATCAGAAAAAAAAACGAAATCCACGTCAAGTAGGTATCAAATTAAAGCTTAGTTTCTTGTAATTCATACCATACCATCTTAGGACTAATTAATCGAATGTGGCCACAAGTAGTCTTGTGGCTCTGCCCACCCCATTAGGGATTTCGGGCGTGATGCTATGTATGTATGTGTATGTTCTTGTAATTTAAACATAAAACATCACTTAACATTACATCGTGCACGTTTGAATATTCCACCTGACGTAATAGAGCGCGTATTGAACCTCAAAGGGCCTTCCCGCGCACTTACAATTCTTAACAAGTTGGAACTTGCTCAGCTAACACGACTTTACAGATAGTTTATGTACAGCCGGATATCCGGTCGCCGGATATCCAGCCAACGGCCATGCCGGATATCCGGTATCCGGCAAAACCACTATCCGTTGCATCTCTAATTCTTACTCACTGACACTATCACGTGTGTTGCATATATTCCAAATAGGTCCTGTACTATTACCACGAGTTTACGCAAACTGTTCTCGTTATCGAAAACTATCGCTCGGTCCCTTTTACTTGTATCGGCAAAAAGCAGCATTTCCGATAGATTTCGATAGCGAGAACGGTTTGCGTAAACTCATGGTAAGGGTACCGTCAATTAATGTGCCACTCATCTTGTAGTCATTATCAATGATTGCTACAGTATGTTACTATTTGTTTTCTTTTGGTTGGGATTAAGTTGGTTTGAATATGTTGATTCTTGTTCATCATTTTAAAAAATATATAGCACTTTTGAAAAGTACTATTTAACGGGTTTTTATTTAATGTCCAAGCTAGGGCCACGTATTTTAATGTAAAAGAAAAAGTTTAAAAAAGCTGGATATACTCGTATTCTGTAAGGTACGGTGAGCATGCTAAAAGGGTCAAGTGCGTAAGAAAAGGTAGGCTTTTTTTGCCTATCAGTAGTACATTCGAAAAATAGATATCGATAGATAAAAGAAGTTGAAAATAAAGTGCCTATTTTGAATCTGATAGAGAATTTGGAAAATTGTGTAAAAATATAAATTTGAATATGTATATGTGTAGCTCTTTATTACACATAAAACAGTAACAAAAATGCAAAAATTGCATGTTAGAATAATCCTTTACTTAAATCATCTATATATATCAAAAATGAATGTACCTACTGAATATTTATATGTATATATATTCATTTATTTGAATTATAAAATTCATTCATTGTATTATTTATCAATTGGGAGGTAGCTGATACTTATAGCTCAGCGGCTCTAACATGCATGCCACAAAGATAAATTAGAACCGTTTATCTCTATGACTATCTCTTTCGTCGGCACTAGTGTGAGAGAGACGCACTTAGAGATAAACGGTTCTAATTTACCTTTGTGCCATGCATGTTAGGGCCGCAGTTTCCTACCTATTTTAAGTATCAGCGACACTTTTATAGAGATTCAACCGAAGTTCGAAGCATGATGTATTAGTGACGATGTAAACGATTTTATAGCAAATAAAAAAAATGCACACGTAATTGATAAAGGCCAACTTATCCGCTAAAAAGTATCTCTTACAGCTAACCTTGAAATAAATGAGGATAACAGTACAGGACAAGAAAACTTCAAAATTACCAGCGGTAAATTTCGAGTCAAAGAAAACTAAATAATTTGTGCATGGTACCAGTAAAAATATGTTGTCGTGAAGGAGAATTTATTTGAAGTGAAAAGTCATACTATAAAGAAAGACTTGTCAGTAAAGTCATATTAGGAATATTGAGATTACTAGCTAGTAGTAATTACTAGGATTACAGTGCCCCTTAATCGAAATTATCCTATGAACTTACATGTTTAGCAATCAACATTACAGAGGTATTAACTGTATGCTAATAAATAGGGTTAAGTTACTAAAACTTATTAATACGTTTTTAGGGTTCCGTAGCCAAATGGCAAAAAACGGAACCCCTAAGGATTCGTCATGTCTGTCTGTCTGTCTGTCCGTCCGTATGTCACAGCCACTTTTTTCCTAAACTATAAGAACTATGCTGTTGAAACTTGGTAAGTAGATGTATTCTGTGAACCGCATTAAGATTTTCACGCAAAAATAGAAGAAAAAAAAACAATAATTATCGGGGTTCCCGATACTTAAAACCGAAACTCAAAAAAAATTTCATCACACCCATACGTGTGGGATATCTATGGATAGGTCTTCAAAAATTATATTGAGGTTTCTAATATCATTTTTTTCTAAACTGAATAAATAGTTTGCGCGAGAGACACTTCCAAATTGGTAAAATGCGTGTCCCCCCTTGTAACTTCTAAAATAAGAGAATGATAAAACTAAAAAAAAATATATGATGTACATTACCATGTAGACTTCCACTGAAAATTGTTTTAACGAGATCTAGTAAATAGTTTTTTTTTAATACGTCATAAGTCATAAATCGTAAACCGCAATTTACCTTTAATTTATTTTTATTTTTAGGATTCCATACCTAAAAGGTACTGTTTCTTTCCATACGTAAGTACGGAACCCTCGGCGCGCGAGACAGACTCGCACTTGACCAGTTTTTTGTCAACCTTTGTAATTATGTGCCATGAAATTCTCTCGTTTCTCTGGTTATTATCTGCATTCATGAGAACTAACACTGCAGATGTCCCTAGCCAAACCGATGCTCCCACGGAAGCTGCAGTGACATAACGGAGCCTGAATCATATTATTTGCAAATGCAACCGTTTTAATTACACGTGCAGATGATATCTGAGAGATGTACTGCGGCCGCAAACAAGAACTGATTGTTAACCTACATTGACACACACACACACACTCTGAAACTAAGGCCCGTATCTACTAAGTCAAGTCCGTGCTAAAGACTGCTATCGTACTCAAGTAAATATTTTAGTATGAGAAAAAACTTACTTGAGTACGGTATCAGTTTTTAACACAGGCTGTTAATACAAGTACAGGCATAAGACATGCTGTCGTTGTCGTTGCCAAAGTCGTTGCAATATGCAACGCAATTCAGTAATTTGCACGTTTGTAAAACTCTGCAATTCGATAAAGAAGAGTTATTATAGATTATTGCTCGGAAATTCTACTATTTCTTTTCTGTGTTAAATAATTTAAACGTTTCATACTTTTCGTTCACGGCTGAGATTTTGATATGATGTTAGTTAAGTTCTGTTATATTTTTTATGCGCTTATGGTACGTTTTATTCTATTTATGTTAAATATTTGCATTTACTGTTTAAAAACCTTTAATACCTTTTTTTACAACTTCACTGAACCACTGTCCAGTACATGATCTGTGTAACCGTTTGATGAATGCGGCGAAAGATAAAACAGACAGGCTATTGTTGGATAATTATTATATTATAAATTTGGTGAAGTTTCTCTAACATGCTATTAGACTTCTTTGCAGATTTCAGATAATTGCGTTATGTGGGTTAATCTCACAAAGTTACATCACGAAGAATATTCAGAGAACTGTGAACCAACGGCAAAAATCACCCTTTTCATACGGAAGGCGATAACGATTTCCACCCCTGAAATGTTAACTGATTTTGACAAATTTTTCATAGGTTAAGTACTAGACAGAACAGAATCTAGGGTCTATACGGTTTTTGAAGAATTAAAGATCAACAAAGTCAAATAATCGCTGAAATTAGTTTTGTATGAGAATATTAAAACAACAATTAAACTGAATTTATTGATTATAGTGAAAAAATAAAAACGTATAAACCTAGTCTTTGTTCTGACTGACAACCTATCAAAAATTGGTCAACATCGGTTAACCTTTAAGGGGTTGAAAGCGTTATCGCCTTTTGTATGAAAAGCCGTAGGTTCACACTCCTCTTAACACGGAATTATTTTGCCGTATTTTTGTGGTTTTGATTAATTCCGAATTTTATTTTAGTATTTGAGTTTAGGATTACATTAGAAGCTTCCTAATACCATAGTGGCGCGATTCTTTTGTTAGAAATTTTTATAATTTATAGAAAACTAGCTGGTGCCCGCGACTTCGTCTGCGAAGAATAATAATTTAAGTAACCTATGTACTTTTAAACCTTCCCTAGACCTCCACGAACATTTCAAGACTAAGATAAGATAAATCCGTTCAGCCGTTCTCGAGTTTTAGTGAGACTAACGAACAGCAATTCATTTTTATATATATAGATGAACTAAACCCTAAACGAGGCCGCATGATTTGAGACTTCCTTATCGATATAAAGAGCATTACAGATTTTTACCGATTTGTATAAGATTTTTTTTATTTTCAT
This sequence comes from Tortricodes alternella, assembly GCA_947859335.1. Taxonomy (NCBI): domain Eukaryota; kingdom Metazoa; phylum Arthropoda; class Insecta; order Lepidoptera; family Tortricidae; genus Tortricodes; species Tortricodes alternella. Next base: position 9,628,661 of record OX401987.1, on the reverse strand, counting down.
TTATTAGCCATAAATTGCATGTACAAAGAGATCTTATTTAAACGTTTACACATTTTTGAAATAGCCCAATTTACAATTTTACCGAAAGGGTGTAGCTTAACACATAATATAATACGAAGGTCACAATATCCCAGCCAATATCTACCTGTGTGAGAGATTTCAGGGATTTCACTAGCATTAAGTGTCAAAAATAATTATAATCCACTATAAATAATACGTATAAAATCAGAAGAGAAGATAAGTTATAAGCAAATGATGGTAATTACAAGAAGCATTTTATATTTTATGGAGCACATTTTTTATTAAGTTTCGTTTGGAATATTGAGAAATTTGTTGCAGTAATTTGTATCGTTGGAACAATAGACATTAACGCGGTCAAGTTTTGAGAGCTATTACGAAGATCAAAATAAAAATGACATTAACTTTAATTAGTTTTTGGGATCATTATGCGATTAATTTTAACAATTTAAATATTTGAAAGAGACAATTTTCGAGGCCTTTTTCAGGTTTCAACGCCACTGGACCGTATGAAGCCTGAAAATGGCTTTAAAACGTCAAAAACTATTTCATCATCATCATTTCAGCCAAAAGACGTCGACTACTGGACATAGACCACAATTGACAATGCGCGATTATTTTATTTGTTTTTTTTTTTACAAAAGGTATTTTGTATTTTTTTTCACATTTATCCACAGGGAGTCCTAGCAAACAAAAATATCAGTTATTAAGTTTTAGTATGAATAAATAATTCACATTAATTCCAAATGCACTGAAATCACTCGTAAAAATTCAACCACTATACCTAAGGTAACACAAAAATACGCGTTACCAAAAAAAGTTACTCTTGTACAATAAAAGTATAGAACTGTAACTCACCGTGTGCGTACGGAGCTAGCGGGTCACTGCGTCGATCTGCGTCCGCGCAGGCTTATATGCGCGTTGTCATGGCAACGCGAAGGGATGCGCGCGGGCAAGTTTGCGAATTCGAACTGGGTCACCTGCAAGGTTCTGATGCTTTGTATGGAACTATGGAAATAGATTATCTTGGAATACTTATTAACTTAATTATTAGGCCATTTCCAATGCGCAGTGCTACAAAGTGCGCAAATTAAGGCTTTTGTAATCGGCTAGGGTGTTTAGAGTTTTAGGGCGGTTTGCACGAAAGTCATAAATATCATTTAAATCGTTAATTGTGATTAAGAGGAGTGGGAACGGGTTTTCATACAAAAGTCGATAACGAGTTAACCGATGATGACCTATTTTTGACAGCTTGCCCCCCTCTTACTATAAAAAAACAAAAAACAATTTTATTGTTGTTTTAGTAGTGTCATACAAATCTAATTTATGCTATTATTTAAATTTGTTGATCTTTGATCAATATTCAAAAAGCGTATAGACCTAGATTTTTTCTGGCCTATCAAAAATTTGTCAAAATCAGTTAACATTTATAGGGTGGAAATCGTAATCACCTTTTGTATGAAAAGGGTGGTTTTCCCGTTGCTTCACAGTCCTCTTAACGAGTGACATTCTGACAGATCTTAAACGAATTTAACGATTTAAATATGTTTAGAAGTTTAAGATTGAGACACGTTTATGGCTTAAGATAATTTATTTATTTTTATTTTATATTTTGACGTACTGAATTTGACTTTGTCTCGCTTTCATGACATTGGCGTTTAAAGGGGCTATATCTGCGCCTCTATTCGGGAACGTCCAAGCGATATTGTATTGTATTGTATCGATAAGCGATGTTGTGAGACTCTCATCCCACTCTTCCACACGATGCGTAATGCGTAAGAGCGGGATGAGAGTCTCGCGCGTAAGCCGCAAAAAAGCGCTTGGACGTTCCCGAATAGAGGCCCTGGCCTAACTTATATTCTGCATTGATATAAGTATTTCTAGAGTTAAAATGCTTATAAACAGCTCTTTCATACGACATCCCTTTTGACCCTATTGCCTGACTTTCAACGTAAGTAAGTAGGCTAGGTTACTATGAAAATTCAAATATTTATGTTGCAAGTAGGCCACAACGGCTCTTTCACATGTCTGAAAGCCACCAGCACTTCCAAAGGTGACATCTGCTGAGAAGAAACGCCGCATGAAACTCAGCAGTAAGTCTTTTTTCAACTTTGATATTAGTTTTATCAAAAACTAACACAAAAAAAGTGCAACAAAAAACCTAATGGGTACACATTAATTATAATAAAGTATACGGGTCGAATAGATAACCTCGTTCTTTTTTGAAGTCGGTTAAAAAAACTAATAAGGGAGATGTATAGTCTCCGCGCCTGGACAAGTTAAGTGACTTAGAGATGTATAAAGCCTCTAAGGGTCATAATCATAATAATAAAAAGAGAGATGAACCTCCCCTGTCCCTTATCTGTAGGTACGAATTTTATTTTTCTGATAAGGAATTTAAATTAAAACTAGGCTGACCAATAGGTAAGTGATCATTGAACAAATATGTAAATAAGTGAAAGCTAATCAAGCTAGTTTGATAGCATCTTTGAACAATAGCAAAATCACCTGAGTCATCTCTGGTCAGAATGTAACAGTAAGTAATCATAAGGATCTCAAAATCCCAAATCATTGAATCGATATCATCGATTTCTGTCAGTGGCCGATGCTCTAACATCGAGATGTCATCGTGTGATTGCAGACTACATTCAGCCGATAATTGTATATCGATCAAACTCGGTTCTGGGGGGCTAGCACGACATGCCCGCGAGTGGTTTGTCGCTCAGTGCGTCTCTCTCAAACTAGTCAAATATGTAAGGGATGCACTGAGCGACGAATGACAAGCGGGCAGGTCTCGCTAGATGTCCTGGTATTTAGGCCCCGATTGTGGTAAAATTGTGTTTAGTACGAAGGCGGAAAACATCTGAAACACTATATTGTCTGGATCTAGAGTTTATTTAGGTTTTTAACCGTTATTTTTAACATAATAGTGATAAGAGAAACAGCTATATCAGAGTAAATCTGCAGCGCGTCATTATGACAAACGACATAACAATCATTACTCTTTATGAAATATTAACGTAACGAAAAAGGACCAATCAAATCAAATTAAAATGAAATGATACGTATTAATTTGTTAAACACAAACCCAAATACAGGTGTTAAATTTGCAGCTTTCGCTGCAGCTTAAAAACTTATTTGCAACTGTCAAAGTTCTTAACCCATTAACATAAAGCCTATTATTGATTGGTTCAGACGGAACGGAACCATCGGTGCGCGAGCCCAACTCGCACTTGCCCGGTTTTTTATATTCTATAACTAATTATAAATAGTAGTCAGGTGAAGTTTATCAAAAAATGTTTAGTCGTCATTATCCTGCATGGCTATGTCCCCAATACGCTAGGCCCGCGTGGGGATTACTGACCCTCACTATGAGAGGAGACCTGTGCCCAGGAGTGGGCCGTTGGTTTGGTAATTATGGGCTGGCGAACAAAGTGCGTTGGAGAATAACATGGATATCATAATTTTAGAGAAACGGTGACCCCTTTTCGTATTTTAACCTAGGTAGGTATATGACAACAAAATACTCCCTCTTTTATCGACCGAGCGAGCGAAGCGTCTCCGTGTCAGCTTGGGCAAAAATGCTTTCATATGTCCGGCGTCTGTCCATTTGTTCTCGTCTACAGGTCGCAGTTTTCAACCGATTCTCGTGAAATTTTGTGAGCAGCGTCTCTATTCGGGAACGCTAAGTGATTCTGTAGCGACTCGTAAGCGAGATTTCTCAGCCCACACTTCCGCACGACGCGTAATACGTAAGAGCGAGATGAGAAATTTCGCTCGCGAATCGCTACAGAATCACTTAGCGTTCCCGAATAGAGGCACAGGTTCGTTAATTATATAGACTTTTTTTCGTCGATTCCGTTTTTTGAAATTTTTGAAAATGGTGGTTTTTGCAAGATATGGGGGTTTTTGCAATTCCAAACTTATTTGCGGTGTTGGTAGACTGCCTCGAGCTAATCCGATGTATCGGGATATCAGTTTTCTAACGGTAAAGTTAAGTTTGTCGCGAGGTCTACAGCTCACGGAGCCACTATAGTTTATTTGTATGCTTATATATTATTATTTGTTACGTCTCCCAGTCCGTGGTCTCCACTCGAGAACCTTCAACAGTTCTCCTCAAGGATAACTGTTCTCTCTTTCTCTGTCTTGGTCGGCTTTGCCGTGCTAAGATTACTCCTTTTATTTATCCGAGCACAGCAAAGCCGAACAAGGATTTTTGATCCGGGGATCACTGAATTCAAGAGTTATCCTTGTGGAGACCAAGGGCTGGGAGACGCAGTTCGGCCCGCCACAAGATGGACCTTGTTGAGGCCGCTGGAAGCCTTTGGACACAGAAGGCCTGCGATCCCACGTTGTGATCTTTCGGGGAGACTTATGTCCAGCAGTGTCCGTCCCCGGGTTGACATGATGATGAGAACTGATGATCGAGGAAACGCTTTATTATTTAACCCAGCGGTAAAGGTTCAGAAATATGTGATATCTGCTCACGGATCGTTAATCAACAGTTTAGCATACTATTGTTACTTTTAATGAAAATAAATGCAAATTAAAACACGTTAACTGTCTAAAATTATATAATTATCGCAGTGAGTAGTAACATAATTATAATTATCTGACTTAATTCGTTTACCACCCAAAGGCGAATATGATACGATGCATATGAAAATAGTTGTTTTTTTTTTTATCATCTCTTTGTTTCGCTTTCTCTTTACCATTTTCGTTTATTTTAACAACTACTCTCTTTTTTCTTCACTTAGGCAGATTTTACACAAATTAAGTATTATCACAGCTGACTGAAGTTTACCTGTTCCTATAATCTTGATTCTTTAAACTGCTGACCTCATAAAGTTCTTATACCATACGCACTCTATCGTCCCTCCCCTAGTGTATCTACCATGAGTTTATGCAAACCGTTCTCGTAATAGAAAACTGTCGCTCGGTCCCTTTTACTTGTATCGGCACCTAGTACTAATCCCTATAGATTTCGTTAGCGAGAACTGTTTTCGTAAACTCATGGTAATGGTACTGATTCTAAAGTATTCGATATCGATTCTATGAATCCAGCCTTTTTTGGGTTTATCTTTGGAATTATGCACAAACAATCGCTCTCATGCACTAGACTCAGTAAGTAATGCAACGAAAGTTATTCCACGGGATACCGCCGTTAACTGGCTCACGGCACATCACGTCTCATGAGGTAACGCGCAGCTTCACTGAAATCAGGACTGCGTTGTGCAAGGGCTTGCATTTGGTTTGGATTAATTGCAACAAAAATGAATACCAAAATTATTATGTAGCTCATGTTTGCTTGATTGCGACTGCGGGAAGCAAACGAAAAACGTATAGAGTTTAATAGACGGAACAAAACAGAATTTCTTATGTCCTGGTTGCAAGTAAATTGGGTTTATATCTCCCATTCCGTGTCCATTTACTTGACGCCCGTTTTTAGTGTATTTAATTTATCACTAAATTAAGAAATATTTCATGTTTACCTATTTATTAATAAAAAAAGGTTTGGTTTCTATTTAAAAAAAAATGCACTGGGAGTCAAGAAATAGCATAGAATGCGTGCAGATGCTTATCATCCTGGCATGTCGTAAAAGTCGACTAAGGGACGGGTCCTCTCCAACATGGTGGACTATCTGTATGGGTGATGGGCTGATGACCTGTCACCATACGGTTCATCATACCATCTGAGGACTAATTAATTGAACGTGGCCACAAGCAGTCTTGTGGCTCTGCCCAACCCATTAGGGATTTCGGGCGTGATGCTATGTATGTATGTATGTAAAAAAATATGTTTTGATATTCTTTCGTTTACTGCGCGCAGTGCCATCTACCGAGGAGAAGCACTGCTCATAAATCCCTTCTCATGTAATAATAAAGATTCTTGAAAATCTTTTCAAGATATAGGAATAAAATTGCCTCCTAAATACGTCCAGTCCATCTCCATACATACGCCTATACGCAACGCGCTATATGGCACGGAACAAACAAAAAAACACACATTTTCATTTATAATATAAGTATTGGTTAAACTTGACTGGACTGATGACCTGGTAAAGATTGCGAGACTCCGCTGGATGCGACCAGCACGGAATCGGTCGTTGTGGCGATTATTGGAGGAGGTCTTTATCAATCAGTGGACGTCTTTCGACTGAAATGATGATAATTACTGGTTGACTGGTAGAGAATGCCTTTTGGCATTAAGTCCGCCATTTTATACAAACGTATATTGTGCAATAAAGTTTAAATAAATAAATAATGACGATGGGCTATAGCCAACGACGGGGTTCGCAAGAGACTCAAATAAGTAAGCTAACACAAAGATTAAACTTACAAAAGGAACTTACTTAATTCACTATCAATTTTCAAGGGTAATAGTCAGGAGTATATTACACGAGATATTGATACATTGATACAATAAAAGTGTTGCATCAATCTATACGAATGGGCATCACATAAAACAATAGATTATAATGCGCGTCAGACGCAGGGCTCACTAATGGATACATTTGATACATGCGCACGATTCGGTAAAGGGCATTCATTTATAGGCTCAAAAGAATCTTGAATCTTAAAAACTAAACAAAGGAAGACGATTACTAAACGAAAGAAAAGTCTGTTAATAATTATTTAAAGATATCGGTACTGTATTCGGACGTATTCGTTGGCGTAAGTAAGTGAGAGTAAGAGTGTGGCAAACGAGCAGGCGGGTTACCTGATGGTAAGCAATCACCGCCGCCCATGGACACCCGCAACACCACGGGAATGACGGATGCGTTGCCGGCCCTTAGAGAAGGGAGTAGGCTGACAAACAGGCAAACGACCCACCTGATGGAAAGTGGTCACCGCCGCATATGGAAATCTGCAACACCAGAGGTGCTGCCAATGCGTTGCCAGTCTAGGAAGGATGGGGAATGGGGATGGGATGGCGATGAGGGAATAGGCCTCCGGATCTCGTCACTCACCGTACGAAACTCAATAGCAAGCTATTACTCTACGCCGATATTCTGTGATAATATATCTTCTATCAACTGACTGACGGACAACACACAGCCTATTTAAACCGTTGGCTATAGAAGCATGAAATTTTGCAGAGAAGTTCCTTATATAACGTAGATGAACACTAAAAATATTTTTTGAAAATGTGTCCCCATTGGTGTTTAACAAGGGGTTAAGGTTTGCATGGAAGTTTTAAATTTAAGAAGTAACTCATAACTTCAAAAACTCATCTGCAACACTGAGGTGTTGCGATATCCCATCAAGCACACGGGTAGTTGTAATATATTATATTATTATATCGTTTTTTTATCAAAAGCACAGTAATAATATTACCTTTTAATTCAGGCAACAATGCTCATAAAACAAATACCTTATACAAATACATCAGTTAGCAAAATAACTTAAAACGAACACATTAATTCTGCAATGTGTGACGCAATTTCACAGAGTCATTTTCAAAGAGTTGGTCGCAACAATACACAAACAGCAACAACAAGAACCAATAAGAACCAATATGTTCTAGTAGGAATTTGTATAGCTTCTAAGGTAAATGAATTTACAGTATAAGGCACGATGAACTCATCTCAATACGTTACGTACGTTAATGAGGAATATACGCAATTATGTATAATTTGTTGTGACAAAGCTAATTAATTTCAAAATTGCATTTGTTCTTAGGTATGACATTTCTTGACCACATCCTTATAGATTACTCTTTCGACGTGTATTCAAAACAATACCAGGAAAATCGTTAAGAACTGCATCAAATCGTCATGTCATTGGCGTAACTAAGTAGGGACTAAAAATGTTTTGTGCCAACCAAATTCATAGCCTATTTGCTAGTCTATCAGGCATGCATTCCATGTCATTCTTGATCTGTAACGCCAACGTAATCCGTCCTTGCTATGATTACTGAATAAGACCACGCTTCTTCGAATAATAACAGTTCGCACATGACATTTAACATAGTATTAACCCAAAAAATACAGTTTTGAGATATTTCGTTTTAAAGTTTTAAAAATTCCTAACTTTCAAAAACATACAAATTTTTGTATTTCTTAACTTTGTTTATGTTTTAACATTATTCAGCATTATTTTGATTTGAAGCGTTATTCATACTAGATAATTAATGAAAATTTATGTTAGTTTTTCTACTACCATTTAGAGTTAAGACAATATTTCCAATGCTTATTTAAAAAAAAAATGACTTATGTCAGTGTTGTCTGTTTATTTGTGTGTCATTACAGTATTCAGTAGAAATACTTTTTTCTTGACTGCTACAATAATTCAGAAAAAAAGTCAACACGGTCTTATCTCGAAATAATACATGACCAATGAATATATTTGAAGGCAAATTGATAGGTAACACAGTATTAAGTAGCAATAATCAGTATGGATTATTGACCTGTCTACTGATTTGAGAGTTGGAGTTGTCGTAGCTAGAATTAATACAGGGAATTAATGCCATGATAGATGGCGTGAATACTCAAGAAAGGCTTTTGGTGCCATCTCTTGGCTGGTAGATCAATTAAAAATATGACGGTTTTACCAACCGACAGAGAAAAAAATACGCTATCCGAAGGCGTACTTAACTAAAAAATGCACTTTTTTGACTTAAGACGGTGTTAAATGTCATGTCCGAGTTACTTCAGGAGCGCTGCTGGTTAGAGGTATATAATAACGCTAGCAAATTTTACGTCACAAGACACACAATGCATTAAATTTATAAAAAAATATATGATTATTAACAGCGCTTATGGGAGGTTCTTTTTTGCTTGTCTCATAGAAAAAAGTTTAATTTTGTGCTTTAAGATAAACGTGGTAATAACAGGTAATTTTGAGTTCCGCAATGGAGTACAGAAGGTCAGGATCATAGGCATCGCACGACATGTTACATCAAATTACACCCATAATTGACCTCTACTGATACGAAATATCCACTTCTGAATGTAATTAAAGGCCTAATAATATTTCGAAAACACGCAATGCTCGGGCCTTTCCTTGATTTTTTACAAAATATCGCTCAATTATAAGTCGATAATGAGTTGATTAGATAGGGCCTATTTCGACATTGGTCCAAGTGACATCGAAACCGATCGTTTATCGAAATATTGCACTATTTTATTTATCTACACCCATATCATAAAACCTCCATAGTGTAATCAAAAACCGTAGGAAATGACCACCATTTTGACAACCAATTAGGAAAAACCAGTGCTGCAATGTTATTCCCGTATCGATTTTAGTATAGAAATGAGATTAAATTTGGAACAGCTGTCAAAACTCAAGTGGGTCTCTATTCTAGTATCCATAGATATTAAAACAGTTATTGATACGAAACGTCAATTCAGTATGTTTTTTTTAATATAAACTGCACAACATTTGATCTCGCGTGACATGAGAATAGAGACTTCAATCGTTTGTCTAAGATTTTTAAAAAAAATGGTCTTGACGGAGGATCGAATTGCCGCCATTACTGCTTTCATGATGGTTTTTTGCTGAACGAAAGTAGAATTGTAAAAAGTTTTTTGTAATTTACATTTTAGTTGAAAGTATGAACAGTAGTCTTCTCGGAGTGACTGTGTGGTGCGAAAAGAGACGATAACAGGACCCTAGTATTTTTAAGATAGATGAAACTTTAAATTTTTAGACTGTCTAGATTGTATTGTATCAAAGTCAAAGTCAAAGTCAAACTATCTTTATTCAATTTAGGCTTTTACAAGCTCTTATGAAGGTCAAGGAATGAATCTACCACCGGTTCGGAAAAAATCCTCTACTGAGAAGAGCCGGCAAGAAACTCGGTGAGGTATCATTTTTTCAAATCAGTACACATATAAGTCAACAATGATGTCTACAGTTTTATACAAATCTAAGTACTTATATACCACAGCAGGTACGCTCATCGAGACCCAGGGATCGCCAGTGCAGGTATGGCGGATACGTAACTATTAATTTATTATTTGGGCTGGGTATCTTTCATCTATGGCTAAGGCGTGAGTGACAACTCGACAATTGAGAGATACCGAAAGCTCACGTTTTTGTTCGAGGTACACCCGATTTGTCTCTGTGCCTACTTTGTGTTTGTATCACACTTTTTTGCCATTATCTAAATATATTTATTGCGTGAATATTCAGAAGCGATAAAGATTATGTTTAAACAATATGCAGAAAGTGCATGGTACCAAAGTGGACGGACGCACGCCCCCGAATTAAGGGTAGCCGTGTTAAATCCCGGCGCGCAATTCTAGAGACTTTTGGGTCTCATTTGGGAATTAAATTTGTTATTTACCATGAGCATTTCAGTGACGGAAAAAAAGAGAGAAAACCTGCACAAATCTGCATGCGTTTTTATAACGTCGACGCACCCTTATTTGTCTGATTTGGTAATCAAGTTTCTAACCTAAAAATACATCTATGTAAGCTAAAATTGCAATTTCCTCTTAAATAAAGCAACCGAAGATAATATTTTAGACAACACTTAGCCAGTTTTTCGCCTAGAATTGCTTTATTTAGGATATAATAAGGTACATTTTGAGCTTAGAAACTTGTGTACTAAATAAGACAAGTAAGGATGTATCAACTAATAAATATAATTTCATCATAGCAAATTTCATCAAAATCATAGTAAAATTAAGTTTTGGCATGACGTAATTTCACATAAAGGGCATTTGTATGAATATTATATAGCATGACGTAGTGCATTGACGTCATCTGACAATGAGCTACGCCTAGAATTAAACCCTAGAACTAATTCAGAGTGACCTATGAGCCACTTATGAAGTGGCTATGACTCATTGTACCAGACTTAATGTTACTTTCTACTAAATATTTGGTAACAAATTCAATACTGGAGAAAATTCGAGCCAAAATAGTAAAGTACAGTCAAGAACATAAGCACAAAAACATATTGTTCATTGTATTTTTAAAATCATATTAGTTTCTTTTCCCAGTTCTCGAACACTTTTTACCTCTTAATCAAACAATAGAATTCATATCGACTGCCGTATCGACTTTTTGTTCGATTACGTACAATCGATTCCATAGTCAATGCTAGTATGTCACTGCATAATAAGCAATGAACTTAGGTGACGTGGGATAATCGTGGGTGTCAATCAACTTGCGTTCTTAATCGCATCATAACACTTATTGTATTGAATAAAGCCGTTATCCTAGGGAGTTTCTGAGTAGGAATGAACGGAGGACCTAGCAAGTTTGACACAAGGATAAGTTAAACTTTATCTCTCTAAGTGCGTATAACTCACACTAGTGCCGACCAAAGAGTTAGTCATTAAGATTTAGTTTAACTTATCTTATCTTTATTTTATTGCATGTTAGGGCCGCAGGAGATCTAGTTATTGATGATATAAAGGTTATCTTATCGCTTTGTTGTGTCTTTTTCACTGAGGTCCATTTCGAAACCCCAGGACAATTCTTTATTTATTTATCTATGTCTGAAATATGTCAGATAACAATTGATCAATAAGTGTGTTAGTAGTAAATGATACATGATAATCAATAAACTTTAATTAAATTAAATTCATTGTCAATTTTAAAACTAATTAGGGATAAATTAAATTTTGACGTTATTTAAGTAGGTAAACCCAATAAGAATAAGTTTTTGGAATTTTTGTCTATCTGTGCACGCATCAAGTATAAACTACGAGACGGAGTTTAATGAAACTTGGCATAGTGATTCAGAGCAAAGTATTTAATACTTTTTATTCCGGTAATTTTAAATATTCTGCTGGGAATAACGATAAATGGAAAAGAAACCTTATTTCGTAAGAAATGAATACTAATTAAATTTAAAGTTATTTCTGCCATATGGCGAGTGGTAGTGCATACTACTTTGATCATAACAGTTGTTCTTTAAGCGCTATTCGTTTCTAGATGGCCAGAAAATCTTAGTAAGGGAAATTGAATCTTTCGCCAAGGTATTATAATCCGAACTAATTTACACATCCAATACACTAATACGCTTCTAGATATATACTTTATTAATCTTAGAATAACACAAAATACACTACTTTTCATCCCAATCCCATGCAGACAAGGTTGCCGGCACAGCTAGTGCATAATTATTAATATGGATAGTATAACTACTCGTATATAGTATGGATTGATATGGAAGTCCATGTGGTGCCGGCTAGTCTGTGTGGTGTCGGCTAAGAATAGTATCACCCCATCTCCCGTCGGTGTCGTAAAAGGTGACAGAGGCACCAAGTGAAGGATGGGCAGCAGTGTCCTTCGAGTCATGACCAGCGGCCTTAACATGCATGCACAAAGATAAATTAAACCCGTTATCTCTATGACTATCTCTTTCGTCGGCACTAGTGTGAGAGAGACACACTTAGAGATAAGACGGTCTATCTTAACTTTTTGTTCTGCATGTTAGGGCCGCAGTTTCGATCGCCAACCCGCCTGCCAAGCGTGGCGACTATGGCATATCCCCCCATTTGTGCCGGAGACCTATTTCCTGCAGAGATATTTTACGGCTGTTGACGATGACGACGGTGACGATAGTATGGATTGATAGTAAAATTAAAAAAAATACTTTCATTACTCATTAGAGTAATTAGTCAACATTGCAAAGTATGTCATATAAATTACATCACACAAAATTTGAGTTCACCTATGACACAGATGGACAGACGGAAATCTCACATTAAAGTATCATTTGCGTGTGCGCATCTACAATTACACATTTCGCGTTGCCGATGGAACGGTAACGGCTGGGCGTGAGTCGGTCCACGCTTTAAAGGGTTCCGTTGATTTAATATTTTATTATTTTCTACCTTTTCACAGTCGGCGTTCTGCTGACCCAAAGATAATATTTTGTGGGTTGTATAGGAATCCTACTGCACTGGTAGTGAAGAAATAGCATAGAATGCGTGCAGATGCTTATCATCCTGGCATGTCGTAAAAGTCGACTAAGGGACGGGTCCTCTCCAACATGGTGGACTATCTGTATGGGCGATGGGCTGATCACCTGTCACCATACAGTTCATCATACCATCTTAGGACTAAGTAATCGAACGTGGCCACAAATAGTCTTGTGGCTCCCCATTAGGGATTTCGGGCGTGATGCTATGTATGTATGTATGTATGTATAGGAATGCAAGAACAATGAATTTTAGATTAGGCTATTGAGTGTGATGTTTTTTTTGTACTTCTTCCGCTAACAATATTAATTTTAAGCAGCAGAACTAGAAAAACAAAACAGACACACACACACAAACACGTGTGTCGTTTGATACATTGAAATGATTATGACTATGACCTAACCTATAACTTCAATACTAAATGAGAATTCATCGAAAATATCACGGGACGGGACCCCAAAAAAAGTACGAAATCAATCATCCAATGCGCTACAAGCGATATAAAGCTTTACGGGTTTAATTTTAAGAGTGAAATTGAATTGTTTCAGAGTCTTGTACAACTTTTGCACGATCCACGTTAGGTCAGTTATGTCCGTGAAATATGAACTTTTTAGTGACCACCTAACAACATTATAAACCCACTTACTAAGTAATATAATTATATATATATGGCGTGAGAGCGTTCGTTTCAAATTATACATTTCATTTCGAAACAGTTGCAGTTCACCAAATATTTTCGCACGCAAAGTTCAACCGACAGTAAACCAAAAAGATATACTTAGTCTTGTTTTATTGCTAACTAGCTGGTGCCCGCGACTTCGTCTGCGAAGAATAATAATTTAAGTAACCTATGTACCTACTTGTAAACCTTCCCTAGACCTCCACGAACATTTCAAGACTAAGATAAGATAAATCCGTTCAGCCGTTCTCGAGTTTTAGTGAGACTAACGAACAGCAATTCATTTTTATATATATAGATTATATTTCAGGATATCTTATACAACTGAGGTGTATATAAATTATACATATTACGGTTAGGTAAGGCTTTTTATAACTTATGCGAAAGCTTAATTATATCAGACGAAATTGAGTTATACGAAATCAATTATTAATTGACGACGCGGTTAGCCTAGTTGGTAGTGACCCTGCCTCCGAAGCTAGCGTCCCGGGTTCGATCCCCGGTAAGAGCAAATATATGTGTGACGACCACGAATGTTTGTTCCTGAGTCTTGGATGTTTCTTATGTAATTAATACATACATACATATTATCACGCCCGAAATCCCTAATGGGGTGGGCAGAGCCACAAGACTACTTGTGGCCACGTTCGATTTATTAGTCCTAAGATGGTATGATGAACCGTATGGTGACAGGTGATCAGCCCATCGCCCATACAGATAGTCCGCCATGTTGGAGAGGACCCGTCCCTTAGTCGACTTTTACGACATGCCAGGATGATAAGCATCTGCACGCATTCTATGCTATTTCTTCACTCCCAGTGCAGCAGAGGAGATTATGTAAAGATTGTCCCTGATTTATTTACTTATTTAATAATGCAAAAAATCTTTATGTGCAATTGATTCATGTCGACTATCGAGAAAAAGTAGGTTTTTTAGAACCATCCTATTATTTTCTTTACCTCGAATCACCTAAGTTAATAAAGGGCACTCTTTCTTTTATCACGCGCGCGCGTAAAAGCATCTGTCACTTTTTAACCTTTTGGCCGCCAAGCATGTCTGAGAAGTAACACGAATTTCAACTTTAAGTCAAGGTAATGAAGGACGTTTTTACCCCGTATTCGCTGACGGCTGCAGCCTACTGTGGCGGTCAAAAGGTTAATAAATCACAGGACGAATGCTTTATGTGTGCGGTAAGAATTAGTGTCCTTTGGGGGCAGTACCCTAGCAAGGTGTACAAGAGGATAAGTCTCTATCTCTAAGTGTATCTCTCTCACATTAATGCCGACGAAAGAGTTAGAGAGATAAGTTATCCCCGTCGTCAGGTGATGTCCGAGCAACACAGGCTCACGCAAACAGCCCGCGTCCCTAACGTAGGCCGCTGATCGATCAGTGACGAGTACATATTCAAATTTGCACCGAATAACGTTATGCTTAGAGTCTAAATTAATATTTTCGTTTATCCGCTACCAGCTTCTACGTACGTTGGAGAATCACACTACAGATCGCGTGATTCGATCTCCAATATTGTACTGACTTACTTAATTCCTATTATAAACGTTGCAATCAACCCGTCAAGACAGGTGTATCGTGACAGCCACTTTGGCCAAACCGTATTAAAATAAAACGCTTGTAAAAAGCCGACCTCCGACCCCGCCGTAATCACTTAAGGCGATATTGCTCAAAGTGTAATTAGACGAAAAGTGATATGGTGAAAAATATTAAGTTAGAAGGCGAAAATGTTGCAATATTGAAGAATTACTGGCGATCAGGAAAGTCCGTTATACGTTTAAATACATACGGTATACTTTTGACGTTTCTACTTTTTAATTTTAAAGCAGGTCTTCATTAACTCGTAAGTTTTATTTACCAGAAATATGGAGGGTTGAAAAAAAAAAGGAAAAATATTTACAGTTAGGTACCACCTACCTGCAAGAGAAGCCTATAACGGAATTTTATGCATGTGTTTATTGAGATTCTGTATACGTAGTAGTTAGTTCCGTTCCGATGACTACACCCAGCCAGTAGTTCTGCTGCAAGGACGTGGATATGTTGAACCACGCCAGAGAGGTAGGGACAGACGGGCTCAATAGACGTGTTCAGGGGGACACGCTGGCACCACACGAGCAGTCGGTCGGAGGAGTATAGGAACCTTAACAGCCTCCGGTCTGAGAGCTGCTCATGTTCAGACAGCGTGGCCGCCCGTACCCGTTTACGCTTCCCCCCTCTCATACTGAATTAAGGATTTGACACATCAATATCAATTCAATTGTCCTCAAAATTAGTTGCCTATTGCAAAACCGGTGTAATCACTATTACGCAATTTGTAGTGAAATTACATATAAGGAAAGGGTTGCATCAAATATATGGCCTTATTACCGTGTCCTTATTAAAATCTCCGTAACGAGAGGTCACGGGATCGTCGCGTGCGCATCCGAGATCCACTTAGAGGACTCTATCTTGAACCGGCAGCCATACAAATATATACAAATATAATTACAGCGATATAAAGAAAGACTTGCGTGCGAGACTCGTTTTCAAACTGGAATCACACCAAAGTACGGGAGATTTTAGAATATACTTATGGTTTTGTTAGTCGAAGCCCAGAATATTCAAATAAAGACCCTCACTTTCAAAGTCAAAGTCAAAGTCAAACTATCTTTATTCAATTTAGGCTTTTACAAGCTCTTATGAAGGTCAAGGAATGAATCTACCACCGGTTCGGAAAAAATCCTCTACTGAGAAGAGCCGGCAAGAAACTCGGTGAGGTATCATTTTTTCAAATCAGTATACATATAAGTCAACAATGATGTCTACAGTTTTATACAAATCTAAGTATATACCACAGCAGGTACGCTCATCGAGACCCAGGGATCGCCGGTGCAGGTCACGATTTAAGCCAAACGTCCCTGTCCATGACGTAGTCTTTTACTGAGTAATATGCCCTAGAAATAAGAATTCGCTTTACAGTAGAGACTTTATAGTAATCTGAATGTATCCGAGATATTCAAATCTAAAGTCTCACGCACTATAATTATAAAGGTTTACTTGATGCTTCAATCAATTAACTGCAGCGGCAGTCACTGCTGAACATTGCAAGATAGAAAAAAAATTGGGCAGTATTGTGTCGGGCTTAAGACTTGCTTGACGTTTATTCAAAGTAACAAGTCAGAAAGACTTAGTCCAATCCATGAGTCTCTTACTGAATATTCGTCACTTAAAAATAAAAGTGACGCAGTCTAACGCCAAAATAAACGCTATTCCTCTTAAAATAAGACCACTGTGCAATAAATAATCCCTGCTATTTTTGCTAAATCTATTACAGCTTAACCATGTTTTAATGTATTAATGCCATGGTTTTTTTTTTTTTTTTTTAATTGATTGTTGATTTAATTAGTATGGATAAACAATAAAATAAACTTATATAATATCACGTAAAATTAATTAAATCTAATAAAAACTGAATAATAACACTAAATAAAATTAATTAAATCTAAGTAAAAGCTAAATTAAATCTAAAACAGGTCCCCGTGGCATTGTGCCGAAGATGCTGGCAGCGTTTCCTCGCTGTATCGCTTTTATTTAATTACATTTTACAGTACTTATATAATTGTTAGTTTGTCTCATAGGAGAAGTGAATAGCAGAGTGAATTGGGCTCGGGCTGCAGCTTGAATCCCTCTATATACCTACTCAGCGGCTCTAACATGCATGCCACAAAGATAAATTAAACCCGTTTATCTCTATGACTATCTCTTTCGTCGGCACTAGTGTGAGAGAGACGCACTTAGAGATAATACGGTCTATCTTATCTTTGTGTCATGCATGTTAGGGCCGCAGGATTCTTCTTTAGAATGCCTCGCTCCGCTCATGAATCCTTTGTTGCGCTCCGGATTTAATATTTTGCCCTCGACCTAAATATACCACTTTGGTCCCATGTGACACATCTACTATTTCTTTTTCTGTTTCTGTGAGCGAACGGTATCAAGTGGTACACTTTTTTTCAGTGTGCCCTATTAAGATGTAATGTACATAATGTGATTCAGTTTTGATAATGACTTTAATGGTTTAATCGTGGGTTCGTTATTATAAATTATATGTATTATTGATGTGTCAAAACATGATGATAGTTATTTGGCTAATTTATTGAAAGACGTGCTAAATGTATGGGTATTTTAGAGTTCGTTCAAAGGAGAAAGGCAAGTTGAAACTATACATGACGTTTTTGAAGAACATTAATTATAGACACTCTTGTCTATACGTAAGGTAGGTTTTTTATTTTCAGATGCGGTCGTGTTTGCTGCGAAAATAATAAGAGCTACTATATCGTAGCAAAATAATTTTCGATATCGCTTGAGCTATGTCAAATATAGCCCCAGTTCAACGCAAAGGAAACACAAGGCCTGCCAAAAAACAAACAAATTGACCCAAGTCGACCTAAGAAGTAAAAGCAACTCTATAATCACATTGAAACTTTCATTATTAGCTATTGTTGATTTTTGTAAAAAGCGAAACGAATCGGGCAACATATTCGACACGTATGCTGACAAATCATGAAACATCTTCATTAGGAAAAAATGACATTTTAATTTTTTTGATGTTTTGACAACGGTGTCATTTTAGGTGTGTACTGTAATAGAAGAAGTTCAATAGGAACTTGTAATATCTGTTATATAAACCTGCATTGTTTTAAACTGCAATTTTTCTGCAAGCTTTTTTGCCCATTGCACTTTAATATTGCAATAAATTGCGTAAACAAAATTTCGTGTCTGCGCTGTTGACCGTTGGAGAGTTCCTTCATCTGGAGCAAACCCTGGATGTCCATTCAGGTCATGCTTGCCATAAAAATACATTGTTATCGGAACTAAACCAATATGTAAGAATTCAGCTCCGTAGGATAAGAGGAAGTACTTCTAATTCAGCTTGCAAGATTTGACCCGTACATACAAACATTAATAATAAATTTTTAATTCGGACAACAAAGATCCATAATGGTACACGGTATACAAAAAATTTCTAAGATTACTGATTACAAATAATTAATTAAAGTTAATAATAATACAATAAAATTACAATACAATACAATTTCAATTACATAAAATTAAATTAAATTAAAATTTCCCAAATTAAAAGTGATTCAATAATAATTCAAAATAAAATGTCAAACAAAGAAATAATTAAAATAATAATGCATAAAATTAACAACTGATTGCCTTTCAAATTATTCATTACAGTATCATATTTTATTATATTTCAATTTCATTATTATTACCTACATGTGGAGCCTTATTGCATGAAGCATTATAGGACAGTCGAGGCGGCTCGCAATAACACTCAGGATGCCATTGGCACTGCCACGGACACGGCTCAGCATGGATGCAGCTCTCTTCCTAAGAATGGCCTGGAAGCCATCCACGCGAGCTTCGGCAAACATACCCGAAGCACTGCAGTGTCTCGGCAGCCCCATCAACATCCTGAACGCGTTATTGTATTGCACGCGCAGGGCGCTGAGTGCCCTCTGCGTGTAGTTGACCCACAGATTGCAAGTATAAAAAGATGTACAGAACGCCTTGAAGAGGGTAACTTTCACTGCCACCGTACACCGCGGATATCTGCGGGCCAACACATTGTAAGTTAAATAAAAGCGTTTAAAAATTAAACTCCGTAGGATGAGGAAGTGGTTCTAATTCAATTCGCAAGATTTGACCCGAACAAATCAACTAACATACACACATTGCAAGTTAATAAACAGCTTCTAAAAAAAATGGAGCCGTTCTGATGCCATGAAACAACAGTAGCATCATAAATCCATTAACCTTTTGAACGCCACGGCTAACGGCGAAAAAGAGTGCCACGAGCGCTCGACGACGGCTGTAGCCGACGCAAATGTATGGAAAATAGCATATCATGGCGTCAGGGGCACGGAAATCTGCTGTCGGCTACAGCCGACTGGGGCGATGAAAAGGTTAAAATGGCAATCCATACAATACAACATGCGTAATAAACGCGCTAATAAAATTATTCTCAATCCATTATGTCTCAACAAAATGCATCGACGCAATTCTTTGAAATTAGACTTATTCAGAATTAACAGTTAATTTGCTTAGTTGATATTGAACACTTCTCAAGTTGCCGTTCACTTTAAATTACATAAGTAAGGATATTTGAAGCTTTAAACTTAATTTGAAAGCTCAGCCTAATCAGAAGCTGTCAGCTGTAATAGGCCTGCCGGTAGGCCTACACTTTATCTGCTGTTTGACCTTTTGCTTTCTAATTTTTAAGTAGTAACAATTTTGGCTATCTTTGATAAAAACTAGGACAATGGCAGAAAGTATTGCGAACGAGTAATAACAATAACTATTGGAATGTCAAGATTTATAATTCCGTACTGTGATAAAAAAAAAAACCTAATTATAGAACCGTTAGGATTTTTTCCTTATTTCTTTGTCTGTTTCACTTCAGAAACGAGCAACGCAGAGTGTACACATTTGAAGTATTACGTTACACTAGAACAGACATCTCAAACAAATGACAGCGAGCACTTGATGGAGGCGCGGGCATGCGCGCTGCGTCCGGCGGTGATCGTTTTCTTGCAGGCGTTTGTGCCATTTGGCCTCAACAGGCTTTACAAAAAATGAAGTTGAGGCGTCCACTCTAGTGTTTACACAATGCATTTTTATCTTAGTTACATATCCTCATAAGTCCTAGCATTTTAATGCTCAGTAGTGATTCCGTCCCAATGTAGTATAATAAAAACAAATTAATCAGGACAGACTTGAAATTAGAACCAAATCAAGCAAAATACCAGGTCTTAATGAGGTACATTAATTTGTACTAAATAAAGTAGGGACTTACGAGTTAAAATTCTAAACCTATGAACAGCTCTCAAGAGGTAAGCTATCCAGACGAAGTAACAGGAAAACCTAGTTAAATAAAACATCCAATGTTAAACTATCGATATGATAGCTAAAACTAAATATAGCGGCTCTAGCAAGGTGGCACGAGGATAAGTTATTCCAATATTATGTCTCAGTGCATCTCTTTCTTCGATACTCGTATGAGAGAGACGCAATGAGGGATAAGATGGGGATAGCTTATCCTCGAGTCAACCTAGCTTGGGCCGCTGGAATACATCGTGTTGATGCGCATTTTCTTTTCTTGTAACGCACAGAACAAAACAGCTACAGATATAGAATAATATGTTTCCATCGGTAAAACTCGGATCTCAATCGGAAGACGACGGGACCCGAAGTGTCAATTAATTATTGTATTCAATGAGTGACATGTTTATATTAATTAATATGAAACTTTATTATTTATTGTCAAATGTCAAAATGAAAAATGACACGGTGGTAGAAGTTAATTGAGAGAGCACGATAAAATACGAACTTTTCCGATAAAACACGATGGAAACTAATTATGCACTACATCTGTACTATGTTATTCTCTAAAATCGTACGACAATCATAAATTGGCCCGCGCACTCGTAGGCAATATGCGGAGCGAGGTACCTACGTCCGTGGCCGCCAGCGTCGAAACACGACCAACGTTGCAGACACGCACGAACATGTAGTTTATACGCACTGACCGGTCAAGTTAGGCTCGCCGGCGAGTTCATGAACGAAGTTTTATTTAAGAGAATCACACCACTGAACACGATGTGAGACTTGCAATTTGACCGTTTAAAAATGCCAAGTCATCAGACCAAGGTCGTTTTAGATTTATGACCCAGCAGAAGATAGTCTAAAGTCAAGAGCGAGCATTTCACGACGTACTTGCGCAGGCGCATCCTTGGAGCAAAGTGCGAAGGGAAGTGAAACGACAATAAGTCAGAGAGAGTCACGATTGTGACTATCCTTCGTGATGCGCTTAATATTTGGTATCAGAACATTATTTATACGTATA
The DNA here is from genome assembly GCA_947859335.1 of Tortricodes alternella. Taxonomy (NCBI): domain Eukaryota; kingdom Metazoa; phylum Arthropoda; class Insecta; order Lepidoptera; family Tortricidae; genus Tortricodes; species Tortricodes alternella. The sequence continues at coordinate 9,607,177 of OX401987.1, read as the reverse complement.
CTGAACACGGAAGCGGCCGAATGACATAAAAATAGAGATTGCCTGCGCTAGTAAGTTTTTAGGGTTCTGTAACGAATAGGTAAAATAAATTAATAAAAAATAAAAAAACGACAGCTTTAAAAAATATCAACTGTTAAAACTAAAATCGATGTCAAGTAAATGAACACAGTATGAGGGATAATATTACTTAATTTACTTGCCACCGACTTCGATATATCTAATGTATCACTTAATCAACAATATATCTGACGTTTCTAGGTAATTTACTTACGAAGGGCATTATTTTTAACCGACTTCATTTACTTTTCAAAGGGTTTTTGAAGTCGGTTTTATTATTTGTTGATTTTTTTTTCTTTTTTTTTTAGTTATTATCATGTGATCTAACGACATACATTTACTACATCAAGTAACAATAGCATAATGCTAATTGCTCATGACCCTTTACAAAATGTTGCTATCCAAGATGCAAGGACGTCAATCGTTGAGGAGTTCTCCTGGTTCTTCATCACAGGGAGATTAAACGTCAGTGCATACAGTCGTTTGACACAACTGTACGAATCTGTCGTTTAATCTCGCAATCGACATTCTCGAAAGCACCGAGAATTGAAAAAAAAAAAAAAATGAAAAAATATTTATTGAGACAGACATGTTTACATTGATCGGTATCCGGTGGACCCCAAACTAGGCTGAGCCTGTATCTTGGGACCCAGTGAGAAGGTTTACAACATGAAGCTTACTGGTTAACACTCATTATTAAGCTATATAAAAGATACTAAAAAAATAATAATTACTACATTATAATCTAAGTGGGGCCAGGCCTCTTTTAGTCTTGATTTATTTAATTTTTTGCTGTTTTGGAGTCGCGTTGTCATCGTAGCGTGAGTCAGCCTTCCTCTTGATGCAGTTCTTGGTTACCTCCATGGGGATGGGGTCTGGGTCCCCATCCCCACCTTTTCATTGCTAAGGAAATAAAATGCTAAGTAAAAAAAATTATACAAAAACTCGTTAACTTAGCAAAAAAAGGGTTAAAAAATAAATATTTTCAAACTTAAGTTCAAAAATTGCCGCTTTCGCTTCAACGGTTCCCGCCCTCTTTGTCCCTTATGTTTTTTTGCAAGACCACAGATTACAGCCACAACAGGTGTGCCAACATTGCAAGCGCACAATTTAATACAAAATGTTGGTATCAATTAGCATTCTTGCCAAATGTAACTTGAGCTCTTGATATTATAACGAGTGCAAAGGTCGGCACAATTGGTTAAGAAACAATATAGGCGAGTGTCCACCCACTGGTTATTGGCAGAGTGACTTTATAAACAAAAAACACGACATATGTTCAACGAGTCGATTGTCAATTACATACGGGTGATTTACAACCTCCTTATAACACCAACAATGGGGTTTTACGCCTAAAGTTAGAGGCAAAATAAATCTATTGGGATTTTTTTAGGGGCAGAACATTATTAGGCGGTTATTTAGGGGCAAAAAAAGTAATTGAAAATTAGCGCAAAATTGATGAAAAGCTTGAAAGATGACATCACTTATTGTAACTTTTGCGCGATCGCGAAGAAAACCGTGCTTATTCAGAATATTTGTCGTCCATTCTTAGCCTTTTACGTACTGATCACATTGATTGAGTATGGTATGTATGGGTTATCTGTGGCACGGTCTTACATACATGTGGGATGGTTGTAGTGAAACTAATGACTGATTTACACTGTTTAATTAGAAATATATGAAATTGTAACTTAACACGTCTTATCGTCTTAACGGCTAAGTCCCGACCCCTAACGTTCAATTTTTAAAACTAATCTTTCACTCAGTCTTGCGTTCTCTTTCACACCCGTTCATGCTTTTCATTTAACCGTCCCTTTCGCTCAGTAACATCATTCATGCACTCCATTCCACTCATCCTACATACAGGCGCCTCATTCGGGAACGCTAAGTGATTCTGTAGCGACTCGTAAGCCAGATTTCTCATCTCGCTCTTACGCATTACGCGGCGCGGGTGCGTGCTAATAGTCTTCTCGGAGTGTGTGTGATGCGAAAATGCGCCGGATATCGGAAATATGTAGCCACGATTGCAACAAATAACTTGTTGCCAGTAAATATTGTTTCTGAACCCATCATGGAGGATTTATAATATGTGTGTAGATAAAGTTATGTATGCAACTCTGCATAATTTGGCCTTAAAACACACGTGCGATCTTAATATGAAACTCGCCTATCGGCTCGTTTCATGAAAACCGCACTAGTGTATTAAGGCCTATCATTATGCAACCGTTGCATAAACTACAATTTTTTACTTAATCAGTGATTATAATTGTGTGTAACATTTATTACTGTAACCCAAAATTCCTCAAATTTTTCGGAGGGTATGCTGACGATTAGTTTTCGTAATTTCGATTGCCCTATCGAACAACAACATTTTCTGTATTTCCGATTTGTTTAATAGGCAATTCTTTTTATTTTTTTTTATTTTATTTGATTCTTGGTTCAAACCATTTAATATTGGGCACTACTGACAACCCTAGCACTGCACCAAAAATGCTGGAAAAAGTACGATCACTGGTAATGAAATAATCTTTGATCTTAAACTCAACAAACATAACTTTTCAGTGGTAGTAGTTCTCGTGTGAAACCTGTTCAAAGAAATAGACAAAAATTCTAAAGACTATTTATTTTGAATTTTTTTATGCAGTCACGTGATTTCTGGAGATTTATTGTTTACTTCGTGTGTCCAGCATGCAACATTTTTATATAGTAGGTAAAGGCTTCAAAAGGCATAATTTCAAGAGTCAAGGGATTTTTTTTACTTTTTTCCCATCCGTCGTTTTCCTAACTTCAACCCCATATTTTACCCCTTTAAGCTTTATTTTCAGTTTCTAAAGCCTAAGTATGTCGTGCCTTTAATATAATCAGGCGGGTTTCACTCCGCCTTTTAGGTATGCGCGGCCGTTGCGTTGCTCGGAGGTGTAAATTGCAGCAGGTTGCCGCTCGCTCGCTCGCTGGGCGATTCGCGCGTTGTTGTCGTTGGATGACGCGGATAAAAACTGACAACCCTAGCGTACACGAAAGAGCACGTTTTATGCGACGGAGAGAGAAGGCATGAGTAGGCATATTTTCGTGCCTAAACACCGGTTTTCTTAGACAGTGATTCTTCTGTACGTTAGTACTATTATCTATTCTGTGATATAATATCGAAAACCGAATCAATATCCGTCCAGTAGTTAAGTTTATCGTCGCCATATAATCAGACAAACATACATGAAATTTAAATACTATTAGGATGTTGTTCATTCTAAACCCCCCGTAGCATTTCACTGTTATCATGTATATGTACAGGCATTCTCCACTTTACAGTTTCATTATAATAATACTAGAGAACCCGCCACAGCTTCGCCCGCGGTATTTTCCAGATAAACTTTGCCCCTTATGGGATCGAATTTCAAAACTACCCCAAAATCAATTTACTAAAATTTCACCCCTACAGGGGTTGATTTTTTCAAAATGCTTTTGCAGTGCGCCTTTGTTTTTATTCAGAAGCCTAAATTCTCATTTTCATGTTAATAAGCTAAAAAATGACGGATTTACATACAAACTGTTAACGCCTTTTTCACCCCTTTAGGGATTGATTTTCGTAAAATCCTTTCTTAGCGCGCGCCTACATTACCTGAAAAATACCTGTACCAAATTTCAGACTTCTAGCTCCAGTAGTTTTGGCTGTGCGTTGATATGTCACCCGATCAGTCAGTCAGTCAGCTTCTTCTTTTATATGTAGATGTATAGATAAGTATTAGAATTCTAGATTTAGTTAAATGAGCGCAGTAGAATGACTTGTAATTCGTACCCATCGAGGCAATGCAAGTGTAGCTTCGATGTCGCTGCGCTGTTGCAACCTTTAATCCCACCTGTAGGTATCTTTTAACTGAGCATAATAACTAAGCGTAATGCCCATATCATGCCATGGTACAGTCGCGCATACTGAGCCATGGAGGCTTAATGCAAGGGATAAGAAAATATTTTTTAATTTGTTAATTATTTCTATTACATTTTGCATGATTTAATGTATGCACAGTTTTAATTTTTATTTCTAATTATGCTATTAGCATAATTAGAATTCAAAAGACGAAAATTTAATGTTTACATACAGCAATATCCAGTGGAGTCCAAACTAGGCAGAGCCTGTTACGTACTTCGGACCCAGTGAGTTGGTTTATATACTAATATTTTATAATAATTGGTCGTTAGGCCAGTCAGTCATACAAAGAGCCGTTTTAATATTACAAACTGGCGAATAGCGAGAATGTCTTCTGTTTTAGGGTATGACAGTGAAACCAACTATTTCTTTGTTAAGTGTTTGACTTTTGTAGACCAACTTCTCTATGTGCACGCGACTGCAGAAAAATTGGTCCAAATCAGTTAACATTTAAGGGGTAGAAATCATCGCCTTTTGTATGAAAAGGGTGATTTTTGCCGTTGGTTCACAATCCTCTTAAGAGATTATCTTAAATGCGACGTATACCTGGATTATGTTTCATATTTCAATGCTTATATTTTATCAACCGTTATCGTCGTTTAACTAGTAAAGTAAACAAATCAGATAATGTGTAGGTATCCAAGATGTATAATGTCCAAGACGTTATTTTAACATCAGTGTATAATTATTGAAAGGCAAGATTTTGTTAACACTTGTGTCGGTGAGTACGGGCACGGCTGAAGCAAGCTGCGCAGGCGCCATTTGCGACCGACTGCGATTGATACCGCGCGTCACTCATCGCTGACACTTGCGACACAGTGCTAAGATGAACCTCAATGGGAACGTTGGGAATAAATGGGTTATACACACATTAAATTATCTCCCCTGTGACCAAAAGTTAAGGAACCCGATTGCTTAATTTCACGTTTTCTTCATACAGGCCAAAACTATGCCTGATGTCCTAGGTGCGGATTATGCGCAATAGAAGTATCCACCTGGGGCGACACGTTGTGCACCCCGAAGAGATACAAGATCTCACTGCCCAAAGCATCTGGAACTTCCTGGATGCAACGAGATTAAGCAGTGAACTATGAGGAAGGGCTGCCACAATAGATCAGCAATGGTCGAAGCGGCACATATATGGCACAGTTAACCTTCAATAATAATAATAATATATGCGGATATAGTCCAAGTAAAAAATGAGGCCTCTGGGTCCTTAACTTTCGGGAACAGGAGGAGACAGTTCTGAACCTAAACGTGTTGGACCCAAATTCCAGTTGTACCCTCGCACTGGTAAAGCGTTTGTGGACTGCAGCGGCCCTAACATGCAAGACACAAGGATAAGCACAACCGTCTTATCTCTAAGTGCGTCTCTCACACTAGTGCCGACTAAAGAGCATGGTTATTGGCATGACCACTTTCCATCAGGTGGGCTGTCTGCCTGTTTGTCAGCCTACTCCTTTCTCTAAGGGCCGACAACGCATCCGTGATTCCCCTGGTGTTGCGGGTGTCCATGGGCGGCGCTGATTGCTCACCATCAGGTAACCCGCTTGCCCATTTTCCCCCCTCTTACTATAAAAAAAAAATTAGCATGGCATGCATGGATGGAATTGTGGTTGGTTGGTTATTTTAATATGTATGTTAGTCTGTACCTAAGGTATTTATGTATGAGTCACTAATGCCTGAAATAAATGGTTTATTATTATTATTATTAAAAAAGATAGCCATAGAGATAATCGGGTTTAACTTATCTTTGTGTCTTGCATGTTAAGGCCGCACGCAACAAGTCGGTACAACTAGGACTATGAAATGTCTGACTGTGATTTTAAAATTAAATCAAATAATTCTTACGCGGCAGTTGGTTAAAAATAAAATGCTTCTTTCGGTAGATATAAAACTTTATTGTAGAGTCAAAGATAAACTCATCGTTAATAACAAGATAATATACAATACAGGTATTAAGGCGACAATGGTAGGAAATAACATACGAGTAGCTCTTATAAACTTCTTTCTATGGTTCAGATTCCTTTAGCAGGTTGCAAGCGTGCAACGAAAAATCTTTTTGAACTAAAGTTTAATCACGAAATGGATTATAAAAAAAAAACCCCGCATATTATTAATGACACGACTTGAAAATTATCGACCGTTGATTTTTTCTCATATTTCCATTTCGTAATTATGACAATAAGCAATATCAATAATGTATTCGAAATGTCAACACAAGTTAATATTCGATTTGGATTAAGCATCCTAACATTTCGATAGTTTATTTCTAAATGCATTACATTAAATAATAATATTACAATATCAACATTATTAAATCTAGAGTGATATTTCTAAGTTATGGTAAGGCATCTTACATCCATTGAAAAAATCTCGTCCAATATTCATTCAACCTTTCACAAAGCCAATCATTCGAATCATTCATTTTAAGTATCACCAACAAGACTTTATTAACTTTTAAGAACCCAAATGTATCCATTAAATTTTACGCTTAGAAAAAGATATTTTTCGAAAAGTTGACATATTTAATTTTAGCGCATATTTAAACTTAAATATTCATTTCGCTTAGTTATTACAGCACCACGTTTTCTTCTCGAAACCAAGCTCTCAATGCCTAACTCTAATGTTCTTTATTTTAACACGTACATAGATAGTTCTTTGTTTAGATTTATGAGATGTGAGCTTAAGGCCTAAAGGTGGGAATTTAGTAATTTGGAAGAAGTCTCTTTAGAACCTCATTTATTTAAAAAATATGAAAAGCATATTATGAACCGCTATAAAACCGGCACTTTTCACGGAATTTTTACAAAAAGTACTAAACGACCATTACACCAATTCGTTCATTACCTAAAAAATTTACAATTTTCACCCTTAAAAATGATCAACCTTAACCGCAACAGTATTTAGAGTAGTCGTGGCTGGGAGGTGTATTTGATCCCAGTCAGTGCTAAGATGGGCCTCGGTGTCAGTGGCTTTGATCGTGAGTCCCAGAGATGGGACTGCGTTGGCGCAGTGCGGCAGTCGGAGCGTCACTGGACGCAGGAAGACCAGGCCTTGGGGACCGCACATTACTAGTGGGGATAGCATCGCTTCACCTGTTATGGAAAATTCATTAAAGTAGATGGTTTAGAGGTCTTTGCAAGCCGACTCTATTACAGGCCTACAATAGACCTCGAAATTATCGTTCGTCCTAGTTTGCAAACAGTTGAGAAGAAAATGAGTACTTAAAAATCCGAGTCGGTTTGCAAAGATTGTTTTAATTTTATGGCAGAAGTTTAAAATAGGCAATTTAGACAAAAGAAATTAAGATTAGATGTGCCTTTTTGAGCGTACAGGGAAATTGTTTAAATTGTGCAAAATTGTGGAGAAGTTATTTTTAATGTCAATTGTATTAGAGAATTAGATCAACATCAAAGATTTCAATCGTACAATGTAACACACAAACACAAATCGCAACATTTTAATGCATTATGTTATGCAAGCGAAGCAAATTATTAGGTTGAGCGATTAACGCTAACCAGAAAAAAGCAGAATTTAATACGAGCCTTTAAACAGTGAAACACTTTTTTAAATTTACGTTATATATACTGTAAAAGATGAAGAAGTCATAGAAGTATAAATATAGCACCAACATGATGATTTTAATACAATGGATAAGGAAACCGATAAAGTTTAAACAAATGAGTAGAAATTCTACGATTGTGATAATACTGATGATATATTATACAGTGTGGTAATGTATGAAATGGCTGTCAAACATACAATCACATGGTTGCTTGTACGTAGCATAGGCGACGTCTTCTCTCCTCAATCTCTAAGTATGAGTGTATTGTGTGGTAGAAGCTGCACAAATAAATATTATAATATTTTATCTTGTAACATATCAGTTATAATGATACACGTATACCAATACTCTACTTAGACGGTGATTCGTTGCTATATATTCAAAAAGTGCTGACCGGTCAAGTGAATATAAAATAGTGTGATTTGATATGTATCAGTGTCATAAATTCTAAATTGCATATATAAAGGTAATATTTAGTATGTATACATATATAGTTTCTCTACAACCTTCATGCTATTTCATGCATTTCTACAATAACTATTCGAGACTATCCAATATCGAACTAACTACAACCGTGAGACAATCACAAATTCAATTTTTTGGTCTTCGTAATAGTTAATGCCCAATTAGTATGTGCAGTCTATGCTACAGGCGCGTGCTTCAAACAATAAGCTTATGCTTTACCGTTGTCCATATCGATTGGAGGCCCCCCCACCCGCTGGCTTAGTCTCGGATCTGACACTGTAAAGTAAATCTTTTGCTTGATTCCAGGAGCTATTGCTTTTGGCGGAATTATCAGTGAAACACCCCATTGTCTGTCTTCCAATATGCCACCTTCACTATCGAATATACCCCAAGTTGTATGCGGACCGTCAGGCTGAATTTCTTCTTTACTCTCTGAGGTGCTTTTCTCAGACACAGATGCCTGTATCATAGTGTGCTGATCGCTAATTACAGTCGTTTCGTTTTGACTTATGGACATGCTTTCCGAATTTTCTTGACTACTTTCAGGACTTTTCTCAACAATTTTCTCACAGAATGTAACGGTTCTGTTTGGTTTTTGAGTCTGGTTTTCTATATCTTGTGACGTGTATGGGGTGCTTTGGGGTTTGTTCTCAAAGTTCATGCTGCATTCTGACGCATAGTGGGTTTCCATCGATGTTGTGGATTCGTAAGGAACAGGGGAAGTGGTCGCTTTTAAAGCATTAGATATATGTTCGATCTTGCTATGTAATCGAGGTGCGTATACTGGTTCGCCTTTTAGTATGCTACTTTCTATATTTATAGACCTTTCCTTTTCTGCATCAGTCTTTGATTCCGTTAATCTGAGTTTTGAGAAATCAATTTCTTGGAATGTATCTGTGTCAATACTTTCTTGTGTTTCGATCTTTGTCTGGTAAATAGGCTCTCGACGTGATAAGTGATTGGCATCACTTAACTCATACGGACTACTTCTAGCACTACCGTCCTGTGCTTGCAATACTTCTTTTGCTTCCTGATGGGATTCGTATATAACACTGTCTTTCAGTTCTCTTTTCGATACATACAAAGGTTCTCTCATTTTGACGGCATCGCTCTCGTTTGCTTCTTTCCTAGTTTGGTAGATCATATCCTTTTTAGCTTGATTCCTTTGTTTTATCATTTCAAGTTTCTCTTCTAACCTGATTCCATATGTGGACTCTTTACTGGCTAGCATTGCAGCTTTTTGCGATAATATTTCTTGTTTAGATACATAAGTGCACTCCGCTGATGCTGGTCTAATATCCTGCCTTAGTTCATTTACTTCACTTCTAGTACAATAATTAGACTCTGAACAGCTAGATTTGATTTCAGATCGAGTCGCATATGGCGATTCTGTCTGTCCTATTCGGGACATCATTTCCGTTCTAGGCGAATACGGTGGTTCACTCATACATTTGTTCATGGGCGACATTCTCTCGGGATAATTAACTGGTGTATGCAACCTTCTATCGGGACGCACGCTATACGGGCTTTCTGACCATGAAGTGTTCGGCGGGGGATCGTATGTTCTTCTGCCGTACAAAGGCTCTTTAGCAGAACATGAGCCATCCATTCTCTGCTTGAGCATCTCCTCTTTAGTGTTGTAAGGGGACTCTGAGAATCTCGACCGCAACATATCTTCTTTTGTAGAATAGGGGCTTTCAGAAGCCATTCTTTGCCGTAACATATGTTCTTTGCTAGAGTAAGGTGATTCACTGTATAGAGATTCAGACTGTTTAGCAATTTCCTGTTTTATAGCATACGGATTATCGCTTATTATTTCGCTTCTTGTTGCATAAGGAATTTCTCGAACATACTCTGATCTAGTTCCATAGGGACTCTCCTGTATACATTCAGATCTAGTAGCATAAGGGTTTTCTCTCATACATTCGGACCTGGTAGCATATGGATTCTCTCGAATACATTCGGATCTGGTAGCATAGGGATTTTCTCGAATACATTCGGATCTTGTAGCATAGGGATTTTCTCTAACGCATTCTGACTTAGTTGCGTAAGGTGGATCCATCAGCGGCATGCCTAAGGTTTGCCGGTTTCCATACGGATTCTCAAAACTCTGATCAGTAACTTCAGACTTACAGGCATATGGATTTTCACTAGACGTATCATATAGAGAAGCATACGTTCTTCTCGGTTTAGGGATAGGATCATACACAAGATGGTCTTTGGTTTGGTAAACTGGCTCTGGAGGTAGTGGCTGCGTTGGGTGGAATGGTTCATGTTTTGTTTGCTGCTGTCTTTGGTAGATGGGATCTATTCTAGTAATCATATTAAAGCTGGGTGACTGGCCGTAGATGCCGCGTCTATTATATTCTATGAGGGAATTCTGTCTACGTAACAGCGGGGTAACTTTGGGTTCCGTTTCTATTTCACACATGGAGTTTTGTCGTCTTAAACTTTTCATGAAAGGTTTGGCGTCGTATTCTCTAATCGTACAGACCACGCCGTTTCTGTCATCGCAAAATGAACTCTGCCGTTTAAGAATTGGTTTCAGGACCGGTTTTTCGCATGACGACGAATTGCTACGTTGCAACATTTGATTTCTAATTTGTGTGTTCCTTAGGTGCGTATTTAAGTCGCTAAGATCGGACTTCTCCCGTCTGAGCATCGGCATTTGATGCATCTGTTGTCTTTGATGCAAATCAGCGTCACACAAGGACTTTTGTCGGGACACCTTTTGAGAACTTTTCGTTTTCGAACGGAAGAGATCTAGAACGGCATTTTTAATAAACGATGGCTTTTTGGATAGTTTCTTTTTAGTTTTTGGTGAGAATGATTCGTCGCGCTCCACGCTCGAGTTCATGACATCTGATGAACTGCGGAAACCCACAACCAAACACCCACTTAGTTACGCTATGATAACATAATTTGGACACCTCAGATGAAGTCGTTGCGCCTGCCAAATTTGTATCTTTCAATGGAATTTGAGTTTTTATACATCTCTTAACAGGTGCAAAATCATTTATGTGAAAAATAACACATCAAATTTGGCAGGCGCAACGACGATAAGTTCTCTCAATTATCTTTCCAAGTACAATTAGGTAGTTTCATGAATGAATTCTACACTACTTGAAAGATCTGAAGTGTCCAAATTGAATGGCAATTTTCAAGAGGTGAATTTTGTAATTCCATAAAAGCATATTGAAATAATTGCCACATCAAAAAGGTCAAGAAATAAAATTAAAAGCATTGAATACAAACCAATGCTAAAAACTTCAGAAGAGGACAGTCAGCCAAAAACAATTTGAGAAGTGAAAGGACGAGAAAGGCAACTTAATTCAATATGCTTTCAAACAGAATTTTCAAGTTGCACTAAAATGCAGACACGCACTGCCAATAAAGTTGTCGTAACAACAACTCTAAATACTCTAATATACAAGGTTATTACAATTTACAGACTCACCCCGATACAGAAATAATGTATATGTTACAAAATATGTACTATGTATATTTATAACCACATACAAGACCGAAACTAATACTGTGGCCCGACAAGACATTGTTAGTCGTTTGTGAAGCGATTGGTGTTTGCATGTTAGAGCAAATTGTACAGGGCTAATACGGGACAGAAACTGCAAGAGATTCTTTAAGAAATGACTTTTGGAACATGCAATTTTAGAAAAAGGCAAAAACAAGTGAATTTTTAGATTTTAATTTATTGCAGACAATGGGGAACGATCAATGTAGTGCACAAGTATAAATAGTATGATGAAAATCTTACCTTATATTGTGCATGTGTTGGGGCTTCCTATATAGTTCGAAGGCGGATCCGCGTTGCTCTCGACTTCCTGCTAAATCTGTTATAATAAAATGAATTGCATATGATGAATCATTGTTAAGGACATTTTGAGACAACTGATGATGAGACGTTTGTTTGTATTTAATATTCTACGAAGAATTTAGACGAAAACCTAAGGCTATAGCAAAGTCTTTTCTTGACATGGTTTACAACATAAATAGAGAAAATATTACCTATAAGATGGGGGTTGTGTGGCAGATTGATGGCGCGGTGGTGGGGCGGCGGGCCGGAGTATGGCGGCGACTGCGGCGGCATTTGACCACCATAAGACATGTTCTGCTGACCAAACAAAACCACTTATTAGCCCTGTTGAGAGCGTTGAGAGTTTGAGACCAGTAACATCGTACAAAAATAAATAGACTGATGGCAGTATCTAAAAAGAAATCTGCAGAAAAACGGTTCATTCAATTAGATCAAATAATACCTATACCATTTTAATAGCAGAAGATGAATTTGATTGCGCGCCTGACTTTGGGTTTCCTATCTGTTTGCATACATTCTGGGTGAATACAGGAGACTCAGCTTGTAAAAAAAGTTTTATAAAGGCTATTGAAGAAATTGTCTTGTGTACCAAAACTATAAATTTGACAAACGCCACATCGATTGTCTGCCTACTGTGTTTTTTAAGGCACATTCTGCCATGTACGATGAAACTGTAGAATTTGCGGGAAATTTTACATTGAGACCTTCGGTGGAAGAATTTGTTACACTAAAAAGTTTGCAACATATCTGTGGCTCTTTTGGGGGTATTGGGTGTCCATGGGCGGCGGTTGACTTATCCAAAGACTACTATCGTTTATTAGGATTTCATCAATTTCGTCGTCGTCATCGTTTGAATAGCGCTCCGTGAGTCACATGCTGAGTCAGTATCCGATTCACTGCCCTTGATCTTGTGTTGTTGTGTCATTTTGTTTAACTAGTATGTGTTCTGTGGAATTTAGTGAGTATACATTTTTTTTCATCTTTCTTTTTAACATTTTTGGCACGTACCTGCGGGTAGCTGTTGTGGTGAGGCCGGTGCGGCTGCGACAGCGAGTGCTGGTGCGAGTACTGCGGGTACGTACCTGCGGGTAGCTGTTGTGGTGAGGCCGGTGCGGCTGCGACAGCGAGTGCTGGTGCGAGTACTGCGGGTACGTACCTGCGGGTAGCTGTTGTGGTGAGGCCGGTGCGGCTGCGACAGCGAGTGCTGGTGTGAGTACTGCGGGTACGTACCTGCGGGTAGCTGTTGTGGTGAGGCCGGTGCGGCTGCGACAGCGAGTGCTGGTGCGAGTACTGCGGGTACGTACCTGCGGGTAGCTGTTGTGGTGAGGCCGGTGCGGCTGCGACAGCGAGTGCTGGTGCGAGTACTGCGGGTACGTACCTGCGGGTAGCTGTTGTGGTGAGGCCGGTGCGGCTGCGACAGCGAGTGCTGGTGCGAGTACTGCGGGTACGTACCTGCGGGTAGCTGTTGTGGTGAGGCCGGTGCGGCTGCGACAGCGAGTGCTGGTGCGAGTACTGCGGGTACGTACCTGCGGGTAGCTGTTGTGGTGAGGCCGGTGCGGCTGCGACAGCGAGTGCTGGTGCGAGTACTGCGGGTACGTACCTGCGGGTAGCTGTTGTGGTGAGGCCGGTGCGGCTGCGACAGCGAGTGCTGGTGCGAGTACTGCGGGTACGTACCTGCGGGTAGCTGTTGTGGTGAGGCCGGTGCGGCTGCGACAGCGAGTGCTGGTGCGAGTACTGCGGGTACGTACCTGCGGGTAGCTGTTGTGGTGAGGCCGGTGCGGCTGCGACAGCGAGTGCTGGTGCGAGTACTGCGGGTACGTACCTGCGGGTAGCTGTTGTGGTGAGGCCGGTGCGGCTGCGACAGCGAGTGCTGGTGCGAGTACTGCGGGTACGTACCTGCGGGTAGCTGTTGTGGTGAGGCCGGTGCGGCTGCGACAGCGAGTGCTGGTGCGAGTACTGCGGGTACGTACCTGCGGGTAGCTGTTGTGGTGAGGCCGGTGCGGCTGCGACAGCGAGTGCTGGTGCGAGTACTGCGGGTACGTACCTGCGGGTAGCTGTTGTGGTGAGGCCGGTGCGGCTGCGACAGCGAGTGCTGGTGCGAGTACTGCGGGTACGTACCTGCGGGTAGCTGTTGTGGTGAGGCCGGTGCGGCTGCGACAGCGAGTGCTGGTGCGAGTACTGCGGGTACGTACCTGCGGGTAGCTGTTGTGGTGAGGCCGGTGCGGCTGCGACAGCGAGTGCTGGTGCGAGTACTGCGGGTAGGGCGCGGGCGCGCGTGGCGACACGGCGGGCGCGGGCGGGGGGGGCTCCATGTTCTGAAGGGACCACATAACATTACTTAATCGTTACTGATCTTTCGTAGGGGTTTTTTTATTGCTGAAATTCAATGTAGTACCTATTGTATCTTCAGTTCAAACAGATCGATTCGTGAAACAAAGCCGAAGCGTCGAAACTTATACGCTTGATGTTATTTTGGAAAGAGAGAGGGATTAGTGTTGGAACTTTTGTATGTATGTAAATGTCTGATTCTGTTCTGAATTTAGACAACCCTCGAATATTGGTTATGTCGAATGGGGTGTCGCTTGTGCGTGAAATGCAATGGTGCAGGTACCCCGTTCCTGGCGAGCAGCTGGTCGGGGGCGCGGTAGTGCTTGGGCTTGGGCGGCGGCACCGGCTTGTAGGGCGCCGCGCCCCCGCCCCCGCCCCCGCCGCCCGCGCCCGCGACGCGTGCGCTGTAGTCCGCCTGCGACAGCGAGCTCGTGCGGCTGCTGCCAACAAACAATTTCAATCTTAAAACGATATTCGTTAGCTTCAAATTACATTAACGTGCAAAAATAGATAGCTGGCGAGGCTCTTGTAGCTCTGACCTCAGATGAATTTGAATCTTACGTTGGTATTCACTAAGGTCGTAATTACACTGATTAAGTAAAATCAAAGATGACTCGAGTCGTTTCAACCGCCTTATACTACGATGGATGAAAGCTGTAAACAACAATGACTTGACTTTGAAAACCACATCAACGGTAGCTGAAATGCTTTACAAAATTCGCCTTTATTACCTGTACTTAGCGTGGTCATTGGTCGGCACGTTGGGGAGCGACGGCCCGCGCGCATGCATGGGTGTGTGGGGACCCGTCCCGTTCATGGGCGGCGGGCGCTGCTGCTGCGGACTGCGGAAGTTCTCTGATGACCTGCTGCAAAAGCACAATGCTGTAATTCCTGGCTATCCTACAAGATCCACTAGGTCTACTGGTGTACGTCATCACAGGCCTCCTCTCACAGTGAAAGGGACTGACGTAGTCAACACGCGGAACCAGTGCGGGTGCGGACCTTTCAGATGTATGCAAGTTTCTTCAGATGGTATCCTTATCAGTGCAGCCAAAAATCAAACTACACTTTTTCAGTAGCATTTCACAGATAGACTGATAAATCTTTAAACGTCTGGCTAAACTCTAGATAAGATGAGTAGTGGGCACGAAAATGTCCACCAAATAAAATTTTATGCCGTGGCAGCCAACTTTAATGATGGAAATCATCGCTCGCTTCTTATAGTAAAAGACGAATGTTATGTCGACGACATAGTGCTCTTACGATACATGATTAATGATTAATAAGTGGTCCTTCGAAACTAAGGCGATATACGAGTACGAGCATTTCAATAAGGACACCAAATCACATCGCATGATTTCAAGTTTTAAGGTTCCGAGACACGAGATTGCTTTTTAAAGTAAACATATTTGCACTGAGAGGAAGCATATGATGCAACGACCCCGTTTATCTGATAAAGAAACAGTTCTGAATAAGTGATAATACCTGTAATTGTTATCGGAACCTCTGTACTCGAGCGAGTTGTGTTCGTGCGGGTTGCGTTGCGGACTCTGCGAAGACATCGCGCTAGGGTTGGGCGGCGGCGGGGGTTCAATTTTACTACAAAATAAAATAAAAAATTAAGAAAAACGTCAGGTGTTTCACTAATTCAGAAGAAAAGAAAGAGCCGTGAAAATGTAAATACATGTATTTTTCGCAGGGACTCTTAACGAGCGCTTTCAAAAGGTTACAACTGAGTTGAGGCGCGCATGAATAGTCTTACCCCAATTAAATATAGCTCGTTCTTCTAGTGAATTGCTGTTATCGCTCCTACTCTAGAGTAGTGGCGTAGCAAAAGGGCCATGGCTCCAGGCGGCAAATGTCAAGGTATCGCATTTTGGAAAAGTATTAGAGCAAACTCCAAGCTTCGCCACAGTTTTACAAGAGCAAAAAGGAAACAAATAGTAATCTTTACTGCATCTTCACTATCATAATTTTAAGCCGAGGACATCTCATGCTGGACATAGATTCCCCCAAAACTTCCAAATCAAACGATCGCGCGCTTTTTGTGTCCAACGCTTTTTTTTTGGGGGAACTGGGAGGCCGGGATTTTGGTTTGGATAGGTCATGGCGCCCTTTTATCTATACCACAGGGCATCCCAGTTTAACAATTGGATTGGACCTGTTTTTCAGATGGGAGATTGCGAAAAGTTTGTATTGTGTGACTGCTGAATTTACTTTGGAGGCAGGGAGGAACAGCTATTGTTGTCAACGGCTTCCAGTCACCTTAACAAGGTCTTGTGGACTGCCGAAATCTTTTCTACTACTTTCAAATTCTTACTTGGAAGGAGGTGCAACTTTAAGGTCATCTGGTGCGTTTGGCGGCAGCCTGCAAGACCCGATTGCCGACCCGTTGTTTGACGACGGGCCGTAGTCGTAGGACGATGTGCCATCGTACGAACTTTGCTGTGAACAATAAGGTTTATTCAAACCTAATTAAGTATCTAAATACAACACCAGAGTTTTGTGTGAGTACCTTACCTATATAAAGCACTCGTTTGTATGTGTGTATCTGGTCATCGTCAAATTTGAGAGAGAGTGTTAAAATTAAGTGGTCTACTTAAGTAGGTACTTCTTTGATTATAGGCGCAAAGTCATGCGTAGATACAATAAATTTTCGTGGATACCACAGTTAAAATGCTTTAACAGTTTTTTGAAATAATTTATTTTATCTTAACATTGTAAGGTATCCAAGTCAGTTCCAAACTCAACAATAAATATTCCCTCACCTATTTACTGTTACTGGCCCTTAAGAAGATGGACCAGTCACACCATCACTGAGTTACTACGTACCGGGTTCCCTGGAAGCCTGTGTCGATCCAATGAACCCTGGCCTTGCGTGGGCTGTATGATCATGCTGGTGGGACGAGCGGTATACGTCGCGGTTTCCTCGCCGTTCCCGTCCTTGGGCGGGCCGAAGAGACGCTCTTGAGCACTGGGGCGAGGATTCTAAGAAAAGGAAAAAGTAACATGATAATGCTTTTTTAATGAGGGGTTGGAAGGTAGACCAAGTATTGCAAGATGAGCTGATTAAGTCCAGCAAGATCAGGCTTGTGCGTTTTTAAATAGAAAATTATCGAGAAGATTAGGTATACTTGAAATTGATAAAGAAGCTGGTAAAGATCCGACTAAGGACAAGGATTTGAAAGAGATTGAAAAATGCCCGGAAAATGTTATATTTAATCGACTACTTAACGTGTAAAAAAGGACAAAGCAGACACAAAGAATCGGTAGTCATCATCGAACTCGACATAAAAGGGCAAACGAAGGAATTGTAAATGGTGATGATGAACTTGATAATTGTGCCAAACTAAAAGATAGGAATTAAGTGGCCCTAGTAGGCATGGATATGCAGGCTATGCCTGGTGTCATGTGTGAATGTGACGCCCTCGCCAGAACGACAGAATGAAAATCTTTGGCAATGGATATCCAGAACCAGGGGAATTCAAGGCACTACCACTGCGCTCCACAAGTCACTTCATTGAAGTGGTGAAGAACTCTATGGACTAGTGTTTAGGAGAGGGATAGTAACACAAAAGATCCCATAGGCTCGAAGCGTATCCGCAAGGACACCACGCTCTAAGATAAGATAAGGCATGCTAAAGTCTGTTCGTCGAGAGTTGATAAATATTATGACATCGTTTCGAAATAGCGACTGTCGCTTAACTATCGGCAACTGTATGACGAGCGTCGCTTATCGCCACGCGCACTGAGTTTTGTGGTACGAGGGACGCAGATGTTGTCAAGTGCGGTGTCGCGCCGGGACGACGGTGGCAAAAAAAAAAATTGTTTTGTTCATATACACTATCGCGCCATATTTCAAATTAATGTCTTATAATGTGCGCGTCAAATGTCACGTAAATCTGCACTGGCCGAAAAAAAAACGAAATATCTATGACATATGTTTAAAACGCGTTGAGTATGGATATGACGTGTCTTATGTCTTTCTATAATAGGTCATTGGCTTCGAGTGTGTCGCTTGGGTGTTTGCGTGTTGCTTTCTGTGTATACAGTTAGGCTATTCAATAATAATATTCTATGAAAAAAAAAACCCTTTAATGTTTTATTATCATCGGTAAACATAATTAGCGTGCCGCTATTTGTACTGAGTTAAGAAGCCCTGACTTTTTTTATCATCCCTCGGCGAACAGACCTTAGTGGCGAGTAGTTACCTGCGGGTTGTGGCGCAGCGCGAGCGGCGGGCGGCCGGGCGGCGGCGCCGGCAGCGGCACGCCGCCCGCGGGCCGGCCGGCCGAGCCGCGCGGCGGCAGCTCTGGAACTGACGCATATATTAACTTGCCGATTTGCGGTGCACGGTATATTGGCGGAAAGGAGAGAAGGCTGTGCACGTGATATGAGTTACTGATTACTTTTGTGCAAGTCGGGGGAAGTCAAGATTTTTGAAGCTAGCTTAATTATTTATGCGCTTTGTTATTGTGTCAAGTGGGTCAGTATTTCCCTTTTGAAATTAATAAATTGGCTGAACAATTGATGACTGATACAATTTTGGGAAATCTGTGCAATTAGTCCATTTACCCGTGCCACCTAACTGAAAACTTGGGAAACGCGGAGATTGATGGTGAAATTTTATTAGCGCATGATGAACTTTAAAACTTTTTACTTTTCATTTTACTTTTCAAAATGATGACTTGACATAACAGTAAACTAACATTTAAAAAAAACAGTAAATTAAAAACAATGTTCTGCATTTATATATCTATGGACGGATATGGATTAACATTCTTACAAATATATCCAAGCGTATTATTTGTATTCAAGAATTCATCAATTTAAACAAATCTCTCACCAGTTCCATATAGCGGCGAGTGCGGTGGCGAGTGCGTCATCGGATTGCAGTGGTACGGTGGCGCCTCTTGGCCCATGTTCTGACCCTGTCCATTATGGCCTTGGCCGTTATGGCCCAAGCCGTTGCTGGCCCCGTTACCGTTGGAAGAGAAGCCGTATTTGCTGTCGCCGTAGCCACCTTGCTGTTTGGTGAGATAGGTATATTCTAGTTAAATTTACATGCCTCTAGCAACAACATCTTTCCGGGGGACTAGCACAACATGTCCGCGAGTCGTTTGTCGCTCAGTGCGTCACTGACAAACTATCGAATGTGCAGGTTGTGCTAGACGTGCAGTGTTTCACTATATACCCATCTGCTTATATTCATAATAGTACGCGCCAAAAACAACTCCGGGCAATTTTCGCCAGACGTACAGTGAGAAAATCTGCGATTAGTATTGCATACGCACATTACCTACTTTCGCACTAGATTAGTGAAAAAAATAATGTTCTAAAGGAGTCATCCTCTTGTTTGGGTTAAGCTTTATTAATTTATAATGTATCAAAAACCTTCACCTTCAACAACTTTTATAATCTCTGGTAGAAAGTACATTGTATCGTGTTGAACAATTACAATATTTATTATAATTTTTCTGGTCTCAAATGGACCGAAAAAAATGTGCTGAGTAGGTAACTTTGTAACGACCTAATCAATGAGTTTATTAATTGTTAAGTACTAACTTCGATTTAAGCCTAAAATAATGAAGGGACCAACACAATATAAGCATGAAACTACGAACCGTGTAAGGCGGCGGTACCGCGTCCGCCATGTGGTTCATGTCGTCGTCGCGATCCATGTTGTCCTGCGTCGTCGCTATCGACGGGTCCGACGACGACTTCACCAGCCGCGGCGCCGGCGGCGGACTCACTTCCAAGTCGCTCTCGGGACTCGACGCGTACGAGAGCCTATTCTCAGTGCTCGACGACATTGAGAACAAAAAGTCATCTGACAACGGCTCGGGCCTCTGCTCCGCCATTTTGTAAATCCGCCATTTTGTGAGTCAGCCATTTTGTGGATTTGCAGCGTCCGGTAAGGTGGGTTTATGGAATGGGGTGAGACAAGACAAATGAATGATTGCAGTAAAAACGTTGCAGAACTTTTGGTTTAGCTGAGTATGATTAATGGAACACACGTACAGATGAACATTCAAATGAGCGTAAACAATGTATATACGTTTTGAATGTTCATTTGTATAATTCAATGGTATTTAACACTGGCAGGTAAAAAATATATTACAAAAAACAATTGTTTGTCATTAAATCTTTGGCATGTGTTTTATGAGATTCAATTTAAATTTTAAAACAAAACTATCTACAAAAAGCAAAACATACACAATAAAAAAAGAAAAACAATCAACATAAGATTTAAAATAAATGCGATTTATTTACATGCAGCAAAATATACACACAAAGCAAATAAACTAAGTGCTGATAAGTCTTGTGTTTAACCTAATTTGGTAACGCTGTTTGATCTTAAAAGTTAAAGTCTAAACGTACCCCAAGTGTAATTCAGAAATAGGTTTAGTTAGAATAGTGTTGACGTCTCTTTCTGCTTCGGTTTTATCACGTTTTTCTTCAAGTTCTTCAAACTTTAATGTTGGCAAAGATAAATTCTTAATTTTATGAAGAGACCTTTCTGTGACCGTTGGAAGCGTCCGCGCTTCACTGAACCTCCCGGGATCAACAGCAGGCTTAGAATTGCATTTGCAGTTGGGAATTCGACATATTTGCCGCAAAGGCTTATCGAATTTCAATAATGAATTCGGCATTTCTTTCTGCAACCGAGTCTTCCATTCAGGAATTTTATTTTTAGTTTCCAGCTCGTTATTTTTGAAGAAAACGGAAGCAGGCCGGAACTGGTCCGTCATTGGAACGACTGAGGACGGCCTTTGGACGTTAGGTACTGGTGATTTGGGGGAGGTTTCTAGAACACTGTAAGGTCGGAAACCTTGATGCGGATACATATTGTTCTTAGCAAAGATTTGCGAAACTTCTGGACTTGTTGCTGTTCTTGGGCTGAGATTTCGACCTAAATAATACTGTCTCTCATTCGGATAGTCGGCTACTGTGTGTCTGTTTTTATTCGAGTATGGTACGCTATAGTTATTATTAGCCATGCAAGGTGTTATAGTTTCTGAGTAATAGTAAGGCACAACGTGATTTCTGTTAGCATCATATAGCTGATTGTGACGTTTTGTGGGCTTAGCATTAACATTCGACGGCATGTTTTGTGGTGAGTGCAGAGGCCTCTGGGGGGATTGGGGGTAGTTGTTAATAGGGTAGGAGATGGGATAGAAGGCTGGGTAAGAGGAGGGTGGGATCGGGAAGTATATGTCCGACACCATTTCAACGTGCTACACCGCCGCAAAGACAGAAGAAACGAAATTGGTTAATACATTGATGCTTACTATAGAAGTGACCGAAGAAATAGCAAATGTTTAAATGCCTCTCCACAAAAGTTGGCCCAAAATCTCAAAAGCATAAAACTGCATTGAAATTTGTTCGGTCATATAAATGGTAAAATCAGAAAAGATCTTTATAAAGCACATATAATTTACCAAATGCACCAATTTGCCTTTACCAAGCAACCATCTTGAAGCATGATGCGACATACTGTTGTAAATAGACAGAGATAAGATACCCTCCAATATTATTAAGTACATAAAATAAGTGAGGTATTCTAAAGCCTGTCACTAGATGAGCCAATACAAGTTTGTAGAAAGAGACAGGATAAGGGAGACCTAGGTACCGTATGTATTAAGAGGAGTGTGAACCTACGGCTTTTCATACAAAAGGCGATAATGATTTGCACCCCTTAAGTGTTAATCGATTGTGACCAGTTTTTGATAGGTTATCAGTCAAAACGAAATCAAGGTCTATACGTTTTGGTTTTTTCACTATAATTAATAAGTACATTCAGTTTTATAGTTCTTTCAGTATTCTCCAGTGCTCGGAATAGGTAGTGCCTATTTACCTAAACTTCAGAGGAGGACCTAACTAAGAGTGGTTACAACCACCAAAAAATATTATTTATTATTATTGTTAGCGGGATTTCCCGGGATTCATAAGAGTACCTAATCGACATATACTCAGACTCGGGGTCAAATTATTGACTAAATGCAATTGTTTAATGCCGATAGTTTGAATGGTTACGTTGAAAACTTAAAAGTCGACCTCGTAAGTGGCCGTCGTCGAACATCAAAATGAGCCCGAAATTTATTTTTTTGGCCTTTTTTTTTTGTGTTATAATATAGAAGATATTACAGATATATTCTGATTTATTTGTATTTTTTGTAAAATAAGTGTAGAATTACTAAGTATTTCATAAATATTTAGATCTTTGTTACATACATACTAGTTTATTTTATTGAACCTTGCCGCACAGCCGCACAGTGCGATGAAACCCCGATCTAGGTGGACAATATTATTTAAGCCTCAAAACCGACTCTAGTAGGTCATATTATGATGTCAAAATAGAAATGAAATGAAAGAAATTACAAAATCACATTAAAATAAAAAAAACCAGTATAAGCTGACCTATTGGTACTAAGAATTACTACACTCGTGAAGGCCAATTTATATTGGTCATTGTTTTAGGCAGTACAAATGTAGTTTTTGACACACATTTTATATTCATATTATTTTTCACAGCACTATGAAGTAAATAAAACAACACTAATAATTTATGCGGTTTATTAGGTAAGTACCTTACTCTGAATCGCTAAAACTAGGCAAATTAACGTCACGTAAACTGTGTTCATTTCGTACTTTTCTAATTAGGTCCAAAATTTTGGAGTACCTACGTCATGGTACGTTTTTCAATTGGTATACGATCTAATTCAAATGCAACCAATTTTGAGAACTCAATATTCCTGGGGTCCGGTTGTTCTTCTGGTTGAGTCAATTTCAAAAAACACGATGATACCGATTGAAAGATGTTTATTTAATACAAATTTGAATACATTAAATGTTTGAAACATATGATAACCAGTTTTTATTTCAATTACCTCGTTACACACATACACATTACATTTTTGATCGATTTTCTATACAGTACGTTATATGTCACGACACGCATTTTTCTGAATTATACTATTGAATTTTACTAATAATTTGACGCCGAGTCTGATTATATATCGATTAGGTACTCTTATGAATCCCGGGAAATCCCGCGAACAATATTAATAAATCATATTTTTTGGTGGTTGTAACCACTCTTAGTTAGGTCCTCATCTGAAGTTTAGGTAAATAGGCACTACCTATTCCGAGCACTGGTATTCTCATACAAAATTAATTTCGGCGATTTATATTATTTTATTCTGACTGACACCTTATCAAACATTGGTCGAAATGGGTTAACATTTAAGGGGTGGAAATAGTTATAGCCTTTTGTATGAAAAGGGTGATTTTTGCCGTTGGTTCACAGTCCTCTTAAGTATATTTGGCACTTATACAAGTGTCTTTTGTTGAGGTAGTTAAGCTGGCTCTATAGTATGTTTTTTTATTCACATGGTAGGAGACCCCAGCTTTATAATGGTAGCCGCAGACTTCAGAATAACACACCCAAAATATTAACTTTACATTTCTTGTTTAGTTTTTGAATAAAAATTAAAATATCGGAGCCACTCTCACCTTGGTCTCCGACACCCACAGCTGCTGCTGCTGCGTCCTCTGTATGAGGTCCGTGAGCTTGCTGAACCACGTGCTCTGGTTGGCCTCGCTCAGCGTGATGGTGTGCGTGAACACGTGGCCCCACACGCGCTCCATGTGTTGGCACTGTTCTAGAAGCTTCTTTGACGATTTATGGGCTGACCTGCAGGATGTTGAATTAGGTTTTGATGGTGATACTGATGCAGGTGACGATCGCTTTGAGCGGTTTGGTCTCCGTTCTTCGAAAGAATCCTAACTAATCAATACATATAAAACAGTACTGTGACTCACTTATAGACAACGCATAGCCTAAGCAGGTCCTAGAGGTTTGAAATTTGGAAGAGATATTCCTCGAGTACCCTAGAGGTGCACTAAGGATGGTTTTTTTTAAATTCCATCCCTAAAGGGGTGAAAAGAGGTGATAAAAATTGTATGGAAAATACCGCAGGCGAAGCTGTGGCGGGTCCATTAGTTATTATGAACGTGAAAGTGTGTTTGCAACGAATTGACAGGATGTGCACAGTAACAGTTGGGGCGTGGGAGTGGCATACTTTTTAAAGATAAGAAAAAGCTGGTGAATTATATATTTTGTTGGAATACTAGACCAGGCGAAACTTTGTTGATGACATATTATTATGAGTTCACTCAAAGGCGAAATTCTTAAACGACTCTAAATCTAAAGCAACAAAATGGCTTACTTTGGCAACCCGGCTCTCAGCTGCTTAATAATATGTTTATTATCAGCCTTCAGGAATATGACTATGGGGTAGAACTGTGCGTAGTTCAAACGATCCACGGCGTTAGGTGTGATGTCCAGAAGGGCGTGTTTCCCTCGCTCCATGATGGACCGAATGCTGGATAGACGGATGATGCCCGCCGATTTGGTCTTGCTGTCTTCTAGGGTGCTATCCATTTCTGAAATAAAATATATCCATGGTAATGGAGTATTCGGTACGGGGTTAGGAGTCCTAAATTTAGGGACCTAAATGCTTATCAAATTGTGTATTATGTGCGGCGATTCTTCTTATAATAATATAGTGCTTACACTTAACTCTCTCGAGACACACATATATTAACAGAACAGAACAATTTAAAAGGAAATTACTAGTCTACAATCCTTAGCAGTTTTAAAGATGTCAACTACTAACTATCCACATAAAAAAACATTTAACCAGTCAGTAAAAAGAAACCATTTTAGACGGTCCTTCCATTCACTCTTATCAGAAAGAAAGAAGAAACAAAACAGAGCACAAAAAACACACAAAAAGAAAACTAGAACAGTGCCAACTGTTACAAAAAGGTCCCAACTCAGCATATCACTTACCTATAATATGAGTTGATCAACCTCAATTTACCTTTTAAGTCGGACTCCATGGTCATATATAAAGCCATCCGTTCTATCCAACTACTACTAGTGGCTCCGTGAGCTGTACACCACGCGACAATCTTAATTTTGCCGTTGGAAAACTGATATCCCCATACATCGACATAGGTTGTAGTCAGTTTACCAACACCGCAAATAGGTTTGTAATCACAAAAACCCCCATAACTTCGCCAATTTGAAAGAAAAACTAAAAACTAAATCAACAATAATTCTATATAATAATCGAACCTGCCTACAAAATTTCACGAGAATCGGTGGAGAACTGCGACCTGTAGACGAAAACAAATGGACAGACATACGAACGCATTTTTGCCCAAGCTGAAACGGAGACGCTTCGCTCGCTCGGTCGATAAACTTACTGGGTGAAGCAAACTTGTCCGGCGACTCGTTGAGCAACTTGTCGCGCGCGACGTCGGCGACGGCGCCCAGCACGATGACGGGCCGCACGAAGCCGGGCTGCTTCAGCGCCACGCGCTCGTACGCCGGGAACTTGCTGATGCTGTCCGACAGGACCACTTCGTCCCAGTGCTCCTGAGGATACAGGGTGTCAACATAGAGTCGTGTATTCTAATGAGAAAGTATGCGCTATTTGTGAAATCGTAAGACTTAACTGCTATAGCTAGGAAGTTCAAAAGATTCATTAACTGTCAGTAGTGTAGCTTATTCTACCAGTGCCATAGAAAAGGGAGCTAATCATAGTCAGTTAAGGAACGATTAACATGTTCCTTAGTAAAGTTTTTTTTCATTATATAAGGAACACAAGGTGATTTAGCAATTGAAAAACAAAAACCAAATACCTCCTACTCGAGAAGCTTCAATGGGGTGCCATCTATTTGGCATAATTTTTAATGTCCGAAACTTATTAGGCATAACAAGTGTCGCATATTTTATTTTCGACGAATCTTAAACTTGCCGAAATTTTATTCGGCATAATTTGTTATTAGCCGAATAGTTGTTTTCCCGAATATTATATAGCAAATTATGCGTAAAAAATATTCGGGTTAAATTGAATATGCGTGACAGAAATATGCGAAATATAATTATGCGAGATTAGTTTCAGCGCATGTACAATTATGATTATACTGATTAGGCAATATAGAATTATGATATAAAAAATTATGCGTAAGCAAGGGGAACCGCTTTAATGAGGTCTTCTAAGCGTTTAAAATTAAGGGTAGGTATAATATGTACAAAAAAGAGTTTGAATATAGCTCGTCAGCAGTTGGTCAGCAAATTAATTATAAAAAATGGTTATTAAATTTTAGTAACTCATGTTGACATGTGAATGGTACCTTGCCAAGACTCTTGCTCCGTCGATGCGTGGAGCGTCGTCTCCTGAAGAAGTTGTGTTTCCCGTCGTTGCCCGACATCTCCTTCTTGGTCGCGTTGAACTGGGCCGTCGCCAGCTCCTCGGCTCGCGCTTTGTTGGGGATCGTGCCTTTTTGGACTTCCTGGTTGTTACGCCCTTGGGTAAAAGCATAGAGATCGTTTAGAATAGGGAACATGCATTTTTTCCTTCTTGTATTGGAAAGTGCTGAGTAATAGAAACCGATCTGTGTACGCAAAACATTATTACTTTGTTTAACTGTTTCATGAGTTATGAAGCTTTGAAAAGTCATTGTTCATACCACTTGAAAAACACTCCATACAAAATGGATGACGTCACAGCTGTCGTTAGACTGTACCAAATGTATGGCGTTTAAACGAAATCGGCTATTATTTCCGAAAATAGACCAACATCGTAGAAATAAAACATGACATACATTTGATGAGGATGCTCAAAAAACTAAAATCAGAACTAATACACAATATACATTTTTCACTAATTTAAACCCTTAATCAAACAAAAATGAATAGTCAAAATGATTTGCATTTTTCTGTAATATGCTTTTGTTTACATTTACTTTCATAATATATCATTTAAACCTCATTTTGATTCCATTCATGTTCCGCATGCAGGCTTGGCGTTTTTACAAATCAACAAGAAAATAAACCGAAAATTCGCGTCGGCAAAATCTGCAATCAAAAATAGGTACCAGCATGGCTGTGTCCTTTTAAGCATCGTACGTGCAACTCATTTTTTTCCATGATTTCCACATTTATGGTATTCCAGCGTCACATATTAGCGTGTAAATAAATGTATGTATACTGAAGGTAAGGTAAATAAATGCGGAATATTCTCACCAATCCTGTACACCTGCCAAGCGCCCACAGTTCCGTTGTAGAGAGTGTCCACTACGTGGAAAACGTCGCCGCATCGGAATGACATCTCGCCGTCGGTCGGCTCCGTGTAGTGGAAGTGTGTCTTTATGTGGAACGAGTCACCCGCTGTGAACGGACCACAATATTCAGTATTCAAAATTGAAACACCATATTTTTGAATGAGGAAATCAGTTATTTACGTCAGTGTTTGACTGGGACACTTTTCCGATATATTTTTAGGGATTCTAAAGTTGTTAAGTGGAATAATATTTAAAAGAAAAACCGGCCAAGTGCGAGTCGGATGCGCGCGGGAAGGGTTCCGTACCATTATCTTTAAAAACGGCAAAAAAAAAATACGTTTGTTGTATGGCAGCCCCCTTAAAAATATTTTATTCTCTTTTTTTAGTATTTGTTGTTATAGCGGCAACAGAAATACATCATCTGAGAAAATTTCAACTGTGTAACTATCACGGTTCATGAGATACAGACGGACGGACGGACAGACGGACAGCGGAGCCTTAGTAATAGGGTCCCGTTTTACCCTTTTGGTACGGAACCCTAAAAAGTGGCTGCTAAATGTAAAAGAAGCATTTGAATGGAATAACGTTATTTTGACCTATGTAGCATCTTACAAACAGGAAAGATTTCCTGTGCCGTTACAAAACGAAGAACTAACATCGAAGGCTAAGGCGGGAGCTTTGCTTCGCATCGCTCTCACGCTCTTGATTCGTCACAATCAACACGTACATAGATAGAAGCTAGGTACTCACGCATCTGCCCGCTAGCCACGGCACTGTATTCCCCAGGCGAGTGTTGCACGATGAGGTCAATCCTCTCCTGAAGACTCAGAAGAAACAGCACGGCTTCTTCTCGCGTCACTCCTTTCATTTCCATGTCGTTCACCTAGACGATAACGATTTTAATTTAAGTATTGGAAGAGCTCAGCAATCTCCAAAAAATTTGTAGACGTTAAAAAATCAAAAATCATTCGAGAGAGGGAAGTCGGAATAAGCAAGTCGTGAAACTACAAAAATATGTTGGGCATAAGTTCGGAAAGCTTTAACAAAATTAACATTGGACTTCATGAAATTAAATATATCAATGCGCGACTGTCGAACCTTTTCTACTCCTGAAACTTTTGATCTAAACAGATTTTCGAAGGTGAATCATTCCTCAAAGCCTTCAATGTATTGAAATAAATAGTAAGGAATTGCTCAAAGCAATTCTCGCCATGCTTACTTTTGAGGTGTCAGAACGCGAATCTGACACCATCGCACGACAACCACGGTCCTTGACATCCGTTTAAGTGACACTATTATAATTAAGTATCTTGTACAATTCCACAACCTATGAGACCGCGCCACCGACCCCATCGTCCAAAATGATGTAATAGCGTGTGAATCAAGCAATATTTAACTTTTGTGTGTATGTCATAAGAACTAAGACAACAGCAATAGGGTGTGTGTAAGCCATGGCGCTGGTGTTTGACAACCTTCTATACTTAAGACTTGTTACACGAAATTGTACTGATAGGCATTTCCTTCTTTTGAGATGTTTGGCCAAAACCTTCAATATTACCTTCAGGATCTTGTCGGCGGGCTGCAGGCCCTGTAAGGCGGCGGGACTAGTGGGCTGCACGCCCGACACCAGCACGCCGGAGCGGTTGCCGCCGCACAGCCGCAGCCCCACGGAACCCTCCTTCTGGAAGCTGATGAGGCGCGGCTCGCTTCTGCAGGGTGATGGCAGTGTGAGGGATAGTACATTACTGAACAGACCAGTAAGTAAGCCATAATGAACGAGTACGATTTGAAATCGGAGCCATAGGCGAGGATTTCTATGTACGCGTCCAGTATGGCACTTATTGGTCGAAGCTTGTATAGAGCTTTTCTCAAAAATGTATTTTCTATTTTTTTGATTATTAATTTTATTCCCATTGTACACCGCGAATTACCATCAGGTGGGTAGAATAAACTGTATGTCGTGATCACCGCGGGAGCCGGCGCCGCGCGCAACCCAGCAACCTGGGGCACGCCCCGTGCAGTGCATGTTATGAAATTTGTATCGTACTTACTGGACACTTTTTCATTCCGAATTCAAAACCTCTCTACTTACCGGACACTTTTGATCATTATCATTGTCTGGTATTCTTAACTTTCTAGTGACTTTTTAGAGATGCAACGACAACTTTACGTATTATTTTTTAGAAGTCATTTTACATCTTTACAGACTGCCGCGCAGTAGTCGCGCGGTCACCAGTGTGAAGGCCTGTGAAACTCACGCAGGCCGGCTTCCGATCCGCCCCGCTTCCGCTTCGGTGTGTAGACGCCTTTGACCTTTTGGCCGCCGTTGTCGACTATGCGTGACAGGCTATACATGGTAAAAAATACCTTCAGCCCCTTGACTTAAAG
Organism: Tortricodes alternella; assembly: GCA_947859335.1. Lineage (NCBI taxonomy): Eukaryota > Metazoa > Arthropoda > Insecta > Lepidoptera > Tortricidae > Tortricodes > Tortricodes alternella. Next base: position 9,577,474 of record OX401987.1, on the reverse strand, counting down.
TTGAAATTCGTGTTACTTCTCAGACATGCTTCGCGGCCAAAAGCTTAAAGAGCGTTGCTACGTTACACAATAAAATATGATATGGCGCAAATGAAACCTCATGAAATTCGCGGAGTAGTGGTCATGTTAATGGCGCGCGCTTATATCACTTAAATGTCTGTGGTGACGACTTAATTAAGTTATTTATTAATATTAATTAATTATGTTTTATTACTTACGGTGGTTTCCGTTGATTAGACATGCTTTCTTCTTCGTACAGCTGTCTTCTACTGCTATAGTAGTCTGAAAATAATAAGATTTCAATATTAAAAATACAAAAAAGAGCATCCAGAAAACATACAGGTTTAGAAAATTATAATAAAACACATTGAGTTGAGGTCAGAATGCGTCGTCAATACAAAAATAGTACATTTTTGTCGAGGCCGAGAAGTAAGCAATAGATAGACAAGTAAGTGAGAAGGCCCGCGCTCCTGTAAGTCTTTCTTATGACGCGTGAGGCGCCAAGACATACATAGTCTTTTCAAAATTAATACGAGGAAATTATTATCATTTTATGTCTGCCAGCCAGTGCTGCAGCGCGTCCGCTCGAGCCGCCACAGCACTATACCAAGCTGTGATTGGTCAATTACTTTTCATCACACTTGCTCGGAAAGGGTGTTATTATACGCAGGCGTATAGAACAGCTATAGCAGATTTAACTCCTCTATGGGCCCCGCCGTCAGCGGGAGTTATAAACCATACAAAATCCATAACTCCCTAGGGAGTTATGGATTTTGTATGGTTTCGGACTCCCGCGGGCAGTGCGTGCCCCAGGTCGGCGGAGCTGCTCGGGAGCCGCAGCCGGCGGGGCCGCGCGGCGAGCCGCAAGCCGGCAGAGCCGCCCCGCGCTGATCGCGACGTACAATTTGTTCTACCCACCTGATGATCATTCACGGTGTACAATGGGAATAAAATTTATATAAATATATTTATCTACACCCATATCATAAAACCTCCATTGGTTAACCAAAAATCAAAAACCGCCGCGCCGCGTTGACGTTTTGCTGAACGAAAGTAGAATTTTGTTGAAATGAATAGAAAAAGTTCATGTTTAATTTACATTTTAGTTGAAAATATGAATAGTAAGTAGTCTTCTCGGAGTGTGTGTGATGTGAAAATGTGCCGGATATCGGAAATATGCAGCCACGATTGCAACAAATAACTTGTTGCCAGAAAATATTGTTTCTGAACCCATCATGGAGGATTTATAATATGTGTGTAGATAAAGTTATGTATGCAACTCTGCATAATTTGGCCTTAAAACACACGTGCGATCTTATTATGAAACTCGCCTATCGGCTCGTTTCATAAAACCGCACTAGTGTTTTAAGGCCTATCATTATGCAACCGTTGCATAAACTACTATTTTTTGGTCTAATTTTATTTAATTTCCTCGCAAATGTGATGAAAAACATCGTGTGTATCACGAGCATAGGGGATAATTAACGAGAGTCTGTTAGAAGCCCGATGCCAATATTGCAGGCCTGGAAATAGGCCGACAATAGTAGATTGTTGCACCAAGCAGAAAGTGATTCATTATTGCGGCGAGTGTTGGTTTGGAGCCCGAACGCAAGTGAGGGCTCTAAAAACACGAGCGCAATAACAAATCACTTGATGCGAGGTGCATAATCTGCTTTTCTTTCTACTACTGCTAAAAGTTGGTAAAAAACGTAAAGGTACAGTTAAACCCAACTAGTGAAGTAAAAAGGATTTTGGCACCTGTTATGACGCACCCATAGAATTTTTATATAGCCTATGACACTCGCACATTCTCCCCGAATCTTAAGATACCGTATTTATTAAAATCGGTCTATTGGTTCTGAAGCTAAAGTCGAAAATCCCAAAATTTTCACAGAAAACTTGTATCTAGTCTATTAATTGTCATATTATGCCAATTTTTTATTAAATCTTTTTGTAACCCATACCACAGATTACATAATCCTATACTATCTTATCAGCCAGTACTTTGAGCATAACATTTTAGACGAGACAATCACAGTTCTATATGGCCGCCGATATGCGGCCTGTTTTTTTTTTTTCGAACAGTAAGTCCACAGAAGCGTGGTCGGCTGTCCCGTCGGACTGTGAATGGGCGGATTGGGTAGCTGTTGGTGTAAACTTCTTGATCAACCACCAAATTAAAAAAAATACAAAACAGTGCAATAATGAAATTTGTATGCAACTTTATTTGCTCTAGAGCAAATAAGGGCTGCTTTGTGCTGAGTATTTAAGGCCATTATGATGAAATTAAAGCGTAGTAGGAAGAAAAGTATATTTTGCTGGCCTATGTTTAACTGTCCAGAGATTACCAGATGTATGAGCGCAATTGTCCCAAAAATTTCAGAGCTGTATTGTGAATAAAACCATTACCGTCGTTCCTAGGTGGCGGTGGTCTCGGCGGCTGTTCGACTTCGTGCGACATCGGGCCCCGTCGGCTGTCTCCGGCCGGGCCGCCGCGCACCGGCGCAGCCACATACAGGTTCTGCCCACTGCTGGAGTACGCCGACGATATCGGCTCCGCGCCTGCGTACACGTTGTGCGATCCATCTGGGGATAGTTTAATAGCTTTAGTATTATATTTGCGTTTCACAAGTCTGTCGAACGGTGGGCAGTGGTTTTATGTTAAATGCTTTTCATTAGGAATCAATATTATTCAAACGCTGAGCTGATACAATATGTCTCGTCATTACAAAATATTGTATGAATACACGTATAAATGCACCAGCGACCCAAACAAGGTTGACATGAGCATAATTTAAACACCGTTTTATCCCTAAGTGCGTCTCTCTCACACTAGTGCCAACGAAAGAGATAGTCATAGAGATAAGACGGGGTAAAGTTAACCCTGACACAGCTTGTTAGGGCCGCAGATTGATTTTTCATTCAATTTCAGTTAAATAATCGAGGAAAGTGCGACGTTGCTAGTAGCTAGGGAGCTGGGTGCCAAAATTTCTATATGATTTGTTCGCTTGGCAGACCTGAATTGTTCGATTAATGACAATGTAAAGAACTACAGAAAAATAGTCTGCCACCATGGTAGCGCTGCGTTTTCAATTGACAGCGTTTAATTTTCTTTTTACAAAAATAGGGTGTGCTAAATCATTTGTGCGTGTTTGCCTCTTGGACTGATGGTCAGAATCATCCTCAAAACGATGAACATCGAAGATTCAGACGTAGCCTTGCTCTGTTTTATAACGGGATGAAGTTGCAAAAATGTAAATGAAAAAAGCTATCCTAAATATTCTTTTCGTAGTTCTCGTTGCGTCCATTCGATTCATTAGGACTCCCAGAGTAGAAAAAAAAGTTGGCAGACGTTTAGGTCACTGATTTTTTTTACGTACGATTTTTTAAAATCGTAATTCAAAAACGCAGGGACCTACGACTTTCGTTTACTGGACCAAATCGATTTGTATTGACATAAACTTTCATCCCTATTAATATGAAAGACGAACAAATCATATACCAAAATAGCACCCAGCTCCCTAACTAGGTAAATAAGCCTCTTAAGGTGTCTATCCCAACCTTTTGCCGTTCCTAAAAAAGAAACAAATGCTACACTTTCAGACGGAATAGCCATTCTTTTGGGCTCTAAATAACTGTTGCTAATTAATATACGTCGATAAATATTTTTCACTTAGATAAATACCTATTTGTTCAACTGTTTTGAAGGTAAGAATATTTTATTTGGCCTCGTCAACTCAAATGGTTTATTGTTTGATTGACGTAATTTAGATTGTTTTGTGGAAGTCGTTGGTTTTCGGTTGTAATAAAAAAAACCTGCCAAGTGCGAGTCGGACACGCGCACGAAGGGTTCCGTACCATTATCTATAAAAACGGCAAAAACAATAACCTTTTGTTGTATGGGATAAATATTAAATATTTATTTTATTCTGTTTTTTATTATTTGTTGTTATAGCGGCAACCGAAATACATCATCTGTCTAACTATCACGGTTCATGAGATACAGCCTGGTGACAGACGGACGGAGGGACGGACGGACAGACGGACAGACGGACAGCGGAACCTTAGTAATAGGTTCCCGTTTTCTAAACTCTTGACACAAAGAAAGTATTTGTAATTTTTAGAGCGCGCATTATCAAGATTAAGTAACAGAAATAACACATGAAGAAGCGTCAGTTTTAACCAAGTTATGTACCTACCAAAAATACTAAGTTTCATCAAATAGAGGACTCACCTAAACTGTTATAGTTATTCTGATAATTCCCATTTGTAACGGTCTCCTCCCTAATCAGTTCCCTCGTCACCACCAGATTCAGGCGGTCTTTGCAGGATTCTATCAGCTTCCTCGCTTCCTTTAAGGTGATGGCATCGGTGATAGCAGTGTTGTTGATTCTGGAGACGACGTCTCCTTCGCACAGACCCTGGCCGGCTTGGTTCAGCTGCTCCCGCGCCCGTAAGGTCAGCTCTTTGACGTATAACTTGCATCCGAGCACAATCCCGAAATCTGGAAGAACATAATGGGATTCGTTGACATAGTTATCAGATCGCAAAATGCTTTAAAGGAGCTATCAGCGATTAAGAACGACCTAAACTAAAATTATTAATGAGAAAGTGTTTATTTACAAATAAACAATTATCTTATCATATCTTACCCTTCTTTAATATCGCTTCGGAGCAATGAATGATAATTACGCGCTAGGATAGTTTGAGACCCGGAAAACGTAAATAGCTATTCCATTTTACCCGAGCTGCGAAGCAAAAACGAGGGTAGTGTTTTTCGCGAGTATGTAACTATGTATGTAGGTATGTAGTCATATCAGTAGTTACCTCCATTAGTTAGTTTAGTTAAACTACTGAAATGATTTTAACAAAAATACCCGTGTGACATAGGGTATAATGCCGTTACCTGAAATCTAATATGGCGGATGCTTGAAGACATTTTGTTTTTTTTTTTCATATTTTTCCACCCATGCGATATTGGTATCGAACGAAAAGACTTGACGAGATCATTCCAAAAATATGTAACATGTTCGTATTTATGAGTACTCTATATATATACAAATACTGTTTTGTTCATATGAAGCATAACACATATTAAAGTAAAAATATAAAAAAAAAAACTTAATTAATAAAACGAATTAAAATAAATCTTTATGAGGTTACCGGTCTGCAGTGTGCACTTCCCGAGAAAACAACAATATAAGAACTCCACAAGGAAAATATCGTGGGCATCTATCGTCACCGTTGAACCGTACCTTCCTTCTTCCCGTTCCTGGTGAGCGCTAGCTTGATGGCGGTGGGCGCGGTGGGCGGCGGCGCGGGCGCGCGGCGCCGCACCACCAGCGCCACGGCGGCGCCCGAGTCGCGCAGCACCTGCACCGCGCGCCCGTACTCCACGTTCTCCAGCGGTACCCCGTTCACGGACACTATGCGGTCGTTCACTCTGGAATAAACAAAGACACCCCTGAATGTGTTGCAGTGGCGAAGCGTCAAATATTTCCTAAGGGAAGCCGGAAGAATTAGAACCATGCGTGTGAGTCTGACATCTAGTTAGAGTAACATGGACGTCATTGACAGCTAGCCGTAGCTTTCTAGCTTGGTAAAGCCGTCAGGAATCGGCTTGTAGGCAGGCTGCGCCACTGGCAGAGACCACAGATTTCCATTTGCTACGATCCTGACACAAACCTTTCGCTTCGTCTAGGTAGTCTCATTAAGTTCTTAATGCACGCTCGCCGGTTTAGTTATCTTCGAGGAAGATTGAATCCTCAGAGACAGCCAGTTATCTCCGAGGAATAGATGTTCCTTATAGATAAATCTGCGAGGAAAATAAAATCCTCAGACATAGCCAGTTATCTCCGAGGAATAAATTTTCCTTATAGATAAGATAACTTTTGAAAAGAACAGTTATCTACGAGGAAAATAAAACGCTCAGACATAGCGAGTTATCGCCGAGGAATAGATTTTCCTTATAGATAACTGTTAAAAAGAACAGTTATCTGCGAGGAAAATAAAATCCTCAGAGATAGCCATAGTTATCTTCGACGAATAGATTTTCCTTATAGATAATTGTTGAAAAAAAAACAGTAATTCGGGAGGAAAATAAAATCCTTAGAGATAACTTATTATCTCTGAGGAAAAAAAACTTCACTCAGATAACCAGTTATCTGGTCATGGTTGTCTCGAAGGAACAAGGGCATAAATGCATTAAAATATTATCTCTGAAATTCGCGCTCCTGCGGCCCTAAGATTGACACGGGGATAACTTCACCCCGTCTAATCTCTCTGACTATCCCTTTTGTCGGCACTGCACGTCTAGCAACACATGCCCGGGAATCATTTATCGCTCAGTGCCTCCCTTACATACTTGACAAGTTGGGCCCTGGGGGGCTAGCACGACATGCCCGCGAGTCGTTTGTCGCTCAGTGCGTCTCTGCCCAACTTGACAAGTATGTAAGGGACGCACTGAGCGACAAACGACTCGCGGGCAGGTCGTGCTAGACGTGCTGGTGTGAGAGAGATGCACTTGGAAATAAGACGGGGTTAACTTATTCTCGTCTCAACCTTGCTAAGATCGCTACGTTGATGATATTGTTAGATTTCAAGGCGATTACAAAACTTAAAATTACGCCATCTATTAGATGCGGTTCTTTTATTTGTCTATTCCATATTAAAATTATTACCGTAACTAAATCAATATTTCAAAACATGGGTAAGCGAATACCGCGTAAATAATTGAATTATCAACCGTAACATCTTTACGAGATCTATAATTCCGAACGTCAAAACGCTTAATCTCAATAGTGTTCGAAATTCCGGCTGCACTCATCCATGAGACGATGAAGACGGACATAAAAACCATTTACTGGCTGGCAGTTATTAGTAGTCAAAGTGACGGATGCGGTATAGAAGAATAAACCCGTAATTTTGTTTGGCAGGGGCCCGATTTTCAAAGCATATTTGTCTAATAATGTTAGTGTTTTGTCTCGTAAATCAAAAGAGAAACTGAAACAAAACACTAACTAATATTAATTAAACTAATATGCTTTGCGAAATTGTTAAGAGGAGTGTGAACCTACGGCTTTTCATAAAAACGGCGATAACGATTTCCATCCTTAGATGTTCACCAAGTTTTGATCGGTTGTCAGTCAGAACAAAATCTAGGTCTATACGTTTTGATTTTTTCACTATAATCAATAAATTCAGTTTTATTGTGGTTTCAGTATTCCCATACAAAACAAATTTCGGCATTATTAGACTTTCTTGATCTTTAATCAATATTCAAAAAACGTATAGACCTAGATTTTGTTCTGACTGACAATCTATCAAAAATTGGTCAAAATCGGTTAACATTTAAGGGGTGGAAATCGTTATCGCCTTTTGTATGAAAATTGTGATTTCTGCCGTTGGTTCACACTCCTCTTAAGCAATAGTTAAATGTCCCTCCACTAGTTGTCAACTTATACATAAATGTTACTTTAATTAAAGCTCAATTTGAGTGGCCTTTTGTGAATTTGTCCATTAATTGTTATAAAGATAGTGGAGACAACTAAATATTGTCGTTTAGATTTTGAAAATGTAGACGACCTTACCTATTTCTACTAAAACTAAAATTTCAGGCAAACCAGTCCGCATGTTACTGTAGGTACCGTATAGGGAAGGGGCAAATACAGGACAGTGAACTATGTTGACACTTGACGGTAAAGTGAGGAATGTCACGCGGCCTGATTATGTAATCACTCAGTGTCCTCCCGGGCACTAAGGTAGTCTTATACCTATTGTCCTGAGTCAATCCTGATAATCGTGAATTACACTAAGACGGTTATTTGGCAACCTCCCGGTGCATTCGGAACTAAACTCAATAAATACGACCTAATTTCAAAAATAACTTTTGGCATAAGAATTAAACCCGAATTGACTTACCTATTACCAAAAAGGAGCTGTTACCGATATAAACTGTTCTCAATAAGACTCGATTTCAAATGGACTAATGGCTGAATTCGGAAAGGCCACTCAAATTGAGCTTTAATTAAAGTGGCGTTACAGTGACGTTTCTGTATGGGTTGACAACTAGTTAAGGGACATTTAACTACTTAATATCTAGTCAAATGCTTAAGCGACGTTTCTGAATTCGGCCATGAATCTCATAAAAACGGATTCATAAAACGTCCCAATTTTGGTTAAGATCTAAATGCACCGGAAGGGGACAGACCACCGCTAAGTTATAGTTTGGCCAGAAGCGTTGTACCACGCCTTAGGTGCGCGGCTTGACATTGTGGGGGGGGGGATATTTCTAACCTTTTCCCTTCCCCCGCACATCCATCGCTACCCAAGATTCGGCACAGCGCTTGTGTGAATGGACTTCCGATGTTAGTCCAAATATTTCGTTCCACAGTTTACTATGGCCAAGTGAGCTACAATAATGAAAGTTCTTCGAAAAGGGTCAGCAAAGGACAGGTGACACTGACACCCTTGGCACTGGAAACGTCCCCCTGGCATTGCGAACGTCCATAGGTGATGTTGATCGCTTAGCTTACCGCCTGGTGGCCTTTAAGCTTGTGGCCACTTTTGTGGTATTGCAAAAGAGCCACTTACTGCAGTTTCTCTTCCGCGGGTCCTCCTCGCAGTACATCAGACACGGCTATGGAGGGGTCCCCGCTGGCGAAGTGGGGGTTGTCCCTTCCCCCGGACACGGCGATACCGAACCCGTAACCCGGCACCCGGTTCAGACGCACACGGTGCGTTTCCCAGCCGCTGTTGCGCTCTGCAGTCTGGAAAAATGAAAGAAGGGTAAATTAAATACTGTGCATCATTAAACCAACGTCACTTTTTTAAGAGTTCGATGATAGATTGATGATTGATGAAAAGAAGCCAGAGATAAAATGATTTGAATATTTCTAGTCAGGGCGGTGTGGCAAACCTTGGGCCCAAGTCTAGAAGTGAATGTTTTTCGGCTGACGTGATGAGGTTACAATAAGATGAAAGTTGCTTTTAAATAAAGTGGTACTAAAAAAACGATCACACTGTTTTAGATCGACTAAAACAGAATGCAAATACAAATTAGCATATTGACTTGTAATTCCAAAACGACTTCGTAAAATCGATATAAACCGTGATAAAGTGAAGATCGTTACACAATAGCTTTGTTTGCAGATGCAATGCAAAACATTGACCACCGATCAACCACAACCCATTTAGATACAATATACCAATGTTGAAATTCGAGATGGCTCGGTACGAAATAGTATTATGTTATGTTACTAGAAATAACGAGGCGAATAAACGGAGTTTTGATTTGATTTGATGTGATTATTGGTACGAACTGAGAAGGAATGACAGTATCTTGAGACCTTTTGGATTATGCTGACGCTGAAGTATGATGCGCCGCAGCGTAATGTGGCATCTCATACATAAGAGTCGAACGAATTCAGTGTTTGAGAAAGATGTGTGACCCGAAAGACTTTTGTGACCTATGTTTATCAGACTTCCTCGGGTTAAAGAAAATTTTGATTTCAATTAATTCGCCTGTCATGTTCTGCGAATCGCAGTGTGTTGGAGACGTAACAGACACCAATTGTCAATCTAACATTAATTAAACCCTGAATATCAACATGTTTGACGAAACATATATTGCACCCGATATAAGTTATTGTAAGAGAAGATCTTGCGGGTTGCCTAATAAAGCATTTCTAAATACTTTAACATTATAAATTGCACATCTAATCCTGCATAAACTTCTGCAACGCAATATCGTTAGCCGATTAAAAGCGAAACGAGCCACGATTCGATATTAATGCGGTAATAAACAAATAATTCAAATCTAATATACCTAAAGGCCAGTTCTCACGGGGATTCGGGAGTGGCCGACACTCCTTGCTATAGAAACAACTATTAGCCCTTTTACACTTACTAAAGGCTAGTGAAATATGTTGAATCAGGAATAAACAACGATCAAACTTTGTGTACCTATAACAAGCAGCTTGCGAGAAATTGTGCTCAGGGCTTGCAACTAGGTATAGCAATACCTGCCGCAGCAAGTGTTAAGTTAATATCCTCCTCTGCTGCACTGGGAGTGAAGTAATAGCATAGAATGCGTGCAGATGCTTCTCATCCTGGCATGTCTTAAAAGTCGACTAAGGGACGGGTCCTCTCCAACATGGTGGACTATCTGTATGGGCGATGGGCTGATCACCTGTCACTATACGGTTCATCATACCATCTTAGGACTAATTAATCGAACGTGGCCACAAGTAGTCTTGTGGTTCTGCCCACCCATTAGGGATTTCGGGCGTGATGCTATGTATGTATGTATGTAGATTTATATCTAGTTTGTATCTGTTTGCCAACCTTAATCGGTGCCTACAGCTATACTAATAGATTAGGTTTATTTTATTTCAATATGTCAATGGATCTTTGCTGTCTGAATACCTAAATTAATTAATCATTGCTTAGTTAAAAAAATATACCCGTCACAGTAAATTATGTTCTACGTTTCCTATCAATTTTATAGTGAATTTATACATAGGTATGTATATCCAAATCTACGCAAACATATACTTGTGTTCCTCCTAAGTGATTCAACTATATCAAACTGCGTAAACGGTCCATTCTTTAAATTAAATTCTAATTAATTTTAGATTTACGCAAAAAATGATCCAAAACAAATCTAAGTTCTGCTTATGACATTTTAAACCTGCAAACAATGCTAAACGTATTTTAAAGCGATTCAAAACATTGCCCAATTTGATTGCATAACAGAAAAGTTACGATATGCGTGGACTTGATGCAATTAATATGAAATTACTGACCATCATTTATACCATATTTGGCCTAGCATAAGATATTGTAAGGCAACTGGTTGGGGAGACATGTGGGCGGTACACCCACATTGGACCTTGACTACTTCGTCAAAGATGGGTTAACTCAAACCCAGGTTTAACTAAAAGACATGTATCTTATGAGAACCTGTTGCAATTACTATTTAACCCTTAACCCACGGGTTAGACTAGGATCACAACAAAAGAGACTTACTTGTTGATTAAAAATAGCCTCTTCGTTACAAAATGTTGAACCGAGAAAAAGTTTAAAGGTCAGTTAATGTGACACATCGGTTGTTTACTTCCATTAAAACCTACGTCTGGCTGTACCAACATGTTTGAACTTGTCGGTGTTCTTATTGTTATTTTTAAATCCAGTAAAGTTGTATCGTTATTTTTAAATCCAATAAACATGTATAACTATTCGTGGTCGGAATACTTAATCATTTGAACGCCACGGCTCAATGCGAGAAAGATTGGCCCGGACGCCGAGTGACGGCTGTAGTCGACAAAATGTATGGAAAACGGCATGTCGTGGCGTCAGGGTCACGGAAATCTGCTGTCGGCTATAGCTGACTGTGGCGTTCAAAAGGATAATTTTGCTATCTTTGTCAGGAACAACACCTTATATAACGTTTAAAAAGACTATATTATGTATAAAATCATTAGAATATGATGCGCGAAATAAAAGTATTTATACATTAGCATACTAATTCCAAACATTACTTGTAATCAGATACTTAGATATTGCATCCGCCCACAAGTTAGTTATAGCTTTGCTAACTACAGAGAATTAATTTTATCTCTGAGCTTTCTATGACTCATCTCCGATTGCCTGGATGCTGTTTTATTTCCTTTTAGGGCATCGATTGGAATTTACAATAAAACTGATTAAACCCGTTTTCGTCTTCCTAAATAAGGAGTTAGATCCTCTGTTCTTCAGTCTCAGAAAATCCGCTGCCGAATTTCATTCATGTAAAATGCCCTGCCACCTGCCACATGATTAGAAAACCTCTAGGTCTTTCTCGTCATCATCATCTTGTTATCCGAAAAACTGGAAGCCCATCAAAGAACACTACAATGACCTCCTTCCTTTGATATTGCAGATTTTAAAGCTTCTCCTATCATCTGATTACAGATATGGATGCTTTGACGGACTGCAGATACATAAAATTAAAATATATCAACAAAAACTATTCAACTTTTTGCCCGTCTTAAATTGACATGGTTCAAAAGTCCAGTAACACGTCTCAGGAGAACATATATGTATAAGCGAAATGCCACACTTCACTCGCTGACTAATCACGAAATCCCCACGTCCTTTATAAAGAACAAAATCTAATATCCCCGTGTGAACCTTGCTGCGGCCGCGGGAGGTTAAAGACAGGGAAAAAAGCAGACGACCGCTTCAATTGTAAGGAATATAACACATACATACATACATACATACATAGCATCACGCCTGAAATCCCTAATGGGGTGGGCAGAGCCACAAGACTACTTATGGCCACGTTCGATTAATTAATTAAGGAATATAAGTATTTACTTACAAAATAGAAAGGGAGCTTAAAGGCCGGGGCAAATCAAACGCGGTTGCGGCGCGTTTGCGGCGCGAACGCGGGTCCGCACCGTTGTCGAACGGGGCGGGCGAATATACCATGCCACACCGCGGCGGCGCGGGACCGCCGCGGTCCCGCGGCTACTTTGGTGTGGCATGGTAAATTCGCTCGCGCTGTTCGACAACGGCGCGGACCCGCGTTCGCGCCGCAAACGCGCCGCAACCGCGTTTGGTGTGCCCGGGCCTTTAAGGTTTTCCACCAGTACATATTTTTCCCTGGGTGTTTTAATTGGGCCGTCAGGTTTATTAATACAATAAACATTGACGTAGCGAGGGTGAGCCGGCCCAACCTCAAAAAGTCTAGCCGCCCGGCCCAGAAACCCCGAGCCTTACCTAAAAACGCGGACATTCCCAGATTCAGGTCTTCCTTGCATAAGTAAGGAAAATGTTCAATAAGTAGGTAAGATTAAAAAACCGGCCAAGTGCGAGTCGGACTCGCGCACGAAGAGTTCCGTACCATTATCTATATAATGGTTCACGGTTTATGTTTATGTTTTTTTTTTATATTTGAGTTGATTGAATGAAAGGTAAATTGCGGTTTACGATTTATGACGTATTAAAAAGAAACTACTTACTAGATCTCGTTCAAACCAATTTTCGGTGGAAGTTTACATGGTAATGTACATCATACATTTTTTTTAGTTTTATCATTCTCTTATTTTAGAAGTTACAGGGGGGGAACACACATTTTACCACTTTGGAAGTGTCTCTCGCGCAAACTATTCAGTTTAGAAAAAAATGATATTAGAAACCTCAATATCATTTTTGAAGACCTATCCATAGATACCCCACACGTATGGGTTTGATGAAAAAAATATTTTTTGAGTTTCAGTTCCAATTATGGGGAACCCCAAAAATTTATAGTTCTTTTTTTCTATTTCATTGTAAAAATCTTAATGCGGCTTACAGAATACATCTACTTATCAAGTTTCAACAGCATAGTTCTTTAAGTTTCGGAATAAAGTGGCTGTGACATACGGACGGACAGACAGACAGACATGACATATCCATAAGGGTTCCGTTTTTGCCATTTGGCTACGGAACCCTAAAAATACAAGTGGTGGACTGAATGCTCAATGGCATACATTAACTAACCGTTTGGCGTCACGAGATAAGATGACTTTCCCTGGCAGTTTCTAAGCGTTGTTAAAATATAAATAATTCAGCGACGTTACGAATTGTGAATTAATTCGGCATTATGGCACATTATACAAACGGTCATTAAAACGACCGAGCTGACGAAAACAGTAACATTAAAATTTTAATTTAGGTATTTTCGTTGGGGCATCTTATATTTTAGTGCATCTCTTTCATCGACACTAGTATGAGAGAGACGCATTGAAGGATAAGATGGGGATAGATTATCCTCATTTAAACCTTGCTATGGCCGCTGTCGGGCCACAAAGTCTTTGATAAAAAGACAAGTAAATTTTTGCAGAAAAATTAAAGTGACGTTTAAGTACAGGCAAAGGTGAATCACTTTGGGGAAGCCTTTGTGTCTGTAGTGGTGTGTTCGATAAGTGTCCCATATTTAAAAAAGGACGAAAATGCACACACATATATGCTTTTCCATATCTACTCACACATACAAATGTTTCCCGAATGCAAACCGTCCGCCTACATATTAAAAAAAATCATTGGATTTATTTAATTTTTTTGTCCTTAATTTAAATCTAAAAACCGATCCTCTGATTGAGAGGCGCTAAGCTCCCACTGCTGACTTTAGTTAATATTTTGTTCCTAAGTATTAACCTTATTCTAATATATCTATCTAATGAATAATTTTGAAACCTATTTCGTAAACCAGGAACACGGAACAAACCAGGTGATCTCTTTGTCTGACCTACTTTAAAGCTAATAAAAAAAAAACGGACCTGTAACTTTTCAAATCCAAAGTTATCCAATTTCATCGTAGAATGAGTGTCACATAACATCAAATCACTTCACGCGATATTCACATTTAAGTATCAAGTAACCAATTTGTTTCAAAATAATTAGCAGTTAGAGCCGTTACAATCAGATTTTTACAGCATTTCTAACACAAACACACACTACTTAATCACACGAGTATTATAAATGGCCAGTACTTTTTTGTAATATTTTTTTTCTTTATAAATTGCGTCGTTAATTTTTTTAAATCTTAATCTTATGCTAAAGGTACCGTAGGCGTCCAGTGATGACGCAGGCTAACGCCATATGAGATTACAGAGCTGCCTTGTTTGAAATCAGAAGGCACTAAACAGTTTACGTTGCCGAAGTTAGACGTCCTCAGCGCTTTAATATTTTAGTCGGTGTAAGTATTTTTCGAGTTGTCCGGGTTATCATTATTAAACAAGAGCATTCAGTACTGCTATGCAAATGGACTACTGTTTTGTTTATTCAGTTAGCGGCGCTGTCGTGTCAGTATTGACTAAACATCTGGAGACAGCCAAAGGGAACATTCTTGAGGGTATCGATTCGATAAGCCCTTGCTTGACCTACCTCCTATTAGGATGTCTTTAGGGGAGGTAGGTACTCTACTTATTTATGCGTAAGGTTTCAGCTTAGACTAATGATATTGGAAAATAATTGAAGTTATGGTGTTGCTATGGCCCTTATTATTTGGGTTCATTACTTTCGCCACCAGCGGCCCTAACATGCATGCCACAAAGACAAATTAAACCGGTTTATCTCTATGACTATCTCTCGTCGGCACTAGTGTGAGAGAGACGCACTTAGAGATAAGCCGGTCTGTCTTATCTTTCTGTCATTCATGTTAGGGCCGCAGGACATTATGCGACAGAAGTGCCACGAACGTCAGGCCTTTAAAAATAACACCCTTCCTTTAATTGACTAACTAGCGTTTACAATCCGGCACTTATCTTGATTAGTGTTGTATTGAGCCTGCGGCGCTCATGGCACTGTTTATGTTTTTATCCCATCGTGACACCAGCTTTAAAACTGCATAATAATAGCATATAATTGTCTACTTGCATGATTTTTATTTCTTCTTTTATTGGAAAGTACTGACTAATAGAAACCCAACTGGGTTCGCAAAACATTACTGTGTTGTTTTTTTTTTTTCGAGATACGACCGACGTTTTGAGAAGTCCTAGTTCATACCACTCACAAAAACGCTCCATACAAAATGGCCCTGAAATATGACGTCACAGTTCAGTTAGAGTGTATACAAGACCAATGTAAAAAGAGCCCTGACGGTCATACATTTTATATGGCCATCAGGGCTCTTTTTACATTGGGCTTGGTATACAAATATATGAAATTTGCAATTATTTCCGAAAATACTGTTTTAGGCCAATATCGTAGAAGTAAAAAATTACAGAAATTTGATGAGGATGTCAAAAACTAGTAATTCAGAACTAAAAAGCAATACATATTTATTTTTCACTTATTTTGCCAATTTTCTACTCTTAATAAAAAAACGATCTTTTTGTTTCCTTGACATGCATTTATTTACGTTTAGCTACCGTTCCACATAAATATATTAATATTTGTTACTATAGTTAAGTAGCCAATTAGCATACCTAAAGTTGAAACATAAATACGTATGTACCCAGATGTGGAATACCTATCAATTCAACCTACATACTTAATTAATTAACCTAATTAAAGAAATATAATTAAACAAGTTGTAATAGATCCACAGTATCTAAATTTTAGTACCTAACTTTAAGAAGCCAGATTTCTAGCAAACGGTATGCGGCCACATCATTATTCAGTCTGCAATATGACCACATGCCACATTACAAAACACATCCATCAGTAATAAGTACCTATGTAAAAGCTTTAAGTACTTATCACCAAAGCGTAAGGTATTAATTCGACTGTACATTCATTACATCACACGCACTTTTAATTTGGCATCGTTGGACCAAACAATGGTAATTTTATACTATGAGGTGCCAGTAATCCTATCTAGTTGTTTGAGTCCGTGTAGTTTTTAAGAACTCGTAAATAAAGTTCAGTTTCAGATGGCTGCACTTTATTTAAGTGGCTTTTTGATGGAATGGTATTCAAATTACCTAATTATGATGCTATTCAGGCTTGTGACAGGTAACTTGAATAAGTATTTGCAATAAGTTTAAGAACTCTTTAAAGGTCGTTTGAGCTTTTGAATATGTTGTTAAATATTATTGAATATTAGTAAATACAATAAACTAGGTACTATAAAGAAGATACAGCAAAGTTAAAGTATCCCCAAATACAGAATGAATTGTACCTACTTAGGATCCTCATCAATAATTTATGTTTAATGTTTCCCTTCTCTGCTCAGTAAGTGCAATAGTTACAATATTATACTCTACTAGTGGACCCGCCACAGCTTCGCCCACGGTATTTTCCATACAAACTTCATCCTTTTAGGGATGGAATTTCAAAAAATCCGTCTTTAGTGTACCTCTAGGGTACTCGTGGAATGTCTCCTCCAAGTTGTCTCTAAGTGAGTCACAGTACTGTCTTATATGTATTGATTTATTTAAATGTTCGATGATCTCTATTTATTAATTCCATTTATTTAGTCTTACATTCACATTTAATTTAACTGACATTTGGTCAAATTCACAACGGCCTCTCAGAATGTCATTTATGTTACTTCAATATAAAGCTAAGACAGTCAAAAATGTATGGTTTGTACTTTGTTCTTTACAATGGACGCAGGATCTTAGGAGAATAGGTTGACAGACACTTAATTATTTAGTCTCTGATCATATACTTGAGTGGCATTTATTAATGCAGCCAATATGACCCTTGATAGCTATTGTGAAAGGATGTGCCATAGTAACTTTGGTCAGTCAACGACATTCATTGAAATTTATTAAAAAATGAGTCTGTCCATACACATAAACAAGAAATATATGGTATTTGTGCAGTCAGTATATTCTTTACCACGTTTCTACTCTAATCAGTAACACAGACATTAGTTCCACAATGTCGCAAGAAAAAGGTGTATAGCTAATAGAAAAATAAAAATGCAATATTAAAATATTTAATATAATTTGACACAATCATGTCATTGACATACTTGCTTAATACAAATTAAAACTATGAGTAACCAGGTAGCGATGACAAATTAACACCCTTGAAGCCTAACACCTCATCAGGGTCTCGTTTGAGGGTCTGTATTAAGCCTGGCCTGTTAAACCTAATCTCTGTACAATACTCTTGTTTTATGTGGTTCATTTTCTGAATAACTTTGTTCCTATTATTTAAATTTAAGTTTGCATCACGGAGCATCTTTGCCAACGATGGCAGATCATCTGGCAAAGAAAAACTGTAGTCTTGAGCATCAGTTTCAACATTACACGTTTCAGTCGGCAACGATAAAGCCGTTCTCGGACAAATGTGATCCTCATCGGGAACTTCTCTTGTGTACTGTGTTCCATCGTCATCGAAAACTATTTTTGTATTCCTTGTGCATTTACATCTTTCTTCATATTGAAGACCCTCATACTCGCCTTTTTGCCGTTTACTGCTACAACCGGGCCGATTAATGTTTAATAAATGGCCATATTTGGATTCAATTTTATTTATTACTGCAAGGCAATTTTTATATACCGTCCTGAGCTCCATCAAGTCACTTTCACTGATTTCCGTCACGTTGGAACCGTCTTCTGGTATTGAATCAAGCTTTCTTTTCTTGGGTTTTTTAGAAGAGCTTTTACTCCGTTTTTTCGAAGTATTTTCAGTTATTTCCCCTGATTTATTTGCGGTGAGATTATCACTAGACAGAACTTCACTATAGTTTGTAAGCTCCCGTACATGGTTGCTTATCATCAAATACTTTTTCGGCTCCAGGATGTCGGGTTTTCTTATGACAGATATTTCTACCGGAGACTCGCTTTCTTCATGAATGACCATGTCTGTCAAATAAGTAGAGCAGTACTTTAAAACTTTACCACCTTTTTATTCACTTTCTTATCCATAAAGATGAGGAATTCTTGCAAAATAACAACACGTGCACTCATAAATGACAGTCGTTTTTGACAGGATGTGTTGACATTTCTAGTGATGCGATTCGAATTGTTTCAGTCGATTTGATCCTCGATTATTAGGTACCTAACCTACAAAAGGTTACCTTTTAACTTCGTTACATATTGAGCAACAAAGATAAGTAAGTCATCACTCGTTTATTTTGTTTTTACACTAATCGCCAATATATAACTTTATATTTAAACTATTTCCATTCCGATAAACAAGCACTGCATAATTATTATTTATATCGAATACGTAATGTAATAATGATCGGAGAGACACCACTAAACTATGCATCATGGCCGCTGTGGAGGGAGGGCGAGCGCATGCGTTTCAAAATGGCGGCCTATCGCGTTCCGTTTTACCAGTTTCTTTTTTGTACTATTGTCAAGTTAATGCGGATAAAAATATCGAAATCGCTGAGCCGGTTATATTAGGATTAGGATCTATAGAACCTTGTCACATTAATATTGTTTTCGCCATGAGGTCCTATCGAGGATTACAATGATAATGGTGCGAATATAGACAAAGTAAAAAAATGAAATTTCATAAAAAAATAGTTTTAGCCATATTATGCTGCGCACTCCACGTATACTCTATTAAACGGTTTTTTCCATTGATATTATTTACTGCGCTAATGAAAATTGTAACTTTTTATCACACTAAAAAAATGAGGGGTTCTCAATTACTCTGTAATATTTTGTAAATAGTGGTAGTAGAATAACAAACAAATTTAATGTTCTGACTCTTTATTTTTATTTTTCTTCTTTTTTTTAGAAATATAATCCACTCGATTTTCATCCTCTTTTGTTTCTTCCAGTTCTCGATTTAAATTTTTTTTTTTCTTAGACTTTTTCTTTTCAGGGATAACTTCTTCACTTTCCACAGCAGCAGGCTCATTTTCAAGTTCTCTTTTTAATCTATTTTTTTTACTCTTCTTTATTTTAACTTCTTCGATAACATCATAAGGAATACTGTTATCATTTTCATTATTTGTGGGATTAATTTTATTCAAAGAAACATCTTCGTTTTTCAATGACGCTAAAATATTCAAATCCTTAACCTTTTTGGATTTCTTTTTTTTCTTACGTTCCTTTATGCATTCTACACTTTCCTCGGTAACTTGAGCATTCTCATTTACATTCTGCTCAATGGGTTCTTTTTCATCAGCTTTTTGTGGATATGAATTATCAAATGATTGCAACTCAAAACCATGGAAAGTGGTCTCAGGTTCAGCCTCATCAGTTGTTCCAGAGAATCCTCGAAACCCACAATCACCATTATCATATCTGTTTTCACTAATTGTTATAGGTACTTTATTTTTAGTGCTTAAGGCTAGCAATTTATCTTTAAAATAATCTACCATGCTTCCTTTTTCTGTAAACACCTTCTCTGTAGTTTTCTCATCGTTTTTCAATAATTCTTCTTTCTTTTCCTTGGGCTTTAGAGTTTTTTTACCAAAAATGTTGGCTAGTTCTTTCTCACTGTAGCGGGATAGGTCTTTCGCTCGTGTAAACTTGTGAAAGTGAACCCTTGCTTTGCTCTTCTTGGATTTAACCTCTAAAGATACGCCACTATGAGATTGCTGTTCTTTGTCATTATCAGCTGAAAATAATAATTCTGGTTAACTTCAACGGAAGATTTACATTTTAAGAGGCTAAACTTTGAGGTTATTTAAACAAACCTATATCGTGACAATCCTTTAATGATAAACATAACATTTAGTTATTTATTATAAAAAGGTTAAAAATCTAAAAGGAAAAATCTTAAGGTAAATGAGGCCACCAGCAGAGAATTGGTCTAGCCCCACAGATAGTTAAGATTGGTTTTCTTTTCCATAAAAAAATAGGTAAATTTAATACACGGCAAAATGTGGGTTAGACCGCTTCTCCACTGACAGCCTCAAATTAAGTAGCCTGAGAGTATGATAATCTTACCGTTCGACAGATTAGCAAGTAAAGCATTAAAGTCGTCCTCGTGTTTGGTCCACTGGTCGTTTCGATCTTCAAAGCCCAAGCCTCTCTCATCATTTTTGTATTTGGCCACGACATGCTCAACAATCCCGTTTTCATTCGCACCTAACCCCTTGCCGGAGCTCCAACCCATTTTTTCTAACATACGCTGCCCGAATTTATTCGAATCATTGCTCCATGCACTGTTTTTCGCACGCAGGTTAATCACTTTTTGCTTACGACGAGGCTCCGCTAGCATAGCCATGGTCAATAAAAGAAAACTAAATCTTCACAATACTTCACATCTCACACAACGTGATATGATAAATGTCAAAATGGACGATCCTACGCTTACGTCATCGCTCACTCAACCACCAATCATGGCGAAGGTTATTTGAACGTAGCGCTGCGTTCCGTTTCACTCTTGAGTGCAATCGTGTAGTGGTTTGAAAGTTGCCTTTGTGCTTTTTGAGAGTGATTGGGACCAGTGTTTTTTTTTTAATACGTTTTTATTGTTTAGTTATTTTAGTTTTCTATTTTATTACGTGTAATGACTAAAATTGAGATGGCATTGAATACAAAAGCGTAACGCCAAACGCCTAGATAAGCGGAACGTAAATAGATTAGTTAGTTTTGCGTTTCGTTCAACGCATCGTTCCGTGCTGTTTCTTTGCTCATAGTAATAATTATGTTTTATTTTCCAAGTACAGTTTAGACACTAGTTAAATTTTAATAAGTTATATTCATTATACAAATTTTACTCATAAAAGTTTCAAAGTTTACAGGTTTACCAACTTTTCTGTGACCTGTCAAAACTTTAACCAAGCAATGAAACACCTTTTCTTCCAACTACGCTTTAATTTCATCATTATGGCCTTACATACTCAGCACAAAGCAGCCCTTATTTGCTCAAGAGCAATAAAGTTGGATATAAAATTCATCATTGCACTGTTTTGCAATTTTTTTAACTTTGTCAGTTGATAAAGAAGTTTACACCACCAGCCACCCAATCCACCCATTCACAGTCCGACAGGACAGCTGACCACTTTTCTGTGGACTTGCTGTTAGCAAGATAATCCACATGTCGGCGGCCATATCGAACTGTGATTGCCCCGCGCCCCGTCTAAAATTGTATGCTCAAAGTACTGGCTGATAAGATAGTGTCAGTTACTAAAAGATTTAAAAAAATATTGGCGTAGGTAGTATGAAAATGAATTGAACAGATACAAGTTTTCTGTGAAACATTTTGGATGTTCTAAGTACTTTAGCTTCTAAACCACCAGACCGATTTTGATAAATAGGGTATCTTAAGATTCTGGGAGAACGTGCGAGTGTCAGAAGCTATATATAAAAGCTAAGGGTGCTTCATACGAGGTGCAAAAATCCTTTTTGTCGCTAGTGGGGCTTAACTGTACTTTACTTATTTTGTTATTAATGTGTAATGTAACCTGGTTCAAAAAATTCAATATTAATTTCAAACTTCATAGGTATACAAACTTTTGCAGTAGTTGATTGAAAAGCAGATTACCTATGCACCTCGCATAAGTGATGTAGGTATTATTGCGCTCGTGTTTTTAGACCACTAACTTGCATTCGGGCTCCAAGTTCACACTGATAACGATTGCATCGAGCCTTCCTCAAACGATGCGTGCGCCTTTGTTTAAAATATTTGGTGTCTCAATACCACGCCTGCTACGGTATTCTGATCATCCGTGATGGATGTCGATTGTCTTTTTTTCGTAACGGGCGAAGCATGATGGGAATTCGAGGGAGTGGCAGGTTGGTAGTTAAAAGGCGAACCAGATCCTGGGCAACAAGCTATTAAAATAATGAGATGTTCAATTTAGTATAGGTTCACATTTAATTGGGCTAGTAATTTTGGACGTTTTAAGAATGCAACAGAAAATAGAGCTTACATAATAGTATGTAGATTGATTTGCATCTGCATCAATAAGTTAAATTTCTTGCTGAAGTCTTGTTTCTGAACGTTTAATATGATTGGAATTCTTGATCATATTGAGTGAATAACGTCGCTTGATGGTGGCCAGGTGCGCTAGACCGGTTCGGAGAAAAGTAAAAGTTGGTTTTTGGAGGGATCCATTATGTCAAATTATTCAATTTTACAATGCTTAGGTAATTTATTAGAAAATAACACAATAAAGTAATACAATATAATCTACTATATAAACGAAATTAGAAATTAAGCTAAACCTAAAAAGTAAGTACCTACCTCCATTATGCGTTTGAAGCATAGAGGTATTATACATAGAGGAGGTGAGCCAGCCAGAAACGCGTTATCATGGTAGAAAGAGAATGAGCATAGGAATAGTATTCGCTTCCTTGTCTGTCCTAGAACATTTCGTATTGCGTCGTCAACGGACGGCGCGCAGCATGTTACCATTGCGCATGCGGCAAGACAAGGACAGTGCCACTATTTCTAGTTTCTGTCTCTCTTTATAGTGATACGCTTCCACTTACAGGCAGTCCTATGGCTCACCTCCTCTAGTTATAATACCTCTATGGTTTGAAATAAAGTACCTATGAGGCTCTAAGGATAATAATACCTACTTATTATTAATAATTATTGCGATTTCGCAAACTTAGGTATAGATATCCTAGTGCTAAATTTAATTTAAGTATGTAATAAATTGTGTACAGTCGATCTATCCATACTTACTTGTCAATATTATTTGATACACAAGTTTCTAACGTCAAAATGTACCATTTTTGGGTGAAATAGCTATTTTATCGTAAATAAAGCAAACCAAGGCGAAAATTGGCAAGGTGACGCCTCAAATATTGTCCCCGGTTGCGTTATATACAAGGAAATAGCTGTTTTAAGCTAAAAAGGTTTGTTTACCAAATAGGACCGGTAAGTATGAATCAACTGTACAGATCTAATGGAGAGGCAATTTATGTCTGAGTTTTTCTCATTTATGTCATTTATATGGGATCTTCGTGTACCTAAGTAGTAAAAACATCGACATCATCGGACTATATAAGTCCCACTGATGGGCATATGCCTTCTCTTATAGAGAGAGGAACTGGGCAGTAGTCCCCACGCGAGGCCAGTGTGAATTGGGGACTTCAGACACATTTATGAACTTCTTCGCAAATGTACCTATTCGCGATGTTTTTCTTCACGGAAATGTTGGTGGTAAAAATACACCGTAATTCCGTAAGTTCCGAAAATTTCAGTAGTTTGAACCCGGGCTCCCTATGTATGAGAGCTCGCGGTTAGACCAGTAGACTACCACTGCACTATAGACTCTGTATAGTTAGTACCTTAGAGCAAACTATGCTAAATCTCCATGCTATTAGGTCTACTAGGCTATTAGGCAAAACCTACCCAACGCATACGGCATACCAACATCACAAAACAAGAAACCTCGGGGAGATCGGAGTGGTAATGTTGGTACTTTACTTGCATTTCATTATGACACATAAACAACAGCAATTTGTGAAAACCAGAATATCGAATTCGAGTTTCTTGGTCATTTTCAAGATAGCATTTCTATGGCCGATTGCATTTTAGTGCAGTGTGTAATTGTGCTTAGGGTTCCCACACAGAGCCCGTTCTTCGATATTATATCCAAATAGAAGAGTAGGTGTACCTATGATTAGAGTTTCATAATGATTTCCATAAATACTATGCCTAAGACTATGACCTTTTCGCCGCAATTTTCAGTTCGCAGCGCGCAGGCCCTTGAAAAATTACACCCTATTTAAATCGACTAAAATTTTCGGAACTTCAGACACGCTTAGGTAGGTATATTGGTAGAATTATTTAGATTAGAATTTTATCATCTGTGGAGCTCGTGGCTCTGACAGTAAAGGAAATTAACCTCCTACCTAACCAGTTTTCTGTAACTACAGGTGCGCAAAGTAATTATTTTGCGTAAATCTACGCCCAATGATGCGGGTAAAATTCATTATATATGTTGCATTTAATTAAACGTCTTCACAATAATATTGGAGTTGTACGTTTGATCACATACTTCGTTCAAATTTATTAATTCTAGTAAGATGCGCTGCAATGAATTATTGCATCCAACTGCGTGTCCAACACAACCACTCATGTCCATTTACGACCATGGTGAGAGCTGCCATTCAGCCAGTGCAGCGGCTGAATGCGTAAGTATGGTCAGTGAAAACGCGCGAAAACATCTAACCATAAAAAAGATACCGGAATAAGTTTGTGGTTGCCAGTGTTACCACTTTCGTAATATAACTACATTATAAGCAGTCGTAAAATTTAATGAATCAAGTTACTAAACCTGATTGCCAATTAAATGTGGCATTATCATTTAATACAAATTTAATGGTTTGCATTAAATTAATATTTATTGCAGAAAAAGAAGTCGACCGTGAATTTCATTGTAAATTTTTTTGCGATGAAGAGATCAGATTATGTGCATAATAATAAATCGCTGCACCAATTTAAGTGTGTATATATAATTAAAAGTCTGTGGTGCTTGATGAATTTAAGATTGGTTTTGTGATCGGATAGTAACATATAAATATTTATATTTTTGCACAGAAATAAGTTTAGATTAGGTAGGTATGACTAATTACAATTAGGCAAGTTAAGAGAGTCCGTTTCACAAAACGAATCTAACAACATTGTTAGCTATCCTTGTTAAATACCTGGATTAATTATTAAATTGAACAAAGTTGGAGTGCAGCATTTGGTTATTTTCAGATTAAGACGGGAAGTGTCGCAGACGACCTACTAAGCTACCCTATATTTAGCAACCCGATCCTGCACTTAGACTGAATTAACGAAACTTTCGTAAAGTGAAAGGTCGCTACAAAACAAAGCCGAACCTACGATTATTAAAGAATAGAAAGGGCCCACTTTATTGAAACCAAATTAAAGATAGGTACTATTTAGCAGCAATTTCGGACGACAAATGGAACAGCTTAGCATAAGTCCTAGACCCTGTCTGTCTTCGCTTTCCATATCGTGAGACTAGGGTGAAAAAAAGGAAATACTTACCAAGAATTTTAAGAAAATGGAGACGTCACTATCCACAAGTGGCCACTTTCAGACGGTCAATTAGCAAAGGACGATGAAAAAAACCGGACAAGTGCGAGTTAAACTCGCGTGGAGAGGGTTCCGTTCGGTACATGATTATCTGAAATTTCCTATGTTACTTTAAACACCATAGACTTCAAATAGGTTTTCCTATAATCTATAGGTAAAGGACTATTAACTGTATTTTGTTCAAAATTTTAGGCTCAGTAGTTTCGGAAATAAGGGGGGGGGGGGGGGGGGGGGGAATGGTCAATTTTCGTCTATTTTCCTAAATAATTTTCAAACTATTTATCTTAAAATTCTTATATATATATTATTTTCTAATTTACCCCCCAAAAGTGTCCCCTATGTTTAAAATTCATTAATTTACGTTACTCGTCCGTGTTGCGGTTACCAACTTACATATGTATACCAAATTTCAGCTCAATCGGTTCAGTAGTTTCAGAGCAAATTGGCTGTGATAGACGGACAGACAGACAGACAGACAGACACACGAGTGATCCTATAAGGGTTGGTTTTTTCCTTTTGAGGTACGGAACCCTAAAAATCAATGAGTTAATGACAATATTATTGTTTAATAAATTTTTCATGTCCCTGGCTTGTAGATGTCACAAGAATATTTGGCAATGGAGTGAGAAATATTCACCGCGTCAAACTTTTTTTCGGCCTAACGAGGATGGCGAGTGCTGCGGTACCTAGTCTTAAAGATGGATACTGTGGAAATTCAGTGGATAATTCCCCTTAATCAACAACGGAAATAGTCGCTAAATAATCTCTTTTAACAATTTTTCCGCTACATTATGCACTACTATTCCTTCCTCTGCCCATCCCTCATTTCTGTTTAGTTTAATTTACTTCATGATCTGATTTCCGTTTCTAGAAAGTCTGCTGTAAGGTAACGGTAAGTCTCATTATGATTTATTTACGAATTCATAATTTAAGCAATCATTGATCACAATAAAATTATATCATTTACTTTGGCATGGCTTTGTCCATAAATTCCTTAATGACGTCATCTTGTGGCAATGCTCAGCTGAACAGTTCAAACGCCTTTGAGCGATTTCTTGGAAGGCAATGGAAAGGCACCCAACAGATCCTGGATCGTGCGGCCACGCGCATTTTTATTCTCACTTAATTTTTTAACTTTTCGTAGCCGCCAGGTCATTTGCAGCATGTTGTGCCATGAGCGCCAGGATCATACGATTTGTGATAATACTTTTGATCGACTTTATTTTGATCATAACGAGTTGAAAGGGATAAAAGTGTTGAACAAGGAACTCAGTGTCTTACATTGAAATATATAGTAAGGAACTGCTCAAAGTAATTCTCACGATGCTTACTTTTGAGGTGTCAGAACGCAAATCTGATACCGTCGCACGTTCAGTCGCATGACAACCACCGTCCATGACACCCGTTTAAGTGTCACTGTTATAATTAAGTATCTAGTACTATTCCACAACCTGTGAGACAGCGCCACCGGATCCCACCGTCCACAATGATATGATCGCGTGTGAATCAAGCAATATTAGACTTTTGTATTTATGTCGTAAGAACTAAGACATCAACTGTAGGGTGTGGTTAAGCCATGGCGCTGGCGTTTGACAACCTTCTATGAGACTTGTTACACGAAATTGTACTGATAGGCATATCCTTCTTTTGAGATCTTTGGTGTCTTAAAACTCAGTCTTAAATAAATTTACATCTTCGCAGCCGACAATTACTTATATTCATTTAAAGCGTGAGAGAACTCGCCGATGTACCTATTATTTTTGTATGAAGGCAGCAGGTACCACCGGAAACTGTAGTCCTGCACAGGAGTCTGCATCGTGAGAACGCAAACCAATGACTCACTGAACACTGACCGGTATTTACTAGCCATAAAAACATTGAAAATTCTTGGAACTCTCGCTCGCAACAATTTAAGCTTCAATTTGAACTGGTATTAAAGCAGGTAAAAATCAGCCTAAGATCTTAATTAAGTCCCTTTTCTGAGTCATGTTATAGGTAGTTACGGCTTACATTATAAGATAATAGAACCAGAATGCCTGACTGACCAGGTACCTGGATTGGGGTGTGTATGCTTAGTTAGTTCTTGTAGTAGTTCGGTGGTAGATTCATTCCTTGACCTTCATAAGAGCTTGTAAAAGTCTAAATTGAATAAAGATAGTTTGACTTTGACTTTGTAGCTATCTAGTTAAAATTTTATGAATGAAATGCAAGCTTAGCAGCTTCTGCAGGTGCGAGTTATGATTGAAATAACAAGAGTCATAAAACACTGGCAGGATTTAACCTTAACATAAATACTGCGTGGTCGGATTAACGGTGTATCACGGTGGCTGAACGAGTGGGCCTTGGGCGAAAATAAAAATGAAAAAGTAAATTCGCAACCGCTGGCCGACAGCTGCGAGCCTGCGAATTGGCGCGAAACTGGTTTTCGGCGGGAACAATGACGTAAAGTTTAACACGTTTCAGCTGACTTTTAAAACTTTAAATTTCAGTCACTGTTTTTAATTCAATAATAATACTGTAGCTTACTTTAAACCTGGCACGCGTACTACACAAAACCCACATTAAAAATCTTCCTTCGTTTAATAATGTGCAAGCGGGTCTGTTCGTTCTTCTTTCAGGTCAAACCGAAGCAATGGATTAATATGATTTGCATAGTGATAGTTTGATAGCCGGAGAACGTCAAATAGGTAGGTAGGTATGTCGGCGATAAACGAATTACATGCGAATGATGTCTCAAGCAAAAGCTACTGATGTCATAGGTACTTATGCAAGTTTAATCTATACGTAGATACAGAGCTGTAATTAAATCTGAAGTTTCGGTGTAGTGTGTAATTACAAGTAGAATAGAAAAAAAAACAGCCTAAGAGTGTTTTTTTTCTAATTGTAATCTGCTATCAGTCAAAAAGACTATGATCAGATCTGTTCATGATCATCATATTTTCAAATAGGGACTTAATCCCCAGGATTCCGGTTGGATGTTATACCTATTAATATTAATAATAATTGAATTAACCTCTCCGGACATTTGGAAGGCGTAGGTACCTACGTTGGGCCAAAGCCAACGCAATGACCCCATGTACGTCTACGCCTTCAAAATGTGGGACTCGCAAAGTCTCGTGATGGAAGAAGACAAACAAATAATAATAATTTCCTTATTTACAAGGAATACGGTACAAAGTACAGTGGATTTATTAAATATTCAGATCAGACAAAAACAGCCACGTGGGCAACGTGCAAATTTTATGTCACAAACTTAATTAGATAACCTATTAAATAATAGATTTGAAAATCTCCATGATGCAAAATTCTGTAAATGTCAAATAATTTGAAGTAATACCTATAGATAATTGGAAGCATTTGTATGTCTATTTCTTTGGCAAGATCTGGCCCCCAATTCTCGGTGCATTCGAGATAATGTCGATTACGAGATTAAAATTCAGATTCTTACAGTTGTGTCAAACGACTATATGCACTGACGTTTAATCTCGATTATGAGATTATCTCGAATGCACCGAGAATTGGGGGCCAGGCCTCCGATTCAAGATAATCTCACAATCGAGATTAAACGTCAGTGCATAGGTAGTATATGAATCTTACGTTTAATCTCGAAATCGACATTATCTCGAATGCACCGAGAATTGGGGACCTAGTTATGTCTTTTTAATCGCCATTTATAACCAACCCGTTGTTGTTAACTGGCCCAGAGGACTGATGGTACCTATAAGAATGATTTTTACTACTTATCCTGTAGCTTTCATACAGATAAACATCAGCTAAAATGACAATGATTATGACACATGGACATGCATTGTTTGACCTCTACTCCACTTACTTAACAGTTCATCATAACCACAGAAGTGATTGTCGTTTCATCATCGAAGCTCAAACCAACATTTACGAAACGTACAATTTGATTAAGTAGCTCTTAGAGGACTATGAACCAACGGCAAAAATCGCACTTTTCATACAAACGATGAAAACGTTTTAACCTCTTTTGGCCTAATTCAGAAACGCCACTTAAGCATTTGATTAGAGATGAAATAGTTAAATGTCCCTCAACTAGTTGTTAACCTATAAAAAAACGTCACTGAAATGTCACTTTAATTAAAGATCAATTTGTGTGGCCTTTGTGAATTCGGCCATTTAAGTGTAAACGATTTTGATAGTTTATTTATACCTACCTATGATTTGATTAGTTCAACATCTAGGTTTATAGGTTACTAGTGGACCCGCCACAGCTTCGCCCGCGGTATTTTCCATACAAACTATCACCCCTTTTCACCCCTTTAGGGAGAGAATTTTAAAAAATCCCTCCTTAGTGTACCTCTAGGGTATTCGAGGAATGTCTCCTCCAAATTTCAAACCTCTAGGACCACCCGTTTAGGCTGTGCGTGCGTGGGTCTATAAGTGAGTCACGGTACTGTTTTATATGTATGTATTGATAGTTTTTTTTTAATATTGATTGTAAAACATAAGTCCATACCTAGTATTTATTAATTTAATAAAAACAAATGAAAAGCTTATTGGCCAAATATAATTTCAACGGCATGACAGTGTACACCAAAGCGCCGCAAAAATTCACACAATTACATTGAAAATTACAAAGAAAATAAACATTGAACATGGATAGGTACAAAAAATATCCATCGCCTCGAAATAGGTATCTCATACACTCTCCACATAGATTCACCCAACGACTTGCAAACAAATCGCATTCTGGTGCTGATGAAAGAAGCGAATTCAGCAAACGGAGTGCCCGAATGGCCGGGGAATTTTTGTGGGACACAGTGCGTGTCCTTGGTACCGCCAGCAGCTAATAGCAGGTTAAGAAATCCTGACTTAACCAATGTCGAATAGAAACGAAGTACCATGAGTTTATACAGACCGTTCTCGTAATACAAAACTATCGCTCGGTCCCTTTTACTCGTATCGGCAACAAGCAGTACCTATTTCCGATAGATTTCGATAACGAGAACGGTTTGCATAAACTCATGATAATCGTACGCATCAGGAGTGTGAACCTACGGCTTTTCATACAAAAGGCGATAACGATTTCCACCCCTTAAATGTTAACCGATGTTCAATTTTTTATAGGTTGTCAGTCAGAACAAAATCTAGGTCTATACGTTTTGATTTTTTCACCATAATCTTTAAATTCAGTTTTATTGTGGTTTCAGTATTCTCATACAAAACTAATTTCGGCATTATTTGACTTTCTTGAACTTCCAAAAAAACATATAGACCTAGATTTTGTTCTGACTGATAAACTACCAAAAATTGGTCAAAATCGGTTAACATTTAGGGGGTGAACATCGTTATCGCCTTTTGTATGAAAAGGGTCATTTTTGCCGTTGGTTCACAGTTCTCTTAACAAGCGAGTAACTTGAGCACATTAAAACAATTTACCGTTCAAAATAGCAATCGAAACTTCAGTCACGACATCAAAAACGACACGAAATGTATCAAACGATTGAGAAGTCATTGTACTTATCACGGGTATGCATGCCAAACGTGTTTCGAGACTCGCCGGCTTACCTGAGAGTCAGTCCGGGCATGGTTCAGATTATTCACCACTAATCCGTTTTCTGTTGCCATGGGATCCATCGCAGCATCATCCAATTTATAACTCCAAAACAAAACACATCGCCGTCCAACTTTGAGATCACGTTAACTTTCCGTTGCACAAAAGGCACTCCTAGTCACTAGATCTAGGCTCAAATAGTGAACACAACCGCGTCGTAAGGCTTCACTGGCTTACTTCAAATAAACGAGTTACAGCGCGTGGAATCGATACCGCATAATTAATGACATTACGAGCACAAATATTAAACTAAACTTACAAGTCGTCCGGAGCGACGTCTGGCCCGTCCTAAGGACGCCTGGCGGCGAAAAGTTTTTAACCGTGCGTGATTTCTGGGCGCTTACAAAACCAAATGGTCATATAAGCTATCAATCTTTGCATACCAGTGTGGTGCGGTGAAACAGACATTCTCGTTTCGGTGTGTTACGCGGTACGTGGGAGAGGGACGGCGGGCGCGCAGGTACTCCGTACCGAAGTGGACGAACAGTATCTACAGGTTTTGCTCTCCCACTTCAAGGAGGCATGGCGCGGACACGGCGAGCCTCGGAGCTTGAAAGTTGTTGTTGAAAAAAAACATAACAAGCGCTGCATAGTCGCTCGGCCGCCGGCTCCTAGATAGACGGCAGTTTTTTACTCAGTTCTGGCACATCGAGAAGGTTAAATGGGCATCTCAATGAATCATCTTTGGCCGATCGAGGGATTGAAAGGCTTCTAACGATTAAATATCGGCTATTACGCCTACGCGATTTTTATAACCAAAACGGATATAATCGTCGAAAGAATATTTAAACATCGCACCACAAATTAAATTGTGATTAGCTGATATTCAGAGGTATGCTAGATAGGTATACAATCATAGAAACTCATCGATCCAATCGATAAATCAAACCGGTTCCCGTGCATCCCTGGTGAAGGCCGCGAGAATTTTAACCTCTACACGGGACACTCCGCGGCACAGTGATCCACGCGCACAAAGGCACACGTGTACTGTATAGGTACATACACGGTGTCACACTGCGACGAAAGAACTGTCAGTTACACGCACACAGTCGAAAGATTATTCTTACCTGGTGATCCAATGGGTCCATATAATTGGCATTTAAAAAAAGATGCCAATGCTATTAATACAACGTGCATAATGAACGAGTTTATGGGCTGGACAGGTGCAGACATGTTATATTTGTTGTAGCACGTTATTATGGTGTACAGAGATAAAGGCCACATAAAGGCCACGTGAGTTTATAAACTTCAAAGATGAGTTTCCTCCTGCAATTCTAAGTTAAAGCTATCCAATATGCTATAGCAGGCTAGTGTACTTAGACTTTTTTCCGCTTTACGATTTTAGAACCAGAAAATAATTTTGATTATAAAAAAATTATAGCTGAACCAGTTGTATTGCGATTGCAACCCTCCATAGAACCTAGTCATAATAAGTATAGTGTCACTTTTATTATGACATGGTTTTACGGAGGGGGCAATGCAATACAACTGATTCTGCCATTGAAACAAATTCCTTCTACCTGCTCAGGCAAAAAGGCAAGTGCATGCCCTCTGAATTTTGGTAAACTATTAATTATAAAGCAATATTATCGTTGTAAAATATACATTACAGTTTTCGGCAACTGGGCCTTTGAAACGGCGATCATACAAATGATATTAAGTAATTTCGCAAAGTAAGAGTATGCGGATAAATTAAACAATGGTTTAAAAATTTAAGCCCGCAGATATCCTACCGAATTACAATTACTTATTAACGGGACACTTGCACAAAACTACTGCTTGAGTGAACGGGGCCATTCATTTTAAAAAACAGGTGAAGAGCATATCGGGTTATGCAGCATAACCCATAACTTATGCTCAGTGTAGGGTTCCGTAGCCATTATAATTGTGAAACCCATAACTTTAGCTCGTTTTATATTCAATATTATTCGGTGCTATTTTCGATTTTCAGCAGGTATAAACAAGTTAGTTGTCTGTAACTCATGAACCAATGAAGTTTTCTATGTCGTGAAACTTTGTTATATACGGTTTAATTTATGATATTTTTCATAATTTTAGAACTTAAAGCTAAATTTTTTCTAAACGATTCCCCAAATCTAAAAATTGGTTATACTAGGCGTGTGCGGCGCGCCGCTGCGCCGCCGCCACCGATGATTTTTCTCGAGCCACCGCTGCCGTTGGTGTGACCATCGATCGGCGTAAAATCGGCGTGGAATGAAATTCCAATCTTTCGCGTCACTTTGTCGGATCTATCGTATGTAGTTTGTATAGTATAATATAATAATTAACAGTTTTAACAAGATTGTATCTAATAAATTAATAAATCAAAACAGTAAACAGTTAAACCGTGGATAAGCAATCAGTACAGTACCCGTTTTTATCTTCATTATTAACATCGCCAGTTTTAACTTGCCGCGGTTATAACAAAAGTTATGTTATTATTCAATTGGCCGACAATTTTGCAGGTAGACAGCGCGACCGCAAGCTTCATCTAAAACAATGGCATGTACTACATGAGTAGTATTACGGTTGGTTACGATTATATCTAACTAAACGCCTTTCCCAAACATTTAATAAACTTAGCAGACATAATAAGGTAAAACTGGTGTGGATCCAAAGACACAAAGGCTTCACCGGTAATAAAACAGCGAATGAGCTTGCAGGGTGTGGTGGTTCTACGAATGGAGTATTATAAAATAAAAGCCACCATTAATATCAGGAGAATGTTATAATTAACAGGCACGCCGCCATAGATAAAACAGAGTGAATACAGGTAGTTGTTGCACAGACAAGACATTGTTATTGTACTTTCACACCGTCCCTCAATAACAATACTACCTACTAAAAAACATCAAAGCTTAAAACAAATTAATTCCACTTTTGAAATTATCAAAACTAGGTTTCCCTAAAGGCTTTGTAAACCCATCAGCAATCTGCTTATTAGTCTCTATGTACTTGACTACAATTACACCTTTCTGAATTAAATCACGAATAAAATGAAATTTTATATCTATGTGTTTCATTTTTCTGTTTACAATTGGACTTTTGGAAAACTTAATACAGCTTTGATTATCTTCAAACAACTGAACAACTATATGTTCTTTAATCTTTAAATCAGTTAAAAGTTGTTTGAACCACATAGCTTCAGATCCTGCCAGGCTTAATGCTATATATTCAGCTTCCGTAGAGCTGAGCGCTACTGTACTTTGCTTTCTTGAACCCCAAGCTACTGTGTTCCCAAAAACTTTAAATACAAATCCTGTAGTTGATTTCCTATCTATCAAATCTCCCCCCCAATCAGCATCTACATATCCAACTACTGGTAAGGCATTTTGATCTCTCTTATACATTAAGTTGTAGTGTAAAGTCCCCTTTACATATCTTAAAATCCTTTTCAAACATTCCCATAATTGAGAACTGGCACATGTTTGAAAGCGACTTAAAATTGACAAACTGACACATAAATCAGGTCTGCTTCCTAACATAGCATATAATAATGAACCAATAAGCTTGCGACAATTAGCTTCAATTTCAGCAGTTTCAGACTTGTCCCTTTTCAACATATCATTCTGAAATTTAGGATCCATGGGTGTTGCAACACTTTTGCAATCTTGCATATTAAATTGTTTTAATACTTGCTCCAAATAAACTTTCTGATTTATTTTTAAGATTCCTTCTTCAATATTTTGTTCAATTTGAATACCTAAATAGTGCTTTGCAAGACCCATATCCTTCATAGAAAAGTGATTTTTTAAAACTTGTTTCACTTTTTCCACATAGTCCTTATCCGTCCCTGTGAGCAACAAGTCATCAACATATAATAATATATATGTAATATTTCCATCACATTCTTTAACATATAAACTGTAATCAGATTTGCTTTGGAGGAATCCCTCAGACAAAATTACTTTAGTGAATTTTTGATTCCAACTTTTTGGTGATGACTTTAGCCCATATAAAGATTTTTGTAACTTACAAATTTTGCCCTCTCCCTCACTAATACCCTCTGGTAAGGTCATATAAACATTAGATTGAATGTCCCCATATAAGAAAGCACTGGTAACATCCATTTGATGTACTGGTATTGATTTTTTATTAGCCAATGCAAGTAATGTACGTACTGTGGTTAATTTAGCTACTGGAGCATAGAAGTCATCATCTGGTGTAGTCTTCTGCTGAAACCCTCTAGCCACCAGTCGTGCCTTGTATGTCACATTACCTGTAGCATCAATCTTCTTCTTAAATACCCACTTACTATCAATTACTTCCATTGAATCTTGTCTACTCACTACTGTCCAAGTTTCATTCCTTTTCAGATTCTCAATCTCAACGCCTATTGCTTTCTTCCAGTTTTCGGCATCTTCTCTTTCCATAGCTTGCTTGTATGTAACAGGCTCACCTTCAAATGCAATAAAGCAAGTTGCGTCTTGTTCTGAACTTTCATCTGTTTCGCTGTCATTGTCCTGTCCGGTTTCATAATCATTTAGCCATCCTGGTGGTCTTATTTCTCTTCTTGGTCTCAAGTTTCTACTACTCTCTTCTTGACTGACAGATTCTTCAGCGGGTTCTGTTTGAATAACTTGTTGCATTACCTCAGTTTCCGGTTCTATAACATTTTCAATGTTTTCCAACACTTCTCTGGTATTCTCACTTTCCTCCGCTTCCTGTTCATTCGAAAATCTGAGTGTCAATAATTCACCAGTTGTATTTTGGTTAGTATCTGATATATTTGCCACTTCCTTTCCATTAATGTTTGCAGATTTCAAGAAAGTTACATCCTTTTTAATGTCAACTCTTCCTTTGTCCGAAAAGTAAACTCTGTATCCTTTTGTATCTTCACTATAACCGACGAATATTCCTTTAGTTGCTTTTGCATCCCATTTTGTTCGAATTTCCTTTGGTATATGTACATACACTTCAGTTCCAAATATTTTTGTCAAATTTGACACATCAAATTTCTTATCTGTCCATGTTTCGTATGGAGTATTTCCGCCTATCCTGCTTTTTCCCGTTCTGTTGATAGTGTAAACTGCCATATTTATAGCTTCCGCCCATAAGTCCTTTTGTAATTTTCTTGAGCATAACATTGTCCGTCCTGCTTCTACAAGCGTCCGCATGTCTCTTTCTGCTCTCCCGTTCTGCTCAGGCGTATATCCAACTGTCTGTTCATGTTTTATTCCTTTTTCTTTCAAAATATTTTCCAAATCCTTGTTACAAAACTCTTTTCCTCCATCTGTCCTTATAATTTTCGGTTTCCTTCCCATTTGGTTTTCAGATTCATTAATAAATTCTTTTATTTTGTTTGTAACTTCAGATTTTTTTTGTAAGAAATATACTTTTCTATAATTCGAGTAGTCGTCTTTCAGTAGAAGAAAATATCTTGAACCTCCTACAGAGCTGACCTCCATGGGGCCTGCAACATCGGCATGTATAAGGTCTAATGGAGCTGCAGCAGCACTTTCACTTCTCCCAAATGACAATTTATGTGACTTGCCCTCAATACACGCTATGCACTGTTGGTTAGTGTCTTTATAGGTTATATTATTTTCCTTCAGAATATCTTTCACATAGCTGTAATTTTGGTGTACTAACATCTCATGCCATTCTTCTAGGGAATAAACATTGTTTGCATAACTGTCATTGCAAGCTGCGTCCAGTATAAAAAGTTGACCTTCCTTCTTTGCGACAGCACACACCATCTTATTTTTCAAGAACAAACATTCGCTGCTACTTATTTTCACTTCATATCCATGCTTAGTTGCACACGCCACTGATAATAGATTCATCTTCAGATCAGGTACATGAAGAACGTTCATTAGTGTGGTCTTAATGTATGACTGCCCATTGAACACATTCAGCACTACATCGCCTGTTCCCAACACTTGTAGCCTCCGTCCATCTCCAATGATCACTGACCTTTCTTGTTCAATTTTCTTATATGAAGTAAAATATTTTTTATCCTGTGTCATGTGCTCACTTGCACCGCTGTCCACTATCCACCGATTATTCAAGTTACCATGGCTAAATAGCGCTGTTGCTATAAAAGCATTTCCTTGTGATTTTTCTTTATTCAATTTGAATCGACAATCTCTCTTCAAGTGACCAACTTTATTACAATAAAAGCATTTTCTTAATTCCTTTCTTTCCTTGTCATCATTACTTTCCTTTTTAAACTTTTGTGATTGTTTTGAGTAACTTGGCAGTGCTACACTTTCCTCCTGGCTTTCCCTTTGTTTTAGTCTTTCCTCCTCCATGAGAAGTCTTGCCGTCAGGTTATTAAGTGTTTGTCTATCTTCTGTCATTGACTCCCAGGCAGACAAAAAATGTGTGTAACTTTTGGGCAATGACATAATAATTTTCGTAATCACAAACTTTTCTGACACTTTTTCGCCGAGCTGTTTTAATCTGTGTACGTAATCTTGAATTTTTGCAATAAACTGAGCAATGTCCCCGTTTTCCTCACATTTTATTTGGAAAAACTGTTGTTGTATAAGATGTACACTCGCGTCACTTTTCTGTTCGAACACAGTATGTAGTTTTGTCCACATTTCGCCGGCACTTGTACAGGTTAGAACATGAATCATGACATTTTCTGATAGCCGAGTAACTATTAAACTTTGGGCTTTGGCGTCCTTCTTGACCCATTCCGCTAGCTTCTCCTTATTTTCATCCGCTGGCTTCTCTTCTTCCACAGCCTCAAAAAGCCCGAGACCGCGTAATTGTACTCCGACTTGGAACTTCCAGAGATTCCAATTTGAACCGCCCTCCAGACGTAAAACGTTTCCTGCCACTGCCACCGTCGCGTCCATGGTGCCCATAACCTGTGGTGGTTCTACGAATGGAGTATTATAAAATAAAAGCCACCATTAATATCAGGAGAATGTTATAATTAACAGGCACGCCGCCATAGATAAAACAGAGTGAATACAGGTAGTTGTTGCACAGACAAGACATTGTTATTGTACTTTCACACAGGGGAAGATCAATGAATAATTACATTGGACCCAAACCATTCGAATCATTCGTGGGACTCTTACAGGGAACCATACAAATTGCTCTAACTAACCACGCTAAAAGCAAATGACACCGAAAGTGGCAGCAGCAGCGCCATGGTAAGCCTAAGGCATTCAAAGCTCCATATAAAAATAGAGGACTCAAACTGGACCAATAAACTTTGAGTTGTTCACGGGTCACTTGGGGTTAAGAGTCTCTTAGTGATGATGGGACTTTATGATAACACAGATTGTAGAATGGCGAGGAGTAAGAAACAGTTAGGACATCATGTGTGAATGTGACGCCCTCGCTAGACTGAATGAAAATCTTTAGGAATGGTTATCCAGAACCAGGGGAATTCCAAGGCACTACCACTGTATTCCATAATCCGCTTCATTGTAGTGGTGGAGGATATCATAGCCTAAGCCCTCAGGACTTAAATAAAAGATTCCATAGATTGAGTCGCTGTGCAGCTCTAAGATATGTTATAGGAAATTTGCCTAAAAATATTACTTTATTACCCATTTTAAATATTTAAAATTATGTAAACTGATAGCTCCATTGTTAATTGTACTCAACGGTCAAGAGCATGTGGATTATTTACTTAAATAAATTATGAATATCAATGCGCTTAAACAAGCAGTAAAAACTTTTGGTTCACATAGGTCTGACACACTATTTTTAATTAAAGTATGCATATTCATAAAATAATTTACATATCCTGATATTTTCGCCCTAATATTTATATATTTATACCTCACGCCGATTTTAACGCCAATCACGTCGCCGCGCCGCCGCCGCTATTATTTTGACCGGCAGCATTACCATGAGTTGCGCAAACCGTTCTCGCTAGCGTAAACTATCGCTCGGTCCCTTTTACTTGTATCGTCAAGAAGCAGTATTTCCGATAGTTTTACGCGAGCGAGAACAGTTTGCGCAACCCATGGTAATAGTACAGACGCCGCCGCCGCCATTCTTAGGTGCATCGACGCAATGTGTAGTTATAACAAGTAATATACTTCGTTTTATTTAACATGAGAAAGATCTTGACAGAAGTAAGCGTAAAGCTTCTTATTGAGCACGTTTTGCGGGAATATTTCGGAATAAATGGTAAACTATCAAACATAATTTCCACTTATTCCATCATACTACCGTAAAACGTATTCAATAACAAGCATTACGCTTACTTCTGTCAAGATCTATCTCTTGTTAAATAAAACGAAGTATAATAGTTCTCAAAGAGCTATCTGACGACACCCCATTCGAAGTGGTAAAAGCAAAATATATTTTTTTTAATTTTGCTTGAAATACAAGTAGATATGAGAGATGTTTTTTTTTTTAATTTTTATAAGTTATTTAATGATTTTTTTGTGAAAAAGTTGCTGTTACATACAGTCAGACAAACACAAAGACATGGTGATACTATAAGTGTTCCTAGTTTCACTATGGAACCCTAAATTTGTTTATTAATTCGGTCTCCATCCTTGTGGTTTGCATTTGAAAGACAACCAACCTGTTTATCTTTTTAATTTCATGACGATTACAAATATTAAAAAGACAAATGAGAGTAATCAGTAGTCACGCACAATGTCATGAACAAACACAAACTTGTATTTATTATAACAGTATCCGCAATTGCTTCCTGCATTGGTACAATATGGGACCGCGACAGATCCTCTCGCTGGCCATGAGGGTTTGTAAATAATTATTAGTTCTTTAACCAAGCAACTTTAAGAATGCACTATATTTCCACATTTAAAGGCGAT
Organism: Tortricodes alternella; assembly: GCA_947859335.1. Lineage (NCBI taxonomy): Eukaryota > Metazoa > Arthropoda > Insecta > Lepidoptera > Tortricidae > Tortricodes > Tortricodes alternella. Next base: position 9,537,733 of record OX401987.1, on the reverse strand, counting down.
TACGATACTTCATGAAAAATGCCTTAAAGGGCTCGTAAATGGCTTAGTTTTTCGGCAATTTATGCCTCCAATTCTATCCCCAAAAAGATTACATATATCACTAATGGGGACAAAATGTTTGAATTTTCACTTTTGGGGATAGCCCGAAATGCAGCAATAAATTTCCGAAAAACTAACCAGTTTTCGAGCCCCTATAAAAGTTCAATATAAATTCCAAAACTGCTTCAGTTATATCAACTGTTTACTTCCTAGATCACGCAGACTATGAAAAAGTAGGTATAATTTTTTTAAATAAATAAAATTCTTATCCAAGCAATGAAAGACTTGGACGACAGTCAACAGAAAATATAAATGGTTAAGGGAAAGTCATAATATATACATTCATTTGGCGAACGGCTAAGGAGTGGAATTCCCTGCCTGCAGACTTGTTCCCAGAACGCTACAGCTTGGGTATTTTCAAGGAGAGAGTGAATAGGCATTATCTAGGTGTGCATGCTCCATCGTCGACCTCATCCTCACTTTCCATCAGGTGAGATAGAAGCCAAATGCACAGCTATCTTCTATAAAAAAAAAAAGTGACTCATTGCTACATATGTAGTACATACGTAACTAACTGCTCAATGATAATGATGCTTGCTTTCTGAGTAATTAAAACACGTATGTTTCATCTAAGCCGCAGTAATAATGTATATTTATTTGGGAGATTTAGTAAATACTCTATCACAGAGGGCATGCTTTTCCTTATCACTTATATGTACAAAAGGTTATATACGTTTCAAATGACAATTTATACACAAATATATTTTAATCTTGAGTTTTATTTCCCAGGCCCCATAACTGGCTACCACCATCCACTCTTCCACCAGAAAACTCAATGGCTTCTAAAACAGCTATAAAAGACCACAATGTCAAAAATATCAAAACAATCAAAGATACATAATGTTCCTCACAAAAATCTAAGTTTAATCTAAAATATACCTGAAACAAGCTCTCAAAGATGATCAAGCCAACCCACCTATGGCATTTGACTGGAAAGAAGCACTTCGCCATGATCATCAAGGACCGCCACGACGCTGTGACACACCCTCATACTCCAAAAATCCGTAAAGATGTGCTGACCCTTCTAGCTACTACGATGTGTGGAGTTATTGGCACGGCATTATCATTTGGATACTTTATTGGAGATTCTTTCGGAGAATCATGCAGCACCGACACAAAGTTTATATGCCCTCCTAAAGACCCTGATGAAGGGAAGCCATACCCAAGATGTCCCAGTGATGGCGGCCCGTGTAACTAAAGCAACAGCCTTAATGTAGTTCAATTGTTTCATGAACACGTAAATAAAAGTATTGAAACTTATTACCTGGATTTCTGTTAATTTAAAAAATGCCGCCACAGTCACAAATGCCACTTAAGCATTTGATTAGAAATTAAATAGTTAAATGTCACTCAACTGGTAGTCAACCTATATACAAACGTCAGTTTAATTAAAGATGAATTTGATTGGCTTTTGTGAATTTGGCCGCAAATGATAGGGATTCTAACGAGAAGGGGATAGGCAACATAAAAAAGACTGTCAATATCATAATCATCATTTCACCAGAAAGACGTCCACTACTGGACATAGGCCCCACCAAATGATCGTCACAATGGCCGAATTTGTCAATATCAATGAAATTTAATTTCTAGTTGGTGGTATTATTCTAAAACATTAATCGCAATCGCGCATACAGGGGAGGGGTCTGGGGTTCATGATTCCATTATTAAATGTATGTGTCAAAATAAGGCTCCATGTTTTGGAGTTTTTGGATCAGTGTCTTGCCTAATCGGTGCCATCAGTTCAAGGACATGGAGCTTTAAAATGTTCAGATGAGTTCGCACCAGATAGTTCTTTGCATTCTTGGGGATCATTAAAAATTTTTGGTCACGATTAAGTTTTTCGGGGGTAAATTACACGGTAGCGCATTCATTTTCCGGCGGCAGACTGCCCCGCAAACCCAGCGTCAGCCACTTTATAATTTCATTACCAAAAGTGTCATGACCTCTTTTATTTAACTAATTCGGAAACAAGAAGTAGCAGAAATAGGGCAGAGATAATAAAAACGAAATAAATCATTATTTGTGAATGATTTGTGTCAGATGTTATATTTTTGGCAGTTTCAATCGATGACATCAAAACGGGCCTGAAAAACAATTTTATTTTTTAAATATTTTAAGTGTTTTTAAGGCAAATGGAATACCCCAATTATAGACGGAATAATAGAAATGGATAAAAAAGAACAGTTAAAGCTCATTTGTTTGGTTGTATCTTTTACATCGAGCATTGCGTGGTCGTTTGGTATGTTCACAAAAACTGACACAATACAAAGGCCGAAAGTCATACCACGTCGAAAAAGCGAGGAATTGGCGAACCATAGTCAATCGAAAGATAACCGAAATGACGGGGGTACGCAAACCCACGCGATATGAAACAACGAGGCGATCTTCGTCTTCAAGACTCCAGCGAAGTGAGAACAAACTGCACGTGGCTCTCATTTCGAGGACGCTTTTGTGACTCTACAATTTGGATAAAATCAAAAGCACGTGCTAGTTCAGTTCTAGTTTGTATTAATTAATATTTTTAGTGATCTTAAGGCAAGTGCTTTATAAGTAGGGCTAATAGATGTAAATAAAAGAACATTTCGATATGGCGTAGGACACGGCAGCATTCTATTCAGACCCTGTGGAATATTTGCATGAATTTCCGTTCGAAAACCTAAAACTTGCATTGGCAAATGCACAAAATTCTGGAACGGTTTCAGCGAATATATCCACAACATCTACAGACTTCTTGTAATCTTTATTTAGATGTATGTTAATTTAATAAAAACATTCTGGATTTCATGTTTATATTAATTAGCTCGACTTACTGAATACAAACTGTTCATTATGGCTTCAATAAGCGTGTTTTAATATTTTACTATTTGGAATGTATACTTTTAATAAAAGGGTAACGAAGACAAAATATGATAAATTTGGCAATTAGGCTCTTAAAGATGTCGAAACACCAAATTTTTTCTTGTCGGTCTGTCGGTTAATTTGTGCGACCAATCGCGATAAAACTCCTGGACAGATTTTGATGAAGTTTGATGTGGCAAATTGTATAATCTGGCGTCGTATATGGGATAATATTTATCTCGAAAATCATTCCCTAACTTGTTAAATTAGGGGAAGAAAGTTTGTATGGAGATACGTAATTTTTGAACGCATGCAAATTGGTATAATGACTGCTAATTATATAAGTAGGATAGTAATAGTAAGATAGTAATAGCTTGGACAATAACACCAACACCACATATATCTCGTCTCAAATTCGGATTCCCTTTACTAATGGGTAATTTTGCTAACATATAACCTCTTAGTTTCAAGAATTAACCGCATTTACAACGGCGTCATATTTCAATATTATAGATACATATTGTAACACAATATTTTGATAAGACTATCAAAGGGGCGTTTGTTCCGTATAATGGTGTTAGTCAGCTGTTTGAACACGTGGAAATAAGAATTTGGAATTTAGATAGTTCCCTAGTTCTGTCCCTTACAGTCTTTAACCGTAAAATAATAGCGAGACAGAGAGAAGACTAAGCTTACTTCAAACGAGGGGGTAGGTAATATTTGTCAGATTGTGTTGTTAAATAAAGCTCAATGCTTATGGATTTTTTGAGGCCACGTGATATCTCGATATTTTGCTAAAAGTTTATATCTTATATTATTAATATACTATCCTATCCTACTATATTTTAATGATGACGACGCGGTTAGCCTAGTTGGGAGTGACCCTGCCTCCGAAGCTAGCGTCCAGGGTTCGATCCCCGGTAAGGGCAAATATTTGTGTGAAGAGCACAAATGTTTGTTCCTGAGTCTTGGATATTTTCTATGTATTTAAGTATTTATTTCTCTATATAAGTATGTACACACACACAAGCCTTTAGAGCTTACTTTGGGACTAGATCGATTTGTGTTAAGATTGTCCCCTGATTTATTATTTATTATTATATTATTATAAATGCGAAAGTTTGTGTGTTTGTTGCAGCTTAGCTCCATAACGGCTTAACGGATTTTCATGAAACAAGGACATAAGATACTTTTTATCCCGGAATACTCAAAAAAATCCCTAGGAAATTCCTTGGTTACCTATAGTCGAAACTCCACGTGGACGAAGTCGCGGGCAGAAGCTGGAATTGTAAAAGTTAAAGTATGTGAAGATGATTGTCCCTGAATTACTTGCAAATGGCTGGACGGATTTGGAAGTATGAGACCGATAGACCATAATCTTGAAATAAAACACAGGAACTTCAGGTTTTAACGTCCACTTCTATTTACAACGTAAAATGAATTCATCCTTACTTCTCTTATTTGGTAAACATTTATAACCCCAAAATGTACCTTTTTGGTTGAAACTGCTATTTTATCCTTAGTAAAGCAATCCTAGGTTAAAAATTGACAAAGTGATGTCTAAAATATTATCTCCGTTTGATTAATTTACTTGTTTACCAATAGGGAAGATTTCAGAAGAAGAAAATACTGTTTTTAGACCAACATCGTAGAAATAAAACATGACGTTTTGATGAGGATGCCTGAAGAACTGTTTAAACCAATACATATATATTTTTCACTAATTTTGACCCTTAATAAAATAAAAAATAATAGTCAAAATGATCTGTTATTTCTGTCACATGCTTTTGTTTACATTTACTTTCATAATATATCATTTAAACCTCATTTTGACTTTCATGCATCTTCCCCATTAAGACAAGTATGGACGAATTCACTTTTACTAAGCTATTCTATGACGTTGCGTTATACCTTTTTCCGCGTTTGCTTGCCGGTTGCTTTATCCAACCAGAGACAATAAAAAATAAAAATAAACATCATACTTCAAAGAAGTACAGCAAATTCAAAAAAAATGTGGTATTTATAACCGTACAAAAATAAAACTGTATTCTTTTACCTTTTCTAATTCAAATAACAATGAACTTTAGAGGTACGAAGCTTATAGCTGATGTGATGGTGTTTTCAGTGTCCTTCTATGTTTCCTATAGATTAATGTCTTATGCTATTGACAAGTTTAGAAGCAAAGCTCTAATCGCGGGGAGCCTCGACAAATAGAACAACAAAGGTAGCGAATTTATAGGTGAGTCAATTTAAAACATACATTATCCTAATGAAAATGAAAATATTTCTTTTGCAAGTAGGCAGCACGCGCTCTTTCACATGTCTAAATCTACGAACGCTTCGAACGGTGACATCTGCTGAGAGGAAACGCCGCAAGAAACTCAGCAGCAAGTCTTTGCCAAATTTAACATTACACTTATAATAAATAACTAATAAGGGAGATGTATAGTCTCCGCGTTAGTTGAAATTCTTAAACTAAACGTCGCAGAGTTTATTCTATACAGATCTTAAGTAAAAATCATAGAGACAAGTAGGTATGTACCTAACAGATTATCCAAATCCGTACAGCCGTGATTGAGGAACATACATAAACATCTTCACATACTACCACATTTATTAATAGCTACTAGCTTCTGCTCGCGACATCGCAAAATTTCCGGGCTAAGAAGTAGCCTTTGTATTAATCCAGGGTATAAGCTCTCTATTTCAAACATTCAAATCCCTTGAGCCGTTTCAGCGTGAAGAAGTAACAAACATACTAACTCTCTCACACACACAAACTTCGACTTCGTCCGCGTAGAGTTTGATTATCGTTATTCCTTCGGGAACTTTTCAATTTTCCGGGATAAAAAGTAGTCTATTTGTTAACCCAGGGTATAAGCTATCTTCATTCCAAATTTCATCAAAATCCGTCCACCCGTTTTAACGGGAAGTGGTAACAAACATACACACACACGCCCACACACACACAAACTTTCGCATTTATAATATTAGTAGGATTAGTAGGATTATTATAGTATACCGGAAAATTGCATAGTTCCCGAGGAAATAGTAAGAAGTCGCAGACAGAAGCCAGTTTATATTATAACTTGATATGGCAACTCACCTTCTCTCTTTTCCGCCTCTTTCTACCAGGATAAGTGTTCAGCGGCGGCGGTGGCGGAATGTGGTAGAAGTACGGTGGCGTGTACAGAACATCCTCAAGGCCAGCGATGGGCGTCGTCCGCGACGGAGCCAAGGACCTGACAGTCCCATACATGCTACGATTTCGCCCTTGACCATACATCATAGCACTCACTGGCTGTCCAACTATCCAACCATGGATACAAACACGTAGACGATTTAAAAAGAAAAAAGCGCGCGCGAATTCCGGAAACGGCGCGCGGCCCGCACCAAAGACAATGAACTTATTTTTTATTAAAAATAAGCCACTTTTTATTGCTTTTAGCAAGGCATCTAATATATAAATATTTGCTTAATATTTTAATTAGGACCCTGTTTTTTGCGAGCGGGCGCTCCGGTTAGGAGCTGCACTGAAATGTGTATCCTCTCGCGAGATACAATCACGCATGCTACATTTCATTATCATAGTTTATCTGCTTTTTCCAATAGGCTACGTGGAGCGAGACGTATCGACATTGCTCTGCTTGAAAATGGGTGAAAAACAAGCGCACACGCACCACCCACCACGCGCCGATACACATCGGTGATTTTAAAAAGTTTGTCATTGCATTTTGTCGTTCGCATCGGAGGATGCAGCTGTCATTATTATCACCAGAGCATTGAAAATGTTGTACCGACCTCAATAAAATGAATACCAAGCCTTTCGTATTTGATTAAGTGTGGACAACCTAAATGGTTGACAACCACAATTTTGGTTAAGCGCCTGTCGCCCGCACTCATGGACTCCACTTGCCACTTACCAACAGGTGGAAGAGGAGTCACATATCGTGCTCCAATAAAAAAATAAAGAAATACTTTTTATGATGTGTTCTTTATCAAAATACGATACCTAAGCGCAAAGTAGAAAGAGCTATGAGTGAACAGATGAACATGCCCACATACGTACACTGCTAAAATTATAACCCTCTTTGGCTTTGTCGTAGTCGGGTAAAAATATTTACGCAAGTTCTATTTTTATGACATCAAAGAATAAATTGTGTAGTGTCTGGTGAGGTGACCATAATAAACCAGAAACAAATTATAATTTATTCAGCTGTATGCGACTATAATAGGACTTTTTTCAATTTAATCTGATTCTAATTTTGCATACACAATTTTATACACCGAAACTAGTTTATTTTTTATTTTATAGAAATGTTTCGCTATGCAAGATCATAAACCTCATTATACCTCTTTCACAATTTATTTCGGAGTCTTAGTTGTTTACTCAAATTATTCAAATTTATCTACTTAGAGCTCGTAAGGTGCAGACATTTTCATGTTGGTTTTAAGACCGGTGACGATCTTGCGGTCGATCCAAACATTAAATGCTGGTCGAACGGACGCATCGCTATAGTAGGTGGCGTCCCTGGCTTAAAGTTTACTCGTATTTACGTTAGATGGCGCCACTTGGACGAATACAATACTATGTTATACACAAACAACCGCTGCGCTGAACCTAGTAAAATCTCTATGGATTGAAAGCGAATGTCAAATTTTAATAATTTGACAAAAATGGCTGAGCAACTAAAATTACCATCAAATCGTTTAAAATGTAAATAGTCCACTCGATCAGCATCCGATCGATTCAACCTCATACTATTCAGGCAAATCTCGTAATAGTTACAAAATGCCAGCCGTTACTTTAGCAAAAGCATTCTTCGCTTTGATATACGACAAGGCGTATTGCGCTGCGGGAAAATTGGGCAAGGACAATGGGTTTGGGACCAACTACGTATGGGCTGGCTCTTTGGAATCCGGTATGCAGATGGCATCCAGCCACAAGAAGCCGGTGATGGTGATCATACACAAGTCCTGGTGCGCGGCCTGCAGGAACTTAAAGCCGAAGTTCGCCGATTCTACAGAGATTCAGTCGCTGAGCAGGAAGTTCATTATGGTCAACTTGATGGACGATCAAGAGCCGAACAGCATGTTGTTTGCTCCTGACGGGACTTACATACCCAGGTGAGATGGTCATATACGTATACACAGCTACAATTTATCTATACATTGCTTTTAAAAACTGCCGGGTACAGTTGTCTTCACTTCAACGCATTATACAAGCAATTCCGCAGAACTGCTAAAGATAATTGGTTCTAATAACACTTAACAAAATTGAAATGCATTTACCTATTAATAAACTTTAATTTCGAGTATCTTTTAGATCATTTAATCCCACGTGGTGTAAACCGCTTACCCACTTTCTGGGTTGAGCTTATCGCATCAAATGCCTTCCTAGGTCCCGTAGATCCCTAGCTACGAGTACATTGCTAGCTACAAGGACCTACCAGTTAAAATTGTTGCTAAAGTTTTAATAAATTACATTTTCGCTTAGTCCCATCACATTTAACCTTTTGAACGCCACAGTCGGCTGTAGCCGGCAGAAGATTTCCGTGCCCCTGACGCCACGGCATCCCGGTTTCAATACATTTTGTCGGCTACAGCCGTCACTCAGCGTCTGGGTCACGCTTTCTCGCACTCAGCCGTGGCGTTCAAAAGGTAAAAAAATAGTGGAAACGAATAACCATTTCTTGGTTCAGTCGTGGACAAAATGCGGACGTCTACAATTGGGAATAGCATTGAAATCAGCTAACGAATTCTAATTGTTGCTTTCCTAGGATTATTTTCATGACACCGAAAGGCGATGTGGATAATGACATCTACAACGTGGACGGCAGTCCCCAGCATAGGTACTTCTACAGCCGACCAGAACAGATCGCCAAGTCCATGAAGAAAATGCTCGACAAATACAGGCACGAAAAGTTCGACGTATGATTTCAATGAGAGACCATCACATAATAAAGGGTACTCCGAATCAGGAATTTCAGTTTTCAGTGAACCACGGTCGCGAACATCGGCTTTTGGAGAAGCATAAATTATTGTTGCCATAAAAATTGCTTTGCTATTGACTTTGTAATGTAGAATTTCTCGGTGAAACAAGAGCATGCGCCTATTACAATAAATAATAAGTGAAACAGACTAATCTTATAATTGTACTAAATATAAGTGTTACTTCCACTCTTCTTATCACCGCTTGCTAGAAACATCCCTTCGGCCGAACTAGTTTCGATGGAGGAATTATTCATCCTTTTAGGAAACCACGGTTTGGTTGCGTTTACGTTGAATACCGATCATGGGCCATAAGGAAAACAAAAATAAGACAAAATGGTAGTGCGTGTGTCCTCGCGGCAGTGAATGGGACGCTGGTTCAGCATAATGCTGAGATGTAAGAAACCTGCGGCCCTAACATGAAAGACACAAATATAAATTAAACCCGTTTATCCGGCAGGCACTAGTGTCATAGTATAAAGAGAAGGGAAGTAGGTTATCTTCATACAAACGCACCGCATCGCCGCACGCACACTTAAACAAAATCTCGACCCGTTTCCCCTTACTAAGCGGGTCGAGATTTGGTTACGTGTGCGTGCGGCGATGCATAGATACTTTGGCGCACACATACCTACAAGCCGCGCGCGTTGCGTTTGTATGAAGATAACTTACTTCCTCCTCTTTATACTATGCTAGTGTTAGAGAGGGGCACTTAGAGATAAGACGGTCCATCTTAACTTTGTGTCATTCATGTTAGGGCCGCTGCAGCGCTCATTTTCAGCCAGCACCGTCTCTGACTCACGGAGCGCTATACACAAATAAATAGGGTCCCCCATTTTTTGATAAGATTACTTACATCCTCGACGACGGGCTCGACATACATCTCCATGGTGTTGTTGAGCGCCGGCAGCGGCGCGGGCGCCGGCGACGCGACCGACGACCGGCGCGACACGCTGTTGCACGAGCATTGTGACACCGAGCGACGGGACCGGGGAGACTCTCTGAGGACAACGACGCTTATGAAAATAAAAATGAAAATATTTCATATTGCAAGTAGGCCACATAGACATCTGCTGAGAAGAAACGCCGCAAGAAACTCAGTTTAGGTTACGTATGGAAGCTTGGGATAAACCCAGTTTTGCGCATTGTACCCTCATAACCCTAATAGCATTTAGTGTTGGCATTTTGGTTGGGCCACATGGGTCTCGTTAGTTGGACAACGTTTAGATTTGGCCGTCGTTTTGAATTAAAGCCTACAACCAAGGGCCATTGTAGAATTTCCAACTGAAACAATGTAATCCAGAAATGCCAACATTTTTAAACCAACGGTAGCAGAAATCGCATTGGCCCAACGTTGGTAAGTGGGCGTAATGATAGTGCATTGAGACAACGTTGTAAACAATGCAGAAATGCCCGTTTTTAAACAACGATAGCGGTATTCACAATGGCCCAACGTTGGTTGGGCATAATGATATTATTTGTTTTATCTACACCCATATCATAAAACCTCCATTGGTTAATCAAAAACCGTAGGAAATGACCACCATTTTGACAACCAATTAGGAAAAACCAGTGCTGCGATAAAGAAATAACATGACTTCTTTATCGTTTTTAGTAAAGAAATGAGATTAAATTTGGAACAGCTGTCAAAACTCAAGTGGGTCTCTATTCTAGTATCCATAGATATTAAAACGGTTATTGATACGAAACGTCAATTCAGTATGTTTTTTAAATATAAACTGCACAATATTTGATCTCGAGTGACGTGAGAATAGAGACTTCATCCGTTTGTCTATGATTTAAAAAAAAATGGTCTTGACGGACGGCCGCGTTGACGTTTTGCTGAACGAAAGTAGAATTTTGAATTGAATAGAAAAAGTTCCTGTGTAATTTACATTTTAGTTGAAAATATGAATAGTAAGTAGTCTTCTCGGAGTGTGTGTGATGTGAAAATGCGCCGGATATCGGAAATATGCAGCCACGATTGCAACAAATAACTTTTTGCCAGAAAATATTGTTTCTGAACCCATCATGGAGGATTTATAATATGTGTGTAGATAAAGTTATGTATGCAACTCTGCATAATTTGGCCTTAAAACACACGTGCGATCTTATTATGAAACTCGCTAAAAGCTCGTTTCATAAAACCGCACTAGTGTTTTAAGGCCTATCATTATGCAACCGTTGCATAAACTACTAATTTTGGTCCAATGTTAGTTTTATATGGGCAGACTACTAACTATATCATCCCTACAGATTCCCTACTGTTGGCCAATGGATGCCAACGGAAAATGCTACTAAGGAAAAAGGTATGTCTTCCTTTGGTATGAGTGGGAAAACATATGATCTAGCTTAGCGGGTTAAAGCTGGAACTTTAGGCCAGTAGCGGCAACTGTACCATTGCCATGAGTTTATGCAAACCGTTATCGTAATAGAAAACTATCGCTCGGTCCCTTTCACTTGTATCAGCAACGAGCAGTATTTCCGATAGATTTCGATAACGAGGACGGTTTGCATAAAATAAAGGGGTATTTGCTATTACAATGTTATTTGCGATGTTGGTAACCTGACAGCGACCTATGTCGATATATCGGGATAACAGTTTTCCAACGGCAAAAAAGTTTATCGCGAGGTCTACAGCTCGCGGAGTCACTAGTACCTATAAAGAATTGGTACTAAAACTTATTTTATTCATTCATGTTATCTCGGCCACACAAATGGATAGGCTGCTCTTCTCGCTGGTAAATGAATGAAGTTATTGTTAAACAGCTATTTAGAAACAAGGAATATTCATAAAGCAATAAGCCTACCTTATGCTACTTCCACGAATAGCAAACCACAGTATCAACGGATAACATTCGTACAACGCAGTAAGTATATGAACCCCTAAAGTCTAGAGAGCTCCCAACTTGTGTACGTACTTATCGAGGTAAAATGATCCAAAATACTTGTTTTAGTGTAAGATCCCTCTTACGCCTCACAAGGAGATTTATTGGCTTATTTTAGGTACCTAATAGCATATTCTTTTCCAAGACTACCTTCGATCGCACTCTGATAATTTGGTATCCATGTTAATATTAGAAAAGGTACACAGTAACGGTTCATTAACGAATTAGTATGACTAAAGGTAAGGTTATTTAATCAGCATTTCTTAGTGCGTTATTTAGTGATGTCCAGTGAGGTCATTGATCATGATATCTATACATATAATAATCTATACATATAATAAAATCGTAAAGTGGAAAAAGTCTGTACATTGAAGATAACAATGAAAAAATGCTATGGGGGGCTTCAGAATGAGCAGCAGAACAAATCCCAATGGTTTTTGAATTTCATGTCAGTTTGTCTGATTGTATGTTCGCGATAAACTTTAAAACTACTGGATGGATTTCAATGCGGTTTTCGATAATATATCCAGGAACACTTCAGGCAGGACATAGGCTATAGAAACTTTTGGAAAGAAAAGTGGAAGGGGGTAAAAGAGGGGGTGGAAGTTAGTATGCGAAAAACTGTTTGGATGAGTTTATTAACTTAAAACTTGGTATAAATACTCTTCAAACTAGAAAAATAGGTATGCGGTATAAGACAATATTAAACTACCCCTAAAAAGGGGGCCTTGGGGCGTTAAACTTTGTATTGGAAAAACCGATTCCATTTGTTTATCGACTTGAAACTTGGTATATATGCAATTCAAAACAAACAATTAGGTAGGTAACCGTTTCTAAAATAAATTATTGTGTGTGTGTGTTTGTGTATGTTTGTTACAACTTAGCTCCATATGGCTGAACGTATTTTCATGAAACATCGTATATAGTTAGACCTTAGCTTCTAGAATAGAAAATAGGGTCATTTTTGTCCCAAATAACTCAAAAGTTGTCGAGAGTATAATTACCTACAACCGAATTCCACACGGACAAAGTCGCGGGCGGAAGCTACTATTTTCTAATATTATAATATTTCCTTTAAATCTTACCGTCTTCTTCTCCTGCACACATTGCTCGTCGCTCGATCGCACCTGCATCGCACTGGCACAAAATAACCCAGCTGAGGCAACGGGCCTGGTTCAGAGTCGCTGGAGTCACTCCACTCCGGCTGGCTGAATGGTTCAATGTCCATGGCTGACGGCATTATTGATTTAAATAAATGTCTTTAGGTATTTAACGGGAAACACTGGCCACTTAGTTTCAGTTTTGAAGGTATATTACGCTTGTCTAGATTTTATTATCACCACCGATGATAGTTTTAGCAGGTAACCGAACACTTTCACTCATGTTGAACATTGACTTTTTAAAATTTGTCAGACATTTCATTTTTTAAGCCACATCCGACAGTAAGCTGTTCTGCTAACTAAGTAACCTCAATTTTGTTTGAGTTGTAAACACAACTAATAGATATGATATGAGTACGAATTTCGGGTGCGTCTACCGGCAATTAGATCTACAGAAGATAAGATATTAAAAAAATTAGGTAAGCTAGTACATTGGCTGGTTATCTGAATACCACATGTAGAAAGGTGCGTATGGTAATTAAAAACGTTTTTTCTGCTTTCGAAGTGACATTGCTTCAAAGGGCTTCCATAGATGGACCGCTTGGAGTGATCAGAGCCGAAAGCTTGAAGCTATCGCTGTTGGGCGATCTGCAGGCTCAATACAAAATAGACGTTCGCAATACACGGACCGCTCCAGCAGTTGTTTGCTGTCGCAGCGGTCGACTCTGTCCGCAGCATGACCGCCCGTTATGCAGCTGGTCTCGACTGCTCCAAGTGGTCCGTCTATGGAGGCCCATAGGCAAACTAGTGGAATTTTGAAAAGCTTATTGTGATGTAATATTTATTCAAGCCAAGTAGCTTTATATTACTTTTTGTACAGTTGGTCAACGACTTTGAATAGCAATCAAAAGCATAAACATTACCTGTTGACACTTTGTACGTGTTTAAACTCGTTTTGTATTCATAACGTGGTAGGTAGTAAGTAGCCAACTAAAATTATGGTTGTTTTGGCATAGAACCAATAGACTATTGTATTTGAAAACCCTGTCCTCTCTCTATCTCAATTGATTATGAAACAGAAAGAGTAAGTATACATTTTAATGAAGATTAGGTACATGCAATTAAAAACAAATCGACTAAGAGAAAAACATAGATACAAAATTCAAAATATTTACAATACTCTAACTTCATTTTCGAAGCATATCATGACACCAAAATCTATCGATACTGGGAAGGTTAGTTTATCGATACAGCGTATCGAATATGTTCACAACACTATTTATAATCATATGTTGTGTGCTTAATAACTATTTATCGGTCACATGAACAAATTGATTGGCGACGACCACGTAACACCATGGAAAATGTAACAGCAACTTAGCGCCAGTTCTTTAAAGACTAAATAAAATTTCAGTGCTTTATTAACCTCTTAGAGAAAAACCAAGATGCCATTAAATGCAAGATCGCCATGCTCGTCGCACTTCTGGGTTAGATGAGACAGCAGTTTTGAAGCAGTGCAGCCATTTCGGATTTCGTGTGCGGAATTGAATTTGATTCTTACTTTTTGCCGAATTCAGAAAGGCCACTCAAATTGAGCTTTAATTAAAGTGATGTTTCAGTGACGTTTCTGTCTAGATTGACAACTAGTTGAGGGACATTTGACAATTTAATATTATAATCAAATGCTTAAGTGGCGTTTCTGAATTCAGCCATTGGAGACATTTACGAAGTAATGCAAAGATGTTTGTGTAGTCCTCGCTATGAGAGGAGGTCTATGCCCAGCTGTGGGACGTATACAGAATGATGATGATGATGACGATAAATCAGTTATAACAATCAATCAGTGCTTACTCATGACGGTGAAAACCCTCGATGCGCTTAGGTTTTCAATCCCGTACAAACTGAGCAATACAGATTTCTATTACTTGTCACTCGTAAACTATGTTGATGATGTACTAAATATGTAGTTTACCTCTGTAATTTACGTCATGATGTCAAAAAGCACTGTTCAAAGCTTCACCTGCGTAATATTGCTAGGACTTCCCAAAACCGAGATGTTAATAGAAATGCCCAGTCCCACCGCTACCTGACCCTAAAGAAAGTCCTAGAGGGTTCATATTTCGTTTAAAAAAGTCCCACAGTCGTGAGGGAATGTGCATTCCTCGAGGGTTTTTTTTTAGGACGTGACGCTCAAAGGGACCGACGCTAATGTTATTATGAATGAAGTTTTTTTGTTTACGGTTTTGACGAGCAGGGGCGCTATGTTATTGACGACATACTAAAGAGAGCTAAGGCTACCTCAGAAAATAAGTTGAAGTGAAGCTCGAGCGATCATAAGTTAGTTCTTGCTGAATTTGCGATGATTTTTCTACAATGCTTCTAAGTTTTACGACATCGACGTGTCTTATTATGATTGTTATAATAAAGCGACTTAGTTAAATTTAAGACCTCACTTTGAATCGCATTTGACAACATCACCTCAATTGACTGACAAACGAGCTGACGGCCCACCTGATGGAAAGTGGTCACCGTCGCCCATGGACATCTGCAACACCAGAGGTGCTGCCAATGCGTTGCCAGTCTAGGTAGGATGGGGAATGGGGATGGGATGGGGATGAGGGAATAGGCCTCCGGATCTCGTCACTCACCGTACGAAATGCAATAACTTTACGCCGATATTCTGTGAGAGTGTGGTACTACCCCGGTCGAGCCGGCCCATTCGAACAGTATTCATCTAATGAGGATTACTGTTTGGCTCTATCATTTTATTTTAGTTTATCTATCCATTATATCTATTTTTTTTTAGCTTTTTTATAAGTTTAACAAATATTAAGGGACCCGTATTTTCTTTTTAAATGTTTATCAGAACATGAGGAAATAATTTGCTATTGTCAATGGGATGGGAGTGCCGCCGCGATAAGTAACCCTCGGCTCCAAACCTTGGGGAACTGGGCTGAATGATCAGCGCACGCAGATCGACCGCCCGCCTGTCGACGGCCGGGCGTCCCCACCCACCATCATCATCATCATCATCAGCTCTTGTCAATTGCGATGACTCCCGGATTTCGACTCATGGTCATGAGTAGCGGTAGTAAAATATATGCGTTATTTATCGGCTTAACTAAGGAATTAGGACTAGTAAAATCATGTTCTAAAATAGAACTAGGTAGGTACATCGGCGCGTCTCACATCTTAATTTAACAATAAGCGAAGATCGGCTTTATCTCATTGTTTATAAAGGTCTTACTTTTCTCATCCTAAACTATTTGCCTAGCTGCTATTTGTATGCGTGGCGTCTCCACGCCGTCTATTTTGAATAGTTGACACATTGCACGCATTTTAAGTAGTATAACCGTCTGTAACTTCCTTTTGTGGAACTAATGAAAGCGTTGAATGGCTATTTTAAAACTGTCTGGCGCTTCAACCGTAAGAGGCTATGGGAATGTCGCTTACATAATATGAAGTCTCTCTGCTTTGCCCGTCTTGTTGTCGGCTAGCAATATGGGTAATAGTTAGGTACTAAAAACAACTGCAGTTATGTCGCATGTTGCAAAATTGCGTCCAAACCCTTATTTTGTTCTCACGATATAAGCGTGGAAAGAGACAGATAGAGGACAGGAAGGCACATTCCGGGGACTTACTGTTGTTCTGTTGTTGATGACTTACAATGATAGGTACTAAAGTTGGATCAAGTGGCAAACAAAATTATTATGTATCGTATGGATTCATTGGATTCCAATAGCTTCTGTAATACCGTCAGGTCATAATAATTTAGGTATCGGCCACTTTTATGTCAGATACACATAACGATGGTCATACGATTGCACTTAACACGATAAGGTAATCTTACCACTATAAGATTTTCGGATTGTTACCATAATGACTCATATTTTTGTTTAGTGGACTCCTCCTCTGTGTCTCCTATGTGCACGGAAGTTCTCAGCAAAGATAGGCTACATAAGCCATCTCCAGGCGCATGAGCGCCAAATTGCCGACTACGAGTCGAAATGGTCGTCATGACCGAAATCGGTCGGAGAGAGATCATCATCATCTTAGTGGACTCACTTCTTAATTTACAAAACCAATAAACTACCCTGTTTTCTAAGAACACAATCCCAAGGGCACATGTCCAAAGTTCCAGACACAAAGGGCCTTGCGTGGGGTCCAAAAAACCTTGAAAGTGTGTAGGCGCTGCCAAGTGTATTCGTAAGGCTCTTAGATCGAGGTTTGTGTTATAAGGTATATTATATATAATGACGTGCTTTTTACTCACTGGTGCTGCATTGAATGAAGAAGATATAGGTAGATAAGTATGGCAATAGGGATGTCTCCATGGTAAAAAAATTGTAATTCTAATTAGTGCGTCAGTTAGATTATCAAATAATATTGAACACGTATTTTTTGCTTTATCAAATCAATCAAAATTGACAAAGTTCAGGTCGGGAGTGGGGGCTAATGACGTCACTTATGGCAAAAAGTGTACAAAGTCGTGACGTCACGCGGAACTTCAACGCACTATATCTCCGTCATTTTTTGTTTAATTGACAAAAGAAAAAAAAATGTGTTCAATGATTTTTTTAGGAAACTAGCCTATTTAATGAAGGACAAAGCAAATGATACAGTTAACTATTATGTAAGTTTTTTTAAGTACCCATACAACTAAGCAATCAAAATAACTGTGATCATCGTGGGATGATGATCTTTGAGCTTATTACAACAGGCTTTATTGATCTAATGACTTTGTCCAGATTAGATGAATGCGATGGAGATATAGGTACCTACCTAATTCTTATCAATCTTCCTTAGCTATTTACGACGACCGCAAAACGCAATGGCCGCAAGAGCTAATCTCGTTTGATTCTGTTTAGTTCTTAATTGATGTAGAATTAATTACAAACTAATTATTTAGGTTAATTTAAAAGACATACGAGCGAATAAATGGAATCACTGTACGTACAAGTACAAATCCCTACATGACATGGATGCTTTGGGTTCATTACAACTAAATTACATAATGCCTTATTCACTAATTTGACTAAATTTCAAATTGCCATGGTCCCACATTACCTAAATATCAAATTGTCTCATTTAAAAAATGAGCGAAAGTCATTGACTTTTACTTAAACTTGACACTCCCGAAATGCCTAAATATTGAAATGTACTAACATTAAACTCAGCCATAATAAGAATCTGGTGTAATGAGAAAAAAAGTTAGGCATTGTGGGATTTTTGGGTATTTAGACACTTGTCTTTTTGAGATTTAGTATTGGTAAAAGGGTAAAACGAAATGCCGTTATGAACCCAAAGCGACATGGATATGACCCATTCCATTCCATTGGTATGAGCATACTGTAAGGGATCTGATGTTTGTCTGGAAACTGCATGTTGTATGTTACAAACCAATGGTAAATATAAATAGGGTAATAATAATTATTAAGCATTCAATAATTTAAAGTTCTATGTTCTATGTTTCTTTTATAAAAACAGTGCAGTTTAAGCCAAAATAATGGTACGCCAAATTGTTAGCGGGTTATGCTCATCTTACTTTTTATTTACCATCATACCTACCTATTCCTAAATGACCATATCTCTAGCCAATAACGGGACGGGTCCTCTCCAACATGGTGGACTATCTGTATGGGCGATGGGCTGATCACCTGTCACCATACGGTTCATCATACCATCTTAGGACTAATTAATCGAACGTGGCCACAAGTAGTCTTGTGGCTCTGCCCACCCCATTAGGGATTTCGGGCGTGATGCTATGTATATAGCCAATAATAGCAAATAAATTGCAATTGTTTTTTTTTTTTTTCAAAAATTTTAAGCTCTATTATTTCTCTCTTCGATGGTTAAAATGTGTGTAGAAAACCCAAAGTCCACATCCGTCATAACCTTCTTTCTTTTGATTTGTTACAAATGGTGAAAATACAACTTTAGCTGTACAATCGACTTAACTCCTAAAGCAATACGCGTGCGTTAAATTTAGTTCGTTTCTCGTACTTCTACACTGGCCGATGAGTCACCGAACATTGACTCGTAAGGGTTCAGCACACAGTAGGCGGGAGCGTCATGAGCGGTTACAGCCAAAACCGGTTTGTGCTGGTAAGGAACACGGTTAAAAGCGAACGCCGAGCAACTTGGAGAATGACACGCAAACGCATCATAGCAGAGCCGCCGGAGAATTAAATGTATTCAAAAGGTGAACCTCGTACATTTCCTATAGGAACTACTAAGCCCGCGGTATTTTCTATACATACATGAAACTCCCTTTTCCACGCCGTTATTTTCGTAAAATCCTTTCTTAGCGGATGTCGTAAAAAGAACATGCCAAATATCAAGTTTGTATTACAGTTCCTGAGATTTCGTAATTAATCGGTAAGTGAGTGTGAATGGTATTTCCGTTTATAGAATTAATGTATATAGATTTGAGTGTATTTAACTGCGCCAGCGCGCTTAGCTCACGCCGCTGGCCTGTGGCTATGATGAAAGACGGAGCATGTCGTGTAGAAACTACTTTAAAGTCGTAACGCAGACGGAAAACTAGACTAATATCGTTCAATCCTATAGTATGTTAAAATCTCTGTTCCCTTGCATACTGCGGCCCTAACATGCAAGACACAAAGATAAGTTAACCCGTTTATCTCTATGACTATCTCTTTTGTCGGTACTAGTGTGAGAGAGACTTACTTAGAGACGGTGTAACTTATCCTTGTGTCTTGTCCATAAAGCCTTTTGCTACATAGGTAAGTACCTACGCACGCACCGCCGGCCAGCTCACGCCATAATCCGCTCGCAGTGTGCTCGAGCCTTTACGGAGCTCAATTGTATAGTTATTGTGTCCAACAAAACTCTCAACCATCTTAAGCACTTTGTATTAAAGTCTAATGTCTAAAAGTTCATGTGTATTAGTAATCGTTGGAACTATTGGTACAGTTCTGACCATTCATGTGACGAAACGTTTTCGTTTCGCTAATTGTTTCGTTTAGAAAATATGCTCTACTTTCAAAACTTTGAGGCAATAGGCTAGTTTCCTAAAAAAAAAAACTTATTAGTCCGTCATTTACATTATCAAAAAATATTGAACACATATTTTTTCTTTTGTCAATTGAACAAGAAATGATGTTTAAGTTCCGTGTGACGTCACGACTTTGTACGACTTTGACGTCATGAGCCCCCCTCGGGAACGTTGATGCGCGTTATCTTTGTCAATTTTGATTGATTTGATAAAGCAAAAAGTACGCGTTCAATATTTTCTGATAATATAACTGACGGATTAATTAAAATTATTATTTTGTACTTAGAATACATCCCTATTGGTTATTCTTACTTTTTTACTAGCTTTTATTTAGTTTCACCTGTTCAGTAATCAAAAAAACAAGAAGAGGCAGTTATAACGATGCACACCGGAGTGCACGAGAGCCCAGCAATGTGTGCGGATGAAAAGGTTCTGACTCAGCATGTGTTGCGATCGCAAGGCAATCCCAACGCTGTTATTCTGCCAGGACCTCGAAAAAGGACGGGAGTACTTGCAAAATAAATATTTTCATTTTCATTTTCAGTGTGAATTATTATATAGGCCTCGATCCGAATTCATATACCTACTACAGTTTTGTGCCTCTTAGACGACGGAATTACGTGTCAGATAGATAGCATTTACGTCGTCAAGGTTGAGGCATATGCAAATTTTATCAAAGTTTTTTGCACTGTCTAACGACATAGTCAAGGACAAGTGCCGAGATTGGTGTGTACAGTGGTCACATTCTCTAACGTGTTCAGCGCTGCGTCAGCGACGAGAGTCACGTTTCATTTAATTTTAGACCTAATGGCTTTGTAATTGCAGTCTAAATTATAAGTGTCGCTCGTCGCGGATGCAGCTGTGAATGTTAGAAAATCACACCACTGGTGATTCAAAAGCGTAGCTGCTGCCAACTTTATTGTTGAAAGTGTGGGTATCTCTATTATGAAAATGTTCTGGTCACACTGGTTCTTTTCTCTCTTCCGCGCTTGTCAATTGTAATAATAAAGACGTGTTGTCAAGGGCATACCTACCAAGAATATACCTACCTAAGGTATATGCTGCACGAGTAAAGAAAGGCTACGTTAAAAATGAAAAACAAATATACATCAGTGACCAACTGCATCTTCTACCTCTAGTGGGGGGGGAGCTGTCCCACCCTGCCCATACCTCGCTACGCTCTTGCCTATTGTGCTTTAAATAATCCAGGCGCCTCATTCGGGAACGCTAAGTGATTCTGTAGCGACTCGTATGCCAGATTTCTCATTCCACTCTTCCGCACGACGCCAAATGCGTAAGAGCGAGATGAGAGTTCTGGCTTACGAGTCGCTACAGAATCACTTAGCGTTCCCGAATGAGGCGCCAGATCATTGAATTCAGCGGTTAATTTGGAGATATGACTTTGCGACGAGTATTGACAGATACAGATCATAATTAAATCAACGGTCACAACAAGCTAAACCGCGACCTAATTGCACCTGCTAATCTTACATGAAAATACTATTTTCATCACACTTGCTCGGAAAGGGTGTTATTATACGCAAGCGTATAGAGCAACTATAGCCGATTTAACTCCTCTATGGGCCCCGCCGTCAGCGGGAGTTACAAACCATACAAAATCCATAACTCCCTAGGGAGTTATGGATTTTGTATGGTTTCGAACTCCCGCGGGCAGTTAAGTGCGCCAGGTCGGCGGAGCTGCTCGGGAGCCGCAGCCGGCGGCGCGCGCGACCGCAAGCCGCCGGAGCTGCCCCGCGCTGATCGCAACGTACTTACAGTTTACGAACACCCACCTGCGCCTCTATTCGGGAACGCTAAGTGATTCTGTAGCGACTCATAAGCCAGATTTCTCATCCCACTCTTCCGCACGACGCGTAATGCGTAAGAGCGAGATAAGAAATCTGGCTTACGAGTCGCTACAGAATCACTTAGCGTTCCCGAATGAGGCGCTTGATGGTAATTCACGATGTAAAATGGAAATAAAATTAATATATATACTTTTTTTGTCTAATTTTTATTTCATTTCCTCGCAAATGTGATGAAAAACATTGTGTGTATCACGGGCAGTAAGGGGATAACAAACTCGAGTCATAAAAGCCCTCGCCTATCGGTGTCGGGCTTCTAACAGACTCTCGTTAGTTATCCCCTTCTTACGGCCCTAGATGCACAATGTACTATAGTATTTCGGTGCTGGTATTGTTTCAACAACAAACCCAACAGAAGCTAGTTGACCGGTAACACTACTGTTTATAAACAGGAAAGGTGTGTAATAGTTCTCGGTAATAGTGAAAGGTAACAAAGAAGACCATTGTTTAATACTGTCGAAATATCGGGAGCAAGTGACTATAAAGGCTCTCACATCAAGCCGCGCGACTGCGACGCTGTCACTGGTATGAAGGCGTCCATTTTAGTTCATGTGACACTGTTTACGCGAGCCCGATTCCGACCCGCTCCGCTTTTGTTCCGCGTTACGGTGTGCGGAAGCCTTAAGTAGTGTTTTTGGTTATAAACAACCGTGTTTTTTAAGTTTACTAATAATAGTGGGGTCACGACAATCTAGTGCTAAATGACTATCGCAGCGGCCCTAACATGCATGGCATAAAGATAAATTAGAACCGTTTATGTCTATGACTATCCCTTTCGTCGGCACTAGTGTGAGAGAGACGTACTTAGAGATAAACGGTTCTAATTTATCTTTATGCCAAGCATGTTAGGGCCACAGGATGAACATTTTTTATTGGGTCCATTCCATCGTTCCAGCACAAAGATTTGGATCATTCATCGGTTTCCACGTTTTTATTTGACTGTACAAGTGAAGAGGGTAACGTTTAAATTATACCTTTTATATGAAGTAGTTAAATTTTTCACCGGTGCCCACAAAATAATATGTGTGTAAAAAGTATGCAACTATGTTTTTTTTTGCGGCCTACGAGTATACAGAAATAAATTTAACCTTTTGACTGCCAATCATGTCTGAGAAGTAACACGAATTTCAAATTTAGGTCAAGGTAATAAAGGACTTTTTTTACCTTTTTACCGCCCGGCGAAGCGCCAAAATCGAGTTAAAAAAATATACTTTACTACATACGTTCATTATATTAGATAAAAATTATACCAAACATCTATTATACTTACTGAACATTATACACCATGAAAATATCTACTTTGATGTTATATCAAAAGTTTATTATGCCCCTTGAGTGACTATATTCTATGAATTTATATCAAATGTTGATATATCTAGTGAAAATATATCAAAAGTTGTTATACCGATCATTACACACCCGAAATGGAGAAATGACCTGATTCAGTCTTTTATATGAAGAACAAGTTGTAAAAATTTCGTTCGTTACGTTCTCGTTCTTCCGCATTTGTTGTTATAAATTTATTCATCTTTATAAAAAGCTATTCGTTTACATTGGTAACTACGGATTATTGTTCTGCTCACATACTACATAGGTACATGAGAGTATATCACGCCTGTTTCCCAAAGGGGTAGGCAAGACCACGGATTTCCACCTGCTACCATCCTAACACACTTTTCGCTTCGTCTACTCTCATTAAGTTCTTCATGCAACCCTACCAACACACTCGCCTTATAAATCTGCGTCGTTAGTCTTCTTTCGTTCATCCTCTCCACATGTCCAAACCATCTAAGCATATTTTTCTCAATTCTCACAACTACATCTTCTTCCACACCACATCGTTCTCTTATCACGCTATTCCTTATCCTGTCGGTCATAGAAACACCACACATACTTCTCAAAGCTCGCATCTCCACTCCATTGATTCTGCTGCTCAATCGTGGAGAATTTATTTTAAACCAAGCTGTGGATAATTAGGCATCATGATTACCACGTTGGTCACAGCTCGCCGCGGCCTGACCGATTTTACAAGCTTCGATCTCACGTATTGTTGTCGTGACCAAGTCTCAATATTTGAGTGGGAGTCATTGGGATTCGAGTCATTCGAGTGAAAAGGTTACACGGTCTTTACAACCTTACAATCGTTAACTTTATTGCAATCATGGTAGGTAAGATAAAATTTACAGGTAGTAGATCGTCATGTTCAATAATCATTTTTTATACCAGAACGTTATCATCCCGTGAGAAATAAAGACAATTTCCAAGCGACACGACTCTCGTTAAGTCTCCATATAAAACAAGTGCGCCGTCTTTTATGTCTTAAAATAAGCAAACAGCTTACGGAATATAATTGAATTTTCCTAAAGATATTTTCACGTGAAACTCTGACCCATCTATTTTGAAGCCAAGCGACCGTGGAAGCACACCTACGGTTCATTACCCGCTTTTTTGCTTTGAATCAGTATGAGCTACAGAACCAGCTAACCAAGACCTTCCTTTGGCAAACAAAAAGCACCAAAAGTAAAGGCAATGAGAGTTTCTCTAGAGGTCTTTGCTCAAAGGCCAGCGTAGGCGTCAAGATTAAATTGCGTCTTAATTTTTAACGGTACAATCAATCAATGTTTTTATTTTGCCATTTGTAAGATGTCGAATATGGGATTTAATGAGTATTGTAACAACATGCTGTTTTAATAGCACTTGTATTTAAGTAATTATTTATGACCATAATATTATGTTATATAAAAGATCGAACCATGCGGTAAACCGCAGTTAGACAGTTGTATTCAAAGTCAATGTCAAACTATCTTTATTCATTTTAGGCTTTTACAATCTCTTATGACGGTCAAGGAATGAATCTACCACCGGTTCGGAAAGAATCCTCTACTGAGAAGAGCCGGCAATATTATATTATAAGCTAACTATTAACCTAATTCAACTGTTAAAAAAAAACCTTAGGCACCAAATTTGAAACCTCTAAACTATCTACCTATCTAACTATCTAACTATACTTAATCTCTTGTGCAAGTATTTATATTTTCGATGAAAATGCCGCTAAAGAACTGTAATAATGCTAGTAACTGTCATAAATATAAAAGTTTCTAACGAATATTACTGCTGGTTATTGGCGACGGCTCAATTTCATTCCATTTTACCGAAACCCGAACGCAAAGGAATTAATAGCATCCATAAATTTCTCCGAACTATTCCTTACGAAGTTCATAATTCTTAGTCACCAAAAATGTTCTTTTCAATGAAATCAACCTCCAAGTCGTTATTTTTAGTACATTCCGTTAGCTGACTTCCCCAAAACTGTCTCATTTTATAGTTTTAAACGGTCTTAAAATTTTTGATTCTTGCTTTTTTATGTTATTTCTGTATATTTATAACTGTGTAATTACCTTATATGAAGCTTATTAAAATCTGAATTCGAAGTTTATGTCGGTATCTTCCGTTGTTTCGATAATAGCAATTTTAATATTTCTTTCTAAAGCACTTAAAACGTTTTTTCAATACGCTAATTTTCCATATACATCAACGTATTCTTCATTAGCAGCTACATTCACTTGTTAAAGTTTTTAAACTACTAAAAATTTGAACAGGTATGTCCTCTTGGGAATTATGGTCAAAAGAGGTCATATGCCTGCTTCAGGAGCTGAAATCAAAGTTAATGAAGCTCTAACCGGTAACAAAAGCAATACATAGTCGAACCTAGCAGATTACAAAACTTTAACGACTGACATATTTTTCAGATGCATTGTATCATTACTATGTTCTACGTGCCCCTATGACTAAGCCATAGATTTTCATTTGTCGCCATCCCATTTCACAATTGTCTAAAACAATTTATTTCTATTGACACCTCACCCGCATGAAGTATGGTTATAAATCTCCACAATTGAGGTCCTTGATTTGGCATTCTGTCAGCGTGGCATGCCTTCGTTGAGATCTTGATGGTAATAAAGTTTTATTGTTATCTTTGTCAACAATCTGTTTGCTCGCTGTTGTGAAACTATCACCATTTATCTGAAGTTGAGGCATTATTATCACTGTTAGAGCTGGCTTCTTTTGTTTGGAGACCTATGTAGGTTGATAGGTAATAAATCTGGAAAACCATACCTAACTATCACATGGTTATCTTATTTCGTTAGGTTGTATATTCCCATTTTCATTGCATATTTTGATTTTAAAGCGCAGTATTACCTTATTCACATTTGTCAGTTATTTATTGGTAAGATCACGGTCTAACATACAGGTCTTGCAACGGGGCAAAATTTCAATGGGACGCAGTGGCTTCACTATTGAAGTAAAACCAGGTGGCGCTGCCATCGAGTGATGCAAAACATAACCTAATCTTGAGATTTTTGGGTTAGGGTTCAATGCGCGTGTTTCACGCATGGGTGCGCGACTATAGTCATCTTCGTTCCTATAATACGTATACCCCTCAATCGCAGCGACGCTGGCGGCTTGGAACCTTTAGAGGTCCACGTTGAAACCCAGAGTTGCAAGACCTGTAGGTAAGATTAACCTGTAAACTTCATTGGTTCCTGCCTCAAAATCGAATTTCCCAAAACTAAAACAATCCCAGTAAAGTATCTCATTGATCTCATTCTAACCTCAAAATCTCAAGCCAAATCGGTTGAACATCGTGGGAACGTCTAACACTGTATCATTTAGATAACAAACAGTAATCTCACTAATGGCTCAGGAAACATCTACAGTCAATAATGTTGTTTAAGGAATATATTTACACCGACTAGTTTCGTGTACCTTAAAGTTAGAAATGAATCACAGTATTTCAATAGTAACTTCTGCCCCTTTCGTTCGTGTGGAATTCGGTAATAGTTATTCCCTCGGGAAATTTTCAATTCCCGGGATAAAAAGTAGCCTATAGGTTAATCCAGAAGAGGTTCTTAGCCCTTCTTTTTGGCACGCGGGAACATACACTCTTCCCTTCTATCACGATATAGTTCTGTGGTATAAGCTACATATATAGAAGACCGTTTTGAAAACTACAGGGTTCAATATAATGTGTGAAATGATTGATGGCCATTTTTAGGGTTCTGTAACCAAAGGGTAAAACGCTATTACTAAGACTTCGCTGTCCGTCTGTCCCTGTGTCCGTCCGTCCGTCTGTCACCAGGCTGTATCTCATGAACCGTGATAGTTAGACAGTTCAAATTTTCACAAATTATGTATTTCTGTTGCCGCTATAACAAAAAATACTAAAAATCAGAATAAAATAAATATTTAAGGGGGCTCCCATACAACAAACGTGATTTTTGCTCGTTTTTGCTCGATAACGGCAGTTATAAGTTGAGTTATAGTATTGCCGTTTTTAAGATAATGGTACGGAACCCTTCGTGCGCGAGTCCGACTCGCACTTGGCCGGTTTTTTCTTCTATATTACCTTGACATACACTAACAAATTCCCACCTACCTACTTTTCATTTTACCAACATAATGCAAGCTTTTGAGAGCCAAAAATATCGTAATGTTAATATGCACTTGAATCAGTCAATTAGTAGGGCAGACTGCGCCCACGCGCCGATCTATATCCAGCCGTCTGTGACAACTCGCGTATGGCTGGCCGAAAACATGACAGTAGACAAAAAAAGGTTCGAACAAATTTTTGTTAAGTGAAATGAGGAGATTCCGCATTGGAGTGTCTGCGCTACTTTTGGAAATGACCTAATTTTAAAGTTTGAAAATGTTATTGATATTAAGAGGACTGTAAAGCAACGGCAAAAATCACCCTTTTCATACAAAAGGCTCCGATTTTCACCCCTTGAATGTTAACGGATTTGGACCAATTTTTGATAGGTTGTCAGTCAGAACAAAATCTAGGTCTACACGTTTTTGGAATATTTAAAGATCAACAAAGTCAAATAATCGCCAAATTAGTTTGGTATGAGAATACTGAAACTACAATAAAACTGAATTATTGATTACGTATAGTGAAAGAACCTATACGTATAGACCTAGATTTTGTTCTGACTGACAACCTATCAAAAGTTGGTTCACATCGGTTAACATTTAACCATTTCACAGCCAAAGTCGGCTGCAGCCGTCAGCGTATACAGGGTAAAAAGTACTTCATTACCTTGACTTAAAGTTGAAATTCGTGTTACTTCTCAGACATGCTTGGCGGTCAAAAGGTTAAGGGGTGGAAATCGCCTTTTGTATGCAAAGCCGTAGGTTCACACTCACTTTCTACATTTCTTTGCAAGTTTTCCTAATCAATTTCATAATACAATTTTCGATTATAGGAATCGTCGACTTGTCAATAGTGCTTTATCTAAAGACGATTTTTTGAATAAAAATAACGGATCCTGGAACTATAGTACATTGTGCATCTAGGGCCGTAAGAAGGGGATAACTAACGAGAGTCTGTTAGAAGCCCGACGCCGATAGGCGAGGGCTTTTATGACTCGAGTTTGTTATCCCCTTACTGCCCGTGATACACACAATGTTTTTCATCATATTTGCGAGGAAATGAAATAAAAATTAGACAAAAAAGTATATATATTAATTTTATTTCCATTTTACATCGTGAATTACCATCAGGTGGGTGTTCATAAACTGTGCGTACGTTGCGATCAGCGCGGGGCAGCTCCACCGGCTTGCGGTCGCGCGCCCCGCCGGCTGCGGCTCCCGAGCAGCTCCGCCGACCTGGCGCACTTAACTGCCCGCGGGAGTTCGAAACCATACAAAATCCATAACTCCCTAGGGAGTTATGGATTTTGTATGGTTCATAACTCCCGCTGACGGCGGGGCCCATAGAGGAGTTAAATCGGCTATACTTGTTCTATACGCTTGCGTATAATAACATCCTTTCCGAGCAAGTGTGATGAAAACACATTTTATGTAGCTAAGACTTCTCAAGCCATTCACTGGTCGAAGCCGTCACCAGTTGGTGTCATTGACAGATTTATTGTTATTGGCCGTCCTGTCCCCCAACTGTTGTTATTGTTGCAACGGGCGGCCCATTACAATTAAGTTGGTACAACTTCAAGTTCCAATTAGTAACTACGCTAACTTCAAAAGAAGAAATATTTATTTGAGGTTTTAAATCAGCACGTCTAGCACGACATGCCTGCGAGTCGCTCAGTGCATCCCTTAAATATTTGACTAGTTTGACAGAGACGCACTGAGCGACAAACGACGCGCGGACATGTCGTGCTAGACCTCCAGGGATGAATGAGGGCCGTGGTAGCTTAGTGCGCGGTCTCTCGACCAGACGGTTGTAGATTCAAATAGGCTAGTTTCCTAAAAAAATTTAACTAGTACGTCATTTACATTATAAAAAATATTGCACACATATTTTTTCTTTCGTCAATTAAACAAAAAATGACGAAGATATAGTGCCTTGAAGTTCTGCGTGACGTCAGGACTTTATACACTTTTTACCAATAAGTGACGTCATGAGCCCCCACTCCCGTCCTTTGATGCGCGTTATCTTTGTCATTTTTGATTGATTTGATGAAGCAAAAAAATACGTGTTCGAAATTTTTGATAACTAACTGGCGGACTAATTAGAATGACTGTATCTTTACCCAGGAAACATCCCTATTCCGGCCCGCATCTCTGAGATTTCGGATGTCATGGGCGCAATTTAAATGTATATTTACCACGAGCATTTAAGTGAACGAAACATTGCGTGGGGACTACTGCCGAATCCTTCTTACTCGGTGCCCAGTAATGGGACATATATAGGACGAAAATAATGATGGTACCTTATCACTTTAATACTAGGTGTAAGCTGTCATACGTACTTGTTAAAGGAGTTAAAGCGACAAGGTATTAATTGTGTAGATTATGATTATGACGTTGACTGTACAATCGATGAAGTGAACGCGGTGATACTGGGGAGAATGTCTCTTGACATAACCAGATTATGGACACAATAGTCTTTTCATTTGTCGCATGTCAAACTGTAATGAACAACACTTAATGAATACAGAGAGCTTTACCAAAAACATACCCAATTTACAAATATTAAGGTCACTTTTTCTTCGAACTACAACCAACTACAATAGTGATGTGACAATGCACATAAAAAAAGTAAAACGGTTCTCGTTGACCTGATTGCGGTATTCCGTGTCACCGCGAGATCATTCGTTTGGTTCCATTCATTCGTTCAATTGGCGCGCGACGTAAACATACTTCGGTTTACTTCAACATGCAATTGTTATAAACTGGCGCAGATTCTCTTGATGAGCGAAGCTTTTTTGCCCGAACAATCTTATCTATCAAAATGGATGTCGGGAGCATTTTTAAGCACAAAATAAAATGTTCTGAGTTTTGTTAGTTTTCAAGATAAGTCCTACTATTTCATACATTCGCTTTTGTTTACAAGTTGCTAATTTTCATCTCAAATCACGTAGTTGTCACTAAAATGATCTTTTGTTCAGAGTTTAAACTCCATTCCCTATACGGTCCGACAAAAACCTACACGTATAATTTTGAATAAGAAATTGACGATGACAGTTATGTCTTCCATCAATTATTATAATTTTTTCCTTATCACAAATGTACAAATATGGCAAAACTTATTTCAGTTTCGACAACAGCGACGCCTCTTTGGGGTTTTTGATGGTTTCCGAATTGTAATTTGATGATACGCTAAAAGCCTAGAACAAATTCGTATTTTAGATGCGATAGACTAGTAAAATAATAGGTTTCGATTTTTTTCCAACGCTCATCTAAGAGGATAAGGTGCTTTACTTTGTTGATTCGACAGCTAATGTTAAGTTTTCCGTAAACAATTTTCCTCGAATCTTTTCGAGGTAGCGCACCCAAAATATTTTTCGGGATCGTTCCGTCAGCGAACTTTAAGTGTTTTAAGCTTCTTTCATGGTCTTTCAAACTAAATACCTAACTCATCGTTAACTTATCTAGTTTTTTGAAGTAAAGAACAGACCAATAGCTCAAAACATTACCCTCGTTGTGTTATTGACGAATTCCGGTGCGAACATTTAACGTCCCGGGTCAATGTATTCCGTTTATTTATACATTTTAGCATTTTTCCTTTATTACTCTTGTACGTACCAATTTCTTCGTTCGCCTCAAATTGGCGAGTGATGTAAGGTTAACAAAAAAATGTAGTTATATTATGTTTTCTTGTTCGTTGCGGTTATTGACTGTTGACTTTGTTTAAAAGATTCAACTCAAATCAATCGTGTTTTATTCGTTTGAATAAGTACGTATGTAATTTTGTGTTTATTGTTTCTTACAAATGGGAGGGCTAGAAATTAACAAATTATTGCTAATATCAACCAAGCGACTTATGTCGGACAGAGCTTGCAAAGCTGTTTGCTAACATCAAACAAATCAAAGCAAAATCACATGTCTATAATTTACAAAGCTGCAATTTATTTTCAAATAAGTCTCGGTTGTAGCCGTAAAAATGTAGACACGCCAAATTGGTACTTTGCTGCCACTGCGTGTTTTTCGTGTAACTGCTTGTCAACTATCAGTATCTCAAGAATGTTATGATAGGTAGGTAGGTAGTTTTGATGCATGAATGCAGTTCTGTACAGTTTCCGACATTTTGTGTGCTCACTCTCGAAATCTTATTCCTGATATTGCTAATGTTCAAAAGTCAGACAGAAATAACAAATAGGTCCTCGTTCCTAATGCAAATGTAAATTAGGTGATGAGTTGTGCTGTTGAATTAACATTAATTTTAGAATTGTGAGATGAGCGTGTCGAGTGGCCACAGCAGGACGCGTACATACAAACGTGAAGTAAATGAATTTAAGCTGATTATAAGTGGTTTAATAAGGACAATTTCTGCTTTCTAAGTTTTGTTAGTTGCAACTTAGGCAGTTAGGTACGTTTCTTGACCGAGCGAGCAAAGCGTCTCCGTTTCAGCTCGGGCAAAAATGCTTTCGTATGTTTGTCCGGATTTTCCGCTGTTCTCCTTTACAGGTCGCATTTCTCAACCGATTCTCGTGAAATTTTGTGAGCAGATGCAATAATTATATAGATTTTATTTTATCGATTCTGTTTTTCGAAATTGTTCAACATGGCTGAGATATGGGGGTGTTAGCGCTCACAAACTTATTTGCGGTGTTGGTAAACTGATCGCGACCTATGTCGATGTCTGGGAATAACAGCTTTCCAAAGGCAAAGTTAAGTGTCGCGAGGTCTACTACAGCTCACGAAGACAGTTTAGTATTATTTAACTTAATAACAGGCGATTGCACAGATTCGAGCTTATACTTTATCCTGACTATATTCCTTCAAATGCTTCAACATCACGATTACTTTATCACAATTTTCAACCCTCACTTCACTTTTCGTTTGAACTACACTAATCGGTATTCGCGTGTCGCATCTCTACGTTTCTACACTTTTTATCTTTTTTTAATTCGTATTTTGAATATTTCAAATTTTCGAATGTTTTTGAATTTTATTTCGAGCCAGTCTGCGTGGACCGGCGCGTCGGGATGCCCGCGTCGACTGGGCGTCGTTCGGCCGTCTGCCAACCACGCTCGGAGAAAAGATTTATTTATATATGACTATTTATTTTAGCATTAGAAATATAATTTGAGTTTCATGTAGGAGTCCATAAACTATGCTGCTATTACACTATTTTCAGATATCGAAATTGGATTGAAGTCTAATTTAATAATGTAGATTAACATCATCAACATGTGTGGTAGATTTGTTATTTCAAAGGCTTGTGTGTGGCTCCATTTCAGCCAACCGTCACTTATTTACAACTAAGTCTTAGAAAGCTTTATTCATTAAATCTGAGTTTAGTAGAAACTTAACTGGTATGTACTTATTTGGCTCTATCTTTCGGAGGGATAGAACGTGGTTTAATGGTTCACATACCAACCAAATTTTTATTGTTTGCTATGAGATCGTACTCTAGTTTTTGGTTTGTCTCTTTCTTTAGTTTAGTTTTGAATGTCTTCACCGCTTCCTTTTCTGTTTACGTTCATAGTTTCATAGTTCATTAATTTTCTTTGCTTTTACAAATAAAATGACGTTATCAATTTAGCATGTAAGTAAGCGGTGGCCTTAAGAGGAGTGTGACCCTACGGCTTTTCATACAAAAGGCGATAACGATTTCTACTCCTTAAATGTTAACCAATTTTGACCAATTTTTTATAGGTTGTCAGTCAGAACAAAATCTAGGTCGATACATTTTGACTTTTTCACTATAATCAATAAATTCAGTTATATTGCCGTTGCAGTATTCTCATACAAAACTATTATTTGACTTTGTTGATCTTCAATCAATATTCAAAAAACGTTTAGACCTAGATTTTGTTCTGAAAGACAATCTATCAAAAATTGGTCAAACTCGGTTACCGTTTAAGGGGTCGAAATCGTTATCACCTTTTGTATGAAAAGGGTGATTTTTACCGTTGTTTCACAGTCCTCTTAAGATGAGGCGTTTTTTCATCAGTTAAGACATTTAACTGGATTTGGAAGGAGAAGACCTAGGCGAACGTATCAAAACCAGATCGAGGACGTTCTTAAGAAAGGTACAAGAGTACTCTAAACCGGTGAGCGTGCATGAAGAACTTAATGAGAGTAGACGAAGCGAAAGTTGTGTGTCAGGATCCGATAGCAGGTGGAAATCCGTGGGCTCTGTCTACCCCTTTGGGAAACAGGCGTGATATATGTATGTATGTATGTAAGAAATTTAAACTAGCGACTAACAAAATATTCCTCTGCTGCACTGGGAGTGAAGAAATAGCATAGAATGCGTGCAGATGCTTATCATCCTGGCATGTCGTAAAAGCCGACTAAGGGACGGGCCTCTCCAACATGGTGGATTATCTGTATGGGCGATGGGCTGATCACCTGTCACCATAAGGTTTATTAAACCATCTTAGGACTAATTAATCGAACGTGGCCACAAGTAGTCTTGTGGCTCTGCCCACCCCATTAGAGATTTCGGGCGTGATGCTATGTATGCATAACAACATTACTCTCCATAATAATAATAATAATAATAAAATAATAAATCAGGGGACAATCTTTACACAAATCGATCTAGTCCCAAAGTAAGCTCTAAAGGCTTGTGTTATGAGTACTAGACGACGATATAAATACTTATATAGAGAAAATAAATACTTAAATACATAGGAAACATCCAAGACTCAGGAACAAACATTCGTGCTCATCACACAAATATTTGCCCGTACCGGGGATCGAACCCAGGACGCTAGCTTCGGAGGTAGGGTCACTCCCAACTAGGCTATCCGCGTCGTCGTATAATGTTTCGCTTTTTTTAAATAAAACGTAGGATAGCGCACCATCCCTTCCCGAATGCACTGCTAAGTCCAATCAGACCGTAACGGGCTGATTGCGGGCTATTTATATAGAATAGCAATAAAAGTTCCAGCGCATACTGCATTTGGTCGTAGTTGAGAAAAACTACAGCAGAAAAGTCGGATTTATTAAAATAAATCGTAGTACAGTAGTAATTCTTTGTCTTGTCCCGATCGCATTGGCTACTTATCTGGCAAACAAAGCCATTGTCTTTCATTGTGAAGTGTAACCGCAAATCGCTACTTTGAAATAGAAGGTCGTAACTGCAGACACTATTATACACAAACGGCGTCTTTATGTCTAAGTGGAGAAGGTTCACAGTAAAACACAGGGCCTGTCAGGTGATGAACATTTTGTATTTAAAACAGCAGAAAAGTACACATGGAAGCTTTTTAAATGCAAAATGTTCAACACCACATGTATAAGTACTATAACTGAGTGCGAGTCGAATACTGGGCAAATTGGGAAAGTCTTTAAGAAACATGCTTTCCCGAAATAGTAGTTTATGCAACGGTTGCATAATGATAGGCCTTAAAACACTAGTGCGGTTTTCATGAAACGAGCCGATAGGCGAGTTTCATAATAAGATCGCACGTGTGTTTTAAGGCCAAAGTATGCAGAGTTGCATACATAACTTTATCTACACACATATTATAAATCCTCCATGATGGGTTCAGAAACAATATTTTCTAGCAATAAGTTATTTGTTGCAATCGTGGCTGCATATTTCCGATATCCGGCGCATTTTCACATCACACACACTCCGAGAAGACTACTTACTATTCATATTTTCAACTAAAATGTAAATTACAAACAACTTTTTCTATTCAATTAATTCTACTTTCGTTCAGCAAAACACCAACATAGCGCCGATTGGATCTTCCGTCAAGACCATTTTTTTTTAAATCATAGACAAACGGATGAAGTCTCTATTCTCACGTCACTCGAGATCAAATATTGTGCAGTTTATATTTAAAAAACATACTGAATTGACGTTTCGTATCAATAACTGTTTTAATATCTATGGATATTAGAATAGAGACCCACTTGAGTTTTGACAGCTGTTCCAAATTTAATCTCATTTCTTTACTAAAAACGATAAAGAAGTCATGTTATTTCTTTATCGCAGCACTGGTTTTTCCTAATTGGTTGTCAAAATAGTGGTCATTTCCTACGGTTTTTGATTAACCAATGGAGGTTTTATGATATGGGTGTAGATAAAGTAATTTATTTATTTACTTAAACTTAATAGCCATACATGATAATGCAAATAGTGGATTTGATGCCTAATGGTTCAGGGTTTCGTTGTACTTGATTTGACGGTCTTTCCATAATATAAAGAGCGGAAGTAGGCTATCTCCGGCCCAATCCGAGATATAATTGCCTACTGTCTCAGGGTTGACAGATCAAAAGTACCTAATACATTCTAGTGGGAAAGTAGGCCTACCTACTTCCTCTGTCTGATAGAAAACGAATACAACAAAAAATAAGTAAGTAGGTATCTCATCATCAAATAGATTTATCAGCGCATGTGGCATTAGTTCTATTGCGAAATTGTTTTGCGATGCCTCGGATGATTTACCTTTTAAGAACGTCCCCAACCTGGCTATATGAAAGGGAGGTAGCGGAGTTTGACAGCACTCAGAAGGCATCGCTAGAGACGCTACTCAATGTTAGTTTGAATGAGTCTCAGTGGCTTCAGGCAGCTCTTCCTGTTCGGCATGGTGGGCTGGGAATACGCCGTGTTCAGGATGTTGGCCGGGTGGCGTTTCTGGCCTCTGCTCATGGGACATCGGACCTTGTCACTCGAATCTTATCAGTTAATGGTGGCAACTTCCCCGTGCCCTTTGTTGCGGAGGCCCTCGCTGACTGGTCGGCACTCTGCCCGGACGGTGAACGGCCGGAGAACTGTGCAATCCAGAGGCAATGGGACGACATTAATTGCAAACAGGTCTCGGCGATTTTGTTGCGGGGTGCTTCAGGATCAGACTTGGCGCGTTTTAAAGCGGTTGTCAGACCGGAATCGGGGGCGTGGCTACAAGCACTGCCTTCACCTCAATTGGGTACACTACTCGACAATGATTCATTGAGGATTGCAGTAGCTTTAAGATTGGGGTGCAAGGTCTGTGAGCCGCACCGCTGTATTTGTGGAACAGAGGTAGCAGAAAGCGGCCATCACGGTCTTAGTTGCCAGAGGAGTGCGGGCCGGTTCTCTCGTCATCATGCGATCAATGATATTATTCGTCGGGCTTTGGTTTTGTGTAATGTGCCTTGTGCCTCAGAGCCCCCTGGATTGAGCCGTACGGATGGCAAAAGACCAGACGGTCTGACGTTGGTTCCATGGCAGAGGGGTCGCTGTCTCCTGTGGGATGCAACTTGTGTTTGCACTTTTGCTCCTTCCCATTTGAGCCAGACTCTTAGATCGGCCGGATCTGCAGCGGAAACTGCGGGAAGGCTTAAGCATACGAAGTACGCTGCCCTGGAGTCAACGTACGACTTTGTTCCGGTAGCTGTCGAAACAGCTGGTCCTTGGGGTTCAGAGGCCAAGGATTTCATTGGGGAGGTGGGTCGTCGTCTGCGAGAGAGGGGCTGCGATCCCCGCTCTGGATCGTTCCTGGTACAGAGGATCTCTTTGGCTATCCAACGCGGCAATGCCGCTAGTGTGATGGGAACTTTTGAGCCAGGGGCGTTCCGAGGCGTTCCTTTTGGTGGCGGGGTGTAAAAGTGTTTTTAGTTATTTTATTTTATATTTGTGTGTTTGTTTACAGCTGACGAACCCTGTGGCGGATTTTATCCTTGTTACTGTTTGACGAAGCATGTTGTGGATGAAGTTTTTATTTAACATTATAACTCTGAATGTCAATGTAAAATGAATAAATAGAAATTATATAGTAGAATAAGTGACTTGCTTAACTTTCCTCTTCAATAGGTAATCTGAACAGAGACAATTCTGGAATCGATGAATTATTAAGACACCCAAACACACAGAGATACGTTCTCCTCCGATTATCACACATTTTTCATTAATTTAGCAGTGCTGAAAAGCCGTGACGCGCGAACCTCGTGCGGTGTTAGCCCCGACTGGCGCATTGAGAAACCGGTCGAGATTTCGTTTAAGTGTGCGTGCGGCGACGCATAGATACTTTGGCGAACACATACAAGCCGCGCGCGGTGCATTTGTATGAAGATAACTACTTCCCCCTCTTTATACAATGCTCTGTCGTTGTCAGGCATTATTTTTGAAGTCCTGGTTTGCGACCTAATTTGTATGTCCGTACAATTAATTAAAGTTGTTCTTAATGTCTTATTTTTAAATAAATTGAAGATTTTGCTTTTATTCCATGGATTAATGATTTTTAATCAAAGACTGAATTAATTACTTATTACAAAACTAGTTGCCCCGCCACAGCTTCGCCCGTGGTATTTTCCATTCAAACTTTATCACCCCTTTTCACCCCTTAAGGGATGGAATTTCGAAAAATCCCTCCTTAGTGCACCTCTAGGGTACTTGAGGAATGTCTGCTCCAAGTTTCACACCTATCAATTGAGTCATGGTACTGTTTTATACGTAGAGATATCTCGAGCAATCCGGATTTTTGTAGAAACTGAGATCCAACTTCCACTAAGAAAAGTTCTTATTCACGGTTAAACGCATGCAGCCGAACTCCGTTTTAAAAAATACGCATATCAAATCTTTAGCTTCGGTATAAAAAAACCGCAACCAAACATTCCCTCCTCAATAAACCTACTGAGACCATCTGCTCTGTACCAGGTACGCTTGATGCACTTTCATTTACTCGTCTAACAAGCCACTATGATCCTTAAGGTTTAAAGATATGAACTAAAGTCCTATAACTTAATTTTGGACCGAAAACTTCGTGGGTGGGACACAGGTCAGGGGTGTAATTCTTGTACGTGCGCAGCGGCTGATCAGCGGATTAATGAAACTAGTAATTTAGACCGTACGATCAAAGTAATTCGGTCTAAATTTGAATGTGTGCTTCATCGCTGATCAGCCGCTGTGTACGTTAGAGAATCACTGACAGTAATCAACCTCAGTTAAAAGTAAGTTTGGAGATTCAAAAGGTGCTGTTTAAGCTTATTATAGTAATATTATCAATGCAAAAGTGACTTCATCTGTTGGTGTCGTTTTAACGTCCACTAACTGGGCTAATTTTGATTAAAATAGGCAAAGGCCAAGAGCTTAACAGTCTATGACTGTTATATGTACCTATGTAACCAATAATCGTATGTTCTACTTTAGCGCCTGAACTACTAGACCGATTTTAATAAATTGGGTATTATGATTCGTGGAGAACGTGCGAGTGTCATAGGCTATAGACCTTTTAAGGGTGTGGCACTATTGTAGATTATATTTTTTAACTTTTACTATTTATTGATTATCATTTCCGACCTTATTATAATATACATACATACATAGCATCACGCCCGAAATCTCTAATGGGGTGGGCAGAGCCACAGGACTACTTGTGGCCACGTTCGATTAATTAGTCCCAAGATGGTATGATGATATTATTATAATATAAGGTCAATCAACAACATGACACATTTCTATAAAACACTATTTGCCGAAACACCCGAAAATACCTTAAAAAGCTAGTATCTTGTATGTTAATGTATCTTTATTTAAAAAATGTTTCAAATTGAAGACTCTCATAGTCATTGAGATCACGATCAGCTTTCCAGTATAGTTTTCCTAGGTTGACCTAGATTGTAAGAGCTGCGGTAAATTGCCGTGCCAAAAATACAGGCGTAGCTAAAAAAAGCAAATATGTATAGTTTATTTGTGCTTAGCAATTGAAGTTTGTTTCCAAATATCCGTGAGCGATTCGACCCCAGCAGCCATGAACCAAGTTCCACGAGGATATTACAGGCATAATCTTATTAATTTCGTAAAGCGATGATCATGTTTTTCTGTAACTCTACTGGTCAGTCAGAGTCATCATTAATGATCATCCTCATTAAATAAATAATAAATAAATAAATCAGGGGACAATCTTTACAAAAATCAATCTAGCCCCAAAGTAAGCTCTAAAGGCTTGTGTTATGGGTACTAGACGACGATATACATACTTATATAGATAAATAAATACTTAAATACATAAGAAACATCCAAGACTCAGGAACAAACATTCGTGCTCATCACACAAATATTTACCCTTACCGGGAATCGAACCCGGGACCGCTGGCTTCGGAAGCAGGGTCACTACCAACTAGGCCAAACGTGTCGCCATACGCCTGCATACGTCCCACTGCTGGGCGCCGATACTTAATAAGAAAGACCGGACAGTAAGTAAATAATCCAGTGCGACATCGGTTTTTGACCATTTTTTAAACAATATGTTTGGCTGCTTGTTAGCTCATTTTAGATTACGTAAAATGTTTTCGTAATTAATTTTCACATTTTCAAGGAAAAATCACTAATAATATTTTTCATTTTTAAAGCCGCTAAAATGCTATCTTACTGTCAGGCATCGCGTGTGACGTCAATATACTGAAACCGGACGCAAACGTCAAAAAGCATAGACTGTATGAAAGTGTGGTCCGAATAATAATCACGGAGACGACGATTAAGTGTGCAGTGCACCAACAATTAAACTGACGTTTTATTAGGGTTCCGTACCTCAAAAGGAAAAAACGAAACCCTTATAGGATCACTCGTGTGTCTGTCTGTCTGTCTGTCTGTCTGTCCGTCTGTCACAGCCAATTTGCTCCGAAACTACTGGACCGATTGAGTTGAAATTTGGTATACATATGTAAGTCGGTAACCGCAACACGGACGCGTGACGTAAATATATGAATTTTAAACATAGGGGCCACTTTTGGGGGGTAAATTAGAAAATTAAAAAAAATAGTTATGCAACCTACATCGTGTGACATATCAAACTACTGGACCGATTGAGTTGAAATTTGGTATACATATGTAAGTCGGTAACCGCAACACGGACGCGTGACGTAAATATATGAATTTTAAACATAGGGGTCACTTTTTGGGGGTTAATTAGAAAATAAAAATAAAAAAAGTTATGCCACTTATATTGTGTGACATGTCAAATGAAAGGGCTTATTGTGAGGATCTTAAACATATTTTTTTTTGAATTTTAAGTAAAATAGTTTAGAAGTTATTTAGGAAAATAGGCGAAAATTGACCATTCCCCCACCTTATCTCCGAAACTACTGGGCCTAAAATTTTGAAAAAATACAGAAAATGCCTCTTTACCTATAGATTACAGGAAAACCTATAAGATGTCTATGGTATTTAAAGTAACATAGGACATTTCAGATAATCATGTACGGAACGGAACCCTCTCCATGCGAGTTTAACTCGCACTTGTCCGGTTTTTTTTAATCAGCCGTTTAATGGTACATTTGACAACCGTAAATAATCCTTTAACGCTTAAACGTCTGTTTAGTTGGTGGTGAACTAGGCACTAAGGTGGGCAGCGTGATTAGAATGAGAAGATAGAAGAAGAATGAAGAAGAAAGAAGAAGGAAGAAAAGACATTTATTCACTTCACAATAATATAGAAAAAAACAAGGCATGTGTGTCATCGCGGCAGTGAATCGGTCACTAGCCCAGCATAAATCTGAGGTGTCAGACACCTGCAGCGCTGATTTTCAGCTCAGATTCGGAACGCAACCGACCTATATATGTAAACGCCATACGTCGTGACTGGTGTTTAAAGTCACGTGACTTAGAAGTAAAAATGTAAGTTTTTAATTTATTAAACTTTAAATAATCTTGAGTTATTGTTACATAAATCCTGTTCTATACTTAATGTACTATTGAGGGTTAAGCTACTGTTCCACGGAAATATATTAATATTTGTTATTTATTTATTTATGAAATAAATAAATGTAAATTTACATGTCAAGTTCAGATTTCAATTATATAATAGGTACATTTTTTTCTTAATCATAGTTAAAGACTAAATTAAACAAGTTCAGTTAATTGTTAATATAGTCAAGTCGTCAATTGTCGAGGATTTCACACACATGGTTGAATTAATCCACAGCATATGTTAGCCAGTTGCTCATGATGTTTGTGCTAAATATCAAATTCAATGCCGAACATAAGTTCCGAAAATCTTTGACTATAGTGATACCGTTATTGGTAACATTTGCCGAATAATGCTAATATTGCCTGAGTTCTATCTAGTGCGACCGCGTCACAATACGAAACACAAAAATGGAGGCTTAACGCGAACGCTTTCGACTAGAGATGCAACGGATATCCGGCTACTATCCGGTATCCGGCCTATCCGGCCATGATTTTACTATCCGGCCGGATACCGGATAGTGAGTCAGTATCCGGCCGGATACCGCATAGTAAAAACTTGGATCAGAAACACGATAAAACAAATACAAGCCATCAGAAATAAACAAAATCAGCGTCAGTTATTAAATTAATACCATGTTTCTTTTTATTCAAGTCCAAAACTAACATGTCACATCACGTCGTGCATGTTCGAATATTCCCAACTGACCGAATAAGGCGCGTATTTAACCTCAAAGGGTCTCCCCGGCACTTATAATCCGTAACAACTTGAAACTTGCTCCCGTGCGAAGGCCGCGCAAGCTAACACAAATTTAGAGATAGCTCGTATGCGGCCGGATATCCGGCCAATGGCCATGCCGGATATCCGGTATCCGGTATCCGGCCAAACCACTATCCGTTGCATCTCTACTTTCGACACGTCTGCCGTCAAATGGCAAAGGAAATCGTATTTAAACGTTTTTATATTTCATGCTTGAAATCACCCATTTATTGTCCTCGAAGGTTGTGGTTTACCTTAAATATGGGCAATTATGCATTCGTAGTGTCCGGATAATCAAAAAGTTATTAATGAACTTAATTAAGTAATAAAATATAAGCAATGAAGTGTTTTGCCACAAGAAATACTTATTTAAAAAAGGGTGCTATATATGTAGAGGCCTTAGCAAAACGCTACAAGCTATAAGTTACAACGTTGTGCCGTGCTCATTGGCTACTTATCATGTTTAGCCATGTTAACTAAAACGCTACAAATGAAGTGAACGCGTTTTGACTTGTCCGTTTCTTATACCGGAGCAGCGACTACAGACGACAGACGACTGCAGCGTTCTGCCGTGATCAGCTGGTGTAACAGTTTCGGAAAAATAACATCACAAGAACAGCCTAGTCTAGTTTTGACATTTTTGTACAGCCTAAACTAAAACAGATATACATTTTATTTCAATGTGGTATGGAGAGGGACTCAATAAGGAATCGTATGGGCGAAGTTAACACAAAACACTGTAACTCAAGTTGCAGCGATCTGCCATTTGACGGGAGACGTTTGCTATGACTTTAACTTATAATGTATACTTCTGCTATGTAACATGTCAGCAGCCCCAGCACCCCTGGCCGAATCCCAAATGTTCTGTCAATAAGTTTATCCGTTGCAGCAGGAAGTTTACATGCGGTTGCATTACATTTAATTTCCTGAATGCACTTCAAAGGGCGGCCCACTATCCGTCGGGTCCAGAGCGACCGCAGCCTCGCTTGTGTTTTATTCCGATGAATATTGACCTATTTTTAGTGCCCTTCTTGATAAGACACAATTTTTTAACACAGATAACGCCTTTTGCATACTATAACTAATCTTTTCTGTGTACTCGCATATAAGCGACATTAACTTTTCCTATAGGTACTTCGCGCGGAACATTAAAAGTTTGTTACATTTACGAGTAAACTACAAAAGTGCACTGGGTAGCCTCGTGGTCTGACGCGCTGCCTCTCGTGCAGAAGGTCGCAGGTTAACATCCTGGCTCGAACTTCTGGGATTTTCTGATCTTATATGCCGAATTGAATTTGCAAAGTACCTAATTTAACCTTTTGGCCGCCGTTGTCGACTATGCGTGACAGGGTACAAAAGACCATCATCACCTTGACCTTGAAAGTTGAAATTCGTGTTACTTCTCTCGCAGACATGCTTGGCGGCCAAAAGGTTAAAGATGTGTGAGAAGCCTCAACCCGCACTGGGCCCGCGTGGGCACTACTGCCAAGCCCTCCCACTATGAGAGCAGGCCTGTGCTCACCCAGTGGCATGATGATGAAACTAGAAAGATTTTGGAGGTATTACACCAGCCATGTGATTGTGAAGCCGCACAACCCTTCACTCCCTACGAGTTATCTTTACCTGCAGCCCTAGCATGCCAGACATGGGGATGAGTTAAACCCGTTTATCTCTATGACTATCTCTTTCGTAGGTACTAGTGTGAGGGAGACGCACTTAGAGATAAGATGGTTTAACTTATCCTTGTGTCAACCTTGTTACGGCCGCTGTGGAGAAAACCGGTTTGAACCAGTGTGAGCTTAATCGCCCTTTTGCCGTCAAGATGAGCAAGCACATCCATCAGAGCACACAATTTTATAGCGCACATTTAGTTTTTTTTCATCCGTTAGTTACTTAGGAGGACTGTGAACCAAAGGCAGATATAAAATAATCAAAATTCAAAAAACGTATAAACCTAGATTTTGTTCTGACTGACAACCTATCAAAAATTGGTCAACATCGGTT
The DNA here is from genome assembly GCA_947859335.1 of Tortricodes alternella. Taxonomy (NCBI): domain Eukaryota; kingdom Metazoa; phylum Arthropoda; class Insecta; order Lepidoptera; family Tortricidae; genus Tortricodes; species Tortricodes alternella. The sequence goes on along the minus strand of OX401987.1, from coordinate 9,494,077 downwards.
AACATTTAAGGGGTGGAAATCGTTATCGCCTTTTGTATGAAAAGCCGTAGGTTCACACTCGTCTTAATGTGCCAATGCCCTTTGGAGGATTGACTTGAATAGCAACATGAGTCACAAGCTGCCGCGCAGGGCTATTCGGCTGGTCTGGACCCGACCGACACCGTAAAACACACTTAACTGATACACACAGATTGTTTCAGTTAAGAGTTTGTATTGAGTAATTAAGTTTCGCTTTGATTCTGTGGCGTCTTATTGAAGGCGTAAACTCTACGGGAGGTGAGTTATCAAGAAGTTGAGTGATAGTCTATTAATGGTAATAGAGATGTTATCGAAGTCCCCGAATAATTTAAGTACCTGGAGTGATAACTAGAAGGAAAGAAGGTAATTATTGTAATTATTATTATTAGGTGGTATTAATTACTCTAGTTACTTCTCAGTAACTAGAGTAATTAATACCAACAACATTTCTATACTCCGATACGGAAACGTACCTATCTTCCACAATATGCGTTTGAATAGGTAAGATGAACGAACCCCTTAACATGCAAGACACAAAGATAAGTTAAACCCGTTTATCTCTATGACTATCTCTTTTGTCGGCACTAGTGTGAGAGAGACGCACTTAGAGATAAGACGGGTTAACTTATCGTTGTCTTGCATGTTAGGGCCGCAGAAGGCTGTTGGACTCTGTCTGTGCGACCTGCGCCTAAGATTGGACGCGCTCGCTGCTTGAACTTGTAAACATATATTTAAAAAAAAAATACAACCGAATTGAGACCATCCTCCTTTTTTTTTAAGTCGTTTAAAAAGAGGATGAAGTCCAAATCAACTGTGACAAAATCTCAAGAAGCCAATAATTATTTTTTATTATTGTTGCAATATTTGCCAGCCTTGTCCATTTTAAGTTGCTTCCTACCTTTTTCCCGTTTGCACTGAATTTATAACACAAAGTATGTTCTTACCATAGCTGGGCTCCGTTAATCAAATGGTTAAGTTCGTTAATCGCTAATCCGTTAATAAAAATGTTAATTTTGTTAGACGTTAAAGCGTTACATTTCGGAAGATTTAACGGAAGTTAACGTTAACCGTTAACTCGTGAAAGAAATTGCATTTTATATGTCGTTGCGTTAGTGATTTACTTATAAAAAAACCGGACAAGTGCGAGTTAAACTCGCGTGGAGAGGGTTCCGTTCCGTACATGATTATCTGAAATGTACTACGTTATTTTAAATACTATAGACTTGTTATAGGGTTTCCTGTAATCTATAGGTAAAGAACTATTATCTGTATTTTTTTTTAAATTTTAGCCCCAGTAGTTTCGGAAATAAGGGGGGGAATGGTCAATTTTCGCCTATTTTCCTGAATAACTTCTAAACTATATAACTTGAAATTAAAATAAAAATATATTTAGGATCCTCACAATAAGCACTTTCATTTGTTATGTCACACAATATAGGTTGCATAACTTTAAAAAAAAAACTAATTTACCCCCAAAAGTGGCCCCCATGTTTAAAATTCATATATTTACGTCACGCGTCCGTGTTGCGGTCACCGACTTACATACGTATACCAAATTTCAACTCAATCGGTCCAGTAGTTTCGGAGCAAATTGGCTGTGACAGACGGACAGACAGACAGACAGACACACGAGTGATCCTATAAGGGTTTCGTTTTTACCTTTTGAGGTACGGAACCCTAAAAAGGTTCGTATGGGCTATGAATGAAAGTTTAGGCAGGACATGAAAAAAATATAAAATAAGGGTGTAACATTAGAGTTTGTAAAAATACCTAATTATTTACAGATCAAATTCAAATCAAAAGCTATCTAACATAAATAAGCCACGCGGTGTTCTTTTGGCAAATAGAGGTACTTAATTAACATTTAACGGAGTTTGTTTTAACGGAAGTTAATGACTCCGTTAACAATTTTTGAAGTTAACTTAAAAGTTAATCCGTTACTTGAAATGTTAACTTCGTTATAACGATTAACGATCTCGTGCCCAGCTATGATACTTAACCTATTTACGAGCTTAATTCATAACATTGTTGAACCAATAAACCTACTCATAAGAAAGAGCGAAACCAAGAGCGCACGTGCGCGTTGCAATCAGCTGCATTACTTAATCCATATTCTATACAAACCAGTGTATAATAGCCGGCGGAAATATAAGACGGATATTACAGTTGTCTCACTCGCACTTGCAACAAACACATGGGTTGTGGCCGAACACTGAATAAGTATTACGCCACAGTATAATCAAGTATACAGTATTATATCTTCATACAAACGGCCGAAACGACGCGCTTCCAAATCTCGGTAAACTTCGATACACAACAGTCGCGAGTGCGCCGCAGTGTGAGGCGCTCCCGCGCATTTATTTACGTAAATTATGGCATATCAAAAAAAATTATGTTTTTGATATATCAAAAGCAAATTCCATAAAATGAATTTTTTTTACTCCATACTGAAACTTAGTCACTTTTGAAACTAGAAATAAGAACCAAGTAGAAGTAATTAAAATTAAAACTTACAAGATTAAAAGTAATATTTCATTTCATTTATTTCATATACTCGTAGCATTATCAAATACGTAACCCAAGAAAGACATGCGGCGGGCAGCCCTACTGCGTGTTTACATACCCAGCGGCCGTAGGTAATTATTTCGAGGACACTGCTGAGGCAAACTACTGTTCGTTTATTATACTGTGATTATGCTTTCGGCTGAGGCTGTAGACTGCCTGTGATCCAGCGGCCCTAGCATGCCAGACACGGGGATAAGCTAAACCCGTTTATCTCTCTATCTCTTCCGTCGGCACTAGTGTGAGAGAGACGCACTTAGAGATAAACGGGTTTAACTTATCTCCGTGTCTGGCATGTCAGGGCCGCTGGACATGGCTGGTAGACAACCTCCTGATCCAAATACCGTAGTGTATTGAAGTCAGTAAACTATTTACACTCAATATGGATCACGATCCAGGATCATCTATGGTAAATACCGAGTGTAGCGTTCGTTTAATACTTTCGGTTAACTTATGATATCAGGTGGATTTTGTAACAGACTTAAAAAAAAAAGGTACACTAGTGGATCCCCCACAGCTTCGCCGGCGCCGGCGGTATTTTCCATATAAACTTTTACTAATCCTTTTCACCCCTTTAGGGATAGAATTTCAAAAATTGCCTCCTTAGTGCACCCCTTGGGGCACTTAAAGAATATTTCCTACAAATTTCAAATCTTGAGGACAACCGGTTTAGGCTTTGCATTGTCTGTTTGTCAGTCACGGTATTGTTTTATAAGTAAAGAATACCTAATGCATCTTAAAAAGAAAAACTCGTAGGTACCTAAGAAAAAAATACACGTGATATGTCACTAAATTCCTTTCCGGTATCGTGATCAATCGTGATGTTATCCGAACTATTTCGAACCCCCTATCCCCCTTATTCGAGCTTAGTGTGAATAATGGACGATCCCCTCACCTGTAGGCTCTAGATACGGACCGTTACATCCCCAAGCGCGGATCCAGGAGAGGGGTCATGGGGGTCATGATCCCTAAACTAGATTTGCGCAATACTAAACATCAGCGTATCAAAATATAGCCTGGATCCACCCCTGCATATGCCGACACTAACCGAGACACCCAAACAAAAACCAAACCCATCATGTAAGATACCAAAATCATAGACCGGGAGATGGTGACACAAATTATAAGGTTATTTGTACTAGTATGGCGGTCTTACAGGTCTAATTACGGAATGACACGTAGGAAAATGATGGTCATAGCGCTGATACTGGCGGCCTAATCGCGTGGGCGTTAATCGATCGTGTCGGATAAATTACGAGTGTCGAACGATTTGTTCCACAAAAATTCTGATATAATCCGATATCGATAAAAAAGAAGTAGGCGGTAGCGTAATGCCATACTTCTCCGGTGTGACTTACAGCCCGTCATACCAACGCGAAGTTAATTTAAAAATAAACAATACAACCATTTGTATCAGGCTAATTTTTGCACAGCTAATCATCGTCGAGTAGCCATTCACGAACATCACCATGCCATACTTTTTCGACGGTTCCAACTGGCCGCCATACCTCCTGTAGGACCGCCATACTGGTACAAATGACCTGATAATTTGTGTCACCATCTCCCGGTCTATCAGGGATTTTTAATGACAGTTCTAAAAATAAACACGTACATGTTAATTGCAATCGGGTGTTTAGTAAACTGCTTTCACTTTAAACTTGTTCTATTATTAACTTGTCTTGTCCTATTTGTCACAGGAATCACAGATTTACTGATTTGCCACACCTTTAAAACGGTTGACCATAAAGCTTGACATTCCCTATCGAAGTGGACCATTGTGACAGACATTGTGACTTGTGACAGAACTAAACAATCACCGATGACCATGGCCACTGTTATTGTTAGCGTTTGACTTTTAATTAGGTTAAATTTTGTTCTTATTTGTTATGTAAATATATGCGAATTAAGCTGGGCTGAAGTGATCTCATGCAATGTTGTTCAGAGGACTGTGAACCAACGGCAAAAATCACACTTTTGATACAAAAACGATAACGATTTCCACCTCTTAAATATTACTTAACCGATTTTGACCAATTTCTGATAGGTAGTCAGAACAAAATCTAAGTCTTTACGTCTTTCGAATATTGCGGAAATTAGTTTTGTATGAGAATAGGTACTAAAACAACAATAAACTAGATTATGTTCTGACTGACAACCTATCAAAAATTGGTCAACATCGGTTAAGATTTAAATGGTAGAAATCGTTATCGCCTTGTGTATGAAAAACCGTAGGTTCACACTCCTCTTTAAAATAAATGTGTGGCTCAAATGAAAACTACCCAATAGATTTTTTTATTTAACTTAAGTACCTATTGTTGGAAATCTGGCCTCAATTTTTATAATAATATAAAATATACAAACCTATTTAAATTGTGGCTCATAACCATGTTTTCTTTGGCACTATCAGCTGCACTGTATCCTGAAAAAAAAACGAAAAAGTAAAATTAAAAGAAATTAAGTAGGTACAAAAATATATTGTTTTATATACTTTTACGCTTGAGATTTTTTTCTATTAATTTTCCCCAGAACTATGCGTAAGTAAAATTACAGAGAATGTTAAAAGTTTAAAGTTGAAAAACTATCGATCGTAGTCAGATGCAAAAGATAAGTCAACATTTCAAGAACGTCAAAAGTTACAATAAAAATTCTTTAATTGATAATGAAAATACATCTCGTCACGTCGTACAGTAAGTCAAAATCGATCGATTAGGTAATTAAAAGAGGGGAATGCTGCGCGCGCGCACTGTTTGTTAATTCAGTAAGTCGCTGGCTCACTATTACAAGGTTTAATGTTTCATATTAGCGTTTTTAAAATTGAACCTCCTGGGAAAAAAACAAGGTTGAATATTGGTTGCCCCAAAAATGTAACAAGGATCTTCGCAATAGTAAGCCATAGAAGTGTCGAGTTACGGTATACGGGGTTGGCTTTGTAAATGAAACAGGATATTTGGTTGGTACTTTCTCAATCTCTTATTTTACTCAACTCGACCATGCAAAATAATCTCGACTACGTTACAATAAAGTTCAAATTTCGACGCAACGAGTCAATGACATAGGAGGTTGAAAATTAATCAGTCGATTTGCCACCCATTGCGTTGTTTTTGTAGCCGTCAGTCAGCGCTTGCGTTGAGATTATAGTCGCATCAACGTAATTATATCTGTAGATTTAAGGAGATGAGACATCAAAATAAATAAGTTTACCTCGAATATAGCGTCTTGCCGCCCACTTTACTCATAAGTGATTCAGAACTGTTTTTTAAATATTACATTTTATAACAACGTTTTTGTGCCCGTTGCACTTTGATTTTGCTATCTAATAAGTTATCACTTATCACTGCCTAAAACGAATCTCACTTTTGCACAGAAAAAACTTGTCTGTTATGATATCCTCCATTAAATTCCAAAGATAATACAACAAGCAAAAACCCGATTCCTAATGTTACAAGAACTGTCACAGATTTATAATCTGTAACAGCTACTGCCATCAGTTCAAGTATCATGATATGATATGATGAAATGCTGACAAAAAAGCGTGGATGGATCACTGTGCTGTGAGTCATTAGCTATGGTGTATATACCTACTCATACTCATACTCTGTATAATTACTCGTTTTGTTTGAAGTAGGTAAGGTAATGGTGAGTGCACGCGTTTGTATCGATCATGTACGCAGAGATTTTTTCTTAAAGTCATCCCACGATAACTCTGCAACGAAAAAATGGCAACCCCATACGTCATTCCATACGACGGATTGAAATTTTTTATGGAATGACGTATAGGATTGCCATTTTTTCGTTGCAGAGTTATCGTGGGACGACTCTAGCCTATTATTGAAGCAGTCCTTGAATAGTAGAGAATATATTTTTACGCGACCATCTATCAGTCAGCACTAAACAAAGTGTCGGACAGGTTGTCTGTCGCGCGATTTGTTTATTCTCCGTCTATATACGGCTGAAGACAGGTTCAATGAGACTAGACTATGTGTCACTCATTAGCATATTTTCTCACACTCACTAAGTATTCTATTATGTGCTATCACGTGCTATGGCTGCAATAGGCTAAATAATACTACACTACCAGTCTACTATACACGGAACGGCAATTTTACGCCCCTCCCTGACGCAGTAGCTCACCGGGTACCGCGGGTTTACCATGATTCATAACATCGACAAATTACAATCCAACGACAAGAAGGATCCTTCCACCTTCTCCTAGTATACTGCCAAAAGTCTCCTACACTTTTGCGTATAAGTCTCTATTTCCTTATGAACGAAACGAGGAACGCGTTCGAGGCTTTTTTATGGTTTAAGTTTGAAGGCCCGGGCACACCAAACGCGGTTGCGGCGCGTCGCGTTTCTAACGCGGGCCCGCGCAATTTGTACATGGCACACCGAACGCGGGCGGCGGCTTCAACGCGTTTCGAACGCGGGCTCGCGTTGCTCACGCCCCGCGCCGCTTTCGCGCCGCGTTCGCCCCGCTTTCGCGCCGCGTTCGCCCCGCCTCGGTGTGCCTCTGAACATGGCGGTTATATTAAAAACAACTTCGCGTGCCCGCGCCCGCGTCGCCGCCACTTCGCGCACGCCCCGCGTCGCCGCCGCTTCGCGCACGCCCCGCGCCGCTTTCGCGCCGCGTTCGCCCCGCTTTCGCGCCGCGGGTGTGCCTCTGGACATGGCGGCTATATTAAATACGTAGGATGTTCCATAAATGTTGCAATAGAAAGAATGTAACAAGTTAGGACATGTATGACTGAGAGTTGTATTAGACAAGCAGAAGACTGTCAATGCTGGTACACTGATGTTTGTTTGCCGCAAGTTATCCGCGAGCTGATGAAACTGCGACCAAACTCACGTCAGGGCAGTTGGCACTTGCACCATGATAACGCTCCTGCTCATCGAGCGACCATTACTCAGGAGTTTTTGAAGCAATCTGGGCTTACTGTGCTGGACCACCCTCCTTATAGCCCCGACCTCGCGCCATGTGATTTTAGTCTCTTCCCGCTGATCAAGAGCCAGTTGAAAGGACGACGATTTGCAACTGATGACGAATTAATACGTGCGTGGGATGAGGCCTGTGCCAGTGTCACAAAGGATCAGTGGAAGATTATGTTTAATACGTGGTTTGAACGCATGTATAAGTGTATTAACAGTGATGGTTCTTATTTTGAAAAAGTTTAATAAATAGTTAGATTTTTGCAAGACTTATGGAACATCCTACGTACAACTTCGCGTCGCCGCCGCTTCGCGCACGCCCCGCGCCGCTTTCGCACCGCTTTCGCGCCGCGTTCGCCCCGCATTCGCGCCGCGTTCGCCCCGCTTTCGCGCCGCCTCGGTGTGCCTCTGGACATGGCGGCCATATTAAATACAACTTCGCGTGCTCGCGCCCGCGTCGCCGCCGCTTCGCGCACGCCCCGCGCCGCTTTCGCGCCGCTTTCGCGCCGCGTTCGCCCCGCCTCGGTGTGCCTCTGGACATGGCGGCTATATTAAATACAACTTCGCATGCCCGCGCACGCGTCGCCGCCGCTTCGCGCACGCCCCGCGCCGCGCTGCCCGAGTTGTCTGCGGCGAAAGCGGCGCGGCGCGGGCGCGAAGCGTTTTATACGCGGGCCCGCGCTACTTTTTGGTGTGGCATGGTAAATGCGCCCGCGCTGTTCTACAACGGCGCGGGCCCGCGTTCGCGCCGCAAACGCGCCGCAACCGCTTTTGGTGTGCCCGGGCCTTGAATCATAAAAAGCCTCGAACGTGTTCACATAAGGCACAGAGTTTAAGGCCCGGGCAAACCAAACGCGGTTGCGGCGTGTCGCGTTTCGAACGCGGGCCCGCACAATTTGTACATGTTACACCGAAGGCGGGTGGCGGCTTCAACGCATTTCGAACGCGGGCCCGCGTTGCTCACGCCCCGCGCCGCTTTCGCGACGTGTTCGCCCCGCCTGGGTGTGCCTCTGGACATGGCGGCCATATTAAATAAACTTCGCGTGCCCCCGCACGCGTCGCCGCCGCTTCGAGCACTCCCCGCGCCGCGCTGCCCGAGTTGTCTGCGGCGAAAGCGGCACGGCGCGGGCGCGAAGCGTTTCGTACGCGGGCCCGCGTTCGAAACGCGACGCGTCGCAAACGCGTTTGGTGAGCCGGGCCTTTAGCGCAGCCAATATAGCCTGACGGTCACATATATGAAGAGTTAAAGGTATTATTAAATAATCTCCCAGCGATTATTTCTCTTACTTTCAATACTCTCTTACGTTCGGAAACAAAGGAACAGGATCACGTCGCGTAGAAATTCACACGTACCATGACCAGATCTCTTTGCCCGTTATGTTAAAATATGTGATAGAACGTACGAAATGTATATCGTGTAAATGTAACACCTGAAGTTCGTCGAACTTTGCTTTCTACGTTAACGAGCCACAAAGTAAACAGACAGGCAGAAACGATTTCTGAAGTTGTACTTGTGTGGCATAACTGGCATGTGGAATTAGGGAACAAATATGTGATATATCTTCCTTTGTTTGCCTGTTTCATTTAACCATGTTTATATTGCACTTTAACTTACAACTGAAAGTGATGACGCACTTTAAAAGGGTCTTATTTCAAGAGATATTTCGAATCTACTTAAAACGCTAGCTGTCTAGTGTTCACTGGTATAATATGCCAGAAAGATGAGCAATGAGTCAGGATGTCAACCAACAAAGGCCGGCCACTATAGGCGTCTTTCTCTAACGTAAACAGTTAAAGAAAGACAGCTATAAGTAGTTGTCGGCTAAAAATTGGCAATTTATTGGGCTAATCTCAAAAGTTTACATTCGGAATAGCCCAAACTCCAGCAATAAATGGCCGAAAAACTAGCTCGTTTAGCCCATAGTTGCGAAAATATTAGAAGATATTTCGTAGCTTTTCTAAGCTCTCCGCTCTTGCATCACAATTTCTGTCCTCCTAGCCATAATTTGTATCACGCATTTAAAACATTCGTCCGTATCGCACACGCCTTGCTAATGTGCTAGCCAGAGGCAGACTAAAAGTAGCTTCCGCAAATTCACAAACAATCGATTCAGAAGTTACGGATGACTCAATACGGCGGCTTGACTTTGAAATAAATCGCCTCTGGTGTGATCGTGTTTATCAGTCGAATATAAAAAGTATCGTTTAAAGGATAGCCCGGATTCGGTCAGCCAGAAGATTTCCTACTACATATTTCAGGTCGGGATCTAGAGGGGGCAACCGGGGCTGCTTTTTTTTAGGGGGCGCCAAATTCATGTGTTTAACTTCACTAAAGCCATTAAGGTAGGGGCAAACTTAGCCCACGTACGATGTATGCAACGCATTATGACGTCTAGACTCTTGAATTTGCATGAAAACAGATGACTTAGAAACACACTTACGTACGCGTACGTTGCGTATGATAAATTTGTTTCTAAGCATGCAAATTCAAGACGTTAGAATGCTTTGCACACGTGGGCTTAGTTTGTCCCTACATTTATCATACGCAACGTACGCGTAATTCAAGAGTCTAAACGTCATTTTTTTTTTTTTATTTAAACAATTTTTTTTTACATGTTATCAGATATGATACAGCACGAAAACCTTACGATTTATAATCATACATACGATTCATAATGTTGCATACGTGGCAGTGTGCTCAGCTTGTCCCTACCTTTATCATATGCAACGTGCATGCGTGCGTGCGTATGCGTCGCATACGTGGTTACCGTGGTCTCAATTTGTCCCTACCTTTAATCTCAAATACTGGAGGGGAGGGGAGCGAATGTCAAGTTTTTGCCCGGCTCTGAAAAATCGTGGATCCGGAACTGCTACTATTACGATTACTATAGTTGTGTAAGCCGGTTAAACCCATAAAATTGTCATGACCCAACCCTAAAGCGGCGCACCTAACTTGAAGCGTATTGTTTTAAAACTACCGCACGAGGCTATAAACCTATAAATAGTCCAAGAATGTGTCCTGCTCCTGCGTCCCTCATTTTGTGGAAAAAATGGCGACAGTTTGATGACATCCGTTGTCATTAAGGCTACAATGACGGGGAAGGGATACTACCAATAGGTACCTACCAGTGGGGCAGTGGACTGAACTGAATGTTTGTCATTAGCCGACTATTCACGTTATAAAGCTGAAATGTTGTAAGTACAATTTATAATAAAAGTATTTGATAGATAATTATTGCGCGGATAAAGATAAATAATAAAAGAAAAAAACTTTTTGGTGAAGCGAATGATGCCTATTTTAGTCGTGATTGTGCGCGACTAAATATCAGAAATTCATATCCAGAAAATTCTAAATCTAACCAATAGTGACAAATCCAACGTTTTCCAGAAAATTTGCATTAGACATACATTTCCACGGAATATGGAACCCTACAATGAATGGCCGGACATGCACCATTTTCTTATAGGCTTTTTACGCCAAGAGTTATACTTAGTTATATATATAACTATGGTTATAGAAGCTTTTAACGCAGACATAAAACATTTTTGGTACCTAATGTCCTGTTGCGAAAGAGAATACTTTATGACACTTTATGTGCCATAAACACACTAAAGGGGCAGTTTGGAAAAATAAATACATGTTTAAGGATTCTTATTCATGTAGCGTTTTTATTAGATACTATGTAAGTACCTACATAATCATTGTAAATGATTTCGAAATGCAAATAGTTTAATATAGGTATGAGGCCCTTTTCACGAAGTTACAATGTTACAGGCAAACACTGGCAACACTGCAAGAAAGATGTATGGGATCTGACATTGGTGTTGCCAACATTTGCTTGTAAAATTGTAACGCGTAACTTCGCTACACGGGCCACTTGAGTTTCGTGTAAAATATAAGATTTGAGACATGGACGCCTACACATGACATGTCTGCCTACTGATGCTTGTTCGAGTCGATAATGTTAATTATGCAATATACGAATTACCATCATACAAATCGTTCAGGCGCGTAGTCCGATCGTCCATAACAAATTCGATTACCTAAGTTAAGTACAATCACAGAATAAATAGTAGTGTCCAATTTTGCTTTGTAGAGCGACGAGCATTCATTCCCCAACTGTAAGTAGGAGTCCATCATCATCTTTTCCACCTGAAGACGTCTGCAGCGGCCTTAGCAAGGTTGGCATGAGGATAAGCTATCGCTATGTTATCCCTCAATGCGTCTCTCTCATACGAGTATCGTGGAAAGAGATGCACTGAGAGCCTAGCAGCTCATAAACACCGCAAGACATAAACAACACTTTTGTTTTTATCCGTGCTTGGCCATCTACCATCTTAGGACTAATTAATCGAACGTGGCCACAAGTAGTCTTGTGGCTCTGCCCACCCCATTAGGGATTTCGGGCGTGATAATATATATGTATGTATGTTGGCCCGCGTGGCGGGGACATGGTGGGGACCCAAACCCACTGATAATATGAGAACGGCGGCGTGCCCAGCAGCGGCCCTAACATGCATGCCACAAAGATAAATTAGAACCATTTATCTCTATGACTATCTCTTTCGTCGGCACTAGTGTAAGAGAGACGCACTTTTGTGCCATGCATGTTAGGGCTGCAGGGAGACGTACATAGGCCAATAATGTGATAATGAATAATGGTAAGAAACGTCTTTATTATCATGAGATATTTTGCCATTCTCGAGGCGGACTGAGACCCTAATGCATCCTCCTGGTAAAACGAGGTTAACTGCTAGGTACCTACGTTAAACATCGCAATTAATTCTAAGTTATGTGCAAGTTACGCACAATGCTATGCAATATGCAACCACTTATGTCATCCTACATAACCAACGTTGAGAGACTAACCTAAACACTAAGTATACCTACACAACACAACATAAATATTGCGACAAATTGTCAGCTTCAAGTAGGGTTGCCATATGTCAGGATTTGTCCTGACATGTTAGGATTTTAGGGCATTTTTCAAGATTGCGGTCGGCAACTGTCTGAATTTTTCAAACACCTATTCATTTAAAACAAAAACGAATCAATAAATGAACAATAAAAAACCTTAATATTTTTTTGCATAAAATTATTAAAGTGCAAAGAAAGGTTACCTAGGTAAAAACAGCCAGAATTAACAATCAATGAATGAAACTTCTTATAGGTAGGTACTAAGAAAAACAAATCAACATACATTATATATATTATTTATTTACTTTACTACTTTACTTTTATCGGTGGTTTCAAGATCATCGGTGATATTCAAAAATCGACCCCGTACCCTATTAGTAGGTACCTGTGTAGTAGGTACACGAATATAACGACACAGGACCTGATTACTACCAACTACCACTATTATGTGTTTTCTATTCGTTTAGGCTAATCTAAGTGCACAGTAGAAAATCGCCAAGTTCGAAACAAACGACATACCTAATCTATATCTATACATATAATAAAATCGTAAAGTGGAAAAAGTCTGTACATTGAAGATAACAATGAAAAAATGCTATGGGGGGCTTCAGAATGAGCAGCAGAACAAATCCCATGGGTTTTTGAATTTCATGTCTGTCTGTTTGTCTGATTGTATGTTCGCGATAAACTTTAAAACTACTGGATGGATTTCAATTCGGTTTTCGATAATATATCCAGGAACACTTCAGGCAGGACATAGGCTATATAAACTATTGGATATAAATGTGGAAGGGGGTAAAAGAGGGGGTGGAAGTTAGTATGCGAAAAACTGTTTGGATGAGTTTATTAACTTAAAACTTGGTATAAATATATACTCTTCAAAATAGAAAAATAGGTATGCGGTATAAGACAATATGAAACTACCCCTAAAAAGGGGGCCTTGGGGCGTTAAACTTTGTATTGGAAAAACTGATTTCATTTGTTTATCGACTTGAAACTTGGTCAATCAAAGTGGAAAAAAAATATATGCAGTTCAAAAGAAACAATTAGGTAGGTAACCGTTTCTAAAATAAATTATTGTGTGTGTGTGTTTGTGTATGTTTGTTACAACTTAGCTCCATATGGCTGAACGTATTTTCATGAAACGTAGTATATAGTTAGACCTTAGCTTCTGGAATAGAAAATAGGGTCATTTTTGTCCCAAATAACTCAAAAGTTGTCGAGAGTATAATTACAACCGAATTCCACGCGGACGAAATCGCGGGCGGAAGCTAGTTAGAAATAAAAAAAAAGTCATAACACATTTTATATTGGAAAACAGTTATACCTTAATTAAACCAAAGAAAAAACTTGTTTTTAATCTGATTTAAATCTTTGCCTTAAATACAAATATCAAGAATATAAATTAAAAACAAAATCCAGATCAAAAGAGGCATTTGACATTTACTCATATTTATGTTTGCGTAAGATTTATGGGTTGAAACATCAAAATAGATACACGAGAAAGCTTTAACCTCACTTTATTTGTCTGAAATGTGATAACACTATCTCGAAGGGGATCAAAACGATAGTAAATTCCAAATATGGTACTATGCGTGTGTAATAAAAATAGAGTTAATGTCTTAATACAACAAATGGTGCAATATAAGTATAATACACATACATACATAGCATCACGCCCGAAATCCCTATGGGGTGGGCAGAGCCACAAGACTACTTATGGCCTCGTTCGATTAATTAGTCCTAAGATGGTATGATGAACCATAAGAGATAAGTATAATCCATACTAATATTATAAATGCGGAAGTAACTGTCTGTCTATCTCACATTCGCGGCTAACCCGCTGAACCCATAGTGATACAATTTGGTTTGGAGATGGTTTGAACCCTAGGAAAGGACATAGGCTACTTTTTTTAAGAAAATCAATCCCTTAAAGTTTGGAATAGGGTCTGCAAGCTCGTTGATGTGTTTTTATGTGCCTGCGCGATTTACGGCTCAACCGCTGAACCGATTTTGATGAAATTTGGTTTGGAGATCGTTTGACCCATGGGAAAGGACAGACTACTGTTTTAAGACAACTTACCCCTAAAGAGCTAAATTGTAAAGTCAATTTTTAAGATACATTTCCATGCATGGTACAAATTTTATTCCATAGAACCATTGGGCTTTAAATACCGGAAATTGTTCATATTATCGTCTGTGCAATCAAGTTTAAATAAACGAATAAAATATCCCAGTACATTTTATTAATTTAAACAACCTGAGAAAACGTCATTACGCACAGATGGCAGTATTATCTGGAACTTGTTTGTTATATAGTAATTTATTATTCCTAAGCTTCGCTCTTTCCAATGGCTGCTAATCTTCGAAAGGATCTTAGTCACAACGTAACCCAAAAACTATTAAATTCCCTATCAGAATTTCATAACGAAACAAAAAGTAATTATCAGCCAGCTCTATAATTTTTCCTACACCTTGTACGTGGGATCAGACTCATGGGAAACTTACACATAGACAATCTAAGCGCGATGATTCTTCGAAATTAACAGCGCTTCATCGTTCTGGATTCATTAAAAGTAAATTAAAGCACGGAGGGCCATTAAAAAGTGTCGTTTTCTCATCTATGGAGTAGAAGAACTAGTTAGTGCTAATTAAGTTTGGAAGAAAAACTTTGGTCATCACCTCACACTTTAATTCATTAGGCTGATGAGTATAATGAATAATATAAAACTGCCGCTTTTTCGGCAGTTTGATTTAACAAAACACAATCTGATAATGCAATGAATGATTTAAACGTGTCTAGAATTGACGGAGTAAGTGAGGCCACCGACTTCGATAATATTGGAAAAAATAAGTGGGAGGCGGGGCTTTTGAGAATTGTATCCATTATTTTGTTATCTCATTGCCACAATCGCCATCTTGAATTTTAATAATAAATCAACTCTTTAAAACAACATTTACGTATACTCATTGTCAAATAAAATCTACCCGTTTTAGTAGGTACTAGGTATAGTATGCCTCAGTGGCGAAGCGTCAAATATTTCCTAGGGGAAGCCGGAAGAATTAGAACCGTACGTGTGAGTCTGACATTTAGTTAGAGTAACATGGACTTCACTGACAGCTAGCCGTAGCTTTCTAGCTTCGGCTTGTAGGCAGAGTGCGCCACTGGTATCCCTGTTTGTTGGCGTAAGGTGACGTATTCTGTTTGTATGTGACAGTATTATGCCAGTGTGGAATGTGATACACCAACGTGTGGATGTTTTTGGCCCTGACTCTACCTCATTTAAAGGCCTGCTTGATCTATACAACTTGCAATATAACGACATAATGCCAATGACATATTATAGAAAGACACGTTATATCCATACTCAACGCGTTTTAAAAACGTGACTTAGATAATTTTCTTCTTTTTTCGTTTCTTTTCGGCCATTGCAGCTTGACATTTGACGTTCGGATATTACACATTAATTTGGAATATGGTGATCATGTATGAACAAAATAAATGCATTTTAGTACTTCTATTTACGTTGAATATATCTACAAATGAAATAAAGCATCAGTTCTTCCTTTTTATTTTTTTGCAGTATTATTAACTGACATTTGGCTAAAGAATGGCTTTTTTGAGAAAATTTTCAATAGAGCACGACATGTGTTACTCGGCCCAAAGTCCGCGCATGACTAATTGAACTGATCACAATTGGGTTGCTTTCTTGGTTTAAATTTTGAGCTTGAAAGACGCATCTTTGGTTTTTTAAAATCATTGCATAATGCCAACAATCAGCTACCTAAGTACTTTAAAAACAAAACTGGCAAATCTTGTGGACTCCGTCACGCGTCTAGTTAACGAGGCATGTCAATAGCGCTTCACTAATTTAATTAGGTACCTACAAAAGCATGACCTAATCATTCGTCTCATTACACTTAGGTATTTGCAATTGTATATTAGACCATGATCTCATTTTAAACGAGATCTCGGTAACACAAAATAGATTTGGTCTATTATTTATTTTGTGCTTTGATTTTTCGTGTATTTTGTTCTCATTAGTGACTGCGCACACAGCTTATGCAGGTTATGTAACATGAACATAGGTACCACACCCAGCCAGGAACGATGCGTGACCCGGATAAACCGGATAAACCATGGGGCACAGATTTTTAAGGAATGACACGCTCACGGATGGGAACGGACGGCCGACTAGCCGCAACTGCGGCCCTAACATGCATGCCACAAAGATTAATTAGAACCGCTTATCTCTATGACTATCTCTTGCGTCGGCACTAGTGTGAGAGAGACGCACTTAGAGATAAACGGTTCTAATTTATCTTTGTGCCATGCATGTTAGGGCCCCTGGTCGACTGGTGGCTGGTGGTGTTGCCACCTTACTTTTAGTAATGGGGGCAGTTGAAGAAGCTAAAAAGGGCTAGATCGGGCTAGATGACCAAATTACCAAGAAAAGAATTTCTGTAAAAAAAGGCTAAGAAAACACCATTACTAACGATTTCAATCATATATTTATTTTTTAGTTTGAATCACAGTAACATTTTTCAAAATTAAACTGAATTAGAAGAAAAATTTAACCAATTTAATAGGCTCAAAAATTAAATATATTATTTAGGTATTTAACAAACTAAAACTAAACAAATTTTACTCGTTCAAAATTTTAAAAGAATCATTTAGCTATTGACCAAAACAAATCAAAATTAAAAATATAAATCAATATGTATGACACAAATCGCGAAAGTTCGATGTTAGCAAGGCACAAATTTCAGATTGTGGTGCAATATTTTTAAGAAAATGAAAAATCATTAAACAACGAGTACACCTTCAATTAAAAGTGCTAGATCTAGCAACAATCACCCGGCTATGCAGCCTTTATTGGAACAATATTACAGCAATATTGGAAATTAGTTTAAGACGGGTTTATATCGTTGAAGGATGAGCGTTAATGTGTTTCCGCTTCGTTGTTGTTATAGTTCACCTAGCCGTCTCTTCGATATAGGTTAGAGGAGTATTTTAAATTTAAATAGGCTAGTTTCCTGAAGAAATACAATTAGTCCGTCATTCCCATTATCAAAACATATTGAACACATATTTTTTCTTTTGTCAATTAAACAAAAAATAAAGATATAGGTACCTAGTGCGTTGAAGTTGTGTAATTAGGTACTTACCAACTTAAATTAATAATGTGCTACACTATCGAATTGGGTAAACTGTAAGGATAGATGTAATGTGGAAATAAATAAATAAATAAATAAATAAATAAAGTTCCGCGTGACGTCGCGACTTTGTACACTTTTTACCATTAAGTGACGTCATGAGCCCCCACTCCCGAACTTTGATGCGCATTATCTTTGTCAATTTTGATTGATTTGATAAAGCAAAAAATACGTGTTCAGTATTTTTTGACAATCTAACTGACGGACTAATTACAATTATTTCTTTTTTACCCAGGAAATATCCCTATTAAACATGATTCTTAAAGGTGGAGCTGGTAAAGTTAACTAACACCTCGTAAAAAAGAACCACCATTGGGGTAAAAAGTAAACTAACACATGGCCACCCCAGTAGAAATAAGAAGAGTGCTGGCAAAAACACCGCCAAGACTCTAAGCTCGATTATGCAAGCCGTGAGATAAAGATAAAGATGGGTAGGTACGTGATGTTTAGCTCTAAGCCACTTGTGAGCCATAAGTTATTAACATAAAACTAAACTTTAACTTACATAAAAAGAAGTCTGTAGCGCGGCAACCCCAAAACCCTATAAACGTGTTTCCGAACGAGTCTCGCGGCTCCGGATTGGACGAATCCTGCGCCACTGACGGACCGCGCTTACACGGCTCTCTGACGATCCGATCGCGCCGTGAGCGAGGAGTGCGACCGACGATACGTTACCGCAGCGGTAATTAGTTTTCATATAAGAGTCTTTGTGGAATCTAATGAGTAAAAAACTATATATTACCTGCCTTACAATTAATTCACCCAAAGGACCCTAACCTCATCACTTCGCCTATTTCTTTGCGCACGAACCATAGTAGACAAGCTAGCCGGTGCTACAAAATGGCTGCCCACGCGTGAGGCGAAAATTGTGAAAATTGTGGACTTTTGTGTGTTGTAATCATCGGATCATAAGAAAATATGCCGCCCCGTAGGAATCGTGGCCGCGAGATGTCGCAGGATGCATTTACATCTGCTGACGAAACTTCGTTCTCGAGGGAGAACATCGCCACGCTGGTGGAGTCGCTACAGCGGTCGCAGACCAACGCCTTCAAGGAGTTACTCGATAGCGTTATCACCAGACAAGCTTCGTCTACATCTACGCCGTTCCCACTGGAAGGAGGAAACTTTTCTCATTGCAAAGCCCGATTTTCCGGAACAGCCGAAGAGTCCGTTGAGGGTTTCATTGACGCTATCGAAGCATACAAAGATTGTGCAAATATATCAGATGAAAACGCCATTCGGGGATTATCGATGTTACTGACCCATTCTGCCGCGAATTGGTGGCAAGGCATAAAACCCGAGACTAACTCATGGGCCGAAATAATAAGCAGTTTGCGAGATACCTACGGCGACAATCGCGCTCCGCCGCGCATATACCGCGATCTATTTGCAGTATCCCAGGGTGATGAAAATACGCAAATATTCGTCGCTAAGTGTCGGTCTCTTTTGTCTAAACTGCCCCATAATGATTTATCTGAAAAAGTGCAAATAGACATGGTATACGGCCTGCTGCATAAAAGAATTCGCAAGCGAGTGAAACGCGAAGAATGCACAACATTTAAAATCCTACTACAAAAAGCACGCAATATCGAGGACTCATTAAAAGAAAGCACAGAAGATTCCAAGAACGCCACGTCGAAGCCGTTACGTACTAGCGCGAACGCGAGCGCCGCGCCTGCTCGCGAGTCCCGCGCGCCGACGGCCACGCCAGCTCGCGAGTCCCGCGCGCCGACGGCCACGCCGAAGCAATCAGATGACGTTCGTAATAACGGCGGCGCCGTGAAAACAAAAAAGTGCGCGTATTGCAAACGGTTCGGTCACATTAAAGACGAATGCCGAAAATTAGTATCGAAAGACTCTAATACTAATACGAGTACGTCTAGTGATAATAATAATTCAAATGTATCTGTATATGATGGGAAAAATATGTTACATTGTTACGGTTGTGGTCAAAAGGGAGTGTTACGCTCGAATTGTGATAAATGCAATGCCACATTCTGTTCTGTCAATTGCGTAAAGGATTTGTCCACTCCGGGGTCAACGACCTCTGGTAAGCCGCATTCCTCGGTGAGTACTTTTGGTGCCCCTCTATTTAAATGTCAAAATGTAACATGTAAGGACAATTCTATGTCTCTCATTGATTTTCGGTATGTGCTTCCTGTAGAATTTTTTGGTGACGGTTTTAAGGTGAAGTCGGGGACGTCCCGTGCTGACACCGCCGCCTCGGCGGCCCCGCGCTTAGCGCACTTTCCGTGCACACTATCTGCAAAGCTTTCTAGTACTGATAATCTTTGTCCTGCCCCTGTCTCTAATCAATGTTGCACTCAGGTTGACAATGCAAGTAGGGTGACCATGCTACCAGAGCAAGTTATTGGCACTGGTCCTAGGGTGACCATGTCTCAAGTACCACATCAAAACATGATTAGTAGTACCATACCTGTAAAACACAGTACATTCAATGACAGTAGGTTGACTAATCCTTGTAAAGAAATTACATTTTCAACTGTTGATTTTAGCGAATCTGGCCTAGCAGTCACGGAATCATCACATGGATTGTTAAGCAGTGAAGTTTCTTTAACAAGTACTGAGGGAAATTATGCCTGCGTACCAAACAATTCCACCAAATATCAGCGTCCTATTTTAGGAATTGAGATATTCAACATCCGTGGACGTGCATTGATTGATACAGCTGCTAAGAGAAGCATTGCAGGACAGAAGCTCTATTTGCTGTTGCAACAGCACAATCAACAATTTGGTGAGAATCAAATGCAAGTTAAGTTAGCTGATGGTTCATCTCAAGTGGGAAAGGTGCTCAGTATCACCTTAGATGTCAAGGTTAAAGATAAAATTATACCTACTGAGTTTCTTATTTTGCCTGAAGCTGAAGGTAATGAAACACTGTTGGGGATTGATTTTTTGAAAGCATCCCGTCTTAGCTTAGACTTTGCTTCTTCAACATGGTGCTTTCCAGGTGGTGATGTTTATCCACTGCAATTTGAATCTAGTTCCCCAATCCCATTGTCAATTGCCGCTACAGATGTACTTCGACCTGAAGAAGGTTCAATGCTTTGTGATGAACAACGCTTGAAATTAGCCGAAATTCTAGAGAGGAATGCTGCAGTCTTCAGTCTAGGGGGAGCGCCAACTCCAATTGTGGAACATCATATTGATACTGGGGACCATGCACCAATATCTGTGCCTCCATACCGACTCACACCTGCTAAAAAGGCTATAATGAAATCAGAAATTGATAAGATGCTGCAAGAAGGAGTAATAGAAGAATGTGAGTCGGCATGGGCCTCACCAGCAGTGCTTGTGCCTAAAAAAGATAATACCGTTAGATTTTGTGTTGATTATAGAAAATTAAATAGTATCACAAAAACAGATACCTATCCATTACCTGTAATAGATGAGTTACTCCAGTCCACTGGTAAGCAATGCTTCATAAGTACCCTTGATCTGAGATCCGGTTACTGGCAAGTTAGTGTGAATCCAGGTGATCGTGACAAGACTGCCTTTATAACGCCCTTAGGGACTTACAGATTCACCCGCATGCCATTTGGCTTGAAGAATGCTCCGGCAACATTTCAGAGGCTGATGGACAAGTTTAGATCTGGTGTTAGTTTGAAGAATACCACTGTTCTCGCTTACCTTGATGATCTCTTGGTAATTTCAGATGGCTGCTTTGAAAAACACTTGGAAGACCTGCAACTGGTTTTTGATCGACTCCATCAGTTTGGCTTGAGAGCAAACCGTGAGAAATGTGTTTTTGCTTGCAAAGAGGTTAAGTATCTTGGACACCTGATTACACCAGAAGGTATCAAGCCCGATAACACCAAGATAGAAGCCATTATAGCGATGAAGGAACCAGCTAATCTCAAACATTTAAGAACATTCTTACAAACCTGTGCGTGGTTCAGAAAGTTTGTGCCAAACTTTTCAGCAATTGCTCAGCCGCTCACCAAGCTCACCAAGAAAAATGAGCCTTGGGTTTGGAAAGGTGAACAACAGCAAGCTTTTAAGGAACTTAAAGCAAGATTAACATCGGCTCCTATTTTAGTACAAGCCGACTACAGCCAACCATTTGTCCTGCGTACAGATGCCAGCTCTTATGCTTTAGGAAGTGTCTTGACACAAGGAGAAGGACACAACGAGCATCCTGTCGAGTATGCCAGCCGGCTGCTCACACCAGCTGAACGCAGGTACAGCACTACAGAAAGGGAGGCCTTGGCTGTAATCTGGGCTGTAGAAAAGTTTCGCCCTTATATTGACGGCCATCCCGTCATTGTAAGAAGTGACCATCAACCATTGAAGTGGCTGCTAACTCACAAGTCACCAAGTGGCCGTCTGATTCGATGGGCACTAAAACTACAATCGTTTGACATACAGTACGAATATACGCCTGGTAAGGCCAATGTCATTGCTGACACGCTAAGTCGGCCTGTCTGCGATGAAAGTACCAAAGATGACTGTGGCGTTTGCTCTGTTATAATTGATGTTCCTCAAATCAACCCAACGGAACTTCGTACTGCTCAACTAGAAGATCCAGAGATTGCCAAAATAATTAAGGACATGGAGCATTCAGATCCTGTTACCTCGACCCGATGGCTAGAGAGAGGTTATATTATGGCTCAAGGGGTTCTTTATTTTTTTAACCCTAACTCTGATTCTGAGGAAGCTCAGCTTGTTGTACCAGATTCTATGAAAGAGTCTGTTCTTCTGGAATTTCATAATGCTCCTACAGCTGGTCATCAGGGTGTAGAGAGAACTCTGGCTCGAATAGGTCAAAAATATCACTTCACTGGAATGCGTAAATTCGTCACTGATTATCTCAAGAGGTGTGAAGAATGCCAACGATATAAGATAACCAATCAGAAGCCTGCTGGATTATTGCAGACTCCAGTTTTGAACCAAAGAGGGGAAGTCCTAGCCATTGATCTTTTCGGTCCTCTACCTGAAGGGGATAATAATGAAAAATGGATACTGTTAATCGAAGATACTGCTACCCGTTGGGTGGAACTCATAGCACTTAAGGAAGCTACGGCTGAGGTTTGCGCTCCTGCTCTTATTGAACAGTATTTCTTAAGATATGGTTTTCCAAGAAGGATCATCTCCGATAATGGAGTTCAGTTTGTTTCAGCTGTAATGCAACAAACCATGTACTTGTTGGGAATTAAGCAAAATCTAATACCACTCTATCATCCGGAGGCAAACCCAGCAGAGCGGAAAAATAGAGACCTTAAGACTCAACTTGCCATACTTGTCAAGAACAATCATCGTTCATGGCCTAAGTTTCTACCAGAGATCAGGTTCTCCATGAATAGTGCTGTGTGTGCCACCACTGGATGCAGTCCAGCCTACATGATGTTTGCCCGTGAGCTGAGGACTCCTTTTGATGCTCAGCGTGACCTTAGAGCGATTCTGTCTAAAGAAAACTTTCTGCCTCAAATCACCCCTTATTTGGGGAAGTTTATAGACAATTTAGAGGCTATTAGAGAGAAAGCTATACGACATCAAGATCAGAAGAAAGATGGTGCTGATCAACATAGACGTCAAACACTTGGGTTTGGTGTCAATGACTTAGTTCTGGTAGATACTCATTTACTTAGTAATGCTGCTAAAGGTCTTACCAGGAAGTTCATGCCCAAAAGAGATGGTCCCTATCGTATTAGTAAAGTAATTAGCCCCACTTCTTACGTCATTGCTGACGTTCAAACTAATATTGATCTTGGTAAAATGCATAGCTCTGATCTGACTTTGTTTACACCAGACCAGGACGTTGATACTGTGCCTGTTCAACCACGGCGTCTCCGTGGTCGTCCTCGTAACTTTCTAAGACCTGCGCAACCAGATAGTGTTGCCAAGTCCCCAACGGGTCGTTCTGGGAACTTGGAGGGGGAGTGTGTAGCGCGGCAACCCCAAAACCCTATAAACGTGTTTCCGAACGAGTCTCGCGGCTCCGGATTGGACGAATCCTGCGCCACTGACGGACCGCGCTTACACGGCTCTCTGACGATCCGATCGCGCCGTGAGCGAGGAGTGCGACCGACGATACGTTACCGCAGCGGTAATTAGTTTTCATATAAGAGTCTTTGTGGAATCTAATGAGTAAAAAACTATATATTACCTGCCTTACAATTAATTCACCCAAAGGACCCTAACCTCATCACTTCGCCTATTTCTTTGCGCACGAACCATAGTAGACAAGCTAGCCGGTGCTACAAGTCGTAACTTCTATACTGTTTTGAAATTAGGCACGCAAGATGTTTGTAGGTTTTTCATTTAGAAAACAACTTGTATAATTACATATACTAATTAAAAAACTCCTCTGCTGCACTGGGAGTGAAGAAATAGCATAGAATGCGTGCAGATGCTTATCATCCTGGCATGTCGTAGAAGTCGACTAAGGGGCGGGTCCTCTCCAACATGGTGGACTATCTGTATGGGCGATGGGCTGATCACCTGTCACCATACGGTTCATCATACCATTTTAGGACTAATTAATCGAACATGGCAACAAGTAGTCTTGTGGCTCTGCCCACCGTATTAGGGATTTCGTGCGTGATGTTACGTATGTATGTAGGTATGTAAAAATAAAATCAATATAACAGTTAATCACAGCACCCAAGTCAAACTTGTTTAAGTAATTATATGCCCCACCGGACTTTTAGACCTGAACCAATATCGGTAAGTAATTGGACATTATTTTTAATTTTCTCCGGTAAGATCAGGACATTGAACTTTCGCGCACGTAAGGTTAGGTCGGAAGCAGTAATCGGCACCTTGTCAAATGGTGTTTTATGGTTTAATGTAAACGTTGTTGTGACGGGACATGCTTATTGGCTGGCTACTGGCGTATTGGCTGGGCATTCGAGCACGTATTGGCATTGTAAGGTGAGCCGAGGTCTTATTCCGGAAACGATAAAAAACTTGAGAAAAAATGGTGAACGCGAAGTTGAGGATGAATAAACAAATTTGTTTCAGTTTGATGTCAGGGTAAAAGTTATTGATTTTGGGAGTTTTTAAATAAAACAATTAATATAATAATACAAAGTGTAGGTAAAATAATAAAACGTGGATACTTAAGTAACTACCCCCACCATACAATAAATAATAGAAAAACCCAGACTACTAGTAAGCAACGGAAACGGAAATGACTGCAATACGAAGCAATAGGTAGGTAGGTATATAGCTTATATAGTTTTTAAGTCTTGCGAAGTGAAAAGTCCAAGTTCTTAAAATTACTTGTGATTAAGAACGTGGTTCCAAACAATTAGACATAGCGATAATTTTTATATTTAATTTGTTTTTCATCGTCATCATCAATTATTTACGAATTTCGAAAATGGTCATTATTAAACCACCGAATCCTCCTCAGCAAGCACTTTCATGGTTTATTATAGGCAGTTATCATTCAGGTACTTTCTTAAAGTTTTGCAATCAAGCATTTCACTCTCTCATTATGCCACAGCGCAGAAATAACAAAGTAGGTAGGTACTTTCGGATTTCTGTCATTTTACTAACGGTTTCACTTGCAAATTACAACCGCAGCTAGTTTAGATCGCTGTCGTTGAAATCATGACATTTTAACTGCATAGGAATTCAATTTAATTTCCAGTAGGTATGTCCAAGTGCCTTCGTCTCGCGTGATTAAAAAAAAAACAAATGTTGTGATTCAAACAAAAACATAAGTTCTCAAGCTCACAATAGGTACGTTGCATATCTCCAGCCTAAAAAATCATAATGCCCGAAGCTATCCTCACGATAAGAAATTCCATGTTCCACATTATGACATAAACACGGAACAAAGAAGCCCGATAAATAACCCTGGTTCATTATCAAAGATGTTCCCATGGTGAATTCTCACGCTTGGTCACACCCCGTGAGCAGTGGCGTTATAAGACGCTTTTAAATGGCCCTACTCTGGGTAGGGCGGTCTTTGACCTGTCGTAGAGTTAGTGGACTATGAAATTCTAGGGTTAAACGCTGATTTATTATTTGACCATTTAAACACATTTCAATGCAGTCCAGCGTCCAGTATCCACAGAACATAATCCTATAAGTATCTAATAAAAGTGGCATGGCCGATACAGCGTCACTGGATTCCAGTACCATTAGTCCATTACCATGAGTTTACAAGAGCAGTTCTCGTAATCGAAATCTATCGGAAATACTGCTTGTTGCCGATACAAGTAAAAGGGACCGAGCGATTGTTTTCTATTACGAGAACGGTTTGCACTCATGGTTATGGTTCAGAGTCGGATGGAATTACTCGATCAATGTACTTAAATCAGCTTTAAGATTGACCATCACCACGATAAAGGTTAAATATTGTGCAAAATAATGTAGTTCGTAAGGCAGCTGAAGCTTTCGACATATAAGGTACCTAAGTAGGGTGTAAGAACTTGATCTTAGTTTATCCAAACCAAAGAAACCGACGAAGCTATTCCAGATAAGAACTAAGAAACCACGAAATGTTAAACGAAAACATGTGTTCGGTTGCACCTGCACGACACGTGCGTTTAGAAAACAATTTTGCAAATGGCCACGGTATGGGCAGCTGCCGGGATCAGTAGTGTTGTAATGATGAATATAATTTTGCAGAAATGTGGAACCTGATAAATAATTCAGCTTGCTCATGTTGAATACATCCAAGACAATATATGGTACTGTTAGGTAAGGTATACTCTATTCATAATTTCTATAAGTACCTATACTTGCAAAGAATGGTGCGTACAAATTGGGAAAAACTTATTAAATATTCTGATATACTGTAACTAACTATTACTTATAACTTATAAGTACCTAATATAAGCCTTCGGGTTAACAAGCGTTTAGGGAGCTTATTTAAATTCTGAAGTAGATAGGTATACAATTAAATCAGCAAAAGACGTACAAAAGTAATTTTATTTTACGTAGCCTCACGTAGAGTGGCCCTAAGTCACAGGAGTAAAGAAAGTTGCGCAAGTGTAGCTAGGTAGGTATGTTATCGGATCAGCAAATCTGCCTTAGTGACCCTTTCGCAGAAACAAGAGAAGTGTTGCACGAACTTCTCGGAATAACAACAGTAAGCATCGAGATTATCACGTGGCGTGGGCTAGTCGTATAACATAATAACCACAAAGTTTACATACCTATCTGGTCATACATATATAGATAGGTTATAAGGTTAGTATCTGAATGAACGTCTCCGTTTTACTTTACTTCACAGATGCAATATTTACTTTTCGGTAAAATTCGGTACAAACAGTAGGGTATTTGGTGTCTATGGTTTCCCTAATTCATTTTAGGATATCCTAAACAATGACAACTGAATAAATAGGCAAACGATTGATTCCCACGATGACAGGCGAGGTCAATTCCCGAACGCACCCGCATAATGGTTTGACGATCCGACAATTCACATTTGTTTAGATAAAGCTGCAATATTAAGTAAGGTTTTAAATGACTTGGCAGTTTTTTCTCATTTTACGCTTTATTTATTATTGTGAGAGGGACTATCACAGTTTCCGTTTTTTGTTTCGCTTATAAAATCGGGCTAATAGAATGATAAGTGTAATGCTGCGGTCCTATTGAAAAGGGGGTTAAGTCGAACAAGTGCGATTTTAGTTATAAAGCTTGTTGAAATCAGAACAAGCAAGGTATATAACTAAAAATCACTCTTTCTCAACTTAACTCCCTTATCACTAGGACCCAAGAATTATGCTCCTAACTATATTTAAGAGTAGCTGAAACCAGGCCAACCACATAGGTACCTTTTTGACAATCATAGATAATAGTATTATAGTAGTCGGCTTAGAGGTAATCGGATTAACTATTAAGAGCGCACTACAACCTTGTGTTATTGCAAATTAAACTATCAATTATGGGTTCCAAGCAATTTAGCACTGACTGAAGCTCCCCTTCTTTCGGACTGCGGTCTTGCAATTTTTCAATCAAATTCGTATTGTGACCATTTTGCGTTCGCTATTTAATGGGATCAAAAGTTCAATACAAATAAATAGTTAATAACTTGTTACCTTCACACAGAAGAAAAAAAAATATGTATTAGCTTTACCAAATCACATTTTTTCATAAAGAAGCAAAACATTAAAACATAGTTAGGTACCAAAATACCAAGTCTATTACAGTGTTAAAATAGCAGGTAACGAAATTATTAGTTACTCTTTTAAAGTAATGTATGACTAAGGTAGGTACATATTTTCTTACCGTTAACTATGAATCTGTGCCTGTCATTCATTAGCTCCTTCGACAACTTAGGACATTCCCGCTCAAGGACCGAACACAACTCATTCAACTTAACACCACTTTGTTTACTAACAACTTCAACGAAATAATTACACTTATCGGTGTCCGAAGCACCGGTTATTAACTCATGGTCACTGAGACTAAAAAGTCCTTTTTTGACGAGGACATCCAAGATATGCGTGTCGCATAACTCCCGAAGTAAAGTGAATTTGTGTCGAATGAGACCGGCACACACGTCGCCGGCCGCGGCCATCGTTCAACTAACAAACTAGACGTGGGTAACTCCGGATTCAATGAGTCAAATGATCCAATTCCGTGAGCGGACTCGATTGACTCACTAAGTCCGCGCGATCCTTACTGAGTCCGCGGACTTACTAACTCCGACTGGACTGACAGACTCCGAACGAAACCTACTCTCGCTACCGCTCCGGCCGACCCGATCCGCGTCACTTGATGTCGGTGGTGGATGTGACTATATACCTGATCTGAATACATGAAATATATTAAACTTCAAACATGTTAATTGTGAATAGGCCCTGTAAATATTTGTGCTAATATTTTTCAACTAAACTTGTAAATAAAACAAAAATAAAAAAAAATATCACAGAAAAAGAAATAAAAAACAATCACTGCGCATATAAATCAAGCATTCAATTGTACCTAAATAAAATCGATTTTTACATACACCTATCTAACACATTGTTAAGATTGACAGTCCTAAGCCTGTGTGTGTACGAAGGGAAATCTATAAACCATTATTTAATCCAATCAACAATAAAAACACTATTAAAATTACTCATCACTCCGGTCCGGTTGGTACATGTATAATTAATACCGATCCGAAAATCCGATGCATTCCGATGAATCATAAATGTTTAAAACGCTCCGGACGCGATACGAACCGGACTCATCAAGAGGAGTCGGACTCATTAAGCTGACTCGGATCCGATCGCGGATCCGGACTCAGTGAATCAAATCACTCCGCGGAGTCGAGATTACCCATGTCTATAACAAACGCTGACAAACAGGCGGTAGAAAAAAAAGGTTGCCATTGAGTCGGGCCATTCAAAGTGGGAACAGATGCAGGCAAGCGTGTGCGGCTATGTTCACTATAGACGGGTCACGTAGCTATCAACTATCAAACACGACCCTTGTTTCGACACAATGTGCCCCGAGCCTAATGATACCGGTCTGGCTCGGCAGTTATATTTCTGACAGAATGTAGAAACCAAAAGTAGAAAGAAAAAAAAACTTCGGTTGTATTTTGTTTAACTTTGAAAATTCATATTCATGATATTTTCTTTTGTAGTTATAGATTTCTACAGTTAAAAATTTTGCTAATTATGTATAAGGAGACAATGGGATTGGGATTAAAACTATCCTGTTTTATTCGAAAGATATGGTCTATTTGTCGACCAAATTTCATTCAATTCCGTCCTGCCGTATGTGCGTGATAGAGGAACAAATATACCGAGAAACAAACATACTGTCTCATTTATAATATTATTAGTAGGATATTATTAAAATTTCAGACAATTTAATTCCTAAGCGGAACCCTCGCAACATTCGGATCTCACACTCTATCGATAAAAAACGAAGTTTTAATGCGTTATGATTACTTATAATAGCATTTCAATAATCATTCACAAACGATAAAATCATTTAAATATTTTGGTTTATTAATCATTAAGCATTTACAGATTTATAATACCTACTTCAAAAACAAAATTACATTTATTGATAACTGCTTGTTGCTTCAGAAAAATCATCAAACCTGCATAAATAGCGTTGACATTAATTAAAATATTTTTCTGTATTATTAGGTCTTGGCAGGCACACTACCCTACAATTTCTCAAAAATGTCCTACATAATCATTATAATGTAACGTGATTGTTCCTTTTTAATTTTCATTATTCATAAGTCTTCTTATTTTGTATTGTATTCAGATGGAATAGAGTTTCTTTTCTGATAACTTGTAAAATAAGATCTTGAACACATTAAATAAACTGGCAGTAATACCTACGCGTCAAGCGAGTCGACAGTGTTGCCATATGTACGGATTTATCCGTATTCGTACGGAGTTTCAGTGTTCCATACGGATAAAAATTGCGTACGGATATGTGTTCGGATTTTCACAGATACGTTATATTATACTAGTATCTTACATTTACACGCAATACAATATAACTATATAACACACAACATGGCCACAAATAGTAACAATTTAATGTTCTCCCTTCCATTATTCATTTATTTTACATAATTTTTACTTTGTGTTGGCCGCTCTTCATACAAGTAGTACACGCTTCTTACAAAAAGTTGTTAGGGAATACACCTTGTTTTAATTTAGATGGATATTGGCTCAAATAAATTTTAAAAAAAGACATGTATCAATGATATTTATCTTTTAATTTCCAATTTTCATACGGATTTCATACGGAGCTTTAAACTTATTCCACGTACGGATTTTGTACGGATTTTGGTCTTGGATGTAGTGGATTTTAGTCTCTAGCATCTGGCAACACTGCGAGTCGACGTTTGACGTTTAGACATAACCTCTAAAGGTGATCCAAATAAAAACTAAACAGTTTTACATTACGCGCAGCTTCAATAGTGATTTATTTAAATCATTGCTATCGAAATAATAGTTCATTGATCGTGTGACTATGGCACCAGTCGGACAAAATGTATCAGACGGTGAGTTGTAGACGTAATTGTTCGTTTTGACCGATAAAGCGTATAGCAGTACAAATTTTGTTTATAAATACTAAATACTTATTTGATGTTTGATATGTGCTATCAGTACCGTATGCGTGGGCTAATTAAATCATTCATTTCACTGGACACTAACAATTTTGTTGTATAACTTAGAAATACATTATATGTTTGTAAAGATGTTTGGTGAAAATTTGCAAATTAAATCTCTTCAGCTATATAATGAATCCATTAATGTAATAATATAAATAGTTTACTCTGTTAATTTTGTTATCATTACTAAGTAATGAATGTTAATGCCCTGTCCGCCAATTTGAGAATGGAGTTGAACAATGCTGTGTATAGACATGGGCTATATCTGCTGCAGCCATGGGCCTCACCATGTAGGAATTGACCCACAGATTATTTTCAAAGCACATTCTGTCAATATCAGCAATCTTTCCCCTATTTGTAATCCTTTCAAGATCAGATATGAGAGTAGTTTAACGAGCCATTCAAAGGCAATCATGAAGCCTGACACTAGCTTTCACGTAAACCTACTGTCTACGGTCGCGTCATTTAACGAATGCATGCAATGTACAAATAATGGCAGGCGTACTTTGTATATTTGTCATGTCCACGTAATCTTCATACAATCGTCAATCATGTTACAAAACGTTTCAGTTTTCTTCCAATTAGCATTGCGAAAGCACGTCGTTTCATTTCATTGCGAAAATGTTAAGTGATGATGAAGATGTGATTATGGCATACCACTTTATTAGAAAGCAATGAGCCTGGCGTAGATTATTTATTGGCTTCATCCATTCATCAAAATAAATATAAAATGTACATTGTTTGTTGCTGCCAGAGAGTTAGCAGAAGATGACTCTGCATTCGAATAATGTTGACACAAACAGGTGTTTGCGTCTGGCAAATCACTTGATTAGTGACGTGCGCGAAATACATGACAAAGGTAAATGCGACGTTGCTGCTCTGAGCACACAGTTTTATTTGTTTCCATGCAAGATGCAAGGAATCGTCAATTGACAATAGCGTGCACATGACGAGTGGTTTACGTGGACAGCAGGCCTTAATCTTCACTCTGTCATTTGGTTAACTGATATAAAAGGCCCTAATGCTTTATGTTCATACTAGTATGCTAGGGGGCTAGTCTATTTTGACGCAGATCAGACGCAGAGAAAATTTAGAGTTACATACATTTAAGATTGTAAGCTTTACAAGTTGTTTCACCCATGTGTCAATATGAGCTTGGTGTTCCCAACTGTAACCATATGTTGTTACAGATACCGACTCCGGGTCAGACTCGGACAGTGGGTCAAGTGCTAGCAGCAAGAAGAGCCCTAGCCCAGCACCATCTGGCAAAGAAGGCAGCCGCTCCAGGTTAAACTTAACAAATCTTTATATTAATTTAAATTATATTTCTTCAATGGGAAACAGCAGACCCAAACATTAACCTTTTAATTAAGCTTCAGTATTCATTACTGTAAGGTGTAATGTGGAATAATATCCATACTTATTATGAGAGTTAAAAATGAGGAGAGGACCAAAGCAGCATGCATTTCAAATATAAAAACACCACTTTCGAGCAATAAATCTACTTTCACTGTGAAAATAGGCACGACACACATCTGCGGCCCTAACATGCAAGCAGGGTTCGAAATTATCAAGATAATTACGCTTCTTGATAATTATCGAATAATTATTACATAATTAACGGATAATTATCACCAGTATAAGAAATGAATTTGTTATATTGTTTCATAAGAAATTCCGATGTTATATTGTTTCATAACAAAATTTAACAAAAAATAAATAAAAACAAATACATTTTATAAATATTTTTTTCGGATAGACGCAAGTGCGGAAATACACGTTCGAATACTTCAAATACAGTTTACTTTCACGCGCGAAATTTTTTGTTATTATCAATCGATAATTATCCATCTGTTATCATAACGATAATTATCATGATAATTATCGTGATAATTATCATGATAATTATCGTGATAATTATCATTGATAATTATCCTTTCGAACCTTGCATGCAAGACACAAGGATAAGTCAAACCATCTTATCTCTAAGTGCGTCTCACTCACACTAGTGCCGACAAAAGAGATAGTCATACAGATAAACGGGTTTAACTTACCTCAGTATGTCAGAGTCGCTGGGAGTGGAAACAGCCTGGGTGAAACTGTACCTAGGCAGTGAACATGGGCATAAAATAGTTAATACTACGTACTAACTTTAAGGTCTGCATGAACAACACAATCAAATGCATACCAAATGCTTCACAGTATGTATCTTTAATTGAATGATAACAGATTTGATGGTATATGGTGTTAAATCGATATGGGTTATTCTCATCTTTAATGTCACCGGTTTATTGTGTAGAAGACACCTGGTTTGAATTTTTGTCTAACACTAAATATGAACTGGGACCAGTATTTACTATTGAGCCAGAGGGACTAGTAATTTTCAAAAAAGCCGTAGGAGAAGGTTTTGCATTCGACGCGTATATTTTTGTTTTTTGTTTTACGTTAAACATCCTCCTCATCGTCATCATCCTCCTCTGCTGCACTGGGAGTGAAGAAATAGCATAGAATGCGTGCAGATGCTTATCATCCTCGCATGTCGTAAAAGTCGACTAAGGGACGGGTCCTCTCTAACATGGTGGACTATCTGTATGGGCGATGGGCTGATCACCTGTCACCATACGGTTCATCATACCATCTTAGGACTAATTAATCGAACGTGGCCACAAGTAGTCTTGTAGCTCTGCCCACCCCATTAGGGATTTCGGGCGTGATGCTATGTATGTATGTATGTGTAAACATGCTGACTAAAATATTTGACATCTTCCTCGTCACTGATATGAGTTGACATTAAAAGCGTTTTGAATGACTAGTGAGAATCACCCATATTAATATGTAGCCTCAGGCTAGTGTTGTTAATTTATATCATCATTCCCTACCTATCCTGCATCCTAGTACCTACGTCCTATTCATTTCTCCTATAGCAACTTGGATTATTCGTCTCCTCTGTCCTCCCTCTATATTTCACTACCCCTAACAGTTACGTACTTAACGGTTTTTGTTATATTCCTCTAATATACTTATTCCTCATCCTGTCTGTTCCTATGACAATCCTGGAGACTATATTGAAATATGCATATCACTTGCATGAAGACTGATTGAACATCAGCATATTTTTTTCAGACATTGTGAATGTGCATTTCAGATCTGGCTCCCGAAGCCCAGCAAAATCAGCAAGTGGCTCCTCACACTCCCATCATTCCGCTGTTTCTAGGAAATCTTCCAATGCTTCGAACGCATCGCGCAGCAAATCGAACTCTCCTGCTGCTTCAAATAGATCCCGGTCAGGCTCTGCTCAGAGCAATAAATCTGCTTCTTCAAGTAACAAATCTGGAAGCCCTAAGAGGGTCTCTAAATCCAGGTCTCGCAGTGGATCTCGTAGGTCTCGATCTGGCTCGGCCAGTGCAAGGTCTCGCTCAGGCAGTGCCAAATCACGTTCAGCTAGCCCAAAAGTGGCTCAAAGTCCAAAATCCAGATCGCAATCCCCTAAATCAGGCTCTGCCAGCCCAAAGTCTCGATCGCAAAGCCCAAAGTCACGATCGCAGAGCCCGAAAGCACAGTCTCATTCTTCCAAGTCGAGATCTCACAGTCCTAAGGCTAAAAGCCGTTCAAGGTCGAAGTCGGCTAGTGCCAGTCCGAAGAGTACAAAGGCCAGGTCACGGTCAGGAAGTGCGTCTTCGAGGTCGAAGAGTCCAGTCGCTAGGCAGGATGTGCAGGATAGCAGGTCGAATTCACCGAATCTCATGATTGTTGATGATCAGACTAAAGCGAAAAGTAGATCCAGGTAATTTTTATATTTTTTTCTTGTATTTTACAATGATTTATAAATATTTGGCATCAACATGAGAGATTATGACTTTGAACTACTGTTAAATATTTTCAGATCTGGATCGAGGCATTCCAGGTCTAAATCAAGAAGTAAATCCAAATCTAAAAGTCGATCCCGATCCCGCTCAAAAAGTTCTAACGCGTCGGAAGCCAATGTTGGTAAGTATAAATTCCCATGAACAATGTAGGTACCATAGCTTAACTTACAAAATTATCATGTCAGGTTTGCAAGGGCTAAGGGACATCATGCACATCATGTAAACTGCATGTTACAGGTCTACTCTGATGACACTGAATTTGACGTTACACTCCACAGTTATACATAGATTCAGGCGTTACTTTGCTTTAGGTGTTATTTGCACGATTTAATCCCACTGTCTGTACATAATTACAATTTTGTCGTTATACTCAACGTCAAATTCAGTTGAGCAGACCTCATGGTCAAATCATCTGCACATATATCTGTTCTTTTTAACAACAGAGTCCTAATGTAGATCTCTTTTGGTTGGCACCGCTAAATGATTAGTTACAAGATCGAATGTCCCTGAAATTCTTTTTCTGCTTCCCGAATAGGCACTAGCAATTTTAGCTTGTACGAGGGGTGATCCAAAAGTAATGATAACTGAATACTTATTGAATCGGATTAAAATAAATAGGTATGCAGTTACTGGCCATAAAGACTCCTTATTAAATAAAAAAAATAAAAATTAAAAAATATGTATCTGTCAGAGAGTTGCAGTTGTTTCTTCACGAGCAGTCGGAACAATAACGCAAAAATGGAGAAAACTGAGGTGAGAGCGGTTATTAAATACTTCTGTTTGAAAAAAATGTGTAGTAAAGATATATACGCTGAATTAGTGGGCACACTGGGCGAGTCCGCTCCGCCGTATTCCACAGTGGCACGGTGGTCAAAGGAGTTTAACTTGGGAAGGACATCCACTCAAGATGAACATCGCGAAGGCCGTCCATCTGTCGCCATTACTGGAGAAAACGTCAAAAAAATTCATGATCTCGTTTTAACAGATAGAAGGATGACTATCAGGCATCTAGTTGAGCTCACAGGCATCTCGTATGGCAGCATTCGAAGAATCTTAACTGATGAACAACACATGAAAAAAGTCTCCGCTCGTTGGGTGC
This sequence comes from Tortricodes alternella, assembly GCA_947859335.1. Lineage (NCBI taxonomy): Eukaryota > Metazoa > Arthropoda > Insecta > Lepidoptera > Tortricidae > Tortricodes > Tortricodes alternella. The sequence goes on along the minus strand of OX401987.1, from coordinate 9,458,414 downwards.
CTAGAATGTTAACGGCTGAACAAAAGAAAATACGATGTGAGATTTCGAAGTCCAATCTTGACAAATATCAAACTGATCCCGAAACATTTTTGCGTCGGTTTGTAACCATGGACGAGTCTTGGATCCACCATTTCGATCCTGAGACCAAACAGCAATCCATGACCTGGAAGCGAGCGAATTCAAGGTAGCAAGCTCCGCTGGTAAGGTCATGGCTTCAGTGTTTTGGGATGCTGAGGGAGTCATAATGATTGAATACCTGGAAAAGGGTACCACTATTACGGGCTCCTACTACGCTGACCAAATACGCAGATTGAGACAGGCAATCAAAGAGAAGCGGCGGGGTAAACTTCGAGCTGGCATCCTGTTTCACCAGGACAACGCACCGCCCCACAAGGCCGGCGTTGCGATGGCTGCCATTCGTGATTCAGGGTTCGAATTGCTGGAACAATTGCCCCATATTCGCGAGACCTAGCCCCCAGCGACTTTTATCTCTTTCCACGGCTGAAGGAAGATCTTAGAGGCAACAAATTTTTGAATAATGGCGAGGTAATGGCCGCTGTGGAAGCATTTTTGGAGGGTCAAGAAAAAGATTTTTTTTTAAAAGGAATTCGTGGTCTGGAGAAACGATGGTCTAAGTGTGTAGACTTGGAAGGAGATTACGTAGAAAAATAAATTATTTTATTAAACATTTTATGTATCTTTCATACTGATTATCATCACTTTTGGATCACCCCTCGTATGAATTCGACTCCTCATAGATACAACCAATATGAAATCGGGTTACTATACATGCAAATCCCTATTCAACGACTTTTGAACATTTCAGCGGCCGAAAAGAAGAAGCGCTCAGTGATATCAGATTCTGATAGTGAGGGTGACAAGGGCGTACCCAAGCGTAAGGGGTCAGACAGCGGTTCTGACACCAGCGGCAAGCCCAAGCGGAAGACCAAGAAACTGATCGACTCTGACGATGAGAATGAGGAAAATGACAAAGAGAAGACTGATACTGGTAAGACAATAATTTAATTGCGGCTTAATTTAAATTCTGATTGGCCGAATTGTTGTTGTGAATAATATTGTTGGGTTTAAAAACAGCCTGGCTTGGGAAGGCCTGTTTCATTACAACTGTACAAAACGATTCGCAGTTTTCAGCCTCAATAGGGAAGGTGCATATTTTTTTTTCATCTTCTATTGGAAAGTGCTAAGTGGGTAGTAGAAACTGAGCTGTGTACGCGAAACATTTTTATGTTGATTATTTTATGAGTTATGAAGTTTGAAAAGTCATTGTTCATACCACAGAACACAGAAAGAGGTTAGAAAGGCCGTCTGCCATAATTCGTACCGAAACCGCTGTCGCCGAAGCATCCCCGCTCGACGTTACAACTACTAGCGCAAACGAAATAACTACGAGAATACGCACACACCCACAATAACCAAAGTCCGCTCGTGATTCGTGCGTTCGAATAGCCAGCCGTTGCCCCGCCCATACCGCTTCATTGACAAAAGCAATTTATTTTACATTTGCACTAGGCCTCGAGCATATCGATAATAGTTATCGATGATGTATCGCGCCCTCTATGCCGCGTTTTGAAGTGTATACTACTATTTCGTAGTTAATCAGGCGCTGTGTAAGGCGGGTTGCGTGCTGTGTCCGGCAGGTCGCGCTGTGTCCGGCGGGTTGCGCGCTGTGTCCGGCGGGTTGCGCGCTGTGTCCGGCGGGTCGCGGTCGGTCCGGCGGGTTACGCGGTTTTTTTGTCTAATTTTTATTTCTTTATATGCAGCCAGGATTGCAACAAATCACTTGTTGTCAGAAAATATTGTTTCTGAACACATCATGGAGGATTTATAATAAAGTATGTGTGTAGATAAAGTTAGGTATGCAACTGTACATAATTTGGCCTTAAAACACTCGTGCGATCTTATTATGAAAATCGCCTATCGGCTCGTCTCATAAACCGGCACTCGTATTTTAATGCCTATCATTATGCAACCGTTACATAAACTACTATAAATATGCGCAAATACAAAAAAAAGTTTAAGTTTCTCGTGTGTAATTTTGAAACTTAATCATTATATTGTTATTTATTATTATATTGTATTTACTTTTTTATGTAAATTAAATATAGTTATAAAAACCCACAAGCTATTATAATATTAAGTTTAGATATTATACACCGGCTTCACATCAAGCCCGCCACTTTTAGGTAAATTGTTTTTATATTATTAGGAACAACATTGATAAAAAATACAGAAGTTAACTTAAATGATAAATAAATTCAAAAGACTTATTATAATAGGGTATAACAGGACCAAATTTACTTAAGCTGAACTCAGAGGAATTAACAAGTTACTTTGTAAACCAGGCTTAAGGTGTATTATGGTCGCAGCTCTGTAAGTGCATTAAAAGTATTTTTTTAAAACACTCTTATCATTAATTATCGCTTTTTTGGTCCATTCATCAATGCAGAAAAATAAATAACTTATCGAACACATTGTTTATCTATAGTCGGTAACACTAACTTTGGCCACATCACTAGTCTCATTACTTCGTCACGTAGGCAGTTTTTGGGAAACCATTAAATAACTTAGTTTTTAGACTTACCTGTGAAAAGAAATTCCATCTTTTGACACATTTGATACTTGGCTTCTGGCCCTGCACGTAATTATTGCACAAGACGACATTTTCAATTAATTAAACCGGATTTTACCGCAGCTCGACACTGTGACGCATCGCGCTCGCGACTGACTGCGCTGACAGCGAGTCGTGTTTGAAATAGCTCATTTGCTCAACTGCGCGGCACGCGTGCCCCGCCCACATCGCCTTTCTAACCTCTTTCTGTGTTCTGTGGTTCATACCACTCGCAAAAACACTCCATGCAAAAGGGACAACAGCCATGACGACACAGGTGTGGTTAGACTGTACAGAATGTATGGCGTTTAAACGAAATCTGCAATTATTTCTGATAATACTGTTTTTAGACCAACATCGTTGAAATAAAATAAATCTGACATAAATTTGATGGAATTCCAGGAACAAATATGTTATCTGTGATAAATACTAATAAAACCACTAGTATAATGTATGATGATGAGTATTGTATTTTGAGAATATAATGTTTTGAGATCATATTTTGAGAAGATCATATTTTGAGAATATCATATTTTGAGAATATCATATTTTGAGAATATCATATTTTGAGAATATCAGATTTTGAGAATATCATATTTTGAGAATATGATATTTTGAGAATGTGATATTTTGCGAATATCATGTTTTGCGAATATGATGTTCAGCGACGGAGCGAGTTGTAGTAACTGATAAAGGCCCGGGCACACCAAACGCGGTTGCGGCGCGTCGCGTTTCTAACGCGGGCCCGCGCAATTTGTACATGGCGCACCGAACGCGGGCGGCGGCTTCAACGCGTTTCGAACGCGGGCTCGCGTTGCTCACGCCCCGCGCCGCTTTCGCGCCGCGTTCGCCCCGCCTCGGTGTGCCTCTGAACATGGCGGCTATATTAAAAACAACTTCGCGTGCCCGCGCCCGCGTCGCCGCCACTTCGCGCACGCCCCGCGTCGCCGCCGCTTCGCGCACGCCCCGCGCCGCTTTCGCGCCGCGTTCGCCCCGCCTCGGTGTGCCTCTGGACATGGCGGCTATATTAAATACAACTTCGCGTGCCCGCGCACGCGTCGTCGCCGCTTCGCGCACGCCCCGCGCCGCGCTGCCCGAGTTGTCTGCGGCGAAAGCGGCGCGGCGCGGGCGCGAAGCGTTTTATACGCGGGCCCGCGCTACTTTTTGGTGTAGCATGGTAAATGCGCCCGCGCTGTTCTACAACGGCGCGGGCCCGCGTTCGCGCCGCACACGCGCCGCAACCGCTTTTGGTGTGCCCGGGCCTTAAATGCCTGTATCCAGCTACTCTGTAATCAGGTGCTTCTTTTACGAATGTTGTAGTCCAGTCTATTCTTGAACTGATTGACATTCAGCGCTGAGACCACTCCTTCTGGTAGTTGGTTCCACTCTTTAACCACTCTGTTGCTTAAGAAGTGCTTGCGGGAATTATTGTGCCATATATCAGAAAAAAGTTTTAGATGGTGCCCTCCCTGATGGATATATAGTCAAAATTATCTGCATTTTCTGTAATATGGTTTTGTTTATATTTACTTTCTTAATATATCATTTAAACCTCATTTTGATTTTCAGGCAACTTCCTTATTGAGAACATCTATCATCAATTTTCCGGGCAGTGTCCTCAAAATGTATTTTTTTTTCACCGTAGTAACCGCGGACGCTCTTTTCGGCGACGCGTCCGACATCAGCACAGAAGACGAAGCTGATAAGCAGTCGGGGCGGTCGAGATCGCGGTCAAGGTCGAGGTCGCGGTCGAGGTCAAGGTCACGCAGCCGCAGCGGCGGGCGGTCAGATGACGACCGCCGTGACGACACTCGTAGAGGCAGTGGCGATGAGGTTAGCGCGATGTGTTTATAATAGAGATGCGACGCATATCCGGTTACTATCCGGTATCCAGCCGGCCCGGCCATGATTTAACTATCCGTATGGATACCGGCTAGTAAAAGCTTGGATTATAAATAGGAACAAATAAAAAGTCATCAGAAATAAACAAAATCTTCATCAGTTATTAAATAATGTTTTTATCTTCTATAGTACCGTGACTCACTTAACTTATAGACAACGCACAGCCTAAACGGGTGGTCCTAGAGGTTTGAAATTTGGAGGAGATATTCCTCGAGTACCGTAGAGGTGTACTAAGGAGGGACGTTTTGAAATTCCATCTCTAAAGGGGTGATAAAGTTTGTATGGAAAATACCGCGGGCGAAGCTGTGGCGGGTCCACTAGTCTATACTTATAAAACAGTACCGTGACTCACTTATAGACAACGCACAGCCTAAACGGGTGGTCCTAGAGGTTTGAAGTTTGGAGGAGACTTTCCTCGAGTACCCTAGATTTTTTGAAATTCCATCCCTAAAGAAGGAGGGTTTTTTTTTAAATTCCATCCCTAAAGTGGTGAAAAGGGGTGGTAAAGTTTGTATGAAAAATACTGCTGGCGAAGCTGGGGCGGGTCCACTAGTTTAAAAATAAAACTTTACGTAACATCAGAAAAGCCATTCCAATTTAAGTATGTTGTAACAATATTTGCAGGAGCCCCGTGAAAAGCCTGAAGAAGAAGAAGTAGAAATACCTGAGACACGTATAGATGTGGATATGCCCAAGATCTGGACGGAGTTGGGCAAGGAGCTGCATTTCGTGAAACTACCCAACTTTTTGTCAGTCGAAACCCGACCTTACGACCCGGCTACATACGAAGATGAGATTGATGAGGAGGAAACACTTGATGAGGAAGGTCGATATAGGTGGGTATAAGGGCCATTATAAATAAAAAAAATCTTTTATTTCAGATCTCCGAGGGGATATAATCCATATAGCTACAATATTATTAGTAAACACATAGATCTTTTTCACTAAAAGTTAGTACATCCAGGACACAACACACATACACAATAAACAAAAGACAAAACAAAAATAATTTCAGTTACGTTTCTGTATAGGTTGACAACTAGTTAACCCTTTCGGCGCGAGCATGTGATAGCGCGCTGCAATCCACCCGCGCGACCGCCTCATAGCGCGCTGCAATGCCCCTGCGCGAACGACTTCCAGCGCGGTGCAACGTGCCCGCGCGCACATACATAATTTTCTGTTCTAAAAGCCATGATGCACCCTGTGCATCATTGCGCGCTACGGTACCGCACGCATTTCGCTGCCGCGAGCAACAAGAGAATGAATGGTGTCATGCGCAATTTATAATAACCAGTTAGGTACAAAATGTTTATTTTGGATGAAATAAAAAACAATGGGTAAACAGTCTAATTGAATTAATTTGACAATAACATTGGAAAATTTAATTAATTAGTCCAAGTAGTTACCTAGCGGCATTGGTATATCGCTGATATCGGTCGGCAGTTGACCATTTGATAAAACGGCAACTATCAGGTCCATGAGGTGAGCAGGGTCATCCGTGGTGGAAGGCGCATAATCGGACTCCATTATGAAAGCCGGGTCAATCGTAGAGTTAGCAGAGTTCGAGTACATAGAGAAAGCCGGGTCCATCGTTCTACGTACAGTATTCGGGTCCATAAAGATAGCCGGGTCAGTGGTTAAAGATTCACAATCACAATCGATTATCACTCACAAGACGCAAGGAGACAAACGCACAGTCACAGGCATAAACTAAGACTGTACGTATTTAATATGAATTACCCACCCTTTGTCTTCCCAGCTCAGCACGGCGACATTCGTGATTGGTCGCCTGCATTTCGTGAAAGTTTTCTTAACAATAGAAAAGATAAGAAAATAATAATTAGCGTATGTCTCTAAGGAATGCAAGGTCACGGGACATGACAGGTCGCCGCCAGGTAGCTGAACGAGATAAGTAGCGTGATAAACCATTTCTTAGTCAAGTCAAGTGTACCGCCACTTTCTAGACTATACAAAAACGACTATTTGCTAAATTTATTCGCTGAGTAATATTTGTATCTACTATTGTATTTATCGCCGAAATATTGAATGTTTATATACATTACTTTAAAAAATTACAAATGAATGACTAACGTCAACGCCGCATGACACCGTCCAATGTGATTCTCTGTTGCTTACTTAAGAAAAATGTACTTTCGTTCATGCGCAATAAAGTCTAATATTATACGTCAAATACGGTACTTGTTGCATTTTAAAATTGCATGGTAATAAATGCGGTACGCTCTGGCGCAATGATGCACCGTGGTTATCATGACATTTTTAAGTGAAAATCTAAATATATAGATGATTAAATTAAATTAAAATGTACAATGATGACTACGCTAACGGTTTATCAAATAAATAAGAAAAATTTCTTACTTAATACGAGTAATATCGATTGTTAAAGTTCAAAGTAATTTTTCTCTGAAAATACAAAGGAAGAAAAATATATATATATGACACTCAATTATTTATAGTCTCAATAATCTTAATCAACCTAAAAACTGTTCCAATTTGGACAAAATACTATGTTGTCATCAATCTTTGTCATGAAGCACATGTGCATCATGCGCGCCCAAGGGGCTGCAATCCCATGAAGCACATGTGCATCATGCGCGTGCGCGGGGCTGCAATCCCATGATGCACATGTGCATCATGCGCGTGCGCGAGGCTGCAATCCCATGATGCACATGTGCATCATGCGCGCCGAAAGGGTTAAGGGACATTTAACTACTTAATATCCAGTCAAATGCTTAAGTGGCGTTTCTGAATTCGGCCATGAGGCACTGCAAGACGAAGAGCAAGAGACATTAGTTTATCCCACCAATGGCAATGTCAATCCAAAACTTGACTACTGGGCAGTCGAGGCGTTCCGCCAACGTCCTCAGGAGGCTGTTACTGCTGCTCCAACTCGTCTAAGCAGCGAGGCGACTCTTGCGCCTGATGGCGTGAAATCCGTATGCGACACGAATTTTCACGTGGCGTCTTTTTCAGCTGTTTTGGAAATGTATGGTGTTCCGGATTTCCTGTTCGTTAAACCGCAGTGTGCTAGGCGCATAAAGTCATTTAATATGAATTATTCATTGGAATGATGAATAGTTTTTATATAATACCTATACACTCTGTCGTATAGAGGGCTTTTGAATATACAATCGCAACTAAGTGTAGAAGTAGTTCTTTACTTACTTTTTCAGTGTGTATCATGTTAAGACCTATATAATATGCCTAACATTGCTTATACGTAAGGTTGCAATTTATTTGTACGTCATATAACGTCTTTTTCATTTACAAACAATTTGATTGAACCCATACAGACATCAATTTTATAGAAATTGTTGTAAAAACAGTCGCATACAAGTGAGCATCAATCATATTTATGCCTGTTCACATTTATACCATTTTCTTAGCACAGTGCCTTTAGCGCCATGCCTGGACAAAATAACACACTTTTTCGTTTGTCGCTCAGTGCGTTTCTGTCACACTAGTCAAATATGTAAGGGATGAAGTGAACGACAAATGACTCACCGGCAGGCCGTGCTAGAACTGTAGGGCATAAAAAAAAATTACAAATTTGTAACATTTTATATTGTTGTAATATTTATTTCAGGTTAAAGCTAAAAGTGGAGAACACGATGCGCTGGCGCACGAACTTCGACAAGGAGGGCAACGCGATCAAGGAGTCCAACGCGCGGATGGTCAAGTGGTCGGACGGCAGCATGTCGCTGCACCTCGGCGCTGAGATATTCGACGTTTACAAGCAGCCGCTGCACGTGAGTTCAAAATCATATTTTCACTTCTCATGCTCGTAAAGTGCTTCTTTAAGCTTGCCATAGGCAGCTCAAAGTAGTACATTTATGCTCTAGTGCTAAGACTACACGTTAGACCATTCAGCCATATATGTAAATATGATTTCATACACAAACACACATTTATCTGTATTTGTGATTTGCAAAGCATTAAACACAAGAAAAAACAAAACAGTGCAAACTTAACCTCTTTCTTAAAGACCGACTAAATAATGTAAAAAAAAACCGCTGGCGGGAATGTGTCACCTGTCAAAGTTCTTATCCACACAAAACTATACTTAATAACAATGTAATAAGAACTTTGACAGTTCACTGACGTTCCCTTGTGGCGCGTACGTACAATACAATACAATACATTACAAATACTCTTTATTGAACACCACATAAAACATTGGAAGACAAAGAAATCAGCAACACGGTAGATAATAGGCGGTCTTATCGTTAAGTAGCGACCTCTTCCAGACAACCACCGAAAGAAGGGATTGGATAAGAGATACTTACAAAGGCAGGTCGTGCAAACTGTAGTAAAGATTTAAATTACACAAAAACCACTAACATACAAAATACAGATATAGTGAATAATATGTTTTCATCGGTAAAACTCTGATCTCAATCGGAAAACGACGGGACCCGAAGTGTCAATTAATTATTGTATTAAATGAGTGACATGTTTATAGTCATTAATATGAAACTTTATTATTTACTGTCAAATGTCAAAATGAAAAATTACAGCATGGTATGATGGGTACTGAAGTTAATTGAGAGAGCACGATAAATACGAACTTTTCCGATAAAACACGATGGAAACTAATTATGCACTACATCTGTACTTACATAAGCACAAACTGTACACAGATAAATATATAATATATATAAATATATATAATTACAGTTTAAAGGAAACCTAGTCAGCTACACAAGAGAGAAAGAAAGATGACCATGAACAAATGGAGGAAAAAAATGGACAGCTGATGCATGCAGATGGAGTGCTGTTTTAATAAATCTTTAAATATTGTTAGTGATTTAGCACGCCATAAGAGAATTGTGAACCAAAGGCAAAAACCGGCCAAGTGTGAGTCGGACTCGCGCACGCAGGGTTCCGTACCATTATCTTTAAAAACGGCAAAAAAAGCACGTTTGTTGTATGGAAGCCCCCTTAAATATTTATTTTATTCTGTTTTTTAGTATTTGTTGTTATAGCGGCATCAGAAATACATCATCTGTGAAAATTTCAACTGTCTAACTATCACGGTTCATGAGATACAGCCTGGACACAGACGGACAGACGGACAGCGGAGCCTTAGTAATAGGGTCCCGTTTTTACCCTTTCGGTACGGAACCCTAATAATCACCCTTTTCATAAAAAAGGCGATAACGATTTTCACCCCTTAAGTGTTAACCGATTTTGACCAATTTTTGATAGGTTGTCAATCAGAACAAAATCTAGGTCTATACGTTTTTGAATTTCGATTCATTATTAAGAAATTCAAATAATGCCGAAATTCGTTTGGTATGAGAATACTGAAACCACAATAAAACTGAATTTAAAGATTATAGTGAAAAAATCAAAACGTATAGACCTACATTTTGTTCTGACTGACAACTTATCAAAAATTGGAGAACATTGGTTGACATTTAAGGGGTGGAAATCGTAATCGCCTTTTGTATGAAAAGCTGTAGGTTCACACTCCTCTTAAAGCAGACATACAAGCGCGCGAACTACCATTGTTTGAAGACGAACTACTGTTCTATTTATGCTATGCCTGTGATGAACCAAACGATGGTTATCTATTTTGTTTCCAGGGAGACCACAACCATCTGTTCGTGCGTCAAGGAACCGGTCTCCAGGGTCAAGCCGTGTTCCGCACCAAGCTGTCCTTCCGACCGCACTCCACGGAGTCTTTCACTCATCGGAAGATGACGCTGTCCCTGGCCGACCGGTCCACCAAGACCAGCTCCATCAAGATACTGTCACAAGTTGGAGCCGACCCGGACGCGGACCGCAAATACCAGCTCAAGGTAAGAATCATGATAACAATTAGGTTTTTATTAATGATTACCTGGCTTAGAATGTTATTGTTTCGTATTATGGTGAGGATATTCCAGTTGTTATTTCACAGTGGGAATTAAAAGCTGGGAACTACTGGGAATGCTTGCTGCTTAGGGCGAGTACAGACGGACATCATTTTAACAGCAAAATAGCAGTTCGAATGCAGTTCTGCATAGCAACTGCAAGCGGACTTGATGCAGTTACGTCAACTGCATCGGAACTGCACTCGAACTGCTATTTTGCAGTTCAAATGCTGTCCGTCTGTACCGGCCCTTAATGATGAATGTTAATAGGGAATATGCATGGAAATCAAAATGAGGTTTAAATTATAGTATATTATGAAAGAAAATCTAAATAAATGAATGTAAAAGAAAGAGAAATAATCATTTTGACTGTTCCTTTTTTATTAACGGTCAAAATAAGTGAAAAATAAATATTGAATTTTTAGGTCTGAATTACTAGTTTTTGATATCCTCATCAATATAATTTTTTATTTGTACGATATTGGCCTGAAAACGGTAGGTTCGGAAATAATTGCAAATTTCGATTAAATGCCATATATTTTGTACACTGTAACGTGTGCTGTGACGTCATGTCCATGTCCGTTTTGTATGGAGCGTTATTGCAAGTGGTACGAACTAAGACTATTAAAATCTTCGTTTCTCAAAAAATAAACAATACAATAATGTTTTGCGTACATTGTTTCGTTTCTATTACTGAGTACACTCTAATAACTAACCTAGATTAATCAATTTAGATGTTTCTTTGTTTCAATAATTATTTTATTATTATGACGCTTAAGAGGCTTTATACATCTCTAAGTCAATTAACTTGTCCAGACGCGGAGACTATACATCTCCCTTATTAGTAATTTATTAGAATTAATTTGTACCCATTAGGTTTGTTTGTTGCACTTTTTGTGTTAGTTTTATAGATAAAACTATAATGTTAAAGTTGAAAAAAGACTTACTGCTGAGTTTCTTGCGGCGTTTCTTCTCAGCAGATGTCACCTTTCAAAGCGCTGGTAGATTCAGACATGTGAAAGAGCCCTAGTTGCAAAATAAATATTTGCATTTTCACTAAATGTTTGTAAGGTAAATTCAGGCCACCTTACGTAAGTTGAAAACATGTTGTTGTTTGTTTGTAGATATTGTGTTGTTTTTAGTGTCATTTGATAGGTTTAGGTCTAAATATATAGGGCAATGGAAATTGTGTAACTAGGGTAATCCGTTTAGAAGTTATTAGGGATTATCGATAGTGAAAATTGACAAACGTAAAATTTTGTATGTTTAAATCAAACAACTAGATACGAGTGCTACTTTCACGATAGTTTTTTGTGCAGAAGCCATAGTTGACAACCCTAGAGCGACCGCCGAGCGTAGGTATGAAAAGTGAAGTAGATACACGTGATTGAGTTCTGTACGTATCTGTGCCCCCCCCCCGACAGAAAGAGGAGATGGAGCTGCGCGCGGCGATGCGGTCGCGCGCGGTGGCGCGGCCCAAGCGGCGCGGCGCGGGCGCGGCGCGGCGCGACGACTCCGACGACGAGGGCGGCGTGTCGCTCGCCGCCATCAAGAACAAGTACAAGCAGGGCCAGAAAGGTACACGCGATACGTTTTTTTATTTCAATTTACTGACCGACGAGCTGACGGCCCACCTGCTGGAAAGTGGTCCCCGCCGCCCATGGACATCTGCAACACCAGAGGTGCTGCCAATGCGTTGCCAGTCTAGGGAGGATGGGGAACGGGGATGGGATAGGGATGAGGGAATAGGCCGTCCCGGATCTCGTCACTCACCGTACGAAACGCAATAGCAAGCTATTACTTTACGCCGATATTCTGTGAGAGTGTGGTACTACCCCGGTCGAGCCGGCCCATTCGAACAGTAATCATCTAGTGAGGATTACTGTTTGGCTCTACCACTCATTCTAATCCGTTTGTTCCTATAAGTGACTATCCATAAGTATATTACGAAGTTCATGATTTTTGGAGAGGGGCCTCCAAAAATCCAAAAATGTCAAGAAATAAAAAAATTGTAAATGAAAATTGACGGAGTATAAAATTGTCGAGATGTAAAAGACGTAATATAAAAATGACGATGTATAAAAATGACGACAGATAGGTTTAGGTTATGTTAGTTTTGCAATAGGTCCGGAGGGCCAAACCACCCAGAAATAGGAGCTCCCGTCGACTCTCTTATTTCAAATCAATTAGACAGGGTCGACGGAGCTCCGCTCACGCTGAGCTCCTGTTTCTGGGTGGTTCAGCCCTCCGGGCCTGCTGCAAAACTAACATAACCTGAACCTACCGAGCCCCTGTTCCACCTATACTTCGTAATTTTTATATTAGGTTTTTTTCATTTCTCGACATTTTTATACTTTGACTAAATAAAACTTTTATTATAGTCATTAGACATTTTTATACCTACGTTATTTTTCCTTACCGACATCAGTCGCCTAAATCCTCAGAGATGTTAGCTGGAATTTAAACCGACAACCCTCTGCTACTGGGTTGCCAACTGCACGTTATTACCTCGTTTATTTTTATAGCTACCGCTGGCGCAGCGATATACTCATCAGAGTCTGACGGCTCGGACGTGGAGACGCGGCGCGCGCGGCGCCTCGACAAGGCCAAGGCGCTCAAGGACTCGGACTCGGAGGGCAGCGAGGCGCCCGCCGCGCGCACGCCGCAGCGCAGCGCCAGCGGCAGCGGCAGCGGGAGCGGTAGCGGGAGCGGGAGCGAGTAGCGACCTAAACTATTACTAGACCCAGTTGAGGCGTATTCCGTTATGTCGACAAGTGTTTTTTTTATAGTCTTTTAAGTTTTGCACCTCATATAACGTAAATGATATCCTCATATAACGAATATACAAACCGGATTTTGCATGATAACTTGCATGTCATTCTTAAATAAATAAAGAAGGTTTACACTGAGACATTGCAACTGTTCTGCGCGCTGCTGGATTTACATCTCAAACTGTTGCTTTCCCTTGGCATAAGACGCGGATATTTGGGGTAGAGGAATTCAATAAAAATAGGCTGTGATAGCTGGACAGACAGACACCAGAATGATCTTATAAGGATTCCGTTTTTTAATCAGATGTTTAGAACTTTTAAAACTACACACTCTCAGGAAGAATTTTAGGATATTTTCACAGGAAAATCGATTGACTTACCGTCGCTTCTTTGTAAAAATGACGTATCTCAAAGACGAACTGTATCGAAGTCAATCTTGCTATAAACCATTAAGGTTTATTATCCATGGACTGATTTTGAGATGCGAACTTTCATCAAAATAATCACGTTATGTAACTCCCATGTTAGATAAGTTTTATAGAAGTGAAATAATGGTATAAGCATGTAAATAATTCTTTACGAATATAATGAATTTAAATATTGAATGATTGTCTTAATTACCACTTCTTTGTTCCATTACTTGTACCAGTTTACAATATATTGGATGACCCGTAATTTGATGCATTCCTTTTATTGGCAGGCCCAGTAAATATTTTTGGTTGTAATACCGTCCACTCTACCACTTCATTTATCATACAATTGAACGAAATTTACGTCGAATCCATGTCGACCAGGGACCAATTTTTACCCATCTGCGTGAAGTCTAAAGGAGCGTATAGAGTTTAACAGTCTATGTATGCATGTATGTATGTATGATGTGACCAAAAATCGATAGTTCCACTTTAGCTCCTGAACTACTGAACCGATTCTAATAAGGGGTCGTCCACAAATTACGTAACGTAAAATAGTCCAATTTTTGCCCCCCCCCCCACGTAACAGGACCGTAACGCTTAGCCGGGACTCCCCTCTCCCTCCCCATTCCGTTACGTAACAGGTCCTTTGTAAAGAGTTTTTGCCTAATATTCAGGTAGAAAGATTTATATTTTTAAATAAAATACGAAAGTGTAGTTTCAAGGACGACATAAGAATTATTGAATTCTATAGTACGCCCAATTTCAAAAGAGCGCTGACGTCCATACAATTTTATATAGCCATCATCGCCCTTTTTACATTGGGCGAGGTATAATCATGTATGAACGTATTTCGTTTCCATTTCTTAATAATATAATTATAATTTCATGAGTTTACATTAATTGTACAATATTATAAAATCGTGAGGTAACGCCAACCTCGAACCCCCCCTCCCCAACGTAACAGGATCGTAACGCTTGGCCAGACCCCCCCCCCCCTCCTCCCTCCAAATTGCGTTACGTAATTTGTGGACGACCCCTAAACGCCCAACAACCCCTTAAATATTAACAGATGTGGACCAAATTTTAATGATACTTTTTTGGAATATTGATTAAATTATCAACACTCATACTAGTGCCGACGAAAGAGATAGTCAGAGAGATAAACGGGTTTAACTTATCTCTATGTGTCTAGCATGCTAGGGCTGTTAACTTTTTGAATGCCGCAGTCGGCTATATATATGACAGCGGATTTTCGTGCCACTACTGTGCCATTAAAAGTAGATACTTTACCTATCAAAAACACATTTTTTAGGGATCCATACCGAATGCAAAATGAAACGTCACCCTTATACAGATGTAGTGCATAATTAGTTTCAATCGTGTTTTCGGAAAAGTTCGTATTATCTCAATTAGCTTCAGCAGGCCCCCAATTCTCGGTGCATTCGAGATAATCTCACAATCGAGATTAAACGTCAGTGCATACAGTCATTTGACATAACTGTATGAATCTGATGTTTAATCTCGCAATCGAGATTATCTCGAATGAATCGAGAATTGGGGGCCAGTATCCATCATACCATGCTGTCATTTTTCATTTTGACATTTGACAATAAATAATAAAGTTTCATATGGATGAATATAAACATGTCACTTATTTAATACAATAATTAATTGACACTTCGGGTCCCGTCGTCTTCCGATTGAGATCCGTGTTTTACCAATGGAAACATATTATTCACTATATTTGTACAATAGGGCAATATTGCGTGAGCGAGAGGGAAATAGAAGCGCATGCATGTTGAGAACCTTTTTTTAATCGACTGCGATTATACTTATCTTACTAAAAGTACGATATAATTCAAATGATTTTATGCCGCACTCTCACGCGCGTTCTCGTCTCGTACACTATTTTGCTGATCCCTCTAATTTGCCAGAAACCTTCATCGGCCTTGGTGATGTTTCTCAGTATGAATGTGCACGCCTCACCTGGTGCTCTTTCGTAGGACCTGTTAAATTAACGGTATTTAGGAAAAATTTATAGATGTGTTTACATCGGCTACGTTCCACATAAGAGGAGTGTGAACCTATGGCTTTTCATACAAAAGGCGATAACGGTTTCCACCCCTTAAATGTGAACCAATGTTGACCAATTTTTGTATGTTGTCAGTCAAAACAAAATCTAGGTCTAGGTATACGTTTTTGACTATTGATTAAAATTGATAATTTATTGATTATAGTGAAGAAAAAAAAAACCAGCCAAGCGCGAGTCGGACTCGCGCCGTTCCATTATATATAAAAACGTCAAAATGTCACGTTTGTTGTATGGCAGCCCCCTTTAATATTTATTTTATTCTGTTTTTTAGTATTCGTTGTTACAGCGGCACAAGAAATACATCATCTTTGAAAATTTCAACTGTCTAACTATCACGGTTCATGAGATACAGCCTGGTGCCAGACGGACGGACGGAGACGGACAGATGGACAGCGGAGCCTTAGTAATAGGGTCCCGTTTTTACCCTTTGTGTACGGAACCCCAAAAAGCAAAACGTATAGACCTAGATTTTATTCTGACTGACAACCTATCAAAAATTGGTCAAAATCGGTAAACATTTAAGGGGTGAAAATCTTTATCGCCTTTTCTATGAAAAGCCGTACGTTCACACTCCTCTTAAGAAAATAGATGCACTGTAAACTGTAAGGTAATTCGGGCTAAAGAATGATGGGCAAATTGGCCCATATAAACAATACAAATCTCCGGTACCACGTGAATGCTAGTTACATAAGCTTCATTTTCTAATACGGGGACAAACTTCAAAAACCCGGAGAAGATAGTTATCAGCCTTCTAATATTCACACACAGAGAATGCCCCGCATGCGTTGCAATGCTATTTCCTGTATATTTTACCCAGCCTTCACAGTCTAGTCGTCATAATAACAATTACAGCAAATAGTGGAATCAATAAGCCTACATACGTTATAATTCTATTGGTGATTGGACAGAGTTCCATAAATTTTTGCCCATCATTCTTTGAATGTGTCCCTCATCGCTGTTCAGTCGCTATGGCTGACCATGGCTGAAAAGTTTATTGTGATGGGTATTACCTGTCAAAGCTAGAAGGAGGCACGGTAAGCTGACAGCTCCGAAGGTCCTTTATAGGATACGCAAAGCCCAGCTCCAACGTGTCTCCTGGGTTTAGTTCAGGATTCCGAGGGTGGCTGGGAACTGCTTCTGATGAATGGAAAAAGATGGTGGGATTATCTACGGCTAGCAGAGTGCTGATGGTTACTTAAATACTTTAGTGAATAAGAAGTACATACAAGTTCAAAACAAACGAATTTTCCCCCACCACCGGCCACCAGCCACCAGCTTTCCACATAGCTTATTTTCACCTTGTTGTTTATGACTTAGGTACTGCCATCATGCTTAGTAAACATACAGATGTAGTGCTTAATTAGTTTCCATCGTGCTTTATCGGAAAAGTTCGTATTTATCGTGCTTTCTCAGTTAGCTTCAGTACCCATCATACCACCTGTCATTTTTCATTTTGACATTTGATACTAAATAATAAAGTTTCATATTAATGAATATAATCATGTCCACTCCATTAATACAATAATTAAATGACACTTCGGGTCCCGTCGTCTTCCGATTGAGATCCGAGTTATACCGATGGAAACATATTATTCACTATATCTGTACCTACAGAGATTAATGACCTTTTGAACGCCCCAGTCGGCTGTAGCCGACAGCCGAGTTCCGTCCCCTAACGCCACGATATGCCGTTTTTCATACATTTGCGTCGGCTACACCGCGAGCGCTCGTGGCACGCTTTTTCGCCGTTAGCCGTGGCGTTCAAAAGGTTAACCCTCATATAGCCAGTATCATAGGTGAACACTGGAAAAAGGTGCCTCGATCGTCACAATCGACCAAAATAAATAAATCAATTTTGGCTTGCATATTTTAAGGACTCGGCGCGCATGTCGATGTGTTTTGAAACGAGTGTGCGTACACATCCATCTTTTAGTAACTAAGAAAATATAGATTAGGAAAGATATGGGGAAAATTATTTAAAAAATTGTTTATTTTTCAATCACAAAGAACAAAATTCGTAAAAACCCATTGCCAGCCATTCTACGCCGGGGGAATTCTCTGTTTTCCAAACATAAAATTAATATAGTGAGGATCCGACTCACGGGTTGTTCGGTATGTGAGCACATTCGTGATTCACCCGTGAGCGGAGTTCTTGGCAGTGAACGTGTTAAGTAATATCATTGTTTTTTGTACCTAGTAGGCTGGCTTATTAGAAATGTGCTTGAAGAAAGTCTCTCAAAAATTAATGAATGAATAAACCTAACAAGCTTGTATTATGAAAGGTACACGGAAAAAAAAGATGTCTTGAATCAAGACGATATCGCCTTGGTGAAGACAATCCGTGATTTCCATATAACGGAACATATATTTTGTTGAACCAAGAATTTATTCTTGTTGGAAGTAATTGGTTTTTTTTGGCTCAGAATATTATTGTTAGGTTAAGTAAATATATAGTTACATTTAACAATATTTCCAAGAATAATCACATTCTTGAAACAAAATATCTTTTTTTTCCGTGAATGGTTGAGTTTTCTACAAGTTGATATTGAGATAAAATTTTAAAGGAACATGAATGTCTTTTAGCCTTAAAGCTCGGTCACATTGCGGGCGCGGCAGGAGCGCGTCGCGAACGTCACACTCGACGCATACTGTCGGTCTCGCTCGCATCACACTCCTGTCACGCCTCGGTCGAGACGCAATGTGTATGGGCCTTTATCCACATCGTGTCATACTTACCAATAATTTCAATGGTTATAACCTGGAACCACTCGACCCATGTGCCCTTCAGTTCGATATATAGACTCAGCACCCAGTTTCCATGATCATCCTCTGCCAAAGGACCGATGACAAAGTTTGTCCCGTTGTCACCAAACACGTCGATCGGGTTAGAGTCTACCTTCTGGTTGAAATTGACATTGGTCACTTTATTACTATACTTTGGATACATAACTGTGACATCGTCCTCCAAATATTGAAGCACGACTTCATGGTATTCTTCCTGATTTGGATTTTGTATTGGTGTAGTTATATTTAGTTGCGTGGCGTCGCCGTTTGGTCTGAGTAGGTAGTACAATGGGCTTGTCTTATATATGATAGGGACTGATATTGTGACAATGTCATTTAGGCCACATGTGATTAAGAGGGGGAATAATTCTTCCTTATGTTTTGCTGAAAGAAAAGGATTTTATTACTATTCCAGTTTTATGGCCAAATTCAGAAACGCCACTTAAGCAGGTGATTAGATAGATATTAAATAGTTAAATGTCCCTCAACTAGTTGTCAACCCATGCAGAAATGTCACTTTAATTAAAGATCAATTTGAGTGGCCTTTCTGAATTCGGCCATTAGAATAGTAATTTATTTATTTTTATTGTTTATTGCATGACTATCTTTTTCGTGATGCACAGACCTCTGTCGCTTGAAATGGTTTGTTTACATAATAGTAGTTTATGCAACGATTGCATAATGATAGGCCTTAAAACACTAGTGCGGTTTTCATGAAACGAGCTTTAGCGAGTTTCATAATAAGATCGCACGTGTGTTTTAAGGCCAAATTATGCAGAGTTGCATACATAACTTTATCTACACACATATTATAAATACTTACTCCATGATGTGTTCAGAAACAATATTTTCTGGCAACAAGTTATTTGTAGCAATCGTGGCTGCATATTTCCGATATCCGGCGCATTTTCACATCACACAGTCACTTTGAGAAGACTATTGTTCATATTTTCAACTAAAATGTAAATTACAAACAACTTTTTACAATTCTACTTTCGTTCAGCAAAAAACCATCATGAAAGCAGTAATGACGGCAATTCGATACTCCGTCAAGACCATTTTTTTTAAATCATAGACAAACGAATGAAGTCTCTATTGTCATGTCACTCGAGATCAAATGTTGTGCAGTTTATATTAAAAAAACATACTGAACTGATGTTTCGTATCAATAACTGTTTTAATATCTATGGATACTAGAATAGAGACCCACTTGAGTTTTGACAGCTGTTCCAAATTTAATCTCATTTCTATACTAAAATCGATACGGGAATAACATTGCCTGGTTTTTCCTAATTGGTTGTCAAAATGGTGGTCATTTCCTACGGTTTTTGATTACCCTATGGAGGTTTTATGATATGGGTGTAGATAAATAAATATACACCATCAGTACGGCGGCCTTAGCCTCCGAATTAAGGGGGCACACTGCCGTCTGTCTGTCTCGATGGTGTTTCTTTTACTATTTTTCTTAATAACTACCTACTGATAGAAGTGATGCACGCACAGGAGGTTTTAGATTATCTATTACTAGCTGTGCCCGCGACTTCGTTCGCGTGGACTCGGGAACTTTTCAATTTTCCGGGATAAAAAGTAGCCAGGGTATAAGCTATCTCCATTCCAAATTTCATTAAAATCCGTCCAGCCGTTTTAACGGGAAGAGATAACAAACATACACACACACAAACTTTCGCATTTATAATATTAGTAGGATAAAAGTTA
Organism: Tortricodes alternella; assembly: GCA_947859335.1. NCBI lineage: Eukaryota > Metazoa > Arthropoda > Insecta > Lepidoptera > Tortricidae > Tortricodes > Tortricodes alternella. The sequence continues at coordinate 9,438,231 of OX401987.1, read as the reverse complement.
CCGCTTGGCGTTGTAATCCTACTTTAGTACACTAGCTATGCCCGCGACTTCGTCCGCCTGGAATAGTGTCTTTGGGTAGCATATTTGTATTTCACGAAGATCATTAATTAAATAAACAAAACAATCGTGTAAATGTTACATCAGAATAGCTCTAATATTTTGTCTCTTGTCGCAAACTTATAAAACATTCGCATAAACAGTTGAGAACTGAAGCAAAATGCTTATTTCCCATAAAACTAAATTAAAAAATACTCGCGCGCCGAGTATTCTAAACCAAAATTAAATCCGTGTTGAATGTCCAATCACATCATGTATGTACAACTATTACCGCATCTTTTCGACCGTATCGTTACTGATAAGATTGATAACGTACTGTTGGGCTCGGCACTGTGTCGTTGCACTCGTAAGCACTCTGATAGAGCTATGTAATATAGTAAAAACAGCGCACACGCAAGCATCGCGGCCGTCGTGGGCATACTGATAGTATTTGCAGACAACACTTCGTATACAAATAATGCCGGTTTTCATATTTAGAGCACTGTTATAGTTCTTCTCTTTATAATGGCGGCTTGTTATAGTTTTCTACGCGTTATTAAGTTCCTATAATCCGGCTCGAAGGACCAATGTGAAAAATGTTAAGAATGGATTTGGGCTGCTTCCAATGAAACGTCCTTTTTCTAATCACTTTTTATTGGCGGCGATGGCGGCAAGAGAAGAAAGTGTTGCCACCTACAATTATTTATGTAATATAAATTAAAAAGTCTTTTATGTTGCCAACAAATATAATAGCCGAAACCTAGCTTAATAGGTTTTGATTAACTAATATAAAGTCATGACAACGACGATTTTGACGACGCGGTTAGCCTAGTTGGTAGTGACTCTGCCTCCAAAGCTAGCGGACCCGAGTTCGATCCTCGGTTCCTGAGTCTTGGATGTTTCCTATGTATTTAAACACCTATTTATTTATCTATATAAGAATGTTCATCGTCGTATGGTACCCATAACACAAGCATTTAGACCTTACTTTGGGACTAGATCGATTTGTAAAAATTGTCCCCTGATTTATTATTATTATTTATATTACCAAATAAAAATTGAACACAACGGCATAGAGAGTATAGAGAATATATATATATCATCGTAAGAAGTCTATACTCTAACCAGGTTCGTAAAATCTAAAGGGGCAATGACAGTACTCCGGTCCCGTATCGGATTGAGTGATCATACGGTAGGCAGATTAGGCAAGCATTCGACTACAATCTCACCTGAGGTCGACAATTCACACATTCATTAAACACTCGCGACTTCAAAAGTTCCAAGTTATACTTACCTACTGTTCGGGAAAAAGGTCAGCAGAGAGACAAATAACCCCTTAGCAGTGGGCATGATGAAACTAAACGCAATGTGTTTCGTGCGAATCGGTGAAACTGCGCCTAGTCCCACAATGATGGAAATGATATGGCGAAAATATATCATGTAATTCTGCAGCACGCGTTTAAAATCTATCCTGCTACATAACCATAATCAAGCAACCATTTATTCGACGGTGTTCAAGGCTTTTTATGTTTATTTTTCAGCGAACTGTGTGAGCCATTCAGTGTACAACCGTTCCACTGAATTAAGTATTATTTAGGCTTACATTGGGGCCAATTCGAACGTGTTTTCGCTAAATTTAAAAGTCGTAAAGTATTCCCTCATCACTATCCCATCCCCATTCCCCATCCTCGTAGACTGGCAACGCATTCGCAGCACCTCTGGTGTTGCAGATGTCCATGGGCGGCGGTGACCACTTTCCAGTAGGTGGGCCGTCAGCTCGTTTGCCAGTCAATTGACATAAAAAATAGAAATAAAAGTCGCTAAATTTGAAATAAGAAACGTTAGACTCGATTTTGAACCTTGGAGCTATACACAATCAAGTTTGACGATTGAATATTTTAATTTTAGGCAATCTTAAATTTAGCGGAGACCGTTTCGAATTGGACCCATTATGCTTATAATTAGGTAGGTCTAGTACAGTTATATCACTATATTGTTTATCTTTTCAAACAAACTTATTGAATTGCAATCTTGGTTAGGTTTATATTTGTCACGATAACATTTGTAACTCTTTCAGTCACGCTTTTACATCACAAATATTTTTATTATTAATATTTTAGTTTTAGCATAATTTACAACTAAAATATCACAGAAAGTAGGAAAAAAAATTGGCTGCTTGACTTGACTATAGTAACAAATATTAATATATTTCTGTGGAACGGTAGCTAAACATAAATAAACGCATGTCAAAGAAAGAAAAAGATCTTTTTGACTGTTACTTTTTTTCTATTAAGTTTCAAAAATTGTCAAAATAAGAGAAAAATAAATATTGCTTTTTAGTTCTGAATTACTAGTTTTTGAATCCTCATCAAATTTCTGTCATTTTTTAATTCTACGATATTGGCCTAAATACAGTATTTTCGGAAATAATTGCGAATTTCATATACTTTGTATACAAAAACCAATGTATAAAGGGCCCTGACGGCCATATATAATGTATGACCGTCAGGGCTCTTTTTACATTGGTCTGGTATACACTCTTACTGAACTGTGCCGTCTTATTTCAGGGCCATTTTGTATGGAGCGTTTTTGTGAGTGGTATGAACTAGGACTTTTCAATTTAGAGCGTTAGTGGGTATTGAGTAAAATTCATTTTAATTAATTCGTTTTAAGCGTGTCCGAACACATAAGTCGATTAAAAAAGGGGACAGTATTTAAGATCCGAGCGCTGGTAGCGTTGCTTGCTGGCTCAATTTATATATATTATAATGCTTACGTAATACTTAAAGTTATTACTGCATTTATTTATAAGCCGCGGCTTATCGTATGACATTTTTATTTGGACGATAAGCACTACGTGCTGAAAGACAGACAGGTGATCAAATGATAAAAACACAATTTCCTTTAATTAAATATATTGAGATCACGTATCCACAATCTGTTTATATTATCCATCAGATTATTTTTTATATTAAAACAATCAAATATCGTATCATTACATAGGTACTTTATTATGTTCGTTATGTTACTAACAAGTCGTAATTTATATTTTTCGTTATTCACACTTCTCTTTCGTTTTTTGCCAAGGGTAAATTAAATACCATACCAACCCAAACCAAGAACATCACATTCTATACAAAGTTGTGAGTTCGTTCAATTTTGTGTTCTATGTAATTGCATGATTTTATAATTCATCTGTCCTGTCCTACCCATGTTTATGTATGTAATATATGTATGACTCTCACAACTGAATAAAACATTCTCATTACAGTAATCGTCGCAGTACGTTAAAATAAATGTTTGATTATTAATAATACGAGATGACATTTCACGTATCAGTCCATCTCTTTTTACCGCGGTCCCAATTCATGATCATTGACAATTGGACTTCTGGAGACGCTTTGTCTGATACTAGAGCGAAGCCTGTGGAACCTCTGGGTGCTCCAGTCCCGGCTCCGTTTGAAACTCATGACTCCAACTCCTGCGATGACCAGTGCAAACAGCAGGGTCAGGCACACCACCAGGGCAGTGACGTTAAGTGTGGACGGGGGACCTGTGAAGATGATAACAATGTCATGCATGATCGTAGTCATTCTAACCCACAATGACTGTGGGAAAATATGAAATAACAGCTTAGTATTGATAATTGGTTTAGCTCGTTCTATTGAACAAAAACATAGTTTTATACTCGTACCTACATACTACATTCAGTAGGTACTTTGACACAACTGCACATAGTAACTAACATGCAAGACGCAAAGATAAATTTAAACCCGTTTACCTCTATGACTATCGCTTTCGTTGGCACTAGTGTGAGAGAGATGCACTTAGAGATAAGACGGTTAAACTTATCCTTGTGTCTTGCAATTAGGGCCGCTGTTGATCGAGGTTTGTCCATATAGTGCATCAGTTAAAAATTCTGCTCAACTTACTTCCAATAGCCAGAATAAATGGTTGGCGATCCTCGTGTCTGACGCCGTTGTCATTGAATCTTGCAGCTAACATCCAGGTGCCAGCCATATTGCTATCAATTGGCCCGAGCTCGACGAAGCAAGCCGTCACTTGGTTCACCCCTGTGTGCGTGATACCGGGGAACCTTAAAACAATCGTATATGTATGACTTCACTTTTACATTGTCTTTTAAAAAAAAAGAAATAAAATTATTATAATCAGATGAAATCAGACAAAGCAAAGCTTGAGCCGACGGTAGGAATGTAACTAAATGGAACCAAAGGATTCGACGAACTTGCAAGTTTTTACCTCGTGTATGCGAAGATAGGTAGGGTGGTTTCGTCAGGGGTAGTAATAAAACAGCCTTCAAAGAGATGGTTCAGGTTGCCCCTGCCTATGGAAATTTGAATCGTAGCACCGTAGTCACCGTATATGTTTATTTCAGGACTAGGCCTTAACTCCCACACTTCAGACGCCGTGTCATCAGGATCTAGAAATATTAGATTTAAGCTTATTTTGTTATAAACAAAACCGACACAGAACCTGATTATAGGCAATGGTTGGTTGCTTATTGCCCTAGTCAGCAGTGGTATAAACACAAATAAATACGGAATAAATTATATACTTACTAGCCCAAGCGATTGTAGCTGGCTGTTCCCTCAAATGTGGATCAGCGAACTGCTGTATGAGAGACCAATCTCCTATCAACTGCTCACTTATTGGACCAATCATCACTCTGCAGGATACGAATTTGCTACTTTCGTGTGCTGTAACTCCATCCAGACTGTCTGCAGCTGGCATAGTGTACTCATGTCCTGAGGGTATTCTTAGGAGACAATTTCCTGTGACGCCGGTCTGGTTCAAACTGAGGTCAAAAAATTGACCTTCATTGGTCAGGTGATGTAGAACAGGTAATGTTGTGGTTCCATCTGAAATATAAATAGAGTTTAGCGATTCAAAAATAACAATATAGCATTTAAGAGAATATTAGTATTTGTAATTATGAAAAACTTATCTTTCGACATTCGATCTTTAATAGGTTTTGTCTGTTGCAAAATGTATCAAATTTTTATACAGATAAATTCATATTTTACAGTTCTTACCACTTAGTTGTATATTGACCGGTATTTCTGATACAGTCCTTTCTCCCGCGTTGTTAAACCTCGCAGCAAGAACCCATAGGCCAACCATTTCGGTGGTAATTGGACCGAGGTCTACCAGGCATGCTTGCATCCTGTTAGCTCCAGCGTGCTCGATGCCGGGGTATTTGTTGTCCGCAAAGATAGGCACATTTGTGCCATCAGGGGCAATGATGTAGCAGCCTTCGAAAAAACCGTCCTGTCTCCCTGCTGATATTGTGAGAATGGTGTTTGGATCTACTACAATGTTATCTATGGGTGCTCTAATTAACTCCATCGGTACTTCAGGATTTGCTGGGTCTGAAAGGTTTTGTAGCATAAAATGTATTATTGCGTAAGTTACAAAAATAAACAAATTGCACCTAATTTTTAAGCCCATACTCACGGGCCCAAGAAATTACGGTGGGTTGTATTCGCTCTGTGGTGGTAGAGTCCTGTTGAATGAGACTCCAGGTACCGAGTAACGCTTCGGACATCGGTCCAATCCTGACACTACATGACACGAATTTGTTACTGCTTCGCACTTCAACATCTGACAACATAACTGTATTCTGAAGTAGATAAATCTGTCCAGCTGGATTCATTAAACTGCATGAGCCAGTTATAGTCCCAGTTTCATTGAGACTTATTTCAACGAATCCTCCAATATGTGTAAAAGAATCGCGTCTTGGGAGATTATCAGTAATAAGCGCTACATCCTCTGAAACAAGAAAAATAAGTACATACATTAGGAATATCTCCGAACTACCTTGCAGAATAATTTTAAGTAATTGAAAATTAACATACGTATAAGAGAGACTTGAATGGGTTGCCGTAATTCCGTGCGTACGCCATAATAATTATTCGTTCTGGATGATAAAACCCAATTTCCTGCCTCCTCAGCATCAATAGGTCCTATTTGGACAAAACAGGCTGTCATCCTATTGGCGCCTGCCCAAATCGTTCCCGGGTATGCGTTGGTTGGTAAAACAGGCAGAATAGTGCCATCAGGAGTAGTAAGGAAGCAGCCCTCGGACACACCGTCTTCACGTCTGATTGAAGTTGAAATGATGGTGCCTAGGCGAACGTTATATGACTCAACGGCTTCCGTTGTTATCTCCCTCGGCTCTGCAGCTGGGTTTGCAGGATCTAATAATAAATAAATGTTTGACAGTGTTATATAACTATATGAGAGTGTTATGAAGAAAATCAATGAGTTTTATAGAAACAGGAAGTAAACATTAGTTAAAGATTTACTCACTCGCCCAAGCAATAGTCATTTGCTGAGTTCTCAGAGTCTGATCTGCTCCCAATTGAGTTAAAACCCAGTCGCCCAAAAGTGCTTCTGTCATAGGTCCGATAGTGACTCGACACGAGACAAACTTGCTACTCGCATGAACGGTCACTCCTGGTATGCTGGATATTACGCCCAGAATGTGTTCCTGGCCGTCAGGAGTCGTTAAGCTGCAACCCCCACCGGCACCGGTTTGGTTTAGATTAAGGTCAACCAATCCGCCAATGTAAGATAATTCATGAATAGGTGGAAGTGAGGCGTTACCGTCTGCAATAAAAATATGTGTTATTTCCTGGCAGTGGTCTAAAGCATTTCAATATTTATATTAAGTGTACTTACCACCAAGGACGAGATTTATAGGCAATTGGGTCTCAACTCTTGTTCCAGCATTGTTGAACCTGCCAGATAACGTCCATCTTCCTACCATTTGAGAATCCATAGGACCAAGATCGACAAAACAAGCTGTGAGTCTGTTGAGACCAGCATGCGCAATGCCAGAGTATCTCATGTCAGGAAACAGGGGTAAAATGGCTCCATCGGGAGTAGTGATGAAGCATCCTTCAAAGAAGCCTTCCTCTCTGCTCACGAAAACGTTTACAATTTCTCCGGTATCAGCAACTATTTCTTGCTGAGCAGCTATCATTAGTCTTGGCTCTGCAGTAGGATTTGATGGATCTGAGAAAATATGAGATTGTTAGATGTTGAGTTTTATGAATTAGATGATTATAAGATATACTCATAGACTCGGTATTATCATCGTTTATTCAGTTTTAGATTTATTTACTTCATAATTATGTTATTACAATTTAATATAACAGTTAACTAAGTCAATTTAAATATTTGTATTGTGGCCTAGAATTGAAATTATTGAAAGTGTAAGTCAAAAACAACTTTGAACAACCCAACAGCGCTGCCATTTTATATTGATAAAATCTTACTTACTTGCCCACGCAAACAACGCAGCCTGTCTCCTATGAGTCTGATCAAAGTCTTGTTCAAGTAGTGTCCACGTGCCAAGTAATTCTTGTGTCATTGGGCCAATGGTGACTCGGCATGAAACAAACTTGCTGCTGCCGTGAACTGTGACTCCAGGCATATTGAAATCATCGTTAAGCATATGGAATTCTCCATTAGGCGTCAGAAGACGACAGCTTTCAACTTGATTGTGCATGTTATCAAGACTGAGGTCCACCATAGCACCAATGTTTGTCAAATACTCGAGTGCTGGTAGCTCAACTTCGCCTGCAGCTAGAGACGAATGAATAGTAAAGTTAGAACCACTCCTGTAGGTTGAAATTTAATTTTGTTTGTTGGACGTTTTAACTTACTGTTACGTCCTAAGGTTAGAGACTGCTGTGATTCAATTATTAACCCATTGTCGTCAAATCTAGCTGCCAAGGTCCACCTGCCGATCATAGAGTCATCGAGGGGCCCAAGCAGAGCTGTGCAAGACCAGGCACTGTTGGCTCTGGCGAAAGTGATACCAGGGTATATCATGGTGTCAGAGATAGGCATGATGGTGCCGTCAGGAGCCGTGATGATACAGCCTTCGTGGAACCCAGGTGACCGTGGAACGTTCAAAGTAATGGTATCACCGAACGTGCCGATTGTGCTTTGTTCTGGCGCTGTTATGATCTGCATCCCCGGGTCCGAAGGGTTCATTGGATCTGTGATTTAATTTGTTTTCTAGTTGTAATTGAATACATCATAATATGAAAATGCCCGTTTACTTATCACACCACAAACTTATGATAAAATGCTAAAACTATCTTTCTTTGCTTTATTTATAATTAATTTCACATTTATATTTGCAGATACGTATTACGGCGGAAATAATGGGATTTTTCTTAATTTTTTTCTCCTTCCTTAATATCTGTATATGGTATACTTGGGATTTGGTAGGTATGCATAGGTAAAATAGCATAAGGACTACGCGTAAAATAAAAAGAACTGTGTAGGTTCCGTGGACCTGATCTCGAAGACACTTACTTGCCCATCCAATTCTGGCGTGCTTGCGTCTTTCCCTTTCACCAGCAACTTGGTGCATCAGGATCCAGTCGCCCAAGAGTTCGACACTCATTGGTCCAATAACCACTCGGCAGGATACGAATTTGCTGCTGCTCTGTATTGAAACTCCAGGCTGGTTCAACGTGGCATCGAGAATGAAGATTTGGCCTGCTGGGTTTCTCAGGAGGCATGTACCGACGCTACCGGTTTGATTCAAATTGATGTCTATAGAAGCTCCGATATACGTGTGGTGAAAGCTTGTTGGCAGGTTTGTGATTCCATCTACATTAGACAAGTGTTCACGCGTTAAGAAGTGCGATCGATTATTTAATAACTAGTATTTTCTTTAAAATTGCATAATTTATCTTTAAATAGTTTGCTAATCTCTTCATGGTCTTAAAGTGCAGTTACACGAAGAACATTTTCACGGCAATATGTGCCCGGCAACTATAGGTGTCTTGTTGTAACGTATGAAGTTAGAGTAAGACGCCTAGAATTCCCGGCTATAAATTGCCGTAAAAAGTTCCTGATCAAATCGATATTGTTGAATACGCTTCTTACCATCTTCCAGAATGGTGAATGTCTTCAGAGATTCAGATCTGACACCAACGCTGTTGTAGTAGGCCATCAAGGTATAGCGACCCATTGATTCCGCTGCCACAGGGCCTATCTCCACAATGCAGCTGACCATCCTAGTGGCCCCAAGTAACTTAATGCCAGGATAATGACTGTGGAACAGCACAGGAATAACCGTCCCGTCCGGAACAGCCAAGAAACATCCTTCAAATGTACCCATCTCTCGGTTTATGTCAACCGTAACTAAAGAATCTAGGTTGGTGGGGAAAATCTCTTCCGGAGCAATAATTAACTGTCTTGTTTCTATTGAAGGGTTTGATGGATCTATAAACAAAAACATACTGGTTTAGCGTTTGAATGATCTAGGCATATAACCGGTATCTTTATAGTCTGTGCGTGTATTATTATGTACTTACGAGCCCATGCAATGACAACAGATTGTCTACGCTGTAGCCCAGTGCTTTGCGCGACCAGGACCCATTCGCCCAATAAAGACTCCGTCATTGGTCCAATGGTTACCCGACACGACACATAATTTGAACTAGGATGTACAGTGACACCAGCTAAGGGCGTTGTTCCTGGGGTGATGCCGTATTCTATTCCGCTAGGAGCTTGAAGTCGGCAAATTGTAGCTACTCCAGTTTGGTTCAAGTTGATGTCAATGCTGCCATCTATGTGTGTCCATCGTCTTATACGGGGTTCTATTCTGATACCATCTGTAAATAGGACATAATTTCAGGATTGTGTTCATTACAAATAAGTGTGAATAAAAAAAATACAAATTACGACTTACTGTCAAGAGCAACTTCGAACGCTTGCGTCAATTCAACCAGCCTTCCTTCAACATCATGTCTCGCAGATAAGGTCCAAGTTCCCCACATCTGGGCATCCAACGGCCCCAACTCCACGACACATGACGACAGTCTATTAGACAGAACGTGCTGAATGTTAGGATAGTTCCTTCCATACATTGGCAAGTGCATTCCTGTCGGTGTAGTCAGGTAACAAGTCTCAAAGAAACCCTCATTTCTGCTGATAAGGAGCTCCACCGTGTTACCAGCTGTAGCGAACATTCTTACTGGAATATCGGATGCTATGAACCATGATTCTTCTGATGGGTTGGATGGATCTGAAAATGATATCACAGTTAATTATCTGTAAAGCATGGGTTTTATTTCGGAATTAAAGTAGTTTGTATTTTGAATCTCAATTCTGCGGTACTTACTGGCCCATTGAAAATTTACACGCTGGAGACGCTTCGTCGAGTCTGTGTTCTCTTGAATTAGTTCCCATTCTCCGATTAAAGATTGCTCCATCGGGCCTATCCTTACCCGGCAGATGACGTATCTGTCGCTGTCATAGACCGTGACCCCTGGAATATCGGAGGCTGCGCTGAGCGTGTACTCTTGGCCTGCAGGGTCCCTCAGTATACAAGTCGCGATGTTAACTGTCCTGTTCAAAGTGATGTCGTAGCTTTTTCCGATGTGCGTTAGGTATTCAAGAGCAGGCATTACTGATATGCCATCTGCAAAAAAATGTAGAGTTCGCAACTTAAGAAAATGTTTTTTAAACCATCATTTCATTTGCTATCCTTGTACATAAAACCTGTGTTGGTTGTTATTGTATTTTTCGGGACGGGGGATTTATCGATATTTTTTATTGATAATACTTATAATAATTTGATACTTGATAATAGGAGAAATGATGATGCACTATAATAATATATATAATAATAAGTACCTTAACAATAGATTTTATAAAGATCATTATGATAACATTTCAGTCAGGAATGTCTCTAATTTACTGATTTACTACAGTTTGATCCGGATGATCACTAACCGAACTTATGTAAAACCTACGTAAATGTTGAAAAATGGTACACGGTCCTTTTTTAATAAATTAAGTAAATGATAAAGATACCAGTACCTAATCGTTGTTTTAAGTTTTTCCACCTTATATGCCTCTATCGAGTTTAAAAGTCGACCACCTCACAACGTACCGTATAGGTACCTAATCCTAATTCGATACAGATTTTGTGGTAAAAACTTGAAATCATTAATCCCAGAACCATCGTCCCAGCGCTGCGAGTCAATGCTCGCATTCACTTGTTCTAAAATAATAAGTGACACAAACAGAGAAAGTCCACAATAGGGATGTTTCCGGAATAAACAAAAAAACTAATTAGTCCGTCGGTTAGATTATCAAAAAATATTGAACACGTATTATTTTCTTTACCAAATCAATCAAAATTGACAAAGATAACGCGCATCAAAGTTCGGGAGCTCATGACGTCACTTAATGGAAAAAAGTGTGCAACGTCGTGACGTCACGCGGAACTTCAACGCACTATATCTTCGTCATTTTTTTATAATATAAATGACACACAATGAAACACGCCAATTTAATAAGCGTTGGGGTGGTATTGACTCTTAATTTTTAATGTCAGATAGTCATTCACATTACTCACCTTCTTCAAATATATTGATAGGCTGTTCAGCTTCGATTCTAGTGCCATCATGTAGGAACCAAGCCAACATAGTCCACCTGCCGATCATGGCCTCGTCGATAGGCCCCAGTTCAACATGGCAAATATTCTCGTAAGTGGACCTTGAAGTCCAAGCAATGCCCGGGTAATCTGTGGTCTCGGACAAAGGCAAGGTGGCTCCGTCAGGAGTTACGACGAAGCAGCCTTGAAAAAGACCGCTTTCTCGACGAAGGTTAGCGACGATTGAAGTTCCCAAATCCGTTTTGTAGTTCTGCAGGCCATTCAGCACTCTTTGCCGTGCTAAGGCATTCGGATTTGCGGTATCTAAAATGAAATGATGTCGAATACTTGACTTATTTGGACGCAAAGGTCTTACACATGGATTTCAGCATATGACTTAAATATGTAAAGAATGGTGCATAGATGTAAATAAAAATGTGTTATGGTGGTGGAGATCGTTTCGGGTACTACGTGGTTTCAAAATATCCATGGATGTTACACTAAGAACGGCTGAATCCAGTAGTACTTAACATGAATTTCTTTGCAATATCAACCCGTGACTCAATTTCTTCTCTTTTTAGGGTTCCGTACCTCAAAAGGAAAATACGGAACCCTTATAAGATCACTCGTGTGTCTGTCTTTCTGTCTGTCCGTCTGTCACAGCAGATTTGCTCCGAAACTACTGGACCGATTGAGTTGAAATTTGGTACATATATGTAAGTCAGTGACCGCAACATAGATGCGTAACGTAAATAAATGAATTTTAAACATGGGAGTGACTTTTTGGGGTAAATTAGAAAATTAAAAAAAAATTATGCAAACTATATCAAATGGAAGGGCTCATTGTGAGTATCTTAAATATATCTTTTTTAGAATTTTAAAATAAATAGTTTGGAAGTTATTTAGGAAATTAGGCGAAAAGTGACCCCATATCTGCGAAACTACAGGAGCTAAAATTTTGAAAAAAATATAGAACACAGTTCTTTACCTATAGATTACAGGAAAACCTACAAGAAGTCTATGGTATTTAAAGTAACATAGGAAATTTCAGATAATCGTGTACGAAACGGAACCATCTCCACGCGAGTTTAAACCGCACTTGACCGGATTTTTCTAGATTTTTATCATATGAAAACTAAATTGCTCCATTACTTACCAGCCCAAGCGATATTAGCGGGCTGACTGCGAGTGTTCCCTGTGGTTTCAATCAGTACCCAATCTCCGAGCAGGGCGTCAGTCATTGGTCCGATGGTCACCCGACATGACACAAACTTGCTGCTAGGCTGAACGGTGACGCCTACGATATTGACAGCTGCGAGGTCGACTTCCTGCCCGTTGGGCTGACGGAGGCTGCATGAGCTTGTCACTCCAGTGTTGCTCAGATTGATGTCGACGGTAGCACCGATGTTGGTGACAAATCGGATGGTGGGGAGAGTCGATTGGGCTAAAACAATTTGTTAAACAAATGGATGGTCGAATCAGCTCAAGACCTTACTGGCTTCAATAATAAGTTTTGGCTAGTTGAATGCAGGAAATCAGGAATTTAGATATTTTTAAAGTTGATTGGATAGAAACCTGTTTATTAGCTCTGCACAGATCTTCATGAGTTGAAATAGGTTTTATTTCATTTTGTATATTTATTTATTAGCGTTATCAACATAAACTACGAGTAGTTTTCATAAACTAATAAATTTTCATGAAGCAAAACGCATGTGATTAAAAAGGAAAAAATAATCCAATCGAAGGAATAAATGTTACAGCTTAGTTATGAAGATTTGATATGTAACAATGCATATTTTAACTTTATTTGGCTCATTCTTATGCCGCATCACTATGAAGAGCATTTCACGTGTAAAAGTGCAGTTACACGAGCAACTTTTCACGGAAATTTATAGCCGGCAAATATAGCGGTCTTACTCTTACTTAGAGGAAGACGTCTATAGTTGCCGGCCACATATTGCCATGAAAATGTTGCACACTGCTGCACTTTTTATGGGCATTCGAGTCGAGCGAACCTGGGCCCTCGGGCATGACATGAGCAACGAGTTAACTCTTCTCACAATTTTGCTCACAAATAAATGCCAGGCTTTTTTCGAGCTTTTGTTTCTCATTTTCGAATAATCATAACCAAATGCTGTTGGAGAGGCTTTATTTAAAAAAAAGGAACTCCTGACTACAATGAAACTTAAATTAGACGTCTGTGAAATGTGCCTCTCTATTTCAATTCAACATAGTCAGTAGTAGCAAATGCTACGGGCCCCGCGCACGCACGCTTGCTTAAGCGTATTTGTTTCCTTTTCTCAATTAAAATACGAGCGTATATTTTATTTTTTAATTAAGGTACAAGTGGCCAATGGCAAGATGTCGTTATCAAAATGTACAAAGATAATTAAAAAATTAAAACACTTTTCTAAAAATGAGTTAAATAACACAATGTGCCAAGAACCTCTCAATAACCTCACCTTGATGAAATCATCAATACATATAAAACTGTACCGTGACTCACTTATATACAACGCACAGGCTAAAAGGGTGGTCCTAGAGGTTTGAAATTTGGAGGAGACATTCCTCGAGTGCCTTAGAGGTGCACTAAGGAAGAATGTTTTGAAATTCCAACCCTAAAGGGGTGAAAAGGGTGATAAAGTTTGTATGGAAAATACCGCGTGAGAATCTGCGGCGGGTCCACTAGTAGAATATAATTTGCGCAAGCAAATCGGTATGAATAGTTTTATTTCTAAATTTGTGCACATAAGGTAAGTTCAGAAAAGTTTATTTGTAACAGTTCTGAATTATTTAATACTTTAAGCTTAAGAATCTACAGCAAACCAAGGGTCTCTTGATAGAATTTGCTACGGGCCCCACGCTTGCTTAATCCAGGACTGAACCCTTTATAGAAACATTGTCACGGTCTGTTGACTGCCCGCGGGGATTATTTGCGTAAATAAAGAATGAACACCCGTGTAATTATTAGATACATACATACATAGCATCACGCCCGAAATCCCTAATGGGGTGGGCAGAGCCACAAGACTACTTGTGGCCACGTTCGATTAATTAGTCCTAAGATGGTATGATGAACCGTATGGTGACAGGTGATCAGCCCATCGCCCATACAGATAGTCCACCATGTTGGAGAGGACCCGTCCCTTAGTCGACTTTTACGACGCACGCATTCTATGCTATTTTTTCACTCCCAAATTATTAGATACCAATGTCAACATTTGGTTTTAAAAGCCTTCTTGCAATTAATGTTTTAAATTAAATATAAAATTTACACTGTAAACTAACCGTTAACATGATTGTTGGTTAATATCACCAAACACAGAACTTGCCACCACATTTTGGGTGTAATCACCTCATTCGTTTCACAAACTAATACATTTAGCCCTAAATTTCTCTATATAAGCAAATAATATCTAAAGCTGTTGACACAGAAAGAAGCGATACGATTTTTGGTATGATAAAAGATAGAGGTTTTTTCAAGCCTTTGTTTTTTAGTTCGTTCGCTTGCTGTATGTTTAGGTCAAAACAGGGATTTTGAGTTTTTTCACTGCTGGGCCGGCTATATACGCCGACTATGATGTTTAGGTTTACATGTTAGGTCAAGGAATTTGCAACGGCCACTACAAACAGAACCCAAGTACTATACTTCCAACCAAATCATTGACTCACAGTGCAAGGGTTGTACAACGACTTTCCGTCTTTTTAACCGACTTCAAAAAAAAGGAGGAGGTTCTCAATTAGTTCGTATTTTTTTTTATGTTTGTTACTTCAGAACTCCGTCATTTATAAACCGATTTTGAGTTTGAAATATTTTTTTTATCGGTAGGGTTTACCTTCAGTTCAGGCAAGCATAGAGCAATTTTAGTATTTTCTGTAATAACTCAAGCAGTTACCTTCCAAAAGCATTATTTGGTGAAGAGGAACTGTTGATGAAGACCATAGATGATCACCGGAACTCCTAAATGTTGAGTATTTCACGGCGATTAAATTGCTGTATAAAGTTCTGAAGCAACTTATGTCCATGAAAATTAATGTAGTAAAATTGAAGAACCAGGAGAACTCCTCAACGATTGACATCCTTGCACCGTGGATAGCAACATTTTGTAAATGGTGATGAGCAGTTGGCATTATGCTATTGTTACTTGATATAGTAAATGTGTTTGGTTAAATAACAGGATAATAAATAAAATGTAAAAAAAACTTACTTTTCAAAGGCTATTTGAAGTCGGTTTTTTTACTTTATAAATTATATGATTAATCAAACTATATTTGAATATGGCGTGGAGTGTTTAGTGCTTCTTAAACTCAAAGTTGGTGGCGCTGCCGGCTTATAATTATGCATGCAGTTTTATGCAATAAACGCGGTATTAATAAAGACAAGTATGAGCCAAATTATCTTTGACCACAAGACCTTGAATGAGCGATCCATTGGAGAGATTTTAAAATTTAAATTATTATACGTACCCATTACAGGTCAATCAAGTGCAACAAACTACAACAAATGCAAGTACCTACCTACCGATTACAGTGGCCGAAAGTAGTAACGATTCTGTATGCATTTTGCAGGATTAGTTTGTTTTAATTATTACTCATTGTGAGTACCGGCCAATTTGTAAATTTAGGTTAATTTAAATAATATAGGTTTCTTTGTATTGCACTTCTATCTAGGTAAACGTTTTTTTAAGCAAAGCGGGCCGTTTGGTGGAAATTATGCTTAAGTGTTGAGTTTAAATGACCTCACGAATTCTCTGTGGCTGATTTTACAGCATATTTATGCAAAAGCACGCGATTTGAAATTGAAACAGGATTAGCACTGTGTTGTAGTTCGAGTTCCAGCCCTCAATAAGAAGGTTATATTTTATAAGGAATCTTTTAAATAATAAGTCGTTGAATTGCCATTAGCCGAAGCACATCCTACTTTATCATTGCATTCATTTCATTATCGTATTAAGCTTTAAGTGTACACAAGACTAAATCAAAGTATTTTATGATAAATAATAATATAGATTTTAATGTTGATTTTGAGACGGAGATTATGAAGACTCCAGTAACGGCCTGTTGA
Source organism: Tortricodes alternella (assembly GCA_947859335.1). Classification (NCBI taxonomy): domain Eukaryota; kingdom Metazoa; phylum Arthropoda; class Insecta; order Lepidoptera; family Tortricidae; genus Tortricodes; species Tortricodes alternella. The sequence goes on along the minus strand of OX401987.1, from coordinate 9,421,699 downwards.
TTTCCCTTAAATAGATGTTTTTATAATTTTTGTCTCTGATTGTCGACTACTAATCTTTTTGAAGTGAAGTGAATCTCATAGCTTGTATCGTTTTATCAGTCCGTAAAAAATCCGCTACGAACTGAGAACCCAATTGGCGCGGGTCCTTGGTTGAAACATAATAATATTTAACTGGGAATGCCTTTGAAGTTTGTATTTAAAGTCACCATAGTCGGTATATTAAATACGACTAGAAACATTTATTTCTTATAAAAATGTCTTAAGGTCTCATGTGACGAGAACCCTAAGCCGTAGGACGTTCTTTAATTAAAGATTTCGCTACGGCTTCCTTTGTTCTTTTTTTTAAGTAAAACAATGGAAGGATACTCAATAACTTGAAAGCAGTGGAAGTTATTAGATCTATTATCTAAAGCTGCGTATGGTCACGTACAGATAATCGCTCGCTCGTTGCCTTCGAAAATCGACTATCGATTGCAATTACGTATCGCGTTTGTAGACGTACATATTTATTGATCTCATCTTCTCTGATCGTGCACTCACACATTCAAAGAAATCTCGGCATAGTAACAGGGTGCGGTCGTGGGGTCATCCATAAAGTACGTCACACTAATTTCGTGTTTTTGTGACCCCTCCCCCGTCCTTGTCACAGTTGGTCACATCCGTGAGATCCCCCCCTCCCTTGTGTGACGTCACATTATTTTGCAATATTTAATATAATCAACATCAAATGAAATATTTGAAAAAACGCGAACGGCGCATGACACTAGTATGCGAGTGTGAAACTCGCCACCAAAACAATTTAAACCTTATGCCCATGCATTGATATATTAGATTTTGAAATGTGACGTCACGAAACTTAGGACCCCTCCCGCCCCTTGTCACACAATATCACACTTCGTCAGCCCCCTCCCCCCCACGTGTGGTGTACTTTATGGATGAGTTGGAAATTTGGAATGCGGGGCCTACGTGCAGGCGGTTGAGGGTTGAGAGATCTTTGATTTTATCAATTTCATGTGCAATCGGAATTATACATTTAATTCCGATTATACCTATTTACCACGAGCATACCTAACGGTGAAGGCAATAATCGCGAGGAAACCTGCCCTAACTGCGTAGTAATAGGCTAGTTTCCTGGTAAATTCTAATTATCCGTCATTTACATTATAAAAACATATTGAACACATATTTTTTCTTCTGTCAATTGAACATAAAATGACGAAGATAGGTATATAGTGCGCTGAAGTTCTGCGTGACGTCACGAATTTGTACACCATTTAACCCCCTCCGAATTTTGATGCGCGTTATCTTTGTCAATTTTGATTGATTTGATAAAGCAAAAAATACGTGCTCAATATTTTTTGATAATCTAACTGACGGACTAATTAGAATTACTATTTTTTTACCCAGGAACCATCCCTATTGTAAGATGTGTGTCGGGTCCCCTACCCGCATTGGGTCCGCGTGGGGTATGGACATGCCCAGCCTTGCTCAGTATGAGAGGAGTCCTAGGAGGACGATCTCGATTTAGATTTATTTATTTCATAACAGGGCATTACAATTAACCCTTAAGCGGGCCCCGTACATACATACCTACTACGTACAATTCAAATACAGTTTAATGTTTGTCACTTACTAGGGAATCATTTAAAAACCATTTGTTTTAACATAAATACAATCGAATTTGCATTATACTAAGAAGTTAGTAAGGTTGAAATTGTAACGACGGAAGACCAGCGTTGGCCTCACAGCCAGCACATGCTGAGTTGGGACCGTTTCGCAACAATTCTTTTTTTCTTTATTATTTCTTATATGTGTTCTACTGATATGTTAATTGTTGTGAATAAATTTATTTTCTTTCTTTCTTTCTTAAATACAAGTATGTGGTCGATAAAACAGCTCTACCCGGATAAGGGTTAAATGTTACAGTTAAGTCAATTTAAAATAATTAATTCATATTATGACCGTCAGTTATTAAAAAAAAATTAAGCATTCTAAACAAGCCGCATAAACAATGATATAATTCTCGGCACGTAAGTTGACCCAAAATGGCAGTCGTCCCCGCATCTTCACGCACGTACAACCATGGTTACTTCGCGGCACGTAAGTTGGAATATGACCTTGAATGCGCAGAACAGATTTTTGGGTCTCAATCGAAGTGCGGGAGGCGAGAGGCCGCGCGTAACCATGGTTTTATCTCAATGACTATCTCTTTTGTCGGCACTAGTGTGAGAGAGACGCACTTAGAGATCAGATGGTTTAACTTATCCTTGTGTCTTGCATGTTAGGGCCGCAGGCAGGGACTACTGCCCGGTCCCACTAACTATGCCAGTACCATTACCATGAGTTTATCCATCGGAGTTACCTACTGTTGTTGCTGATACAAGTAAAAAGGACCGAGCGATAGTTTTCTATCACGAGAACGGTTTGCATAAAGTCATAATAATGGTAAAGGAGGCCAGACGTATATAAGTCGGTGATATGTGTGATAATGTATCCTTGTATATGTGTTGTATGTTGTGTGTATGTATCCTTTATGTCACTGTAACTAAAGTCTGTTCGCCGAGACTTGATAAATATTACGATATCGTCTCGAAATAGCGACTGTCGCTTAACTATTGCAAACTGTATGACGGGCGTCGCTTATCGCCGCGCGCACTGAGTTTTTTTGGTTCGAGGCACGCAGTTGTTGTCAAACGCAGCGCCGCGCCGGGCGCGCGAGCGCGCGCACGCGGCGATCATATTGCCATTCCGTTCTGGAATACGCTTCGAGTGTGTCGTTTGGGTGTTCGTGTGTTGTTTTAGACGAAGCAACTGAACGTTTCATAATAAACGTCACCGACTCTGATACTTCCTCCGACTCTGAGACTTCGTCATGGTCGTCGTCCAATGATATGTCGGCAATGGGACACATAAAGGCTATTCAGTAAAAATATAGTTTTTTCCCTTTAATTTTTTATTATCATCGGTTAATAGTACATTGTGCATCTAGGGCCGTAAGAAGGGGATAACTAACGAGAGTCTGTTAGAAGCCCGACGCCGATAGGCGAGGGCTTTTATGACTCGAGTTTGTTATCCCCTTACTGCCCGTGATACACACAATGTTTTTCATCACATTTGCGAGGAAATGAAATAAAAATTAGACAAAAAAAGTATATATATTTATTATATTCCCATTTTACATCGTGAATTACCATCAGGTGGGTGTTCATAAACTGTAAGTACGTTGCGATCAGCGCGGGGCAGCTCCGCCGGCTTGCGGTCGCGCGCGCCGCCGGCTGCGGCTCGCCCCGCCGTCAGCGGGAGTTATAACCCATACAAAATCCATAACTGCCCTTGGGAGGTAAGTAGTCTACAGCTGCTCTGTACGCCTGCGTATAATAACAGCCTTTCCGAGCAAGTGTGATGAAAAATAATTAGCGGGCCACTATTTGTAATGAGTTAAGAAGCCCTGATTTTTAATTGTTTTATCAACTCTTGGCGAACAGACTTTTCGCAAAGTATGCCTATTAAAGCGGTGGCTATTAAATACGAAACAAAAAAAATGAGTAAGTAAGGATTATGTTTTATAACTTGCAAATGGCTTAAAATCCTCCTACTATCATAGCAAGGAAAAACTTGGTCAATAAGTGCATCTTATTTAAATTGTACTAAAATCAAAAAACAAAAAGACATCCGTACATTATTTATTTTGCGCACGACCTCTAGCAGCGCCTCTATTCGGGAACGCTAAGTGATTCTGTAGCGACTCGTAAGCGAGATTTCTCATCACACTCTTCCGCACGACGCGTAATGTGTAAGAGCGAGATAAGAAATCTCGCTCGCAAATCGCTACAGAATCATTTAGCGTTCCCGAATAGAGGCGCTGATCTCATTAACAAAACTTGAATAAACACGTTTTCAACAAACATTGATTTTATCTATTTGTTCAAATCCGTCATTATTATGTTTAAGTACTTATAAATGATTTAAGTTGTCTAACCGGCCAGTTCTTGAATAGATTTCAAGGAACACAGTCTTGCGTGTATACAAATAGTTATTGTGAAGTTATGATGAAGTGCGTAGTATTTTGTTTTTTGGTTGTATTGGTATTGGTATCAGCCAGACCGGATGACCCCGCTCTTTCGAGAGGGTGCCGATATATTATGGGTAGATGTAAGTATTCTTAGTCACACTAATATTATAAATGCGAAAGTTTGTGAGAGATTTGAAATGGAAATATCTTATACCCTTCAACATATAGGATAGGTACTTCATTCCAATCCCATGCGAACGAAGTCGCGGGAAATGCTAGTATTCTGCTAGTATAACAAAAAAAAATGTCGTTGTAAATAGTTATGCTAGACATCGAAAAAAAACTTAATTTATTAACCGACTTCAAATAAATAAATAAAAAAAAAAAAAAAAAAAAAAAAAAAAAAAAAAAAAAAAAAAAAAAAAAAAAAGGAGGAGGTTCTCAATTCGTCTGTATTTTTATTTTCTTAATTTTTTTTATGTTTGTTACTTCAGAACTCCGTCATTTATAAACCGATTTTGAAAATTCTTTTTTTAATCCTGTTGTCCCGTTGTCGTCAAAGTCGAGTTATGTTGAAAGGATCTATGAGGAATCGATGGAACTCTTCAAATATTATAGCAAGCATATAGTAATTTTAGTATTTTCTGTAATAACTCAAGCAGTTACGTTCCAAAAGCATTATTTGGTGAAGTGGAACTGTTGATGAAGACCATAGATGATCACCGGAACTCCTAAATGATGAGTACTTCACGGTTGGCGATTAAATTGCTGTATAAAGTTCTGTAGCAACTTATGTCCATGAAAATTTATGTAGTAAAATTGAAGAACCAGGAGAACTCCTCAACGATTGACATGTTTGGATCGTGGATAGCAACAGTTTGTAAATGGTGATGAGCAATTGGCATTATGCTATTTTTACTTAATGTAGTAAATGTGTGTCGTTAAATCATAGGATAATAAATCTTTATTGACCAAAAACATGCGTGGATAATAAATAAAATGTGAAAAAAGAAAACTTAGGTACTTTTCAAAGGCTATTTGAAGTCGGTTTTTTATTTTATAAATTATAGATTCTTTTAAAGTATTAATTAGATACGAACAAAGAACTATACTTAATATACAACGGTCCAAAGAAACCCGTAAGCGACTATCATTATCATCGTGTTCAAGCTCTTTTGATTGTTCTACGACCAACCCACGACCAGAATGCTCTGTCAAAATTTTAACTTTGGAACGAACAATAGCTGAATTACAAAGCGAGCTCAGTAATGCACAACAGGAAATAAATGATCTCAACGAAGTTATCAACAGACTCGAAAAAAACATACTTCATTCTGCAACATCGCCAAAGGACAAATCTTTTCAGCCTGTTAGTGGAGCATCAAAACATAAGGAACAAATAAATAAATTATGTATTATATCTAGTAGTAAAAGATGTAATTTACTGCACAACATGGAAGCTAATAATTCTTATAATGAATTTGATCGATGTCATTACATCACACCCAATGTCGGAATAAACATACTATTGAAAGACTTAGACTCGAAACTGAACGGATATACAAAAATAGACTTTTGCATAATAATGATTGGCGAGATTGATTTCTATGCAACACAAGACTATGAAAAACTAGTGAAGTCAATAAGGGAAAAGTTACAACACATCACATACACAAACATTATATTGGCTTTGCCAACATATATATGTGGGGCGCCTCTATATAATTCCAGAGTCGAATCATTTAACAGAAAACTTGGTCAAGACATATTAAAGTTTAACTACGGCTCTATTTACGACTCGAATTTAAATTTGACTTTAGATCATTTTTCACACGTGACCGGGAAAATTGTAAGTTCTGGAATCCAAAACATACTCAATGGGTTAATTGTCCTAATATTACACTTTCAAAAATACAACATCTGTGACGTCTATGATACGACAAACATAAGCTCCTACAACGATGAACGTCAGACGGAACCAGCCGACCACACTGCCGTCATCCAATCTGAGCTTAGCAGTGCCCCATTTTTTCGTACAGCTCTATCAACGTGCTGCACCAAAATATAGCTGGACTTCTGAATAAATCCGATGCACTGGCTGTATACCTGGAGGAGCTTGCAACTATCGGAAAGCCTATCGATGTTATATGCATAACTGAACATTTCATATCAGAAGGCCTCGAGGAACTGGTAACCATACCCAATTTTACACTCGCTGCCTGTTTTTCCAGGGACAGTCGAAGAGGAGGTGCCTGTATTTTGGTGAGATCGAGCCATGAATTTAAAGAACTAAACTGTGTAAAAAGCCTATCTATAAAATGTGCAATTGAATGCTGTGCAATTGAACTTTCATATCACAATTTAATTATCATCTGTTTATATAGAACACCAAGTTCAAACGTGTCTTTATTTTTCGAAAAAATTGACACATTACTTCACAACACATGTGATAAAACGAAAAAAAACATTATAATGTGCGGCGACTTCAACATCAATATTTTGAAACGAAATAACAATACGATTCAATTTGAATCTTTATTGCTAAATCATAACCTTCACTTGGAAATTAAACAACCAACAAGAATGAGCAGTAAATCCTGCCTTGACAATTTCGCCCATAACATCAAAGGATGCAAAAGTGAAGTGGTCGAACTTGGCTTATCTGACCATACAGCTCAGATATTGAAGTGTCCTGTAAAAAAAAGCTGCACCTTAAAATCATGGAGAATTAAGCAACGTGATATAAGTTTGGAAAACTTACATCGCTTCAAAGAATGTTTAAGTAGTCTTTCTTTCTCGGAAGTTTTTAACAGTACCGACCCAAACTCAGCATACAATTCCTTTCTGGATACCTTTAAATGTTTTTACGGCTTATGTTTCCCTTATAAATATATTAAAATTAGAGTAAACAAAAAACCCAAATGGATATCACGAGGCATCAAAAAATGTAGCAAAAAAAGGCGCACGCTGCTTTGGAAATATAGATGCTGTCCTAATGCAACAAATAAACATACTTTTAAAACCTATAGCACTCAATTTAAAAGGATAATAAATCTCACTCGACAATCGCAGCATTCGCATTTCATAAAAACTGCACATAACAAATCCAAAGCTACATGGCAAGTAATTAAAAGCTTAAAACAAAATTTCCCTAAAGAGCCCATTTTAAAAATAACAAAAGATGGGGCAACTGTTACTAGTCCATTACGCATAGCCAGCGCTTTTAATAATTATTTTATAGATGAAATTAAAGGTAACAGTATGACAAATGCAAATCCACCTAATGTCCAAACAAATTGTTCAAAATCTCTTTATATGAGGCCAACTATCCCAAGTGATATAAGTGATATCATTCAATCTCTTAAAAATAAAAACAGTGTTGGCCATGATGGTGTTTGCACAAAAGCTATTAAACATGTGTCCCATATTATCGCATCTCCTCTTAGCCATATAATGAATCTGTGTATTACTACAGGCATTTATCCAGACAAACTAAAACCAGTTATAGTTAAGCCTCTGTATAAAAAAGGCGATAAAGACAATATAGAGAATTACAGACCTGTCGCCCTTGTTTCTGTCTTCTCCAAAATATTTGAGAAGGTAATATACGAAGCTGTGTATGGTTACCTTGAAAAGTATAACCTACTTGCCAGCGAACAAAAAGGTTTCCGTAAGAAACAAACAATCAATATGGCTATATACAATTTAATACAACAAGTTATCACAAAAATGGATATTAAAAAACAGATATGTGCAATTTTTATGGACATGACGAAAGCGTTCGATCATGTGGACCACTCAATACTTATAAAGAAACTGAGCGCTTATGGGATACGCGGAAATGTTTTGGCCCTCCTTAAGTCCTATTTGAGTGACAGGGAACAGTACACTGAACTCACACAGATCTGTTTAAATTCAAAGGAGCAAAAATCATATAAATCTGATATGCGTAAAACGGTTTATGGTGTACCCCAGGGGAGCGTTTTAGGTCCCCTCTTATTTTTAATTTATATAAATGACCTCCCTAGACATGTAAAGTATCCTATGATTTTGTTTGCCGATGATAGCACAGTAATAATTGAATGTAATGACATTAATAATTATGAAAATGAAATCAATGAAACTGTTATTAGTATAGTAGAATGGCTAAATGTAAATAATCTAAATATAAACTTTAATAAGACTAAAATTATGCACTTTCGGCAGCGAAAAACATTATTTCCTATTAATTGTAATTATGAAGGCCATGTTATTGAATCTGTTAATGTGACTAAATTCTTAGGGATGGTAATTGATAATAATTTATCGTGGAAGCTACATGCGGAAGAAAACTGTAAAAAGCTTAACAAATATGCTTATGCTTTGTACAAACTGGCCAAACAAGTAAGCTTTGATGCAGTCATGACAGCCTATCATGCCTATGTAGCGTCAACTCTTAGGTACGGTATTATTTTCTGGGGGAACTCGACCAATAGGCAAGCTGTATTTAGAGCACAAAAACGGTGCATCAGAGCAATGTGCGGCCTGAAGCAGACAGATAGTTGTGTCACACATTTTAAAAGATTAAACATTTTGACAATGCCGTCTCTTTTTATTTATGAAATAGCTGTGTTTATAAAATCTAACCCTAAATTATTTGTTTACACCAAAAACATCCGACGCAAACACAACCTTTGCGCTGTTCTGTCGCATACCGCGCTGATGCGAAACAGCATATTATGTTTGGCAAGCAAGATCTTTAATAAGATACCAATATATATAAGGATGGCATCAATGCAGGAATTTAAATGCTTGTTCTTGAAATTATTAATTTCTAAATGCTACTATTCATTGTCAGAGTATTTTATTGATACATTTAATAAGGTTATTATTTAGTTAGTATAGCATTTTTGACATTTTATTATATTTTACATTATTTTGGTTTGTCCTGACTGATTATTATGATCTATTTTTATTTATATATATATATATATATTTTTTTTTTTTTTTTTTTTTTTTAGATTTGTAATAAGGATTATGTAATTATCAATAATTAATGTTTTCAATGTATTCTGTATGTAAGTCTGATTTTTGTACGCCGACTGGCAAAACATACTGTTCTGTAATTCATTTATGTCCACCACTGTAATCAGTTATACATATGTTTACGAATAAATCACTTTGAATTTGAATTATATCTTAATCTGTTGTGTTTTATTTTGATCAATATTTTTAGAATGAATGAATAAATTAGCTCTATCACTATGTCCTTTTTGTTAAACTCTTACTGATTTTGTTGTTTCTGTGCGAAAATGATTAGAATTATAAGGAAATATTTTGTAGGGGCAGAATGCTGATTGGTAGAAGGAATGTTAACGAGTTAAAAAAACTTTAAATTTCAATTATGTTTGTCTTTTTTGTCAAAAATATTAATTACTTATGTATTTTTGTGCGATAAGTACGTATTTGGGACTATCGGGTCTTTATTCGGGCTTTAAAAGACGAATACATTGATACCAATAACTTGAAATCGGCAAAAACTATCATGTTGCTTTTGTAAACATCCCTTCTTCAATTATATTTCATTTTAACGATAAAAAGATTGTTTCATAGTTGGCTCTGCGTTAATGTAATAGAGGACTACGGCAGCTAGATAGATGAGACATTGACGGTGATCCCGCCGGAATAAGTCACTCGTGAAATGAGTGAAGTAGCTCATTTGTAATTAGTGCTAATCTGAACGCAGTGATCTGTCAAAATAAGGCTGAACTTTGAATGCACAAATACGAAACCAATGCCGTTAGCGTTCTGTTAACGCGTACATCAAACGCATAATAATCATACTAAATTATAAATGCGAAAGTGTGTGATAGCGTGCGTGTATGTGTGAGATCGTTCGTCTTTCACGCTTCAACAGCTGGATGGATTTGAATGGAGATAGCTTATACCCAGGATTAAAATATAAGATACTTTAAGTTGTGGTAGAAGCACGTCATAAATGTTGCTAAGATTTTCAATGTCACCGCTTTAAGGCGATCGTAGCTCGAATCCTTAAAATTAGCGGTAAGCGAGGAAAACCCGGCAGCGGCCCGTGCAAGCCAGACACGGTGATAAATTAAACCCATTTATCTCTTTGACTATCTCTTTCGTCGGCACTGGTGTGAGAGAGACGCACTTAGAGATAAGCCGGTTTATGGCATGCCATGGCCTCAGTAGTATTGGTTGGTTTTAGACAAGTTAATGCTGCTTTGGTGTGTTTTTCTTTGCCGACTGCTTATTTTTCTCTCACAGTGGTGCAATGCCAGCCTTAGATGCAACAATTGGGCAAATCCAGGCAGATTACCAAATATAAAGTTAGATGATTATGATGACCTTCCTTTGTTTATTACAGGTGTCGAAACATGCCCGGTAGGCACTCACGCCTATACTACCGGCTGCGGCCCCTTTACCCCTGAAGCCACGTGCAAGAACCCCAAGCCAGAGACAGACACGAGAGGGGCCCTCTGTGACTATTCCAGCTGTTACTGCGACGCACCTACCGTCCGTGACGAGAAGTTGAACAAATGCGTGGCTGTGGATAAGTGCTCTTAAACGATGTAAAATAAAATTGGAACACGTGTGTGAGCTTTTTATTTCTTATCTTGTGCCTTCAAGCGAGAATCGTTTGTAAATTCTTGATACATTTTTCGTAAACGCATTCCAATATTTATTTCCTGGATTCATTTGGATTCTAAATCCTTTTTTTTGTGTGTACGTGTTTGTACGTACGTACGTATAACACATGCCAGTTTGTTTAGATTTTTAGCAATAATAAAAAAATAAAAAAAATATATTTATGAAAGAAATCAATCCATAGTGATTATGCAGATTAAAAATAATAAAAATAGACGAGTCCGTTTTTATGGACCTTTCCTAGTAGCATTTTTCGTTGGCATCCATTGGCCAACAGTAGGGAATCAATAGGGATATCGTTTGGAGTTTGCCCACATAAAACTAACATCATCACCTCATAATACCAATACTTATAACAAAAAATATCATTACGCCCAACCAATTACCAACGTTGGGCCCTTATGAATACCGCTACTGTTGTTTAAAAAATGGTTGGCATTTCTGCATTGTATACAACGATGACCCTATTATATATTAAGTAACGTTGGCCCAATGCAGTAAAATATTATCATTACGCCCATCCACTTACCAACGTTGGGCCAATGCGACTTCTGCTACCGTTAGGTTAAAGCTGTTGGCATTTCTGCATTATATTGTTTCAGTTGAAAATTCTACAATGGCCCAAGGTTGTACTTCGTTGTAGGCCCTACCTTAAAACGCCGGCCAAATCTAACCGTTGGCCAACTAACGAGACCTATGTGGCCCAACCAAATGCCAACCAGGCTGTGGCCCGTTTCTAGTAAAGCTGGCAACACTGACAGATCCCCATACATTTGCCTTGCAGTTTTCCAGTTTTTGCCTGTAAATTTCTAAGTTGTCGCTTCGTGCAATGGCCCTGTGGGCTTTATCGGATCAAATCTTTATAAACCTTAGTAGTAGTAGTAGTAGTAGTAGTATTTGATAGTTTTGACCGAACTTCTAGTCTAATTATCTTTATATCCCATCAAAAACATTCAAATGCAAAAACTATGCCAAGCCTCGCATCCTCTATCCTCCAACCCCTTCGCCGTAAAGAGTTTTGACATCCCATGGTAGAGCCAAGTCTGAGATGTTCTTATCATTTTATCGGCAATTCAACTAAATTCAATCAAATTAAGTTTATTTTCTATCAAAGAAACAATATTTTAAAAATATATTATCGTCGTTTAATATAAAAAATATCGTGACTCGGCAATCGTCTAATGTTTTACAAAATAGAAGACTAGTTTTATTAGTATGCTATTTTACTAAATAGAAGACTAATGTTATACTAAATAGAAGATATTTACAAACGTACAGCCAGATTTTTTTAAGTTGATTGGTTGTCATAATATGCCATGAACTAGGTTAAAAAACCGGACAAGTGCGAGTTAAACTCGCGTGGAGAGGGTTCCGTTCCGTTCATGATTATTTGAATTTACTACGTTACTTTAAATACTATAGACTTTCCTGTAATTTATAGGTAAAGAACTAATTTCTGTATTTTTTTCAAAATTTTAGCCCCAGTAGTTTCGCAAATAAAGGGGGGGGGAATGGTCAATTTTCGCCTATTTTCCTAAATAACTTCTAAATTATTTTACAAGAAATAAAAAAAAAAAATATTTTTAGATCCTCACAATATGTCACACGATATAGGTTGGCTAACTTTTTTTTTTCTAATTTACCCCCCAAAAGTGGCCCCCATGTTTAAAATTTATATATTTACGTCACGTGTCCGTGTTGCGGTCACCGACTTACATATGTATACCAAATTTCAACTAAATCGGTCCAGTAGTTTCGGACCAAATTGGCTGTGACAGACGGACAGACAGACAGACTGACACACGAGTGATCCTATAAGGGTTTCGTATTTTCCTTTTGAGGTACGGAACCCTAAAAACACTGAAATCTCTATACACATTATTGGATTCTGTATTGTTTTATGCTTAAGTTAATGTTTTTTTTTAAAGTATAATATTTCTTTTTAAATGTCGAAGTGGCACTTTAATAACGAACTGGCGCCTCATTCGGGAACGCTAAGTGATTCTGTAGCGACTCGTAAGCCAGATCTCTCATCTCGCTCTTTCGCATTTCGCGTTGTGCGGAAGAGCGAGATGAGAGATCTGGCTTACGAGTCGCTACAGAATCACTTAGCGTTCCCGAATGAGGCGCCTGATGTCATTGCAGTGAACCGTTCGCTCAAAGTCAAGGTCATTCGGAACCGGTGGCATCTTAATAACACTTTATACTTAGCTATATGCAAAAAAGCTAGGCACATCTCCAAAGCGAGTAGAACAGGTCGCACTACAAAAACGTTTTGTCACGTTTAAAATGAACTGTGTTTTAACTCTGTCATTTGTTTTTCTGTTAGTCAGTGTAGCGCAATGCGCGTGATTGTTTTTACATCGAAGGAACATGTAAGTAAGTATACACCAACAACGAACAACTGTCGACTCTGGAGGTCATATTCCCCATAAAATAAAAGACGACGTGTCTCCGTCGGGGGCTAATGTAAAATAAATAATATATTTTTAAACTTACAAGGGTTATGAGGGTCAATCTGAAAGTTACGGGAATAGAAAAATAGTAATATGAGGACTTTTCCATACGTTGAAACCAGTTTTTAAAGCACTCTGAAATGGGGGTCAATATAATGGCCGTTTTGAAAGCATCGAATGCTTCTTCCAGCGCGGTGACTGAAAACTGGATTTTCGGGTATGTAAAATATGTTTGGGGCTTCAGTTAGGGCTGTATGTCGGGTTTGTTAAGTAATTCGACATTTTCCTCTCTCCTTTTGCCGAACCATTGTCGTAGTGAAGGATGATGCGAGGGTTAGCTTTAGTAATTCTTCATTCGGAGTTCAACAAAAACCTTTAGCAAACAAATTTCTGTGTAGGTACCAATCTTAATGGACTGCGCCTCTATTCGGGAACGCTAAGTGATGCTGTAGCGACTCGCGAGCGAGATTTCTCATCTCACTCTTCCGCAGGACGCGTAATGCGATGTGAGTCTCGCTCGCGCCCAATTCTACGGTCATTAACAGAAATGTTTAGCACGTGACATGATTTGAAGACAAACGTGGCGACCTTTTTTTTCACCGTGCTGCGAGAGCGAACAACTTTGGTCGGCTTGAGCTCATTTTTAGAGTCCCGGACATCAAAAGGAAAAAAGGAACCATTATAGGATCACTTTGTTGTTTGTCTGTCTGTCTGTCAAGACCCTTTTTCTCAGGAACGCGTGGGGTATGAAGTTGAAATTAATATCAAATACCCGGGCCTGCAGTCTCTTAAAGCTGTGAAAAAATCAAACTTCTAAGTCAACGCAATTAAAAGATACGGCCGTTTATACCGCATATCTTGCCATTAGCAAGGGAATCCAAACCTATACTTCCCGTTGACCTAGCTAGAATCAGGGAATTTTCCAAGAAAGAATTTGAATTTGAGAGATTTTGGGCTCTTAGGGCACATGTAGAGGAAAAAATCCGAAAACCGGAATTAAACGGAATAACCTTTGCAAAATCGTATCACACTCGACGATTGCACGGAAATAGGAGCTCGCGAAATTTATTTTTTGTTTTATTTCATAGGCAGGTTGTAAATTGTTACCCCGTTCTAAAAGCATTTTTTTAAATTTTTAGGGTTCCGTACCTACAAGGTACTGTCTCTTTTTCATAAGTAAGTGCGGAACCCTCGGCGCGCGAGTCAGACTCGCACTTGATCGGTTTTTGTAAAGTTAATATAACAGACCGATCCAATCCAATAGACTCCTAACATAGTATAAAGAGAAGGGAAGTAGGTTATCTTCATACAAACGCACCGCGCGCGCCGCACGCACACTTAAACAAAATCTCGCCCCGTTTCTCCTTACTAAGCGTGTCGAGATTTGTTTAAGTGTGCGTGCGGCGACGCATGGATACTTTGGCGCACACATACAAGCCGCGCGCGGTGCGTTTGTATGAAGATAACCTACTTCCCTTCTCTTTATACTATGCTCCTAATAGCCGGGCGACCCCCGCCAGCATTAGAAGCTAAAAGCCATAAGCGGCCGGGAGCGAACGCACCAATCACAGCGCTCTAAAAACCCCGCGCACCTCGCAAGTCTGCCAGCTTAACGGTTAGGGTAAGCAGTGTCTTTAGGATATTTGGTCTGTGGTTAACATCAAAGAAACATTATCTCTTGTGCATGCACTATTTTACGTAGGTAACAAACAATACTGATAACCTTTTGCCTTCAAAACTGATAGCAATTTGTGTAACATTATAAAATTAATAACATCGCATGTTAGCCTTGTTTAGGAGGACAGATTGGCACGGGCAAACATTACACTTTACATACGCATCAGTTTATAACTCCCGCTGAAGGCAGGGCGTGCGCCAGGTCCGGCGGGGGCGCGCGCCGCCTCCGGCGGTGGTCGTTTTCTTATAAAAGTAGCGGTGAACCGACGCGACATCCAGCTTATTCTACCCACCTGGTGGTAATTCACGGTGTACAATGGGATTTTTATTTTTTATTTTTTGCAAACCTGTGTATAACGGGCAGTAAGGGGATAACAAACTCGAGTCATTAAAAGCCCTTCCGCTTTCGGCGTCGGGCTTCTAGCAAACTCTCGTTAGTTATGCCCTTCTTACGGCCCTAGATGCGCAATGTACCTACTATAGGAGCCCATATTATGGCTAGATTAAGCACCTCATATTGCATCAATCACAACTGAACTCTATGACGTTGCGTTTCATTTTAAAATAGCGCGCTCTCAGGCGTGGCTGTTACAAACACCGCGCGCGCACGCGTTCACGAAAATCTTGAGTTTTTTTACTGTTTACTAGAGAACCACATCTATTAAAAACAGTTTTAAAGAATTGAGAAGTTACTGTTAGCAAACTATTTAATCAAAAATCATCGCTTAAGACCATAGGGTTTCGAAGATTCAACCAAAAACATGATGAAAAAGCGTTTCGTTTGAAAAATGAAAGTATCGAGGTTTTATTACTAATCGTGTTTTCACGTTAAAGTATTTCAAGAAGAAATGTTCAAGTTTATTACATTCAAAGAACAAACACGTGGCCCCTGTTGGTATTGAAATCAAGATCGCTAAACGTTGCGAACTTAGCATATGTGGGCTCATAACCCTTTTAAATATTAACCAATTTTGACCGTTTTACTATAATTTCAAAAAATTTGGTTTATAGGTTTCGTATTTTAAGGATTCAGTACGTAAAAGTTAAAAAAGGAACTCTTATGGTGAGACTTTATTATCTGTCTGTCTGTAGGTATGTCACAGCCATTAGCCATATCAGCAATTCCTAATTTTATGAACTTGAATCGGAATAGTTCTAAACCTTGCGCTCCCTTATCGCAGGGATATTTTTTTTTAATACAGTTGAAGCCATTGCTATTTTTCATTGCCTTTTATTCACATAATTTTTTCATGAAACAGTTTAAAAAACCAACTGCAGGGCGATCCCTGCAATTGGTTTTTCAAACTGTTTGATGAAAATTTTCTATAACTTTTTTCTTCCTTATTTCCTTTTTCCCGTGATTTCAATCGTCATCATCATCATCCTCATCTGCGTATATAAGTTCCCTGCTGAGTACAGGCCTCCTCTCACAGTGGGAGGAACATCAATTATTCAGTACAATTTTCCAGAATGATCACAACAATCGGTCCAGTCGTTGAGATGTCAAGCTGACAGATAGACAGACAAATAATCAATACAGACGAACTTTCGCATTTATATTATGAAATAAAATTCTTAATTCTTTTTCCCCAAGTGTCGAACCATGCCCTGAAGGCACCTACGGATACACCACCGGTTGTGACTACTTAGATCCAGAGCCGACATGTAAAACCCCAAATCCAAAAAAGGACATGGAAGTTACGAGTATGATGTGATTTCAGCGCTTGCTACTGCGAGCTTCCAACAGATGAAACTACAAATAAATGCGTCGCTCTGAAAGATTGTCCCAAGATTCCTGTTGCCCCTACGGTTTCTGTTACCGCTACGGTTCCTGTTACCCCCACGGTACCTGTCACCCCTACGGATCCTGTTAACCCTACGATTCCGGTTACCCCTACAGTCCAGTAGCCTTTCCAACTACATTTTGGCGCTAATAAGGTTATTTTATAAGTCCTACGGATGCTGTTACGCCAAGGTTACGTTACATTACGCTGTGATCTTGTGACCCCAATGAAACCTGCTGTTTCTGATTATATTCCTTCAGTTACTACAATAATTCCTAAAGAATCAATAAATGAAAAAAAAATATTGTACTAGGACTAGTGTATAAGTGTTTATAATTCTTGTAACTTATTGTGGCCGTCTTGTAATTTCATATTAATTGATTAAATGTGTTTCTGTATAGAATTATCTCGAGAATACTCGAGCAATATTACTATTTAGGACAATATTGCTGGGAAAGGCACATTATTAACTTATACATGTCAACAATAAAATGCCTATTTTAAGCATTCAGATGTTTAATCGAACTTATTTTTACACCAATGCACAAGAAAAAGCCTCACGCCTTTTTAAAACTAATTTATTTAATAAAATAATACAAAACAGATAGCATCATGAAGTGAACTGAACTAAACATTTTTGCATGATATTCCTTGTCAGTAAACTCATGTAGCAACGTCTAGTGTGATGTCTTGGTTATAGTTAAATATGAGGATTTTTTGTTCAAAAAGGTCTATCGTATTCTCAACAACTGTTTTAATTTGGACTGTAGCTCTAAAGTGATAAGGCCTCAATTAAATATTTAACTACGAAGGTCATAAAGCCTTTTGAACAGCTCCTCAAATAGCATAAAGAAGTTTCGTAGCACACACACAACTCGTAGATGGAGAGGGTTAGTACATCTACGCGGTGGCAGTAGCGATGATCCAGTTGGTGTATAGAGGCACGCGCGTGTTGATGCTGGGGTACCAGCCCTGGGCGCATCCTTCGACCCATGAGTGTACTCCCACTACGAATCCGTTCACCAATAGAGGGCTGCCAAAGTCACCCTAGACATACATAAATAAATGTTATATTAATGTGTAATGCGATTGAACAAGTTGTAATCTATTTCAGTGTCTAGCACGACCTGCCCACGAGTCATTTGTCGCTTAGTGTGTCCTTTATATATTTGACTAGTTTAACAGAGACGCACTGAGCGACAAACGACTCGCGGGCAGGTCATGCTAGCCGTGCTGGCCTACATCTGAGACCGCCGGGCTCGCGGGTTTAATGACCGATACTTGTATAACTAGTAACTACGTGAGCTGTAGACCTCGCCACAATCTTAACTTTGTCGTTGGAAAACTGTTATCCCCATACATCGACATAGGTCGCGGTCAGTTTACCAACACCGCTAATAACTTTGTAATCGCAAAAACCCCTATATCTTCGTAATTTAAAATTTCGAAAAACTGAAACTATATAATTATCGAACCTGATCATAAAATAACACGAAAATCGGTTGAGAAATGCGACCTGTAGAGGAGAACAAATGGACATCCTCCGGACATACGAAAGCATTTTTGCCCACGGTGATACGGAGACGCTAAATAACACACGCTAAATAAATAACATACTTGTACAAACTGTTTCTGTTGTTCACAGATCCAAGATACATATCTTAGGTTCAAATGACCCCAAAGACTGATTAAAATACGATAGACCTCGACCCCTGACCCGTTTGAACACCAAACTGCCCAAACTAGGATAATCTTTGGACATCAGGATGAATAGACCTCAAAACACAAGCATGTGACTCCGGTGGGAGTTGAGTCAGAGATCTCGCGACTCTTCCAACAGTTCCGGTTCAAACCTGGCATTGTCCTCGGATGCCGACGTCCAGCCAGCCGGCGCACACCATGTTGCTGGTGATGCTGATGCCCAGCTCGGTGTACCGGTTCTCGCAGGTCTGCTGCGACACCGTCCAGATCTGCACGTGGCGGAGCTCCGATGAGACCGCCGAGTCTGTGCTCTAATGAGAAAAAATTATAATGTTATTTATGACATTATTACAATATGACTAAAGTAACATATTTTTATTTTCTTGGAACAAATACTGGACTAGACAGACTAACAATGTCAGTCCCAAAGCGGACCTCAAGACGGTGATTTTCGCATATTACTCCTTGAAAAAAATGAACTTAAAACCATCAAATACCTTAAGGTCTCTCGAATATGTATGTGACCGTTGTAATTAAAAGTTACGCGCGCAAAGGTTTCCGCGGGAATAACAAGGATAGAGCGGGATCATTTAATTATATGGTCCACAGCGCTACCTGTTGGTTAATATTCAAACGAACCTGAAAATTACGTTAGTTAATCGAACCGAGCTTGCTATGGCTAAATGTCTCGCGTGTGGAAAGTTCATTTCAGCGACAGATGTCGCTAAATGTACAAAATGCGTGGGCGGCTATCACAGGGTTTGCGTCAATCTAGCTCTTGATACGCGTACCCCTATCCCTCTTTCCTGGGCCTGCCCAACCTGTAAGGTCAAGGTCCCCCGACGCGACAACACAGATACGCCTGTGAAAATTAACGAACTCGGAGAGGGCAGTGTGTAACATCCGTTATATACGTAATAATTTATTAAAAATATGGCCAAATTATTTCTAGTAAATATTTGCATATAACTCTAACAAAACCCAAAGGAACCCTAAAATAATGAGAGGTGTCCGATTTCTTTTAGAGCAATAATTTTGTCTAAGTGTTTCGTTTTAAAATTACTTCGAAGTGTCAATTTTTTTTGTTTTAGCTGACTGAAGAGTCATGAGTGTTCGTTGAATTTCTTATAAGTGAAGTGCCTATTTTTTTGAGGCGTCTCGACGTAATATATTATTTTTTTGCTCATTTCTCAAGAATTTAACATGGCTTGGGGAATTATCGCGCGAAGGACGCTGATTGGTTAAAACAAATAGTTCATGATTGGTTGATTGGGGATGGCGTCATTTTTTTTTGAATTCGAGTTAAGGAGGATTGAGTTTAGGCATAAAGCGAGAGGCAGTTGAATTTCGGGATCCGAGCGAGTGGGATTTCAGCATCCGAGTGTCCGAGAGTTTTGATTTCGGGAGCCGAGGGAGTTCGATTTTAGCACCGGAGTGTTCAAGTTCGGTTTTAGCACGCGACGCGGTCCGATATTTCGAGAGCGGTAGCGGGAACAGATATATTTAAGTTCGGGCGTAATTTAAGTTAAGAAAATCTAGGTATTCTACGGTCGGTGTGGAGGAGTGTCGCATCTCGTTTATTCGTGGTTTCTTGTAGACTCTTCTTTCGTTCCGTAGATTCTTATTTAATGCTTTTGTGTAGTAACGGTTATTCAATAAGTGCGTGTGATTATGTGAGCGAGGACATGTGTGAGTACAAATTTACCATCAGAATTTAGATATAACTTTCACTACTTAAGACTTCACTTTTCCCAGTTTATTACTACAGTTAAAGGTATTTAATACAACGTAATGCTTTTTGAATTGTATAATGTTTCTTTCTCCAAGTAATAATTCTACTAACTGCTAGGAATATT
Organism: Tortricodes alternella; assembly: GCA_947859335.1. Lineage (NCBI taxonomy): Eukaryota > Metazoa > Arthropoda > Insecta > Lepidoptera > Tortricidae > Tortricodes > Tortricodes alternella. The sequence continues at coordinate 9,401,562 of OX401987.1, read as the reverse complement.
TATGTTGGGAAATTTGCATAACCGCTTACACGGTACACACTTACATTGTCGTGCATTTTGCCTTGCGTTGAATGAACTTCATGTATTTGGCTGGGCGTTTTGCGGAAGTGCTTATTGGGTACACGTAAATAAATAGGAACATTTATGCTGGGCAGTTTGCATAACCGCTTACACGGTACACATTTATATTGTTGTTCCATTTCCTTCGTGAAATGAACTTCATGTATTTGGCTGGGCGTTTTGCGGAAATGTTTATTGAGTACACGTAAATAAATAGGATAAAATAAGGTTTGCGCTGTAAATTGTACATGTCTGAGATGTATGAATGCGCTCGTAATCTGAAGAGCTGGATGTGGATTAGGAAATGGTTGTTAAATGGGGTAGACTCGTTGTTGATTGGCCTAACCCCATCCTAAAGCAAGAAATAATTTGATTCAATTTCATGCTTAATTAATTCTATAACCAATTTCGATACCAAATCTTTTCTTGCTTGTAACCGGCCCAAACTGGTAGGGGATTTTGTAGGGAATTTATATATTAACCATTAGCGCATATATATATTAATTAAAATCGACACATCGTGTATTCGGCGAATTCACAACAACGCGAGGCGAGAACGAGCGCAGCGGCATAAAGGCGTCAGGCAACGAAAGGGTGAGAGATCGCGGTTCTGAGTGAGTGTTTATATTTCATATTATTTTGCTCGATATAATTCGGTTGTTTATTTTCTCTTTTAATTATTTTTTGTTTCGTGTTTGTATTATTTTGCGGCATAATAAATTACACAACGTAGAGGGTCCTACATTTTTAGACTAGACGATCACGAGTATTTGTATTTACTAAAGGCCATAGTTTAGACGTCTATTTAAAACGTTATAGGAAATTGATATTTAATTTATATATTTATAATTTATCAGAACAACGTATACATACCTACTTAGGGGTGTAGCATGTTGGTTACAGTTGGCGCGCGTGACCACGGATTTAAAGTCATTAAAATTTGAATTGTTTTATTCAAATACTTTTAAGAATTTGGGTTACTTACAAATTACTACGGATCGGTTAAGTTTTAAATGAAAAGTCATTTTTATGATTTTGCAGTAGCACTATATATTTCTAGTAACGTAATTAACGTATCGTTTTCGTGAGTGCGAGCAGCGCAGGAATAGTCGTTGAGGCGATTATTGGCGGAGGCTTGTGTCCGGCGGTGGATCTGTTTCGGTTGAAATGATGATGATGATTATAAACGTAACTTAGTATGTTTGTCTACCTAGAATTATCGTATTAAGCAAGTTTGTTATAGGTTCTGTAAATTAAAAAAAATCGCAGGTTGATATATTTTAATCTTGTAATTGACTATTAATTGTAGGTTTGATTTATTCCTATAAATTCCATTATGGAAGAAATGTATGTTTGTTGAAGGTTAATACATAATATTGGATTACTGGGCAGTTGTCATAAAACAATTAGGGGCGTGGGTTCAGATCCCGTGCGTTGATAAGAATAATAGAAAACTAATTAGAATTGTTTCGCTGTTGTGGGTTTTTATATATATATATTTTTTTGGCATTATGCATAAATCAACTAGGAAGGCCGTAATGGACGCAAAACTTAAGAGTGAGGCTGCAAGTCAAATTAGTAATGGTGCATTATCGACCTCACGAGATGTAATTTCGCCTTCAATCGTCCCAATCGTGGAACGGCTGCAAAGGTTGGAACAAGTAAATAAACCTCCCAGTAATTTTTGTGATTCTATTTCGGAAAGACAACAAAATGTAGGCACTAATGTCATAATGGTACAAGCTCCAACCAAACCGGTCTTTGATGGCAGTAATATGCATCCGGTGATATTCTTAGAAGAATTTGAAGTTTATTTATTAAAATTAAATATTCAAACAGCCGATTTAAAATTGACAATCGACTGTTTAGCGGGAGACGCCAAAGCCTGGGCAAAGATTTTCTTAGATCAGTGGAAAAAATATGGAGATTTTAAGGTAGACTTTCTTAATCATTATTGGGGAAGACAAACACAAGCTAAAATCAGAAGGAAAATATCATGTGGGAAATGGAACGCTAATGGTGAATACACGACAATGCTAGGCCATTTTATATCAGTATATGAGGAAGGTAGGATGTTAACGATTTGCGATGAAAAAGATATAATAAACGAAATTATTGAGCATTATCCTCAAGTAATTAGAAGAATGTGGTATTTTAGTGGGGGAGGGGACGCAAAAACTGCTGTTAATTTTTTGAGAAGTATGGATATAGGATCAGACGATGTCATAAGGCAAGAGTTAGAAAATCAAAATTTTCAGCAGAAACAACCAGTACTGCTGAAAAATCAAATACTGCCGTAACATCTTTGTTAGAAAATATCAAATGCCACCAAGGACACTTTTGTACAACAGGAGAAAAACGAGATAATTTACGGAATAAACAACTGCAAAGGTTACGTGTGAGGAAAGTTAAACAGAGAAAAAGAAGGAGCTCCTATAGAAATAAATTATTGGAAAAATTCCCAATATAGTAGTGACTAAAGCAAGCAAAGTGTATTTGTTTTTCTTTAAGATTAGGTAGTGAATGATTAGGCTATTAGGTATTTAATTAGATATAGGTCACAAGAAAAAAAAAAAAAAAACACCTAAATCATACACCTACATTTGGGAAAAATATGATTTATGGGTGCAGGTTCGAATCCTACGTATTAATGAACAGATGTTGGTAAATTTCTATTTGAAAAGAAGTTATCTTCACGATGTTTTAAAAACGCGATTTATAATACATTATTTTATAAGGTCGCAAGAGATGAAACAATAAGTTGACTAGGTAGATCAGCGCCTAATTTATAATGTAGACATAGGTTCGATTCCTGTGAAGATATATTTTTTTAGTGTGTTTCCATTTATTTCATTTCATTTATATATCTTTATTAAGTTTAGGTAAATTAATGCAGAGGTCATAATAATATGACATATGTACACAAATGATCTTTTTAAGTATTGGAAGTTAAATCCAAACCGAAGTGTGTATGTCTGTATAATTTTTTTTGAAGGTATAAATATAGTCTTTAGTAAAGTAGGTATGTATAAGTAAGTTTAGGTAAGGTTAGGTTAGTTTATTTCTATATTTTCCTCTTAAATAAATTTATAGGTGTTTGACTAGTTTACATTGAAAAGCATTTGTCTTATCGGCATAATTAGTTTCCCTGAATTAATGAAAATATTTGTTTTGATTGGATTCGAATTTAAGGGACAGTAGTTATTAGTTATTAATAACATAGACGGAGTAAAAATTTTAGGGCCGTGTACAGTGTATCACAAATAGAATAGTAGTTATATAAGTATATAAAGGGTTTCCATATGGCAGTGACTATATGCTAGTTTTCATGAGAGTTTGATCGGCAGTTGCGGAGCTGAGTCGTTACAAACATACGTACACTTGTATGTGGTGAACTTTCACATTTATAATTAATAGGATTATTAAGATAGCTAAGAGCCTATTGTGAACTCCTCATAAATTTACATCTACAATGCTAAATTTTTCGTCATTCAAGGGCCGTTCTGTAACATCCGTTATATACGTAATAATTTATTAAAAATATGGCCAAATTATTTCTAGTAAATATTTGCATATAACTCTAACAAAACCCAAAGGAACCCTAAAATAATGAGAGGTGTCCGATTTCTTTTAGAGCAATAATTTTGTCTAAGTGTTTCGTTTTAAAATTACTTCGAAGTGTCAATTTTTTTTGTTTTAGCTGACTGAAGAGTCATGAGTGTTCGTTGAATTTCTTATAAGTGAAGTGCCTATTTTTTTGAGGCGTCTCGACGTAATATATTATTTTTTTGCTCATTTCTCAAGAATTTAACATGGCTTGGGGAATTATCGCGCGAAGGACGCTGATTGGTTAAAACAAATAGTTCATGATTGGTTGATTGGGGATGGCGTCATTTTTTTTTGAATTCGAGTTAAGGAGGATTGAGTTTAGGCATAAAGCGAGAGGCAGTTGAATTTCGGGATCCGAGCGAGTGGGATTTCAGCATCCGAGTGTCCGAGAGTTTTGATTTCGGGAGCCGAGGGAGTTCGATTTTAGCACCGGAGTGTTCAAGTTCGGTTTTAGCACGCGACGCGGTCCGATATTTCGAGAGCGGTAGCGGGAACAGATATATTTAAGTTCGGGCGTAATTTAAGTTAAGAAAATCTAGGTATTCTACGGTCGGTGTGGAGGAGTGTCGCATCTCGTTTATTCGTGGTTTCTTGTAGACTCTTCTTTCGTTCCGTAGATTCTTATTTAATGCTTTTGTGTAGTAACGGTTATTCAATAAGTGCGTGTGATTATGTGAGCGAGGACATGTGTGAGTACAAATTTACCATCAGAATTTAGATATAACTTTCACTACTTAAGACTTCACTTTTCCCAGTTTATTACTACAGTTAAAGGTATTTAATACAACGTAATGCTTTTTGAATTGTATAATGTTTCTTTCTCCAAGTAATAATTCTACTAACTGCTAGGAATATTTATGTTGGGAAATTTGCATAACCGCTTACACGGTACACACTTACATTGTCGTGCATTTTGCCTTGCGTTGAATGAACTTCATGTATTTGGCTGGGCGTTTTGCGGAAGTGCTTATTGGGTACACGTAAATAAATAGGAACATTTATGCTGGGCAGTTTGCATAACCGCTTACACGGTACACATTTATATTGTTGTTCCATTTCCTTCGTGAAATGAACTTCATGTATTTGGCTGGGCGTTTTGCGGAAATGTTTATTGAGTACACGTAAATAAATAGGATAAAATAAGGTTTGCGCTGTAAATTGTACATGTCTGAGATGTATGAATGCGCTCGTAATCTGAAGAGCTGGATGTGGATTAGGAAATGGTTGTTAAATGGGGTAGACTCGTTGTTGATTGGCCTAACCCCATCCTAAAGCAAGAAATAATTTGATTCAATTTCATGCTTAATTAATTCTATAACCAATTTCGATACCAAATCTTTTCTTGCTTGTAACCGGCCCAAACTGGTAGGGGATTTTGTAGGGAATTTATATATTAACCATTAGCGCATATATATATTAATTAAAATCGACACATCGTGTATTCGGCGAATTCACAACAACGCGAGGCGAGAACGAGCGCAGCGGCATAAAGGCGTCAGGCAACGAAAGGGTGAGAGATCGCGGTTCTGAGTGAGTGTTTATATTTCATATTATTTTGCTCGATATAATTCGGTTGTTTATTTTCTCTTTTAATTATTTTTTGTTTCGTGTTTGTATTATTTTGCGGCATAATAAATTACACAACGTAGAGGGTCCTACATTTTTAGACTAGACGATCACGAGTATTTGTATTTACTAAAGGCCATAGTTTAGACGTCTATTTAAAACGTTATAGGAAATTGATATTTAATTTATATATTTATAATTTATCAGAACAACGTATACATACCTACTTAGGGGTGTAGCATGTTGGTTACAAGTGTAGAGGCGATTTCGCCAGACCGAGAGTCAGCGCGGGACATCGCCGAGCAACTTCGACTATTTCGAGACGTATTTAGCTGCATGAAGCAGGAAATCGCGGGTCTGCGGCATGAAATGGCAGAGATGCACAAGACGATTGGTGGGTTTCAGGTGAGATTCGACGTGGTCGAGGAGAAGATAAAGCGCCTGGAAGAACGTATGGCAGAACGGCCGTCCGACGATACCAAAAATGACTTGGCCAGCACGGTTTCCGAGCCTAAACTGGAGCTCAATGACCGTGATCAGGACCTCCTCTTGAGCGACCTCGAGATCACGGGGATTACTGAAAAGGCCAATGAGAGTAGCTCTCACCTAGTATGCCTGGTTGCGCAAAAGCTCGGAGTCAGTCTTGACGAGCGCGACATCGTGTTTGCTGAGCGTGTAGGTGCGCGCCGGCCGCCGAATGGCTCTGTCGTTGCTGGTGCTGGGACAGGGGAGGCGAGCGGGATGAGCGGGGCGGGCGCGCGGCCGCGGCCCCTGGTCGTGCGTCTCGCGCGCCGATCCGCGCCGCGAGCGGGCCGCGCGCTTACGTCGCGGAGCTGATACGTCGGACTTCGGCCTGCCTGGGCTGTCTGGTCGGTTCTACGTGAATGAGCGTCTTACCAGGTTCAGTCGGTCACTGTTATTTGGCGCACGGCAGGAATGCAAGAGGTTGGACTGGCGCTATTCCTGGACGAGGGATGGGCGCGTGTACGTCCGTCGTAACAGTGGCGCGCCTGCGCAACGGATCCGTTCGCAAGAAGACCTGGCACAGGTTTTTGGCGGATGAACCTTATTAAGCCGATTTCTTATATGCATGTTGTAGTTTTAATGATGTTTTCAATTATAAGCTTAGGAATAATTTTCTCTTTGTTTAAGTCCAGCTGCTGCAACTTCTGCTGGCAGTAGCCAAACATGTTCAAATATTTTATGTTTCACAACGTCGCTACTCGCATATCTCATTGCATCTATTTTGTTATGTAAGTTACCTATATCCTTACCACCCCTACTCTTATTATCACACTTTATATTTACTTGTTACTTTGTCTGCACGCAATATTCAGAAAATTATTGAATCTATAATTATAACCAAAAATGTAACGCCTATCGTAATTCATCTAGCAATGTTCCTATGCTGCTTGAAAGATTGCAATGTCGAAATACTGATTGTATCGTATAACTTAAATACTAATCAGTGGTATTTAAAGTACCAATGTATAAGCTTGCTTTGTGTCATCGATGCGTATTTGTTAAGGAATGATAACTTTATTGTGTTCTCGGCTTATTTAAGAACAGGAATTTAACTGTTGGCTTACTTAACGCGGGGTCCTTGGGAACTCGTCATGACGAATTAATTGCGGCGATGGAGCGTCATCCCGTTGATATAATGGCCATCAATGAGACCTGGCTCAGGGTAGGCGAGGAAGGACGCACCCCCGTGATTCCGGGTTACCGGTTGCGTCACATTCCGCGGCCGGTAGCGACGCGCAGTCGGGGGGGTGGCTACGGTTTTTATATTAAGCATGGAGTAAATGCTAGGATCGTGCCTTTTCCACAGTCAAGCGCTGCAGAGCAGATGTGGCTTTGTTTGAAAGTTAATTCTGTTACAACAATAATAGGAACGGCGTATCGTCCCCCCTGGCAAAACGTTGAGACTTTTCTCGACGCCTTGACTGATTCAGTTTCGTCTTTTGGAAAAAGAGACTCAATAATTCTGCTAGGTGATTTTAACATTAATTTGTACAACGGTCATGATACCAAAACGAAACTGTTTAACGAATTTTTAGCCAGCTTATGCTTAAAGCAAGTTGTAGGCGATGCGACACACTTTACTGAGATTAGTGAAACTTTAATAGATTTAGTTTGCACCGATGCCCGTGTACGTAACGTCCTCGTGGACCATATTGCGGATTTAAGTGGACATGCATTTATTACAGTTGAATTTCAGCTCAAAAAATCCAAGCCATTACCTCGTTGGGTGACTTTTAGACCATTTGGGGATATTTTATTAGACTATTTTAATAAAGATTTAAATTCTATTGACTGGGAACGCATTAGGTCGTTGAATGATTTGGATAATATGGTAAAAATGTTTGACTACTTCTTGATTACCTTGTTTGACTTGCACGCTCCTGTGAAAAATAAATTAGTTAAGGAGACCTCATACCCTTGGCTGACGGATAACGTTAAACTCATGATGCAACTCAGAGATGCAGCTCATACAAGGTTTCGCACGACAGGCAATGATAACCACAAATCATATTATAAAAGTTTAAAAAGTCTTGTTGCCTTGGCTCTTCTTAGTGAAAAACGTGCATATTTTAAAACAAATATTAATAATGGAAGGAATAACCCGAAGTTGCTCTGGCGTAATCTTAAATCTACGATAATTCGAAGCCATGATAATAAACAGTTGCCTAATTATTTTAACGATCTTAATATAATTAATAATCATTTCATTAGTGTCCCGGGTAAAGAGCATGTTAGCATCTCGGACTTATCTTATTATGAATTTAATAGGTATGGTTCTTCGAATTTCCATTTAAAGCAAGTTCAATCGGAAACGGTGCTAAGAATTATTAATGGGTTAAAGTCTAACGCTCAAGGAATCGATCAGATTTCTCTGCGAATGCTTTTATTGTCACTCCCGCAAACTCTTGATACAATAACGCATATTATTAATGTATCCATCTTAACTTCTACTTTTCCGGATTCTTGGAAGGTGGCTTTGGTTAAATCTTTACCTAAGATTTCTGATCCCAGAGATTTAAAGGATCTACGGCCGATAAGTATTTTGCCCTGTTTATCCAAAGTTCTGGAGAAAGTGGTATGTGAACAATTAACAAAATACCTCGAAGAATATGTTATATTGCCTTCCCTTCAATCAGGATTTCGTGGATGTCATGGTACTGCTACAGCGCTTTTGGACGTGGTCGATAACATTCTGGATTCCCAAGACAAGGGAATGGGAACTGTTCTTGCATTGCTAGACTTCTCACGTGCATTTGACTCAATTAATCCCTCCCTTCTCTTGTCTAAACTGTCTTTTTATGGATTTGATGTTGCTGCTGTTAAATGGTTTAATAGTTATCTAACTAATCGCGAACAAAGAGTAGAGCTCGAAAATTGTGACGGTTCCAAGCTTCTTTCTGAGATTTGTCCGGTGAAGAGGGGAGTAGCTCAGGGTTCTATTCTTGGGCCAGTTCCTGTATCCAAAAATGCAGGTACCATATTTACGCTGATGATCTGCAGCTTTACATATCCTTTCCCCCTTGTGATACTCTATCAGCTATTGACAATATAAATCAAGATCTTAAACGTACAGCATCATGGTCCAGCAACAACTCATTAGTATTAAACCCATCGAAGTCCAAATTTATGATACTAGGAGCAAAAAAGCAAATAACAACCATTTCTGCCTTTAACCCAGTTGTTGAAGTTGATGGTCAGGCAATTGAACAGGTGGAGCGGGCTCGTAATCTTGGTTTGCTACTGGATTCGAATCTTCACTTTGAAGACCATATATTGCAAACAGTAAGTAGTTGTTTTTATCGCTTAAAGATTCTGTATATGATTCGGGAGCATTTGAGTGTTGATTTACGGATTCAGCTATGTGAGACGTTGGTTTTCTCCAGGCTCAATTACGTTGATGTTTTTTATGGGCCTTGTATGCTCGCGCGCTCTTAGAAACTTATTCAGCGCATACAAAATGCCTGTGCCCGTTTTTGTTTTTATATTCCGCCGCGAGATCATGTCACGCCTTACCTGGTCAACTGTAATTCTCTTAAAATGAGTGCCCGTAGACAGCTTCATCTAGCCACTCTTTTATTTGGTGTGGTACATAAAAAGATACCAAGATACTTGTTCGCAAAGTTAACGTGGACCCGGGATCAGACCCGTTTTCTAACACGAGGCTCTCTCTATAGTCTCTCCATACCGTGCCACAGAACAGCAGCATTTCGCGGTAGTTTCAGGTACGCGGCGACTAAGTGCTGGAATAATCTTCCTCCACCAATCCGTTCTGCTAAAACGATTGGAACCTTCAGATCACGATTAAAATTATTTCTTCTTGCCGATCAATCTTCTAGCACAAACGTCTCGCGTACTTGATCTCCGTTATATTATTTTTTTGTTGATTTATTTACTTAGTTTTTTCAACCTAATAACAAACCAAAATCTGCTTGGTAAAATTTAGGCTGTATAATTGTGTCCTGACTGACACTGTCTTGTTTACCCGATATGTTGTCCTTTTTTATTTTTTTTATTGTTATTTTTTTTAAAACGTTTGCATTTTTACCTCCTTTAATGTTGTACATCTGTATAATTATCTATTTCTGTCAAAATTGTTAGTTGTTTAAATTATTTACTTAATTAATTTTTGTAATGTCCGACTGTTGTGCGTCACTCCAAATTGGTTTTCGCTGAAAATCAACGTTGTGGCTAACGAGCCACAACATTATGCTGAGCGGGAGTCCTGTCGGTGACACTCGGTCGTATTGTGTCCTTTGTTAAAGGGCACAATGTGTTCAGAATCATCGAATAAATCTTATCTTTATCTTTATATGAGCCACAATCATTGTTTTGAACCTTTATTTAATTTCATTACGGGCGAAGCTTTGGCGCGGTACTAAATAAGCTAGTTTCCTCAAAAATTCTAATTACTTCTAATGACGGACATTTATATAATAAAAAGATATTCAACACATATTTTTTCTTTGGTCAATGAAACAAAAAATGACGAAGATATAGTGTGTTGAAGTTCCGCGTGACGTCACGACTTTGTACACTTTTTACCATTAAGTGACGTCATGACCCCACTCCCGAACTTTGATGCGCGTTATCTTTGTCAATTTTGAATGATTTGATATAGTAAAAAATACATGTTAAATATTTTTTGATAATTTAATTGACGGACTAATTACAATTACTAAGTATTATTTCACCCAGGAAACATCCCAATTGTCACTGCTGGGCACGTTGAATTAATTGGGTCTTCCCAGATGTACGCAGGTTTTCTCACGATGGTTTTTCTTCATCGAAATGCTCGTTGTATCAAATTCAATTTAGATGATACTGACATAAAAATAATTCCATTTCATTTTGTATTTAATCTAATATGTGATGTCTTTTTTTTACATAATTTTTTGAAGTGATTGTAATCATGACTTTGGAATTAAAATTGTTTTTATATTGAATTTGTTATTATTGTTAATTTTTTAGTTATTTTATATAGTTACATATGTATAGACGCTCCTCTTACATTCATCTGTCACCTTATTTACCTGTGATGAACGAACAAAGATTTGATATGAACCGAAAATCTCAGAGTTGCGAGCTGGGATTTGCCCGCGCGACCCTTTGCTCGAGAGGCCGCGCGTCAGACCACTACGCTACCATTGCACTGAACTAGGTTTAGTTATGTTATATATTTACCGAAGCTCCCCATCCAATAGCCGAAACCACCTGGTTATCAGTAAACGTGAAAGCACTGCCGGCCAGGAACGCGGGCTCCGCCACGTTGGGGGCTAAGTTTATGTTGTTGGTAGTCCTTAGCACGGCGATGTCATTGTCGAGGGTAGCAGGTACGAAGCCGGGGTGGGCCGTTATGAGCCTGATGATATAGATGAGGCCACCGCGGTCGCTGTACGTGGAACCCACGCGAGCGCGCCACCAGCTGACTGGGTCGGCACTGAAAACATTACAAAATCAAGTTCATCATGGGCAATTAGTGACGTCCCCAGTTTGCACTAAGTCTGCGTGGAGACGCAGACTTACTGGGAACTTCAGACATCAAGGTGTACTGTACCGTAAAATTACAAATAAATTAAAAACAAATCAAATATCAAATGAAAATGGTTGGAATTGCGACTACAGCGACAAATATTGCATTAATAAATTATAATAACTAACAAATTAATTGAAATGTTAATAATTGTGATAGTTTTCCTTGTAATTTAGTTATATAAGCTTTAGTTTAAGATATTATTCAGTTCTTTGAATTTATAGATTTGAATGTGGTGGTGATAGTTTTAGATTGCAATTTTTTCCTAAACGGTCCCCGAAATCAAAAAATAGTTTTGGACATACTTATAATATTTTTTATAGAGCTATCTGATGATAATTTTTTAGCCTTTGCATTAGGAATATAGGAGCTACTTCTTATTTGTAATTTTTCATCACACTTGCTCGGAAAGGGTGTTATTATACGCAAGCGTATAGAGCAACTATAGCCGATTTAACTCCTCTACGGGCCCCGCCGTCAGCGGGAGTTATAAACCATTTTGTATGGTTTCGAACTCCCGCGGGCAGTGCGTGCCCCAGGTCGGCGGAGCCGCGCGCGAGCCGCAGCCGGCGGGGCGCGCGACCGCAAGCCGGCGGAGCTGCCCCGCGCTGATCGCGACGTACGCTCAGTTTATGAACACCCACCTGATGGTCATTCACGATGTAAAATGGGAATAAAATTAATATATATACTTTTTTGTCTAATTTTTATTTCATTTCCTCGCAAATGTGATGGAAAACATTGTGTGTATCACGGGCAGTAAGGGGATAACAAACTCGATTCATAAAAGCCCTCGCCTATCGGCGTCGGGCTTCTAACAGACTCTCGTTACTTATCCCCTTCTTACAGCCCTAGATGCACAATGTACTATTATTCGTTGACTTGGAGCTGGGGCGATGTTCCTATACTAACTTCAGCCTTGTAATTTTAAATACCCCTTCAGCCGTCTACGAAAATAGAGGAATTATTCTTCCTGTTACAAAAGCACGGTTGGGTTGCGTTTACGTAGAATATTCGGCCATGGTTTCGTAAAAGGAAGAATAATTCTTCCATTGAAACCAGTTACGAAACTACAGTTTCGTAGACGGCTGAAGGGTTAAATACTCTATACTCAATGTAAATGTGCCTTAACATAGACAAACTCTCCTATTCCGGTCACTGATGACTTACACTCCGTCAGTATGGAAGCAGGAGGCGGCGGACAGTATTGCGTTAGCGGTGAGGATGGTGCCGCCGCATAAGTGCGTGTACGCACTGGCGACCGCATTGGTGGCCAGCGACGTCGCAAACGGGTACTGGTCGATCGTGACGGGCTCGCCGCCTGCTATCCGAAGGTATTGGCTAGCTGAAATTTAGAAAAAATATACATATTATCTATTTACTGTATTTCATAATCGAAGCAAAGAACTTTTAGAGTTGCTTGCCTATCTGGATTGGCTACTTGCATGATTTTTATTTCATCTTACTTTGGAAAATACTGAGTTCTGTGAGAGAACTGTGTTCGCAAAACATTATTGTGTTGTTTTTTTTTCGAGATACGACGCTTTGAAAAGTCCTAGTTCATACCACTCACAAAAACGCTCCATACAAAATGGCACTGAAATATGACGTCACAGTTCAGTTAGGGTGTATACCAGACCAATGTAAAAAGAGCCCTGACGGTAATACATTTTATATGGCCGTCAGGGCTCTTTTTACATTGGTTTTGGTATACAAAATAATTATATGAAATTCGCAATTATTTCCGAAAATACTGTTTTTAGGCCCATATCGTAGAAATAAAAAAATGACAGAAATTTGATGAGGATGTCAAAAACTAGTAATTCAGAACTAAAAAGCAATATTAATTTTTCACTTATTTTGATCTTTTTGTTTCTTTGACATGAATTTATTTATGTTTAGCTACCGTTCCACAGAAATATATTAATATTTTTTACTATAGTCAAGTAGCCAATTATAACATTATAATTTAGAGACTGTATTGTAAGGTTGCACGAGTTGCTGCCCCGCCTCTGCTTTTTATTATCGGGCCACCAGACCAGTCATTTTATCCATAGGACTGACTCCACACCGTGTCGTACGAAGCGATTTGCTTCATCTTTCCGTACATCTAAGTAATGGAATGACCTCCCTGTGTCGGTCTCTTTGGAGTTGTGATGTGGACCCTTCAATAGGAGAGTAAGCAGGTATCTTTAGGGCAATCATGTTCGATCTTCGGCCACGCTAATACTTTCCTTTAGGTGAGACTGTGGTCAAGACTTTTAAATGGACTGATTTTGTTTTGGTTCCCACTAAAGGATAATTTTCCTGAAAAAAGTGACGAGATAAGACGTAAAAATTACAATAAGTCGGAAAAACGAACAACTGCGATTCACTGGTCGATTTCTGTTTCTGACTAACCAACAGGATAACCACGCAAAAACTTTTTTGATAGAGCACATTTCGCGTGTCGAAGTTTTTAGTATGCCACATAAACCTTTTTTTAGTAAGGGAAGGCAAACGAGCTTCCCCAAAGAGAACTAACCCTAAAGGAGTCATTGAGCCGTTGCCGACCTTTTTGGTAAAAAAAAACTCTTCTCTGGAAGGCCCCAATGTCAAAACAGTCCGGGAACACCGACACAAGCCTTACCTAAAAGTAGGTTATCAATAACCCCTTACGTTTAGGTAAGTTCATGTGGCATAAAAAAATTCACCAAATCTTCCTATGAATAATCAGGTTTAACTTCAACATACCTCTAGCATCAGCTCCTATTAACACACAACAAACTAACGCCAAAACCAGCATTTTCACTGTTACAAAGTAACGCACTTATAAAAAATGCGATTTGTACTAGAATTGTCTTATCGCCATCAGGCGAACTATCTTTTGGATCATTATTTCGTTGATAATTTCGAAATAATGACTGTTTATCTTGTACGCTATCTTCGGAATAGAGGAAATATGAAGAAGCGAGTATAATATCAGTTTATTTTTTGGTGCAGTAGTTTCGGTTCGGCTCTGGCTTGATTTATTTATTTCGGGTGCGCAACTGTTCGCAGAATTTTTCAAGTCCTATTATTGAAAGTCCGAAAATGTTTGTCATACAATTTTACATCATACTAATCACTATTCGTAACAAGTCTCTGTTACTAACGATCGTAACTCCGAATTATCCAAATTCATCATGTCAATAAACATAATATTTTAGATAATACTATTTATTTTCATATCCTTTCTCAATATAACTGTTACTTACACTATTATTTATTATCTTTTTTTTATTAGACTGCTGAACAGATTGACATAATAACTAGAAATGGTAAATGGCAGTGTCTTTTTTTTAACAGCCCAGAAAATCTTGCTTGCGTGTAAGATGTTCATAATATAGTCATTAAATATTCGGTTGGTTAATATAAGGCTACTTTCAAGTATATTAACAATTCCGCTCCCATTGTAAGTACTTAGAATTATAACTTGAATCGTTATTAAAAACAGCAGTATGAGTTCAAGTATATTCTTAGTAGTGACATTATGTGTCACAATTTTCTGAACAACACCGTTGGTAGTAATACAAATGAAGGAACATAAAAATTCAGAAGTTAAGAATTCGGAAGAGTGATGATTATGAGTACAAATCGGCAGTACAAGGAAAAATCCGGTAACGAATTTTCTGCGAGCCAATATGGACCCATTTATTTCACACACATGCAAGTTCACAGTAAACACTCACACGACAAAAATACATATACCTACGAGACAGACATTTATGACAAAGTTATACAGGAAATAACTAGAACACAGGATATAATTAACATGAAAAGTACAATAAATTCATAATTATATGTCAAGGAATAGGGAACAAAAGCAATAATAAGAATAATAAAATTTAACAATCAAAAATAATCAACATATAGCAAACCAACCAAAGTTTCATTATAGAGTCGAGTTCAGGTACAGCATGGCGTGATTTATAAATGTGCCCAACCTGTCAACAAATATATCCGCATTCGGAACTGATTGATCAGTCGTCACGGCTTTTATTTGGTACTGCTATGTGATTGATATATATTCTCCTTACTCTTTAATACTCTTTGTGCCGTTGCTATGACATAATTTGTTATTTTATTATTGTCAGAACGTATCGCCAATTCTAGTTAATTAAAACCTATTATGCTAGGTTTTGCCTATTATTTCAATTTAATTAACTAATAATTTTACTAATAATAAGCATGGATCGTTATTTGAGACCAGAAAGATTTGATGTCGATCCAAGTAGCAGCTCCGCGTGTCACGAATGGGAGCACTGGAAGAAAACGTTCGAAAATTTTCTCGTCGCGCAGCAATCACTAGACCAACAAGGGACACCGACCATATCAACCGACGAACTCAAGCTACAGCTTCTCGTCAACCATGTTTCGTCGCAAGTATTTACGTACATAAGCGAGAGTACTACCTATTTTAGTGCTATGGCCATATTAAATAAACTTTATGTAAAACCTAAAAATATTATCTACGCCAGGCACTTACTTGCTACGAGAAAGCAGCGCTCCGATGAAACAGTTGACTCATGTATGCAAGTGTTAAAACAATTGTCGAAAGATTGTCAATTTACAGCTGTTGATGCAGATACGAACAGAAGTGATAATATACGGGACGCCTTTATCTCTGGAATTATTTCTAATAAAATAAGACAACGGCTTTTAGAAAACCTGTCACTCTCGCTCAACGAAGCCTATAATCAGGCACTTGCATTAGAAATGGCTGAAGTCAATTCGCAAAACTTTATTTCTTCTCCTGTCAATGCAATTACGGATGAAAGCAAAGTTCAAACGCCTTCTTCTTACGAGGAAAATACAGTAGCCGCTACATTTCCTAAACGTAAATGCTTCTTCTGTGGAGGACGTGTACATCCTCGTAAAGATTGCCCTGCATCGGATGCAATATGCCAACTATGCGGCAAGAAAGGTCATTATGCTAACGTATGTCGCAGTAGGAACTCTACTAGTGCCGCCGCCGTATTAGAGAAAAGCGAGTATTCTGCATGTATCATCGCAGCCTCACCATCTTCACTAAGAAAATCTACGGTGCCCGCCTTCATCAAAGGTATTCGTGCGGAGGCGCTATTAGACACTGGTAGCTCCATGAGTTTCATTAACGAGGACTTCAGCAAACTTTGTCAATTAAAAAGAAAACCCTGCGAACAAATGATATCTATGGCTTCCTCAAATCATACTTCACAAGTTGCAGGTCAAACTTATCAAACTATTACCATTGGCAATCATACTTACGAAAACATCAATTTGCTTATTGTCAAGAATTTGTGTGCAGATATAATAATTGGTCACGATGTTCTCGAAAAGCATTCCTCATTGGAATTTGATTTTGGGGGACCGAAGGAACCTTTAGTGGTATGCAATGTGACTGAAGCATCTGTACCAGCAGTACCTTTATTCGCTAATGTAACTCCAAACTGCAAGCCAATAGCCGTGAAGTCTCGCAGATACAGTGAAGACGACAAACAGTTCATTAAACAAGAGGTAAATAAGCTCCTAGCAGAAGGTATTATTGAAGAGAGTCGATCACCTTGGCGTGCACAAGTATTAATATCAAACACCGAGAATCATAAGAAACGCCTAGTGATTGATTATTCTCGAACAATTAACCGATATACAGAACTTGACGCATATCCGCTTCCAAACATAGAGGAACTAGTGTCGAATATCTCAAAATATAAAGTCTTTAGCGCTATAGATTTGCAGAGCGCCTACCACCAAGTACCAATCTTACCTGAAGAAAGGCCTTATACTGCGTTCGAAGCTGCTGGAAATTTGTACGAATTTCGACGAATCCCTTTTGGGGTTACGAATGGTGTCTCCAGTTTTCAAAGAACTATTGACTGGGTTATTCGGAAGGAAAAACTTAGAGACACTTACGCTTATCTCGACGATATTACAATATGCGGAAGAACGCAAGAGGAACATGATCAAAATTTAAATAATTTCTTAAAAGCAGCTACGAAATATGGCCTAACATTAAACAAAAACAAATGCAAATTTTCGCAACTCAAGTTAAATATTCTCGGATACAACATATCTAATCACATCATTAAGCCAGACAACGATCGCCTGGAGCCCTTGTTATCGTTCCCTTCACCAAATGACATCTCCTCTCTTAGAAGGGTTCTGGGTATGTTTGCGCATTATTCTAAGTGGATTCCCAACTTTTCTGAACGAATTCAATTCTTGGCAAAAACTAAATCATTTCCACTGACAAGTGAGCAGGTAAAATGTTTCGAAGACCTTAAATCTGACATAGCTACGTCTTCAATTCATGCCATTGATACAAATATCCCGTTCACCGTAGAAACCGATGCTTCAGATCATTCAATAGCGGCCGTATTGTCACAAGCCTCTCGGCCAGTAGCATTTTATTCAAGGACCTTGAATACTAGCGAGCAAAATCACTCGGCCATTGAAAAGGAAGCTTACGCAATTGTAGAATCCGTGAAGAAATGGCGCCACTTTCTTATTGGCCGACCTTTTCAATTAATTACCGATCAAAGATCCGTCTCGTTCATGTTCAATACGAAGCATTCTAGTAAGATTAAAAACGAAAAGATTCAGAGATGGCGCCTTGAACTTTCTCAGTATAAATATGATATTATCTATCGACCAGGCAAAGATAATTTTGCGGCCGATGCTTTAACGCGAGTTTGTGCTTCAACCGAATCTCGAATGGCAAAGTTAACATTTCTTCATGAAGCATTATGTCATCCCGGTGTCACAAGAATGTATCATTGGATAAAAACAAAGAATCTTCCTTATTCTCTTGATGAAGTTCGTAACATGACAGATTCCTGTAGCACTTGCTGTGAAATTAAGCCAAGATATTACAGAAGAGAACCCGACTCTCAGACCAAATTAATTAAAGCTACGTCCCCTTTCGAAAGATTGAGCATGGATTTCAAGGGTCCACTTCCATCTAGTACCAATAACAAATATTTGTTAGTGATCATTGACGAATATTCACGCTTTCCGTTTGCTTTTCCATGTGCTGATATGACGGCAAAAACAGTTATTACACACTTAAATAATTTGTTCATGATTTTCAGCTTCCCTACTTACATCCATTCAGACCGAGGGACATCATTCCTTGCCGGAGAAGTAAAGGAGTATCTTAATGCACGTGGTATAGCCACCAGTCATTCTTCTCCCTATAATCCACGTGGCAACGGACAAGTGGAAAAATTGAATTCTTCTTTATGGAGAACCATACAGCTAGCTACAAAGACAAAAAATATTCGCATAGAGCTTTGGGAGTGCGTTTTGCAACAAGCTCTTCACTCTATACGCTCATTACTCTGTACTGCTACAAACTGTACGCCTCATGAACGCATGTTTGTCCATCCACGAAGATCTACAAATGGAACTTCTATACCCTCGTGGCTCACCACTTCGGGACAAGTTCTTTTGAAAAAGTTTAATCGGGCCAGTAAATACCAAGATCAGGTTGAAGAAGTTGATCTCATTCATTCAAATCCAGATTATTCCCTGATCCGATTCCCAGATGGACGCGAGGCTAACATCTCGAACAAAAACTTGGCACCTACTCCAGAACGAGACTCAAGTCTTGAAAGTTATTCAGCTCTGGATCTTGAAGCAGACTCAACACACGAGTCCCCAACCAATGAGCCAGATCTAGTGATAGAACCCGAGCCAGTATTGGAGTCTCCTGAGCCACAACCGGTTGTCAAAGAAACTGCTGAGGGACCGAGGAGGGCCTCTAGAATCCGGGAACAGCCCAAGTATTTGCAAGACTATTATTGTGAAGATCCTAGGCGGGGAGAATGATATATATTCTCCTTACTCTTTAATACTCTTTGTGCCGTTGCTATGACATAATTTGTTATTTTATTATTGTCAGAACGTATCGCCAATTCTAGTTAATTAAAACCTATTATGCTAGGTTTTGCCTATTATTTCAGTGATTTACTATCTCACTAAAATGCCAAATCCGCGAATGTATCGTTTAGGCATTTTAATGACGATACAGTAAATCACAATACAATACAATACAAATACTCTTTATTGAACACCACATAAAGCATATTGGAAAAGAAATATGTAACACGGGAGACAATAGGCGATCTTATCGCTAAGTAGCAATCTCTTCCAGACAACCTTCGAAAGAAGAGATGGAATAAGAGAGTTACAAAGGCAGGTGGTGAAAACTACAGTAAACATTTAAATTACACACACCACTAACTTACGAAATACTTAAGTGTGCACTTACTATACACAGATAAATATATACTTTTATAATAGAAAGGAAACTTAGTCAGCTACACAAAAGAGAGAAAATAAGATTAAAGCACAAACAAATGGGGGAAAAGAATGGAAAGATTACAAAGGAAGTGATAAATAGTGCTGTTTTAATAAATCTTTAAATATAGGAAGAGATTTAGCACGCCTTAAATCCAAAGGCAAGGAGTTCCACAAGGGGATAGCTTGAGAAGTGAAAGAATTAGCATAATTTTTTGAGGAAGAAGGAGGCACACAGTCAGAAGGAAGTTTTGAGAACATCTAAGCAACGAGAAATAGCTGAACCGCTCTTTGAGGTAGCGAGGAGTTGTAGGGAAGAAAAATAAAAAAGCCGGTCAAGTGCAACCAACTACTACGCAATTGTATGAGAAGATGCTGAAAATCATCACTTTTGGTACATAACCGCCCTGTTTGCTTGCGTTGTTGAACCAGTTACTTTAAACTTATTGACCACAACTTTGATGAAAATGATGCTGGGACATTATACGACGGAATCCATATTCAATCGTAGAAAGGCATCGCACAGTAACGTAACACAGTTTTTTTTTTAAAGTTTTAAACACAATAACCACGTTGCTTTCCTTTGAAACGGTCCATCTTAGTCAAAAATGTACAAAATAGCGTTTAATTTCCCGTCATACCTTGTACCGCACAATTATTAGTTAAAAAAAAACTGTGTCACTATTTGCAAAAACTTATGGCCCACCCTGAACTTATAGGCACGTTTCTTATTAATCACAAATTTGAATGTGTAAATATTGTTGTAGCAGATTTTGCAGTAGGTACAACGACTGAAATTCAATGTATCCCCATGGAGGAGACTCGCTACTTTTTGAAACAAAATCGTCATTTACTTAATATTGTTGCTCGCTCATGTATCTAATCCAAGTGTAAATTATGCTCTTAGGTTATCTAAAGGTTTACCTCGTGCTGCATAACATGATTGATCTCACAAAGCCCGATTATCGATAATCTTTACGTGACTGCAAACAGCTCAAGATATAATTTTAATTATAGTATTATTTTCGCAATTGACTGCTTCAGAGTATGAATACACCGAAGTGAACGATGTTTCCAACTTATATACTTGCTCTTACGTCTCGTATGAGGACCATGAGGCTATGAGCGCGCCGGTCAATTTATGATTGTCGTGTGAAATGAGTGATGATTTAAGCAACTATCAACGGAAATAGTAATATAGACTGTTATGACAGAGTCATTCAGTCTAAATTTTAATGTGTTTATCACTGTTCAGTCGCTGCATGGCTGATATCCTCGTCGTTAACCCAGCGATGTGATACTCTAATGTGCGCAGCGGCTAATCAGCGATGCGACACATTCAAATTGGGACCGAATGGCTTTGTGAATACAGTCTAAATGAATAGTTTCGCTTATCCGCTGACCAGCTAGAGAATAGAGAATCACCCTGCTTTGGAAAATCTTAACGGTTTGACTTAAAAACGTTTCACAAACACATAACAAAGACTAGTTTGACTCTGTAAAGTGTTTTGAAATAGCTAGGCAATATCAATTACCGTGCAATAGAGTCATTCACAGGAAGTGCTTCTTGAACTGATAAAAGCCACTTTAAATGCTCTTGAGAAATTACTGGAAAGCTCACATCCCGAACCGCAGTTTTAGTTTGATGTACCTATTTAGAATTGATTCATCGATTAACTAATACAAATTCGCTATTATCTGCCAAGGAACGCTTTACTTGGACATTGTGAAACCGACCCTTAATATTACGAATAGATTTGCTTATTGCTTCGTTGGTCTTATTTATTAATTGGCAGATTGGGACACATTAGTACATTGTGCATCTAGGGCCGTAAGAAGGGGGTAACTAACGAGAGTCTGTTCTTATCCCCTTACTGCCCGTGATACACACAATGTTTTTCATCACATTTGCGAGGAAATGAAATAAAAATTAGACAAAAAATAGTAGTTTATGCAACGGTTGCATAATGATAGGCCTTAAAACACTAGTGCGGTTTTCATGAAACGAGCCGATAGGCGAGTTTCATAATAAGATCGCACGTGTGTTTTAAGGCCAAATTATGCAGAGTTGCATATCTAACTTTATCTACACACATATTATAAATCCTCCATGATGGGTTCAGAAACAATATTTTCTGACAACAAGTTATTTGTTGCAATCGTGGCTGCATATTTCCGATATCCGGCGGATTTTCACCTCACACACACTCCGAGAAGACTACTTACTATTCATATTTTCAACTAAAATGTAAATTACAAACAACTTTTTCTATTCAATTCAACAACAATTCTACTTTCGTTCAGCAAAACGTCAACATGGCGGCAATTCGATCATCCGTCAAGACCATTTTCTTTTTTAAATCATATACAAACGGATGAAGTCTCTATTCTCACGTCACTCGAGATCAAATATTGTGCAGTTTATATTAAAAAAACATACTGAATTGACGTTTCGTATCAATAACTGTTTTAATATCTATGGATACTAGAATAGAGACCCAATTGAGTTTTGACAGCTGTTCCAAATTTAATCTCATTTCTTTACTAAAAACGATAAAGAAGTCATGTTATTTCTTTATCGCAGCACTGGTTTTTCCTAATTGGTTGTCAAAATGGTGGTCATTTCATACGGTTTTTGATTAATCAATGGAGGTTTTATGATATGGGTGTAGATAAAAGTATATATATAAATTTTATTTCCATTTTACATCGTGAATTACCATCAGGTGGGTGTTCATAAAATGAGCGTACGTTGCGATCAGCGCGGGGCAGCTCCGCCGGCTTGCGGTCGCGCGCAGCTCCGCCGACCTGGCGCACTTAACTGCCCGCGGGAGTTCGAAACCATACAAAATCCACAACTCCCTAGGGACTTATGGATTTTGTATGGTTTATGACTCCCGCTGACGGCGGGGCCCATAGAGGAGTTGAATCGGCTATAGTTGCTCTATACGCATGCGTATAATAACACCCTTTCCGAGCAAGTGTGATGAAAACGAATTTAATAGTAAATATTATTATATTTATCTATGTTCAGTTTCTTATTTATACTGCTCGCATTCTTCCAAGTATTACTAATGTTTTTAAAGGATTTCATTTGCCAATACATATAATAATCTGATGTTAAGATCGCGTTATCGTTTTAGACTTTCTTTGACACTATGACTCGCCTAAAACAGAAAAAAAAAAACTCCAATTCAGCAGCTCAATTAACAAAATTGGTATCGCTTTTACTCGCAAATTAAATCAATTTAGTCGTCAATAATTGTAGTTTTACCGACTATTCATACTTTACTACGTTAGAACGATACTAAATTATATTTCTTGTTAACTTGACGATTAAATGCACTTTATTTACCACTTGAGAACGATATCGCTGATAAAGCAATTCATATAAAATCACAGTTGGACTATCACTCATTCTTGACTCGGTAGAATGATTGTTCATACTATATTGACCATTTTCTCCGTGATGTTGTGCACAAGTAAGTATTCGTAAAAAAAAGTACTTTCTGTAATGGCTTAGTGGTTTCACTGATGGACTGCGAAGCGTGAGGACACGGGTTCTATAGCCGCCAGAGTCAGATACTCGTACATTCATGTAGTTGCTTGGGGTCTGGTAGCTTTTGTGCTTTTGTGTGTTGTTCACGGACCCAAGATGCAGGTTTATTCTAGTTGTGGCAGTTGAGTGTGACGCTATTTATTTAATTATGACAAACGCAGGTGCCAGCATCCATGAACGCGTGGCGTCAAACTATTCGGCTGCCTTACAACGGTTCCCGTTCATAGCGGCCATTTTGTACGGACCAACGGAGTTGACGTTCCGGCAGACGTGCGGAGGGTCCATTCTCACCACCACGGCGATTTTGTCTGCCGCTAGCTGCTTCGACTACCAGGGCAGGTACCTATTTATCTATTCGTATCTACTGGAATCGACATACGATTCTGAGACCCTCGAATTTTCGATACTTGCTTTACCACGTGGCAGTAGCTACCCAAAAACACTGGGTAACTGGGTAAATACCATGGTCATAAAATCACTGATGATATTCTGTTTAATTAAATTTTGTCCTTAACACGTCAATAGTAGATAAAATGTCGAAAGGCTAGGTAACCAAAAGCCCTAGTGCAAAAAATAACAATATATTTTATTTACATTCCGAAGGTGAGAGAACTTTTAGCTAGTTCAATACGTCAGGGTCCAAGGGCCCCCTGAATTTGAGGGCTCCGGCGCACGGCACTGTTTAGCCCTTCGGTAGCTACGCCACTGAAAACGTCAGTCCTGTTAGCATTAATGCCTAGAACTATGGTTTCAGGCCAAATCCGGCGTCCCAGTACAGAGTCCGCGTGGGCTCAGCGCAGCCTAATGCTGGCGGGTCCGTCCACTCCGTACGGCTGATCATCCTGCACCCCATATACGACTACCGGACCAGACAAGCCGACATCGCCGTACTGCGAGTAGCAGCACTGACCTACTCGCCTATCGTGCAACCGGTGGTCATCGCTGGCGTAAACTACAACGTGTCGGACAACGATGCCGTGATTGTGGTGGGATGGGGGCAGAATCAAAGCGTAAGATACTTCTTAACAGTGTTTGGTACTCTTCAAATATATCTCGCTCCATGGGTATGATTCTTTAAAATAACGCTTCGTTCACTGGCGAGCGCAACTTGACCCTTCACTGCGTATAAACTACATGGTTGTGCATTTATTCGACCTTGGTCGTAATTTGATGCAGAGGCATCAAATGTCCGTGGCCAGAGGGCCACGGACATAGGTACCTAACTCCGCACAATGGATATGAGCGCGCAGGTCGAATTATGATTGTCGGATAAAATGAGCGACGAGATTTGTTAGACAATAACAAAGCTGTTCGAGGTGACAGGCTATATGAATAAGAGCGCAGGATATTACATACAGGTTTACTTGAAACGGTTGAAATTACAGTTGAATAGGATATATTTACATATATATATAATATATATATATATATATATATATATATTTATTCAATTTAGGCTTTTACAGTGTCTTAGGCGTCTTTCACTTTAACACGCGGGCACGGTCACGAAATATCAATCATATTATGGCCTTGTATGCAAGTTTTCATGTACGAAACGCACGTGCGCGCCAAGACAAGTCAGCGAGCCCGCCACCGCGCCCGCGCCCGCTAGTTGTACGTGAAAGACGCCTTATGGAGGTCAAGGAATGAATCTACCACCGATTCGAAAAAAACCTGTATTGAGAAGAGGCGGCAAGAAACAAAACAGTACAAATTAAATTTAAGAATGGTTTCTACAGTTTTATACAAATCCAAGTAAGTACCTATTTCACGCAGTAGGTACCCATCGCGACCCAGGGATTGCCGGTGCAGTTCAGAATCAATCCGATTATCCTACTAATATTATAAATGCGAAAAATTGGATGGATGTTTGTTACAGAGATAGATTATAGTCTGGAATAGCACATATAGGTTACTCTTTATCCTGGATTTTTTTAAAGTTCCCGAGGAAATAACTATAACCGAAATCCACGCGAGCGAAGTCGCGGGCAGAAGGTAGTTCGATATGTGTGTGTTATAAGAATGTAGGTGTTGCCGCTTCGGCCGTACGGTGCAGTATGACGTCTCGGAGAGAGGTCGTGACGTTATCGTGTCGCACGTAAGTTGCTGGATGCGTTATACTTAAACTTAGGAAGGTATGTGTCTGTTTTTCCAACATTCAGTTTTGCAGCAATTTCCCTGCGAAAACCTTCGGGACAGTATGAACCTTTTTCCTCATTTACATGCAGCCGAAGTGAGCAGACAAGTGGGCATGGAAGTACCGTAGCGCGAGTATGTAAATGTGTAACGAGGCGCTATCGCGACTCGTACAAAACTCCTTCGACTGACAACTTCTTCTACTGCTTCTTTCAATTTCTTATCCAATTCCAAATTCAAAATTCCAAATTTAGATCGATAGATCGATTCGGACAATTGATCTTCACTAGATAAGAGAGCTCGGCCTAGAAAGGTCTTGGACTTATAAAGAAATAAACCTTTATTTTATTACACACATATTGTAAAATACCTAACTAGGTACTTAGAATCATTATAACAGCAGTTAAAAAGTGCAGTGCGAGTTATAAAGGAAGCACAATTGATTACGTACCCGTTATCCTGCTATAAATAAGGATTCACCAGTCAGGCATTTAATTGTAAGTAGAGTGTCACACAAAGCCTCCAAATCATCTCATTCCATAGCCTTACCTACCCATTTTCATCAGTGTTTATACCATTGTTACAGAGTGCCTCGTATTTTTAATAATAAACTACCCGATACCATCCGTTGTTTTACCTGTCTCCATCCACCCTCACCTGCACCCAACCTGTCTACGTTCCAAATGGGCCACTACACCTGCTCCAGCCGTTGCTACTCGCGTTTCCTGGCGCGCAGTGAGTCATGAAGCAGCACGTTAACACCAACTGCCTTCGAAAACAGTATGCGGGAATTATTTCTGAGAGCGCGAGCAGCAGTGGCAGTGGCTGCATGTAGCAGCATGTAAACACCCACCAGTGGCGAAGCGTCAAAGGTTTCCTAAGGGAAGCCGGAAGAATTAGAACCGTACTTGCGGGTCTGACATTTAGTTAGAGTAACATGGACTTCACTGACAGCTAGCCGTAGCGTTCACCCTTGGTAAAGCCGTCAGGAATCGGCTTATAAGCAGGCTTCGCCACTGACACCCACTGCCTTCGAAACCAGTATGCGGGAATTATTTCCGACAGCGCGAGCAGCAGTAGCAGTGTCTGCATGTAAATGAGTAATAAGGGAATTATTTGCACGATATGTATTATTAAAGTTACAGCAGACAGGTTATAACTTGTTATTTACTTCAGAAAAGTTTGTCAACATTTAGATCGCCTCCTCCTCGTTCCTCCGTTGGCCGGAAGATTTTCTCCGAATTTCATTAAGTAGCTTAGCTTCGTTTACGCTAAAATCATTTGCCAGCACTATTCATTTGCCCTAATTTCAATTACCCGAGTTTGCTATAGTCCTATATATCGAACCATCTGAGGACTAATATTAATCGAACGTGGCCACAAGTAGTCTTGTGGCTCTGGCCACCCCATTAGGGATTTCGGGCGTGATGCTATGTATGTATGTATGTATGTATATATCGAAAGTTGGTAGACGAAACTGATACCAATAAAATACTATTACAGGTGTCAAGCGAGCTACGTGACACCTTGCGCTACGCGATGCTCAACGTTATCAGCCAGTCTTATTGTAAGGCTGTCCTGGGCTACGAGGGGCTGACCGTGACCGAGGACATGGTGTGCACCAGACGGAACGGGGGGGAGTTCTGCGGGGGGGACTACGGCGGCCCCGTAGTACACGCGGCCAATCACGTCCAAGTAGGCGTGGCGTCCTTCAGCTACCACTGCGGTGAGAGGCGGTTTCCGAGCTTAAGTACCAGAGTTTCGTTTTACTCTACTTGGATAGCTAATGCTGCTAGGTAATCAATATGTTTTAGAAAGAAACCTTCTCTGGGAATAAATATTCAAATGGGTATAGTTGTTTTATTTAAACCAGTGTTTTTCACCCTATGTATCGCCCCTTGCTCATATAGGGTCACGGTCGCAACCCTTGCTCAGAGGGTAACAGTTGTAAGCCTGGTTGTTAAAAACCTCGTCGTTGAAACCATTGAAATAATTATACGGTCATTGGACGTCGTCGGATTTTTATTACTTCTAAAGGGGTAACTATCCCAGTAGGTATAATAATAATACAATACAATAATAACGGAAAACTAATGTACGAGCAAAAGCTAATCCTAAAGTATCACATCCCGAACTATTTTACTCAAATTATCATTTGGCAAAAAATCATTAGTCAAAACAGCTTATCGTAATTTTACAGCTAGCAAAAGTATTTTTCGATAAGTAGGGTAGACCGGGGACAATTGAAACATGTCATGATTGAAACAATTCAAATTTCTCGAAAGCCACTGTACCTATTGGTACGATGCAACGTTCGTTACTACGTTTTCAGCGTGTTTGATCTTATCGTCAGTGCAGCGCGAGGCAGCGAGTGATGCAATTGTGTGCAGGACGCTTCAAAGAATTTGACGCCCGAAAGTAAGAATTTCTGATCTTTTGATATCCGCTTTTTCATATTTAAGTCTTGTGATTTTACATGTTTTCTTGTTTTTGGTTTATTATTTGATTATTAAGGAGTGTTTTTATTGCCATTTGCGAACGCTGAAAGTACATTAAAAGCAATGTATTGACCTTGAAATGAAATATGCTACATGGGTACATTTGGAACAACTTGCATGTGGACGATTGAAACGTTTCAACCGTCCTGGTGTTTCAATCGTCCCGGCTTCTTGTTTTTTTTTTAGCTTCAGAATGGTGATGGAAATTTAATTCATTAAAATCGCTTGTCACAGTTAAAATTAATTACTAAATGGTTTTCGCACAATTTTTTTTTTCTTACATATTTGTGTTTATAAGGAAAACTCACTGCACAAAATAAAATACCATTTAAAATCTTATTTATAGATTATTTAGGTAAGTATTTTTATGAGAAATGCAACGGATATTGGTTTGGCCAAATACCAAATACGAGATATCCGGCATGGCCATTGGCCGGATAGCCGGATATCCGGCCGTACACGAGCTATTTCAACGCGTGCGGCGAGCAAGTTTCAACTGTTTACTAATTGTAAGTGAGCTGGGGGGGCCTTTAAGGTTTAGTATTTATTACGTCAGTTGGGAATATTCGAACGTGTACGACATGATGTTATGTGAAGTTTTATATTTAAATAAAAATAAACAGTTTGCATTGTATATCTGACGTCGATTTCGTTTGTTTCTGATGGCTTTTTATTTGTTTTATCCTATTTTTGATCCAAGCTTTTATCTACTATCCGGTAACCGGCCAGATAATGAAAAGACTCACTATCCGGTATCCGGCTAGATAGTAAAATCATGGCCGGATACCGTTTTGTAACCGGAAATCGGTTGCATCTCGAATTAGCATTTTACTTGGTCAGAAAATCGGTGCTTCAATCGCGAAACAAGTAAAAAGTAGATTTTCGTTTTGTATTAAAAAAAAAACTTAAAATCAGAAATAAGCTGCATCGTGTAGTTTTATTCCATTTTGCAACTATGGAAACTAAATGAAATTATAATATTACAACGATTTTAAATAAATAAGATTGAAATAGATATTGTATTTAGTATGGAAACTGAACCATCAGATCTCGCCTTAACTACCTATAATATTTTTCTTTTCCAGATGCCCAGAAAACGTAAACACGTTACAGAACGAAGTTCAAGGAACTTATTTTCGTATCAATTAGCTAAAGGAAGGGCTACATTGATTGGCGCTATCTCTTTTCTGGAGGTGGAGGAGGAGGTCATATTAAAAAAAAAAGTAATATAATATTTTACGGGTAAATAAATTATTATTACTCGTATGAGTAAAAAAAAACTTGAAGTCATAATTGAAACATTGTTATGATTGAAACATGCTTGTTTGTATGAGATATGATTATCTCTTTTTCTCGTCAAAATATGCTAGTCTAGATTTGTTTCATTTAACATATATTTTGATTAAGTATAATACTAATGCTTAGTACAACTTGGATCTAAGAACAATGCAGAAAATAACTTTTTTTTTAATTATTATGTCTAAGATATTGTTTCCGTCATAATTTTTGAAATATTTATCGTTTTGTTAGTAACTTTTCACGATCTCATTTAAATAATTGTGTAGTGTAGATACCTGTTAAATGGAATGTAAATATAAATTTGTTTTGAAAGATATTAGAGTGTTTCAACTAACCCTACCTACTGTTTCAACCGTCCCTAGCATGAGGTTAATTGAACCACATTGCCTGGTCCTTTTCATTAGCTTATAGTAAATTAAAGAATTGAGATAAAACTGCGCAACACATTGTATTTAGGAGCCAGACAACGATAGTTGATATTATGACAATATTGGAACCGTAAGTACAATAGACGCTTCACTACACACTGTTAAAGTAAAATTGGTTCAATTGTCCCCGGTCTACCCTACTTGGTCATATTTCATTTTACCAAGTATTATTTAGTCAAAAACTTAACCTAACTTAAACGCCAGCAGTTAGCCGTCACCCCACTTCGCGGGGTGCCTATTTCCGCTCTAAGAGACGCAAGTTAACCCTTTATTTTGACAAAGTGGAAATGCTTTTAGCGTCGTCACCCCAGCCCCGGGTCAGGGCTTTAATGGGGCGGTATGACGGACTCAACCCAGGGGCATACCGTCTAAAACCACTCCGGCGTTTCCCTCTGGCTGTTAAGTGGGGACGCCATGGGATCGCCGAAGCATGCAACCACGACGCGGCCCCCCAGCTTGCTCCGAAGAGCCACCGCTAAGGAGGAAGGGTAGCAGCGTTCGCCAACACTACCTTTTCCCAGACAGGTAGAACCTAACCTACCAATAATACAATTGTTACGGTTGGCTGTTTCTTAATGTGGGGGGCTTCGCCCCCGAGCCCCCCTTGTAGGGAGTATAATATTAGCCAAAACAAAACGTTTACTTAATAAAATTTGACAAAATACTAGTAACATGATGCCGAATGCTAATTTGACCAAATAAATAAAATTCGAAATGTACCAAAATTTGCTTAAGATTCGTTTGGGAAATGCAACTACTGCAATAAGTTTTCAGGGAAGTGAAATTTGGCGAAACATATTTTGCCCAAAAGGCAGTACACCCTAAAATTTAAATACGAAATGTCAAACTCGATTTTGACAGCTTGGTGCTATTCAAAATCGAGTGTGACGTTACTTATTTTGAAGTTAAGGGAATTAAGTGATCTTTTCCAGCTTACCATTGAGTTATATAAATATACTATTATTAATTTCAAGGTTAGCTGGAAGAGATCCTATAAAGGTTAAGCTTTCCTTGGTACTACATTCGATATGTTATATGCATAACTGTTGTCATTTATGTGCAAAAAAGAGTTTACATACATACATACATTAAATTTAATATACCTACGGCAAAATCCCTATTAAGGTCGGGAATGTTATTTTTATGCTTCCGTGCAAAACAAATCCCTATTTATGGAATAACAAGGAAAACTACAGCAAGATTCATAAATAAACGGTGACATGGTTTGGTTTAGGTATGTTACCTAAAGATAATTAAATAATTAATTGTTACTGAGATGACATTCCATCAATGCTAACATACAATTTATTTTATGCAATTTATATTGAAAAGTTATACCTAAATAGTGATTAAAATATATTCCGTGAAACTTTGTTTTGGTAGAGACCGCGTTTTGATTAAAGAATCACATAGGTTTTTAAAAATCTATGAATCCATTCTTTCTTATCTCTTAATTGGATCCACTCAGTGGATTTTTATAAGCAGACATACATAGAAGTTTTTGTGGAAAATGTCAATTAACTAGGGACTTCCTTCCGATATTAAGAGGAGTGTGAACCTACAGCTTTTCGTATAAAAAGGCGATAACGATTTCCACCCCTTAAATTTTATCCGATGTTCACCAATTTTCTATAGGTTGTCAGTCAGAACAAAATCTAGGTCTATACTCTTTTATATTTTCACTATAATCAATACATTCAGTTTTATTGTGGTTTCAGTATTCTCATACAAAACTAATTTCGGCATTATTTGACTTTCTTGATCTTTAATCAAAATTCAAAAAACGTATAGACCCAGATTTTGTTCTGACTGACAACCTATCAAAAATTGGTCAAAATCGGTTAACATTTAAGGGGTGGAAATCGTTATCGCCTTTTGTATGAAAAGGGTGATTTCTGCCTTTGGTTCACAGCTTTCTTAAATGTATCATTAACGCTTATCAAATACCTATTTCAAAGTGACAGTTCGTAATAGATATGTATTAAGTTCACCAGATAAAATAGAAATTAACGAAAATGCTGATCACTACCCATCGATGTTATATAATGATAGGTAGGTAATATTTAATTTAAGTAATTCATAGACATTTTAAAATTCAAATAAACATCAATTTGAATAAATAAAATTTTATTATATTAATTATTAATTATTTTTTGTGTTT
Organism: Tortricodes alternella; assembly: GCA_947859335.1. Taxonomy (NCBI): domain Eukaryota; kingdom Metazoa; phylum Arthropoda; class Insecta; order Lepidoptera; family Tortricidae; genus Tortricodes; species Tortricodes alternella. Next base: position 9,369,890 of record OX401987.1, on the reverse strand, counting down.
CTTACACAAAAACTTCTTTTCATGCCATTCAATCGATTTCCATACAAATTAAACTGAAACCAAGAGTGCCTTGCAACTAAGGCCTATTTAGGTACATTATTTTTCCAACGGCTGCTTTTGTGCTTTTAAGTATACAAATGCTTCTTAATTATTATATTTCTTAGCTACGAAGATAATCACACATTTAGTACAAAAGATCTTAGATCGACGTACACTTAAATCCGGAGAGCTTTTTACCATGAATTTATTAAATTTTCAAAACACTGTTTTCTAGGCGGCATTTTTACGCGTAATATTGTTTCCATCAACTAATATTCCTGGCGGACTAGATTGTCAAGTTATGTCAACGTCTTATTTATCTGTATCAGAAGCGAAGCGTGAGGGTAAGCCGGTATATATCATTTCTATTTTTAAACATTATAATTGTAATTAAAAAATATATGTAATATGCAATTTTTATTTTAATACAAGAAGTCATTAATAATATTATAGTGTTTGAGTTATAAAAGTATGCGGTTTACCCTCACGACGCGCCACTGATCTGTATAGGATGAAAATCGTTATCTTTCTTAATCGACCTATACGGACTTTATACTGTACTAGCAAACCCGGCGAACTCCGTTTCGCCACCAGATGGCTTCGTTTTATGTAACATTTCGTTTGGTGTAGCTATGTATCAGAGATGGTGCTGTATGTGAAAAAAGATTTGCCCGCTTTTCTGTTGAAATTGTTCCTGAATTTTCTTTGCTATAAACCTCACGGAGCCCGAGACCTTTCCAACGAATGCAAAACCGTGGAAATCGGTTCGTGCGTTCTGGAGTTATAGCGTCAGGAAGGAAAACCCGACTTATTTTTATATAGTAGATAATAGGTATGCAAGTTGCATGTTCATATTATAGTCATAACTGTCATAAGAAAGTACAATTCATCGATAAATTAATATCGTTTGGCAGTCCCCAGGACAATTTTATTCGTGCCACAAAAACGTTTATGTCTGTTTATAAGTAACTGATTTTCCAATCTTTTATAGTCTCAGACCTTCTCATACTGTGGTGTGATCCTCTATCGCGGTCAGCGGCTGATCAGCGGATAAAAAATATATTTAAAAACCGGACAAGTGCGAGTGAAACCCGAGTGGAGAGGGTTCCGTTCCATACATGATTAACTGAAATTTCCTATGTTAATTTAAATACCATAGACTTCTTATAGGTTTTCCTGTAATCTATAGATAAAGAACTATTTTTTGTATTTTTTTTCAAAATTTTAGGCCCGGTAGTTTCGGAGATAAGGGGGGGAATGGTCAATTTTCGCCTATTTTCCTAAATAACTTCCAAAACATTTATTTTAAAATTCCAAAAAAAACATATTTAACATCCTAACAATAAGCCCTCTCATTTGATATGTCACATGATATAGTTTGCGTAACTTTTTTTTTTAATTTTCTAATTTGCCCCCAAAAATGGGCCCCATGATGAAAATTTATTTATTTACGTTACGCATCCCTGTTGCGGTCACCCATTTACATATGTATACCAAATTTCAAATCAATTGGTCCAGTAGTTTTGGAGCAAATTGGCTGTGACAGACGGACAGACAGACAGACAGACAGACAGACAGACAGACACACGAGTGATCCTATAAGGGTTCCTTTTTTCCTTTTGAGGTACGGAACCCTAAAAAACTAAAAAACACGCTTTACTAGCAAACCGAACTACAAAGTAGAAAAATAGATAATATTTTTTAAGTATGACGGAGTATGACGATGCTTGGTATTAAATGTTACAAATATTTCATTGGCAGCTATTTATAAAATTAGAGTCATTATGAAAATATAGTAAACGCTGCGAGCGTTCGCGCTAAGCTGAATGTTAAGCCTGCTCGGTCACCACGATACAGGCTTTGCCTAGTGTGGCATCACAAGTTAATTTTGTCTTTTTTGTAATGTGTTTGGTAAATAAAGTTTTTTTTAATATGAATTGCACCCCACACTTTTTTACTATAATTGAATTATTTGTTAATAACTTAATTTTCATTCTAATCTTATCCCAAATTGATAAGATCATGTAAACTGTGTAAAACATTATAAAGCGCACACAAACTCACACACACACACATATCAAAGTTAACACGTACACGTTATTTATTGTATCTATCCTGACTACACCTCTTGCTGTTTCGCACGTCTACCTCAACCTTGGGTTCACTGAAAATCAGCGTCGTGATGTCCTCGGGCATCTCGACACAAAGCTGAGTAGACGCCATTTTTGCAAACCTCAATTGTTTTTCTATCCTAGTTTAGTTATTAATGTGCTGTCTAGTTGTAAGTTCTTTCTTTTTATATTGTGTTTGCAAAATAAAAGTTTTTCTATTCTATTCTATTCTATTCTATAAGTCATAATTGATTGTTGTAATTTATATTACTGTAACACAAACTCTTCATACATAATTTTTTTTCTACTTTTTAGTTCGGTTTGCTATTTAAGCGTGTTTTTTAGTTTTTTAAAACTATAATTTACACAAAGACTAAAAAAACACGCTCTTGTCAGTAACACACTAAAAAGTACAAAAGACCCTCACCAGTAAGGTATATTGGACTCGTCAAACCAAACTAAATGAGCCCAAACTCGAGGGGTTTACTAGTACTCATTGAAGAGTTCCACTATCCACCTCCTGGCTCCATGGCTAGACCAGCTCGATGGTACCAAATTATTGTATTGACATCCAAATTGCAAATCAAATGAGCCCAAAGTCGAGGGATTTACTAGTAGTCATTGAAGAGTTCCACTATCCACCTCCTAGCTCCATGGCCAGATCAGCTCGATGGTACAAAATTATTTTATTGTCATCCAAATTGCATACACTTGCAATGTTTCTAATATTTACGACAATTGGAAAGTAGGTTAAAATTACGCTGAACGATTCCATTACATATATAACATACAGGTCAAGCTAATAAAAGCGTGTTAAAAAGGCTTACTCAAAGACTATTAAATTTGCAAGACCAAATTGAAAATAGGAAAAAATATATATAGAAAGGTGTTAAAGCTTTAAACCTATCTGACACCTTTAAAAATCTACCAATTGGCTAGATCAAATTAATCAGGTATAAAAAAAAACATAAACGATGTAACAGTCAACTATTTAAACCAGGATAATCTGTATTTTGAGTCTATGAAGAGTACAAAGATATTTTAATTATATACAGGGCGCGCAGGCGCAACGTCTTCAATGTGTCTGCGATGGAAGAGGCGACAACCCTAACTCCCCGGACATAAGTATATAAGACTGGCCGCGCCCTGTACCCCGCAGTTTCCTGTCAGTATGGATATGTTATTGTTTACTCTCACATTATACGCTGCCATTGCTGCAGGTAAGTTCCACAACAGGGCAAATGATTGATATAATTTACTTTGCTATAATCATTTCACTAACCATAAAGAGGCTCGTAAACGGGTAAATTTTTCTTCAATTTATTGCTGCAATTCGGGCTATCCCCAAAACGATTACGTCACTAATGGGGACAAAAAGTTTGAATGTAAACTTTTGAGGATGGCCCGAATTGCAGCAATAAATTGCCGAAAAACTAACCCGTTTATGAGCCCCTTAACGATACGGATTAGCAATGGAAATAGTTTTAAAATAAGTTTATTTCTTTCATTTATTTAATAACCGGTCAAGTTCGAGTAGGACTCGCGTTTAAATAGAGGGTTTTGTAGTATGAATCATCGTATTACCAACATGTATTTAAACTACACTCAAAAAATTACAAAGCCAATTGGAAACATGTTTTAGTTAAAGTGTTTACTAATTAGAAATTAGAAAAATACAAAAAGTTATCGTAAGTACTCGTAGGCTAGAATTTGAACCAGGATTGATATCCTATGTGTAGGTGAGGCGACCGTATTTAACCACTAGACCAATTTTATACGCATTTTCTCTTCACGAATAAAAAAAAATGCAGCTTCCCGTGGGAAATTAAAGACAGCATTGTCGTTTAGCTTTTCCTGTAAACTATGAGAGCGGCGTTATATTGAGTCATTTTTTAGGCTCACTGTTTTGGAGATAAGGGAACGCTCTACTTAATATATTTTCTTTAATATCATTTAGACTGTATATGTACAAGAGCGCAGGGTACTTTCCGGCCATTCTGTCGAGCGCGTGTGCGAAATTACCTGTGCAGAAAAGGATCAGTACCTTTACCATGAGTTGCGCAAACCGCTCTCGCTAGCGTATACCGCTATCTCGCCGCTATCTCGCTATCGCTCGATCCCTTTTACTTGTATCGGCAACAAGCAGCATTTCCGATAGATTACGCTAGCGAGAGCGGTTTGCGCAACTCATGGTAATGGTACAGTATCTAATAGTGTGTGTCTACAGGGCTGCACCTACTTAGCTATCAATAAGTACAATGGAGGATGTTCTCATAAAAGCGATAAATAGTAATTCGCCAGTGGTGGTCTACGGAGATTTTAATGTTTATACTTTGTTACAGTCGGTCGAAAAATACCATTTTGTCTCCCTTTTTAGGGTTCCGTACCCAATGGGTAAAAACGGGACCCTATTACTAAGACTCCGCCGTCCGTCTGTCCCTCTGTCCGTCTCTCCGTCTGTCTCCAGGCTGTATCTCATAAACCGTGATAGTTAGAAAGTTGAAATTTTCACAGATGATGTATTTCTGTTGCCGCTATAACAACAAAAACTAAAAAACAGAATTAAATAAATATTTAAGGGGGCTCCCATACCACAAACGTGATTCTTTTTGCTCATTTTTAAATCCTTTAGACCCTTAGAAATTATTAGATCTTACCTTAGACAGAGAATACAGAAGGTATCAATAAACGGTGCAGTATCTGCAGAGACTGTCGTTAATGGGAGTGCCCCAAGGATCAATTCTTGGTTCTTTCCTATTCCTTGTTTATGTAAATAATCTTCCTTATGGTAAGCCACATATCAGTCGAGCACAGTCATGGTTGCAGACGATACTTCTCTGTTGTTCAAGGTAAATAGCAAAAATACCAAGCTCACTGAAACAAACAATGATCTGTCCATGATTGCTAAATAGTTTGCTGCAAATAATTTATTACTTAATAGGTACTAAGAAGACTTAACTTTCTTTACTAAACTCACAAGATATTAACTGACAAGATATCACTAGTGGCTCCGTGAGCTGTAGACCTCGCGACAAAATACTTCAAAAAACTGAATCTAAAACAAAAACCCTTTGAAAAGTAAGAAATAATGATTGGCCTTGAAAGAAACTTAACTTTGCTGTTGAAAAACTGATATCTCCATACATCGACATAGGTCGATTCAGTTTACCAACTCCGCCAGTAAGTTTGTTATTACAAAAACCTCCATATCTCCGCCATTTTGAGATATTTCGAAAAACTGAATCGATAAAAAGAAATTATACACTTACCGAACCTCCTCACAAAATTTTACGCGAATCAGTTGAGAACTGCGAGCTGCTGGACATACGAAAGCATTTTTGCCCAAGCTGAAACGGAGACGCTTCGCTCGCTCGGTCGAAAATGTGCAGTTTTTGAGTGAAACTGCTATTTTATACTAAGTAAATCAATCCTAGGCTAATTTTGGCAAAATTACATCTAAAATACTGTCTCCGATGGCTTTATTTGCAAGGAAATTGCCGTTTTAGCCAAAACAGCGCCTCTATTCGGGAACTCTAAGTGATGTTGTAGCGACTCGCGAGCGTTATTTCTCTTCCCACTCTTCCGCACGACGATGATGTGTAAGAGCGAGATGCGAGTCTCGCTCTCGGATAACTGCAGTATTACTTAGACGTTCCCGAATAGACGCCCAGGTGCATTTTGTGGTTAGAAACTTGTTTACCAAATAAGATAAGTATGGATGAATCGACTGTAGTGGTGTCGTTCTTTTTTACAGTATGTACACAAAATTGTTCGGAAGAAAAGTTTGCGTGCGCATCAGAGCGGAACCGCTGCCTACCTCTTACATTTGTGTGCGACGGTGACAACGACTGCGGCGACGGCTCAGACGAATCCGAGTGCGGTAAGGGCAGTTTGATGTCGACTAGTTTGCTACTAATCATTTGTTAAGTACCTAAACCCACCTATAGAGATTCGATAGGAAACATTGCAAGTTTCCAAATCCCCATAATATCAATTCTTAAAATGCTGGTACTAATTTGGTTCAAAATTCATTAAAATTCTATTGTCATTTTATTCTCGCTTTTATAAGACGTAACACTGAATGATAACATATTTAAGTGAATAATTGCTATTTGTTATAAAAAAATATGGGATAAAAAGCCTATGTGTTAATCCAGGGTATAAGCTACTTCCATTCCAAATTTCATACAAATCCGTCCAGCCGTTGAAGCATGAAGGAGTAACAAACATCCATCCATCATCACAAATTTTCGCGTTTATAATTTAAGCTTCTGCCCGCAATTTCGTTTGCGTGGAATTCGGTTATAATTCCCTAGGGAACTTTCAAATTTTCTGGGATATAATTTAACAAATAAAAAAACCGACTCCAAAACCCCACTGAAAAGTAAGAAATAATAATTGGCTTTTGTAAGTCATTTACCTAGAAATGGGAGATATATTATTGGTTAAGTGACGACATAAATTAAATATATCGAAGTCGGTGGCAAGTTGGTGGTTGGTGGTTGGTGGTGACTTGTCAAGTAAATGAACACAGTATGAGGGATGTATTGGAAAGTCCATTTATTCCATGTACCTATTACCTTATTAACTTGCCACCGACTTCGATATATTTAATTTATGACGTCACTTAACCAATAATATATCTCCCATTTCTAGGTAAATGACTTACAAAAGCCAGTGCTTATCGTATAAAACACATTTATTACATCAAGCAACAACAGCATAATGCTAATTGCTCATCACCATTTACAAAATGTTGCTATCCAGGGTGCACGGGCATCAATATTTGAGGAGTTCTCCTGGTTCTTCAAACCCAGTTCTATTTTACCACGTGCATTTTCATGACCATAAATTGCTTCACAAACTTATAAAGAAATTTAATCGCCAACTGTGAAATACTTATCATTCAGGAGTTCCGGTGATCATCTATGGTCTTCATAAACAGTTCCACTTCACCAAATAATGCTTTTGGAACGTAACTGCTTGAGTTATTACAGATTATACTAAAATTGCTATATGCGTGCCTATAATATTTGAAGAGTTCCATCGATTCCTCATAGATCCTCTCATCACACCTCGACTTTGACTACAACGGGACCAAACTGGAAGTATACCCTACCGATTAAAAAAAGAATTTTTCAAATCGGTTTATAAATGACGGAGTTCTGAAGTAACAAACATAAAAAAAAAAACAACCGAATTGAGAACCTCCTCCTTTTTTTTTGAAGTCGGTTAAAAAAGAAGCCTATGTGCTATTCCGGACTATAATCTATCTCTTTGCCAAATTTCGTCCAGATCCATGTAGCCGTTCTGGCGTGATTGAGTTACAAACATCCTTCCATCCAAACTTTCGCATTTATATTATACTAGCTTTAGCCCGCGACTTCATTCGCGTGGAATTCGGGAACTTTTAATTTTTTCCGGAATACCTGTTACTTCTAATACCTCCAAGAATATGTGTACAAAGTTTTATGATGATCGGTTCAGTAGTTTTTACTCGAAAGCGTAACAAACAAAGTTACATTCTAGCTTGTTCGCGTGGATTTCGGTTATAGTTATTACCTCGGGAACTTAAAAAAAATTCGGGATAAATAGTATCCTATGTTACTTCTAATACTGCTGAGTTTCTTGCGGCTTCTTTCTTCTCAGCAGATGTCACCTTTCGAAGCGCTGGTAGCTTCAGACATGTAAAAGAGCCCATGTGGCCCACTTGCAAAATAAATATTTTCATTTTCATACCTCCAAGAATATGTGTACAAAGTTTCATGATGATCGGTTCAGTAGTTTTCGCGTGAAAGCGTAACAAACAAACTTACATTCACATTTATAATATTAGTAAGGATACAAGCTGGTGCCCGCGACTTCGTCTGCGTAGAATTATTATTTAAGTACCCTATGTACTTCTCCGAATTCCAATCTATCTCTATACCAAAATTCGTCAAATTTGGTTCAGCGGTGTAGGCGTGAAAAAGTAACAAAGAGTTACTTTCGCATTTATAATATTAAAAAGGATTAGGAAGTAGGGATAGGATAATTATTATAATAGTAGGACGTAGGATATATTCATTGTAACACAGAAGTGCCATCGAGTTACATTTATGTCAAATTCTTAGCTTCAAGTCACCACAGAAAGCTCTTTCCATTGTCTCTTTTTTAAAATAGAACACGAATGAATATATATTTTAGTGCAGATTTTCTCATCCAGGGAGTCCTCGCGCGTGCCCGGAGCACTGGCACGCGTGCGCGTCAGGGCGCTGTGTGCGCCCGTGGTGGGTATGCGACGGCTATAACGACTGCTACGACGACGGCTCGGACGAGCAGCAGTGCGGTGAGGGAAGATACATTCATATTTTTAAAGCATGTTACACTTAAATCTATTTATTAATCTGATTATGTACCTTTATTTACTCCAAAATTAGATATTTTTTGTTATGAAACATATAATGTGAAGACGAAGTATCGCTCCCTGGCACTCGCAGGTCACTGGTTGCTGCGGCATATCGCTTCGTTTTCTCGGATTGAACGATATTTTTCAAATTTAAACTATAAACTCCTCCTCTATTTGATTTTAATTTATCATTTATATAACAATTAATAATGGGAGCCCCGGACTCTGTGCTAGTTTCTTATCTTATGACTAAATAAAGCTACCATATCGCAGCAAAATAATTTGCGATATCGTTTAGGCAATGTCGAATGTAGGCTCAGATGTAGTGTATAAAAATATTTCTGGTACCTAATCGTTGACTTCGAAATTAATTTCAAATAGGACACCAATTCAATTACGCCTGTAGGCCCAACAAAACAAATGACGTATTTCTAACTTGCCCATCTTTTATTAACGCGTTAAATGCTTTCTCGTCCAGGGTCACAGCGTATTTGTCCTGAGCATTGGTTCGCGTGCCGGTCAGGGCGCTGCATCCCTTCTGATTGGATTTGCAACGGCGTAGACAACTGCAATCAAAGTTACAACAAATGTGTGAAATGAGCCAACATTACCGGTTTATCGTCAAGTACAGTAACCTTCTGGACCAAATGCTATGACTTATATTTACTGCACATTTATCGTTTTGGTCACAATAGATAAAGTGTAATCAGCGGGAACCAAATTATGCAAAATGATTCAATATGCGTCAACATTTACGAGTATGCGAGTCAATATGGTCCCCTACATTTTGTACACAATAGTAGAATGTGTCACAAATGGGCCTAATGACATATTTACGGCTAGCGCGAAAGGGAGCGAAGAAGAATCTTAAACGTAGCGAGGGATTCGAGCATTATCGCCCAAGATAAAAATAATTTTGCTGCCGAGGAATACATACTGCTTTTTATTTCACCTATAAGGAAAATGCAAATGAACTAAATAAAACTGGTATACTTTTAAAAGCATTTACTCTTAAAATTATACGACATTTTTTATTATTAACAGTTAATTAAGTACATGTAGGTACTTAAACTTCTAATTATGTTTCTATTGATTCTCAATATGTAATAAGGATGTATCAACGAATCATGAAAGTGAAATCATAATATATTTATATATATATATAAGAGAGTGTTCGTCTGTATGTCCAGACTTTTCTCCATGACCACCCACTGCCACCCACTTGTGGTTGCAGTAAGTAAGGGAGTTTGGTTGCTGTAGGTGGAAGTGGGTGGATGTGGGTGGTAAAAGTTTAAAATAATATTTCTCTGTCCTTTTCTATTTCATGAGAACTCTCCAGACTTCAGATTTCAGATTTCAGATTTTGCTCGAATAGTCTAGAAGGATCTTTAAAGTTCAAGTAGTCAAAAATAAACTAAAAATTTTGAAATTTCGTAGTATAGTCGCTCATCGTCCAGAAAGTTCTCAAACGTTCTAGAACACACTTTTATGTTCCAGAATGATCTAAGAAAACCGAAAACGATCTTCAAATTTTAAAACGATGTAAGATGGTCTGCTATCGACTAGAACATTCTCAATTGTTCTAGAATTTTCTTTAATGTTCAGGAATGATATAGAATACTCGAAAATGATCTTATAATTTTAAAATGATGTAGGATGGTCTGTAACCGTCTAGAATAGTTTTATACGATCTAGAATTTTCTTTAATGTTCCAGAACAATCTGTAAAGTTAAAAATAATCTCAAAATTTAAAAATGATGTCAGATGGTCTGTTATCATCTAGAATACTCACAAACGTTCTAGAATGTTCTTTATTGTTCTAGAATGATCTAGAATAGTCGAAAAGAATCTTAAAATCTCAAACTTTCTAGAACATTCTTAGATGTCTTTCAATAATTTAAAAGATTTTAGAAGAATTCTCAACTAACTGAGATAATCAATATCAATAAATTGAAATTGAAAATTGAAATCATTTATTCCAGACCATTGATTGGTCCATAAATGTGTTCAATATCTATCTTTTTCTAACACATTGGGGTCAATTCGAAAATGTATTTGCTAAATTTAAAAGTAGCTTAGCTTGAAATAAGAAATGTCAAACTCGATTTTGACTGCTTGGTACCGTACAAAATCGAGGTTGAGGTTTCTTATTTTAAGTTTAGGAAATTTTAAATTTAGAAGACACCGTTTCGAATTGGACCCAATTGTACGACTCATATAAGCTCGGGACAGTGCGGAATGGCGTAATTTACATTAGTACGTGATAGTGTAAGAACCTTTCTCCAATATTTCAGATTTTTCCAGAAGGTTTTAAAATATTTAAAATATTTTCCGGAATTTTCTAGAGTAGACTAGGATATTTTACAATTATTAATAAGAACTATGAAAATGAGTGTTGAAGTTGATCCAGAATGTATTACATTGTTCTCAAAATTCCACAAATGATCAAAGAAATTCCATCATAAGAAGCAAGCTCGAGGCAGCCGCGATCATTTGGAACCCTTACGAGTCTACATATGCCTTACTTCTGGAAAAAGTCCAAAAAGCCTTTCTAAGGTTTTTGTACAGAAAAGTATATGGATACTATCCGTTTCTGTATCCAACCAAGTTTTTACTAGGCTCTCTTGGCTTCAACTCTCTGGAAGTAAGGCGAAATTACAGTCTTCTTATTACCTCTTGTAATATTCTTCGGGGTAATGCGGAATGCCCGGATCTTGTGGCGAAACTCGTAAGGCTGTCCGTTCCCTTCGTGCCTAGAACTTTGCTAAGACCACGAAGTTCTTGTCTTCTTGCAGTGCCAAGAGCGCGCACTGTTTCCCACAGGAGCTCACCTAATGTTCGGGCACTGCAAATGCTCAATCTACTTCTGCTATCGGCACCTGATTGTGATGTGTTTTGGAGTCGATGGACGGTTGTGTGCCGTGAATGTCTGAGTTTTTGTGAGGCGATGAATGTATGAATACAAAGTAAAAGTTATGATTATAGTTATAGTTTTTTCTCTTTTGTTTCTTGTTATTTTCTATTTTGTATTTTTCTTTTTTGTGTATTAATTGAATTTTCCAGCGTATTGGTGTAATATTGTAATGCTGTATAAATTATGTTTAAATGAATAAATAAAATCATATCTTCAAACACTGAAAATTATTAATTAAAAATAATTTGTATCGATCTAGAATATTCTAAATACATCTAGATTGTTCAGGAAATCCCTCAATAGAAATTTTGGCACTAGAAATTTCGATTGCTGACAGTATAGGTATAAACGGGAGTCAAAGCTTTTTTGTCAGTCAGATCTCGGTCACGATCATTAAGTGTGCGGTATATTTTAACCCGAGCAACGCCGGGTTTCGCCACTAGTATAATATAAAAGCAAAAGTGTATAAACTTTATAGTAGAGATCTCTAGTACTCATATCAATAGTCTGTACCCAAGACGGCTACCGTGTTCAAGTACGTGTTTTCCGATACTAAAAACCCTACTTAGTACAATATCAGTCTATTAATTTTAATAAGCTTGTTAATCAACTCTTAAAAGAACTAGAGACATTAAAATTGATTAAGTACCTTGATCCCGCTTTTGAAGGATCAAAATGTATTTTTCTGAATAGGTGGAGGGAAAAACACAATTTGCCAAAGTGTGTATCTGAATCAGTGCATGTTGTGGCAGTTTAAATCGGATTTGCGGGAAAATTTATATTAATATTCAGATCAGAAGCAAAATTCTAAACAATATGAAATCAATCCTCTTACACTGCAAGTATGTTAAGCTTATACGCGCTTTAGAAATGACACATACATACATACATATTATCACGCCCGAAATCTCTAATGGGGTGGGCAGAGCCACAAGACTACTTGTGGCCACGTTCGATTAATTAGTCTTAACTTTACAAATGACGATGATTTTTATTAATGTCATGTTCTGTTTTAGCTGGATCTGTAGAAGCAACTTCGACAACAATAAAAAAATTACAAATAAAAAACCGACTTCAATAACCCTTTGAAAAGTAAGAAATAATGCCCTTCGTAAGTAAATTACCTACCTAGAAACGTCAGTTATATTGTTGATTAAGTGATACATTAAATATATCGAAGTCGGTGTCAAGTAAATTAGGTAATCCATTTCTGATTCTGTGATTATTTACTTGACACCGAAGTCGATGTATTTAATGTATCACTTAATCAACAATATACCTGACGTTTCTAGGTAGGTAATTTACTTACGAAGGGCATTATTTCTTACTTTTCAAAGGGTTATTGAAGTCGGTTTTTTATTTGTAATTTTTTTATTATTTCACTTTTTTTAGTAATTAACATATGTGATTTAACGACACACATTTACTACATCAAGTTACAATAGCCTAATGCCAATTGCTCCTCACCCTTTACAAAATGTTGCTATCCAAGATGCAAGGACGTCAATCGTTGAGAAGTTCTCCTGGTTCTTCATCACCGGTTCTATTTTACCACATGAATTCTTATGAGCATAAGTTGCTTCCCAACCTTATACAGAAATCTAATCGCCACCCGTGAAATACTTTTCATTGAAGAGTTCCGGTGGTCACCCCTAGTCTTCATCATCAGTTCCACTTCACCAAATAATGTTTTTCAATCGTAACTGCTTGAGTCATGAAAGAAAATATCAAAAATTTCTATGTGCGTGCCTATAATATTTGAGGAGTTCCTTCGATTCCTCATAGATCCTGACATCAGACCTCAACTTTGATCACAATGGGACCAATTTTAAGAAATACCCTATCGTTTAAAAGAAGAATTATGCAAATCGGTCCAGCCATCTACGAGTAATCGGTGAACATACATATAAAAAATATAATAAAGCAAATATATGCGTCGAATTGAGAATCTCCTCCTTCGGTTTTTTTGAAGTCGGTTAATAACTACATAACTGCAGGTTTTACACCTATATTCTCTAGCATTATATTAAAAACAAGTGACAATATCTTCATCATCATCATCGTAAAATTTTGTTTTAACACCAATTTTTCATGGACGTAATAACCATAAAATTATATTCATAGATGTAAATCCTTTTTAACCGACTTCAAAAAATCCGAAGGAGGAGGTTCTCTATTCGACGCGTTTTTTTTGTTTTTTAACTTTTTAAACTAAAGGAGATCAGTTTATATTGATAATTTATTACTGTTCATGACCAAATAGGAAGTATCTTTTGTTTATAACATTTTTTATAAGTTCTAAAACAAAAAAGTTATATACAAAATAAAAAAATATAAACCGTTTTTTTTTGCTCTCCTGAAAAGTCGGGTTTTGGCTTTTACGCCAAGTGATCCCAGAGGTATCGTTTCTGTTGCCGCTATAACAACAAATACAAAAAAAGAGAATAAAACAGATATTGGAGTGGGCCCCCATACAACAAACGTGATTTTTTTGCTCGTTTTAGCTCGATATTGATAACGGCAACACGTAGACGCTTGAAATATTCACAGAATATTAAGATTATATTCACTTTAAAAATAAATAATTAAATTAAAATAAAATACATATTTTAGGGTCTCCCATACAACAATCGTGATTTGTTTTGCTTGATTTTATAGATAATGGTACGGAACCCTTATTGCGCGAGTCCGACTCACAGTTGGCCGGTATTTACAGTCTGGGTCTGTTGCAGCTACTAACGCTCATAGACGTGCGCGCTCATGTTGGAATTCTTCTGTATTCATGTCCCGAGGAGCTTGGTCTAGGTTGAGTTCTTCCGAGCAGCTCGGAAGAACTTACAAAACGGGAAAACTCAGTGTCGCCGCCGCGCCGGCCGGCCGGGCGTCGTCGGACGGTTGTCACTATAGCTAGGGAGCTGGCTGCTAACATTTTTATATGATTTGTTCGCTTGGCAGACCTGAATTGTTCGATTAATGACAATGTAAAAACCGGACAAGTGCGAGTTAAACTCGCGTGGAGAGGGTTCTGTTCCGTACATGATTATCTGCAATTTACTAGGTTACTTTAAATACCATAGACTTCTTATAGGTTTTCCTGTAATCTATAGGTAAAGAACTATTTTCTGTATTTTTTTCAAAATTTTAGCCTCAGTAGTTTCGGAAATAAGAGGGGGGGGGGAATGGTCAATTTTCGCCTATTTTCCTAAATAACTTCCAAACCATTTTACTTAAAATTCAGAAAAAAATATATTTAAAGTCCTCACAATAAGCCCTTTCATTTGATATGTCACACAATATAGATTGCATAACTTTTTTTTAATTTTCTGATTTACCCCCCAAAAGTGGCCCCCATGTTTAAAATTCATATATTGACGTCACGCGTCCGTGTTGCGGTCACCGACTTACATATTTATACCAAATTTCAGCTCAATCGGTCCAGTAGTTTCAGAGCAAATTGGCTGTGACAGACGGACAGACAGACAGACAGACGCACGAGTGATCCTATAAGGGTTTCGTTTTTTCCTTTTGAGGTACGGAACCCTAAAAACCACAGAAAAATAGTCGTTCGTTCGTTTTCAATTGAGAGCGTTTCAAAAAAAAAAAAACTTTGTACTAAATCATTTGTTCGTGTCTGCCTCTTAGACTGATGGTCAGAAGCATCCTCAAAACAATGAACATCGAAGAGGCAGACGTGCAGGGCTCTGTTTTATAACGGGACATAGTTGCAAAAATGTAAATGAAAAAAGCTATACACCACATCATTTGTTCGTTGTTCTCGTTGCGTCCATTCAATTCATTAGGACTCCCAGAATAGAAAAAAAAAGTCGGCAGACGTCTAGATCGCTGATTTTTTATGTACAATTTTTTAAAGTTGTAATTCAAACACGCAGGGACATACGACTTTCATTTACTGGACCAAATCGATTTGTATTGACATAAACTTCCATCCCTATCAATAAGAAAGACGAACGAATCATATATCAAAATGGCCAGCCAGATATATTTTTGCTATCCTCTTTGCTGTCCATGTCCATGTGTTTTATAAACCCCAAACCCCATAGGCATTTTACTACTGTCCATAATCACACTGAATTTAATTTTCTGTTTTAGGTGGATCTGCAAACGCAACTTCGGCTAAAACTGTAATTTCTACGGGTAAAACAGAACACCTTTCCGCAAAAGTATTCGGACCAATGCATGTTGAGTTAAGGCATCCAAAAAACGTGCCAACATAACCTTTTATTGTCTAGTACAGTACCTCTAAAACCAAATGACTTTCATAAACTTGAGAACTTTAATTGGAACAACATTGATTGTAAAAAAAACGTTGTTATTAAAATATCCCTATCAATTTGGGCGTCGTTCTGACCTGCAAGAAGTTTTCCCGCTGAAGCCGTAAACTTTTTCAGTATATCTATGGATTTCATTATATTAATCATGTAGGACATATTAGGTTAGATAAAGTTTTTATTATAATAAATTCCAAAGGAAAGTAGTTTCAGCGGGAGACAAATTATGCATAATTATTCAATACACGAAAACGCAAAACGTAAATTTCCACTCAAAGCAGTGTGCTGAATGTATTTAGTAGGAAGTATTTGGACCAACCAATGCCTCTTGTGTCAACTGCAATCTGAACTTGCGGAGAAATGACAATTCAGTTCAAAATCATAATAGGGAAGTTGCATATTTTTTTTCATCTTGTATTGGAAAGTGCTGAGTAATAGAAACCGACCTTTGTACGCAAAACATTATAATGTTGGTTATTTTATGACTTATGAAGCTTTGAAAAGTCACTGTTCATACCACTTGCAAAAACACTCAATAAAAAATGGACAACAGCTATGACGTCACAGTTGTCTTTAGACTATAGAAAATGTATGGCGTTTAAGCGAAATCTGCAATTATTTCCGAAAAACCTGTTTTTAGACAAAGTTCATAGAAATAAAACATGACATTTTCATGAGGATGTCCAAAAACTAAAATCAGAACTAAAATCCAATATATACTTTCCACTCATTTTGACCCTTAATAAAATAAAAATTAAAAGTCAAAATGATCTCGTGTTTTCTGTAATATGCTTTTATTTACATTTACTTTCATAATATATAGCTGATCCGTGCGAATTTTCGCACAGTATCATTATCAAATACCGGATAATAATAATAACAATATAATAAAGTGAGAATAAGTAAATGCAAGTATTATTAGTAAAAGATACTTTACTTTTGAGAGATAATACACATTGTAGGTCAGTACCTCCTAGCCTGCAGCCCTCTGTTGACATTAGTCTGCATGTGCAAATAGCCATCACATACATAGTATCTTCTAAGTAGTCTGTGGCCATCACACATGTTAGTTAAACAGACTGACAATAGATGGCGCTTGCAAATCGCGTTGTTTTTTATTTATTTTAACGAAAATGTTAATTTTAATCTATTTGTGTATTTTTGTGACAATGCGACGAACATAAGCTTTAAAATGATGTTTAAATCAGTAATTTTGGTAAAGAATTAACGGAGACATAGAGCGTCTTCAAGAGAATACCTTTTAGAAATAATATGAGTATAATATTATTTCTAAAAGGTATTTTTTTGGAGACGCTCCATATCTCCGTTAATTCTTTACCAGAATTAATGATTTATATGGTCATTTAAACCTCATTTTGATTGTCATGCATCTTCCCCATTCTATCAAATATTAGATATCGCTTCTCTAATACTGCAAGCATGTTAGCTCATAGGCTTTTACTACTGTCAATGATCACAATTAATTGTATGTTCTGTTTTAGCTGGATCAGCAAATGCAACTTCAACTACGACTGAAATTCCTACTGGTAAGACAAAAATCCTTTCCGCATGAATACTAAGACTAATATTTCATTTATTCCATTATTTTCATGCATGCATACATTATAGAAAGGTGCTTGTATCGTAGAAAAGTCAGTACATGGCACCTGGCTATGGCACTACAATATAAACTAAGCCTAAACAATAATTAAAAACGAAAAGATCAAAGGCAAACAGCGAACAGACTTTACACAAGTTGTGTCAATTAGCAATAGTAGGCAACAAATAGCACGCACCCGATTACACTTCCTTGTGGGATAGATGACTTCACAAGTCGAGTTCGTGGCTTTTTGCCTTGAACTTCACCCGTGTGTTTATTGTAAAAGTCTATTTGTACGCATTGATCTCCCGCGATAGTTTCTATTATAAATTAGAGTGCCCCGAATGAGAGCGCAGTCTACAAAATCGCAAAACAATGCCACAAATCAACACTCGACATGAAGGTCAATAAGTACATTAAAAATGAACAGGGAACTCTGTTCACTTCAAATGAGTCAATCAACAACAGATGGGTAGTACTACAAAAAACTTCTGAATGAGGAATTCCACAGCGAAGATCTCCCGAGATCACCACCAGCAGAGGGACCACTCGACTGCATAAGCCCCGCAGAAATAAACATGGCATTAAGGAGGATGGACTATCATAAGGCGCTTGGACCCGACAACATACTCGTACCAGTTGATATATGGAAACTGCTGAAAGATGAGGCAATTCCATAGCTCACAGAGTTATTTGACAAAATTTTATCCCAAGGTAAGATTCCACAGTCGTGGCGCTCGAGTTACCTATGTCCTATATACAAAAACAAAGGTGACGTCTCGCAGTGCAACAATTACAGAGACATAAAACTTACATCCCACACCCTGAAATTGTGGGAGACAGTGATTAGTGCACGACTGTCAATGTTGACCAGCATAACCGAAAATCAATTTGGTTTCACGGCTGACAGAGGAACAACCGACGCCATACAGACAACCCGAGTTTTAATGGGAAAATGCCGCATTAATAAGGAGAACCTCTACATGATATTTATCGACCTGGAGAAGGCATATGATAGGGTCCCAAGGAAGTTAGTATGGCAGGCTCTGCGCGCTCAAAATGTACCTGAAAAATACATCACCATCGTTCAAGATATATACTTAGACACTAAGACCCAGATTAAAAGCCATGCAGGAATCAGTGACCCGTTTCAAGTCAGCGTGGGCATCCACCAGGGATCTGCACTTAGTCCCTTGATCTTCAATCTCACCATGGATTACGTTACTAAAGGTACACAATACAAGATACCATGGTGCATGTTATACGCGGACGACATCATCCTCATCGCGAAGAGTGCAACGGATCTGCAGGAGACGTTCAGCAAATGGGTGAATGAGCTTGAGCGGCACGGTTTACGGGTCAGCCGCTCAAAGACGGAGTACATGAAATGCGACTTCGGTGGCGGTGAGGAGACATGTTGCAATATCAGCATTGATAATACGATGTTACCCCGAGTCACCCACTTTAAGTACCTTGGCTCTGTTCTTACGACCGATGCTCACGTCGACGCAGATGTTAGCCATAGAATCAACACCGCATGGCTGAAGTGGCGATCTCTAACTGGAGTACTCTGTGACACCCGAATGCCAGTAAGAACCAAGGCCAAAATCTACAAGACGGCTGTCCGACCCGCAATGTTGTATGGAGCAGAGTGCTGGACAACAGCAAAAAAGCACGAACAACAACTGCACACAGCTGAAATGAAGATGCTGCGATGGGCGGGCGGTGTAACACGTCTGGACAGAATACGCAATGAGCATGTGAGAGGTTCTTTTAGAGTAGCCCCAATAACGGACAAACTAAAAGAAAGCAGGCTTAGATGGTACGGTCACGTAATGAGAAGAGCTGATAGTTTCTCAATAAAGACAGTCTTAAACATCCCTACAAAACGCCTTGGAAGAGGAAGACCACCCGCTACATGGTGGTCCAGTATAGAGAGGGAGATTAAAGCGCAGAACCTAACTCCTGAGACAACCCAGGACAGAGCATCCTGGCGCCGCTGTACAAGAAGACCCGACCCCAGATAGAACTGGGATTAAGGGATGGAAGAAGAAGTTTAATATAAAAAAAATATCGTGATAGGGAAAAAATATCTTGATGTGCCAACAACTAGCTTCCGGGCAATCCACAAATAACGCCGAAATTGCGGCCTTGACCACTGAAATCAGGTGCTTGCGTGGCGATGTGTCTACGATTCAGTCACAAATATCTCAAGTGTTAAAACTGATGAAATGAATGAATAGTAGTTTATGCAACGGTTGCATAATGATAGGCCTTAAAACACTAGTGCGGTTTTCATTCACACACACTCCGAGAAGACTACTTACTATTCATAATTTCAACTAAAATGTAAATTACAAACAACTTTTTCTATTCAATTCAACAACAATTCTACTTTCGTTCTCAAAACGTCAACATGGCGGCAATTCGATCTTCCGTCAAGACCATTTTTTTTAAAATCATAGACAAACGGATGAAGTCTCTATTCTCACGTCACTCGAGATCAAATATTGTGCAGTTTATATTAAAAAAACATACTGAATTGACGTTTCGTATCAATAACTGTTTTAATATCTATGGATACTAGAATAGAGACCCACTTGAGTTTTGACAGCTGTTCCAAATTTAATCTCATTTCTTTACTAAAAACGATAAAAAAGTCATGTTATTTCTTTATCGCAGCACTGGTTTTTCCTAATTGGTTGTCAAAATGGTGGTCATTTCATACGGTTTTTGATTAACCAATGGAGGTTTTATGATATGGGTGTAGATAAAAGGTTTTACAGAGCACTGTGACTTGACTGGAATAGGCGACAAGAGAGTTCGAGCCTATTGGGGGCGTTATCAATATGCGGCGGTGGTAACACATTGTTTGAGTTTATGTCAAGGCGCTTATAGGTTTACGCTCTCAATTCCACCATCCTCTCCCAGGCGCAAACCCATTGCATTGAAGAAGGCGTCATGATTTGGTCGGTGTAGCCCCTTTGAAAGTGCATCAGCGATCATATCTTCAGTCTTCTTGTAATGCACTGATATTCGTTTGCAGGCGATTTTCTCCCTTATAAACCTTATGCTTTTCAATATGTGTTTGCTACGTGCATGGTACGTCTCGTTACCTGAAAGACGTCTAGCACTTTCGTTATCATAGTACATACAAAGTGGAGTACCTACATTTGAAGGCCTAGATAAGTGGAATCGAATACAATAACTAGTAAATGCGTAATTTCTGAAACTATAATGGGGTGGGTCACACTTTATAACAATATTATATAAATAGGTACATAAATACGAGTATGATTTAAAGATCATTAATATTTGATGTTCTCTTTTCAGCTGCCACTTCCGAAGACACTTTCACACCGACTGAAGAAACGACTGGTAAGAAAACAAATAGAAGAAACCCCATCAAAAACTGTGTCATTTGATAAGGAATTTTTGGATAGACTGAAACACAAAAATGGCGCCGGATTCAAGTGAATAATTCTAATATACTTGCGCCCTTGGCGGGTATGCGATGGAACTAACGACTGCCCCGATGGCGCGGATGAGCAGCTGCAGTAAGGGAAGATACTTATATCGATTACATGCACAGTGCGCAACGGTATATTCAAAGTATGATCCACTTAAATCTACGGATCAGGGGTGCTATATTCTCCAAAAAGGTTTTTTGAAATATAATAATGATATTAAGCCGAAGTATGGCCTCCTAGTACCCGCAGATAGCTGGCTGCTGCAGCATATCGCTTCGCACACTCGGTTGAGCGTTTGTGAAATTTAATCTAACACTTTTAGGTAGATATATCTGGGAGTTGATTTAAACTCAATATTAACACTACAATTTATTACTTAGGGAACGTGCATCACGTCCTACTGGCAAGGCACTACTGGCGGCTTGCATTGCGTAGCTAATGCACATGGAATGGCCGATGTGCATAGCTAAGCATCCCTGTGTCTGGGCCTCGTAAGAGCATTCAAAGATAAAATAAATATACAAAATGAGCCAAAATACCGATTTATCCTCAAGGACGTACAGTCACATTCCGAACCAAACGCTTTGAATTTCTTAAACCTAAGACCATTAATTGAAATTAAAAAAACGATGTAATTAAAATATCCCTCTCAATGTGTTCGTCATTCTGACCTGCAAGAACTTCGGTTATAACTGCTTTCTACTTATAAGAGCCCTGTACGGAGACATTCGATCTTTTCCTGGAACAGTTTTTTTAAGAATTGATTTAGTGGCAACAGTATTTCAATTCACGCGTTCACACCAAGCATGCGATTGCAGGGTCCGGCAATAAAACGGTTCCTGCAAAATGTGTCATCCGATCTTGCGACTACAAATCGGTCCGGTTGTTCGATAAATGCCGGATCCGATTATGTGGCAACAGTATTTCAATACTTGTATTCACACTAGCTCGGTACAAGAACCCTGCCAAAAACCGGATCTGGTGAATCGGACGGGAGCGGGCGCGATCGGGGATGCGCGGATGATGGATAGTGTGTTCACACGGAGTCCGGTTTTTCAGGACCGGAGGATCCTACAAAACTGGGTAGCCATGTGAACACACTATCCAGTTTTACAGGATGCGATAGTTAGTAGATCCGACAAAACTTGATGCCGTGTGAACGATGTGTAAGAAAAACTACTTTCCTCATGAACAACTTATACAAGTAAAAG
This sequence comes from Tortricodes alternella, assembly GCA_947859335.1. NCBI lineage: Eukaryota > Metazoa > Arthropoda > Insecta > Lepidoptera > Tortricidae > Tortricodes > Tortricodes alternella. The sequence goes on along the minus strand of OX401987.1, from coordinate 9,347,868 downwards.
AACAAATAGCTTCAACTCCAAAACTATAATGTTTGGTCTGAGATGAGATTCTTCTTATGTAATGTCCTCTTTTCAGCAGCCTCTTCTGAAGAAACTTTCATAGCGACTGAAACAACTGGTAAGGAAAATGAATGAAATTGAAAAAAAAACCATTAAGAGGAGGGTGAACCTACGGCTGTTCATACAAAAGGCGATAACGATTTCCACCCCTTAAATGTTAACCAATGTTCACCAATTTTTGATAGGTGGTCTGTCTGGTATTTTTTCACTATAATCAATAAATTCAGTTTTATTATGGTTTCAGTATTCTCATACAAAACTAATTTCGGCATTATTTGACTTTATTGATCTTGAATCAATATTCAAAAACGTATAGACTCAAATTTGGTTCTGACTGACATCTTATCAAAAATTGGCCAAAATTGGTTAACATTTAAGAGGAGGAAATCGTTATCGCCTTTTGTATGAAAAGGGTGATTTTTACACGCTTTTTATTAGCTTGACCTGTATGTATGTATGTATGTATGTATGTATGCATGTTATGTATGTAATGGAATCTTTCAGCGTAATTTTAACCTACTTCTAGTTGCGGTAAATATCTGAAGTGTATGCAATTTGGATGACAATACAATAATTTGGTACCATCGAGCTGATCTGACCATGGAGCCAGGAGGTGTATAGTGGAACTCTTCAATTACTACTAGTAACCCCCTCGAGTTTGGGCTCATTTGGTTTGAAATTTGGATGACAATACAATAATTTGGTCCCATCGAGCTTATCTGACCTGGTTTGTCAGCCAGAAGGTGGATAGTGGAACTCTTCAACGACTACTAGTAAACCACTCGAGTTTGGGCTCATTTGGTTCGCAAATCGGATGACAATACAATAATTTGGTTCCATCGAGCTGATCTCACCTGGTTTGTCAGCCAGAAGGTGGATAGTGGAACTCTTCAATTACAACTAGTAAACTCCTCGAGCTCGGGCTTATTTGGATTGCAATTCAGATGACAATACAATAATTTGGTTCCATCGAGCTGATCTGACCTGGTTTGTCAGCCAGGAGGTGGATAGTGGAACTCTTCAATGACTACTAGTAAACCCCTCGAGTTTGGACTCATTTGGTTTGATTTGACGAGTCCAATAGGTATCAATCAATCAAATCATTTATTTGTGTTCATAGGTATTTTTTTACAATTGGTTGTTAATAAATTATAATTAGTTTCACTATAAACTACCCGCAAAAAACTAAATAAAATAATGCCAAACGTTACATTCGCAAATGTCACATGATAAAAAATTCAAATATTAATTAAAACAATTGACAAATTAATGAATAAACACAATAATTAAAAAACATGGTTAAATTAGGCTGAGAATATTTGATTATTATTATTTCATATAAATATTAATGAAAATTGTCCAACAAGAATTCATTTACACTGTAATAAAATTTTTCAATTAACAAACAACTTATTATTCTTTTAAAACTGATTAGATCCAACTTTTTTAATATGTTTGGTAATTTGTTGTAAATGACGCAAGCCATACAAAATATGCTTTTTTAAACAATGCAGGCTTGGATTTTTTCGAGCATTGCGTAGATTTTTACGTCGTCCCTTCCTCTTCCAGTTTTATTTGTGTTTTTGAACAAATTTCTGTTGGTTCTTATAAAAACTGCTACTTCATATATGGCACGATTAATAAATTCAGTGACCTAAAATGCGGCTTACAGCTATCAATCGAGTGCAAGTTGCATATTGCCCTGATACACCTCTTTTGTGCGAGTAAAACTGAATCTCTATTACTCGAATTTCCCCTATATCTTAGTGATGAGGGTATTTTGTTCTTTTTAGTATGTTACTGACCAGAGCTTGTTTTTTAGTCTTTGGGTAAATTATAGTTGTTTAAAAAAACTAAAAAACACGCTACCGAACTAAAAAGTAGAAAATATTTTTTAAGTATGAAGAGTTTGTGTTACAGTAGGTAATAGAAATTCCAACAATCAATTATGACTAATCAATTTGGGATAAGATTAGAATAAAAATTAAGTTATTAACAAATAATTCAATTATAGTAAAAAAGCGTGGGGTGCAATTTACTATATTTTCAAAATGACTCTTATTTTATAAATAGCTACCAATGAAATAATTGTAACATTTAATACCAAGCACCCCACGCTTTACTTTTTAGTTCGGTTTGCTTTTAAAGCGTGTTTTGTAGTTTTTTTTTAAACTATAATTTTTACCTTTGGTTCACAGTCCTCTTAAAATACGTCACTAGTTAAGAAAGTGTTGGGTAGGCTGAAGCACAAAGATGACAGCGGAGCCAAGTGAATCATTTTAATTCTGTAACGTCTTGTAGTGCACGTCGCACAAGCACTCAGGTGAACTGGGGTCATTAGAAAAACCTCCTATTATATGTATAAAGCCTCGGCAAGAATAGTAATTGCTGAAATCATTTAGTTCTTGTCTTTGAGCAATTGTTCTATGTTCAAATAAAACTTGCTTCCATTACTTGTATACGCGCGTTAATCTGAATACAGATAGTTGCATTTTAACCGTGGACTCGTTACATAAAAGCACTCGCCTCACGGTTCGGCCTTCTTACTAATACTTCTTCAGCAATTCAGCTTTGATTCAGTTCTTAGGCAATAAGAATAATGCATTACATCTGTAACAGCGTCACCGCGACCTTGTTCGGAAGAGGAATTCGCGTGCGCATCCGGGCAGCGCGGCTGCATACCGCTTACACATGTGTGTGATGGTACCGACGATTGCGGCGACCTCTCGGACGAATCCAAATGCGGTAAGGGCAGCCCATTTCTTTTCGACTAGATTGCCTAATCTTTTTTTATATGTAACTATTAACTATAGGTAAGGAACTCGGGCATTTAAAATATTCTATATCTCAGCAGTTACCTGTTAGAAGCTTGATTGTTTTTAGATTTTCTAATGTCACGCTTGGAAATTTAAACACATTATACACATTATTACCAACATTTGTTGCTCACATCTCGCCAAATATTGACCAATTAAAAAAATTAGTAAAAACTCGTAATGGCATTTTTAATTGCCTATCCAACGATACCGCACCTGATATTCCGTCAGTTTTATTTTTATTGATGTTCTCTTTTCAGCGGCCACTACCGAAGCAACTTTCATACCGACAAAAAAAACTGGTAAGTAAAAGCATTACGGTTTATAGCTTCCCGAATAACAATAGTAGTTTATGCAACGGTTGCATAATGATAGGCCTTAAAACACTAGTGCGGTTTTATGAAACGAGCTTTTAGCGAGTTTCATAATAAGATCGCACGTGTGTTTTAAGGCCAAATTATGCGGAGTTGCATACATAACTTTATCTACACACATATTATAAATCCTCCATGATGGGTTCAGAAACAATATTTTCTGGCAACAAGTTATTTGTTGCAATGGTGGCTGCATATTTCCGATATCCAGCGCATTTTCACATCACAAACACTCCGAGAAGACTACTATTCATATTTTCAACTAAAATGTAAATTACAAACAACTTTTTCTATTCAATTCAACAACAATTCTACTTTCGTTCAGCAAAACACCAACATAATGGCGCCAATTCGACCCTCCGTCAAGAACATTTCAAAAAAAAAACATAGACAAACGAATGAAGTCGTTGTTTCGTATCAATAACTGTTTTAATATATATGGATACTAGAATAGAGACCCACTTGAGTTTTGACAGCTGTTCCAAATTTAATCTTATTTCTATACTAAAAACGATACGGGAATAACATGGTGGTCATTTCCTATGGTTTTTGATTACACTATGGAGGTTTTATGATATGGGTGTAGATAAAAAAGGTGTAATATCGTTTTCGGTCAAATGCAATACAGTTTAAGAGGACTGTGAACCAACGGCAGAAATCACCCTTTTTATACAAAAGGCGATAACGATTTCCACCCCCTATATATCGTGCTATAATAAACTCAGAAGAGTATCCTGCATTATTGAGTAAACGGTTATTTTGAATACCTACTTCCCGAACGAGAAGTGCATTTTCGAGAAGATTGCCCGCCTATCTACACGCCCATGTTTATTACTCCATCAACAAATCTTGTAATACCTCTACCATGTCCCCCGGCGAAGTTAAACGTTAGATCTCAGGATATTTAAGTACTCTGGACTACTTCGTAACAGAACGGGTTTTAAAATCTATTGTACAAGGCCAAATTTATCTTATCACTTTCACGCACACATGCACGCACTCACACTCACCCACACAAACGCACACACTCATACACATATTTCGCAACAGTCACACGCACAGATATTATCACTCATGCGAGGCGCAGATCTAAGTATAAATAGGTATTGTGTTTAATAATAAAATAATATTTAATGTCATTTAATTAATCTTACAGCTCTATAAATGTTTGCAGTTTGTGCTAGTTATTATTTTAAATGCAAATGTCAAACATTTTGAGGATACCTACCCTATAATAGTAATGTATATTTTGTTTGTAATAAAGTTATTCGGTCACCACGATACAGGCAGAGCCTAGTGTGGGACCACTTAAATAAATGAATGACTAAATAAATGATTTTTAATTTTATATGTTAACCGAATTTGACCAATCTTTGATAGGTTGTCAGTCAGAACAAAATCTTTTTAAATATTGATTAAAGATCAACAAAGTCAAATAATCGCCGAAATTAGTTTTGTATGAGAATACTGAAAATACAATTAAACTGAATTTATTGATTATATTAAAAAAACCAAAACGTATAGACCTAGATTTTGTTCTGACTGACAACCTATCAAAAATTGGTCAACAACGGTTAACATTTCAGGGGTGGAAATCGTTGTCACCTTTTGTATGAAACGCCGTAGTTTCACACTCCTCTTAACCAATGTCGAAAAGAGGACCAGATAAGGAAGTTTTGGATAGACTGAAACACAAAGATGACACCGGATTCAAGTGAATCATTTTAATACAGTTAACAAATTTGGTCCATAAAGCTAAAATAATATGCGATTTGTTGAGGTTTCTAACTAAACTGCCATAGAAAATACGATCTCATAAGCTAATCATGTAATCCTAGCTTTGCACGTATCTATTAGTTCCTCTTTTAGTAACGGGATGATATAATGGACGCACTTTATTGAGATAATAACATAGCTGAAGTACCGAAAACGGATACCACTGGACGAAGTTCGCATTTAATTTTTCGGTTTAGAGGCTCATTGTTAGCCTCACTGTGAGTAAGTATTTACTTATGTTGAATTAGTAGTTTATGCAACGGTCGCATAATGATAGGCCTTAAAACACTAGTGCGGTTTTAATAAGATCGCACGTGTGTTTTAAGGCCAAATTATGCAGAGTTGCATACATAACTTTATCTACACACATATTATAACTCCTCCATGATGTGTTCAGAAACAATATTTCCTGGCAACAAGTTATTTGTTGCAATCGTGGCTGCACTTACGATATCCGGCGCATTTTCACATCACACAGTCACTCCGAGAAGACAACTATTCATATTTTCAACTAAAATGTAAATTACAAACAACTTTTTACAATTTTACTTTCGTTCAGCAAAAAACCAACATAAATGATGAAAGCACTAATGGCGGCAATTCGATCCTCCGTCAAAATCATTTTTTTTTAAATCATAGACAAACGAATGAATTCTCTATTCTCATGTCACTCGAGATCAAATGTCGTGCAGTTTATATTAAAAAACCTACTGAATTGATGTTTTTTATCAATAACTGTTTTAATATCTATGGATACTAGAATAGAGACCCACTTGAGTTTTGACAGCTGTTCCAAATTTAATCTCATTACGATACTAAAATCGATACTGTAATAACATTACAGAACTGGTTTTACCTAATTGGTTGTCATAATGCTGGTCATTTCCTACGGTTTTTGATTACATTATGGAGGTTTTATGATATGGGTGTAGATAAAATATGTTTTACTTTAATATCCAAGGAGTTGTCACGGTAGTTTTAACATCGATGTCTTTACAGCACCGTCCCCATGGTCTACTGCGGAGCGAGCAAGGCCGGTGGTGGTGGCGCTGCCGGGCCCCCTGGCGGCGGACCAGGACGTGCACTTCGCGCTGTCGCTGGTGCCGATGCTGCGCGCGCGCGCCCTGCGCGACAAGCTGGACGCGCAGATCGCCGTGCTGCGCCTCTTTAAGGACCTCGCGCCTCAATAGCGCAGGGACATGCACTGTCGCTATTAGTTTAGTTTAGTTTATTCATTACTCAATATAATATACAATTTAAATTACATGGCGTGTCAAATTAAAAGCAATTACATTGAGATCGTCAAACAAGTAAATATAAGCATTCAAAATAATAAAATTGTTAACAGTTGAAGAAATAATAATACAAATAGGATGTCATATTGGGTATCCTCAAGGGATCGCCATTTCAAAGTAAATCTAAATGTAAAACAACAAAAAACAAATAGGTAACAAAGCAATAGTACATAAAAATGTCAAAATACACTGAAAACCAAAATCAGTAATGTCAAATGAACCAACTTACAACTTAAGGTCGATATACTCATTTACTGAGTATAGTGGATTATCCAATAAAAGGTTTCTCAGCCGGCGCCTAAATGTTTCGTCAGATGATTCAAGCTTAAGATGCTCGTAATAAGTTGGCCCGATAACACGCGGGTTCTTCGGGGACGGGGGACTGTCCTCAAACGCCCAGTATGGCGGGGCTGCTTGCCGAGTTTATCGTGAATACGTGGAAATGAAGGAAGGTTATTCCTCACAAATAATATAATTTCAATCATTGAATTAAATGTTTTTACCTTGTACTAATTAAAATTATTTAATGGCTTTTCGTTTTATTTTTACTTCTTATTGCTTTTTTTATTAAGATTATCACACATATACAAAAAAGTGATAGGCGACAAGTTGAATAAAAAAAAGTCAGAAAAAAGCAAATAGTATCTTGATAGGGAGGCAAACCCGTACCATTCAAGCAGGGTCCACTGCAATTACCTACACTATAACTAAGTTAAAGTTGTGTAGAACATAAACAGAACATACTTCTTTTGAAAACCGTGTAGTTGTCTGTAATGGTCGCTGGTTTCCTGAAATCTTTAATGATATATGATATATATGATATAAACTAATAAATAACCCCTACTTAAAACGGAATAACAAACATCAGGGGGAGGGTAATGATCTATTTTCGTACCTTCGACGATGCCGTTAGCCTAGTTGGTAGTGACCCTGCCTCCGAAGCTAGCGGTCCCGGGTTCGATCCCCGGTAACGGCAAATTTGTGTGATGAGCACGAATGTTTGCTCCTGAGTCTTGGATGTTTTCTATGTATTTAAGTATTTATTTATACATACATACATACATAGCATCACGCCTGAAATCCCTAATAGGGTGGGCAGAACCACAAGACTACTTGTGGCCACGTTCGATTAATTAGTCCTAAGATGGTATGATGAACCGTATGGTGACAGGTGATCAGCCCATCGCCCATACAGATAGTCCACCATGTTGGAAGGGACCCGTCCCTTAGTCGACTTTTACGACATGCCAGGATGATAAGCATCTGCACGCATTCTATGCTATTTCTTCACTCCCAGTGCAGTGCAGTATTTATTTATCTATATAAGTATATAATTATATCGTCGTCTAGTACCCATAACACAAGCCTTTGTAGGGCTTACTTTGGGAATAGATCGATTTGTGTAAAAAGATGTCCCCAGATTTATTATTATTATTATGTATGTGTTTTTCTATCATGAGACTATTGGGGTCCCGGACCTTTGGAAGGCGTACATGGGGCCGAGGCCAACACGCAGAGGCTCTTTAGACAGCTTTAATGTGAATGTGATGTGACACCAACCGGCGATTATCCCTGAGTTCATCTATACAAAAGTGCACGCATGGACAACCACCGGTTATGCATGACTATAGTCTATAGTAAGGAAATGGTTACAAAACTAACTAGATTATGTGGATGAAATGCTGTGGATTGCCTACCTGGGCTATGGAAGTGACTATGGCGTCTGCCTGGTCATCGTCTTTATAAAAACCGATAAAGTGCGAGTCTGACTCGCACGCCGAGGGTCCCGTACTTACCTATGGTAAACAGACAGTACCTTGGTATCATTGGTACCAACAACCGGGTAACCATTTACAACCTACCTTTGAAATGAGACAATAGTAGATAATCTGCTTTTCTTTCTACTACTGCTAAAAGTTGGTAAAAAACGTAAAGGTACAATTAAACCCAACTAGCGAAGTAAAAAGGATATTGGCACCTGTTATGACGCACCCTTAGAATTTTTATATAGCCTAAAACACTTGCACGTTCTTTCCGAATCTTAAGATACCCTATTTATTAAAATCGGTCTATTGGCTTTGAAGCTAAAGTCGAAAATCCGAAAATTTTCACAGAAATCTTGTATCTAGTCTATTAATTGTCATATTATTCCAATTTTTTTTAAATATTTTTGTAATTCATACTATCTTGTCAGCCAGTACTTTGAGCATAACATTTTAGACGAGACAATCACACTTCGATATGGCCGCCGATATGTGGCCTGTTTTTTTTTTGCTAACAGTAAGTCCACAGAAGAGTGGTCGGCTGTCTCGTCGGACTGTGAATGGGCGGATTGGGTAGCTGTTGGTGTAAACTTCTTGATCAACCAACCAAATTAAAAAAAAAAATACAAAACAGTGCAATAATGAAATTTGTATGCAACTTTATTTGCTCTAGAGCAAATAAGGGCTGCTTTGTGCTGAGTTTTTAAGGCCATTATGATGAAATTAAAGCGTAGTAGGAAGAAAAAAAATATTGGATTGTAACTTTCGCAAGCTCCTATCTCTGTGCAGCCGTCGAGTGTGATACGATTTTGTAAAGATTATTCCGTTAAACTAATATTTTCTTCATCACACTTGCTCGGAAAGGCTGTTATTATACGCAGGCTTACAGAGCAGCTGTAGCCTACTTACCTCCCAAGGGCAGTTATGGATTTTGTATGGGTTATAACTCCCGCTGACGGCGGGGCGAGCCGCAGCCGGCGGGGCGCGACCCGCAAGCCGGCGGAGCTGCCCCGCGCTGATCGCAACGTACGCTCAGTTTATGAACACCCACCTGATGCTAATTCACGATGTAAAATGGGAATACAATTAATATATATACTTTTTTGTCTAATTTTTATTTAATTTCCTCGCAAATGTGATGAAAAACATTGTGTGTATCACGGGCAGTAAGGGGATAACATACTCGAGTCATACAAGCCCTCGCCTATCGGCGTCGGGCTTCTAACAGACTCTCGTTAGTTATCCCCTTCTTACGGCCCTAGATGCACAATGTACTATTTTGTGATGTAACTACTTATTTACAGTTTTCGGACTTTTTCCTTTCCTTGTGCTGTAAGAGACTGCTTCTTACCAAATTTCATGATTCTAGGTCAACGGGAAGTACCCTATAGGTTTAAATTCCCTTTGGATTCCCTTGAAAGTATCAAAATATGTGGTATATACGGCCGTATCTTTTGATTGCGTCCGACGGACGGACGGACGGACGGACGGACGGACGGACGGACGGACGGACGGACGGACGGACGGACGGACAGACGGACGGACAGACAGACGGACAGACGGACAGACAGACAGACAGACAGACAGACAGACAGACAGACAAAAGACTAAAACTTAGTTAAATCCTATTAAGGCTTAAACGCATTAGGACTGAAGCAGTGTTTAGACTAAAATGCTTTGCGACAACCATACTTTAGGACTAAAATGCATTCTATCTAAATCTCGTTTTGACTAAAATATTTCTATACGAAAATGCACATTTTGTAAATGTTAACTTATGCTTTAATCAATGCAAAGCTTCTCAAGAAAAAATAAATGTAATAATAATAATCGTTTCACTTGGGTGCCGAAAATATATTTCGATTGAGAAGTACTATTTACTATTATTGCGTACACATACACATAATATCTCACGACTAGTCACGACTATATTCCCAAACGGGGTAGTCAGAGGCAACGTATTAATTCGTCAATGATCGACTTGCTTGCATTGCATGCATTTCGCCAAAAGTATTCAAACCCCAAGTGACAGGGTCGAGCCTGTCGTGTGTTGTGTTTGCAATTGAAGTGTAGGTAAAGCGCGAAATAATCATAATGGCGAATTAGGTACATTGTAGAAAGAGGCGTTATACTGAATAGATCAAATGCGAAGTAGACGAACTAACTATATAGCCTAAATGCCACAAAATAATTAAGTGTAGGCAAGACGCGAAATATGCATAATACGTTTGAGGCAGGCGTAAAACAAAGGCCTACGCTTCTATTATTATTTTAGGCAACGTCTTTATGAACAATTTACCAAAAAATAAGTAAAACATAAATATGTATGCAATCCACAAAGTAGCTCTTTCATATGACTATAACACACAATATAATAAAATAATTTTAACGATTTTTTTTTCTAGAGTGACCTCTTATGTTGTTCCTGATATATATTCTCCTTACTCTTTAATACTCTTTGTGCCGTTGCTATGACATAATTTGTTATTTTATTTATTGTCAGAACGTATCGCCAATTCTAGTTAATTAAAACCTATTATGCTAGGTTTTGCCTATTATTTCAATTTAATTAACTAGATTTTAACTAATAATAAGCATGGATCGTTATTTGAGACCAGAAAGATTTGATGTCGATCCAAGTAGCAGCTCCGCGTGTCACGAATGGGAGTACTGGAAGAAAACGTTCGAAAATTTTCTCGTCGCGCAGCAATCACCAGACCAACAAGGGACACCGACCATATCAACCGACGAACTCAAGCTACAGCTTCTCGTCAACCATGTTTCGTCGCAAGTATTTACGTACATAAGCGAGAGTACTACCTATTTTAGTGCTATGGCCATATTAAATAAACTTTATGTAAAACCTAAAAATATTATCCAAGCCAGGCACTTACTTGCTACGAGAAAGCAGCGCTCCGATGAAACAGTTGACTCATATATGCAAGTGTTAAAACAATTGTCGAAAGATTGTCAATTTACAGCTGTTGATGCAGATACGAACAGAAGTGATAATATACGGGACGCCTTTATCTCTGGAATTATTTCTAATAAAATAAGACAACGGCTTTTAGAAAACCTGTCACTCTCGCTCAACGAAGCCTATAATCAGGCACTTGCATTAGAAATGGCTGAAGTCAATTCGCAAAACTTTATTTCTTCTCCTGTCAATGCAATTACGGATGAAAGCAAAGTTCAAACGCCTTCTTCTTACGAGGAAAATACAGTAGCCGCTACATTTCCTAAACGTAAATGCTTCTTCTGTGGAGGACGTGTACATCCTCGTAAAGATTGCCCTGCATCGGATGCAATATGCCAACTATGCGGCAAGAAAGGTAATTATGCTAGCGTATGTCGCAGTAGGAACTCTACTAGTGCCGCCGCCGTATTAGAGAAAAGCGAGTATTCTGCATGTATCATCGCAGCCTCACCATCTTCACTAAGAAAATCTACGGTGCCCGCCTTCATCAAAGGTATTCGTGCGGAGGCGCTATTAGACACTGGTAGCTCCATGAGTTTCATTAACGAGGACTTCAGCAAACTTTGTCAATTAAAAAGAAAACCCTGCGAACAAATGATATCTATGGCTTCCTCAAATCATACTTCACAAGTTGCAGGTCAAACTTATCAAACTATTACCATTGGCAATCATACTTACGAAAACATCAATTTGCTTATTGTCAAGAATTTGTGTGCAGATATAATAATTGGTCACGATGTTCTCGAAAAGCATTCCTCATTGGAATTTGATTTTGGGGGATCGAAGGAACCTTTAGTGGTATGCAATGTGGCTGAAGCATCTGTACCAGCAGTACCTTTATTCGCTAATGTGACTCCAAACTGCAAGCCAATAGCCGTGAAGTCTCGCAGATACAGTGAAGACGACAAACAGTTCATTAAACAAGAGGTAAATAAGCTCCTAGCAGAAGGTATTATTGAAGAGAGTCGATCACCTTGGCGTGCACAAGTATTAATATCAAACACCGAGAATCATAAGAAACGCCTAGTGATTGATTATTCTCGAACAATTAACCGATATACAGAACTTGACGCATATCCGCTTCCAAACATAGAAGAACTAGTGTCGAATATCTCAAAATATAAAGTCTTTAGCGCTATAAATTTGCAGAGCGCCTACCACCAAGTACCAATCTTACCTGAAGAAAGGCCTTATACTGCGTTCGAAGCTGCTGGAAATTTGTACGAATTTCGACGAATCCCTTTTGGGGTTACGAATGTTGTCTCCAGTTTTCAAAGAACCATTGACTGGGTTATTCGGAAGGAAAAACTTAGAGACACTTACGCTTATCTCGACGATATTACAATATGCGGAAGAACGCAAGAGGAACATGATCAAAATTTAAATAATTTCTTAAAAGCAGCTACGAAATATGGCCTAACATTAAACAAAAACAAATGCAAATTTTCGCAACTCAAGTTAAATATTCTCGGATACAACATATTTAATCACATCATTAAGCCAGACAACGATCGCCTGGAGCCCTTGTTATCGTTCCCTTCACCAAATGACATCTCCTCTCTTAGAAGGGTTCTGGGTATGTTTGCGCATTATTCTAAGTGGATTTCCAACTTTTCTGAACGAATTCAATTCTTGGCAAAAACTAAATCATTTCCACTGACAAGTGAGCAGGTAAAATGTTTCGAAGACCTTAAATCTGACATAGCTAAGTCTTCAATTCATGCCATTGATACAAATATTCCGTTCACCGTAGAAACCGATGCTTCAGATCATTCAATAGCGGCCGTATTGTCACAAGCCTCTCGGCCAGTAGCATTTTATTCAAGGACCTTGAATACTAGCGAGCAAAATCACTCGGCCATTGAAAAGGAACCTTACGCAATTGTAGAATCCGTGAAGAAATGGCGCCACTTTCTTATTGGCCGACCTTTTCAATTAATTACCGATCAAAGATCCGTCTCGTTTATGTTCAATACGAAGCATTCTAGTAAGATTAAAAACGAAAAGATTCAGAGATGGCGCCTTGAACTTTCTCAGTATAAATATGATATTATCTATCGACCAGGCAAAGATAATTTTGCGGCCGATGCTTTAACGCGAGTTTGTGCTTCAACCGAATCTCGAATGGCAAAGTTAACATTTCTGCATGAAGCATTATGTCATCCCGGTGTCACAGGAATGTATCATTGGATAAAAACAAAGAATCTTCCTTATTCTCTTGATGAAGTTCGTAACATGACAGATTCCTGTCGTACTTGCTGTGAAATTAAGCCAAGATATTACAGAAGAGAACCCGACTCTCAGACCAAATTAATTAAAGCTACGTCCCCTTTCGAAAGATTGAGCATGGATTTCAAGGGTCCACTTCCATCTAGTACCAATAACAAATATTTGTTAGTGATCATTGACGAATATTCACGCTTTCCGTTTGCTTTTCCATGTGCTGATATGACGGCAAAAACAGTTATTACACACTTAAATAATTTGTTCATGATTTTCGGCTTCCCTACTTACATCCATTCAGACCGAGGGACATCATTCCTTGCCGGAGAAGTAAAGGAGTATCTTAATGCACGTGGTATAGCCACCAGTCATTCTTCACCCTATAATCCACGTGGCAACGGACAAGTGGAAAAATTGAATTCTACTTTATGGAGAACCATACAGCTAGCTACAAAGACAAAAAATATTCGCATAGAGCTTTGGGAGTGCGTTTTGCAACAAGCTCTTCACTCTATACGCTCATTACTCTGTACTGCTACAAACTGTACGCCTCAAGAACGCATGTTTGTCCATCCACGAAGATCTACAAATGGAACTTCTATACCCTCGTGGCTCATCACTTCAGGACAAGTTCTTTTGAAAAAGTTTAATCGGGCCAGTAAATACCAAGATCAGGTTGAAGAAGTTGATCTGATTCATTCAAGTCCAGATTATTCCCTGATCCGATTCCCAGATGGACGCGAGCCTAACATCTCGAACAAATACTTGGCACCTACTCCAGAACGAGACTCAAGTCTTGAAAGTTATTCAGCTCTGGATCTTGAAGCAGACTCAACACACGAGTCCCCAACCAATGAGCCAGATCTAGTGATAGAACCCGAGCCAGTATTGGAGTCTCCTGAGCCACAACCGGTTGTCAAAGAAACTGCTGAGGGACCGAGGAGGGCCTCTAGAATCCGGAAACAGCCCAAGTATTTGCAAGACTATTATTGTGAAGATCCTAGGCGGGGAGAATGATATATATTCTCCTTACTCTTTAATACTCTTTGTGCCGTTGCTATGACATAATTTGTTATTTTATTTATTGTCAGAACGTATCGCCAATTCTAGTTAATTAAAACCTATTATGCTAGGTTTTGCCTATTATTTCAGTTCCTTTCATATTGTTTGATTATCGATTTATTCCCGTGTGTGTGTATTATCTTGTATCAAATTTCAGTTTTCTACGTGACAGTTTTTGAGAAAAAGATGCTTAAGCGGCGGACGGACTCGCGAGTGATCTTTAATGATTCCTTTTTAGGGTTCCGTACCCAAAGGGTAAAAACGGGACCCTATTACTAAGGCTCCGCTGTCAGCCGTCCGCCGTCCGTCCGTCCGTCTGACACCACGCTGTATCTCTTGAACCGTGATAATTAGATAGTTGAAATTTTCACAGATGATGTATTTCTGTTGCCGCTATAACAACAAATACTAAAAAACAGAACAAAATAAATATTTAAGGGGGCTCCCATACAACAGACGTGATTTTTTTGCCGTTTTTATAGATAATGGTACGGAACCCTTAGTGCGCGAGTCCGACTCGCACTTGGACGGTTTTTTGCTTTTTTAGCTAATAGATAATTATGTTGTAAATGCTAAATTCCCGTACGGTTAAAAACAGGATATGGTTTAAACTGTTGCTGTAGGAAGTCGAGATTATAAATTGTATGCTGAATTATGTTATCATTTATTTGCGAATCGCAGGCATGTATTGTTATCACTGGGTCTCTCTATCCGACATTGCGTAAGCGATAGATATCGGGATATTACAATAGTAATTATTATTTTACTTTTAATACAAATATTTTTAAAGCCTAACCTAAGAATTTAAATTAATAAAGAGAAAAAATATAATAATACTCAAACAGCACGAATGTTAGGAGGCTCCTCACCCTGGACCTTATAGGATGACTTCTTTGTCCGTCTCTCTCTCTGTTTGTGTCAAGACCTTTTTCTCAGGAACGCGTGGTTATCAAGTTGAAATTAATTTCAAACACGGAAAACACGAAGTGCCAACAAAGTACCAATTTGGCGTGTCTAAAATTTTACGGCTACATACAACCAACTTATTAGGAAATAAATAACAGCTTTGTAAATTGTAGACGTGTTTGACTTGTTTGATGTTTGAGAACAGCTTTGCAAGCTCTGTCCGAATAAGTCGGTTGGTTGATATTGGCAATAATTAGTTTATTTCTAACCCTCCCATTTTATCAGGGAATACTCAGGTTTGCAATGTCTTGGAGCTGTGAAAAAATCTACTTTCTAAGTCACCGCAATCAAATGATACGGCCGTTTATGCCACATATTCTGATAATCGCAAGGGAATCAAAACCTATAGAGTACTTCCCGTTGATCTAGAATCATGAAATTTGGCAAAAAGCAATGACTTAAGTATAGCACAACTTGAACACTGAAATCAGGTGCTTGCGTGGCGATGTGTCTACGATTCAGTCACAAATATCTCAAGTGTTAAATCTGATGAAATGAATGAGTGACTACGTTATAGAACGTTTAATTAATTATAAATGAATAGTAGTTTATGCAACGGTTGCATAATGATAGGCCTTAAAACACTAGTGCGGTTTTCATTTCATAATAAGATCGCACGTGTGTTTTAAGGCCAAATTATGCAGAGTTGCATACATAACTTTATCTACACACATATTATAAATCCTCCATGATGGGTTCAGAAACAATATTTTCTGGCAACAAGTTATTTGTTGTAATCGTGGCTGCATATTTCCGATATCCGGCGCATTTTCACATCACACACACTCCGAGAAGACTACTTACTATTCATATTTTCAACTCAAATGTAAATTACAAACAACTTTTTCTATTCAATTCAGCAACAATTCTAATTTGGTTCAGCAAAACGTCAACATGGCGGCAATTCGATCTTCCGTCAAGACCATTTTTTTTTTAAATCATAGACAAACGGATGAAGTCTCTATTCTCACGTCACTCGAGATCAAATATTGTGCAGTTTATATTAAAAAAACATACTGAATTGACGTTTCGTATCAATAACTGTTTTAATATCTATGGACACTAGAATAGAGACCCACTTGAGTTTTGACAGCTGTTCCAAATTTAATTTCATTTCTTTACTAAAAACGATAAAGAAGTCATGTTATTTCTTTATCGCAGCACTGGTTTTTCCTAATTGGTTGTCAAAATGGTGATCATTTCCTACGGTTTTTGATTAACCAATGGAGGTTTTATGATATGGGTGTAGATAAAGGTATTTTTACAGTTTTAGGATTCCTTACCTACAACGTAATTTCTGTTTTTCATAGGTAAGTACCTATGGGACCCTCGGCGCGTGAGTCAGACTCGCACTCGACCGGCTTTTTATTTTTAAAATGTAATAATTTAAAAATATTTTCTGAAATGTAAA
The DNA here is from genome assembly GCA_947859335.1 of Tortricodes alternella. Lineage (NCBI taxonomy): Eukaryota > Metazoa > Arthropoda > Insecta > Lepidoptera > Tortricidae > Tortricodes > Tortricodes alternella. The sequence goes on along the minus strand of OX401987.1, from coordinate 9,331,145 downwards.
GGATAAGAAATGTATTCAATAAAGATGATAATAATAACCGTTTAATTCAGGCAACAAGGCCCATGACATAAATTAATACCTTAAAGACCAACATACATAAGGAAACAAAATAACTTAAAACTAACAAATACACACGGCTTTACTCACGATTTATTGTCAGAAATAGTTGCTCTGACCGCGACCGCACTCAACCCCTGAAGAAGGACTCCATTCGAGTTCGAAACATGTCGGACTATTTCTGACAATAAATCGTGAGTAAAGCCGTGTGTATTTCTAGTTCTCATAATGTCTCACGATAGTTTTAATTTGACTATTTAAAGTAACTCAATAATTCTGCGATGTGTGACGCAATTTCACGGAGTCATGGGCCACCTTTGCTGTCGAACTTATAGTAGCTACCATATCGTAGCAATATAATTGTGAGCGTCAAGTTGGCGTACCCGTGGAACATATCCAGGATCTGATGATTTCAAAAAATAGTGCCTAAATAGTACCGAATTAGTACCGAGTGCAAAAAAATAGTACTTTTGTAATTTCGGAGATATGAGCCCTGTTTAACGGGTACGCTAACTTGACGTCAAGCTGGCTTACCAAGTTTGGATCTCGAGAATGGTGCTGCTCCCAAAAATGCTGTGTATCTCAAAAAATAGTGCACAAATAGTACCCCTGGTTCCCGAAGTCTCAACTTCGTAGCTCTAATAGAAACTGAGATATTTCATACCAAACACGGGTAAAATATTTTGCACCGTCAAGCTGGCGTACCCGACCGAGATCACACAGAAAGCCATTGAATACCTAAGCCAACTATATACCAAAAAATAGTGCCTGAAATAGTACCCTTTTTACGACAAAAGCATAACAGAAAAGCTTCTTCATTGTCATAGTACTGTCACGTACAAAGGTACTTATTTCATTTATATTTATTATTAGTTCTTTCAATCTTTTAAGCGGAATGTAAGTGAAAGTTTTAATTTACTTAACATTTATTACAAAAACCAGATGGGTTGGCATAACGCAGATTATAGCAAATTAGGTTTTATCCTTTTGCGGTACCTTAGTATTAGGAGTTTTTCGGTCCTATAGCTACATCTGCGTACATTTACTCAGCACGTTAAACATGGTTAAAACATAACAGTAACGGCATCTGTTTACTTAAGTTTTCAACATAATTGTTTACTACCCGTTATAAAGTTCCTCTCTGTTTGCGTCTGTACCAAAATGAGTTTGTATGTAGAAGTTGGCTTTCATTTTTTTTTTCAATGTTCCACTTAGCTTTTCTTTTATGTTTTTGTCGTAAAAGGGGTACTATTTCAGGCACTATTTTTTGGTATATAGCTGGCTTAGGAATTCAATGGCTTTCTGTGTGATCTCGGTCGGGTACGCCAGCTTGACGGTGCAAAATATTTTACCCGTGTTTGGTATGAAATATCTTAGTTTCTATTAGAGCTACGAAGTTGACACTTCGGGTGCCAGGGGTACTAAATGGGCACAATTTTTTAAGATATACAGCATTTTTGGGAGCAGCACCATTCTCGAGATCCAAACTTGGTACGCCAGTTTGACGTCAAGTTAGCGTACCCGTTAAACAGGGCTCATATTGTTACGACTCAGATTTGATATGTAGTAATTATCTAAAACTGATCCTAGGTTCCTCTGAGGTGACGTGCCATGAACTTATTTGACAGCTGTCAATCCCAATTTTGCTATTTTTCTTATTCCGAAATGTCTTCTTGTAGCAGCTACTCGAACGTGGCTGATTGTTGGATGATCTGTGACGGCCTTTATAATTGTTTATTTTTCAGAACCACATATTAGTTACTGAATGGAGTGTAATAAATTTCAGCACAATATTTGAGTTGTTTTCAGCGATCGTCGTTGTTTTCTTTATGCAGCGTTTTTTTAACCGCTCAGATTCGTTCCGTTTATGGGCGCTTGGAGTCTATGCTCTATGGCTGACACGTCGCAGAAAGCCAGCCTTGCCTTTTTCTACCGGCGTCGACAAAAGCCTCTGTATACGAAATCCTGAAATACCAAGCTGGTAAGCCTTGATATTCATTAGAGAGCATCCTTGATGCTCACGATCGTTTCTCACTTCTTAAATTTTTGTTTTAGTTGTCCACGCCGAAGATATGAGCGAGCGCTGCTGAAGCTGCGGCCCTTGCCTTTAATAAATACGTTCATCGGGCTCTGCCCACTGTTATACCGAATACCTTTTCACCTCCGATAGGTAAGTTAACGTGCTATCGCTGATTTTATAACCTATTGAGTGCGCGCCGCTACGTGGCCTAGAGCCCGTCACCCCTGTAAGCCAACCTGGAATTGAGCTGCTGTTTTCATTTGGCATACACCCGGCGCACGATGCCTTATACCACGTTACTGGTCTTCTTTGGTCGTTTTTCCTTGCAACATTTGCCATTGCACCATTTCTCTGCACCGCTTGCAACCTTTTTATCAATTTCAGGAGGATCTTCGTGGGGCTAGAAACCCAACGACAACTACTTTGGACGTCGATTACGTCCCCTGCCATTAGACCGCCTGCTTAGTGGGATCTCACTGCAGGCTCGAGCACCGTGGAATAGTTGTTTCGACCCAGAGACGGGACGGCTATTAAGTAATAACGCTCCGCTCCGCTGGTACTGTACCTCATTTACTATTAATTTCAATATTGCCGCTAGAGGCGGCTGGCGCCCTTTGGAAAAGATAAATATAACGGAAATGCTCACCTTCAGTCGCCCACATAACCCACAAGTGTAAAACTGAGCTAGCTGTGGAGTCTATTAAGTTTCTAAAAAGGTGAAAGCAAAATTAAATAACCAGTTATCTAACTACTACATTGTTTATCTACACCCATATCATAAAACCTCCATTGGTTAATCAAAAACGGTAGGAAATGACCACCATTTTGACAACCAATTAGGAAAAACCAGTGCTGCGATAAAGAAATAACATGACTTCTTTATCGTTTTTAGTAAAGAAATGAGATTAAATTTGGAACAGCTATCAAAACTCAAGTGGGTCTCCATTCTAGTATCCATAGATATTAAAACAGTTATTGATACGAAACGTCAATTCAGTATGTTTTTTTTATATAAACTACACAATATTTGATCTCGAGTGACGTGAGAATAGAGACTTCATCCGTTTGTCTATGATTTAAAAAAAATGGTCTTGACGGAGGATCGCCATGTTGGTGTTTTGCTGAACGAAAGTAGAATTGTTTTTGAATTGAATAGAAAAAGTTGTTTGTAATTTACATTTTAGTTGAAAATATGAATAGTAAGTAGTCTTCTCGGAGTGTGTGTGATGTGAAAATGCGCCGGATATCAGAAATATGCAGCCACGATTGCAACAAATAACTTGTTGCCAGAAAATATTGTTTCTGAACCCATCATGGAGGATTTATAATATGTGTGTAGATAAAGTTATGTATGCAACTCTGAATAATTTGGCCTTCAAAACACACGTGCGATCTTATTATGAAACTCGCCTATCGGCTCGTTTCATGAAAACCGCACTAGTGTTTTAATGCCTATCATTATGCAACCGTTGCATAAACTTAGTAGTTTATGCAACGGTTTCATTTTGAACGCCACCCAACCCCGAGAATCCAACTTGTAACAATATCTCCGAAATTACGAAGGTACTATTTTTATGAACTCTGTACTAATTCGGTACTATTTAGGCACTATTTTTTGGAATCATCAGATCCTGGATATCTTCCATGGGTACGCCAACTTGACGCTCACATATAATTACCGATATCGCATATCGTTTAGACAATGTCGAATACAGGCACTGTATTCTGTTCTGCGGCATAGTGATGCTGCGCTAAAATGACAAATCGCCATACAATATATATACGTGTACTTGCTTCCACCCGCGACTTCGTCCGCGTGGACACCCTAATCACCTAGCGATAGGAAATATACTTTACGACCTTAAAAATAAATAAATAAATAAATAAATAATTAAATAAATAAATAAATAATAATAATAATAATAATAATAATAAATACATAAATAAATAAATAAATAGATAAATAGATTAATAGATAAATAGATAAATAGAGAAATAGACAAATAGATACATTAATTAATTAATTAATTAATTAATTAATTAATTAATAAACTAGTGGCTCCGTGAGCTGCAGACCTCGCGACAAAAGACTTCAAAAAACTGAATCTAAAACAAAAACCCTTTGAAAAGTAAGAAATAGTTAACTTTGCCGTTGAAAAACTGATATCTCCATACATCGACATAGATCAAGTCAGTTTACCAACACCGCCAGTATGTTTGTAATTGCACAAATCTTCATATCTCCGCCATTTTGAAATATTTCGTAATTTTGAAACGACAAAAAAAATATACAATTACCGAACCTAACAAAAATTCATGAGAATTGGTTGAGTAGACGAGAACAAATGGACATCCGCTGGACATACGAAAGCATTTTTGCCCAAGCTGAAACGGAGACGCTTCGCTCGCTCGGTCGATAAATAAATAAATAATTATACTTCCGTAGGTTTTTCAATATATCTATGGATAATACATATGTGGTTTAAGTAATCCAGATATTTCAGAAAAAGTGCGATAAAGTAAAAACTGTATGCCAATATGTACTTATGATATCAATAGCATTGGCCACTGATATTTGAACTTGTCATTGAATTGTCATATATATCCTGAACCCAGTACCTTCGTTTCTTTCGTATGGATATTAATAGTATTTCCTGTATGATATCGCAAAATAATTAACTAGCTTTCCTAAGCACAAGACTACTCATTGCGACGGCTATCAATAGAGATCAGCGCCTCTATTCGGGAACGCTAAGTGATCTTGTAGCGACTCGCGAGTGAGATTTCTCATCTCACTCTTCCGCACGACGCGTAATGCGTAAGAGCGAGATGCAAGTCTCACTCGCGGGTCGCTGCAGTATCACTTAGACGTTCCCGAATAGACGCCCTGGTGAATGACTTTGTAGATCAGCCGCCGCAGCTGCAGTAGGCGGACATACTTGTGTAAATACGACGTTCGTTGAACGAATCCGTTTAAAGAGTCCTGCGGCCACTGCAGTAGGTGGTCAGACTAACGTGAAGACGACGTTCGCTGGCCGCAGTAGTTTGAAACAAGTTCGTTAATCGCATTAGGTGAACGACTCAGTGTAATTGTCGCTTAAGAAACAAAGTCATACATCATACATTAAAGAAAATAAAATTCACTAATACATCATACATTGTTTATTTTTATTAAAATTTCTAATACTTAACTGAAACAATTTGGACTTTTAGACAATGGGGATGATGCCTGGGTAAAAAAAAATTCTAATTAGTCCTTCAGTTAGATTATCAAAAATATTGAACACGTATTTTTGCTTTATCAAATCAATCAAAATTGACAAAGATAACGCGCATCAAAGTTCGGGATTGTGCCGAGGCGTGACGTCACGCGGATCTTCAACGCAATATACAGCACTATGTAACACAAAAGTTCTGTATACCAGCATTTTCACAGTACACCGTGAACGCATTAGCTGTATATGCTATCTGTATAACAGAGTAGACAGCGCATCCTCAGCGGATATAACTCTAATGTGGGCAAAAATTACTTGAATTATAACAACATTATATTAGCATTTATGTGTGTGATTAACAAGCCACATGTTACTTATGAAATAGTGTTATTTGCTGACGACACTTCACTTATATTTAAAGTGGACAGGAAACTGGACAACTACGATAGCATTAATGACGCCCTGTCTACCATTGTTGACTGGTTTATAGTTAACAATCTACTTTTAAATGTGAAGAAAACCAGGATTAAACTTAAAAACGAGATACTAGAATTTGACGATAAAACAGTGTTTCTAGGTGCTACTCTGGATACAAAACTGCAATGGAATGCGCATATATCGACCCTTGCAGGAAACCTTAGTTCAGCGGCTTATGCGGTGAAACGCATCCGACAGTTTACCGACGTCGAGACGACCGGAGTGGTTTATTATAGTTATTTCCATAGTGTTATGTCTTATGGTATATTATTGTGGGGAAAAGCGGCTGATATCCAGACTATCTTTGTGCTACAAAAGCGGGCTGTACGTTCTATATACAAACTAGGGTCTCATGTCTCGCTCAAAGATAAATTTAAGGATATAAATATTCTCACCGTTGCTTCGCAATATATTTTTGAAAATGTCGTGTATGTCCACAAAAATATATACGAGTTCAAACGAAACAGGGACATTCACAATTTTAACACTAGGAATAAGGATAAACTTTTAGTTCCGCGTTACCGTCTCCGTAAAGTGAGCACGTCATTCGTGGGGAACTGTATACGCTTGTACAATAAGATACTTTTTTTTTTTAACGGAGTGGAAATGCTTTACGCATACCAGACGGTCTCCCAAGGGGGAGCATACCCACTAAAACCACTCCAGCGTTACCCTCTCTGCCGTTTTCGGGGGCGCCTTGGGATCCCGATGATTCGACCAAAACGCTCAGCTCAGCTAAATGCTGTGGCTCAGAACCGCAGCGCTGATTTTCAGCTGGACCCGGAATTAATGAAAAGTAAATGGCAAACAGTGGTAACAATTTAAAAATGTTAAACAAATTTACAAGATCGTGAACAAAACAAAATAATTTATAAATTAACAATGATTAAAAGCTATGTGCGTGTGTGCTGAAATTGTTTGCTATAAAAAGTAAAAGTAAATAAATAAAAGCGATTATCAGAAGAAGCAGAAAAACATTATTCCATACATAAATTTAAATGGCCCGACAAAGTATACATTATAATAAGTGTTTTATGTCACCGTTACATTGCAGTACCAGAATTGTTTCTTTTAACTTCTTCTTGAAAAGATTTACAGTTTTACAGCGTGAGCATGTCATGCTCGCTCCAAGGTCTTTGCTTAGGGTTAGGTCTTCCCTAAAACATGGTTGAGGGAGACGATGGCTGAGATACGCGTCATACTCGTGAACGGGTGCTGTCTGTGGGGTCCGGACGGTTCATGCTCGCAAGGACTATTTAAATTGGTTAGTGTTTAATTTATTAGTTTTGTGCGATATCTGAACCTGACTAGAGAGACTTCATAGTGTTCTCTATACTACATTTGATAGTTTTCATATTCGTATATTTGTATTATTAGGACATGAAATGTTAAATTTCAAATTGTTTCTTTTTGATATTTGGAGACCTTCCATCTCCATGTTTATAATTGACCGTGGAGGCTGTCTACGTCTCCATTTAACCTAGATTATTCGATTTAGATGTTTCTTTGTTTACAATTTTTATTTTTATTATTATGACCCTTAGAGGCTTTATACCTACATCTCTAAGTCACTTAACTTGTCCAGACGCGGAGACTATACATCTCACTTATTACATCTTTTAATATAATTTATTTGTACCCATTAGGTTTATTTGATGCACTTTTGTGTTAGTCTATAGATAAAATTGTCAAAGTTGAAAAAAAACTTACTGCTGAGTTTCTTGCGGCGTTTCTTCTCAGCAGATGTCACCTTTCGAAACGTTGGTAGATTCAAACATGTGAAAGAGCCCATGTGGCCTACTTACAAAATAAATATTTTCATTTTCATTTTCTTATTATACAGCAATAAAGACTAATGTGTGATTTTAAATAGTTGAAAATTACACTGTGAGCGAAGTTGTCGAATATAATAACTTTATTATTAAAGAACTGTCATGCAGTTTATCTAAACAGGTTCTAAAGTGTGCATGCGTCATTGTGAAAAATTCAACACTTCTAGTTTCAGGTAGTAAAACTTGGATTTCTTCCCATTATGATTTAAATCTTATTGAGGAGGTAACTTTACAATGAAAATACTATACATATTTAGTTAAAAATTTTCAGGCGTTCTCATAATACCACATAAATACTAAAAAAATTAACATAAAATGTAATGTAAACAAAAAAACAAATTTTACAATAACAGATAGGTAGTCACGTACTAAATATGGCGGATAGGCAAGTGAACAGTTTTAATCTTAATTGAATGCTAAGGGCTGTACGACTGTTCACTTGTGGCCTTTAATTCAGCATTGAGCAAAATAGTTAAGCATTTGTGATAAACAAATTAGCTATGGATCGATGTGAAGAGTAGTTTTATAATTTTCTATTTTTAATTTGTATTTTTATATATATTTTTTAAGTATTCTCTATTAATTTTATGACGCATTCCACCCCTTCTTTCTTTAGCTCTCCACATTTTTGAAAACAACACTAAATAGCTACACCAATGAACTGTCAGATATGGCGTCGTGTAGAAATATTCATTTCATGATTACATATAATTCGACCAACAGATTAAATACCCACTTAAGTTCAATTATTCAGCCCAAGACAAAATCCAAGGGTAAAAGTGAACTTATTTATAGCAGCTCGTTGTTATGTAACTGCATAAAAGTTCACTTTAATTTCTTCTTGGCCTAGATAAATGCTGTTATACGATAAAAATTATCACCTGACTAATAGCGTAAAAGTTCATCTGAATGCAGCATAAAGCATTGAATTTTGTTAATTAACTTCACAAAGTATCTGCTTCCATTATAGTAGTTTATATGTTCTCTCTTAAAACGCAACTGTTTTAAAGTACACGCGTGAACTTTTATTCAGAAAACTGCATTATTTGTGTTCACAAACATACGCTCTTTGCAGCTGATAGAGCACAACACTACTAAGTGCTGAATAAAGTGACATCAGTGGCATGTGTGTGGTGCTTTATAGAATCACGGTACAGAATGTAAATGTTATAATATTACAATTGACTGAATTAGATTTAAGTACATAAAATATTCGTATGCCAAAATGGCTCATCATGGCTGATGTAAATTTAAAACTATATTGTCACCGTATTACTACCTGTGATGACGAAATAGAGATTTTATTTATTTATTATTATTATTAGAAAACAGCGTTATACTGAGCCACGTTTTTTTCTATACAGCTGTTGCAGCCCGAGTGAACTCTAATAAGTCGTTATAAATGCTTAGATTGACGATGTGGCCTCATGTTAACATTTATAATGCAGTTTTGTGCTACTTGAGTATATTTTGTTTAAATGACAAAAGAAAAAAAATATGTGTTCAATATTTATTGATAATGTAAATGAAGGACTAATTAGAATTTTTCAGTCATAAGGCCCATTATAATTGGTTCTTTTTCGGCGATGTCCTCTTGGCATATTGGCTAGTCGGTATAAGAAGAAACTGATTAATCATTGATCACTTTGACTATACTTGCTTGGGATTGATGAGAGCTAGTAGTCATGTAATCATCATCATCATCATCGTGTCATATGTCATCTGTTATTGTGTAGTGTTATTAATTATAAAAAAGTATTAAGTTCGTTCGCGTGAGGCTAGATGGCGTTAGCTGTATTATAAAACGCGCAAGCACAACGAATTTCCTCGAAGATAAGACCCTGACAGATCGAACTCTAGACCCAAAAAACCCTAACAAACAAAACCGGACAAGTGCGATTTAAACCCGCGTGGAGAGGGTTCCGTTCCATACATGATTATCTGAAATTTCCCATGTTACTTTAAGTACCATAGACTTCTTTAGGTTTTATAGGTAAATAACTATTTTTTGTATTTATTTCAAAATTTTAGGCCTGGTAGTTTCGGAGATAAGGCGGGGGGGGGGGGATGGTCAATTTTCGCCTATATTCCTAAATAACTTCTAAACCATTTATCTTAAAATTAAAAATATATATATTTAAGATCCTCACAATAAGTTCTTTCATTTGATGTGTCACATGATATTGGTTGCGTAACTTATTTTTATAATTTTATAATTTACCCCCCAAAAGTGGCCCCCATGTTTAAAATTAATTTATTAACGTTACGCATCCGTGTTGCGGTTACCGATTTACATATATATACCAAATTTCAAATCAATCGGTCCAGTAGTTTCGAAGCAAATTGGCTGTGACAGACGGACAGACAGACAGACAGACAGACAGACACACGAGTGATCCTATAAGGGTTCCTTTTTTCCTTTTGAGGTACGGAACCCTAACAACTAGCCCTAAGTAGATTTGCGTCAAAATAGTTAGAGCCGTTTGCGAGATCATCGTAGCATACAATAATTGCTCGTTTACTAGTAACTATTATTCTGTTTTAGCTGGATCAGCAAACGCAACTTCGACTACGACTGAAATTTCTACCGGTAAGACAAAAATTCTTTCTGCATGCATATTAATACTAATACTATACAGATACAACAAATACAATTACCAATATCCTAATTTAACAACTTCACTTCCTTAGATTAAAAAAAAAAATTAAATAATGTTTTATTCTTAAATAATGCTTTTTTTATTTTCAGCTGCCTCTTCTAAAGCAACTAGCCTAACTGAAATTATTGGTAAGAAAAATGTAAATATACTTACACTGCTCTCGTTGAGTAACCGCGTCCGCAGACTGCTCGAAGCATGATGCTCACCCTGTAAATTGTATTATAATCATTAATTTCACATAAATGACAACAATAAAATTCTGCATTATGACATAAACAGTGTACAAAGGCGAGCTTATCCCTAATGGGATCTCTTTCAGCTAACTTTGGAGCTAACGAGCGAAGACAATGCGTGGATAGCCAAAAATTACAAACAGCCAAAAAAAACAAAAACAAACAAATAATAATAAAATAAATAAACAATATAAACAAGTGCTATACATCAATATATAAATATATATTTTAAAATTACCTCAATATTAATTAAAATAAAAAGTTGAAGAAGAACAGCTATTTCAAATTCCAGAAATCAGGACTGCATCTAGCCACATCTTACTCAGTCCCTTTTTAAACGAGACAACGGGAGGACACTCTCTCAAGGCCAAAGGAAGCTTGTTCCACAATTTAGCAGAGTGCACCGTGAAATATTTGGCATAAGTATATGCGCGCAATAGCACGGGATAGCAAGAGAAAGATTGGTGCCAGATCGTAGACGATGACAACTACCAGCTACCAAATAGCTAAATCTTGCAGAGAGGTAGGGGGAGAAGAAGGAAGAAAAAGGACATTAAAGAGAAGAGGCAGTACATGTACATACGCTACGACGGCGGATAGGGAACCAATTAAGCTGCGCACGACAGTGGGATACATGGTCGTACTTGCGCAGGGCCAAATACATATTTGATGCACACATTTTGAAGATGCTAAAATTAAATAACACACAAATATGAAATAAAACAAACTTTACTTATATAAAGACAGTTTTCCAGCAGCGTTGATAACATATTTTGTTTAATAAATGTTTTACCACGAAATCTTTATTGCAATTGTTTCAGCAATTAACCGGGTTAAAAAGTATCATTTTGGGGGATATATTCGATTTTGCGAGTATTTGCCTTATATATCTTCGAGGATCGAAGTTCTGGAATATAGCATCTACAATTTCCAGTTCCACAACATATTACAATATTTTTAAACATACATTTTAATTGAAGCATTTGGACAATTTTGCGAGAATTTCGAATTATAGAAAGTAGTGGAACTTTTGAGAGCATTCTGAAATATTCTAGATTTTTTCTAGATTTTTTTTAAAATTTTGGACACAAATACGACGTATTCTTAATTGATGCAATTATATACCAGGTCTCTTTCCCTGGGCTTAGTGCTGGACGGGCCACTCGGTGGCGGCGGAGTTGTCACGGCGGCTATAACATTGATGTCTCTAAACAGCAGCACCGTCCCCATGGTCTGCTGCGGAGCGAGCGGGGCCGGTGGTGGTGGCGTTGCCGGGCCCCCTGGCGGCGGACCAGGACGTGCACTTCGCGCTGTCGCTGGTGCCGATGCTGCGCGCGCGCGCCCCGCGGGACAAGCTGGACGCGCAGATCGCCGTGCTGCGCCTCTTTAGAGACCTAGCGCCTCACTAGCGCAAGGACACGCACTGTCGCTATTAAAGCTTAATAAAGAATAAAACTGCGTTTATTTCTGTCTTCCTGTTCAATGTACACCGATGCATGTGTAATTTCATAATACGAGTTATTTCAATAATCATGTAAACGGTAGTAAATTTGTTTAAAATTGCCAAATTCACAAAGGCCACTGAAGGATTTGATTTAAGATTGAATCTCGGTCAACCAGGCGCCTCATTCGGGAACGCTAAGTGATTCTGTAGCGACTCGTAAGCCAGATTTCTCATTTCACTCTTTCGCACGACGCGAAATGCGTAAGAGCGAGATGAGAGATCTGGCTTACGAGTCTCTACAGAATCACTTAGCGTTCCCGAATGAGGCGCCAGTTGTCTGTCTATTATTACAGACCCTAGGTTTGGGAAAGCCTCAAATAATAAAACCAATAAAGTAAAGATGTGCAGATTATTATGAGACACACCACCACGAACTCTCACAACTACAAGACCGACAAACGTGAAATTTGGTTCGTAGGAAATGTTTTTGATGTAAGTCTGCGTTTTTTTATTATTATTGGTTTTTTCTATCTGTATCTTTCTACCTTCAAGAAATATAGCTTGGGGCGGAGGAAGTCGCAGCTAAAAGCTATATAGGATAATATTTATCCTGATATGTGCTATTTTCTATTTTTTCAATATGTGAATTCAATGCGGACGAAGTCGCGGATAAAAGCTAGTTACATAATAAGAATATCTCATCATGAAATATAATAAATAATCAATTTATAATAATATAGGCCCGGTGGACCTGTCTGCGCTCAAGACTAGCATTGTACTCAAGTAGGCGTTGTCCCATAATAAATCCCTTACTTGAGTTACAATATCACTTTTGCACGCAGTCTATTATGTAAAAAGAACTGCAGATATTGAAACGGTTACATAGAAATTGTCAACCATAGCAACTATACTTCCCATTTTTATAAAAAAACGTTTATTTGTCACTTACTCACTTACTTACCCACTTACTCACTAGAAGTAAAGGTAATGTCACAGTATAATTAAGTAGGTAAGCAGTATTACATCTTCATACAAACGGGCGAAAAGACACGCTTCTAAATCTCGGTAAACTTCGGTAAACAACAGTCGCGAGTGCACCAGTGTGAGACGCTCCCGCGCATTTATTTACCTAAATTAAAGAACGAGAATTTATGATTTTTTTCCTCCATACTGACTTACACTCACTTTTGAAACTAGAATTAAGAACTATGTAGAAATAAAATTAAATTTACAAAATTTGCAGTAATATTTCATGAAAAGATACTACGACAATTTAATATAGCTTTATCTACCCATATCATAAAACCTCCATAGTGTAATCAAAAACCGTAGGAAATGACCACCATTATGACAACCAATTAGGTAAAACCAGTGCTGCAATGTTATTCCCGTATCGATTTTAGTATAGAAATGAGATTAAATTTGGAACAGCTGTCAAAACTCAAGTGGGTCTCTATTCTAGTATCCATAGATATTAAAACAGTTATTGATACGAAACGTCAATTCAGTATGTTTTTTAATATAAACTGCACAACATTTGATCTCGAGTGACATGAGAATAGAGACTTCATTCGTTTGTCTATGATTTAAAAAAAAAATTGTCTTGACGGAGGATCGAATTGCCGCCATTATGTTGGTGTTTTGCTGAACGAAAGTAGAATTGTTGTTGAATTGAATAGAAAAAGTTGTTTGTAATTTACATTTTAGTTGAAAATATGAATAGTAGTCTTCTCGGAGTGTGTGTGATGTGAAAATGCGCCGGATATCGGAAATATGCAGCCACGATTGAAACAAATAACTTGTTGCCAGAAAATATTGTTTCTGAACCCATCATGGAGGATTTATAATATGTGTGTAGATAAAGTTATGTATGCAACTCTGCAATATTTTGCCCTGAAAAAACACGTGCGATCTTATTATGAAACTCGCTAAAGCTCGTTTCATGAAAACTGCACTAGTGTTTTAAGGCCTATCATTATGCAACCGTTGCATAAACTACTATTATCAAATACGTAACCCAAGAAAGACAGTCAAGTGTTCAGCCCTGGTGCATGTTTACATACCGAGCGGCCGTTGGTAATTAAAGCTTTCGAGGCTTCCGGTGCATTCGGAACTAATCTCAAAATACCCTATTACTTAATACGACCTAATTTCAAAAAGACCTTTTCTCATAAAGAATGAAACCCGAATTGACTTATTACCAAAAAGAGCTGTTCTCGATACATACTGTTCTCAATAAGACTCAATTTCAAATGGACTGAATCTCATAAAAACTGATTCACAAAACGTTCCATTCCCAAAATACGCTTAATTGTAGTATTCGGTGATTCTCGTAATGACCGATTCTCAAAAGGTCCTATTCCCAAAATACCCTAGAGTATCAGTTGTACTCACGAACTGTACATGTACTGAAGAAATATATATCCTACTTTTTAGGGTTCCGTACCCAAAGGGTAAAACGGGTCCCAATTACCAAGAATCTGCTGTCCGTCTGTCTATCCGTCTGTCACCAGTCTGTATCTCATGAACCGTGATAGTTAGACAGTTGAAATTTCACAGATGATGTATTTCTGTTGCCGCTATAACAATAAATGATAAAAACCAGAATATAATAAATATTTAAGGGGCTCCCATAAATATATAAATGTAAACAGGTGGTTAAGTTTTCGTTTATTTATGAAAAGATAAGTATAATGTAGACTAATGTTTTTTGACTATTGGTTATGATTTGTTCGACAAATTAAAGATGGGCACGCGTACATATTTCATGTATGTATTTCAAAATAAAGGTTTTTATTGTTTGTTGGTTGTTTTCATTTACTTTAGAGCTATTAGGAGGTTTTGTTGTTCATATATTTCTGTTGTAATGTGTTTAATAAGATAACGGGTAATATATTTAAGGGTCATATCTGTAATTTGATATACTCTATGTGAAAAACGAGGGATACCGACAATAACTGAGGATGGCCGAAGGGTTAACTTATTTTAATAGTACTGTAAATAAACATTCATTAGCCTAATCTCTTTGCATTGGTTTTGGTAGGTACCTAGTGACTTGTCTCTGTGAATATTTACGATGCATAGCGTAAACAAGTTATTATTTTAATTAATTTTAATTTGAAGATTGCTTGAATGTATTTCGTCTTCTTCTTCTAAAAAAGACGTGTAATAAAATTATAAGTAAAAAAATTGCCAAATATGTTTATTTAAATATTATTGCTTGTTTGGTAAAACAGTAATTTTCTTACCTAATAATTTTTTAACGTAAGACCTATACCTAATAAAAAAATTTCATCCGCGGCTTTCAGCCAATTTTGCGTGATTGATTAACAAACAACTAAACATCCAAACGTCTTCACAAACTTTGCCATTTCTAATATAAGTAGGATAGGACTGAAGCAGACTTGGACTTGGTGGACTTTGGAGGCTTAGTAACAATTAAAAAATAATACGGATCTAGAAATTTCGGACCGAATTCGGATATTGCTTACGCACTAGTCCGACCTCTGATCCAACTGCCACCTTAAACTAAACTGGATGCCTGCCACGCCCCCCGACCACATACCCCGCCGCCCCGCTGCCTCACTACTCGTACGTAGCTCGGATTTGGTTCGGATATGATCCACAAGAGTTCATACAAATAATACTACTAATAATACTACTTGGGTCCGTCAATTATCTTCTCCGGAATGGAGATTCACGGATGACGGAAGCCGGACCTAGTGCTTAAACTACCATATAAATTGTTCTACGACTACTACAGACCGTATTTTTACGGGTTCGGAGCGGATACGGATCGGACATAGCGCTCTTAATAATATAATTATCTATTTCTCACTAGATCCATAACAGCATGTGAGATCTACTGAGAAAAATATTCTCCTTAGATCTATTTCTTAAAACTGGATGGAAAGGTGTCTCAAGTGACAAAAACTATCTCATTAGATCCATACTTTAGAATAATGGATCTAGTTGGAAAAAAATACTTTATCAGATACAAAGTGAATCTGATGAATGGATCTTAAGAGAATGATCGATTTCGAGGACACTAACGAGACAAAAAAATACTGCTTACTTAATTATAATGTGGTAATGTTATCACTTTGACTCCGCGCCGGGATTTCCTGTGTCGCGGAAGTGATAACTGTGATCACAATTTTGAATACCTATATAATAACTGGTCAAGTGCGAGTCAGACTCGAGTGGAGAAGTTTCGTCCTATAATATATCATAGTGCCTACCTATGTACAGTACATGCCATTGTTTTAAACCTAATCAAATTGTGTTGCTGTAACTAAAAAAGTACTTATGTAATGGTCGGTTCCCATGGTCGGTTCCAGTTCATAGGTTGCCCTACTAATACATGACACTGCCGATCCCGTGTCGACTTCCACGTTGATTGCGTTGCGATCTATACACAAGCACTTTCTCACCGGTCTGTCATTGCTCAGGCACGATGGCGAGTCCGGCGTCCCTTGCTCATCACCTGGGGTCACGTGGCCCCGCGCCGGCACGTGTGCCCCGCGCGCCGCGGGCGCCGCCACCGAGCTGCGGCCGCCGTGGCCGTCGCTGGCACCGCTCTCGTCCGCCGTTCTTGTGGGACATACTCGTTTTAAATGCCCCACACGTCCACATTTTCCGCACGCAAACCCTTTTAACCGACTTCAAAAAAGGAGGCGGTTGTCTATTCGACCCGTATACCTATACATGTATGTTTTTTTATGTATGTTCTCGCGTAACTTTTTAGCCCGTGAACTGATTTCGATAATTCTTTTTTGTCATACTTAAGAAATAGTTCCATAGAAAAATTGGCGGGATCTGATAATGGAATCCATGAGGAACAAACAGAACTCCTCAAATTTTGTAAGCAAGCATAGGTATACCGTTTTTGCCATTTTCTATGATAACTGATGCATTTGCACAAGAACATCATCATTTTGTCAAGCGGGGTGATGATGGAGTCCACGGATTACTACTTGGCACTCTTCAATGATAGACAGTCAACGAATAATGATGAGATTTCCTTGTCTCTGTCGCTAAGAACCTTGATCTCGTTAAAGCGCATCTGGTAAATCGGAACTGATAGTGGGGTTCGCAAACGAAATCCTTAACGGTCAACAGTCCTTGCATTCTGAACGCAATATTTTACAAAGGCCGATGAGCTGTTGACGTCATGCTATCGTCATTTAGTACAAGTCGATATAATGAAACTGTATATTACATCATATTCACTAAAAAGCTAAAAATTAAAATAATTTAAACAAAAAACAAAACCAACTCCAAAACCCTTTGAAAACCAAGAAATAGCGACTTTCCTTTAGTAAATTACCTAAAAACATCAGATATATTTGTTAATTCAGTAATAAATTAAATATATAGAAGTCGGTGGCAAGTAAATGAACACAGTGTGAGAGATGTATAGTTGTATAGTATACAACTATACATCTCTGGTCTGAGTCTAATATTGTCTTACTGTACAAATTAATTTAAACAAAAGACAAATATATCTGATGTTGTAGGTAATTTACTAAAGGACAGTCTTTATTTCTTAGTTTTAATAGTAGTTTATGCAACGGTTGCATAATGATAGGCCTTAAAACACTAGTGCGGTTTTCATGAAACGAGCCGATAGGCGAGTTTCATAATAAGATCGCACGTGTGTTTTAAGGCCAAATTATGCAGAGTTGCATACATAACTTTATCTACACACATATTATAAATCCTCCATGATGGGTTCAGAAACAATATTTTCTAGCAATAAGTTATTTGTTGCAATCGTGGCTGCATATTTCCGATATCCTGCGCATTTTCACATCACACACACTCCGAGAAGACTACTTACTATTCATATTTTCAACTCAAATGTAAATTACAAACAACTTTTTCTATTCAATAAATTCTACTTTCGCTCAGCAAAATATCAACATTGCGCCGATTAGATCCTCCGTCAAGACCATTTTTTTTTAAATCATAGACAAACGGATGAAGTCTCTATTCTCACGTCACTCGAGATCAAATATTGTGCAGTTTATATTAAAAAAACATACTGAATTGACGTTTCGTATCAATAACTGTTTTAATATCTATGGATACTAGAATAGAGACCCACTTGAGTTTTGACAGCTATTCCAAATTTAATCTCATTTCTTTACTAAAAACGATAAAGAAGTCATGTTATTTCTTTATCGCAGCACTGGTTTTTCCTAATTGGTTGTCAAAATGGTGGTCATTTCATACGGTTTTTGATTAACCAATGGAGGTTTTATGATATGGGTGTAGATAAAAGGGTTTTTGGAGTCGGTTTTGGTTTTTTGTTCAAATTATATAGCGACGTTTTTCAGTAGGTACGGTGGCTTACTTTTCCGCAAACTGCACACGCTGTTTCATTGGTTGGTGCCCTATTGTCGGCGCCTTTACTATTATACGGTCCGCCCTTACCAGCTGTTCCTTTACTCTCGGCACGCAGCTGCACGGAGGAAAACGAGTTGATCATCGATGGTTCCGCTTTCGTACCATCGCTCTCGCTTACGCGTGGACGTTCTACCATAGCTGCCTCTCGCTCTGCCGCTTTCATCAAAAGCGCGAGAGTAACCGCTTGAATAGGTGAGTTTCATTTCAGCAAAAAGTAGTTGTTTGATCGTTTCATTTCTCAACCCACACCTACTAATTGATCGCGAAGGTTCTCTTCTAAAGAAGTTTTGAACTAGGGAATGCAAACCGGTTTTTTAGCGAAATCAAATAAACCGGTTATAACCGGCCATATCAAATGAAATCATCATTTATTTGCATAAAAAGGGTAAATTTATAGATGTTAATAGGAAGGTTTGCTAACCCGGTTATAGAAAATTTTAATACCGGGTTGATTTTAATACAAGTTTACCAATCTTACCTCCCAAAAGAATATTTACAAAACATTTCATAATCTTTTATTATTGAATTATACCCGCGTTATCAAGATCCAGTATCGTACCAAATTTCAAGTTTCTATGTAACACAGTTTTTGACAAGGTCCATAAGCGACGGTCGGATAAACGAATGACCTTAATAATGCTTCCTTTTTGCTGTTTTAGGTACGGAACCCTAAAAACATTTCAAACTTTATTTTAGCTGATAAGAAATTATATCAAAATGCGAAATTCCCGTACGGTTAAAAACAGCATATGGTATGTCCGGATTCAAGATAATAAATTGTATACTGAATTATTTTATCATTTATTTGCGTTATATGTTGCATGTACGGCTATCACTGTTTGATGTACATAATCTATTATGTTATTGTAAAAGATCGAACTACGGTCAATCCTAAGATTTTCCATTAAAACCTTAGATTTATCAACTCTGACAAGTAAAAGTCCGAACAATACTATGAATAAGTATTGTTCATTCCGACCTTTACCACCATTCAATTGGTAAATTTAACCGAACCTAAACATTTATCTTGTTGAGTGGTGACCGAAGCGGAATTCAGCTTGCATTAGATTTGTCCCTAGGCTTAGCTGTATACACGCCCTGAAACCACTCTTTTGCGGCTTAATCACAAAACGTTGAGATATTTTTATATTAATTTAAATTTAGGTACTTCAAGAAAAGCTTCAAATTATGGTACCCAAAGTAGCGATGAGTGTATGATAAAACGCGTTAACGTTTGTTGACTCAAAACTGTACACTGGGTGCTGTGGTGTGCATTCATGATAAATAATAGAAAAGTTGATATGTTTTTATTTTAAAATCATTCATCTAAAATCTAAAGTTATAAAGCCGGCTTAATTCCCAAATTAAGCTTATTGTACGCGAATGGAGTCGCGGGCACGGCCGCGGGCTAGTTGAATATAAAGCTGTAAACCTAGAGCGTCGGTGGTCGATTGGCTCCGGATGTCGCCCCGCAATTGCGACGTACCGGGTTCGAGCCCAGCTGTTACCATACACCAATGAGTTTTTGTAACTTACGTACAATACATCTGCGAACTGCGGTAACCGATGCTCTTATCGGTAGAGAAAACAAGAATCCTGCGCATTTAGGTACCTCACTAATGTGTAATCGCGATGCGATTGGTCTGGTTCCCTTCTCATAAGTGGTACTGATGTTAGATGGCAGTCGCTCTACTATAATAACCCGACCTGCCAAATCAATGATGGTTTAGGGCGCACTCCGAATTATAAACGGGGAAAAAAAATGATAAGATGTTAAAGCCGAGAATCTACTGACACCGTAAAATTCTACCAAGTTCATGAATGTAACTGAGAAATATTCCACTCGGCGGAGAGACTTAGACCTAGTCTGTGCACCTGACTAGTACTGCCTCAATCGCAATTCCCTTAATATAGAAACAGTTCTATTTTTTTAACCGACTTCAAAAAAAACCGAAGAAAGAGGTTCTCAATACGACGCGTATATTTGTTTTTTTTTTTTATATATATGTTTGTTCACCGATTACTCGGAGATGGCTGGACCGATTTGCCTAATTCTTTTTTTATAGAAAGTCGAGATCTGATGAGAGGATCTATGAGGAATCGAAGGAACTCCTTAAATATTATAGGCACGCATATAGAAATTTTGATATTTTCTTTCATAACTCAAGCGTTTCAAAAACATTATTCGGTGAAGTGACTCCTTTGACTAAATCTTTGCTATCAAAGACAAATTAGACAATACCTGTACGGAACTCTAAAAATGAAAAAAACTGCTTTGAACAATGTCATCATTTACAACCTAATTATGAAATAAAACAAGAAGTAACTTTCGCAACGTCCTATCTCTGAGCAACCGTCGAGTGTGATACGACTTTGAAAAGGTTATTCCGTTTAACCTTATTTTTTTATGATGTTACTACAAATCCACGGTTTTCGGATTTTTCTCTATACTCGTGCTATAACACGTTGCTTCTCGCCAAATTTCATGATTCTAGATCAATGGGAAGTACTCTATAAGTTTTGATTCCCTTGTGAGTATCAAAATATGCGGCGTAAAGGGCCGTATCTTTTGATTGCGTTTACTTACAAGTTTAACCTTTTCACAGCTTCAAAGGATTACAGGATATTAATTTCAACTTGATACCTCGATGCATTTCTGACAATAAGGGTCTTGACAGACAGACAGACAGACAAACATACAGACAGACGGAAAACGAAGTGATCCTATAAGGGTTCCTTTTTTCCCTTTGAGGTACAGAACCCTTAAAACCAAATAAAATGAAATATTAATTAAAAATTATACTTTACGAAGATACATTATACTACTTGTAACTTAGAATAATAACACTTATGTTATTATTCTAAGACTTGTAACTTGTTTAGAGCTTTTTGTTTTCACTTCAGTTTTTTCAAACTTTCGTAGTACAAACTGGCACTTTCAAGTTTTGCGGGAGCTCTTGTGTGTAAAGAGCGCCGCGCCACAGAGGCGGTGTGTGGAGGCGTGTCACATCAATGTGACCAATGTGACTATTTCGAGGCAATACGAACGACGCCCCCATGAAACATCTCCCTTGTTGCTTATATGTATGGCACATTTGCGTTGTATATTTTTTCATCATTTGTGAGTTCGAAATATACCAAAAACAGCAAAAACAAATTTTTCCGCGTCTTGGTTCGGCCGCGCCGACCGATTCTCTCCGGCGCGCCACCGCCGCAAATGGTTCGGCCCCTACCTCTACTTCGGACAGGCGTATATAAGCGTGGCCGCGCCCTGCAGCCCGCACAAATCCCGCAGTCGGCTGTCAGCATGGACACGTTTCTGTTTACTGTTACACTACTCTGCGCCGCCGCTTCCGCAAGTAAGTTCGGAGATCACAATGTCAGTCAGATACGTTTTTCGTCTGCTGCGGTTTTGTTCACTTTCGATATTCGTCCGTTATTATTTTAACCAGATTTTCCAATAGTCAGATCATTTCCTGATCAGATCCTATGTATTTAAGTATTTATTTCTCTATATAAGTATTTATATCGTCGTCTAGTACTCAAAACACAAGCCTTTAGAGCTTACTTTGGGACTAGATCGATTTGTGTAAAGATTGTCCCCTGATTTATTTATTTATTATTTATTTATTCACCACTCACATTCTCCGTCGGAATCTTTTAAATGATCTGACTATTGGAGAATCTGGTTAAAATGGTAACTGACGAATATGGAAACGGACCAAACCCGCATCAGACCAAAAACGTATCTGAGTGATATCCGTAAGTTCCACACAACGGCTAATGATTGTCATAATTTCCTTGCGGCCTTGGTCATGATCGTTTCACTGACCATAATGTTTCACTTGCCATAAGTTTTCATTTAAAGTGGCATTGCAATTGAAATACGTTTACAAGAACCTTATTCCTCTTATTTACTTACAACTTTAGAGATATACGAGTACGTAATATTTTCACCTCCTCCCAGACAAATGTGATTTAGAAGTTTGTAAGGCAACTCAAACTGATTTTCGATTAAAGTGACTTTTATGTATTGGTTGACTATTAGTTGACGGAGAATTATTTAATCTTGGATCAAAATTAAATGCTTAACCAGCGTTTTTGAATTCGGCCAATTTATGAACTATGGAGTTTCGGAAGTGGTTTTTGCATTCAAATTATACGATGTGTAACACTTATTAACCAGAAAACATCACCGACTCCCGCAGGAACTGAGCGCACTGGCCTCATGAATATCCAGGCGGCCTATGCGCATGACGTGATGATACTTGTCGACGGCAAATTCCCGAACCCAGTATCATTACTGATGTGACGCCCTTCAGACCCACCGTACCCGTGGCCATACCCCTGGTGGTACGGTAGGTCTTTTTAAAGTTAAACGATACCACTAAGTACTAGTGATGTGATGTCGACTCGACATCTATAGCTATATTTCAGGGTCCTAGTGAAAAAGTGTGACGTTTAGTTATATAGCTTGATCTAATTTCAACAAGATTTATAACTAAACATCACAATTTTTCGACTCAACCCCCTTTTCACTAGGACCCCAGATTTTTTCTTCTAAGTTCGTTGCACATATATTTTTGCGTAATTAAAAATAAGATAAGCACCCTTTGGTGGAAAATAAAATAAAACACACAAAACTAGTTCTTAAAAATAACTAAATAAATATTTATATGTATAACCTACATCGGAAACTTCTGGTAGCCTTGAACTTAAAAACAAAGATGACAGATTAGTTACGTGGGTACGCAATTTTTCTAGTCCGTAGCCTATTGATATCTCTTTGTTTACAATTTCAAGCTGTACGCTTGAGTTGAAATTTGGTATACGTATATAAGTTGGTGACTGCAATACGGACGCGTGACGTAAATATAAGAATTTAATCACAGGGGCCACTTTCTGGGGGTAAATTAGAAAATTAAAAAAAAAAGTTATGCCACTTATATCATGTGACATATCAAATGAAAGGGTGTACTGTGAGGATCTTAAATAGATTTTCTTTTGAATTTTAAGTAAAATAGTTTAGAAGTTATTCAGGAAAACAGGCGAAAAATGACTATTCCTCCCCCCTTATGTCCGAAACTACTGGGGTTAACATTTTGAAAAAAATATGAAATATAGTTCTTAACCTATAAATTACAGGAAAACCTATAAGAAATCTATGGTATTTCAAGTAACCTAGTAAATTTCAGATAATCATGTAAGGAACGGAACCCTCTCCACGCGAGTTTAACTCGCACTTGTCCGGTTTTTAATTTAGATTTGTTTCCTCAAATCCCTTCCCGCTGTCATACGGCTCGCACGAACTTGCCATTAATTAATTTTACAACCTCTATTTCATACCTAAAGATTTGCTTAGGATGTCTTTTAAATAAATAGCATATTTCCTTTCCGAGGGCTTAAACTTTCTCCATGCCAAATTTCATCAAAATCGATTAACCGTGAAAATTTAACAGACAGATAGACAGACGGGTGTACTTCCGAAAAGTGCATACCGCCGATTGATCTGAAATTTGGTATAATAACGTATTTTGACCTCCTTATTACGAATATCATAACGAAAATTGGCGCAAACGCCATTTTGAATATGAAAATTGAAAAAAACCTCTTTTCGTTCGGTGTGCATAAGGGTCATTCTTGAGAATTGGATTATTCATCTCATTTCTTGGCATTTTTTATTTTGTAAAATTTTGACTTAGTTACAATTAAATATGTAATTTTATTTAATTGTAAGCATATTTATCGAATTGGCCTCGCTTGCGGTCTATGTGGTAGGAAGATATACCACTTTAAAATTTAAATTGCCAAGCAAATGAGATAAGACGACAGAGGCATCATAAAAACAATAAGCGAATCAACATTTTAGTAGTATTTTAGAGATCAAATGATTTATTAAATGAAAAAAAATGAATATATTAAAATAAAAAATTGTATACAGTACATTTCGTGGAAACCGAAGAAAATATTCTAATCTTCAATTTAGCACAAAATTTAATATTTCAGTCCTGCTATCGATGGAATAAAATTCTAAATAAATTAATCAATCATATGCAACGTGAATCAAAAAAAATTTTTTTTTTCTTTGCAAGAAACCTTGAGAAAACTATCATTACTGTGCTCAAAACGCCAAGTGAATGAGAACCAACGAACTGGGAAAAGTATGTTTCTTGTAGATTATGCCGAAACTGTTATTAATACAGGAATAACTATTAAATGAAAACATGCAGTCATTCATGTAGTTTTGTTTTCGCTTACAACTGTATGCCAATTGCAGGAAATACATTTTATAGGAAAATACACAACAATGATAATCATAGTGCACCAAAGCCAAGCAAATGATAGATTTACCCTCATCGCTCAAAGCTCCAGCGACGAGTCACGTCCTCTCCCTGCGGCTTTAGAAGCGTTACTGATGCTGTACAGGCACGGCAGGCGCAACGCATAGAAAGACGTTTAAGTAGGGATGTGCACGTTGACCCTTTAATTCGCAACGTTGTTTAAAAACGACATTATAATGAAAAAAATCCTGCTGGTTTATTTTTACCTGGAGCAGTATATTACTTTAATAACCGAACTAGTCGATATTCTGCGCATTTACGATCATTGTATTCATTGCCCATGCGCACCTATGTGACAGTCAGCGACAAAATGTCTTAAAAATATTTTTATTTTATCTTGTTTTTTTAACTGAAATACATAGACTAATGTTCAAAATATGGATTTTCATTTGTTTAATCACACTTTGAACTCATACCAAGACGCTATAACCCTTTTAATATTAATGTTGTTTGTAAACGACACTGCGAAGCACTGAGTAAATACTCGCCTGCGCCTATGTTGTTTTGAAACGACATTACCCACTTTCCAGTCACAAATCTTTGATGTCTTGTTCAATATTCTAACATGCAGGTTTTTGCATTTTTGTGTATTTTTAACATATTCTGTGTATCTTACTATTGGTCTTGCAGGCAACGGGGACATAAACATTTTGGTTTGGTTTGGTGGTCTTTTGCATGTTTTGTTTGTTTTCTTGCTTTAGGGTGAAATAATATGGGATCGCATTTCCAAAATAATGGCTATTGTACTACCAGAAAATGCTGACTCGTCTGATAGCAGCTGTGATAAAGAACCGGACCTTCCTCTAAATAACATTCCCCGTGACATTAGCCCAGAACAAGACTCCGACGTTAGCTCCGAACCACGTTCCATACCCTCATTACTTGAGAGACCAAATAACGGCCACCACAAAAACGACATTATCCAAAATTATGATGAGTCTCGTTTAATTAAAGCCCCTGCAGCCTGAAGACCTTCAGAAGGCATCAGGTACGACAATATTGGCCATTTCCCTGCCTTTACTACAATTCAAGGCAGATGTAAATATTGTCAAGGTGGGTATACCAAGACCCAGTGTAAAATGTCAAATTCGTGTATGTTATACCCCCAATAAAAACTGTTTTACGCTGTTCCATGTTCCCAATTAAACGTTGTTTCACTTACGCGGTTTTTATTTCATCACCCGTTTCCTTCGCAGTGTTGTTTGTATACAACATACATGAACAAAATGTTATTTACTGAATGTTGGACAATGTTGTTTATAAACAACATATATTATTTCCGTATGTGCATATCATTGATTTTTTATATTATTCTTATAGGCTCAAAAATACGCCAAATAATTGTCTTTTTAAGAAAAAAACAATTGTAATTTGAAAAAATCTTCTCTGGGCATTAAAGGGTTAAGGGAGGCACCAAGTAAATGTTAGCTTACCTCTGGACAAACCTTTTATAATTATTTAAAAAAAAACTATGATAAACACAGGAACCATATTTTTTCTTTCAAATCAATAAATAATATTCTAAAGATACGACTCAAAACATTACTTGATTTCAATCCATGAATTGGTCTTTTCGGGATACTTTGTTCACAAAATGGCAAATGGACGCACAATGTAATGAGGTTTTAGATGTTTGATATTTTTTTACGGGTAATTTTACTTACCTTAAATAAAAAAGAAATCGTGGCTCAGTTAGATTAAGTGGTAATGTAACGAATGAAAATGAAAATGAAAATGAAAGTGAAAATGAAAATGAAAATGAAAATATATATTTTGCAAGTAGGCCACACGGGCTCTTTTACATGTCTGAATCTACCAGCGCTTCGAAAGGTGACATCTGCTGAGAAGAAACGCCGCAAAAAAATTTGTTAGGTCAACTATTTTAATTCTACGGGTACTTTTTCACTCTGGACGCTGTAAATTGACCCTTTCGAGAATCACCCATAATCGCGCATTTCTAATCGATTTAGACTATTTTAGCTTTCCCCAGAAAGTGTGAAAGTGAGAGAACCCCCGTTAAGGGGGGGCTTGGTGGGCGAAGCCCCCCTCAGTAAAAAATAAACAACCGTAACAATTGTATTATTGGTAGGTTAGGTTAGGGTTAACTTGTGTCCCTTAGAGCGAAAATAGGCAGGTGACGTCGACATACTGGCAGTTAGGTTGTGTTAGGTTAGAAAACTACCCACCTAATGAAATATAATCATAATCAAGTTTTTATCCTAATCATTTTCAGGGTTCCGTAGCCAAATGGCAAAAAATGGAACCTTTATGGATTCGTCATGTCTGTCTGTCTGTCTGTCCGTATGTCACAGTCACTTTTTTCCGAAACTATAAGAACTATGCTGTTGGAACTTAGTATGTGTTAAAAAAACTAAAAAACACGCTTTAATAGCAAACCGAACTAAAAAGTAGAAAATAATTTTTAAGTATGAAGAGATTGTGATACAGTAATGGAAATTCCAACAATCAATTACTTATGACTAATCAATTTAAGATAAGATTAAAATATAAATTAAGTTATTAACAAATAATTCAATTGTGTGGGGTGGAATTTACTATATTTTCAAAATGACTTTTTTAATAGCTACCACTGAAATAATTGTAAAATTTAATACCTAGCACCCCACGCTTTTTTACTATAATTGAATTATTTGTTAATAACTTAATTTATATTCTAATCTTATCTCAAATTGCTTAGTCATAAGTAATTGATTGTTGGAATTTCCATTACTGTAACACAAACTCTTCATACTTAAAAAATATTTTCTACTTTCTAGTTCGGTTTGCTATTAAAGCGTGTTTTTTAGTTTTTTTAAACTATATTTTTCATCAAACCCATACGTGTGGATTATCTATGGATAGGTCATTAAAATGAGATTGAGGTTACTAATATAATTTTTTTTTTTGAATACTTAGTTTGCACGGGAGACACTTCCAAAGTGGTAAAATGTGTCCCACCTGTAATTCCTAAAATAAGAGAATGATAAAACTAAAAAAAAACGATAATTGGTATGAACGAGATCTAGTAAGTAATTTATTTTAATACGTCATAAATCGTAAATCGCAATTTACCTTTCATTCAATCAACTCTTAAATATTAAAAAAAAAAAACGTTTAGTTTCATAAACATAAATCTTTTACATAAACCGTGAACGATTATATTGATAATGGGTACGGAACCCTTCGTGCGCGAGTCCGACTCCCACTTGGCCGGTTTTATTTATAATATTTAGTATGGATTTATTTTACCGAACAAAGAAGTGCCATCGAGTCTTATTTAACGTCAAAATCTCAACTTCAGTTCACAAAGAATGCTCTTTCAACGTAACAGTTATTTAAGTGCAGTTTTTCTCATCCAGGGAGTTCGCGCGCGTGCCCGGAGCACTGGCACGCGTGCGCGTCAGGGCGCTGCTTGATGCCGGAGTTTGTATGCGACGGCTATAACCACTGCCCCGACGGCTCGGACGAGCATCAGTGCGGTAAGTGAAAATAATATCAGTTACATACACAGCAGGGTTGGATTCGGATGTACGCATCGGTGGGGTGCGGGTCGCATACTTCAGTACCCGTGACAATTGATTAATAAATAACTATCTTTGAAATTGTGATTGGCTGTGACCTGTAAATTCCATTTCCTCGTTGCACTTGAGGTCCTTTTATGCAGTTGTGCCGCCCCTTGCGCGCGACTAGAAAGAAACAGCTACTGTTTATCGGCGGGCTTGCTGGTAATCGAACTTGGGTCGGCAGCTTAGCAGGCGGGCTCTGCGCCTCTATCCGGGATCGTCTAAGTGATATTGTAGCGATTCGCGAGCGAGATGAGCGAATGTGTCGTTGTTCTGTACGTGTTTGACGTTGACATTCGCGGTATTGGCATTTTAGTGGCGATATAGTAAATTACATCCATATCATAAAACCTCCATTGTTTAATCAAAAACCGTAGAAAATGACCACCATTATGACAACCAATTAGGAAAAACCAGTGCTGCAATGTTATTTCAGTATCGATTTTAGTATCGAAATGAGATTAAATTTGGAACAGCTATCAAAACTCAAGTGGGTCTCTATTCTAGTATCCATAGATATTAAACAGTTATTGATACGAAACATCAATTCAGTATGTTTTTTAATATAAATTGCACGACATTTGATCTCGAGTGACATGAGAATACAGACTTCATTCGTTTGTCTATGATTTAAAAAAAATGGTCTTGACGGAGGATCGAATTGCCGCCATTATGTTGGTTTTTGCTGAACGAAAGTAGAATTGTTGTTGAATTGAATAGAAAAAGTTGTTTGTAATTTACATTTTAGTTGAAAATATGAATATTAGTTTCTCGCAGTGACTGTGTGATGTGAAAATGCGCCGGATATCGGAAATATGCAGCCACGATTGCAACAAATAACTTGTTGCCAGAAAATATTGTTTCTGAACACATCATGGAGGATTTATAATATGTGTGTAGATAAAGTTATGTATGCAACTCTGCATAATTTGGCCTTAAAACACACGTTCGATCTTATTATGAAACTCACTAAAAGCTCGTTTCATAAAACCGCACTAGTGTTTTAAGGCCTATCATTATGCAACCGTTGTATAAACTACTACTACGTCTAAGTGATACTGCAGCGACACGCGAGCGAGACTCGCATCTCGCTCTCACGCATTACGCGTCGTGCGGAAGAGTGGGATGAGAAATCTCGCTCGCAAGTTTAACTTAGTTTTGGTTATAAAGAATATGACCACGGCTGCTCGAAAGACATATGGGTCGTGAGAAACTGTTATGTTCAATTAAGTGTTAGTTATTAAAGAAATTGAACTACAAAGATGTTATTTGGACGCTACATAGTTTCAACTTAAAACTATGGAAAGCAAAGAGTATTTAGTCTATGTACACATTTATTTACAACAGCTCACCACTATCACCATGTCCTCGCATATACTCGCCGAACTGCTATTGACAATATATGTACAGGCAGCTTATTAACATCAAAGCTAGCCTCAGATAATATGGAGAAGCCGAGTTTATAGCTTAAACTTAAAACCCGCAACTGACATAAAATGTTACAAAATGCTGGACTAGAATGTTCTTTTAACTAAAAACTTTACATTATGTAATTATATACAATTAACTAAAAATATGGAATCTTACCTCATACGGGATTTGGAACAAATTTACACCAATAGGAATTTTACACTTAATCCACATAGGTTCATTTCAGATAAATGACATCAATTAGGATATTTAATTAAACTGAACTAATCCTTTATTAGTCTAAAATAATTTATAAACGATAAAGAAACTCATCTTCTGTTTCCTCTCAGAAAGAAAAATCAATAATCTTAACAATTCATTTCTTTTTCGAACGACCTATATTTTGTGCCAGCCAGTAACATGACGCTGCTAACCAAGTTTGATTTGGAACCTCTTTGCATAAAAACTACGATAAAAACATGGTGTTACAGTATTATCAATTTTTTTTTTCAAAAAAAGTTATAAGTTTAAATTATTTATAATCTAACGATTATTCGGATATAAATTGTTCCTAATAATATTAACGTAGTAAAGAGAAATATGCGGTTAATTCTTAGCGTTTTTAGTAGTTTTATGGTTTTGACGTGGATTTTTTTTCTACTTATTACATTCATATTTCAAAATTCCGAGGCCGCTATAAACTACACGACTATATAAGAGATATTATTATATACTAGCTGGTGCCCGCGATTTCGTTTGCGTAGAATACTTATTTAAGTAGCCTATGTCCTTCTCCAAGGCCCACACCAAATCTCCATACCAAAACACATCAAAATCGGTTCAGCGGTTTAGGCGTGAAAATGTAACAAACAGAGCTACTTTCGTATTTATTTATAATAGGTATGTTATATATAGCTTCCGCCGCGTGGAATTCGATTGTATATAATCCCTTGGGAACTTTTGACTTATCAGGGATAAAAATGACCCTATTTTATTTATTTATTTATTTATACACAATTGCATTACATGTTACAGTTACTATATATAGAACAATACACAGCACTATCTTCACATGTACCTTGACAGGCATGGCAACGTGGAAAAGAGAGACACACACACACACACACACACACACACACACACACACACACACACACACACACACACACGCGCGCCCCGACGGCTCGGACGAGCTGCAGTGCGGTAAGGGAATAGTAGTTTATGCAACGGTTGCATAATGATAGGCCTTAAAACACTAGTGCGGTTTTATGAAACGAGCTTTTAGCGAGTTTCATAATAAGATCGCACGTGTGTTTTAAGGCCAAATTATGCAGAGTTGCATACATAACTTTATCTACACACATATTATAAATCCTCCATGATGGGTTCAGAAACAATATTTTCTGGCAACAAGTTATTTGTTGCAATCGTGGCTGCATATTTCCGATATCCGGCGCATAATCACATCACACACACTCCCAGAAGGCTACTTACTATGCATATTTTCAACTAAAATGTAAATTACACATGAACTTTTTCTATTCAATTCAACAAAATTCTACTTTCGTTCAGCAAAACGTCAACGCGGCGCGGCGTGTCAATAATGGCGGCCGTCCGTCATGACCTTTTTTTTTTAAATCATAGACAAACGGATGAAGTCTCTATTCTCACGTCACTCGAGATCAAATATTGTGCAGTTTATATTAAAAAAAACACACTGAATTGACGTTTCGTATCAATAACTGTTTTAATATCTGTGGATACTAGAATAGAGACCCACTTGAGTTTGACAGCTGTTCCAAATTTAATCTCATTTCTTTACTAAAAACGATAAAGAAGTCATGTTATTTCTTCATCGCAGCATTGGTTTTTCCTAATTGGTTGTCAAAATGGTGGTCATTTCCTATGGTTTTTGATTAACCAATGGAGGTTTTATGATATGGGTGCAGATAAAATAATATAAGTTACATACACAGCAGGGTTGGATTCGGATGTACGCATCGGTCGCGTGCGGGTCGCATCTCTGAAATTTGTGGTTGGCTGTGACCTGTAAATTCCATTTCCTTGTTGCACTTGACGTCCTTTTAAGAATTGATGAAGTCTAAAACCCCGTCGTTGACTAATTATCTTGTCGTCTACGGATTCCTCGGTTAATAAAATTAAATCCAGTAAGTGTTTAACCGTTTAAGCGATTTTAAACAAATACATAGTTATTCTTGTATTTTACGCCAATTATTTCTGTCTATTTTTTCTTTTCACGAGTATAATGCCGATGAATAAATTAATCGATCGGGGAAAAATGCGACTCGGAAAAAAGCTACACGAAAACAATGCGTTTGCGGAACCCATCTGTAATGAGATTAACCCGTAAATTAGGCTTTATTGAGCAAAAACGTACATCATTAGAATGACAGTGACAATTAATTTCTTCTAAAAATCACCACATTCACCCCACCTTCAAGGACTGGTGGTGACGTAATCTTCTAGACGGGCTGGGGGGTGGCGTATCCGAGTAGAGCGTCGTAGTTCAGGTCTTTCGTTTGTCTCTGCTTGCCCTTCATTCGGTTCTAATTCAGCGTCCTCCCACTCATCTTCCTCATCTGATGTTCTATCGGTCTGGTCTCCAGCTGGAGCCAGGTGACGGTTAGAGACGATCGATTCTCTACCACTTTGCAGTCGAACACGAGAGTGTTGTGGATTAGACTCTAGCAGTTCTACTTCTTGAACAATGGGATCGTATTTGCTGGTTCTGTTGTGGTTTCGCATCAAAACCCGTCCGGAATCAGTCAGCCATGAGGGCAGCGATTGTCCATTTGCGGATCGTCTGGGGTGAGAGAACATCCGTTCGTGAGGAGTGCAGTTGATCGCGGTGCAAAGTAACGACCGAATTGAATGTAGTGCCGTTGCCAAAACGAGTTCCCATTTTGTTATCGGCAGGTTATGTGTCTTCAGGGCCAAATGAATTGTTTTCCAAATAATGCCGTTGTATCTTTCAGTCTGGCCATTCCCTTGAGGATTGTATGGTGTTGTATAACTCGTGGCTATTCCCTTTTCATGTAAGAATTGTTTCATATCCTTCGATAAGAATGATGTACCGCGGTCACTATGGACATATGTCGGCATTCCGAAAATTGAAAATAAATCTGTTAGTTTTGCTATTACTGTGTCTGTGTTGAGATCTGGGCATGCGTAGGCGAAGGGAAAACGAGAGTATTCATCTATGATCGTTAAAATGTACCGGTTAGTCTTAGTTCCGTCTGTTGGAAGGGGCCCTTTAAAATCGATTGAAATCATTTCGAATGGCGATGTTGCCTTTATAAGATTACCTTCAGTTCGGTGAAATTTCGGTTTAATTTCAGCACAGATTGGACATCCCGACGTCATCTGTTTAACTTCTTCAACCGAATAGGGTCGATTTTTAGTACGCACCCAATGAAACATTCTTGTTACTCCCGGGTGACAAAGAGTATTATGAAGTTCTAGCAGGGTGCTTTTGGTTGTGGTCGTAGCCAGACTGTGGGCCCGAGATAGGGCATCCGCAGCTTGGTTGTCTTGCCCAGGACGATAAATGATATCGAAATTATAGATGGCCAGTTCTAATCTCCATCGTAGGATCTTGTCATTTTTTATCTTCGATGAATGAGTCTGGTCGAACATGTACGCGACAGATTTCTGATCGGTGATAAGGCGAAATGTTCGCCCTACAAGAAGCTGTCGCCATTTTCTCAGCGATTCAACGATAGCTGCAGCTTCTTTCTCAACAGCCGAGTGGCTACGTTCGCTGCCGGAGAGAGTTCGGGAGAAAAACGCGATCTGTAAATAAATTGTATTAAGATTAACCCGTAAATTAGGCTTTATTGAGCAAAAACGTACATCATTAGAATGACAGTGACAATTAATTTCTTCTAAAAATCACCACACCATCCAACAAATCCCCATCGATATCCGTTGCTGGCACATCTCGGCAGCGGGAAAACTGGACAGGTCCTCCCCGTTATTCTTCGATTAAGGTTGCGCGGGCAGGCATGCGGTGGACGCAGACTTATCGTAAGTCGAACTTTACACCAGCTACACACTCAAACCCCCATCGTAAACAAACAACCCGGCAGTAGTACAGGTACCACATGCCGGTAGAATCCACCGTTTTTACAACTGTTGGTGTGAAACTACAGATAACGAATTAGTTCGATTGGATTTTTGGATTGGATAATTAATGGCTATACTCAGGGGCGTGCAGTCCATATAAACATTGAGGCAGTGCCTACCCTGGCAAAATGTCCGATTTATATGTAATGTAATTCATACCTCGTATTTACTTATTGTTACATTCCAAAAATACCTATATCCTTTTATTCCTTGCTACCAAAAATCTTACAAACAGACAAACTAAATTCAGTCTTACGTTACATTAAATAAGGTATCAATTCCACGCTAGTTATGAGATCAACCAGAAACTTTACTTACTTGCCAGAAAATTTTAAAATTGACTTCGAACGGAACGTACGAAACCTTTTAAATAGTTCACGTCACGCAAAAGAGGCAAAGCTCTCGGCTGCCTCCTTTTGTGCAACACATTTAAAGACATTTGTGTGCGAATTACTGTATATGAATTCAATACGAATACAAGAATCACCACATTAACAAGTAACGCACACGAATACATTTTCTCTATACAATATTCAGAAGGCCGTATGGCCGTCAGGGCTCTTTATACATTGGATGGTTTTAATGTATGGCCAAGAAATTTTCAAGTTGGTAAGCCTGATGCTAAACAACTTATGGATTTTACCCCTAAATTTAGGGACTAAATAAGTTATTTGGGATTTTTTTAGAGGCAGAACATTCTTCGGGACTCTAAGGGAATAAAAAACTAATTGAAAATTAGTACAAAATTGATGATAAGCTTGAAAAATAACACGACTAATATTATACACCCACAAAATAACACCAAAAATAACTAACTTTCGTGTGTTCGCGAAGAAAACTGTGCTGTTTCAGAATATATTTCGTCCGTACTTGGCCTTTTACGTGCATACTTAGCACACTGTCAAGAGTTTGGTAGGGGTTAACAGTCTGTGGTAAAGAAACTGCAAAAAAAAGAATGGTTAGTGATTTTTCGAGTTGCTTTTAGGGGTATACTTATTTGAAGAGTTGGCAACCCTGCGAATATTATCAAGCAAGACTACTAGATCCGTGTTTGTTTATTTCTTGTAGCTGAGTTTTAAGGTTATGCAGTATTGTGTATTATTATAATGTTTGATGTTATGAGACGCGGTGAAAATATTTGTAAATAATAATTGTTTTTAAAGTGTTTGTCTGTTGTGAATATAAATATGTATAACGATACGATACAAAATTAGTTTAAGCTGTGAATGTGAAATTTGGTGAAAGACAGTTACAAATAATAAAGACCTTAAAGATGTGTAAAATCGCAGCTGTCTTTATCTTAAACGAAAGGTAAGTAATGTTTAAACGAACGGATATATATTTAATTAGATGTAAAAACCGAGTTCCGGTTTTATACCTAGTCGGTTGTTGATGCGGTATAACAACAAATAAATGAGAAATCTTAGAATAATAACACATAGAAGGTATGTGTCAAACCGCCGCCCGTCAAACGTTAAGCCACAAATGGATTTATGTAGGAGTGATCAACTCGTGCTTACACACGACGACACGCACACAAGTGAACAAATAATGTTGCTAGCGGAATCACATTCCCCCGAAAATAGCGAAACTACTCTTACCAGTGGTAGTTGAAATCTAGCATTTTTTTATTCGTTGTATAGCTGATTACGAGTTCATAGCATATTTTTTATATATTCATCAAATGTTTACAGTAAAATTTGGCGTTTGTATGAAAAAAACAAAGTGATGGTGTAAAAACAAATTATTTTAAATAAACAGGCATATTTTAGGATTCCGTACCGAACCGAAGCGAACCAAATATTCAAACAACCATAGCTTCGCCGTTTCTGTCTGACTGTATTGTAAGTACTTGTGACCTGACTGTGAATGTAAGTTTGTTTGTTATGCTTTCACGCGAAAACTACTGAACCGAGCATCATGAAACTTTGTACACATATTCTTGGAGGTATTATAAATAACATAGGATACTTTTTATCCCGGTAAATTTAAAAGTTCCCGAGGGAATTTATAATATAAGCATTTCTGTTATTTTTGCCTAACGGTGAAACAGTGTGCCACGGGCGCTCCACGACGGCTGTAGCTGACACAAATGAAAACGGCATATCGTGGCATCAGGGGCACGGAAAACTGCCGACGGCCACAGCCGACTGTGGCGGTCAAAGGGTTACGGCATGACAAAACCAAATCCGATGTCACTTTTTGGATCCAAGATCGCGGATGACACTGTCATGCCAAAAATCGTTATTGGTGTCGTTTTCAAGGTATTTAGGCATGACAAAACCGAATCCGATGTCACTTTTTGGATCCAAGATGGCGGATGACACTGTCATGCCAAAAATTGTTATTGGTATCGTTTTCAAGGTATTTAGGCATGACATGACAATTTTGTATTTTTAGCAGGAATCACGAGATTGTTAGGGTGCCTTGTATTAAACTTACATATGTCTTTATTTGTTTTAAAAAGTTTCGGATGCAATTTAACAAATAAACAAATTTTCATAGATGTACATGCTTGCCACGGTCAGGAGTTTCAAGTTTCTGTATAGCGGCTGACAAGATGTCAAGATGTCTGCTTTACAAATGGCCCTGCTGCACTGTTTTTCAGCTAACAACGCTCGTTTTGGCAATTTGAACTAGCTCTTGCCCGCAACTTTGTCGGTATTTTAATCTTTTTATTTTCACTGCCTACCCTGACGAAAATTCCTATGCACGCCCCTGGCTATACTATCTCCTTCAGTAGTCAAGTGACTCCAGGGCTAGTACCCAGAAGTTCATGGTTACATGATGAAAATTATGAAATTTCATTTCAGGCCATTCAAAACTCACTGAATTTAGAAGCGATATGTGAGCGTCCTCCAACTCCGACAATTTTGTATCTAAAATATACTCAAAAACCTAACGATAGCAAGAGGTTTATTTAAAATAATAATTGAACTAATTCAAAAACCGACTTCAAAACCCCTTTAAAAAGTAACAAATAATTATTGAATTCCGTAAGTCAACAAAGTACCTCTAAACGTCAGATACGTTAAAGATTAATTAATAAAATAAATATATCGAAGTCGGTCTCAAGCGAATGAACATTATGAGTGGTGTATTACCAAATTTACTGGCCACCGACGACCACGAAGTTTTGGTACTGGACATACTCAGTACCCTGTACTCTAAAAAGAATGACGATAGAAATGGAGGTAAACGGGAGCGTGGCAGTAACCGGAAGTTGTTTTAACAGGAAATGGTACATAATCTTTTCTTTAAATATTGTGGGAATGCTACTTAGTAGAATAAAGGTTACTACATGTGAATAATTCATTTATCTTCGAATGAAATGACTATTATAATATCGATCGAACTTCACATCAAAAAGTTCGTTTGATCATAATATGCTATAATTGCTTATTATCGAATATACTAGCTTTTACCGGTAACTTTGTCGCTGTGGAAATGTATCTTTAAAATATAACGTATTTTCATGTTACTGACTTTTTAGGGTTCCGTACCTCAAAAGGAAAAAGCGAAACCCTTATAGGATCACTCGTGCGTCTGTCTGTTTGTCTGTCCGTCTGTCACAGCCAATTTGCTCCGAAACTACTGGACCAATTGAGTTGAAATTTGGTATACGTATATAAGTTGGTGACTGCAACACGGACGCGTGACGTAAATATAAGAATTTTAATCACAGGGGCCACTTTCTGGGGGTAAATTAGAAAATTAAAAAAAAAAAGTTATGCCACTTATATCATGTGACATATCAAATGAAAGGGCTTACTGTGAGGATCTTAAATATATTTTCTTTTGAATTTTAAGTAAAATAGTTTAGAAGTTATTCAGGAAAACAGGCGAAAAATGACTATTCCTCCCCCCTTATTTCCGAAACTACTGGGGTTAAAATTTTGAAAAAAATATGAAATATAGTTCTTAACCTATAAATTACAGGAAAACCTTAGGGTGCTTAGGGTGTCTTTTAAATAAATAGCATATTTCCTTTCCGAGGGCTTAAACCTTCTCCATGCCAAATTTCATCAAAATCGATTAACCGTGAAAATTTAACAGACAGATAGACAGACGGGTGTACTTCCGAAAAGTGCATACCGCCGATCGATCTGAAATTTGGTATAATCACGTATTTTGACCTCCTGATTACGAATATCATAACGAAAATTGGCGCAAACGCCATTATGAATATGAAAATTGAAAAAAATCTCTTTTCGTTCGGTGTGCATAAGGTTCATTCTTGAGAATTGGATTATTCATCTCATTTCTTGGCATTTTTTATTTTGTAAAATTTTGACTTAGTTACAATTAAATATGTAATTTTATTTAATTGTAAGCATATTTATCGAATTGGCCTCGCTTGCGGTCTATGTGGTAGGAAGATATACCACTTTAAAATTTAAATTGCCAAGCAAATGAGATAAGACGACTGTAGGGAAGAAATAGTGGGGACTGGAATCAAGCAATATCTGACTCACCGGGATTCGCCTGCTTCGGTGCTCCGGGGGCCCCCGTCTGTATATCCATAGGTTTTTGGCTGCTGCTGGACACTGACTCTCAAGACTGGGTGCTAATAGAACTCGCGGAACCAAGTTGATGGTGAAATATGAAAATTGTATGAAGAGCGTACGTGCGCCCATTCGAAATCATAGAGAAGAAAGTGTTCTCAATACTGCCGCTTGGTGGCAGCACGGTCGCGTTGCGTTTAGAAATCAGATATGCATCATTCCAGTTAGAATTTGGAAAAAGGATCAGAAATTGCATGTGCTAACCGATATGAGATGAAAAAAGTTCTCTTACAACAAAATCTGTATGAAAGTACGGAACATGCCGCCGGCCTTGAAATAAGCTAATTATTTTAACTAATACTACACCTAAGAAACTTAACTATTTGTTAATTTAAACTCTTAGTTGATAGGTAACGGACAGACCTTTATAATAGGTCTTTTTACATAAGAGTTACCCATACGTAAGGTAACTACGCGGGTAACGCGATCGGCACCCGGGTGCAACTGGTGCACACGTGCCAGTCGCCACTGCATGGGCGGCAGCGACTCGTCACGCACAACGACCAGGGATCCCTCAGTCACCGGAGACGCGCCTCCGTCGCGAAACCAGCGACCACGCTGTTGCAATTGCGAAAGATAATCGGAACTCCACCGTTTCCAGAAATGACGAACAGCCTGTTGTATGATCTGCCAGCGTTGAAGACGGCTGGGTCGTTCATCACTGTAGTCATACTCAGGAAGCGAGGTCAATGGCTCCCCGACGAGGAAATGCGCGGGTGTAAGTGGCAACGGATCACACGGATCGCTGCTCAAAACGCAGAGTGGTCGGGAGTTGAGTACCGACTCAATCTGACACAAGATGGTATTGAACTCG
Source organism: Tortricodes alternella (assembly GCA_947859335.1). Classification (NCBI taxonomy): domain Eukaryota; kingdom Metazoa; phylum Arthropoda; class Insecta; order Lepidoptera; family Tortricidae; genus Tortricodes; species Tortricodes alternella. The sequence continues at coordinate 9,291,957 of OX401987.1, read as the reverse complement.
TCATAGGTAAGAATCTGTGAACCTATCACACGATAAAGATGTGTTTTGAAACTCTTTACGCAAGCCTCCCAGATACCCCCGAAATGGCTGGCGTAAGGAGGATTGAAATGCCAGGTTATACCGGAATCGATTAGACCTTTATTAAGGTCTTGCTGAATTGAGTCTGTTTTCAAGAACTCAAAAAGTTCCTTAAGATATCGGTCGCATCCTAAGTATAAAGTTTCGACCGCAGTCTGAATATATATCCGAGCACAGTCCCCGTCGCGACACGAAACGTCTTAAAGCGTTTAGAAACGCTTCAGTGGACAAATTTGGAACTAATTCCAAATGACATGCCTTTGTAGACATGCAGATCATAACCGATACGTAGGCGTTGAACGTTTTCGCGTTACGAAAATGGTTTGATTTTAATAGAAAAAAGCCCGCGAAGTCTACCTCAACGTGTAAGAAAGGGCGCAATGCTCTTACGCGTGCTGCAGGCAGTGCCGCCATCTGTGGTTGTGGAGTGGCACGGGGCCGAGCGCGGAAACACGGAATGCAGCGGCTTGTGCGCATGCGTACTGCGTCACGCGCGGTAATTATCCAATAGACTTGGGAAATAATGAATTGTAATGTCTGTGGTCCTACGTGTACACTGACCCTATGATAATGATCAATTATTAAACTCGTTAAGTGATGTCCCTTTGACAGTAGAATTTGATGTTTGGCATCATATGACGTATGAGCCCGTTCAATCCTGCCGCCTACCCTCAGAAGACCCGAACTGTCAACGAATGGTTTAAGTTTTTGTAACCGATCGGAACAATTCTTATTGTTTTTTATGTTTGAAAGATCATCGGAAAATTGTTCACTTTGAACTAGTAAAATTATACGCGAGAGTGCGAATTTAGTTTCGTGGACTGTAATATACTTTTCAGGTGTTTTATTTTTGCGACATTTATTAATGAAGCGAAAAATATAGCTTACTACGCGTAAGAGTTTGGAAAGAGATGAAAAGCGGGAAATAAATTGCGTGTCAGTGTGATCGGTCGCGCGCGACTATGGTTGAAACCAACACGTTATTCCGTTTTTCTTCGTCAGTAACGAAATCTATATGAGACAGGGGCCAGTCGGCCTCCGGGCGTTTAAGCCAAGAGGGACCGTGGAACCACAGCTCTTTGTCGAGCTCAGATGGCAAGACGCCGCGCGATGCCGGGTCCGCGGGATTGTCAGCTGAGCGCACGTGTCGCCACTGTGACGCTGGGACGCGACTCGTTATTTCCGTGATACGATTTGACACGAATGTACGCCATTGATGCGACGAAGACCGTAACCAGGCCAAAGTGATCGAAGAATCACTCCATGCGTAGACGTCGTCTATAGAAATTACATCGGAATATGTACCGAGTACAGTCTCAATCAGTTTGGAAAGAAGAACGGCCCCACACAGCTCTAAGCGGGGCAATGAAATTCGTTTTAGAGGCGCAACTTTGGTTTTTGCCAACACGAGATGAACGTGAATGTTATCGTGTTTATCAGTGACACGTACAAACACTGCCGCTGAAAATGCCTTTTCGGAAGCATCGGAAAATCCATGAATTTGTAAGCTTTTGCCCTCTGGAAATGCGTGACGCGGAATTGAAATTGACTCGAGCAGAGGCAACTCTGAAAGAAATTTAAACCAAGCGTCAGAAATTGAACTTGGTGGGACTTCATCCCATGATATTCCCGAAATCCAAAGCAATTGAATTAAGTGCTTCGCGAATAATGTTATTGGGCGAGAAATCCAAGGGGAACAAAAATTTTAGAAATTTCCGCTAATATTATTCTTTTTGTGCAAGTTGATGGACAAGGTTTAACCTCATAACTGAAAGTATCTGACTTTGGATACCATTTAAGGCCCATCACTTTGACGGAAGTGTCACCATCGAGGTTAGAAATCCCTAGCGCTTCGTTGGGTTCCGCACCAGTCACCGATGACGTTAACTCGGGACGGTTGCTGTTCCATTTTCGAAGGTCAAAAGACCCTTTTTTGCACAGAGAAATAAGCTCTTCTTGAAGAAGCAGAGCCTCATCAACAGAACTTGCACCGGAAATGACGTCATCGACGAAGACATCATTAAGTAAAATATTAGAAGCTTTTGGAAATGAAGCACTTTCGTCAAACGCAAGTTGACGAAGGGTTCGTAAGGCCAGAAAAGGCGAAGATGCCACACCGAAGGTCACTGTGCACAACCGAAATTCTTGCACAGGTAAGTCAGGGCTGGTGCGCCAGAGAATACGCTGGTTATCGCAGTCTTCATGCCTAAGAGAAATGAAACGATACATCATTTTAATGTCTGCTGTAAACACGACTTCATGCAGACGAAATTTCAAAAGAACCTGCACTATATCTTGGTGCAACTTAGGTCCTATTAAAAGGTTGTCATTTAAGGAACGACCGCTTGTGGTTTTGCACGAAGCGTCGAAAACCACGCGAACCTTTGTTGTAGTACTCGAGGATTTCACCACGCGGTGGTGAGGAATATAGTAAGGCTTCGACATCGTAGTGGCAGATTCGTCCACTTGCTCCATGTGACCAAGGTCAATATATTCTTGGAGACATGTAACATACTCCGACTTCAATTGCGGATTGCGCTCAAGCCTCTGTTCTAACTGGATTAAACGCGAAAAAGCAATGTCTCGCGACTCGCCTAGGGGCGGGGCGTCGGGTTTGAAAGGAAGGGCAACGACGTATTTACCGTCGGCATTCCTTGTATGAGTTTGGACGAAAATCCTCTCACACAAGGCCTCATCTTTGGTCAACGGTTTTGTTTCCGGTAAAGATTCTAATTCCCAGAACTTCTGAAGTTGGCAGTCATTTTGACTTGAATTGAAGCTTGCATGCAACTGGAACCTTGTGTCGCTAGCTGGAAGCCGACCGTTGAGTAAATAGCCAAAAATGCTATTCATAGCAACTGGAGTACCTGGAGGTCCTACCACGTTGTCATGAAGTAAAATACTACTAGTGTAGTCTGACCCTAACAAAAGCTCAACAGGCCGCGACGAGCGGAGCTCGGGGTCTGCAAGGGTTAGGTTATGCAAATGCGAAAGGTTTTCTAATTTACACTTAATGTTCGGAACGTAACTAGTAATCTTAGGCAGGATATGCGCTTCAATTACTAATTTAGGTTCGAGTTTACCGTGAGGCGTGATCTCAACTATAACGTAACCACGAGATTTTTCATCCTTGTCACCGATTCCTGTCACCGTCAGGTCCGATTCTGCATGAAAGCGACGTAAATTAAGGCGCTGGACACACGATTCGGTGATCAGAGTAGCCTGGGAACCTTGGTCTACAAGAACACGCACGGAGTTAGGTGTGCGGGGCACCGGTGCAGGTGCAGCAGAGCGGACGTCCACGACGGCCGTGGTTAGTAACACGTTGCACGGAGATTGCGCGCGCGTACCGCAGTGCGTCACGGTGGGCGCAACGGGAGCGGACGAGGCAGACGGCGGGGCCGGAGGCGCCAGGCATGAAGACACATGTGCCGCGGGAATCGGCTCCGCTTCGTGCAAAGAGGAATGATGACGTTTTGAACAAACTTTACAAGAAAATCTAGAAATACAGTTTTTAATGTCGTGCCCGACATGAAGACAGTTGAAACACACATTGTGTTCATTAATGAAACGCCTACGGTCAGTAACGCATTGATTAAGAAAATCTTCACATCTATTTAAAACATGTGAAACCGATTTGCAATATATGCATACTTTGTTCGACTTCATAGGATCAACAATCGTAGACTCGACGTTAAATCTTACCGAACGCGGCGCATTTTGAGCCGTGGAAACATTTGAAAAGGTACGATTGCGCGTGGACCAGTTTTGATTGTCCGACGCAGCGCGCATGAACGGATGTCGCGGCGGCGGGCGGCGCGCGGGCGGCGGCGCGGCGGCGCCGGGCGAGCGCGCGGGCTCGGCGCGCACGCCGCCGGCCGTGCACAACATCACCTCCGAAGCCGCAAGCTCTCGGTTTAGGAACTCGAGTAGCTCACGATAGTCGGGCATCTCCGTAGGAGATGACAACGAAAGTTCGAAACGTCGACGAATATTGGAAGACATTTTACGTAGTAAAATATTAAGAAGAATGAAACTCCATTCCGAAATTGGTAGATTTAAGGCGTTGAGTGCCGTTAAGTTTTCTTGAAAAATATTTAAAAGGGTACGTAAACCGATGTAAGTATTTTTGTCAGTAAGCGGTTCCAGGTCTAAAATGTTATCTAAATGTTTTGTTGCAATTATACGCTTATTTTCGTATCTACTGCTTAAAATCATAACAGCGTTGTTATAATTCGCGTCCGTAATTGGAAGTGATTTTATCAAATTAGTATATGGTTCACCTTTTAAGGTTAACAACAAGTACCTAAACTTTTGCACATCCATGAGGTCGACATTTTCATGAACAAGTGACTTGAACAGCTCGAAGTACGCGGCCCACTCGGTGGACTGTCCACTAAATGAGGGCAGCGGTAGCGGAGGTAAATTCACCCCGCGATGACAATGCGAACCGGAATTATCATTATTATTACTGATTTGACTGTTACGCCGCTGTAAAACCTTGTAGGTATCGGCAGCTACTTGTACCTGATAGTATAATTCATCAAACTGAGTTCGTATTGTCAGCTGTTCGCTTTTAGAAAAAGTATTATTTTTAGCTAATGTTTTTTCAATTTTGACCTGTACCTTAAGGAAATCCTTTTTGACAGAATTTAATTCTTTAATTCTGCAACGAAATTGCATTTCATCAGATTCGGAACAATCTACCATTTTTTGCAAAGAATTCAATAGAATGTCTCGCTCGAAACATAACTGCTCAATCTCCATCTTGTAAGATTGTCTAATACGAAAACGTATAAAATATGTTAATGTTTGTAGAAATTACTGTTACGTCGAAAATCGGAATTAACTAGTACGCAGTACGTAGATAGAATAATTTTATTGACGTAACGTATTTCTGCACAAATTGAAAAGAAAGAAATTTGAAATTGGAAAGTGAAAGGAATTATTGTATTACAATAAACTTATTTACCACGTAGTGCGTAAATACAAATAATGTTCGAAAGAAACACTAAATTATTATAATACCGAAATGAAATAGTATTAAGCACGAAAATGCAAGAATACCGAAATACGTAAGCAAAACCCGGGTGGCGCGCTTATAGGTACGCCGACTCGAGGTGTCGTGGCGCCGCAATGGCGGGCCGCGCGACTTACCTGCACTTTTACGGAAATAAAAGTGCAAATCGAGATATACGATGTAAAACTCGGAAATAATGATTTAATTAACTACCTAAACACTTATTAAAAGAGTCTTAGGTGAAATATCGTTGATTAAATCGAAATTCACTTAGGAAACATACACTTACGACGTATGCATGCCGGTACTTTCTTGAACAATGTATCGTAATACGTAATGAATGAAATGGAAGTTAACTTGTTAGCACACACAATATATCAAGCCAATTCGGTTCGACTGATCAGAATTCGGTTCGATGGACCAAAATTATGTAGGGAAGAAATAGTGGAGACTGGAATCAAGCAATATCTGACTCACCGGGATTCGCCTGCTTCGGTGCTCCGGGGGCCCCCGTCTGTATATCCATAGGTTTTTGGCTGCTGCTGGACACTGACTCTCAACACTGGGTGCTAATAGAACTCGCGTAACCAAGTTGATGGTGAAATATGAAAATTGTATGAAGAGCGTACGTGCGCCCATTCGAAATCATAGAGAAGAAAGTGTTCTCAATACTGCCGCTTGGTGGCAGCACGGTCGCGTTGCGTTTAGAAATCAGATATGCATCATTCCAGTTAGAATTTGGAAAAAGGATCAGAAATTGCATGTGCTAACCGATATGAGATGAAAAAAGTTCTCTTACAACAAAATCTGTATGACAGTACGGAACAACGACAGAGGCATCATAAAAACAATAAGCGAATCAACATTTTAGTAGTATTTTAGAGATCAAATGATTTATTAAATGAAAAAAATGAATATATTAAAATAAAAAATTGTATGCAGTACATTTCGTGGAAACCGAAGAAAATATTCTAAGCTTCAATTTAGCACAAAATTTAATATTTCAGTCCTGCTATCGATGGAATAAAATTCTAAATAAATTAATCAATCATATGCAATGTAAATCAAAAAAAAATTTTTTTTTTTGCAAGAAAACTTGAGTAAACTATCATTACTGTGCTCAAAACGCCAAGTGAATGAGAACCAACGAACTGGGAAAAGTATGTTTCTTGTCGATTATGCCGAAACTGTTATTAATACAGGAATAACTATTAAATGAAAACATGCAGTCATTCATGTAGTTTTGTTTTCGCTTACAACTGTATGCCAATTGCAGGAAATACATTTTATATGAAAATACACAACAATGATAATCATAGTGAACCAAAGCCAAGCAAATGATAGATTTACCCTCATCGCTCAAAGCTCCAGCGACGAGTCACGTCCTCTCCCTGCGGCTTTAGAAGCGTTACTGATGCTGTACAGGCACGGCAGGCGCAACGCATAGAAAGACGTTTAAGTAGGGATGTGCACGTTGACCCTTTAATTCGCAATGTTGTTTAAAATCGACATTATAATGAAAAAAATCCTGCTGGTTTATTTTTACCTGGAGCAGTATATTACTTTAATAACCTAACTAGTCGATATTCTGCGCATTTACGATCAATGTATTCATTGCCCTTGCGCACCTATTTGACAGTCAGCGATAAAAATGTCTTAAAAATATTTTTGCTTGCTTTATCTTGTTTTTTTAACTGAAATACATAGACTAATGTTCAAAATATGGATTTTCATTTGTTTAATCATACTTTGAACTCATACCAAGGCACTATAACTCTTTTAATATTAATGTTGTTTGTAAACGACACTGCGAAGCACTGAGTAAATACTCGCCTGCGCCTATGTTGTTTTGAAACGACATTACCCACTTTCCAGTCACAAAACTTTGATGTCTTGTTCAATATTCTAACATGCAGGTTTTTGCATTTTTGTGTATTTTTAACATATTCTGTGTATCTTACTATTGGTCTCGCAGGCAACGGGGACATAAACATTTTGGTTTGGTTTGGTGGTCTTTTGCATCTTTTGTTTGTTTTCTTGCTTAGGGTGAAATAATATGGGATCGCATTTCCAAAATAATGGCTATTGTACTACCAGAAAATGCTGACTCGTCTGATAGCAGCTGTGATGAAGAACCGGACCTTCCTCTAAATAACATTCCCCGTGACATTAGCCCAGAACAAGACTCCGACGTTAGCTCCGAACCACGTTCCATACCCTCATTACTTGAGAGACCAAATAACGGCCACCTCATTTCTGACATTGAAACCGTTCCATTCACTCCTGTCTAAGTCAATTATTTCAAGATTCAAATCCGCATGCAGCATTACCTACTCTAAATTCTTCTATTCTATATCTTCCTTGCTATCGCCGCTCACTGCTTCTCCTGCAATAAAAATTTAAAACTCGGATTGCTGCCGATCTACTGAAAACGGACAGAACAAAAACGACATTATCCAAAATTATGATGAGTCTCGTTTAATTAAAGCCCCTGCAGCCTAAAGACCTTCAGAAGGCATCAGGTACGACAATATTGGCCATTTCCCTGCCTTTACTACAATTCAAGGCAGATGTAAATATTGTCAAGGTGGGTATACCAAGACCCAGTGTAAAATGTCAAATTCGTGTATGTTATACCCCCAATAAAAACTGTTTTACGCTGTTCCATGTTCCCAATTAAACGTTGTTTCACTTACGCGGTTTTTATTTCATCACCCGTTTCCTTCGCAGTGTTGTTTGTATACAACATACATGAACAAAATGTTATTTACTGAATGTTGGACAATGTTGTTTATAAACAACATATATTATTTCCGTATGTGCATATCATTGATTTTTATATTATTCTTATAGGCTCAAAAATACGCCAAATAATTGTCTTTTTAAGAAAAAAACAATTGTAATTTGAAAAAATCTTCTCTGGGCATTAAAGGGTTAAGGGAGGCACCAAGTAAATGTTAGCTTACCTCTGGACAAACCTTTTATAATTATTTAAAAAAAAACTATGATAAACACAGGAACCATATTTTTTCTTTCAAATCAATAAATAATATTCTAAAGATACGACTCAAAACATTACTGGATTTCAATCCATGAATTGGTCTTTTCGGGGTAGTTTGTTCACAAAATGGCAAATGAACGCACAATGTAATGAGGTTTTAGATGTTTGATATTTTTTTACGGGTAATTTTACTTACCTTAAATAAAAAAGAAATCGTGCCTCAGTTAGATTAAGTGATAATGTAACTAATGAAAATGAAAATGAAAATATTTATTTTGCAAGTAGGCCACATGGGCTCTTTTACATGTCTGAATCTACCAGCGCTTCGAAAGGTGACATCTGCTGAGAAGAAACGCCGCAAAAAAAATAGTTAGGTCAACTATTTTAATTCTACGGGTACTTTTTCACTCTGGACGCTGTAAATTGAGCCTTTCGAGAATCACCCATAATCGCGCATTTCTAATCGATTTAGACTATTTTAGCTTTCCCCAGAAAGTGTGAAAGTGACAGAACCCCCGTTAAGGGGGGGCTTGGTGGGCGAAGCCCCCCGCAGTAAAAAATAAACAACCGTAACAATTGTATTATTGGTAGGTTAGGTTAGGGTTAACTTGTGTCTCTTAGAGCGAAAATAGGCACCCCGCGAAGCGGGGTGACGTCGACATACTGGCAGTTAGGTTGTGTTAGGTTAGAAAACTACCCACCTAATGAAATATAATCATAATCAAGTTTTTATCCTAATCATTTTCAGGGTTCCGTAGCCAAATGGCAAAAAATGGAACCTTTATGGATTCGTCATGTCTGTCTGTCTGTCTGTCCGTATGTCACAGTCACTTTTTTCCGAAACTATAAGAACTATGCTGTTGGAACTTAGTATGTGAACCGCATTAAGATTCTCACACAAAAATAGAAAAAAAAAAAAAACTATAAATTTTGGGGGAACCCCATATTTAGAACTGAAACTCAACAATTTTTACACGCTTTTTATTAGCTTCACCTGTATGTATGTATGTATGTATGTATGTATGTATGTAATGGAATCTTTCAACGTAATTTTAACCTACTTCTAGTTGTGGTAAATATCTGAAACTTTGCAAGTGTATGCAATTCGGATGACAATACAATAATTTGGTTCCATCGAGCTGATCTGACATGGTTTGTCAGCCAGAAGGTGGATAGTGGAACTCTTCAATGACTACTAGTAAACCCCTCGAGTTTGGGCTCATTTGGTTTGCAATTCGGATGACAATACAATAATTTGGTTCCATCGAGCTGATCTGACCTGGTTTATCAGCCAGGAGGTGGATAGCGGAACTCTTCAATTACCACTAGTAAACCCCTCAAGTTTAGACTCATTTGGTTTGCAGTTCGGATGACAATACAATAATTTGGTTCCATCGAGCTGATTTGACCTGGTTTATCAGCCAGGAGGTGGATAGTGGAACTCTTCAATGACTACTAGTAAACCCCTCGAGTTTGGGCTCATTTGGTTTGGTTTGACGAGTCCAATAGTAATTTTAGTGCGTTACTGACAAAAGCGTATTTTTTTAGGCTTTGAGTAAATTATAGTTTTAAAAAAACTAAAAAACACGCTTTAATAGCAAACCGAACTAAAAAGTAGAAAATAATTTTTAAGTATGAAGAGATTGTGTTACAGTAATGGAAATTCCAACAATCAATTACTTATGACTAATCAATTTAAGATAAGATTAAAATATAAATTAAGTTATTAACAAATAATTCAATTGTGTGGGGTGGAATTTACTATATTTTCAAAATGACAATTTTTTTTAATAGCTACCACTGAAATGATTGTAAAATTTAATACCTAGCACCCCACGCTTTTTTACTATAATTGAATTATTTGTTAATAACTTAATTTATATTCTAATCTTATCTCAAATTGATTAGTCATAAGTAATTGATTGTTGGAATTTCCATTACTGTAACACAATCTCTTCATACTTAAAAATTATTTTCTACTTTTTAGTTCGGTTTGCTATTAAAGCGTGTTTTTTAGTTTTTTTAAACTATATTTTTCATCAAACCCATACGTGTGGATTATCTATGGATAGGTCATCAAAAATGATATTGAGGTTACTAATATAATTTTTTTCTAAACTGAATACTTAGTTTGCGCGGGAGACACATCCAAAGTGGTAAAATGTGTCCCCCTGTATAATTTCTAAAATAAGAGAATGATAAAACTAAAAAAAACGATAATTGGTATGAACGAGATCTAGTAAGTAATTTATTTTAATACGTCATAAATCGTAAATCGCAATTTACCTTTCATTCAATCAACTCTTAAATAATTAAAAAAAAAAAAACGTTTAGTTTCATAAACATAAATCTTTTACATAAACCGTGAACGATTATATTGATAATGGGTACGGAACCCTTCGTGCGCGAGTCCGACTCCCACTTGGCCGGTTTTATTTATAATATTAGTATGGATTTATTTTACCGAACAAAGAAGTGCCATCGAGTCTTATTTAACGTCAAAATCTCAACTTCAGTTCACAAAGAATGCTCTTTCAACGTAACAGTTATTTAAGTGCAGATTTTCTCATCCAGGGAGTCCGCGCGCGTGCCCGGAGCACTATCACGCGTGCGCGTCAGGGCGCTGCTTGAAGCCGGAGTGGGTATGCAGCGGCTATAACGACTGCCCCGACGGCTCGGACGAGCGGCATTGCGGTAAGGGAAAATAATATCAGTTACATACACAGCAGGGTTGGATTCGGATGTACGCATCGGTGGGGTGCGGGTCGCATACTTCAGTACCCGTGACAATTGATTAATAAATAACTATCTTTGAAATTGTGATTGGCTGTGACCTGTAAATTCCATTTCCTCGTTGCACTTGAGGTCCTTTTATGCAGTTGTGCCGCCCCTTGCGCGCGACTAGAAAGAAACAGCTACTGTTTATCGGCGGGCTTGCTGGGAATCGAACTTGGGTCGGCAGCTTAGCAGGCGGGCTCTGCGCCTCTATTCGGGATCGTCTAAGTGATATTGTAGCGATTCGCGAGCGAGATGAGTGAATGTGTCGTTGTTCTGTACGTGTTTGACGTTGACATTCGCGGTATTGGCATTTTAGTGGCGATATAGTAAATTACTTTATCTACACCCATATCATAAAACCTCCATAGTTTAATCAAAAACCGTAGGAAATGACCACCATTATGACAACCAATTAGGAAAAACCAGTGCTGCAATGTTATTTCAGTATCGATTTTAGTATCGAAATGAGATTAAATTTGGAACAGCTGTCAAAACTCAAGTGGGTCTCTATTCTAGTATCCATAGATATTAAACAGTTATTGATACGAAACATCAATTCAGTATGTTTTTTCAATATAAACTGCACGACATTTGATCTCGAGTGACATGAGAATACAGACTTCATTCGTTTGTCTATGATTTTAAAAAAAATGGTCTTGACGGAGGATCGAATTGCCGCCATTATGTTGGTTTTTGCTGAACGAAAGTAGAATTGTTGATGAATTGAATACAAAAAGTTGTTTGTAATTTACATTTTAGTTGAAAATATGAATATTAGTTTCTCGCAGTGACTGTGTGATGTGAAAATGCGCCGGATATCGGAAATATGCAGCCACGATTGCAACAAATAACTTGTTGCCAGAAAATATTGTTTCTGAACACATCATGGAGGATTTATAATATGTGTGTAGATAAAGTTATGTATGCAACTCTGCATAATTTGGCCTTAAACACACGTTCGATCTTATTATGAAACTCGCTAAAAGCTCGTTTCATAAAACCGCACTAGTGTTTTAAGGCCTATCATTATGCAACCGTTGTATAAACTACTACTACGTCTAAGTGATACTGCAGCGACACGCGAGCGAGACTCGCAACTCGCTCTTACGCATTACGCGTCGTGCGGAAGAGTGGGATGAGAAATCTCGCTGGCGAGTTTAACTTAGTTTTTGTTATAAAGAATATGACCACGGCTGCTCGAAAGACATATGGGTCGTGAGAAACTGTTATGTACAATTAAGTGTTAGTTATTAAAGAAATTGAACTACAAAGATGTTATTTGGACGCTTCATAGTTTCAACTTAAAACTATGAAAAGTAAAGAGTATTTAGTCTATGTACACATTTATTTACAACAGCTCACCACTATCACCATGTCCTCGCATATACTCGCCGAACTGCTATTGACAATATATGTACAGGCGCTTATTAACATCAAAGCTAGCCTCAGATAATATGGAGAAGCCGAGTTTATAGCTTAAACTTAAAACCCGCAACTGACATAAAAAGTTACAAAATGCTGGACTAGAATGTTCTTTTAACTAAAAACTTGACAGTATGTAATTATATACAATTAACTAAAAATATGGAATCTTACCTCATACGGGATTCGGAACAAATTTACACCAATAGGAATTTTACATTTAATTCACATAGGTTCATTTCAGATAAAAGACATCAATTAGGATATTTAATTAAACTGAACTAATCCTTTATTAGTCTAAAATAATTTATAAACGACAAAGAAACTCATCTTCTGTTTCCTCTCAGAAAGAAAAATCAATAATCTTAACAATTTATTTCTTTTTCGAACGACCTATATTTTGTGCCAGCCAGTAACATTAAGCTGCTAACCAAGTTTGATTTGGAACCTCTTTGCATAAAAACTACGATAAAAACATGGTGTTACAGTATTATCAATTTTTTTTTTTCAAAAAAAGTTATAAGTTTAAATTATTTATAATCTAACGATTATTCGGATATAAATTGTTCCTAATAATATTAACGTAGTAAAGAGAAATATGCGGTTAATTCTTAGCGTTTTTAGTAGTTTTATGGTTTTGACGTGGATTTTTTTTCTACTTATTACATTCATATTTCAAAATTCCGAGGCCGCTATAAACTACACGACTATATAAGAGATATTATTATATACTAGCTGGTGCCCGCGATTTCGTTTGCGTAGAATACTTATTTAAGTAGCCTATGTCCTTCTCCAAGGCCCACACCAAATCTCCATACCAAAACACATCAAAATCTGTTCAGCGGTTTAGGCGTGAAAATGTAACAAACAGAGCTACTTTCGTATTTATTTATAATAGGTATGTTATATATAGCTTCCGCCGCGTGGAATTCGATTGTATATAATCCCTTGGGAACTTTTGACTTATCAGGGATAAAAATGACCCTATTTTATTTATTTATTTATTTATACACAATTGCATTACATGTTACAGTTACTATATATAGGACAATACACAGCACTATCTTCACATGTACCTTGACAGGCATGGCAACGTGGAAAAGAGACACACACACACACACACACACACACACACACACACACACACACACACGCGCGCGCGCGCGCGCGTGCCCGGAGCACTGGCACGCGTGCGCGTCAGGGCGCTGCTTGCCCCGGCCGTCGGTATGCAACGGCTATAACGACTGCCCCGACGGCTCGGACGAGCTGCAGTGCGGTAAGGGAATAGTAGTTTATGCAACGGTTGCATAATGATAGGCCTTAAAACACTAGTGCGGTTTTATGAAACGAGCTTTTAGCGAGTTTCATAATAAGATCGCACGTGTGTTTTAAGGCCAAATTATGCAGAGTTGCATACATAACTTTATCTACACACATATTATAAATCCTCCATGATGGGTTCAGAATAGTAGTTTATGCAACGGTTGCATAATGATTGGCCTTAAAACACTAGTGCGGTTTTATGAAACGAGCTTTTAGCGAGTTTCATAATAAGATCGCACGTGTGTTTTAAGGCCAAATTATGCAGAGTTGCATACATAACTTTATCTACACACATATTATAAATCCTCCATGATGGGTTCAGAAACAATATTTTCTGGCAACAAGTTATTTGTTGCAATCGTGGCTGCATATTTCCGATATCCGGCGCATTTTCACATCACACACACTCCGAGAAGACTACTTACTATTCATATTTTCAACTAAAATGTAAATTACACATGAACTTTTTCTATTCATTTCAACAAAATTCTACTTTCGTTCAGCAAAACGTCAACGCGGCGCGGCGCGTCAATAATGGCGGCCGTCCGTCAAGACCTTTTTTTTTTAAATCATAGACAAACGGATGAAGTCTCTATTCTCACGTCACTCGAGATCAAATATTGTGCAGTTTATAATAAGAAAAACATACTGAATTGACGTTTCGTATCAATAACTGTTTTAATATCTGTGGATACTAGAATAGAGACCCACTTGAGTTTGACAGCTGTTCCAAATTTAATCTCATTTCTTTACTAAAAACGATAAAGAAGTCATGTTATTTCTTCATCGCAGCATTGGTTTTTCCTAATTGGTTGTCAAAATGGTGGTCATTTCCTATGGTTTTTGATTAACCAATGGAGGTTTTATGATATGGGTGTAGATACAATAATATAAGTTACATACACAGCAGGGTTGGATTCGGATGTACGCATCGGTCGCGTGCGGGTCGCATCTCTGAAATTTGTGGTTGGCTGTGACCTGTAAATTCCATTTCCTTGTTGCACTTGACGTCCTTTTATGAATTGATGAAGAATTGATGAAGTCTAAAACCCCGTCGTTGACTAATTATCTTGTCGTCTACGGATTCCTCGGTTAATAAAATTAAATCCAGTAAGTGTTTAACCGTTTAAGCGATTTTAAACAAATACATAGTTATTCTTGTATTTTACGCCAATTATTTCTGTCTATTTTTTCTTTTCACGAGTATAATGCCGATGAATAAATTAATCGATCGGGGAAAAATGCGACTCGGAAAAAAGCTACACGAAAACAATGCGTTTGCGGAACCCATCTGTAATGAGATTAACCCGTAAATTAGGCTTTATTGAGCAAAAACGTACATCATTAGAATGACAGTGACAATTAATTTCTTCTAAAAATCACCACATTCACCCCACCTTCAATTTAAGGACTGGTGGTGACGTAATCTTCTAGACGGGCTGGGGGGTGGCGTATCCGAGTAGAGCGTCGTAGTTCAGGTCTTTCGTTTGTCTCTGCTTGCCCTTCATTCGGTTCTAATTCAGCGTCCTCCCACTCATCTTCCTCATCTGATGTTCTATCGGTCTGGTCTCCAGCTGGAGCCAGGTGACGGTTAGAGACGATCGATTCTCTACCACTTTGCAGTCGAACACGAGAGTGTTGTGGATTAGACTCTAGCAGTTCTACTTCTTGAACAATGGGATCGTATTTGCTGGTTCTGTTGTGGTTTCGCATCAAAACCCGTCCGGAATCAGTCAGCCATGAGGGCAGCGATTGTCCATTTGCGGATCGTCTGGGGTGAGAGAACATCCGTTCGTGAGGAGTGCAGTTGATCGCGGTGCAAAGTAACGACCGAATTGAATGTAGTGCCGTTGCCAAAACGAGTTCCCATTTTGTTATCGGCAGGTTATGTGTCTTCAGGGCCAAATGAATTGTTTTCCAAATAATGCCGTTGTATCTTTCAGTCTGGCCATTCCCTTGAGGATTGTATGGTGTTGTATAACTCGTGGCTATTCCCTTTTCATGTAAGAATTGTTTCATATCCTTCGATAAGAATGATGTACCGCGGTCACTATGGACATATGTCGGCATTCCGAAAATTGAAAATAAATCTGTTAGTTTTGCTATTACTGTGTCTGTGTTGAGATCTGGGCATGCGTAGGCGAAGGGAAAACGAGAGTATTCATCTATGATCGTTAAAATGTACCGGTTAGTCTTAGTTCCGTCTGTTGGAAGGGGCCCTTTAAAATCGATTGAAATCATTTCGAATGGCGATGTTGCCTTTATAAGATTACCTTCAGTTCGGTGAAATTTCGGTTTAATTTCAGCACAGATTGGACATCCCGACGTCATCTGTTTAACTTCTTCAACCGAATAGGGTCGATTTTTAGTACGCACCCAATGAAACATTCTTGTTACTCCCGGGTGACAAAGAGTATTATGAAGTTCTAGCAGGGTGCTTTTGGTTGTGGTCGTAGCCAGACTGTGGGCCCGAGATAGGGCATCCGCAGCTTGGTTGTCTTGCCCAGGACGATAAATGATATCGAAATTATAGATGGCCAGTTCTAATCTCCATCGTAGGATCTTGTCATTTTTTATCTTCGATGAATGAGTCTGGTCGAACATGTACGCGACAGATTTCTGATCGGTGATAAGGCGAAATGTTCGCCCTACAAGAAGCTGTCGCCATTTTCTCAGCGATTCAACGATAGCTGCAGCTTCTTTCTCAACAGCCGAGTGGCTACGTTCGCTGCCGGAGAGAGTTCGGGAGAAAAACGCGATCTGTAAATAAATTGTATTAAGATTAACCCGTAAATTAGGCTTTATTGAGCAAAAACGTACATCATTAGAATGACAGTGACAATTAATTTCTTCTAAAAATCACCACACCATCCAACAAATCCCCATCGATATCCGTTGCTGGCACATCTCGGCAGCGGGAAAACTGGACAGGTCCTCCCCGTTATTTTTCGATTAAGGTTGCGCGGGCAGGCATGCGGTGGACGCAGACTTATCGTAAGTCGAACTTTACACCAGCTACACACTCAAACCCCCATCGTAAACAAACAACCCGGCAGTAGTACAGGTACCACATGCCGGTAGAATCCACCGTTTTTACAACTGTTGGTGTGAAACTACAGATAACGAATTAGTTCGATTGGATTTTTGGATTGGATAATTAATGGCTATACTCAGGGGCGTGCAGTCCATATAAACATTGAGGCAGTGCCTACCCTGGCAAAATGTCCGATTTATATGTAATGTAATTCATACCTCGTATTTACTTATTGTTACATTCCAAAAATACCTATATCCTTTTATTCCTTGCTACCAAAAATCTTACAAACAGACAAACTAAATTCAGTCTTACGTTACATTAAATAAGGTATCAATTCCACGCTAGTTATGAGATCAACCAGAAACTTTACTTACTTGCCAGAAAATTTTAAAATTGACTTCGAACGGAACGTACGAAACCTTTTAAATAGTTCACGTCACGCAAAAGAGGCAAAGCTCTCGGCTGCCTCCTTTTGTGCAACACATTTAAAGACATTTGTGTGCGAATTACTGTATATGAATTCAATACGAATACAAGAATCACCACATTAACAAGTAACGCACACGAATACATTTTCTCTATACAATATTCAGAAGGCACTGCCTCACGAGCCCTGACGGCGATAAAAAGTGTATGGCCGTCAGGGCTCTTTATACATTGGATGGTTTTAATGTATGGCCAAGAAATTTTCAAGTTGAAATTCAGGGACTAAATAAGTTATTTGGGATTTTTTTAGAGGCAGAACATTCTTCGGGACTCTAAGGGAATAAAAAACTAATTGAAAATTAGTACAAAATTGATGATAAGCTTGAAAAATAACACCACTAATATTATACACCCACAAAATAACACCAAAAATAACTAACTTTCGTGCGTTTGCGAAGAAAACTGTGCTGTTTCAGAATATATTTCGTCCGTACTTGGCCTTTTACGTGCATACTTAGCACACTGTCAAGAGTTTGGTAGGGGTTAACAGTCTGTGGTAAAGAAACTGCAAAAAAAAGAATGGTTAGTGATTTTTCGAGTTGCTTTTAGGGGAATACTTATTTGAAGGGTTGGCAACCCTGCGAATATTATCAAGCAAAACTACTAGATCCGTGTTTGTTTATTTCTTGTAGCTGAGTTTTAAGGTTATGCAGTATTGTGTATTATTATAATGTTTGATGTTATGAGACGCGGTGAAAATATTTGTAAATAATAATTGTTTTTAAAGTGTTTGTCTGTTGTGAATATAAATATGTATAACGATACGATACAAAATTAGTTTAAGCTGTGAATGTGAAATTTGGTGAAAGACAGTTACAAATAATAAAGACCTTAAAGATGTGTAAAATCGCAGCTGTCTTTATCTTAAACGAAAGGTAAGTAATGTTTAAACGAACGGATATATATTTAATTAGATGTAAAAACCGAGTTCCGGTTTTATACCTAGTCGGTTGTTGATGCGGTATAACAACAAATAAATGAGAAATCTTAGAATAATAACACATAGAAGGTATGTGTCAAACCGCCGACCCGTCAAACGTTAAGCCACAAATGGATTTATGTAGGAGTGATCAACTCGTGCTTACACACGACGACACGCACACAAGTGAACAAATAATGTTGCTAGCGGAATCACATTCCCCCGAAAATAGCGAAACTACTCTTACCAGTGGTAGTTGAAATCTAGCATTTTTTTATTCGTTGTATTGCTGATTACGAGTTCATAGCATATTTTTTATATATTCATCAAATGTTTACAGTAAAATTTGGCGTTTGTATGAAAAAATCAAAGTGATGGTGTAAAAACAAATTATTTTAAATAAACAGGCATATTTTAGGATTCCGTACCGAACCGAAGCGAACCAAATATTCAAACAACCATAGCTTCGCCGTTTCTGTCTGACTGTATTGTAAGTACTTGTGTCCGACTGTGAATGTAAGTTTGTTTGTTATGCTTTCACGCGAAAACTACTGAACCGAGCATCATGAAACTTTGTACACATATTCTTGGAGGTATTATAAATAACATAGGATACTTTTTATCCCGGTAAATTTAAAAGTTCCCGAGGGAATTTATAATATAAGCATTTCTGTTATTTTTGCCTAACGGTGAAACAGTGTGCCACGGGCGCTCCACGACGGCTGTAGCTGACACAAATGAAAACGGCATATCGTGGCATCAGGGGCACGGAAAACTGCCGACGGCCACAGCCGACTGTGGCGGTCAAAGGGTTATGGCATGACAAAACCAAATCCGATGTCACTTTTTGGATCCAAGATGGCGGATGAGACTGTCATGTCAAAAATAGTCATTGGTATCGTTTTCGAGGTAATTAGGCATGACAAAACCAAATCCGATGTCACTTTTTGGATCCAAGATGGCGGATGACACTGTCATGCCAAAAATAGTTATTAGTATCGTTTTCAAGGTATTTAGGCATGACAAAACCGAATCCGATGTCACTTTTTGGATCCAAGATGGCGGATGACACTGTCATGCCAAAAATTGTTATTGGTATCGTTTTCAAGGTATTTAGGCATGACATGACAATTTTGTATTTTTAGCAGGAATCACGAGATTGTTAGGGTGCCTTGTATTAAACTTACATATGTCTTTATTTGTTTTGAAAAGTTTCGGATGCAATTTAACAAATAAACAAATTTTCATAGATGTACATGCTTGCCACGGTCAGGAGTTTCAAGTTTCTCTATAGCGGCTGACAAGATGTCAAGATGTCTGCTTTACAAATGGCCCTGCTGCACTGTTTTTCAGCTAACAACGCTCGTTTTGGCAATTTGAACTAGCTCTTGCCCGCAACTTTGTCGGTATTTTAATCTTTTTATTTTCACTGCCTACCCTGACGAAAATTCCTATGCACGCCCCTGGCTATACTATCTCCTTCAGTAGTCAAGTGACTCCAGGGCTAGTACCCAGAAGTTCATGGTTACATGATGAAAATTATGAAATTTCATTTCAGGCCATTCAAAACTCACTGAATTTAGAAGCGATATGTGAGCGTCCTCCAACTCCGACAATTTTGTATCTAAAATATACTCAAAAACCTAACGATAGCAAGAGGTTTATTTAAAATAATAATTGAACTAATTCAAAAACCGACTTCAAAACCCCTTTAAAAAGTAACAAATAATTATTGAATTCCGTAAGTCAACAAAGTACCTCTAAACGTCGGATACGTTATAGATTAAGTGATAAAATAAATATATCGAAGTCGGTGTCAAGCGAATGAACATTATGAGTGGTGTATTACCAAATTTACTGGCCACCGACGACCACGAAGTTTTGGTACTGGACATACTCAGTACCCTGTACTCTAAAAAGAATGACGATAGAAATGGAGGTAAACGGGAGCGTGGCAGTAACCGGAAGTTGTTTTAACAGGAAATGGTTCATAATCTTTTCTTTAAATATTGTGGGAATTCTACTTAGTAGAATAAAGGTTACTACATGTGAATAATTCATTTATCTTCGAATGAAATGACTATTATAATATCGATCGAACTTCACATCAAAAAGTTCGTTTGATCATAATATGCTATAATTGCTTATTATCGAATATACTAGCTTTTACCGGTAACTTTGTCGGTGTGGAAATGTATCTTTAAAATATAACGTATTTTCATGTTACTGACTTTTTAGGGTTCCGTACCTCAAAAGGAAAAAGCGAAACCCTTATAGGATCACTCGTGCGTCTGTCTGTTTGCCTGTCCGTCTGTCACAGCCAATTTGCTCCGAAACTACTGGACCGATTGAGTTGAAATTTGGTATTCATATGTAAGTTGGTGACCGCAACACGGACGCGTGACGTAAATATATGAATTTTAAACATAGGGGCCACTTTTTGGGGGTAAACTAGAAAGAAAAAAAAAAGTTATGCCATTTATACCGTGTGACATATCAAATCAAACAGCTTACTGTGAGGATCATAAATATTTTTTTTTTTGAATTTTAAGTAAAATAGTTTAGAAGTTATTCAGGAAAATAGGCGAAAAATGACCATTCCCCCCCCCTTATTTCCGAAACTACTGGGGTTAAAATTTTGAAAAAAATATAAAATATAGTTCTTAACCTATAAATTACAGGAAAACCTATAAGAAGTCTATGGTATTTAAAGTAACCTAGTAAATTTCAGATAATCATGTAAGGAACGGAACCCTCTCCACGCGAGTTTAACTCGCACTTGTCCGGTTTTTAATTTAGATTTATTTCCTCAAATCCCTTCCCGCTGTCATACGGCTCGCACGAACTTGCCATTAATTAATTTTACAACCTCTATTTCATACCTAAAGATTTGCTTAGGGTGTCTTTTAAATAAATAGCATATTTCCTTTCCGAGGGCTTAAACCTTCTCCATGCCAAATTTCATCAAAATCGATTAACCGTGAAAATTTAACAGACAGATAGACAGACGGGTGTACTTCCGAAAAGTGCATACCGCCGATCGATCTGAAATTTGGTATAATCACGTATTTTGACCTCCTGATTACGAATATCATAACGAAAATTGGCGCAAACGCCATTATGAATATGAAAATTGAAAAAAATCTCTTTTCGTTCGGTGTGCATAAGGTTCATTCTTGAGAATTGGATTATTCATCTCATTTCTTGGCATTTTTTATTTTGTAAAATTTTGACTTAGTTACAATTAAATATGTAATTTTATTTAATTGTAAGCATATTTATCGAATTGGCCTCGCTTGCGGTCTATGTGGTAGGAAGATATACCACTTTAAAATTTAAATTGCCAAGCAAATGAGATAAGACGACTGTAGGGAAGAAATAGTGGGGACTGGAATCAAGCAATATCTGACTCACCGGGATTCGCCTGCTTCGGTGCTCCGGGGGCCCCCGTCTGTATATCCATAGGTTTTTGGCTGCTGCTGGACACTGACTCTCAAGACTGGGTGCTAATAGAACTCGCGGAACCAAGTTGATGGTGAAATATGAAAATTGTATGAAGAGCGTACGTGCGCCCATTCGAAATCATAGAGAAGAAAGTGTTCTCAATACTGCCGCTTGGTGGCAGCACGGTCGCGTTGCGTTTAGAAATCAGATATGCATCATTCCAGTTAGAATTTGGAAAAAGGATCAGAAATTGCATGTGCTAACCGATATGAGATGAAAAAAGTTCTCTTACAACAAAATCTGTATGAAAGTACGGAACATGCCGCCGGCCTTGAAATAAGCTAATTATTTTAACTAATACTACACCTAAGAAACTTAACTATTTGTTAATTTAAACTCTTAGTTGATAGGTAACGGACAGA
Organism: Tortricodes alternella; assembly: GCA_947859335.1. NCBI lineage: Eukaryota > Metazoa > Arthropoda > Insecta > Lepidoptera > Tortricidae > Tortricodes > Tortricodes alternella. Next base: position 9,270,027 of record OX401987.1, on the reverse strand, counting down.
CCTTTATAATAGGTCTTTTTACATAAGAGTTACCCATACGTAAGGTAACTACGCGGGTAACGCGATCGGCACCCGGGTGCAACTGGTGCACACGTGCCAGTCGCCACTGCATGGGCGGCAGCGACTCGTCACGCACAACGACCAGGGATCCCTCAGTCACCGGAGACGCGCCTCCGTCGCGAAACCAGCGACCACGCTGTTGCAATTGCGAAAGATAATCGGAACAACACCGTTTCCAGAAATGACGAACAGCCTGTTGTATGATCTGCCAGCGTTGAAGACGGCTGGGTCGTTCATCACTGTAGTCATACTCAGGAAGCGAGGTCAATGGCTCCCCGACGAGGAAATGCGCGGGTGTAAGTGGCAACGGATCACACGGATCGCTGCTCAAAACGCAGAGTGGTCGGGAGTTGAGTACCGACTCAATCTGACACAAGATGGTATTGAACTCGTCATAGGTAAGAATCTGTGAACCTATCACACGATAAAGATGTGTTTTGAAACTCTTTACGCAAGCCTCCCAGATACCCCCGAAATGGCTGGCGTAAGGAGGATTGAAATGCCAGGTTATACCGGAATCGATTAGACCTTTATTAAGGTCTTGCTGAATTGAGTCTGTTTTCAAGAACTCAAAAAGTTCCTTAAGATATCGGTCGCATCCTAAGTATAAAGTTTCGACCGCAGTCTGAATATATATCCGAGCACAGTCCCCGTCGCGACACGAAACGTCTTAAAGCGTTTAGAAACGCTTCAGTGGACAAATTTGGAACTAATTCCAAATGACATGCCTTTGTAGACATGCAGATCATAACCGATACGTAGGCGTTGAACGTTTTCGCGTTACGAAAATGGTTTGATTTTAATAGAAAAAAGCCCGCGAAGTCTACCCCAACGTGTAAGAAAGGGCGCAATGCTCTTACGCGTGCTGCAGGCAGTGCCGCCATCTGTGGTTGTGGAGTGGCACGGGGCCGAGCGCGGAAACACGGAATGCAGCGGCTTGTGCGCATGCGTACTGCGTCACGCGCGGAAATTATCCAATAGACTTGGGAAATAATGAATTGTAATGTCTGTGGTCCTACGTGTACACTGACCCTATGATAATGATCAATTATTAAACTCGTTAAGTGATGTCCCTTTGACAGTAGAATTTGATGTTTGGCATCATATGACGTATGAGCCCGTTCAATCCTGCCGCCTACCCTCAGAAGACCCGAACTGTCAACGAATGGTTTAAGTTTTTGTAACCGATCGGAACAATTCTTATTGTTTTTTATGTTTGAAAGATCATCGGAAAATTGTTCACTTTGAACTAGTAAAATTATACGCGAGAGTGCGAATTTAGTTTCGTGGACTGTAATATACTTTTCAGGTGTTTTATTTTTGCGACATTTATTAATGAAGCGAAAAATATAGCTTACTACGCGTAAGAGTTTGGAAAGAGATGAAAAGCGGGAAATAAATTGCGTGTCAGTGTGATCGGTCGCGCGCGACTATGGTTGAAACCAACACGTTATTCCGTTTTTCTTCGTCAGTAACGAAATCTATATGAGACAGGGGCCAGTCGGCCTCCGGGCGTTTAAGCCAAGAGGGACCGTGGAACCACAGCTCTTTGTCGAGCTCAGATGGCAAGACGCCGCGCGATGCCGGGTCCGCGGGATTGTCAGCTGAGCGCACGTGTCGCCACTGTGACGCTGGGACGCGACTCGTTATTTCCGTGATACGATTTGACACGAATGTACGCCATTGATGCGACGAAGACCGTAACCAGGCCAAAGTGATCGAAGAATCACTCCATGCGTAGACGTCGTCTATAGAAATTACATCGGAATATGTACCGAGTACAGTCTCAATCAGTTTGGAAAGAAGAACGGCCCCACACAGCTCTAAGCGGGGCAATGAAATTCGTTTTAGAGGCGCAACTTTGGTTTTTGCCAACACGAGATGAACGTGAATGTTATCGTGTTTATCAGTGACACGTACAAACACTGCCGCTGAAAATGCCTTTTCGGAAGCATCGGAAAATCCATGAATTTGTAAGCTTTTGCCCTCTGGAAATGCGTGACGCGGAATTGAAATTGACTCGAGCAGAGGCAACTCTGAAAGAAATTTAAACCAAGCATCAGAAATTGAACTTGGTGGGACTTCATCCCATGATATTCCCGAAATCCAAAGCAATTGAATTAAGTGCTTCGCGAATAATGTTATTGGGGCGAGAAATCCAAGGGGATAAAAATTTTAGAAATTTCCGCTAATATTATTCTTTTTGTGCAAGTTGATGGACAAGGTTTAACCTCATAACTGAAAGTATCTGACTTTGGATACCATTTAAGGCCCATCACTTTGACGGAAGTGTCACCATCGAGGTTAGAAATCGCTAGCGCTTCGTTGGGTTCCGCGCCAGTCACCGATGACGTTAACTCGGAACGGTTGCTGTTCCATTTTCGAAGGTCAAAAGACCCTTTTTTGCACAGAGAAATAAGCTCTTCTTGAAGAAGCAGAGCCTCATCAACAGAACTTGCACCGGAAATGACGTCATCGACGAAGACATCATTAAGTAAAATATTAGAAGCATTTGGAAATGAAGCACTTTCGTCAAACGCAAGTTGACGAAGGGTTCGTAAGGCCAGAAAAGGCGAAGATGCCACACCGAAGGTCACTGTGCACAACCGAAATTCTTGCACAGGTAAGTCAGGGCTGGTGCGCCAGAGAATACGCTGGTTATCGCAGTCTTCATGCCTAAGAGAAATGAAACGATACATCATTTTAATGTCTGCTGTAAACACGACTTCATGCAGACGAAATTTCAAAAGAACCTGCACTATATCTTGGTGCAACTTAGGTCCTATTAAAAGGTTGTCATTTAAGGAACGACCGCTTGTGGTTTTGCACGAAGCGTCGAAAACCACGCGAACCTTTGTTGTAGTACTCGAGGATTTCACCACGCAGTGGTGAGGAATATAGTAAGGCTTCGACATCGTAGTGGCAGATTCGTCCACTTGCTCCATGTGACCAAGGTCAATATATTCTTGGAGACATGTAACATACTCCGACTTCAATTGCGGATTGCGCTCAAGCCTCTGTTCTAACTTGATTAAACGCGAAAAAGCAATGTCTCGCGACTCGCCTAGGGGCGGGGCGTCGGGTTTGAAAGGAAGGGCAACGACGTATTTACCGTCGGCATTCCTTGTATGAGTTTGGACGAAAATCCTCTCACACAAGGCCTCATCTTTAGTCAACGGTTTTGTTTCCGGTAAAGATTCTAATTCCCAGAACTTCTGAAGTTGGCAGTCATTTTGACTTGAATTGAAGCTTGCATGCAACTGGAACCTTGTGTCGCTAGCTGGAAGCCGACCGTTGAGTAAATAGCCAAAAATGCTATTCATAGCAACTGGAGTACCTGGAGGTCCTACCACGTTGTCATGAAGTAAAATACTACCAGTGTAGTCTGACCCTAACAAAAGCTCAACAGGCCGCGACGAGCGGAGCTCGGGATCTGCAAGGGTTAGGTTATGCAAATGCGAAAGGTTTTCTAATTTACACTTAATGTTCGGAACGTAACTAGTAATCTTAGGCAGGATATGCGCTTCAATTACTAATTTAGGTTCGAGTTTACCGTGAGGCGTGATCTCAACTATAACGTAACCACGAGATTTTTCATCCTTGTCACCGATTCCTGTCACCGTCAGGTCCGATTCTGCATGAAAGCGACGTAAATTAAGGCGCTGGACACACGATTCGGTGATCAGAGTAGCCTGGGAACCTTGGTCTACAAGAACACGCACGGAGTTAGGTGTGCGGGGCACCGGTGCAGGTGCAGCAGAGCGGACGTCCACGACGGCCGTGGTTAGTAACACGTTGCACGGAGATTGCGCGCGCGTACCGCAGTGCGTCACGGTGGGCGCAACGGGAGCGGACGAGGCAGACGGCGGGGCCGGAGGCGCCAGGCGTGAAGACACATGTGCCGCGGGAATCGGCTCCGCTTCGTGCAAAGAGGAATGATGACGTTTTGAACAAACTTTACAAGAAAATCTAGAAATACAGTTTTTAATGTCGTGCCCGACATGAAGACAGTTGAAACACACATTGTGTTCATTAATGAAACGCCTACGGTCAGTAACGCATTGATTAAGAAAATCTTCACATCTATTTAAAACATGTGAAACCGATTTGCAATATATGCATACTTTGTTCAACTTCATAGGATCAACAATCGTAGACTCGACGTTAAATCTTACCGAAAGCGGCGCATTTTGAGCCGTGGAAACATTTGAAAAGGTACGATTGCGCGTGGACCAGTTTTGATTGTCCGACGCAGCGCGCATGAACGGATGTCGCGGCGGCGGGCGGCGCGCGGGCGGCGGCGCGGCGGCGCCGGGCGAGCGCGCGGGCTCGGCGCCCACGCCGCCGGCCGTGCACAACATCACCTCCGAAGCCGCAAGCTCTCGGTTTAGGAACTCTAGTAGCTCACGATAGTCGGGCATCTCCGTAGGAGATGACAACGAAATTTCGAAACGTCGACGAATATTGGAAGACATTTTACGTAGTAAAATATTAAGAAGAATGAAACTCCATTCCGAAATTGGTAGATTTAAGGCGTTGAGTGCCGTTAAGTTTTCTTGAAAAATATTTAAAAGGTTACGTAAACCGATGTAAGTATTTTTGTCAGTAAGCGGTTCCAGGTCTAAAATGTTATCTAAATGTTTTGTTGCAATTATACGCTTATTTTCGTATCTACTGCTTAAAATCATAACAGCGTTGTTATAATTCGCGTCCGTAATTGGAAGTGATTTTATCAAATTATATGGTTCACCTTTTAAGGTTAACAACAAGTACCTAAACTTTTGCACATCCATGAGGTCGACATTTTCATGAACAAGTGACTTGAACAGCTCGAAGTACGCGGCCCACTCGGTGGACTGTCCACTAAATGAGGGCAGCGGTAGCGGAGCTAAATTCACCCCGCGATGACAATGCGAACCGGAATTATCATTATTATTACTGATTTGACTGTTACGCCGCTGTAAAACCTTGTAGGTATCGGCAGCTACTTGTACCTGATAGTATAATTCATCAAACTGAGTTCGTATTGTCAGCTGTTCGCTTTTAGAAAAAGTATTATTTTTAGCTAATGTTTTTTCAATTTTGACCTGTACCTTAAGGAAATCCTTTTTGACAGAATTTAATTCTTTAATTCTGCAACGAAATTGCATTTCATCAGATTCGGAACAATCTACCATTTTTTGCAAAGAATTCAATAGAATGTCTCGCTCGAAACATAACTGCTCAATCTCCATCTTGTGAGATTGTCTAATACGAAAACGTATAAAATATGTTTGTTTGTAGAAATTACTGTTACGTCGAAAATCGGAATTAACTAGTACGCAGTACGTAGATGGAATAATTTTATTGACGTAACGTATTTCTGCACAAATTGAAAAGAAAGAAATTTGAAATTGGAAAGTGAAAGGAATTATTGTATTACAATAAACTTATTTACCACGTAGTGCGTAAATACAAATAATGTTCGAAAGAAACACTAAATTATTATAATACCGAAATGAAATAGTATTAAGCACGAAAATGCAAGAATCCCGAAATACGTAAGCAAAACCCGGGTGGCGCGCTTATAGGTACGCCGACTCGAGGTGTCGTGGCGCCGCAATGGCGGGCCGCGCGACTTACCTACACTTTTACGGAAATAAAAGTGCAAATCGAGATATACGATGTAAAACTCGGAAATAATGATTTAATTAACTACCTAAACACTTATTAAAAGACTCTTAGGTGAAATATCGTTGATTAAATCGAAATTCACTTAGGAAACATACATTTACGACGTATGCATGCCGGTACTTTCTTGAACAATGTATCGTAATACGTAATGAATGAAATGGAAGTTAACTTGTTAGCACACACAATATATCAAGCCAATTCGGTTCGACTGATCAGAATTCGGTTCGATGGACCAAAATTATGTAGGGAAGAAATAGTGGGGACTGGAATTAAGCAATATCTGACTCACCGGGATTCGCCTGCTTCGGTGCTCCGGGGGCCCCCGTCTGTATATCCATAGGTTTTTGGCTGCTGCTGGACACTGACTCTCAACACTGGGTGCTAATAGAACTCGCGTAACCAAGTTGATGGTGAAATATGAAAATTGTATGAAGAGCGTACGTGCGCCCATTCGAAATCATAGAGAAGAAAGTGTTCTCAATACTGCCGCTTGGTGGCAGCACGGTCGCGTTGCGTTTAGAAATCAGATATGCATCATTCCAGTTAGAATTTGGAAAAAGGATCAGAAATTGCATGTGCTAACCGATATGAGATGAAAAAAGTTCTCTTACAACAAAATCTGTATGAAAATACGGAACAACGACAGAGGCATCATAAAAACAATAAGCGAATCAACATTTTAGTAGTATTTTAGAGATCAAATGATTTATTAAATGAAAAAAATGAATATATTAAAATAAAAAATTGTATGCAGTACATTTCGTGGAAACCGAAGAAAATATTCTAAGCTTCAATTTAGCACAAAATTTAATATTTCAGTCCTGCTATCGATGGAATAAAATTCTAAATAAATTAATCAATCATATGCAATGTAAATCAAAAAAAAATTTTTTTTTTGCAAGAAATCTTGAGTAAACTATCATTACTGTGCTCAAAACGCCAAGTGAATGAGAACCAACGAACTGGGAAAAGTATGTTTCTTGTCGATTATGCCGAAACTGTTATTAATACAGGAATAACTATTAAATGAAAACATGCAGTCATTCATGTAGTTTTGTTTTCGCTTACAACTGTATGCCAATTGCAGGAAATACATTTTATATGAAAATACACAACAATGATAATCATAGTGAACCAAAGCCAAGCAAATGATAGATTTACCCTCATCGCTCAAAGCTCCAGCGACGAGTCACGTCCTCTCCCTGCGGCTTTAGAAGCGTTACTGATGCTGTACAGGCACGGCAGCCGCAACGCATAGAAAGACGTTTAAGTAGGGATGTGCACGTTGACCCTTTAATTCGCAATGTTGTTTAAAAACAACATTATAATGAAAAAAATCCTGCTGGTTTATTTTTACCTGGAGCAGTATATTACTTTAATAACCTAACTAGTCGATATTCTGCGCATTTACGATCAATGTATTCATTGCCCTTGCGCACCTATTTGACAGTCAGCGATAAAAATGTCTTAAAAATATTTTTGCTTGCTTTATCTTGTTTTTTTAACTGAAATACATAGACTAATGTTCAAAATATGGATTTTCATTTGTTTAATCACACTTTGAACTCATACCAAGGCGCTATAACTCTTTTAATATTAATGTTGTTTGTAAACGACACTGCGAAGCACTGAGTAAATACTCGCCTGCGCCTATGTTGTTTTGAAACGACCTTACCCACTTTCCAGTCACAAAACTTTGATGTCTTGTTCAATATTCTAACATGCAGTTTTTTGCATTTTTGTGTATTTTTAACATATTCTGTGTATCTTACTATTGGTCTCGCAGGCAACGGGGACATAAACATTTTGGTTTGGTTTGGTGGTCTTTTGCATCTTTTGTTTGTTTTCTTGCTTTAGGGTGAAATAATATGGGATCGCATTTCCAAAATAATGGCTATTGTACTACCAGAAAATGCTGACTCGTCTGATAGCAGCTGTGATGAAGAACCGGACCTTCCTCTAAATAACATTCCCAGTGACATTAGCCCAGAACAAGACTCCGACGTTAGCTCCGAACCACGTTCCATACCCTCATTACTTGAGAGACCAAATAACGGCCACCTCATTTCTGACATTGAAACCGTTCCATTCACTCCTGTCTAAGTCAATTATTTCAAGATTCAAATCCGCATGCAGCATTACCTACTCTGAATTCTTCTATTCTATATCTTCCTTGCTATCGCCGCTCACTGCTTCTCCTGCAATAAAAATTTAAAACTCGGGTTGCTGCCGATCTACTGAAAACGGACAGAACAAAAACGACATTATCCAAAATTATGATGAGTCTCGTTTAATTAAAGCCCCTGCAGCCTAAAGACCTTCAGAAGGCATCAGGTACGACAATGTTGGCCATTTCCCTGCCTTTACTACAATTCAAGGCAGATGTAAATATTGTCAAGGTAGGTATACCAAGACCCAGTGTAAAATGTCAAATTCGTGTATGTTATACCCCCAATAAAAACTGTTTTACGCTGTTCCATGTTCCCATTTAAACGTTGTTTCACTTACGCGGTTTTTATTTCATCACCCGTTTCCTTCGCAGTGTTGTTTGTATACAACATACATGAACAAAATGTTATTTACTGAATGTTGGACAATGTTGTTTATAAACAACATATATTATTTCCGTATGTGCATATCAATGATTTTTATATTATTCTTATAGGCTCAAAAATACGCCAAATAATTGCCTTTTTAAGAAAAAAACAATTTTAATTTGAAAAAATCTTCTCTGGGCATTAAAGGGTTAAGGGAGGCACCAAGTAAATGTTAGCTTACCTCTGGACAAACCTTTTATAATTATTTAAAAAAAAACTATGATAAACACAGGAACCATATTTTTTCTTTCAAATCAATAAATAATATTCTAAAGATACGACTCAAAACATTACTTGATTTCAATCCATGAATTGGTCTTTTCGGGATACTTTGTTCACAAAATGGCAAATGGACGCACAATGTAATGAGGTTTTAGATGTTTGATATTTGTTTACGGGTAATTTTACTTACCTTAAATAAAAAAGAAATCGTGGCTCAGTTAGATTAAGTGGTAACGTAACGAATGAAAATGAAAATGAAAATGAAAATGAAAGTGAAAATGAAAATGAAAATGAAAATGAAAATATTTATTTTGCAAGTAGGCCACACGGGCTCTTTTACATGTCTGAATCTGCCAGCGCTTCGAAAGGTGACATCTGCTGAGAAGAAACGCCGCAAAAAAAATAGTTAGGTCAACTATTTTAATTCTACGGGTACTTTTTCACTCTGGACGCTGTAAATTGAGCCTTTCGAGAATCACCCATAATCGCGCATTTCTAATCGATTTAGACTATTTTAGCTTTCCCCAGAAAGTGTGAAAGTGACAGAACCCCCGTTAAGGGGAGCTTGGTGGGCGAAGCCCCCCGCAGTAAAAAATAAACAACCGTAACAATTGTATTATTGGTAGGTTAGGTTAGGGTTAACTTGTGTCCCTTAGAGCGAAAATAGGCACGTCGACATACTGGCAGTTAGGTTGTGTTAGGTTAGAAAACTACCCACCTAATGAAATATAATCATAATCAAGTTTTTATCCTAATCATTTTCAGGGTTCCGTAGCCAAATGGCAAAAAATGGAACCTTTATGGATTCGTCATGTCTGTCTGTCTGTCTGTCCGTATGTCACAGCCACTTTTTTCCGAAACTATAAGAACTATGCTGTTGGATGGAACTTAGTATGTGAATGTGTAATGTGAACCGCATTAAGATTTTCACACAAAAATAGAAAAAACAAACAATAAATTTTGGGGGAACCCCATATTTAGAACTGAAACTCAACAATTTTTACACGCTTTTTATTAGCTTCACCTGTATGTATGTATGTATGTATGTATGTATGTAATGGAATCTTTCAACGTAATTTTAACCTACGTTTAGTTGTGGTAAATATCTGAAACTTTGCAAGTGTATGCAAATCGGACGACAATACAATAATTTGGTACCATCGAGCTGATCTGACCATGAGCCAGGCGGTGGATAGTGGAACTCTTCAATGATCACTAGTAACCCCCTCGAGTTTGGGCTCATTTGGTTTGAAATTCGAATGACAATACAATAATTTGGTTCCATCGAGCTGATCTGACATGGTTTGTCAGCCAGGAGGTGGATAGTGGAACTCTTCAATGACTACTAGTAAACCCCTCGAGTTTGGGCTCATTTGGTTTGCAATTCGGATGACAATTCAATAATTTGGTTCCATCGAGCTGATCTGACCTGGTTTGTCAGCCAGGAGGTGGATAGCGGAACTCAGTCAATGTCAAAGTCAAACTATCTTTATTCAATTTAGGCTTTTACAAGCTCTTATGAAGGTCAAGGAATGAATCTACCACCGGTTCGGAAAAAATCCTCTACTGAGAAGAGCCGGCAAGAAACTCGGTGAGGTATCATTTTTTCAAATCAGTACACATATAAGTCAACAATGATGTCTACAGTTTAATACAAATCTAAGTATATACCACAGCAGGTACGCTCATCGAGACCCAGGGATCGCCGTCGCAGGTTACGATTTAAGCCAAACGTCCCTGTCCATGACGTAGTCTTTTACTGAGTAATATGCCCTAGAAATAAGAATTCGCTTTACAGTAGATTTGAACATTGTGTCTGTTTGTTTTATTATGTTTTTAGGTATTTTATTGTAAAAACGTGTACAATTTCCTAGAAATGATTTTTTAGTTTTAGCCAGTCTATAAGTTGGTACTTTAAGCTTTCCGGTATTTTTAGTAGCCTTTGGCTTATCTACATTTGTAGGAAAATTGTATATATTTTTTCTGACATACATTATTATTTCAAATACGTATAGCGAAGGCAGGGTTAGTATTTCAATTTCCTTAAAAAAATCCCTCAGTGACTCGCGGGTGCCCATGTTATATATGGCCCTGATGGCCCTTTTTTGTAAAATAAAAATAGACTCTAAGTCAGCAGCTGATCCCCATAAAATTAAACCGTATGAAATAATACTTTTGAAATACGCGAAGTAAACCAACCTTGCCGTCGCTACATCAGTTAATTGCCTCATCTGTCTGACTGCAAACGCAGCAGAGCTCAACCTACTCGCTATGGCTGTAATATGGGAACCCCACTGCAGTTTTGAGTCAAGTGTTAATCCTAGAAAAACAGTTGACTTTACAAATTCAATGTTTTGACCGTCTAATTTAATATTCAAGTGTGCATTAACATCTGGTGTGTTTACTAAAGAAAATTTAATACATTTGGTCTTTTTAGGATTAAGTAACAAATTATTTGCAGCAAACCATTTAGAAATCATGGACAGAGTGTTGTTTGGTTCAGTGAGCTCGGTATCCTTCCTATTTACCTTGAACAGCAAAGAAGTATCGTCTGCAAACATGACTATGCCTGATGTTTGGCTTACCATGTAAGGAAGGTCATTTACATAGACAAGGAACAGGAAAGGGCCAAGAATTGATCCTTGGGGCACTCCCATTTCCACCATAGTCTCTGCAGATACTGCACCGTTAACTGATACCTTCTGCAATCTCTGTGTAAGATAAGATCTAACGAGTTGAAGGGCATCGCCGCAAATGCCATAGAATTTTAATTAACTCTTCAATTACCACTAGTAAACCCCTCGAGTTTAGACTCATTTGGTTTGCAGTTTGGATGACAATACAATAATTTGGTTCCATCGAGCTGATCTGACCTGGTGTGTCAGCCAGAAGGTGGATAGTGGAACTCTTCAATTACTACTAGTAAACCCCTCGAGTTTGGGCTCATTTGGTTTGGTTTGACGAGTCCAATAGTAATTTTAGTGCATTACTGACAAAAGCGTGTTTTTTTTAGTCTTTGAGTAAATTATAGTTTCAAAAAAACTAAAAAACACGCTTTAATAGCAAACCGAACTAAAAAGTAGAAAATATTTTTTAAGTATGAAGAGATTGTGTTACAGTAATGGAAATTCCAACAATCAACTACTTATGACTAATCAATTTACGATAAGATTAAAATATAAATTAAGTTATTAACAAATAATTCAATTGTGTGGGGTGGAATTTACTATATTTTCAAAATTACTAATTTTTTTAATAGCTACCACTGAAATAATTGTAAAATTTAATACCTAGGCCCCCCCACGCTTTTTTACTCTAATTGAATTATTTGTTAATAACTTAATTTATATTCTAATCTTATCTCAAATTGATTAGTCATAAGTAATTGATTGTTGGAATTTCCATTACTGTAACACAAACTCTTCATACTTAAAAAATATTTTCTACTTTTTAGTTCGGTTTGCTATTAAAGCGTGTTTTTTAGTTTTTTTAAACTATATTTTTCATCAAACCCATACGTGTGGATTATCTATGGATAGGTCATTAAAATGAGATTGAGGTTACTAATATAATTTTTTTTTTTGAATACTTAGTTTGCACGGGAGACACTTCCAAAGTGGTAAAATGTGTCCCCCCTGTAATTCCTAAAATAAGAGAATGATAAAACTAAAAAAAAACGATAATTGGTATGAACGAGATCTAGTAAGTAATTTATTTTAATACGTCATAACTCGTAAATCGCAATTTACCTTTCATTCAATCAACTCTTAAATAATTAAAAAAAAAAAAACGTTTAGTTTCATAAACATAAATCTTTTACATAAACCGTGAACGATTATATTGATAATGGGTACGGAACCCTTCGTGCGCGAGTCCGACTCCCACTTGGCCGGTTTTATTTATAATATTAGTATGGATTTATTTTACCGAACAAAGAAGTGCCATCGAGTCTTATTTAACGTCAAAATCTCAACTTCAGTTCACAAAGAATGCTCTTTCAACGTAACAGTTATTTAAGTGCAGATTTTCTCATCCAGGGAGTCCGCGCGCGTGCCCGGAGCACTATCACGCGTGCGCGTCAGGGCGCTGCGTGATGCCGGAGTGGGTATGCAACGGCTATAACGACTGCCCCGACGGCTCGGACGAGCATCAGTGCGGTAAGTGAAAATAATATCAGTTACATACACAGCAGGGTTGGATTCGGATGTACGCATCGGTGGGGTGCGGGTCGCATACTTCAGTACCCGTGACAATTGATTAATAAATAACTATCTTTGAAATTGTGATTGGCTGTGACCTGTAAATTCCATTTCCTCGTTGCACTTGAGGTCCTTTTATGCAGTTGTGCCGCCCCTTGCGCGCGACTAGAAAGAAACAGCTACTGTTTATCGGCGGGCTTGCTGGGAATCGAACTTGGGTCGGCAGCTTAGCAGGCGGGTTCTGCGCCCCATTCGGGATCGTCTAAGTGATATTGTAGCGATTCGCGAGCGAAATGAGCAAATGTGTCGTTGTTCTGTACGTATTTGACGTTGACATTCGCGGTATTGGCATTTTAGTGGCGATATAGTAAATTACTTTATCTACACCCATATCATAAAACCTCCATAGTTTAATCAAAAACCGTAGGAAATGACCACCATTATGACAACCAATTAGGAAAAACCAGTGCTGCAATGTTATTTCAGCATCGATTTTAGTAACGAAATGAGATTAAATTTGGAACAGCTGTCAAAACTCAAGTGGGTCTCTTTTCTAGTATCCATAGATATTAAACAGTTAACCATAGATATTAATAAGTAAACATCAATTCAGTATGTTTTTTTTAATTTAAACTGCACGACATTTGATCTCGAGTGACATGAGAATACAGACTTCATTCGTTTCTCTATGATTTAAAAAAAAATGGTCTTGACGGAGGATCGAATTGCCGCCATTATGTTGGTTTTTGCTGAACGAAAGTAGAATTGTTGATGAATTGAATAGAAAAAGTTGTTTGTAATTTACATTTTAGTTGAAAATATGAATATTAGTTTCTCGCAGTGACTGTGTGATGTGAAAATGCGCCGGATATCGGAAATATGCAGCCACCATTGCAACAAATAACTTTTTGCCAGAAAATATTGTTTCTGAACCCATCATGGAGGATTTATAATATGTGTGTAGATAAAGTTATGTATGCAACTCTGCATAATTTGGCCTTAAACACACGTTCGATCTTATTATGAAACTCGCTAAAAGCTCGTTTCATAAAACCACACTAGTGTTTTAAGGCCTATCATTATGCAACCGTTGTATAAACTACTACTACGTCTAAGTGATACTGCAGCGACACGCGAGCGAGACTCGCATCTCGCTCTTACGCATTACGCGTCGTGCGGAAGAGTGGGATGAGAAATCTCGCTCGCGAGTTTAACTTAATTTTGGTTATAAAGAATATGACCACGGCTGCTCGAAAGACATATGGGTCGTGAGAAACTGTTATGTACAATTAAGTGTTAGTTATTAAAGAAATTGAACTACAAAGATGTTATTTGGACGCTACATAGTTTCAACTTAAAACTATGAAAAGTAAAGAGTATTTAGTCTATGTACACATTTATTTACAACAGCTCACCACTATCACCATGTCCTCGCATATACTCGCCGAACTGCTATTGACAATATATGTACAGGCAGCTTATTAACATCAAAGCTAGCCTCAGATAATATGGAGAAGCCGAGTTTATAGCTTAAACTTAAAACCCGCAACTGACATAGAAAGTTACAAAATGCTGGACTAGAATGTTCTTTTAACTAAAAACTTTACATTATGTAATTATATACAATTAACTAAAAATATGGAATCTTACCTCATACGGGATTTGGAACAAATTTACACCAATAGGAATTTTACATTTAATCCACATAGGTTCATTTCAGATAAAAGACATCAATTAGGATATTTAATTAAACTGAACTAATCCTTTATTAGTCTAAAATAATTTATAAACGACAAAGAAACTCATCTTCTGTTTCCTCTCAGAAAGAAAAATCAATAATCTTAACAATTTATTTCTTTTTCGAACGACCTATATTTTGTGCCAGCCAGTCACATTAAGCTGCTAACCAAGTTTGATTTGGAACCTCTTTGCATAAAAACTACGATAAAAACATGGTGTTACAGTATTATCAATTTTTTTTTTTTCAAAAAAAGTATTAAGTTTAAATTATTTATAATCTAACGATTATTCGGATATAAATTGTTCCTAATAATATTAACGTAGTAAAGAGAAATATGCGGTTAATTCTTAGCGTTTTTAGTAGTTTTATGGTTTTGACGTGGATTTTTTTTCTACTTATTACATTCATATTTCAAAATTCCGAGGCCGCTATAAACTACACGACTATATAAGAGATATTATTATATACTAGCTGGTGCCCGCGATTTCGTTTGCGTAGAATACTTATTTAAGTAGCCTATGTCCTTCTCCAAGGCCCATACTAAATCTCTATACCAAAACACATCAAAATCGGTTCAGCGGTTTAGGCGTGAAAATGTAACAAACAGAGCTACTTTCGTATTTATTTATAATAGGTATGTTATATATAGCTTCCGCCGCGTGGAATTCGATTGTATATAATCTCTTGGGAACTTTTGACTTATCAGGGATAAAAATGAATTTTATTTATTTATTTATTTATACACAATTGCATTACATGTTACAGTTACTATATATAGGACAATACACAGCACTATCTTCACATGTACCTTGACAGGCATGGCAACGTGGAAAAGAGACACACACACACACACACACACACACACACACACACACACACGCGCGTGCCCGGAGCACTGGCACGCGTGCGCGTCAGGGCGCTGCTTGCCCCGGCCGTCGGTATGCAACGGCTATAACGACTGCCCCGACGGCTCGGACGAGCGGCAGTGCGGTAAGGGAATAGTAGTTTATGCAACGGTTGCATAATGATAGGCCTTAAAACACTAGTGCGGTTTTATGAAACGAGCTTTTAGCGAGTTTCATAATAAGATCGCACGTGTGTTTTAAGGCCTATCCTTATGCAACCGTTGCATAAACTACTATTCCCTTACATACATAACTTTATCTACACACATATTATAAATCCTCCATGATGGGTTCAGAAACAATATTTTCTGGCAACAAGTTATTTGTTGCAATCGTGGCTGCATATTTCCGATATCCGGCGCATAATCACATCACACACACTCCCAGAAGGCTACTTACTATTCATATTTTCAACTAAAATGTAAATTACACATGAACTTTTTCTATTCAATTCAACAAAATTCTACTTCCGTTCAGCAAAACGTCAACGCGGCGCGGCGTGTCAATAATGGCGGCCGTCCGTCAAGACCTTTTTTTTTTTAAATCATAGACAAACGGATGAAGTCTCTATTCTCACGTCACTCGAGATCAAATATTGTGCAGTTTATATTAAAAAAAACACACTGAATTGACGTTTCGTATCAATAACTGTTTTAATATCTGTGAATACTAGAATAGAGACCCACTTGAGTTTGACAGCTGTTCCAAATTTAATCTCATTTCTTTACTAAAAACGATAAAGAAGTCATGTTATTTCTTCATCGCAGCATTGGTTTTTCCTAATTGGTTGTCAAAATGGTGGTCATTTCCTATGGTTTTTGATTAACCAATGGAGGTTTTATGATATGGGTGTAGATAAAATAATATAAGTTACATACACAGCAGGGTTGGATTCGGATGTACGCATCGGTCGCGTGCGGGTCGCATCTCTGAAATTTGTGGTTGGCTTTGACCTGTAAATTCCATTTCCTTGTTGCACTTGACGTCCTTTTATGAATTGATGAAGAATTGATGAAGTCTAAAACCCCGTCGTTCACTAATTATCTTGTCGTCTACGGATTCCTCGGTTAATAAAATTAAATCCAGTAAGTGTTTAACCGTTTAAGCGATTTTAAACAAATACATAGTTATTCTTGTATTTTCCGCCAATTATTTCTGTCTATTTTTTCTTTTCACGAGTATAATGCCGATGAATAAATTAATCGATCGGGGAAAAATGCGACTCGGAAAAAAGCTACACGAAAACAATGCGTTTGCGGAACCCATCCAACAAATCCCCATCGATATCCGTTGCTGGCACATCTCGGCAGCGGGAAAACTGGACAGGTCCTCCCCGTTATTCTTCGATTAAGGTTGCGCGGGCAGGCATGCGGTGGACGCAGACTTATCGTAAGTCGAACTTTACACCAGCTACACACTCAAACCCCCATCGTAAACAAACAACCCGGCAGTAGTACAGGTACCACATGCCGGTAGAATCCACCGTTTTTACAACTGTTGGTGTGAAACTACAGATAACGAATTAGTTCGATTGGATTTTTGGATTGGATAATTAATGGCTATACTCAGGGGCGTGCAGTCCATATAAACATTGAGGCAGTGCCTACCCTGGCAAAATGTCCGATTTATATGTAATGTAATTCATACCTCGTATTTACTTATTGTTACATTCCAAAAATACCTATATCCTTTTATTCCTTGCTACCAAAAATCTTACAAACAGACAAACTAAATTCAGTCTTACGTTACATTAAATAAGGTATCAATTCCACGCTAGTTATGAGATCAACCAGAAACTTTACTTACTTGCCAGAAAATTTTAAAATTGACTTCGAACGGAACGTACGAAACCTTTTAAATAGTTCACGTCACGCAAAAGAGGCAAAGCTCTCGGCTGCCTCCTTTTGTGCAACACATTTAAAGACATTTGTGTGCGAATTACTGTATATGAACTCAATACGAATACAAGAATCACCACATTAACAAGTAACGCACACGACTACATTTTCTCTATACAATATTCAGAAGGCACTGCCTCACGAGCCCTGACGGCGATAAAAAATGTATGGCCGTCAGGGCTCTTTATACATTGGATGGTTTTAATGTATGGCCAAGAAATTTTCAAGTTGGTAAGCCTGATGCTAAACAACTTATGGATTTTACCCCTAAATTTAGGGACTAAATAAGTTATTTGGGATTTTTTAGAGGCAGAACATTCTTCGGGACTCTAAGGGAATAAAAAACTAATTGAAAATTAGTACAAAATTGATGATAAGCTTGAAAAATAACACCACTAATATTATACACCCACAAAATAACACCAAAAATAACAAACTTTCGTGCGTTCGCGAAGAAAACTGTGCTGTTTCAGAATATATTTCGTCCGTACTTGGCCTTTTACGTGCATACTTAGCACACTGTCAAGAGTTTGGTAGGGGTTAACAGTCTGTGGTAAAGAAACTGCAAAAAAAAGAATGGTTAGTGATTTTTCGAGTTGCTTTTAGGGGTATACTTATTTGAAGAGTTGGCAACCCTGCGAATATTATCAAGCAAGACTACTAGATCCGTGTTTGTTTATTTCTTGTAGCTGAGTTTTAAGGTTATGCAGTATTGTGTATTATTATAATGTTTGATGTTATGAGACGCGGTGAAAATATTTGTAAATAATAATTGTTTTTAAAGTGTTTGTCTGTTGTGAATATAAATATGTATAACGATACGATACAAAATTAGTTTAAGCTGTGAATGTGAAATTTGGTGAAAGACAGTTACAAATAATAAAGACCTTAAAGATGTGTAAAATCGCAGCTGTCTTTATCTTAAACGAAAGGTAAGTAATGTTTAAACGAACGGATATATATTTAATTCGATGTAAAAACCGAGTTCCGGTTTTATACCTAGTCGGTTGTTGATGCGGTATAACAACAAATAAATGAGAAATCTTAGAATAATAACACATAGAAGGTATGTGTCAAACCGCCGACCCGTCAAACGTTAAGCCACAAATGGATTTATGTAGGAGTGATCAACTCGTGCTTACACACGACGACACGCACACAAGTGAACAAATAATGTTGCTAGCGGAATCACATTCCCCGAAAATAGCGAAACTACTCTTACCAGTGGTAGTTGAAATCTAGCATTTTTTTATTCGTTGTATTGCTGATTACGAGTTCATAGCATATTTTTTATATATTCATCAAATGTTTACAGTAAAATTTGGCGTTTGTATGAAAAAATCAAAGTGATGGTGTAAAAACAAATTATTTTAAATAAACAGGCATATTTTAGGATTCCGTACCGAACCGAAGCGAACCAAATATTCAAACAACCATAGCTTCGCCGTTTCTGTCTGACTGTATTGTAAGTACTTGTGACCTGACTGTGAATGTAAGTTTGTTTGTTATGCTTTCACGCGAAAACTACTGAACCGAGCATCATGAAACTTTGTACACATATTCTTGGAGGTATTATAAATAACATAGGATACTTTTTATCCCGGTAAATTTAAAAGTTCCCGAGGGAATTTATAATATAAGCATTTCTGTTATTTTTGCCTAACGGTGAAACAGTGTGCCACGGGCGCTCCACGACGGCTGTAGCTGACACAAATGAAAACGGCATATCGTGGCATCAGGGGCACGGAAAACTGCCGACGGCCACAGCCGACTGTGGCAGTCAAAGGGTTTAGGCATGACAAAACCAAATCCGATGTCACTTTTTGGATCCAAGATGGCGGATGAAACTGTCATGTCAAAAATAGTCATTGGTATCGTTTTCGAGGTAATTAGGCATGACAAAACCAAATCCGATGTCACTTTTTGGATCCAAGATGGCGGATGACACTGTCATGCCAAAAATCGTTATTGGTATCGTTTTCAAGGTATTTAGGCATGACAAAACCGAATCCGATGTCACTTTTTGGATCCAAGATGGCGGATGACACTGTCATGCCAAAAATCGTCATCGGTATCGTTTTCAATCAATCAATACCATACCAAAAAGTGACGTCGGATTTGGTTTTATTATGCCTAAATACCTTGAAAACGATACCAATGACGACTCTTTATATAAAAGTGCCATCCGCCATCTTGAATCCAAAAAGTGACATCGGATTTGGTTTTGTCATGCCTAAATACCTTGAAAACGATACCAATGACGATTTTTGACATGACAGTGTCATCCGCCATATTGGATCCAAAAAGTGACATCGGATTTGGTTTTGTCATGCCTAAATAACTCGAAAACAATACCAATGACGATTTTTTGACATGACAGTGTCATCCGCCATCTTGGATCCAAAAAGGAGATGGAGATTAGAGATGGCATATACCCGGGAATATATACAATATATTCCCGGGGGAATAAGTATAACCAAATTCCACGCCAACAATATCACGGGCAGAAGCTAGTCTTGAACCTTTTGAACGCCACGGCTAACGGCTAAAATGCGTGCCACGAGCGCTCGACGACGGCTGTAGCCGACACAAATGTATGGATAATGGCATATCATGGCGTCAGGGGCACGGAAAACTGCCGACGGCCACAGCCGACTGTGGCAGTCAAAGGGTTAATAATTCGCACTGGTAGGTCTACTATTTAATAAACCAAAAAAAAAGTTCTAAGTAATAATACTTTGGTTAAGACTTTGGTGTAAATACATTAAGAAAATAAATATCCTCCCAGTGCCATGAAGCAAAATAAATATCTGCTTAGATGGAGAATGGGGCGGTCCAGACGATTATCTTTTTCTCGAATTCTATTTAATATGCCGTATTTGCGAAGGTAATTCAAATAAGTGAATCGTTGCGCCATCTATGATACATTTACTGTACAAAAGATAATTTGTTTAAGTTGGGACCCCATGCTATAACCGAATTCCACGCGAACGAAGTCGCGGGATAAAGCTAGTATTTCATAAATTTCAGGTGCCCCGTAATCGAATCGGGGTCCGATACCGATATAGTATCGGGTAATGTGAAAACGCTCTTAAGCTATGTCTATTTCCTTCATGTTAGTAATAATAATAATAGTAATATTCATCAATCGAAATTATGTGCACCCATAAAATACCCATGGTAGATAAGTAAATAATAAGAAATTGTAGGGGAAATAATTCCGTTATACTGGCCACACTTTTATGTAATGGCGGTTGTAAATATTGCGAAATTTTAGTAAACGTTTAATGAGGTTTAATGTAAAACGATAAGTCAAAAAATAGTACTTACAAGTGAAATTATATTTTGGTATGTTTATCTTGCTTGTCCGAAGCATTGTGGCACCCATTTATTGCACAAACCGTCATTTTAAATAAATAAGCTGGAGATGTTGTCCGTGTGACAGCCAATCGCAACTGACGCTGACAGATAGTCGTATTAAGCCGGAATGGCTTAATAATTTGGCCTCACGCTTGTAAGTCGACTAGGTTTCTATGTGTTATTATTCTAAGTGAGAAATATTTCTCTTATGATAACAAAGATCGTTCAATATTGTTTGTTTTCTTTATGGCGAATCTTTAATTAAGAAAAACAATTACAAATGTCTTTGTTTTGCCTAAAATGTGGTACAGAAGATGGTTAAAATATATTGTGTGCATCACACACATTTTACCAGCAATTGGCATGCCAAAGTAGTACGGCTAGGAAAAACAAATAAACTGCTTAATTACAGTGTCAAAATAAGATACTATTAAATGAATTCAAATGTTTATGTTATTCAATATCGAAGAAATTCCATAAATTAATTGTTATTACAAACATAAGTCTCAGCAATATTTAAAATAGGTTATTAAAATATTCATAAACAGAGTAAAAACATTCTTGTACTAACCAATTTTTAAGTTTAGTTTTAAATAAGTTGCCATCTTAGTGTTATCGTGCGAACGATTGTAAATGCCAATCGACATGCAGTATACGTTCTTGCCATACAATTTTGTATTTTTAGCAGGAACCACGAGATTGTTAGGGTACCTTGTATTAAACTTACATATGTCTTTATTTATTTTGAAAAGTTTCGGATGCAATTTAACAAATAAACAAATTTTCATAGATGTACATGCTTGCCACGGTCAGGAGTTTCAAGTTTCTGTATAGCGGCTGACAAGATGTCAAGATGTCTGCTTTACAAATGGCCCTGTGTTGGGGCCTTAGCGCCGGTGTCGCTTGCGGAGAAAAAGGAATGGCAAACTCACCCCGTCCGCTGGGTCCTGGGTTGGCTTCCTGGCGCTGCAGGCCTTCAGGTTTATCTTGGCGTATGTAAATGATTTAAGCGGAAGCGGTCCACGTAACTTGTATGTTTGAATTACACAAGACGGTTATTATTTTTGCGTATCCACGCAACCGCCGCGCATGCGCGCCGTCCGTCGCGAGACCGACCGCAGCGCCCCCTGCCGTGGCATACGGCGGCGGCCAGCCGGACGAGGGAACCCACCACCCCTCGTCACCACAAGACGACACGGCGCGACCATTCTCCCGGCCTTGAGAACCACTGGTTCTCAACAATCAACGACCTTATGATTGGTGAAGCGGAAGAATGATGCAAGCTAAAGAGCTATAGTAAACTAATATACTAAAAATGCGGTGCCAACACAACCTACATAAATTGTTACGGCATGAAAGTGTTTAAGGCAAATATATACAAGCGAACAAACATAAACTAATATATATTCTAAGAGTAATAAACTATAACCTAGTTATTGTGTCGGCAATGGACACAATTTAACGACAGGACGTCTAAATAATCCATTTTGAGTACGAACTGCTGCGACCCGAATGACGCCGTCTTGGCCGGGAAAAACTTGGTCTACCACCCCCATAGGCCAGCGAAGCGGCGGAGCATCATCTTGATGAATGAGAACCACAGTGCCGACAGTGACCGGTCTAGTCGGCGTGGCCCACTTCTGCCTAACTTGCATAGTATGCAGGTACTCGAGGTGCCATCGCTTCCAATACGACTGCACTAACTGATCTAAAAGCTTCTTCCTATCTCGCAAATTAAGATTATCCGTATCTAGTGGATACGCAGGAAGATGCTGAATGGGGGTCGACATCAAAAAATGAGCAGGAGTCAGAACAGCGGGTTCCGGTTCATCGGATAAAATACCCAAAGGTCTAGAATTTAGTAGACACTCAATCTGTGTCAAAACGGTTATCAGTTCCTCGTAACACAAGATCTGTTGTCCGATGACGCGGTAAAGATGAGATTTGACACTTTTGATATTCGCTTCCCATATGCCACCAAAATGTGGTGCGCGAGGGGGAATCTTCTTCCATTCAATTTTATTTCTGTTGAATTCTATTTGAAACGAATCTTGTGTCTCCCTTGCACTAAGGAAGTCGTAAAGTTCGCCTAATTGCCTTTTGGCGCCAATAAAGTTCGTTCCGTTATCAGAATAGAGACATGCAACAGGTCCACGCCTCGCTATAAAGCGTTTGAAGCCATCCAGAAATGCATCTGAGCTTAATTCAGAAATGAGCTCAATGTGTATTGCCTTTGTGGCAAGACACACAAATAGGCATATATAGGCCTTTTGAGAGCGAATGCCTCGATGACGAGCCATAGTTATATTAAATGGGCCAGCAAAATCTACACCGGTATGTGTGAATGCCTTCGCTTCCTGCACTCGCGAAGGAGGAAGATCGCCCATGGCTGGAGTAGGATTCACTGGAGAACATTTGAAGCAGAAATTACATGCATTTGTCCGCTGGCGAATTATATTCCGCACAGCAAGAATCCAAAAGCGCTGTCTAAGCAATGACATTAAGAGAACTGAACGAGTATGACAATTGATGCGATGATAGTAATCAATCAGTAAATTTACAACATGATCTCGTTGCGGAAGAAGTATCTGATGACGATTGTCATATGGGAGGTCTGCGTTCTTCAGTCGTCCACCAACACGTAATAATTCTCCATCGAGAAAGACATTTAGTTTTCTTAACCTTTGGCAAGGTAATTTACCCCGTTTAAGGCAGTCTATTGTCTCTTGAAAGTGCTTCTTCTGCACGCAGAGAAGAACAGAAACCTCTTCCTTGCTTATATCTGCTGCTTGGATGCGCGATGTACGCGGAATTTTCTTGATGAATTTTAGCACATAAACTACAATGCGCAATAGTTTTTGCCATGAAGAGACCTTTAGTGCGAGTTCATAGAGCGGTGACGTCTCCTCAGAGGAGACTGTAGCCATAATTACGGGCCCTTTAAGCTCAGGTATATCTTCGCCTTTACACGGCGCAAAAGGTTCTAAAGGCCACTCCTGTACTGGACATCGTGCCCACGAAGGGCCTCGCCACCACAGCGGAAGATCTATTATTTCCGATGGTAATAAGCCTCGCGACACACAATCGCTGGGATTTTCTCCACCGTTTATATGAAAGAAACGTTCAGGCGCTATATTCTCCTGTATTTTGCTGACACGATTGGCAACAAACTGCTGCCAGCGATGCGGAGAAGAGTGAATCCACGACAATGCAATTGTCGAATCCGAAAAAGCAAATATTTCACTAATCTTGTGTCGATTATTGTATGCATTAAATACATGCTTCACCAATTGGGATAGGAGAAGAGCGGCACATAACTCGAGACGAGCTAGTGATACCGTTTTAAGCGGACCTACTCTTGATTTAGCCGCAACAATATTTAACTCCACGTCACCATTAGGGTGCGTTACGTGAAGATATACAACGCATCCAAAAGCCTTTTCACTAGCGTCCCCGAATGCCACCAAATTTACTAAGCAGCCTTGTGTTACTCCTAAATGTCGAGGGATCCTAAGTCTTTCAAGTAGCGGCAGTTCAGACTTGATTTTGTGATATTGCTCTACAATTGATTCTGGGAGCACATCGTCCCATCCAACTTTAGAAGTCCAAAGCTCCTGTATCATTATCTTAACATACAGAATGACTGGTGCCACTAGTCCCAAAATATCAAAGAGACGTGCAACTGTGGAAAGTATTGAACGCTTTGTACAGCCTTTATCTGCGGTGGATGTTGAAAATGTGAAAATGTCTGCAACTGGCAACCATTTCAAACCAAGCACCTTTAAATTATCATCATCGGTGAATTCTATTGCTGCTCGATAAGATTCAGGAACATTTGCTAGTAGTTCTGTGGAATTACTTGCCCACTTTACAAGTTTAAAGCCGCCAGAGTTGAACATATCTATGAGCTCCTTAGAGAGCTTTATCCCATCATTGGGAGCTGCCACTGACGTTGTCAAATCATCCATATATAATTCGCAGGCTGCTACTTTGGCAGCTTGAGGAAAACGCTCACGTTCATCGTCAGCTAGTTGTCGAACAGTACGCATAGCCAAGTATGGGCTTGAGCGAAGCCCAAAGGCAACTGAATTAAATTGAAAGACGCGGAATGGTTCATCATCACTGAATCTAAAGACGATTTTCTGATATTTGCGGTGCTCTTCAGTAACAAATATGCGTAAATACATTTGTTGTATATCTGCTGAAACTGCAACTTGAAATAGGCGAAAGTTGAGCAAGAGCGTAAATAAATCAGCCTGTAGGTTCGGACCTATATGTAAGATATCGTTGAGAGAGACGCCTGTGTCAGTTTTAGCACTGGCATCCAGAACTACGCGGGTCTTTGTCGTCGCTTTATCAAGGCGGACGACCGCATGATGCGGAATAAAATAACCATCTTGTATGGCAGGATCCGATAATTCTGATAGATATCCTTTATCCAGGTAATCTTTGATGACGTCATTATATGCCTTGCGTAAATCTGGCATCAACCGGAACCTTTTTTCCAGAGATATGAGTCTGCGTTTAGCAATTGCAAACGAGTTTCCTAATGCAGTTGGATCTTGCTTAAATGGTAATGCCACAACATATCTTCCTTCAGCGTCCCTGGAAGTTGAAGTCTTATATTCTTCTTCGCACTGGAGCTCATCAGGACTGTTGAATTGCTTATCTGGTATTTCCTCTAGCTCCCAAAACCTTTTTAAACTATCATTTAATTCACTATTGGTGATAGGACCGAAGGACCAGGCTGCGTCTTCTTTCACAGACAGCGTGGGTAGCCTACCCATGATGACGTAACCAAGGGTGGTCTCGAGGGCTGGAGGAGCGGGCGAAGCAGAGGCATTATTAGATACAGGAGAAACACGTCCACCCAACAGCAGGTACGGGAACAATTGTGCTCCTAATATAACATCAATTTCTCCTGGTATATTCCAACTATCATCAGCTAAATGCAGCCCCTTGAGGTGCTCCATTTTGGAGGTATCTACGCTAGTAATAGGCAACCTTTCGACAATGGTGTCAACTACAAGCAGATGTAAATTATACGTATCGTCGAAAAAGCGTGATTTAATTTTAAGCGAAACGTAACCATGAACATTCGTGGCTAAGGAGCCTACTGTCCTAATGGTTGAATGCAAGAGCGTCTTAATATTTAAATTGAGCTTCTTGCAACAAGCGGTTGTAATTAAATGGTTCTGAGACGCACTATCCAAAATGCATCTTATTGCCAAGGGGTTGCCCCTTTCTGTAATGGCATAAACCTTTGCAGTCGACAAAAGTATTTCAGTGCTATTCGGCGGACACAGTGTATGACAGGTATAAGTGACAGAATCACCAGCAACAGCTGGGCCTGCCGGCGGGCGCGGGTGCGCTGATAGCGCATGCGGTTGCACGACGTGTGACTGCACGCAGGGCGGTTGCACGCCGGGCGGCTGCGGCGACGGTGGCTGCGCCTGCATCAGCGGTTGACTAACAGCGGTCGCAGTAAAAGTTGCGGCATTTTGCGCCTCGTACCTAGGCGAATCAAAATGAATCAATGAGTGATGTTTTTGGTTGCATAACTTGCACCTAGAAGAAGAGTTGCATCGTGAATTAGTGTGCTTGTAACTTAAGCAGTTTGTACAGTACTTGTTATTTTTTATATATTCATATCTCGCCTTAACTGGCATAGATTTGAATTTTGAACATTCATACATGTTAACGTGAGTCGATTCACCGCATACAGGGCAGTTTGAACTCGATCCCAAGTCACTACTCGTCACAGCAAACGAGTGCGACGCATTTCTCGAGCGAGCTTGATAATTGACCCCTTGCGACGTACTTGCGGTGTTACCATTGGTACTTAAACGAGAAGTTGAAACCGTGGTAGTCCGTTCGAGAATTTTGACCTGGTGTCTTATAAATTCAACTAAATCCGAAACCACCGGCATATCTGTATCCCGGGCAAAAAGCTCGAACGACTGTATCAGTTGCGGATCTAGCTTTTTTTGAGCAAAATGCATGAATATAAAATCTGTCAAATCGGAGATCTGCAGCTGCTTGAGAGCACTAATTGAAGAAGAAAATCTTTCTACGAACTCGTTTAGTTGCGCAGCCGTATTGGAAACTTGTTTCAATTCGAAAATTTTATTCAGATACATTGTGCCTAGATTTCTTTTATCTTGGTATTTTTTGACCAATGAATCCCAGATAAGTAAATAGTTTTCAGCATTTGGTACAATACCTGCAAATACTGTGAGAGCTTTGTCGCTTAGCTTGCCTACAAGATATTGAACGCGTTGCGAATTATTCAGGTGCGAGTTTTCGTGAACATTCGTTTTGAACGATTCATAAAATAAAGACCAATTTTCTGGTTGACCATTAAAACTCCGCAACTCTATGGGAGGCAGCTTTATTCGTGAGTCGGCATGCTTGGGAGCAGTATTTTTTGAACCGTCGCAAGCAGGACGGCATTTTTCTTTGGCGTTAGAACGCACATGTTGAACGAACGAAAAAATTGTTTCGAACGCCGACCAAGTCGAGAAATTTGGGACAAATTTGGGCTAATTACCATTTCAAGAACATTAGCTTCGTCGCAAATTTCGTTAAAATGTGTGTATAGTTTCTCTAAGTTAGACGTGCTTGCGAGAAATTCCTGAATATTTTTCATATCTGACAGCTGTACCGTTTTGGCGATTTGGTATAAGTTATTTAGCTGGCCAAATATTGCCTCTCTTTTAGCAATAACAATTTTTAATTTACGTTCTGTGTCCATTTTTACTAAATAACAATAATGACTATAATCAACGAATGAAAGTATTATGAAAAAAATAAATATATGAATGCGGGAAAAATATATGAAGCGATATGAATGCGGGAAGTTTATATGAAGCGTATTTTATAATAAAGCGGTTTTTGTATTAACTCAATAACTTATGAGCAGTGGAAAATTATATTATGAGGTCTTTGATTGCTTAATCCGGCTCGAAGGACCAAATATTGGGGCCTTAGCGCCGGTGTCGCTTGCGGAGAAAAAGGAATGGCAAACTCACCCCGTCCGCTGGGTCCTGGGTTGGGTTCCTGGCGCTGCAGGCCTTCAGGTTTATCTTGGCGTATGTAAATGATTTAAGCGGAAGCGGTCCACGTAACTTGTATGTTTGAATTACACAAGACGGTTATTATTTTTGCGTATCCACGCAACCGCCGCGCATGCGCGCCGTCCGTCGCGAGACCGACCGCAGCGCCCCCTGCCGTGGCATACGGCGGCGGCCAGCCGGACGAGGGAACCCACCACCCCTCGTCACCACAAGACGACACGGCGCGACCACCCTGCTGCACTGTTTTTCAGCTAACAACGCTCGTTTTGGCAATTTGAACTAGCTCTTGCCCGCAACTTTGTCGGTATTTTAATCTTTTTATTTTCACTGCCTACCCTGACGAAAATTCCTATGCACGCCCCTGGCTATACTATCTCCTTCAGTAGTCAAGTGACTCCAGGGCTAGTACCCAGAAGTTCATGGTTACATGATGAAAAGTATGAAATTTCATTTCAGGCCATTCAAAACTCACTGAATTTAGAAGCGATATGTGAGCGTCCTCCAACTCCGACAATTTTGTATCTAAAATATACTCAAAAACCTAACGATAGCAAGAGGTTTATTTAAAATAATAATTGAACTAATTCAAAAACCGACTTCAAAACCCCTTTAAAAAGTAACAAATAATTATTGAATTCCGTAAGTCAACAAAGTACCTCTAAACGTCAGATACGTTATAGATTAAGTGATAAAATAAATATATCGAAGTCGGTGTCAAGCGAATGAACATTATGAGTGGTGTATTACCAAATTTACTGGCCAACGACGACCACGAAGTTTTGGTACTGGACATACTCAGTACCCTGTACTCTAAAAAGAATGACGATAGAAATGGAGGTAAACGGGAGCGTGGCAGTAACCGGAAGTTGTTTTAACAGGAAATGGTACATAATCTTTTCTTTAAATATTGTGGGAATGCTACTTAGTAGAATAAAGGTTACTACATGTGAATAATTCATTTATCTTCGAATGAAATGACTATTATAATATCGATCGAACTTCACATCAAAAAGTTCGTTTGATCATAATATGCTATAATTGCTTATTATTGAATATACTAGCTTTTACCGGTAACTTTGTCGGTGTGGAAATGTATCTTTAAAATATAACGTATTTTCATGTTACTGACTTTTTAGGGTTCCGTACCTCAAAAGGAAAAAGCGAAACCCTTATAGGATCACTTGTGCGTCTGTCTGTTTGTCTGTCCGTCTGTCACAGCCAATTTGCTCTGAAACTACTGGACCAATTGAGTTGAAATTTGGTATACGTATATAAGTTGGTGACTGCAATACGGACACGTGACGTAAATATAAGAATTTTAATCACAGGGGCCACTTTCTGGGGATAAATTAGAAAATTTAAAAAAAAGTTATGCCACTTATATCATGTGACATATCAAATGAAAGGGCTTACTGTGAGGATCTTAAATATATTTTCTTTTGAATTTTAAGTAAAATAGTTTAGAAGTTATTCAGGAAAACAGGCGAAAAATGACTATTCCTCCCCCCTTATTTCCGAAACTACTGGGGTTAAAATTTTGAAAAAAATATGAAATATAGTTCTTAACCTATAAATTACAGGAAAACCTATAAGAAGTCTATGCTATTTAAAGTAACCTAGTAAATTTCGGATAATCATGTAAGGAACGGAACCCTCTCCACGCGAGTTTAACTCGCACTTGTCCGGTTTTTAATTTAGATTTGTTTCCTCAAATCCCTTCCCGCTGTCATACGGCTCGCACGAACTTGCCATTAATTAATTTTACAACCTCTATTTCATACCTAAAGATTTGCTTAGGATGTCTTTTAAATAAATAGCATATTTCCTTTCCGAGGGCTTAAACTTTCTCCATGCCAAATTTCATCAAAATCGATTAACCGTGAAAATTTAACAGACAGATAGACAGACGGGTGTACTTCCGAAAAGTGCATACCGCCGATCGATCTGAAATTTGGTATAATAACGTATTTTGACCTCCTTATTACGAATATCATAACGAAAATTGGCGCAAACGCCATTTTGAATATGAAAATTGAAAAAAACCTCTTTTCGTTCGGTGTGCATAAGGGTCATTCTTGAGAATTGGATTATTCATCTCATTTCTTGGCATTTTTTATTTTGTAAAATTTTGACTTAGTTACAATTAAATATGTAATTTTATTTAATTTTAAGCATATTTATCGAATTGGCCTCGCTTGCGGTCTATGTGGTAGGAAGATATACCACTTTAAAATTTAAATTGCCAAGCAAATGAGATAAGACGACAGAGGCATCATAAAAACAATAAGCGAATCAACATTTTAGTAGTATTTTAGAGATCAAATGATTTATTATTAAAATAAAAAATTGTATACAGTACATTTCGTGGAAACCGAAGAAAATATTCTAATCTTCAATTTAGCACAAAATTTAATATTTCAGTCCTGCTATCGATAGAATAAAATTCTAAATAAATTAATCAATCATATGCAATGTGAATCAAAAAAAAATTTTCAAGAAACCTTGAGAAAACTATCATTACTGTGCTCAAAACGCCAAGTGAATGAGAACCAACGAACTGGGAAAAGTATGTTTCTTGTCGATTATGCCGAAACTGTTATTAATACAGGAATAACTATTAAATGAAAACATGCAGTCATTCATGTAGTTTTGTTTTCGCTTACAACTGTATGCCAATTGCAGGAAATACATTTTATATGAAAATACACAACAATGATAATCATAGTGAACCAAAGCCAAGCAAATGATAGATTTACCCTCATCGCTCAAAGCTCCAGCGACGAGTCACGTCCTCTCCCTGCGGCTTTTGAAGCGTTACTGATGCTGTACAGGCACGGCAGGCGCAACGCATAGAAAGACGTTTAAGTAGGGATGTGCACGTTGACCCTTTAATTCGCAATGTTGTTTAAAATCGACATTATAATGAAAAAAATCCTGCTGGTTTATTTTTACCTGGAGCAGTATATTACTTTAATAACCTAACTAGTCGATATTCTGCGCATTTACGATCAATGTATTCATTGCCCATGCGCACCTATGTGACAGTCAGCGACAAAATGTCTTAAAAATATTTTTATTTTATCTTGTTTTTTTAACTGAAATACATAGACTAATGTTCAAAATATGGATTTTCATTTGTTTAATCACACTTTGAACTCATACCAAGGCGCTATAACTCTTTTAATATTAATGTTGTTTGTAAACGACACTGCGAAGCACTGAGTAAATACTCGCCTGCGCCTATGTTGTTTTGAAACGACATTACCCACTTTCCAGTCACAAATCTTTGATGTCTTGTTCAATATTCTAACATGCAGTTTTTTGCATTTTTGTGTATTTTTAACATATTCTGTGTATGTTACTATTGGTCTTGCAGGCAACGGGGACATAAACATTTTGGTTTGGTTTGGTGGTCTTTTGCATGTTTTGTTTGTTTTCTTGCTTTAGGGTGAAATAATATGGGATCGCATTTCCAAAATAATGGCTATTGTACTACCAGAAAATGCTGACTCGTCTGATAGCAGCTGTGATGAAGAACCGGACCTTCCTCTAAATAACATTCCCCGTGACATTAGCCCAGAACAAGACTCCGACGTTAGCTCCGAACCACGTTCCATACCCTCATTACTTGAGAGACCAAATAACGGCCACCTCATTTCTGACATTGAAACCGTTCCATTCACTCCTGTCTAAGTCAATTATTTCAAGATTCAAATCCGCATGCAGCTTTACCTATTCTAAATTCTTCTATTCTATATCTTCCTTGCTATCGCCGCTCACTGCTTCTCCTGCAATAAAAATTTAGAACTCGGATTGCTGCCGATCTACTGAAAACGGACAGAACCAAAACTAACGACATGATCCAAAATTATGATGAGTCTCGTTTAATTAAAGCCCCTGCAGCCTAAAGACCTTCAGAAGGCATCAGGTACGACAATATTGGCCATTTCCCTGCCTTTACTACAATTCAAGGCAGATGTAAATATTGTCAAGGTGGGTATACCAAGACCCAGTTAAAATGTCAAATTCGTGTATGTTATATCCCCAATAAAAACTGTTTTACGCTGTTCCATGTTCCCAATTAAATGTTGTTTCACTTACGCGGTTTTTATTTCATCACCCGTTTCCTTCGCAGTGTTGTTTGTATACAACATACATGAACAAAATGTTATTTACTGAATGTTGGACAATGTTGTTTATAAACAACATATATTATTTCCGTATGTGCATATCATTGATTTTTATATTATTCTTATAGGCTCAAAAATACGCCAAATAATTGTCTTTTTAAGAAAAAAACAATTGTAATTTGAAAAAATCTTCTCTGGGCATTAAAGGGTTAAGGGAGGCACCAAGTAAATGTTAGCTTACCTCTGGACAAACCTTTTATAATTATTTTTAAAAAAAACTATGATAAACACAGGAACCATATTTTTTCTTTCAAATCAATAAATAATATTCTAAAGATACGACTCAAAACATTACTTGATTTCAATCCATGAATTGGTCTTTTCGGGATACTTTGTTCACAAAATGGCAAATGGACGCACAATGTAATGAGGTTTTAGATGTTTGATATTTTTTTACGGGTAATTTTACTTACCTTAAATAAAAAAGAAATCGTGGCTCAGTTAGATTAAGTGGTAATGTAACGAATGAAAATGAAAATGAAAATGAAAGTGAAAATGAAAATGAAAATATTTATTTTGCAAGTAGGCCACACGGGCTCTTTTACATGTCTGAATCTACCAGCGCTTCGAAAGGTGACATCTGCTGAGAAGAAACGCCGCAAAAAAAATAGTTAGGTCAACTATTTTAATTCTACGGGTACTTTTTCACTCTGGACGCTGTAAATTGACCCTTTCGAGAATCACCCATAATCGCGCATTTCTAATCGATTTAGACTATTTTAGCTTTCCCCAGAAAGTGTGAAAGTGACAGAACCCCCGTTAAGGGGGGGCTTGGTGGGCGAAGCCCCCCGCAGTAAAAAATAAACAACCGTAACAATTGTATTATTGGTAAGTTAGGTTAGGGTTAACTCGTGTCCCTTAGAGTGAAAATAGGCACCCCGTGAAGCGGGGTGACGTCGACATACTGGCAGTTAGGTTGTGTTAGGTTAGAAAACTACCCACCTAATGAAATATAATCATAATCAAGTTTTTATCCTAATCATTTTCAGGGTTCCGTAGCCAAATGGCAAAAAATGGAACCTTTATGGATTCGTCATGTCTGTCTGTCTGTCTGTCCGTATGGCACAGCCACTTTTTTCCGAAACTATAAGAACTATGCTGTTGGAACTTAGTATGTGAATGTGTTATGTGAACCGCATTAAGATTTTCACACAAAAATAGAAAAAAAAAACAATAAATTTTTTTGGGAACCCCATATTTAGAACTGAAACTCAACAATTTTTACACGCTTTTTATTAGCTTCACCTGTATGTATGTATGTATGTATGTATGTATGTATGTATGTATGTAATGGAATCTTTCAACGTAATTTTAACCTACTTCTAGTTGTGGTAAATATCTGAAACTTTGCAAGTGTATGCAATTCGGATGACAATACAATAATTTGGTTCCATCGAGCTGATCTGACCTGGTGTGTCAGCCAGAAGGTGGATAGTGGAACTCTTCAACTACTACTAGTAAACCCCTCGAGTTTGGGCTCATTTGGTTTGGTTTGACGAGTCCAATAGTAATTTTAGTGCGTTACTGACAAAAGCGTGTTTTTTTAGTCTTTGAGTAAATTATAGTTTCAAAAAAACTAAAACACACGCTTTAATAGCAAACCGAACTAAAAAGTAGAAAATATTTTTTAAGTATGAAGAGATTGTGTTACAGTAATGGAAATTCCAACAATCAATTACTTATGACTAATCAATTTAAGATAAGATTAAAATATAAATTAAGTTATTAACAAATAATTCAATTGTGTGGGGTGGAATTTACTATATTTACAAAATGACTAATTTTTTTAATAGCTACCACTGAAATAATTGTAAAATTTAACTGTAAAACTTAATTTATATTCTAATCTTATCTCAAATTGATTAGTCATAAGTAATTGATTGTTGGAATTTCCATTACTGTAACAAAAACTCTTCATACTTAAAAATTATTTTCTACTTTTTAGTTCGGTTTGCTATTAAAGCGTGTTTTTTAGTTTTTTTTAACTATATTTTTCATCAAACCCATACGTGTGGATTATCTATGGATAGGTCATCAAAAATGATATTGAGGTTACTAATATAATTTTTTTCTAAACTGAATACTTAGTTTGCGCGGGAGACACTTCCAAAGTGGTAAAATGTGTCCCCCCTGTAATTTCTAAAATAAGAGAATGATAAAACTAAAAAAAAAACGATAATTAGTATGAACGAGATCTAGTAAGTTATTTATTTTAATACGTCATAAATCGTAAATCGCAATTTACCTTTCATTCAATCAACTCTTAAATATTAAAAAAAAAAACGTTTAATTTCATAAACATAAATCTTTTACATAAACCGTGAACGATTATATTGATAATGGGTACGGAACCCTTCGTGCGCGAGTCCGACTCCCACTTGGCCGGTTTTATTTATAATATTAGTATGGATTTATTTTACCGAACAAAGAAGTGCCATCGAGTCTTATTTAACGTCAAAATCTCAACTTCAGTTCACAAAGAATGCTCTTTCAACGTAACAGTTATTTAAGTGCAGTTTTTCTCATCCAGGGAGTCCGCGCGCGTGCCCGGAGCACTGGCACGCGTGCGCGTCAGGGCGCTGCTTGAAGCAGGAGTGGGTATGCGACGGCTATAACCACTGCCCCGACGGCTCGGACGAGCAGCAGTGCGGTAAGGGAAAATAATATCAGTTACATACACAGCAGGGTTGGATTCGGATGTACGCATCGGTCGCGTGCGGGTCGCATACTTCAGTACCCGTGACAATTGATTAATAAATAACTACCTTTGAAATTGTGATTGGCTGTGACCTGTAAATTCCATTTCCTCGTTGCACTTGAGGTCCTTTTATGCAGTTGTGCCGCCCCTTGCGCGCGACTAGAAAGAATCAGCTACTGTTTATCGGCGGGCTTGCTGGGAATCGAACTTGGGTCGGCAGCTTAGCAGGCGGGCTCTGCGCCCCATTCGGGATCGTCTAAGTGATATTGTAGCGATTCGCGAGCGAAATGAGCGAATGTGTCGTTGTTCTGTACGTATTTGACGTTGACATTCGCGGTATTGGCATTTTAGTGGCGATATAGTAAATTACTTTATCTACACCCATATCATAAAACTTCGATAGTTTAATCAAAAACCGTAGGAAATGACCACCATTATGACAACCAATTAGGAAAAACCAGTGCTGCAATGTTATTTCAGTATCGATTTTAGTAACGAAATGAGATTAAATTTGGAACAGCTGTCAAAACTCAAGTGGGTCTCTATTCTAGTATCCATAGATATTAAACAGTTATTGATACGAAACATCAATTCAGTATGTTTTTTTAATTTAAACTGCACGACATTTGATCTCGAGTGACATGAGAATACAGACTTCATTCGTTTGTCTATGATTTTAAAAAAAATGGTCTTGACGGAGGATCGAATTGCCGCCATTATGTTGGTTTTTGCTGAACGAAAGTAGAATTGTTGATGAATTGAATACAAAAAGTTGTTTGTAATTTACATTTTAGTTGAAAATATGAATATTAGTTTCTCGCAGTGACTGTGTGATGTGAAAATGCGCCGGATATCGGAAATATGCAGCCACGATTGCAACAAATAACTTGTTGCCAGAAAATATTGTTTTTGAACCCATCATGGAGGATTTATAATATGTGTGTAGATAAAGTTATGTATGCGACTCTGCATAATTTGGCCTTAAACACACGTTCGATCTTATTATGAAACTCGCTAAAAGCTCGTTTCATAAAACCGCACTAGTGTTTTAAGGCCTATCATTATGCAACCGTTGTATAAACTACTACTACGTCTAAGTGATACTGCAGCGACACGCGAGCGAGACTCTCATCTCGCTCTTACGCATTACGCGTCGTGCGGAAGAGTGGGATGAGAAATCTCGCTGGCGAGTTTAACTTAGTTTTGGTTATAAAGAATATGACCACGGCTGCTCGAAAGACATATGGGTCGTGAGAAACTGTTATGTACAATTAAGTGTTAGTTATTAAAGAAATTGAACTACAAAGATGTTATTTGGACGCTACATAGTTTCAACTTAAAACTATGAAAAGTAAAGAGTATTTAGTCTATGTACACATTTATTTACAACAGCTCACCACTATCACCATGTCCTCGCATATACTCGCCGAACTGCTATTGACAATATATGTACAGGCGCTTATTAACATCAAAGCTAGCCTCAGATAATATGGAGAAGCCGAGTTTATAGCTTAAACTTAAAACCCGCAACTGACATAAAAAGTTACAAAATGCTGGACTAGAATGATCTTTTAACTAAAAACTTGACAGTATGTAATTATATACAATTAACTAAAAATATGGAATCTTACCTCATACGGCATTCGGAACAAATTTACACCAATAGGAATTTTACATTTAATTCACATAGGTTCATTTCAGATAAAAGACATCAATTAGGATATTTAATTAAACTGAACTAATCCTTTATTAGTCTAAAATAATTTATAAACGACAAAGAAACTCATCTTCTGTTTCCTCTCAGAAAGAAAAATCAATAATCTTAACAATTTATTTCTTTTTCGAACGACCTATATTTTGTGCCAGCCAGTAACATGACGCTGCTAACCAAGTTTGGTTTGGAACCTCTTTGCATAAAAACTACGATAAAAACATGGTGTTACAGTATTATCAATTTTTTTTTTTCGAATTAGTTCGATTGGATTTTTGGATTGGATAATTAATGGCTATACTCAGGGGCGTGCAGTCCATATAAACATTGAGGCAGTGCCTACCCTGGCAAAATGTCCGATTTATATGTAATTCATACCTCGTATTTACTTATTGTTACATTCCAAAAATACCTATATCCTTTTATTCCTTGCTACCAAAAATCATACAAACAGACAAACTAAATTCAGTCTTACGTTACATTAAATAAGGTATCAATTCCACGCTAGTTATGAGATCAACCAGAAACTTTACTTACTTGCCAGAAAATTTTAAAATTGACTTCGAACGGAACGTACGAAACCTTTTAAATAGTTCACGTCACGCAAAAGAGGCAAAGCTCTCGGCTGCCTCCTTGTGTGCAACACATTTAAAGACATTTGTGTGCGAATTACTGTATATGAACTCAATACGAATACAAGAATTACGAATACATTAACAAGTAACGCACACGAATACATTTTCTCTATACAATATTCAGAAGGCACTGCCTCACGAGCCCTGACGGCGATAAAAAATGTATGGCCGTCAGGGCTCTTTATACATTGGATGGTTTTAATGTATGGCCAAGAAATTTTCAAGTTGGTAAGCCTGATGCTAAACAACTTATGGATTTTACCCCTAAATTTAGGGACTAAATAAGTTATTTGGGATTTTTTTAGAGGCAGAACATTCTTCGGGACTCTAAGGGAATAAAAAACTAATTGAAAATTAGTACAAAATTGATGATAAGCTTGAAAAATAACACCACTAATATTATACACCCACAAAATAACACCAAAAATAACTAACTTTCGTGCGTTCGCGAAGAAAACCGTGCTTTTTCAGAATATATTTCGTCCGTACTTGGCCTTTTACGTGCATACTTAGCACACTGTCAAGAGTTTGGTATGGGTTAACAGTCTGTGGTAAAGAAACTGCAAAAAAAGAATGGTTAGTGATTTTTCGAGTTGCTTTTAGGGGTATACTTATTTGAAGAGTTGGCAACCCTGCGAATATTATCAAGCAAAACTACTAGATCCGTGTTTGTTTATTTCTTGTAGCTGAGTTTTAAGGTTATGCAGTATTGTGTATTATTATAATGTTTGATGTTATGAGACGCGGTGAAAATATTTGTAAATAATAATTGTTTTTAAAGTGTTTGTCTGTTGTGAATATAAATATGTATAACGATACGATACAAAATTAGTTTAAGCTGTGAATGTGAAATTTGGTGAAAGACAGTTATAAATAATAAAGACCTTAAAGATGTGTAAAATCGCAGCTGTCTTTATCTTAAACGAAAGGTAAGTAATGTTTAAACGAACGGATATATATTTAATTCGATGTAAAAACCGAGTTCCGGTTTTATACCTAGTCGGTTGTTGATGCGGTATAACAACAAATAAATGAGAAATCTTAGAATAATAACACATAGAAGGTATGTGTCAAACCGCCGACCCGTCAAACGTTAAGCCACAAATGGATTTATGTAGGAGTGATCAACTCGTGCTTACACACGACGACACGCACACAAGTGAACAAATAATGTTGCTAGCGGAATCACATTCCCCCGAAAATAGCGAAACTACTCTTACCAGTGGTAGTTGAAATCTAGCATTTTTTTATTCGTTGTATTGCTGATTACGAGTTCATAGCATATTTTTTATATATTCATCAAATGTTTACAGTAAAATTTGGCGTTTGTATGAAAAAATCAAAGTGATGGTGTAAAAACAAATTATTTTAAATAAACAGGCATATTTTAGGATTCCGTACCGAACCGAAGCGACCAAATATTTAAACAACCATAGCTTCGCCGTTTCTGTCTGATTGTATTGTAAGTGGTTCACTAATGAAATACCGAAACTTGTTTGATAAAAGTTCATTTTACAACCAACGTTTCGTATACTATTCATTTCACAACTATGTTGTTGCGAGAATGTGTCGATTCAAAACTTATCGTTTGACAACTAGTCATTTACCAAATAGTATAATTTATAAATGTATCAAATATTTTATTTTTATTTATGTAATTTTCATTACACAAAAAGATTCGTAAGGCAAACTGACTGATTAGCAAATCGACATTTAGAAAATGAATTTGAAATTATCAGTTTGTAATTGGTGTGCATTTATTTATCGTCCTAGCCTAACCTAACCGGCAGCGTGTCGACGTCACCCCGCTTCGCGGGGTGCCTATTTCCGCTCTAAGGGACACAAGTTAACCCTAACCTAACCTACCAATAATACAATTGTTACTTTTGTTTGTTTTATACCGCGGGGGGCGGTCACACAAATATTTGCCCTTACCGGGGATCGCACCCGGGACGCTAGTTTCGGAGGCAGGGTCACTACCAACTAGTTAGGCGATCCGCGTCGTCAAAGTTAGTAATATTTAAGTTGATTACACTTATGTATGATTATTAAAACAATTAAATTATCAGAGTATGTAATTGGTGTGCATTACTTATCGTCCTAGCCTAACCTAACCGGCAGCGTGTCGACGTCACCCCGCTATGCGGGGGCCTATTTCCGCTGTAAGGGACACAAGTTAACCCTAACCTAACCTACCAATTATATAATTGTTATCTTTGTTTGTTTTATAACGCGGGGGGCTTTGCCCCCCGAATCCCCCCGTGGGGGGCTCTGCCCCCCTCCCCCCTTGCGGAGGGTCCGCCCCCTTCCCCCCATGTATGCCCCCCCTCGTAGGGGGCTCCGTCCCCCTTCCCCCCTCGTGAGGGGCTCCGCTCCTTCTTCCCCCCTCGTGAGGGGCTCCGCTCCCCCTTCCCCCCTCGTGAGGGGCTCCGCTCCCCCTTCCCCTCTTAAAGACGGGCTTGGCCCCCCAACCCCCCTTTTCTAGGTGCCCTAACCATTAGGTTAGGGCACCTAGAAAAGGGGAGGACGGGTAAGGGTGTTATTACTTATTTTATACTAAAGCTTATATAGAATGAAACCTATAACAAACAAAGTAATATTATATACCAAACGTTTGTAGGTCGAACGTTAGTTGACTATTTGATATAAATAATAAATAATCTATTTGACAAATTATACAATACAAAATGAAAATTTGTCAAGTAAGTTGTTCGAAAACATGGATCATTTGCGAAATCTGTAGTTGTAAAATGATAAAATTATAAACGACGTATTTGTCAATCGTTGGTTGCGAAACGTAGCGTTGCTAAATGATTGTCGAGATTTTGATAGGACACCATTGTAAGTACTTGTGTCCGACTGTGAATGTAAGTTTGTTTGTTATGCTTTCACGCGAAAACTACTGAACCGAGCATCATGAAACTTTGTACACATATTCTTGGAGGTATTATAAATAACATAGGATACTTTTTATCCCGGTAAATTTAAAAGTTCCCGAGGGAATTTATAATATAAGCATTTCTGTTATTTTTGCCTAACGGTGAAACAGTGTGCCACGGGCGCTCCACGACGGCTGTAGCTGACAAATGAAAACGGCATATCGTGGCATCAGGGGCACGGAAAACTGCCGACGGCCACAGCCGACTGTGGCGGTCAAAGGGTTATGGCATGACAAAACCAAATCCGATGTCACTTTTTGGATCCAAGATGGCGGATGAGACTGTCATGTCAAAAATAGTCATTGGTATCGTTTTCGAGGTAATTAGGCATGACAAAACCGAATCCGATGTCACTTTTTGGATCCAAGATGGCGGATGACACTGTCATGCCAAAAATTGTTATTGGTATCGTTTTCAAGGTATTTAGGCATGACAAAACCAAATCCGATGTCACTTTTTGGATCCAAGATGGCGGATGACACTGTCATGTCAAAAATCGTCATTGGTATCGTTTTCAATCAATCAATACCATACCAAAAAGTGACGTCGGATTTGGTTTTATTATGCCTAAATACCTTGAAAACGATACCAATGACGACTCTTTATATGAAAGTGCCATCCGCCATCTTGAATCCAAAAAGTGACATCGGATTTGGTTTTGTCATGCCTAAGTACCTTGAAAACGATACCAATGACGATTTTTGACGTGACAGTGTCATCCGCCATCTTGGATCCAAAAAGTAATATCGGAATCTGTTTTGTCATGCCTTAGTACCTTGAAAACGATAGCAATGACGATTTTTGACATGACAGTGTCATCCGCCATATTGGATCCAAAAAGTGACATCGGATTTGGTTTTGTCATGCCTAAATACCTCGAAAACAATACCAATGACGATTTTTTGACATGACAGTGTCATCCGCCATCTTGGATCCAAAAAGGAGATGGAGATTAGAGATGGCATATACCCGGGAATATATACAATATATTCCCGGGGGAATAAGTATAACCAAATTCCACGCGAACAATATCACGGGCAGAAGCTAGTCTTGAACCTTTTGAACGCCACGGCTAACGGCTAAAATGCGTGCCACGAGCGCTCGACGACGGCTGTAGCCGACACAAATGTATGGAGAATGGCATATCGTGGCGTCAGGGGCACAGAAAACTGCCGACGGCCACAGCCGACTGTGGCAGTCAAAGGGTTAATAATTCGCACTGGTAGGTCTACTATTTAATAAACCAAAAAAAATGTTCTAAGTAATAATACTTTGGTTAAGACTTTGGTGTAAATACATTAAAAAAATAAATATCCTCCCAGTGCCATGAAGCAAAATAAATATCTGCTTAGATGGAGAATGGGGCGGTCCAGACGATTATCTTTTTCTCGAATTCTATTTAATATGCCGTATTTGCGAAGGTAATTCAAATAAGTGAATCGTTGCGCCA
The DNA here is from genome assembly GCA_947859335.1 of Tortricodes alternella. Lineage (NCBI taxonomy): Eukaryota > Metazoa > Arthropoda > Insecta > Lepidoptera > Tortricidae > Tortricodes > Tortricodes alternella. The sequence goes on along the minus strand of OX401987.1, from coordinate 9,228,673 downwards.
TCTATGATATATTTACTGTACAAAAGATAATTTGTTTGAGTTGGGACCCCATGCTATAACCGAATTCCACGTGAACGAAGTCGCGGGATAAAGCTAGTATTTCATAAATTTCAGGTGCCCCGTAATCGAATCGGGGCCCGATACCGATATAGTATCGGGTAATGTGAAAACGCTCTTAAGCTATGTCTATTTCCTTCATGTTAGTAATAATAATAATAGTAATATTCATCAATCGAAATTATGGGCACCCATAAAATACCCATGGTAGATAAGTAAATAATAAGAAATTGTAGGGGAAATAATTCCGTTATACTGGCCACACTTTTATGTAATGGCGGTTGTAAATATTGCGAAATTTTAGTAAACGTTTAATGAGGTTTAATGTAAAACGATAAGTCAAAAAATAGTACTTACAAGTGAAATTATATTTTGGTATGTTTATCTTGCTTGTCCGAAGCATTGTGGCACCCATTTATTGCACAAACCGTCATTTTAAATAAATAAGCTGGAGATGTTGTCCGTGTGACAGCCAATCGCAACTGACGCTGACAGATAGTCGTATTAAGCCGGAATGGCTTAATAATTTGGCCTCACGCTTGTAAGTCGACTAGGTTTCTATGTGTTATTATTCTAAGTGAGAAATATTTCTCTTATGATAACAAAGATCGTTCAATATTGTTTGTTTTCTTTATGGCGAATCTTTAATTAAGAAAAACAAATACAAATGTCTTTATTTTGCCTAAAATGTGGTACAGAAGATGGTTAATAGTAGATTGTTGCATCAAGCAGAAAGTGATTCATTATTGCGCCGAGTGTTGGTTTGGAGCCCGAACGCAAGTGAGGGCTCTAAAAACACGAGCGCAATAACAAATCACTTGATGCGAGGTGCATAATCTGCTTTTCTTTCTACTACTGCTAAAAGTTGGTAAAAAAACGTAAAGGTACAGTTAAACCCAACTAGCGAAGTAAAAAGGATTTTGGCACCTGTTATGACGCACCCTTAGAAATTTTATATAGCCTATGACACTCGCACGTTCTCCCCGAATCTTAAGATACCCTATTTATTAAAATCGGTCTATTGGTTCTGAAGCTAAAGTCGAAAATCTGAAAATTTTCACAGAAATCTTGTATCTAGTCTATTAATTGTCATATTATCCCATTTTTTTTTAAATCTTTTTGTAACCCATACTATCTTATCAGCCAGTACTTTGAGCATAACATTTTAGACGAGACAATCACAGTTCGATATGGCCGCCGATATGTGGCCTTTTTTTTTTTTGCTAACAGTAAGTCCATAAAAGAGTGGTCGGCTGTCCCGTCGGACTGTGAATGCGTGGATTGGGTAGCTGTTGGTGTAAACTTCTTGATCAAACAACCAAATTAAAAAAAAAAAACAAAACAGTGCAATAATGAAATTTGTATGCAACTTTATTTGCTCTAGAGCAAATAAGGGCTGCTTTGTGCTGGGTATTTAAGGCCATTATGATGAAATTAAAGCGTAGTAGGAAGAAAAATATATTGTGTGCATCACACACATTTTACCAGCAATTGGCATGCCAAAGTAGTACGGCTAGGAAAAACAAATAAACTGCTTAATTACAGTGTCAAAATAAGATACTATTAAATGAATTCAAATGTTTATGTTATTCAATATCAAAGAAATTCCATAAATTTATTGTTATTACAAACATAAGTCTCAGCAATATTTAAAATAGGTAATTAAAATATTCATAAACAGAGTAAAAACATTCTTGTACTAACCAATTTTTAAGTTTAGTTTTAAATAAGTTGCCATCTTAGTGTTATCGTGCGAACGATTGTAAATGCCAATCGACATGTTCTTGCCATACAATTTTGTATTTTTAGCAGGAATCACGAGATTGTTAGGGTACCTTGTATTAAACTTACATATGTCTTTATTTGTTTTGAAAAGTTTCGGATGCAATTTAACAAATAAACAAATTTTCATAGATGTACATGCTTGCCACGGTCAGGAGTTTCAAGTTTCTCTATAGCGGCTGACAAGATGTCAAGATGTCTGCTTTACAAATGGCCCTGCTGCACTGTTTTTCAGCTAACAACGCTCGTTTTGGCAATTTGAACTAGCTCTTGCCCGCAACTTTGTCGGTATTTTAATCTTTTTATTTTCACTGCCTACCCTGACGAAAATTCCTATGCACGCCCCTGGCTATACTATCTCCTTCAGTAGTCAAGTGACTCCAGGGCTAGTACCCAGAAGTTCATGGTTACATGATGAAAATTATGAAATTTCATTTCAGGCCATTCAAAACTCACTGAATTTAGAAGCGATATGTGAGCGTCCTCCAACTCCGACAATTTTGTATCTAAAATATACTCAAAAACCTAACGATAGCAAGAGGTTTATTTAAAATAATAATTGAACTAATTCAAAAACCGACTTCAAAACCCCTTTAAAAAGTAACAAATAATTATTGAATTCCGTAAGTCAACAAAGTACCTCTAAACGTCAGATACGTTATAGATTAAGTGATAAAATAAATATATCGAAGTCGGTGTCAAGCGAATGAACATTATGAGTGGTGTATTACCAAATTTACTGGCCACCGACGACCACGAAGTTTTGGTACTGGACATACTCAGTACCCTGTACTCTAAAAAGAATGACGATAGAAATGGAGGTAAACGGGAGCGTGGCAGTAACCGGAAGTTGTTTTAACAGGAAATGGTACATAATCTTTTCTTTAAATATTGTGGGAATGCTACTTAGTAGAATAAAGGTTACTACATGTGAATATTTCATTTATCTTCGAATGAAATGACTATTATAATATCGATCGAACTTCACATCAAAAAGTTCGTTTGATCATAATATGCTATAATTGCTTATTATCGAATATACTAGCTTTTACCGGTAACTTTGTCGGTGTGGAAATGTATCTTTAAAATATAACGTATTTTCATGTTACTGACTTTTTAGGGTTCCGTACCTCAAAAGGAAAAAGCGAAACCCTTATAGGATCACTCGTGCGTCTGTCTGTTTGTCTGTCCGTCTGTCACAGCCAATTTGCTCCGAAACTACTGGACCAATTGAGTTGAAATTTGGTATACGTATATAAGTTGGTGACTGCAACACGGACGCGTGACGTAAATATAAGAATTTTAATCACTTTCTGAGGGTAAATTAGAAAATTAAAAAAAAAAGTTATGCCACTTATATCATGTGACATATCAAATGAAAGGGCTTACTGTGAGGATCTTAAATATATATTTTTTTTGAATTTTAAGTAAAATAGTTTAGAAGTTATTCAGGAAAACAGGCGAAAAATGACTGACTATTCCTCCCCCCTTATTTCCGAAACTACTGGGGTTAAAATTTTGAAAAAAATATGAAATATACTTCTTAACCTATAAATTACAGGAAAACCTATAAGAAGTCTATGGTATTTAAAGTAACCTAGTAAATTTCAGATAATCATGTAAGGAACGGAACCCTCTCCACGCGAGTTTAACTCGCACTTGTCCGGTTTTTAATTTAGATTTGTTTCCTCAAATCCCTTCCCGCTGTCATACGGCTCGCACGAACTTGCCATTAATTAATTTTACAACCTCTATTTCATACCTAAAGATTTGCTTAGGATGTCTTTTAAATAAATAGCATATTTCCTTTCCGAGGGCTTAAACTTTGTCCATGCCAAATTTCATCAAAATCGATTAACCGTGAAAATTTAACAGACAGATAGACAGACGGGTGTACTTCCGAAAAGTGCATACCGCCGATCGATCTGAAATTTGATATATAATCACGTATTTTGACCTCCTGATTACGAATATCATAACGAAAATTGGCGCAAACGCCATTTTGAATATGAAAATTGAAAAAAACCTCTTTTCGTTCGGTGTGCATAAGGGTCATTCTTGAGAATTGGATTATTCATCTCATTTCTTGGCATTTTTTATTTTGTAAAATTTTGACTTAGTTACAATTAAATATGTAATTTTATTTAATTGTAAGCATATTTATCGAATTGGCCTCGCTTGCGGTCTATGTGGTAGGAAGATATACCACTTTAAAATTTAAACTGCCAAGCAAATGAGATAAGACGACAGAGGCATCATAAAAACAATAAGCGAATCAACATTTTAGTAGTATTTTAGAGATCAAATGATTTATTAAATGAAAAATATGAATATATTAAAATAAAAAATTGTATGCAGTACATTTCGTGGAAACCGAAGAAAATATTCTAAGCTTCAATTTAGCACAAAATTTAATATTTCAGTCCTGCTATCGATGGAATAAAATTCTAAATAAATTAATCAATCATATGCAATGTAAATCAAAAAAAAAATTTTTTTTTGCAAGAAAACTTGAGTAAACTATCATTACTGTGCTCAAAACGCCAAGTGAATGAGAACCAACGAACTGGGAAAAGTATGTTTCTTGACGATTATGCCGAAACTGTTATTAATACAGGAATAACTATTAAATGAAAACATGCAGTCATTCATGTAGTTTTGTTCTTCGCTTACAACTGTATGCCAATTGCAGGAAATACATTTTATATGAAAATACACAACAATGATAACCATAGTGAACCAAAGCCAAGCAAATGATAGATTTACCCTCATCGCTCAAAGCTCCAGCGACGAGTCACGTCCTCTCCCTGCGGCTTTAGAAGCGTTACTGATGCTGTACAGGCACGGCAGGCGCAACGCATAGAAAGACGTTTAAGTAGGGATGTGCACGTTGACCCTTTAATTCGCAATGTTGTTTAAAATCGACATTATAATGAAAAAAATCCTGCTGGTTTATTTTTACCTGGAGCAGTGTATTACTTTAATAACCTAACTAGTCGATAATCTGCGCATTTACGATCAATGTCTTCATTGCCCTTGCGCACCTATTTGACAGTCAGTGATAAAATGTCTTAAAAATATTTTTGCTTGCTTTATCTTGTTTTTTTAACTGAAATACATAGACTAATGTTCAAAATATGGATTTTCATATGGATTTTAATCACACTTTGAACTCATACCAAGGCGCTATAACTCTTTTAATATTAATGTTGTTTGTAAACGACACTGCGAAGCACTGAGTAAATACTCGCCTGCGCCTATGTTGTTTTGAAACGACATTACCCACTTTCCAGTCACAAATCTTTGATGCAGTTTTTTGCATTTTTGTGTATTTTTAACATATTCTGTGTATCTTACTATTGGCCTCGCAGGCAACGGGGACATAAACATTTTGGTTTGGTTTGGTGGTCTTTTGCATGTTTTGTTTGTTTTCTTGCTTTAGGGTGAAATAATATGGAATCGCATTTCCAAAATAATGGCTATTGTACTAACAGAAAATGCTGACTCGTCTGATAGCAGCTGTGATGAAGAACCGGACCTTCCTCTAAATAACATTCCCCGTGACATTAGCCCAGAATAAGACTCCGACGTTAGCTCCGAACCACGTTCCATACCCTCATTACTTGAGAGACCAAATAACGGCCACCTCATTTCTGACATTGAAACCGTTCCATTCACTCCTGTCTAAGTCATTATGCAGCATTACCTACTCTCAATTTTTCTATTCTAAATCTTCCTTGCTATCGCCGCTCACTGCTTCTCCTGCAATAAAAATTTAGAACTCGGATTGCTGCCGATCTACTGAAAACGGACAGAACCAAAACTAACGACATGATCCAAAATTATGATGAGTCTCGTTTAATTAAAGCCCCTGCAGCCTGAAGACCTTCAGAAGGCATCAGGTACGACAATATTGGCCATTTCCCTGCCTTTACTACAATTCAAGGCAGATGTAAATATTGTCAAGGTGGGTATACCAAGACCCAGTGTAAAATGTCAAATTCGTGTATGTTATACCCCCAATAAAAACTGTTTTACGCTGTTCCATGTTCCCAATTAAACGTTGTTTCACTTACGCGGTTTTTATTTCATCACCCGTTTCCTTCGCAGTGTTGTTTGTATACAACATACATGAACAAAATGTTATTTACTGAATGTTGGACAATGTTGTTTATAAACAACATATATTATTTCCGTATGTGCATATCATTGATTTTTTTATATTATTCTTATAGGCTCAAAAATACGCCAAATAATTGTCTTTTTAAGAAAAAAACAATTGTAATTTGAAAAAATCTTCTCTGGGCATTAAAGGGTTAAGGGAGGCACCAAGTAAATGTTAGCTTACCTCTGGACAAACCTTTTATAATTATTTAAAAAAAACTATGATAAACACAGGAACCATATTTTTTCTTTCAAATCAATAAATAATATTCTAAAGATACGACTCAAAACATTACTTGATTTCAATCCATGAATTGGTCTTTTCGGGATACTTTGTTCACAAAATGGCAAATGGACGCACAATGTAATGAGGTTTTAGATGTTTGATATTTTTTTACGGGTAATTTTACTTACCTTAAATAAAAAAGAAATCGTGGCTCAGTTAGATTAAGTGGTAATGTAACGAATGAAAATGAAAATGAAAATGAAAGTGAAAATGAAAATGAAAATATTTATTTTGCAAGTAGGCCACACGGGCTCGTTTACATGTCTGAATCTACCAGCGCTTCGAAAGGTGACATCTGCTGAGAAGAAAAGCCGCAAAAAAAATAGTTAGGTCAACTATTTTAATTCTACTGGTACTTTTTCACTCTGGACGCTGTAAATTGACCCTTTCGAGAATCACCCATAATCGCGCATTTCTAATCGATTTAGACTATTTTAGCTTTCCCCAGAAAGTGTGAAAGTGACAGAACCCGCGTTAAGGGGGGGCTTGGTGGGCGAAGCCCCCGGCAGTAAAAAATAAACAACCGTAACAATTGTATTATTGGTAGGTTAGGTTAGGGTTAACTTGTGTCCCTTAGAGCGAAAATAGGCACCCCGCGAAGCGGGGTGACGTCGACATATTGGCAGTTAGGTTGTGTTAGGTTAGAAAACTACCCACCTAATGAAATATAATCATAATCAAGTTTTTATCCTAATCATTTTCAGGGTTCCGTAGACAAATGGCAAAAATGGAACCTTTATGGATTCGTCATGTCTGTCTGTCCGTATGTCACAGCCACTTTTTTCCGAAACTATAAGAACTATACTGTTGGAACTTAGTATGTGAATGTGTTATGTGGACCGCATTAAGATTTTCACACAAAAAGAGAAAAAAAAAACAATAAATTTTGGGGGAACCCCATATTTAGAACTGAAACTGAACAATTTTTACACGCTTTTTATTAGCTTCACCTGTATGTATGTATGTATGTATGTATGTATGTATGTAATGGAATCTTTCAACGTAATTTTAACCTACTTCTAGTTGTGGTAAATATCTGAAACTTTGCAAGTGTATGCAATTCGGATGACAATACAATAATTTGGTACCATCGAGCTGATCTGACCATGAGCCAGGCGGTGGATAGTGGAACTCTTCAATGATCACTAGTAACCCCCTCGAGTTTGGTCTCATTTGGTTTGAAATTCGGATGACAATACAATAATTTGGTTCCATCGAGCTGATCTGACATGGTTTGTCAGCCAGAAGGTGGATAGTGGAACTCTTCAATGACTACTAGTAAACCCCTCGAGTTTGGGCTCATTTGGTTTGCAATTCGGATGACAATACAATAATTTGGTTCCATCGAGCTGATCTGACCTGGTTTGTCAGCCAGGAGGTGGATAGCGGAACTCTTCAATTACCACTAGTAAACCCCTCGAGTTTAGACTCATTTGGTTTGCAGTTCGGATGACAATACAATAATTTGGTTCCATCGAGCTGATCTGACCTGGTGTGTCAGCCAGAAGGTGGATAGTGGAACTCTTCAATTACTACTAGTAAACCCCTCGAGTTTGGGCTCATTTGGTTTGGTTTGACGAGTCCAATAGTAATTTTAGTGCATTACTGACAAAAGCGTGTTTTTTTTAGGCTTTGAGTAAATTATAGTTTTAAAAAAACTGAAAAACACGCTTTAATAGCAAACCGAACTAAAAAGTAGAAAATAATTTTTAAGTATGAAGAGATTGTGTTACAGTAATGGAAATTCCAACAATCAATTACTTATGATTAATCAATTTAAGATAAGATTAAAATATAAATTAAGTTATTAACAAATAATTCAATTGTGTGGGGTGGAATTTACTATATTTACAAAATGACAATTTTTTTTAATAGCTACCACTGAAATGATTGTAAAATTTAATACCTAGCACCCCACGCTTTTTTACTATAATTGAATTATTTGTTAATAACTTAATTTATATTCTAATCTTATCTCAAATTGATTAGTCATAAGTAATTGATTGTTGGAATTTCCATTACTGTAACACAAACTCTTCATACTTAAAAATTATTTTCTACTTTTTAGTTCGGTTTGCTATTAAAGCGTGTTTTTTAGTTTTTTTAAACTATATTTTTCATCAAACCCATACGTGTGGATTATCTATGGATAGGTCATCAAAAATGATATTGAGGTTACTAATATAATTTTTTTCTAAACTGAATACTTAGTTTGCGCGGGAGACACTTCCAAAGTGGTAAAATGTGTCCCCCCTGTAATTTTTAAAATAAGAGAATGATAAAACTAAAAAATAACGATAATTAGTATGAACGAGATCTAGTAAGTAATTTATTTTAATACGTCATAAATCGTAAATCGCAATTTACCTTTCATTCAATCAACTCTTAAATAATAAAAAAAAAAAAAAAACCGTTTAATTTCATAAACATAAATCTTTTACATAAACCGTGAACGATTATATTGATAATGGGTACGGAACCCTTCGTGCGCGAGTCCGACTCCCACTTGGCCGGTTTTATTTATAATATTAGTATGGATTTATTTTACCGAACAAAGAAGTGCCATCGAGTATTATTTAACGTCAAAATCTCAACTTCAGTTCACAAAGAATGCTCTTTCAACGTAACAGTTATTTAAGTGCAGTTTATCTCATCCAGGGAGTCCGCGCGCGTGCCCGGAGCACTGGCACGCGTGCGCGTCAGGGCGCTGCGTGACGCCGGAGAGGGTATGCAACGGCTATAACAACTGCCCCGACGGCTCGGACGAGCAGCAGTGCGGTAAGGGAAAATAATATCAGTTACATACACAGCAGGGTTGGATTCGGATGTACGCATCGGTCGCGTGCGGGTCGCATACTTCAGTACCCGTGACAATTGATTAATAAATAACTACCTTTGAAATTGTGATTGGCTGTGACCTGTAAATTCCATTTCCTCGTTGCACTTGAGGTCCTTTTATGCAGTTGTGCCGCCCCTTGCGCGCGACTAGAAAGAATCAGCTACTGTTTATCGGCGGGCTTGCTGGGAATCGAACTTGGGTCGGCAGCTTAGCAGGCGGGCTCTGCGCCCCATTCGGGATCGTCTAAGTGATATTGTAGCGATTCGCGAGCGAAATGAGCGAATGTGTCGTTGTTCTGTACGTATTTGACGTTGACATTCGCGGTATTGGCATTTTAGTGGCGATATAGTAAATTACTTTATCTACACCCATATCATAAAACCTCCATAGTTTAATCAAAAACCGTAGGAAATGACCACCATTATGACAACCAATTAGGAAAAACCAGTGCTGCAATGTTATTTCAGTATCGATTTTAGTAACGAAATAAGTTTAAATTTGGAACAGCTGTCAAAACTCAAGTGGGTCTCTATTCTAGTATCCATAGATATTAAACAGTTATTGATACGAAACATCAATTCAGTATGTTTTTTTTAATTTAAACTGCACGACATTTGATCTCGAGTGACATGAGAATACAGACTTCATTCGTTTCTCTATGATTAAAAAAAAAATGGTCTTGACGGAGGATCGAATTGCCGCCATTATGTTGGTTTTTGCTGAACGAAAGTAGAATTGTTGATGAATTGAATAGAAAAAGTTGTTTGTAATTTACATTTTAGTTGAAAATATGTATATTAGTTTCTCGCAGTGACTGTGTGATGTGAAAATGCGCCGGATATCGGAAATATGCAGCCACGATTGCAACAAATAACTTGTTGCCAGAAAATATTGTTTCTGAACCCATCATGGAGGATTTATAATATGTGTGTAGATAAAGTTATGTATGCAACTCTGCATAATTTGGCCTTAAACACACGTTCGATCTTATTATGAAACGAGCTTTTAGCGAGTTTTAACCGCACTAGTGTTTTAAGGCCTATCATTATGCAACCGTTGTATAAACTACTACTACGTCTAAGTGATACTGCAGCGACACGCGAGCGAGACTCGCATCTCGCTCTTACGCATTACGCGTCGTGCGGAAGAGTGGGATGAGAAATCTGGCTGGCGAGTTTAACTTAGTTTTGGTTATAAAGAATATGACCACGGCTGCTCGAAAGAGATATGGGTCGTGAGAAACTGTTATGTACAATTAAGTGTTAGTTATTAAAGAAATTGAACTACAAAGATGTTATTTGGACGCTACATAGTTTCAACTTAGAACTATGAAAAGTAAAGAGTATTTAGTCTATGTACACATTTATTTACAACAGCTCACCACTATCACCATGTCCTCGCATATACTCGCCGAACTGCTATTGACAATATATGTACAGGCAGCTTATTAACATCAAAGCTAGCCTCAGATAATATGGAGAAGCCGAGTTTATAGCTTAAACTTAAAACCCGCAACTGACATAAAAAGTTACAAAATGCTGGACTAGAATGTTCTTTTAACTAAAAACTTGACAGTATGTAATTATATACAATTAACTAAAAATATGGAATCTTACCTCATACGGGATTTGGAACAAATTTACACCAATAGGAATTTTACATTTAATTCACATAGGTTCTTTTCAGATAAAATACATCAATTAGGATATTTAATTAAACTGAACTAATCCTTTATTAGTCTAAAATAATTTATAAACGATAAAGAAACTCATCTTCTGTTTCCTCTCAGAAAGAAAAATCAATAATCTTAACAATTTATTTCTTTTTCGAACGACCTATATTTTGTGCCAGCCAGTAACATTAAGCTGCTAACCAAGTTTGATTTGGAACCTCTTTGCATAAAAACTACAATAAAAACATGGTGTTACAGTATTATCAATATTTTTTTTTCAAAATAAGTATTACATTTAAATTATTTATAAACTAACAATTATTCTGATATAAATTGTACCTAATAATATTAACGTAGTAAAGAGAAATATGCAATTAATTCTTAGCGTTTTTAGTAGTTTTATGGTTTTGACGTGTTTTTTTTTTCTACTTATTACATTCATATTTCAAAAATCCGAGGCCGCTATAAACTACACGACTATTTAAGAGATATTATTATATACTAGCTGGTGTCCGCGACTTCGTCTGCGTAGAATGCTTATTTAAGTAGCCTATGTCCTTCTCCAAGGCCCATACCAAACTCTATACCAAAACACATCAAAATCGGTTCAGCGGTTTAGGCGTGAAAATGTAACAAACAGAGTTACTTTCGTATTTATTTATAATAGGTATATTATATATAGCTTCCGCCGCGTGGAATTCGATTGTATATAATTCCTTGGGAACTTTTGACTTATCAGGGATAAAAATGACCCTATTTTATTTATTTATTTATTTATTTATACACAATTGCATTACATATGTTACAGTTACTATATACAGGACAATACACAGCACTATCTTCACATGTACCTTGACAGGCATGGCAACGTGGAAAAGAGAGAGACACCCACACACACACACACCCACACACACTCAAACACACACACACACACACACACACACACACACACACACACACACAATAATTTTAATTTATTTTTCAAAAACGGTATCCTACCTAATTGTTTGTCTGTCACCAGGCTGCATGTCATGAACCGTGATAGACAATTAAAATTTTCACAGATGATGTAGTTCTGTACCCGCTATAACAACAAATACTGAAAAACAGAATAAAATTAATATCTAAGAGGGCTCCCATACAACAAACGTGATTGGATGCAAACACAGTTGCAATAAAACCTTATCCTTAACAGCTGGTTGCTGTTGTTCGACAGGGCAATCGAAATTACGGAAACTAATCGTCAGCATACCCTCCGAAAAATCTGAGCAATTTTGGATGACAGTAATAAATGTTATACACAATTATAATAACTGATTAAGTAATAGTAGATTGTTGCACCAAGCAGAAAGTGATTCATTATTGCGCGGAGTGTTGGTTTGGAGCCCGAACGCTAGTGAGGGCTCTAAAAACACGAGCGCAATAACACATCACTTGATGCGAGGTGCATAATCTGCTTTTCTTTCTACTACTGCTAAAAGTTGGTAAAAAACGTTAAGGTACAGTTAAACCCAACTAGCGAAGTAAAAAGAATATTGGCACCTGTTATGACGCACCCATAGAATTTTTATATAGCCTATGACACTCGCACGTTCTCCCCGAATCTTAAGATACCCTATTTATTAAAATCTGTCTATTGGTTCTGAAGCTAAAGTCGAAAATTCGAAAATTTTCACAGAAATCTTGTATCTAGTCTATTAATTGTCATATAATGCCAATTTTTTTTTAAATCTTTTTGTAACCCATACTATCTTATCAGCCAGTATTTTGAGCATTACATTTTAGACGAGACAATCACAGTTCGATATGGCCGCCGATATGCTGTTTTTTTTTTTTGCTAACAGTAAGTCCACGGAAGAGTGGTTGGCTGTCTCGTCGGACTGTGAATGGGCGGATTGGGTAGCTGTTGGTGTAAACTTCTTGATCAACCAACCAAATAAAAAAAAAATACAAAACAGTGCAATAATGAAATTTGTATGCAACTTTATTTGCTCTAGAGCAAATAAGGGCTGCTTTGTGCTGAGTATTTAAGGCCATTATGATGAAATTAAAGCGTAGTAGGAAGAAAAAAAAATTGTATTTCATTTTCAATGACAATATAATGTTACATAATTTTAAACGTCAATCATATCATACACGTCGACAACCCTAGGTCGCTGTCGTGTGTCATTTGACGTCATCGCACCAAGAATGCTGGAAAACGTACGATCACTGATTATAATTATATAAATATTTTCCTCAAATCCCTTCCCGCTGTCATCGGACTGGCATGAACTTGCCATTAATTATTTTTATAACCTCTATTCCACACTTTAAGGTTGCTTTTGGTTTTCTTTTAAATAAATAGCATATATCCTTTCCAGGGGCTTAAACTTTCTCCCTGCCAAATTTCATCAACCTCGATTAACCGTGAAAATGTAAAAGACAGATAGACAGACAGACAGACAAGCAGGCAGACAGAGTTACTTTCACATTTAAAATATTAGTATGGATTTATTGTACGAAACAGAGAAGTGCCCTCGAGTCTTATTTAACGTCAAAAACAACTTCAGTTCACAAAGAATGCTCTTTCCATTGTCGCTTTAATAAGATATATCATGAACAGATACTTTACTGCAGTTTATCTCATCCAGGGAGTCCGCGCGCGTGCCCGGAGCACTGGCACGCGTGCGCGTCAGGGCGCTGCTTGCCCCCGTGGTGGGTATGCGACGGCGCTAACAACTGCCCCGACGGCTCGGACGAGCAGCAGTGCGGTAAGGGAAAATAATATCAGTTACATACACAGCAGGGTTGGATTCGGATGTACGCATCGGTCGCGTGCGGGTTGCATCTCTGAAATTTGTGATTGGCTGTGACCTGTAAATTCCATTTCCTCGTTGCACTTGAGGTCCTTTTATGCAGTTGTGCCGCCCCTTGCGCGCGACTAGAAAGAAACAGCTACTGTTTATCGGCGGGCTTGCTGGGAATCGAACTTGGGTCGGCAGCTTAGCAGGCGGGCTCTGCGCCTCTATTCGGGATCGTCTAAGTGATATTGTAGCGATTCGCGAGCGAGATGAGCGAATGTGTCGTTGTTCTGTACGTGTTTGACGTTGACATTCGCGGTATTGGCATTTTAGTGGCGATATAGTAAATTACTTTATCTACACCCATATCATAAAACCTCCATAGTTTAATCAAAAACCGTAGGAAATGACCACCATTATGACAACCAATTAGGAAAAACCAGTGCTGCAATGTTATTTCAGTATCGATTTTAGTATCGAAATGAGATTAAATTTGGAACAGCTGTCAAAACTCAAGTGGGTCTCTATTCTAGTATCCATAGATATTAAACAGTTATTGATACGAAACATCAATTCAGTATGTTTTTTTTAATATAAACTGCACGACATTTGATCTCGAGTGACATGAGAATACAGACTTCATTCGTTTGTCTATGATTTAAAAAAAATGGTCTTGACGGAGGATCGAATTGCCGCCATTATGTTGGTTTTTGCTGAACGTAAGTAGAATTGTTGATGAATTGAATAGAAAAAGTTGTTTGTTTACATTTTAGTTGAAAATATGAATATTAGTTTCTCGCAGTGACTGTGTGATGTGAAAATGCGCCGGATATCGGAAATATGCAGCCACGATTGCAACAAATAACTTGTTGCTAGAAAATATTGTTTCTGAACACATCATGGAGGATTTATAATATGTGTGTAGATAAAGTTATGTATGCGACTCTGCATAATTTGGCCTTAAACACGTTCGATCTTATTATGAAACTCGCTAAAAGCTCGTTTCATAAAACCGCACTAGTGTTTTAAGGCCTATCATTATGCAACCGTTGTATAAACTACTACTATGTCTAAGTGATACTGCAGCGACACGCGAGCGAGACTCGCATCTCGCTCTTACGCATTACGCGTCGTGCGGAAGAGTGGGATGAGAAATCCCGCTCGCGAGTTTAACTTAGTTTTTGTTATAAAGAATATGACCACGGCTGCTCGAAAGACATATGGGTCGTGAGAAACTGTTATGTACAATTAAGTGTTAGTTATTAAAGAAATTGAACTACAAAGATGTTATTTGGACGCTACATAGTTTCAACTTAGAACTATGAAAAGTAAAGAGTATTTAGTCTATGTACACATTTATTTACAACAGCTCACCACTATCACCATGTCCTCGCATATACTCGCCGAACTGCTATTGACAATATATGTACAGGCAGCTTATTAACATCAAAGCTAGCCTCAGATAATATGGAGAAGCCGAGTTTATAGCTTAAACTTAAAACCCGCAACTGACATAAAAAGTTACAAAATGCTGGACTAGAATGTTCTTTTAACTAAAAACTTGACAGTATGTAATTATATACAATTAACTAAAAATATGGAATCTTACCTCATACGGGATTCGGAACAAATTTACACCAATAGGAATTTTACATTTAATTCACATAGGTTAGTTTCAGATAAAAGACATCAATTAGGATATTTAATTAAACTGAACTAATCCTTTATTAGTCTAAAATAATTTATAAACGATAAAGAAACTCATCTTCTGTTTCCTCTCAGAAAGAAAAATCAATAATCTTAACAATTTATTTCTTTTTCGAACGACCTATATTTTGTGCCAGCCAGTAACATTAAGCTGCTAACCAAGTTTGATTTGGAACCTCTTTGCATAAAAACTAAGATAAAAACATGGTGTTACAGTATTATCAATATTTTTTCAAAAAAAGTGTTAAATTTAAATTATTTATAAACTAACGATTATTCTGATATAAATTGTACCTAATAATATTAACGTAGTAAAGAAAAAAAAAGATTAAATAAAAATAAAAATATGCGGAGAAATATGCGGTTAATTCTTAGCGTTTTTAGTAGTTTTATGGTTTTGACGTAGTTTTTTTTCTACTAATTACATTCATATTTCAAAATTCCGAGGCCGCTATAAACTACACGACTATTTAAGAGATATTATTATATACTAGCTGGTGTCCGCGACTTCGTCTGCGTAGAATACTTATTTAAGTAGCCTATGTCCTTCTCCAAGGCCCATACCAAATCTCTAAACCAAAACACATCAAAATCGGTTCAGCGGTTTAGGCGTGAAAATGTAACAAACAGAGTTACTTTCGTATTTATTTATAAAAGGTATATTATATATAGCTTCCGCCGCGTGGAATTCGATTGTATATAATCCCTTGGGAACTTTTGACTTATCAGGGATAAAAATGACCCTATTTTATTTATTTATTTATTTATACACAATTGCATTACATGTTACAGTTACTATATATAGGACAATACACAGCACTATCTTCACATGTACCTTGACAGGCATGGCAACGTGGAAAAGAGAGAGACACAGCCACACACACACACACACACACACTCACGCGCGTGCCCGGAGCACTGGTACGCGTGCGCGTCAGGGCGCTGCTTGCCCCGGCCGTCGGTATGCAACGGCTATAACGACTGCCCCGACGGCTCGGACGAGTGGCAGTGCGGTAAGGGCAGACAATATCAGTTACATACACAGCAGGGTTGGATTCGGATGTACGCATCGGTCGCGTGCGGGTCGCATCTCTGAAATTTGTGGTTGGCTGTGACCTGTAAATTCCATTTCCTTGTTGCACTTGACGTCCTTTTATGGAGTTGTGCCGCCCCTTGGGCGTGACTAGAAACAAACAGCGCCTCTATTCAGGAGCGCTAAATGATGTTGCAGTGACTCGCGAGCGAGATTTCTCATCCCTCTCTCCCGCACAACGCGTAATGCGTAACAGTGCGAGTCTTGCTCGCAGGTCGCTGCAGTATCACTTAGACGTTCCCGAATAGACGCCCAGCTAGGTAATGATTGTTTATCGGCGGGCTTGCTGGGAATCGAACTTGGGTCGGCAGCTTAGGAGGCGGGCTCTGCGCCTCTATTCGGGATCGTCTAAGAGATATTATAGCGACTCGTGAGCGAGATTCTCATCCCACTCTTCCGCACGGTGCGTAATGCGTAAGAGAGAGATGCGAATCTCGCTCGCGAGTAGTTACAATATCATTTAGGTGTGCCCGAATAAACGCCCTGGGCCCGTATTCGGGACTGCTAAGTGATTTACTATATCGCGAATAAAATGACAAAACCGCGAATTTGAACGTCAAAACGTACAGAACGACACATTCGTGGTTTTGGCATTTTAGTGGAGATATAGTAAATCACTTAGCAGTCTCGAATAGAGACCCTGGGCGTCTATTCGGGAACGTCTACGTGATACTGCTGCGCCCTCTTACGCATTACGCGTCGTGCGGCAGAGTGGGATAAGAAATCGCGCTCGCGATTCGCTACGTCACTTAGCGTTCCCGCATAGAGGCGCTGGACCACTCGACCATTCAGGCGATGAACAAGAGTGAATAATCGGCTACGCTTCGTGTGATACGAGTTGTCGTAACGTCGTGTGCTTACGAACACTTCTGCTACGCTGGACCTGTATGCGCTACGAGCTCGTGAATTATCCGTAGCTGCAAGCGTGGTAGCAGGGAATGGGGGGGGGGGCTAGTGGTCAGGGGGGGGCGCACTTTAAAGCTTGTCCTGCACCTTCATCACTTAGCAACCACTTAATAAGAAACAACAAGTTATACTTAAGGGAGAGACAGTAGCCAATTAGCGCCACCCATCAATTTATTTCCTTTACTCCTAAATCAGATCAAATATAAAAAATCTAAAACGTTACTAGTAAATTACTTACCTGTACTATTTTTGGAATCACTTTCCATTATTTTGCATTTGATACATTAAGAAAATGGTTGATTACCGCCAAAAGTGGCAATTTTTAGCTCTCCTAATCAACAGCATTTGAGATCAAATTCGATGGAATACATATTTATGTTATAGGGTGCCTAGTAATATTAATTATCTAGTATTATTAAATATAGTCACGATTAGTTTAAAAAATTTGCGAGTATTTTCGCGATTTGGAGTATTTTTAGGGTTCCTTAGCCAAATGGCAAAAAACGGAATCCTTATGGATTCGTCATGTCTATCTGTCTACCTATCTATTTGTCTGTCTGGCTGTCTGTCTGTCTGTCCGTCCGTATGTCACAGCCACTTTTTTCCGAATCTATAAGAACTATGCTGTTGAAACTTTGGAAAGTACATGTATTCTGTGAACCGAATTAAGATTTTTACACAAGGATAAATAAAAAAAACAATAAATTTTGGGGGTTCCCCTTGCTTAGAACTGAAAATAAAAAAAAATCATCAGACCTTTGCGTGTGGGGTATCTATGGATAGGTCTTTAAAAATGATATAATGAGGTTTCTAATATCATTTGTTTCTAAATTGAATCGTTTGCGCAAGAGACACTTAGTGGTAAAATGTGCCCCCCCCCCCCTGTAACTTCTAAAATAAGAGAATGATAAAACTTAAAAATGTATATGATGTACATTACCATGTAAACTTCCACCGAAAAATGGTTTAAACGAGATCTAGTAAGTAGTTTTTTTAATACGTATTAAATCGTAAACCGCAATTTACCTTTCATTCAATCAAATCAAATATAAAAATTAAAAAATTACATTTAATTTCATAAAAACCTTGTACAACCATGGTTTGTCATGTAAAACCTTATACATAAACCGTGAACCATTATATTGATAATGGTACGGAACCCTTAGTACGCGAGTCCGACTCGCACTTGGCCGGTTTTTTATTCATATTTTTAATTGAAAAATTCGCTTGCTGCCGTCCCCTTTCGTAAATGCTGCCCGGGGCCATGCCCCCCCGCTCCCCCCACGCTACGCCACTGATGCCCGCACTGTAAAGCTGCTTCAAAAAAGG
Organism: Tortricodes alternella; assembly: GCA_947859335.1. Lineage (NCBI taxonomy): Eukaryota > Metazoa > Arthropoda > Insecta > Lepidoptera > Tortricidae > Tortricodes > Tortricodes alternella. The sequence continues at coordinate 9,210,055 of OX401987.1, read as the reverse complement.
GCTGGGTGATAATAGCATTACACCTGTATGATCAAGTACTCACTCATGGTTCGGTCACAAGTATCCTCTGAAAATTTTACTGTTCGCAACAAAAAAGGCTAGCTTACGGGCAATCCACAAATAACGCCGAAATCGCAGCCTTGACCACTGAAATCAGGTGCTTGCGTGGCGATGTGTCTACGATTCAGTCACAAATATCTCAAGTTTTAAAAACTGATGAAATGGATGAATTGACTACGTAATAGAACGTTTAATTAATTATAAATGAAAAAGTTTTACAGAGCACAGTGACTTGACTGTATTAGGCGACAAGAGAGTTAGAGCCTGTTGGAAGCTTCATCAATATGCGGCGGTGGTAAAACATTGCTTAAGTTTATGTCCAGGCGCTTATAAGTTTGCGCTCTCAATTCCATCATCCTCTCCTGGGCGCAAACCCATTGCATTGAAGAAGGCTTCATGATTTGGCCGGTGTAGCTCCTTCGAAAATGCATCAGCGACCATATCATCAGTCTTCTTGTTATGCACTGATAATTGCTAGGCGATTATCTCCCTCAGAAAATGCTACCTTATATCAATGTGTTCACTACGTGCATAGTACGTCTCGTTACCTGAAAGTCTTTTAGCACTTTGGTTATCATAGTACATACAAAGTGGAGTACCTACAATTGAAGGCCACAAGTTTTCTTCCAATTGCCTAATCCATAGAGCTTCTTATATGGAGTAAGCAAGCGGCATGTACTCGGCTTTCGTGCTTCAAAGAGCTATGATGGTTTGTTGCTTTTTTGATGCCCAGCTAATGACTGCATCCTGAAAAACAGAAATATACCCTGTGCAGGATCTTCTGTCTACTGAGTCACTCGCCCAATCTGCATCACAATAGCCAGCCACATTTTTGCTATCCATGTTAGCTCATAGGCATTTTACTACTGTCATTGATCACAATTAATTGCATGTTCTGTTTTAGATGGATCTGCAAACGCAACTTCGTCTACAACTAAAATTTCGACCGGTAAGACAGAACACTTTTCCGTTAAAGTATTCGGACCAATGCATGTTGAGTTAAGGTATCCAAAAAACGTGCCAACATACCGTTTTGTTGTCAAGCACCTTTAAAACCAAATGACTTTCCTAAACTTGAAAACATTAATTGGGAGACATTGATTGTAAAAAAAACGTTGCAATTAAAATATCCCTATCAATTTGGGCGTTGTTCTGACGTACAAGAAGTTTTCCAGCTGAAGCCGTAAAACTTTTCAGTATACCTATGGAAACATTACATTTATCGTGTATATCGAACATATTAGGTTAGATAAAGTTTGTATTAACGATAAACGATATGACTATGACTGCTGTCAATGATCACACTTAATTGCATGTTCTGTTTTAGCAGGATCAGTAAACGCTACTTCAACTACAACTGCAATTCCTACTGGTAAGACAAAAATCCTTTCCGCATGAATACTAAAACTAGTATTTCATTTATTTGTCATGCATACATTATACAGGTGTCCTTGGAAGTTTGGATCAAATCGAACAGGAACATAGAGGCGGTCATTTCCAATCATTTTAACTAATAAGTGCTGGTTCGATTCTTAACGGTTCAAAGTTATGATGTTTTATTAAAAAAAACATAAATACGTTATCTTACTGAACAATTCAAATAAAATAAAAAATACTCGTAACTGTAACACCATCGGCTTATTATTTTTAGATAGGTTATGGGATAATATACCTCTTCTAAAATGGTACTTTCAGCTGAAAAAATGTTAATTTAGTCAGAAAAATAAATAGTTACCTACCACTTCTGTCTACATAAATCTTTACTCGATTTTGTAAAAGATCTCGTAAATAAAACTACACTATGTAAATTAACCACATGTTGTAAAAACTTGCCCGTTAAATTTTAATTCTAACAACATACTAATTATTGCTTTGTTGTTATTAATTGAGGAGTTATTAATTATTTATCTAGCAGGTCGAGTTTTCTTAATCGGTTTTTGTGTATGAGAAACGATCAGACAAACAGACATGAAATTCAAAAACCATTGGGATCTGTTCTGTTGCTCATGCTGAAGCCTTCCATAGCAGTTTTTCATTGTTATTTTCAATGTACAGACTGTGGCGGATAGGCAGGATTTAAAGAGAAAAGATGAAAAGATGTGCAATTCTTTAATTAGTCTGACGTGGAATGACAATTCGCTCTCTTCTGAATTCAAACAAGAGTTTTTAAACTATCAAAAAGGTTTCAGCGTCAACACAGACTTTTTCCCCTTTATGATTCTATTTATATGTATAGATTATAAATGTGTCTCATATCCAACCTAGCGAATTAAGCCACATATGTCATATTTTCAAATAATTATCCGTCAGAACTTGCTCAATATTGAGCATTTTTCTATGAGCATTTTTTTATTTTAGTTAGGATATAGAGTGATGGAAATATAAGAATATTGTGTTGGGTGAAATATGGGTTACAACTCGTTCTGATCCGGATGTTCATAAAAATACATAAGCATTTTTTTTGCATCACGAAAAGGTCGTGTGCGTTTCCACTGGCTCCCTATAGAACAACTCCGTATCGAAACTACGCATTGGCGTACGCATAATGCGCAGTTCAGTATTAGCCTTAATTACGCTGAGGGCATAAATAAATCGTGATAATTTTAGTTAAACGATTTGTAAGTTCTTCTGAGCAGCTGGGAAGAACTTACAAAACGGAAAAACTCGGTGCCGCCAAAGCGCCGGCCGGCCGGGCGTCGGACGGTTGTCGCTAGCACCTCGGCAACACTCGACTTCATCTCGCCTCCTCTCTTGCGGTTTCGCTTGACACGTAACATTGCGGAGCGCTGTAAGGAGATTTTAAAAAAAACCAATTGAAAATTCGCTTGCCGCCGCTCCCTTTCATATGCTGCCTAGTGCCATGGCCCCCACGCTACGCTACTGGTGCCCGGACTAGCAACCGGGCAATCCACAAATAACGCATAAATTGCGGCCTTGACCACTGAAATCAGGTGCTTGCGTGGCGATGTGTCTACGATTCAGTCACAAATATCTCAAGTGTTAAAAACCGATGAAATGGATGACTTGACTACGTAATAGAACGTTTAATTAATTATAAATGAAAAAGTTTTACAGAGCACAGTGGTTTGACAGAATTAGCCGACAAGAGAGTTAGAGCCTGTTGGAGGCGTTATCAATATGCGGCGGTGGTAAAACATTGCTTGAGTTTATGTTCAGGCGCTTATAAGTTTGCGCTCTCAATTCAATCATTCTCTCCTGGGCGCAAACCCATCGCATTGAAGAAGGCTTCATGATTTGGCTGGTGTAGATCCTTCGAAAGTGCATCAGCGACCATATCATCAGTCTTCTTGTAATGCACTGATATTTGTTAGGCGATTTTCTCCCTCAGAAAATGGTACCATACATCAATGTGTTTACTACGTGCATAGTACGTCTCGCTACCTGAAAGTCTTTTAGCACTTTGGTTATCATAGTACATACAAAGTGGAGTACCTACAATTGAAGGCCAGAAATTTTCTTCATTTTTTCAGGCATTTTACTACTGTCAATGATCACAATTAATTGCTTGTTCTGTTTTAGATGGATCTGCAAACGCAACTTCGTCTACAACTGAAATTTCTACCGGTAAGCCAGAACACCTTTCCGTAAAAGTATTCGGATCAATGCATGTTGAGTTAAGGCATCCAAAAAACGTGCCAACATACCGTTTTGTTGTCAAGCACAAGTTATAAAATAAAAATAAAATTATAAAATTAAAATTGAATAAAATAAATTAAGAATTGGTTCAAATTATATATATAAAAATTATTTATAAATTATTAAAATGAAACTATAAAATCAGCATTACATATAAAAACAGAATAGGTAATAATAAAAACATTAAAATTAAACATTAAAAGTTTCTTACAAACTGAGGCACAGCAGCGTGTAACGCCATCCAGTGCCTCATGAAAGGGCAATCAAGCCTGCCGGCCACTACCTGCAGGAGGCTGCTGCCACTGACCCGCGCTCTGCGCGCCATGGACGCGGCTCTCTTGCGCATCGTGGCGCGAAAACCGTCAACGCGGGCTCCGCGAACATGCCCGAGGCGCTGCAGAACCGTGGCAGCTACAGCAGCGTCCTGAACGCGTTGTTGTATTAAACGCGGAGAGCGTTGTAAGACTTTTGACTGTAATTAACCCACAGGCTGCTCGTGTAAAATGACGTGCAGTACAGAGGCGGAGCGTGAGGGTAAGCCGGTGTATAATTTCTCGTTCTAAGCATTATATTATTACCCTTTAAATTTTGTATTTACATAAAAAATGTGTAATATGCAATTTTTATGTTAATACAAGAAGTATTTAATAATAATAATAATGTTTGAGTTAAAAAATTATGCACCGGCTTACCCTCACGCTTCGCCTCTGGTGCAGTATGCACGAAATAACGTTAATTTAACTGTTTTTGAGCATTGAGCGAACCTGCGGGCTATCATATTCGTCCTGACTGACAACGCCCTCCGCTCTCGTTGAATATCTCGGTTGTCTTTCAAGTCCTCCGTTAAAATGTGGCCGAGATACCTGAATTCCTGCACCCGCTTCAAAGGTTCACCGTTTAGATAGACGGGAGGCACGACTGAAGGACTCTTGGTCCTCACTTTGAACACCATGAGTTTACTTTTCTTGTCGTTATAAGTAAGGCCATGGCTCTGAGCAAACTGTTCACAGATACTCATGAGTTCACGGAGACCACCAATCGATGCCCTCAGCAACGCCATATTATCTGCGTAACTAATATTATTGAAGCAGACTCCATCGACATGACAACCGATATGACGGTTGCTCAACGCAACAACCAACTCGTTTATGTACAGATTGAAAAGCGTGGGAGAACTTAAACCCCCCTGTCTCACCCCGCATTCCAACCTGTACTCATCCGACAATGTGCCTGCCCATCTTACGTGATTGACCTGGTTTCTATACCAGTACTGGTAAATACTGATCAGTTCTGGTGGTAGATTAACGTCTGCAAGTTTTTTCCATAAAATGTTATAAGAAACCAGGTCAAACGCTTTCGAGAGGTCGAGGAAACAGGCGTAGACCTGCGTATTACGAAGAATATAGTATTTAACGGCATGTTTCAAGCACACGATGGCACTTTCCGTAGACAATTTGGGTCTAAACCCAAACTGATTTTCATGAATACTCACGTGGTAGTTTAGATGCGTATTTAATAAGCCGTCAAAGACCCTTGCAATAGCAGCGGCTAGCGAGATCGGCCTGTAGTTACACTTATCAGCGATGTCACTGGTTTTATTTTTGACAATAGGTACCACAACCGATCTCACCATCTCACGGGGTAAATATGAATGACCGACACAAAACGTAAACAACATCGATAAAATTCGCGACAGATGTGGGCCAGCATGCTGAAGATGTTCAGCACTGAGGCTGTCGTGTCCGGGGGACTTAACTCTGGTTGTCGACTTAATAGCATGCGCTATCTCTTTTGCGCTAAATCTGACACCTAGCCCATCCCCACAAGCTACAGGACTAAACACCCCAGTGTCTTGAGGAGAGACTGACTTGACAACAAAGTGATATCTGAAAAGATTTGCTATATTTTTCAAATCAGTCACTGCATTAATACTCACAGGCAGGCCAGGTTTGGTTGTCATGTTATTGGTGTTTTTCCAGAACCCACGAAAATCCTGTTTGGTGTGAAGCTCAGCCAGCCTATCCATTTTTATTTGGTCTGTGTTATTTTGACACCATCTTAATTTCGATTTGAAAATCCTTCTTGATTGACACATTTCGTTATATACACAACCAACAGCAGGCTTCCCGCACCATAACCAAGACTGCGCCTCTATTCGGGAACGCTAAGTGATTCTATAGCGACTCGTAAGCCAGATTTCTCTTCCCACTCTTCCGCACGACGCATAATGCGTAAGAGCGAGATGAGAAATCTCGCTCGCGAATCGCTACAGAATCACTTAGCGTTCCCGAATAGAGGCGCTGGAATTTTAACCTCGCCTCCCTATGTGCGTCACTGACATTCCGGTTCCAACCCGTTACGAATTTACGCCTCACGCTATTCCTGTCGCCCCGACTAATAAGTGCCGCCTCCCTTAAAGCGGACACAGTCTAAAAGTACAATTTATCTATAAGCTGCCTATGATTTGGATGTTTGCATATGTTATTACAACACCCAGAAAGTTCAACAGGAAAATCAATAAGGCGCAGTTTCTTATTACATGCCGCGTTGTACGTTTCAATTTCTTGCAAAGTTTTATTGCTCCAAAGTACCTTGTTATCCTCTGGGTGTATCGAATTTATTCTGGATCTAATTATGCTTAAATCACATTCTAACACTAAAGGAAATTGATCCGGACTTAAAACATCACAATCTACATACACATTACTGACAGAGCAAAGTGCCCAGTGCGCTACAACGCAGTGGTCCAACCAACGCGTGGATCCATGCGCGTCGCTCAAAAAAGTAAAAGTGTTCGAGGAAAAGCCTATTTTTTTAATGTCAATACACGCCCAGTTATGGTCCATGCAATAATTATCCAACTCATAATAAAATGGTTCGTGAGGATGCGCATTAAAATCGCCTAAAATAAATACTGCCTCAGCATCACTACAGTCTATTGTGGCGCTTACTAGCCCAAGGCAATCCAAGAATTCTGGCAAGTTAGACGATAAATCTGTGTGCATGTACACACTGAACACTAAAATGGGACGGTCACAAGTTACAATTCTAACAGCACAAACGCGTGGGTTACTACACGGTATCACAGTGACGTCACTAAATACCCCGCTTCTCCACAACAACCCGACACCTCCGAAGGGACGACCCCGCAGTATTCCAGACCCGGTGTCAACAGCCGAGGTACCCGTGCAACTAAACTCTGCATCTATACCGTTTAGGAAGGCTAAATCCTCCGGCAGCAGCCAAGTCTCTTGAAGGGCTATAAGATCTGAAGTTCGGAATAGTCCACGAATTTCATCCACATTACGGTTCACATGTTTACAGTTGTAACTGACAAATTTACAAGTACGGTTATCTATTATTGTTATAAGCTGCCGGGCCGCTTCCAGAATGAGTTCTGGTCGTGAGTTTGTTCTTAAAATGTAAAATCCCCTGAAGCCGGAGTTCTTTATTCAAAAACATAGCAAGTTTTGCCTCAGGCACGAAAAACTTATAAGCGTCATAATCAGTTTCTTTCTTAGACATTATTTTCTGCAGTTCAACGACTTCGTTAGTCTTTTTAAATATGTGGGACGCAATATCACTTACTGCCGTTTCTTTGTGTACATTTGTTATAAATATTGGTATTTTTCTTTGAGCTGCTTTAAATTTACCCGTGTCGTCACTATGGACGCCCCTGCTCCCTTGATACCTATACTTAGTTTGTTTCGACTTACGGTTGACTACTTGAATCCATTCATTTACTTCTCCGTCAACGGTCGGAGCTTTATCACTGACTAGCGATGACGCGCCGCCCGTCAGCTGTTGCGATAACAAACCTGTAGTGCCGGCCGCATGGGGGGACACCGGGCGCTCCGCTATAATGGAGCCAGTTTACTGCAGTATACTAGCAACTTGTAGCTCACTCTTCTTGCTAATATCCTGTTCGCTAACAACCTTTGAAGAGGTATTCAACCTGACATCTTTGTTGTTTTTATCAATTGAAATTGAATTCAGAATCGGAGCGTTTATGTTACTGTCATTGACGCTGTTATTGTTCACCGTCGAAAAAGTTGGACAAACCTGAGTATTCACAGGGGATATTCTCTGGGTAGGAGAATCATCGAGATAGGAAAGTCCAAATGGTCCACTGTTAACGTACGAACATGTACCCCCTCCTCCTCTTTTCATGTAAACGTTAGCGCTAAGCCGGGGTAGGGAATCATATTTCATATTTATGTAATTCCATCTCGACTTCGTCCAAATCATTTTGCGTTACGTAACAAGTTTTAATGACCTCAACTTGATTTTTGAGCAATGATAACTCCTTCAATAACGCAGACACATCTAAATGGTCAAACAATATTGGGGGTAGTTTCTCCAGTCGCCGCGCCACAAAAGCCGGAGTTAAATCGGGATCACTTATTTTTAAAAGTGCAATAATATCATCCAGGTCCCGGTTTTCCTTGCCCTTCTGTTTGAGGACGATATTTCTTTCTTCACTCGGCACCGAATCAAAAAGCAACGACTTCGACTCCTTTATCTCGACACTACTGAACTCAGCAACACATATTTGCTTCAAGCTATCCACATCAATCGACGTCAGCTTGTTTTGTATAAAGCATAACATTTCGTCGATCACAATGTTACATTGATTACATTTTAATCGAGACGAAGACATTTCTCTCGAACGAAAAAGTACGCGAACACATACGGAACGATGTTGCGCTTTCGGATGCGCGCGCAATGCGACTAAACGATAAACGATATGACTATGACTGCTGTCAATGATCACACTTAATTGCATGTTCTGTTTTAGCTGGATCAGTAAACGCTTCTTCAACTACGACTGCAATTCCTACTGGTAAGACAAAAATCCTTTCCGCGTGAATACTAAAACTAGTATTTCATTTATTTGTCATGCATACATTATACAGGGTGTCCTTGGAAGTATGGATCAAATCGAACAGGACCATAGAGGCGGTCATTTCCAAACATTTTAAACGGTTCAAGAGTTATGATGTTTTATAAAAAAAAACATAAATTCGCTATCTTACCGAACAAAACAAATAAAATTAACCGTAACGCTATCGGCTTATTTTTTTTTAGATGGGTTATGGGATAATGTACCAGTGGCGAAACCTGTCTACAAGCCGATTCCTGACGGCTTTACCAAGCTAGAAACCTACGGCTAGCTGTCAGTGAAGTGCATGTTACTCTAACTGAATGTCAGACCCGCACGTACGGTTCTAATTCTTCCGGCTTCCCTTAGAAAATCTTTGACGCTTCGCCACTGTAATGAACCTCTTCTAAAATGGTACTTTCAGCTGAAAAAATGTTAATTTAGTCAGAAAAATAAATAGTTTCCTACAAAGACTTCTGTCTAAATAAATCTTTACTCGATTACGTAAAAAATATGGTGAAAAAACTACACTATGAAAATTAACCACATGTTGTAAAAACTTGCCCGTTAAATTTTAATTCTAACAACATACTACATAATTATTGCGTTGTTGTTATTAATTGGGGAGTTATTAAATTTTTTATATAGAAGATCGAGTTTTCTTAATCGGTTTTTGTGTATGAGAAACGACCAGACAATCAGACAAACAGAGAAATACATAAAAATACAAACCGACACGAAATTCGAAAACCATTGGGATTGCTCATTCTGAAGCCCCCATCCTACTTCCTATCCTACTTCCTACTTCCTACTAATATCCTACTATCCTATCCTACTATCCTACTTCTTCCTACTTCCTACTAATAATATAGATATATATATATATATATATATATATATATATGGATGGATGTTTGTTACTCCTTCACGCAAAAGCCACTGAACGGATTTTGATGAAACTTTACAATATTATTGTTTATGTATCAGAATAGCAGATAGGCTATAATATATAAAGATATTGTGTAAATTGGCCGAACTATAACTATAATTGTCAAGTAAGTCGACAAAAATCCTGCCATTTCGGAGCTATTTCGGCCTGCGCTGCATAAACTGTTAGAGTTATACGAAAATCATGTATGGTGGAATTGTTTGGCTTATAAAGTTCTAAAACAAAGTGCGTGATATCATATCGACGAGTAAAAGGCTAATTGATTCAAGCGCCACTCTGGGCGATATAGAGTTATATAATATCATTGAAATCAGCGAATTTTTCCGCGTCGTTTGAGCTGGGTTCGAATGAAATCAGAGCACTTTTTTGGCGCTTGAACCCATGTACAATTTAGGGGTCATTTCTGGCTATGCGGTGTCAAATGACACGAATTTTGCATTTTTTTTCATACCTTTATATTTTAAAAAATTCACTTAAATCATTTTACTTTATTCATTCAAACGGGTTTTCTGTCTCTTGAAGCATTTTACCTTGAACTATTGTATGCAACAATGTCGCTTCGGTCACTTTTCCTCAAACAGTAATTTTGTGTTCATGTCTATTGAAACCTTTTTCTTTATACTGTATTATTATTATCAGCGGGTTTAAGGGTTTAAACCCGTTTATATTTCATCTCTTAAATTGAAAAGTTGTTTTTGAGCTACTTATGATTTGTCCCACATCATATTTAAAGCATTTTACCTATTTAGTCTCATTACATAAAGAGTTGCTTAAATTACAAGCAATATATTGGGACATTTTTAAGTGTGTTATTTAAGTCTATACGAGGCTAGTTCTTTGAACCCTCTACCTACGCTTACGCGGGTGACGCGCGGAGAGTGACGGATCTAGTGAGGCGGCGGCGTAATACAAAAAAGTCGAGCAAGCAAGACACACCTGAAAAGAAAACCTGAAAATTGAAATTAGAAAAAGCTCCCTCTCGCCGTTGCCTCAGCCGTCTGCAAAGAGACAATTCTTGTTTTACTGCCCAGTCTGAAACCAGTCATAGGTGCGAGCGCGCACAGTATCATACGCCTTGGATTAGACACATCAAGGAGCAGACCAACTCCGTATTGTTTGTGGTCCATAATGTTGTAGTGCCTCTGAAATTTACTTCTTAACTGCTAGGACGGTTGAATTTTGTTTTCGGAAGCCATTATTAATATTATACAAATACAATTACCAATATCTTTATTTCATGAATTAATTTACATTGTTTTATATTTTGTAACCAAGAGCAAAAATCACCCTTTTCATACAAAAGGCAATAATGATTTCCACCCCTTTTAAACGTTAAACAATTTTGACCAATTTTTGATAGGTTGTCAGTCAGAACAAAAACTAGGTCTATACGTTTTTTGAATTTTTATAAAAGGTTAACCAAGTCAAACAATCACCGAAATTAGTTTCGTATGAGAATACTGAAAAAACAATAAAACTGAAATTATTGATTATAGTGAAAAAATCAAAACGTTCAGACCTAGATTTTGTTCTGACTGACAAACTATCAAAAATTGGTCAACATCGGTTAACATTTCAGGGGTAAAAATCGTTATCGCCTTTTGTAGGCAAAGCCGTAGAAAACACACCTCTTAAAGAATACTTTTCTATTTTCAGCTGCCTCTTCTAAAGCAACTAGCATACCGACTGAAATTACTGGTAAGAAAAATATATTGATACAATCGAAACTTAAAAGCCACCTCTCTGAGTAACCGCGTCCCAACACTGGTCGAAACACGATGCTCACCCTGTAAATTGTATTATATTATAAGCAATTGGAAAGGCAAATAATTTCAGTGGGAATCGAACTATGCGAAATGATTATTATCCAAAAATGATTCAATAAGCGAAAATTGTATGCGAGTGGTCCCCTAAATTTGCATACAAAACACAATCCCATCCGCGTTTGCGTGTGTGTGAATATTGCTAAAGAGTATTCACAGTCGTCGGACCAATGCAAATTGTGTCAATTGACAGCTGAGCAGGAACATAAATTTGCAGAGCAGAAGTATTCTGTGTGATTCTGTCAAATATTATAAATCGCTCCTTTTATACTGCAAGCAGTTAGATCATAGGCGGTCTATAAATGTCTATAAACGAAATTAATGTCGTATTTTAGCGGAATCTTGAAATGCAACTTTAGCGATATACGGCTGAAATATCTGAAATATGTACAAGAACATGAATAAATACGTTCGTTTACGAAAGTAAAAGGTTTTATCAAAAAAATAAGAAGTCTTTTATAATCTTTTAAATTGATGTTTTCTTTTCAGCTGCCTCTACCAAAGCACCTTTCATACCGACTGAAACCACTGGTAAGAAAAATAAATTTAACAAACACCATCAAAGTATGTCAGCAGATAAGAAAGTTTTAAATAAACTAAAACACAACGTCAAGTGAGTCATTTTAATAAAGTTATGGCTCGCTTGCACCAGCTCAGGATGTAGGGAGATTGGCTCAGGGTTTGGCTTCACATGCGATTTGTCTGGGCTCATTTTTACATATTATGTTTTTGGAGGGCTGATCATTTGTTTAAGAGCTACATAGCAAACTTGCTCCAAAGTGCAATATGTGCGCGCGCGCCGGGCGGCGTCGTCGCTGCGCACACGCGAGTACGACAGCGACGATTATTATTTTCTTTGCAGCTGGTTTGCTTCTCATCAAATTATAATATAAACTACTCGAGGATTCATTTCTATTTCGAATATTAATATAGAAATTTCGCGAGAATTTGGCCGTACCTATATAATTTTCCCGCCGAAATTTCTGGAATGTTCCATCTACAATTACGGTTACGTAACATTCTACATTTGGAAACATACATTTGATTTCAAACATTTGGGAAATTTTGCGAGAATTTCGAAATATAGAAAGTAGTGGAACTATTGAGAGCATTCTCAAATATTCTAGATTTTTTTCTAGAATTTCAGTAAAATTTTGAACACAAATACATCGTATTCTTAATATACCTCCTCTGCTGCACAGGGAGTGAAGAAATAGCATACAATGCGTGCAGATGCTTATCATCCTGGCATGTCGTTAAAGGTCGACTAAGGGATGGGTCCTCTCCAACACGGTGGACTATCTGTATGGGCTATGGGCTGATCACCTGTCACCATACGGTTCATCATACCATCTTAGGACTAATTAATCGAACGTGGCCACAAGTACGAGTCTTGTGGCTCTGCCCACCGCATTAGGGATTTCGGGCGTCATGCTATGTATGTATGTGTCTTAATATACCAGATGTCTTCCCCTGGGCTAGTGCTGGGCGGGCCACTCGGTGGCGGCGGAGTTGTCACGGCGGCTATAACATTGATGTCTCTAAACAGCAGCACCGTCCCCATGGTCTGCTGCGGAGCGAGCAGGGCCGGTGGTGGTGGCGCTGCCGGGCCCCCTGGCGGCGGACCAGGACGTGCACTTCGCGCTGTCGCTGGTGCCGATGCTGCGCGCGCGCGCCCTGCGCGACAAGCTGGACGCGCAAGTCGCCGTGCTGCGCCTCTTTAGAGACCTAGCGCCTCAATAGCAACAGGCAATATTGCTATTAAAACTTAATAAATAACAAACCAACTTTTATTTCTATCTTCCGATTAAAAAAGGATTTTGCTCATTAAATGCACTGATGTGTAATGTGACTTACTTCAAAACCATGTAAAGGACAATAGTTTTCCGGCAAATTATGCCCGAATTCACAGCTACTTAAAAGCATTTGATTTAAGATTACATAGTAAGGTCTCCGTCGGCCAACTGCCAACCTATATAAAATATATTTTATGTATACGTCACTTTAATATTTAATTAATGATTAATGTGAGTGACCTTCGTGAATTCGGTCATTGTTCTGTCAGTTACGAACCTATGGCACGTGTACACTGGGAGCAATGCGAGCAACTGCCTCCCCTGACTCACGACCGAAGCACCTTATTTTGCCAAATAAAACGAATTGAAACCTTAGCATAATAACAATATAGAAACCAAATCCGCGCACATAATTTGAAGCACTCAAATTGGAGCCATTTCTGGCTCCAAACGCCGGGACGCTCCGTAGTGTCAAATGTCAAAGCGCACAGAACGCACTTCGCGAAAAAAAAATTTACTATGATTATTTGTGCGGTTAAATTGTGCCACAACACATCTGAAAAACAAAATAAGTGTAATAACATCACTTTTCGCAGGTAAGCTTTACAAATGTCTACTATTTTACATTTGAAACGCTTAAAATACTAATGTTTTATTTCAATGCGCAGTGTAATGAAAATATTTTCCCATTTCAACTGACTTTACTCCTTCGACTCACACAATTAATTAAACAGTTGCTACAGATATTGTATGTAAGTGACACACGCTCTATATGAAAGTGCCTGTGGAATTTAACCGTATCATAGACCTGCGCCTCTATTCGGGAACGCTAAGTGATTCTGTAGCGATTTGTAAGCGAGATTTCTCATGCCACTCTTCCGCACGACGCGTAATGCGTAAGAGCGAGATACGAAATCTCGCTCGCGAATCGCTACAGAATCACTTAGCGTTCCCGAATAGAGGCGCTGAAATTGTGTTAGTTGAAAGTTGAGAAGTCTAAATGAACTTTATTTCCACTCCGGTTCAAATTTTACTGTAAACATATGATGAATATATAAATAATTTGCTATTTACTCGTAATCAACGAATAAAAAATGCTAGATTTAACTACTACCACTGGTAGGTTTCCCTACTTTCGGGGTAAATGTGATTCCGCTAGCAATATTATTAGTGCACCAGTGTGTGCGTTGTCATGGTAACTACGAGTTCATGAATCCATTTTGTGCTTCACTTTTGACGGGTCGGCGGTTTGACACATTCCTTCTATATTGTTATTATTCTAAGATTGAAACGAACTTTCTGGAAGATAGGTATGTATCCTGTCTGTACCCGCGCCTGCGCATCACGTGCGCGCGAATGATGTTGCGCATTCGTAAACGGCAGATCATTTATTAAACCCATATAATACAAACTGTGTCCGCAACGCAGGCTCCGTTGAGATAAACAGTGATAGTATCAACGCAGACCCGGCCCAAGCATGCCATAAATGTGTAATGGTGGGTAAGCACTATTGCGATTTGCGTCGATTCGTTACCCATACAATGGGGCCAAGTCTAAAGTGTGTTCGGTAAATTTAAAAGTCACCAAATTTAAAATAAGAAACGTCAAGCTCGATGATGACAGCTTTGTGCTATATAAAAGCGAGTTTGACGCTTCTTATTTTAAGTTTAAGAAATTCTAAATTTAGGTGACATACATACATACATACATACATACATATATCACGTTTGTTTCCTAAAGGGGTAGGCAGATACCATGGATTTCCACCTGCTACGATCCTGACACACAACTTTCGCTTCGTCTACACTCATTAAGTTCTTCATGCACGCTCGCCGGTTTTGGGTACTCTTGACGTGCGCCTCTATTCGGGAACGCTAAGTGATTCTGTAGCGACTCGTAAGCCATATTTCTCATTCCACTCTTCCGCACGACGCGAAATATGTAAGAGCGAGATGAGAGATCTGGCTTACGAGTCGCTACAGAATCACTTAGCGTTCCCGAATGAGGCGCCTGGCCTTTCTTAAGAACGTCCTCGATCTGGTTTTGGTACGTTCGCCTAGGTCTTCCCCTTCCAATCCTACCATGCACACTTGCCTTATAAATCTGTTTCGTTAGTCTTCTTTCGTTCATCCTCTCCACATGTCCAAACCATCTAATCATACCTTTCTCAATTCTCACGACTACATCTTCTTCCACACCACATCGTTCTCTTATCACGCTATTCCTTATCCTGTCACTCATAGAAACACCACACATACTTCTCAAAGCTCGCATCTCCACTGCATTGATTTGATTGATAGATTTAGGCGACACCGTTTCGAATTGGCCCCACTACCTACGTCACATGCTGAAGGTTTTGGAAGATACAAATATGGATTCAATATCCAACCTAATTCATATAGACAGCAGTTTTTTTACGTATTATGGTAACAGAAAACAGGGCCTTCTATTCAACATGCGGACTAAGCGCCATGGGAAGTAATAATATCGTTAAGATAAAGATAAAGCCAAGCGATATGATATACCATATCGTTTAGCCAGTGTTGAATACACGCCCTGCTTTTCGACCGAAAAAGTAGAATTAGTTAAACAAATTGAAACCGCAATTTAAGGTGTTGACAAGCCTTAATCCACTTCACTATTTACACAGTACAGTATTTTAACAAAAACTATTTTATTTGGCAACGCGAAAAAAATATACCTACGTTAATAACATTTATACTAGCTGACCCGTGCGAATTTTCACACGTTATCAAAACCCGGATAGTAATTATAACAATATAATAAAGTGGGAATAAGTAAATGCAAGTATTATTAGTAAAAGATATTTTATTTTTGAGAGACAGACGAAGACATTGCGTATTTATACAATAGTACCTGGATGACCGAGCCTTGCTCGGCATTTTTTTGGTTATACGTGTTTTTGTGGAAAAAATTATGCGTGGATAAAGATAGTTTTTCTCACAAAAGAAAAAACTTGAAAAAAAAAGGAAAATTACTTCTTCGACTCGACTTCCCAAATCGAGCTAATTACAACCTTCGTATTCAAATGATATTGTAACAGTTTTTCATTACCGGAAAACGATTTATCGCCCCCAAAAGCCCCTGCATACTAAATTTCATGAAAATCGTTGGAGCCGTTTCCGTGATTCAGATTATATATATACATATATTAATAAGAATACACGGGGGATGCACGCAGCTTCGCGCGAGTGGTTCGCGACCAGCGCGCGATCGGCGTATTCGTCAGATGTGGACGCACCATAATATTTTTTTAACTTTCACATGCTACAAAACTTCTTTAAAAACAATGTTAGCAGTCACAATGTAATCATCGTTGACTGTTTGACCGTAGGTCTCTTTAACACGAACATAAATATCACTGAATTTACCAACTCGTGAAAAAGCCACGTATAAATTGTCCATGCGGAAAAACAATTGTTAGTTAGTTAAACTCTTTGTCAATAGATGGCGCTTGCGCGATCGTGAGTAGACTATATCGACGGCCGATATCGTCCATTAACGACCAATTAATACAACCGTGCAAAATCGCTGATTGTACAATATATTGATCGTCATTAGATCATATCAAATAATGTAGGCCAGTACCTAGCCTACCCGACGCGCAGCGCCATCTGTTGACAATTGTCAGCATCATCACGTACGTAGTATCTTCTAAGTAGTCTGTGGCCATCACAACGTAGTTAAACAGACTGTCAATAGATGGCGCTTGCAAATCGCGTGGTTTTTTATTTATTTTGAAACGAAAACGTTAATTTTAATCTATTTTTGTATCGAACCGAATCGAATCGACGAATCGGAGAACATAAGCTTTAAAATGACGTTTATCTACACCCATATCATAAAACCTCCATTGGTTAATCAAAAACCATAGGAAATGACCACCATTTTGACAACCAATTAGGAAAAACCAGTGCTGCGATGAAGAAATAACATGACTTCTTTATCGTTTTTAGTAAAGAAATGAGATTAAATTTGGAACAGCTGTCAAACTCAAGTGGGTCTCTATTCTAGTATCCATAGATATTAAAACAGTTATTGATACGAAACGTCAATTCTGTATGTTTTTTTAATATAAACTGCACAATATTTGATCTCGAGTGACGTGGGAATAGAGACTTCATCCGTTTGTCTATGATTTAAAAAAAAAATGATCTTGACGGACGGCCGCAATTGTGTTGACGTATTGCTGAACGAAAGTAGAATTTTGTTGAATTGAATAGAAAAAGTTGTTTGTAATTTACATTTTAGTTGAGAATATGAATAGTAAGTAGTCTTCTCGGAGTGTGTGTGATGTGAAAATGCGCCGGATATCGGAAATATGCAGCCACGATTGCAACAAATAACTTGTTGCCAGAAAATATTGTTTCTGAACCCATCATGGAGGATTTATAATATGTGTGTAGATAAAGTTATATATGCAACTCTGCATAATTTGGCCTTAAAACACACGTGCGATCTTATTATGAAACTCGCCTATCGGCTCGTTTCATGAAAACCGCACTAGTGTTTTAAGGCCTATCATTATGCAACCGTTGCATAAACTACTATTAAATCATTAATTTTGGTAAAGAAATAACGGAGATCTAGAGGGTCTTCAAAAAAATAAAATAAAATAATAATAATATTTCAAATTAAGTTTTGATGATCTGGATCTCTTTAAACAGTTCTATGTCTTAATCTTAATAACTTATGCGTCCTCATTTAACAACACTATTACATCACCGCCATACTAAAAACTTTGCTGATTTATGTTATACGTGTAGTGTACTTATATTATTCATCAGTTTCTGATTTTCTGCATACAAATAACCGCCCAGTGTTCTCGTTCATTCCGCTGCAAACAGAAAGTGACCGGTCACTCAAGGTCATTGGCAGTTGTCAGCATCTTAAGGAATTCGCCGCTAGATGGCGTTACAAATTTAGGGTTACGCTTCATTATAAAAGGCATTACACTTTCGTTGGAATTAGATGGTGATATCTCCACACGTATCTATCTTCCAGACGATTGGCAGCTGTATTGCTGTAATCATTCATGTGGTTATCCATTTTAAGAAAGTTACGCAGCAAGGCGGCATTATGATGCGTTTGTTGGATGAACTGCCGAAAGATGTCTGAACCGTTCATAATGGCACTATTTAAAAGAGACCATAATATAAATTAAATATAATATTGGTAGCTAGCTTAGTAAATAAGCAGTATAATATTTTCTGTATTAGTTTTAATTTATAAGTTAACGTCAGTAAAATAAAGGCTATTTTATTTCTTTAAGCAGCAGGTTTAGTGTTGTGCTGAGGTTTCCCCTGAAAGCTGGGCAAGCGGCGCATGCTGGTGCGCAGGCGCGAGGCGCGCTCGGCAGCCCAGCGTCGGTTCCTGGCCGGCGCAAGCGCAGCTCCCATCATGAGCTAACTCTCACCGGAATTGAACCCGCGTCCTCGAGCTTCCAATAGGTCAACCGATAAGTCTCGATCAGTCGAAAAAATTAAAACCTGATCGTTTATCATCATCATTTCAGCCGAAGACGTTCACTGCTGAGTATAGGCCTTCCTCAAAAATCACCACATTGGAGCTGCGCTGTTCGCAATCAGCGGATGTCGTCGGTCCTTGTGGGTGGTATGCCCACGCTGCGTCCATATGATCGTTACGATTTGAGATAACATCCGTAGCTTAACCGGGAGCTGATCGTAGCTACGCTTCGTCTCAATAATTTAAACTCGCCATTGCGTAAACCGCAGCATAGGTCGGCCCTGAAAAGATCGACTAACGGAAGACCTTTCTTCATCATCATCGGTCTGTACGTCCCACTGCTGAACATAGGCCTCCTCTCATAGCGAGACGGACTAAACAGTATTCGAAACATGAGCTCGGTGCGGATTGGCGACTTCATCACATCGTTGAATTATTTGCAGATGTGTGTAGCTTTCCTCGCCATGTTTTTCTTCACCGAAATGCTTATATGTTAAATAATAAATTGAGTTACGGCCTGGTTAGCATACGTGGGCGACCACTAGTTGTGAAAGTCTTTGGCGGACCCTCTCCAACAGTGGACGTCCCTGATTAAAAAGTTAAATGATTATGATTTGAAGTAAATGTGTCGTTATTAGTGACGGGCTGGATCGAGAATGCTGTTAGTGGTGAGCTCATGTGCTGACATATATGTTATTTATAGTAGGACTGGCCTGTTGCTGCGAATCGTGTCGCAATAAAGCCTACCACGATTGAAAGTAACTGGCGTCCACTAGTGCCACCCTTTTGCCAAGTCTCATGCAGGGGGCTGACAGCTTTAGTTCCATTTCAACAGTTTTGGCGCTGTGATCGCAGCTACTTTTTTTAATCTGCGAACCCATCTTGTCACGTGAGTCACGTCGCTGTCAAGTCAATTTCAATTCGACAAGTTATGATAAGGTTATGTTAATTAAACTTAAAATTTAGTTGTTTTGTAGTCTTCTAATTGAGTGCTGGTGATCTCGCGTTCTCCTCGCCTCGCGTCTTTGTTGAATTGGGTTACTTGAGACGGCACCCTCCTGTGTTTAACATTACAATTCATCGTTTTATATCGTGTTTGGTCTGTATAGTGATTGTCGAACCTGGAACCGCTAAAGTGTTGTGTTATCGGTTGTGATTAAACCAATGAGATCCAGAAACTATTTTGCATGCCCATGAACGATAATTTATGACAATTTTAGGATGTCGTTGTTGACTCCGGCAAATAGGTTTTTAGTTTAAGGGGGAAATCCACAAAAAGTGTATTTATATTACGTTGTATTAGTTTAGTATGTTGGTTTTATGAATAAACACAACAAAAAGTTATTAATAAATGATTGAAGTACATGTGCAGTTTTCCGTCCTTATTTATTTATAAGAAATATAAAGCTTCAGTGTACTGTACACGTTTATCGTAGTTTTATCGTAGTCACATCACTAGAGAATATCGATATGAATGAGAGCAATTGAATTTAAATCCCTAGTACTGTCAATTACGTACCACAGATTGTGTAATTTAACAGCGCCAAAACTGTGAGAATCGGAACTAACCAGAGTTAACAAAAAACGACTGTCCCATCTGTAGCTAGCTACATATAGTAATCTGTGGTCTCATGTCTGGTAGCCCTCATTGATTAGCCAGTTAGCTTGTCACTCACCGAAACCATCGATGCGCACGAATCTGCAGTAGTCGAGTGTGTGGTCACCCCGGACATGACCCTCGACCACCAGCTGCCCCCTCTCAAAGCCGCTCCACAGGGTCATCTCCTCTGTGTAGAGTAACGATAAGGAAAAAGTTACGTAAAATTGTTCAACAATTTGTAATATTTTGAGGCTTAGACCTGCAATATACAAATATACAGTAATACAAAAAAGTATGGCTCATAATCAACTTGTATCTTATTCTTGATGCGGCAATAAGTGACAATGAACGTTTATTGAAAATGTATCTTGCTATGCACAGATTTGGTTAGCTCTTACAGAGCAGAACCAAGTACTGAATAAATAAAATATCAGAAACAGGTTATACAATTTTCAGTAACCCCCACACTAGGCTGGGCCTGTATCGTATCGTGGGAATGCGGATAAAGGAAAATATAACTTCGTCGATAGACTAAAGTAGCATCAATATGATACTTGTTTGGTTACAAGTTTCTAACCTCAAAATGCACCTTTTTTGGCTAAAGCAGCTGTTTCCTTGCAAATAAAGGAACCAGAGACAATATTTTAGACGTCACTTTGCCAATTTTTTGCCTAGGTTTGCTTTATTTAGGGTAACACCGCTGTTTCACCCAAAAATTGCACATTTTGAGGTTAGAAACTTGTTTACCAAATAAGACAAGTATGAATGAATCCACCTTAGGTACAAAAGCCTGTATCGAGTTTGTCTGCCCAGCTAGCGGCTGTCATCTATTTAAGTCTTAGTCTTAATTAACGGCGTACCCCACGCCGATGACCTTGAGCGTTCCAACTCGGTCCTTCCCCACTTGCCTTAGTTCACGTGCCGCAGTGAATAAAATAATTTACTCAAAAACTACAAAATAAATCGAAAAATCGGTGGATAAAAGTGTACATTATTTTCTTCTGATTAGAATAAGTCTCATGTATAAGCGTCGCATAATAAGGGAGCCTTTACGGATATTAGTTTGAAAAAGGGGTTTACGGTTTTTTTTGGTCTTGATTTATCACTATTTTCTAGATTCCGGTGGACGAAAATAAAGAATAGATGCCATACTACAATACATATTTTTTTTGAAGATTCTTGCACAACGCTAAGTATACTTTATAGGATTTTAAAACAGCGAAATTCGCCGGGTAGGACCTTAAATTAATACGTTTCTATGAGTATCCTTTACCTAAAGGTACATTATATTCTGTATAGGCTGAATATATTACGGGAAGAAATTACATAAACTTGTAACACCTTACTTATCATGTTCTTATGAATAAATAAACTGAAACTGAACTGAAAAGTTGTAACTATAGGAATCTGGTAAATTCAGTCATGAAACTAGCTCATGTGAACAAATTGCAAAATAAATATTTTCATTCATTTTAATTTTCATTTTCATTTCCTTTTGCAATCCACCTTCTATGACGACCGACACCCGGTAGAACTGCTCCGGGCCGCTGCCGAAGCCGGCGTGGCAGCTCCAGGGGCCGCTGTCGCTGCGCAGGAGTCCGGTGAACCCTGCCCTGCGCCTGCGTACTCCACGTACAGGGACGACATGCCTGAGAACAGTGAACCTTTAACATACAACTGCTCCTATACGAAGGGGTAAAAATGTTTTTCCTTATCAGATCTTCAATTCCATATAAAAGATGAAAAACAAGATATCACAATATTTAACGCATCCATTTCGAAGTATTTCATAGTAAAAATACAGAGAAGTATTATTTATAAAATAAAAGATTGGGAAGCGTTCCATTTCTAGCATCTTATTGCACTTTAGTGTATGTTCTTGAGATGCGTTTGAATAAAAATCTACCTACTCGAGGTGGTCTACAATGCACATGCTTAAAACCGGACAAGTGCGAGTTAAACTCGCGTGGAGAGGGTTCCGTTCCGTACATGATTATCTGAAATTTACTAGGTTACCTTAAATACCATAGACTTCTTATAGGTTTTCCTGTAATCTTTAGGTAAAGAACTATTTTCTGTATTTTTTCAAAATTTTAGCCCAAGTAGTTTTGGAAATAAGGGGGGGGGAATGGTCATTTTTCGCCTATTTTCCTGAATAACTTCTAAACTATTTTACTTAAAATTCAAAAAAAAAATATTTATGATCCTCACAATAAGCTGTTTGATTTGATATGTCACACGGTATAAATGGCATAACTTTTTTTTTTTTTCTAGTTTACCCCCAAAAAGTGGCCCCTATGTTTAAAATTCATATATTTACGTCACGCGTCCGTGTTGCGGTCACCAACTTACATATGAATACCAAATTTCAGCTCAATCGGTCCAGTAGTTTCGGAGCAAATTGGCTGTGACAGACGGACAGACAGACAGACAGACAGACAGACACACGAGTGATCCTATAAGGGTTTCTTTTTTCCTTTTGAGGAACGGAACCCTAAAAATGATCTTTTACACAACTGTGGGCTATATATAATTTGCAGCTATTTCCCGCTAACTGTCGAGACGTGATATGGTGGCAAGAAAGAGAAGAATGTTATTCTTCGGAGTAGATAATTTGGACACACCAGGTCCGACGTTGAAGACGGTTCCGTTGGGAGCCCTGAAGTAGCAGTAGTGCAGAGGCGCCCGCGCCGCGCACGCCAGCGCAACCGGCGCACCCTCCGCTGCTGATACCGACTACCCCTGTGCCTTCAGAACTGGCTCTGGAAACATAAAGAAATTATATAGTTTCATAAAAGCTGCCGCGCGCGTGCGCCTAGTCTAGTATTGACGCGTGAAAGTTATACACAAAGTGGTTTTGCCCAAAGTAGAATTTAGGCGATTAGGTATATAATATTTCAAGCCTGCCCTATCTTCTTAGGTTTAATTGGATCTCCATAATACGTTGCAAACTTATAAAATCAAACAAAGAAGTAAGTATTTAGCATAAAGTACGGTTAAGATTTACGGATTTAGTAAAAGGTGGACAAATTAGACAGCGTTGATAATGACGGTTGATATACGCATTTAATAATAATTTTAACTTGTATCGTGCTATAACTTTCATTTTTTTATTATTGTTACCAAATTTCCAAAGCTTTTTAGTCTGATGTGCTATTAAAACCGGTCAAGTGCGAGGAGAAAGTGAAACCCGCGTGGAGAGGGTTCCGTTCCATACATGATTAACTGAAATTTCCTATGTTACTTTAAATACCATAGACTTCTTATAGGTTTTCCTGTAATCTTTAGGTAAAGAACTATTATTTTGTATTTTTTTCAAAATTTTAGGCCCGGTAGTTTCGGAGATAAGGGGGGGGGGGGGGATGGTCAATTTTCACCTATTTTCCTAAATAACTTCTAAACTATTTTACTTAAAATTCAAAAGAAAATACATTTAAGATCCTCACAATAAGTCCTTCCATTTGATATGTCACACGATGTAAGTTGCACAAACCAAAAAATAGTGCCGGAAATTGTTGAGGTTGGTATCAAAATCAGATTTTCTGGCTGCTCTATTTTCTATGGAGTAATTTAAAGATGACGTACTTCACTTGTATGATTGACTTGTGTAAGACTTATGTATTAAAAGCGTTTGCAAATTAAAATTATTATTATCACTGTACTGCTGCTTGCCCATAACCCAGACAATGGTTATGGAACGCCTTGCGGAAAGTAAAAAGTACTCGAATGTGAATGGCATGTCAGTGAAAATTTTCTTGTGAATACTGAAACTAAGTTATGATGAGTACTGTACGAATTGATTCCTTGACTAAGGATAACTACGAGAGCTGGAAATTACAGGCTGAATTACAAACTAATGCGACTGCCCTAGAGAAATGGGAAGGAGAAGATGCTAAGGCAAGGGCTGATTTAATACTTTGCATCAGCACGACGGAACTTCGTCATGTGAGAGATTTTAAAACTTCTAGAGAAGTATGGTTGCAACTGGAGTCTATTCATGCTTCTCGTAGACCTGCCAAGAAGGCCATGTTATTGAAACGTCTCCTGATGCACAACATGAGTGAATCTGGAGATATTCGTGAAGAAATGGGCACGTTTTTTGATGCGGTAGATAAATTAGAGGATATGGATGTAAAAATTCATGATGATCTCTTATCTGTCATGATATTGTATGCACTGCCAACGAGTGTCTCAAATTTTCGATGTGCTATTGAGAGCCGCGATAAACTTACAAAGCCAGAGAAAGAAAAGAAGAGAAACCGAAGCCAAAATATTATAGTAATAATGTAAATGTAGACGAAGGGTTAATGTCTCTTTATGTTTCAGGTTTAGAGGAGTGCAACATTGTTGATAATCTGAAGCAACATTGGGTGCGGGATTTCGGGTGTACGTCCCAGTTTTGCAATGATATAAATTTCTTTGGGGATACATTTAAGGAGTACAGCGGTAAGCTAAATTTGGCTACTAACGTGAGCGCCGAGGTCCGAGGTAAGGGCGTAGTTAGACTGTCGGTATTGAAAGAGAGCTCCGTACATACCGTTGAATTTAAAGACACTCTCTACGTACCTGAACTGAGGACTAATTTAATATCGGTGGCTAGAGTTACAGATAATGGGTATGACGTGAATTTTACGCGTGATTTTGCCGAGTTAGTCGATCAAAATGGCAAAGTTAGGTTGATTGCAAACCGCAGAGGCAACTTATACTGCCTACAAGAATGCGAGTCTGCAAATGCAGTTACAATCTGCAACGAAGATTTACAATGCTGGCATGAACGTTTAGGGCATGGAGAGGCAGGGACAAACCTTTTTGAAGTTGACGCCGGCACTTATCTAGTATTGAGTTCGTGTTTCAGCACACACGAAAGAAATGACAATGTTCACAGTAACACTTGTAACTTGGGTATCACTGCAGTTATTTGCATGCACAGCACATCAGTTTTTACAGTTTTTGGAGTTTTCAGAATTTTTGCTTTAGAGACTTGCGCGCGCGGCCGGTATATTTTCGTGCACTTAGGTTTGGGGAGGGGGAAAGGATAAAGGTTGCCATATATATAATAAAAAGATGCGTTCAAGGAGAGTGTTTGAGTATAAACAAAAAAATGAAAGATAAAATGAAAAATGTGTTAAATAAATATAAAATAATAATATCGGCGCAGCCAACTTCGGGGGGCCTAGAGGTTTCCTCTACATTGCATTGAAACTAAAAATATAATGTAAGTATTAAACTAAGCTACATATCTTAGGAACTAAGTTTGTACAATGAAATTACTTATTGAGTGGGTAACGGACAGAGTCGAGTTACAGGTCGTATATAAGTTCCCGAAGAAGTGTTAACTTTAGCGATGCGAATTATATTATCCTTTCCGGGGAAAACCTCCGAGACAACAGCGAGAGGCCAAAACATAGGATGAGAATGATCGTCTTTAATAACGACAACTGTACCTACACTCACAGGTTTGGAGGGTGAATTCCATTTGTAGCGTTGTTGGAGAGAAATAAGATACCTACTCCAAACTCCAGCGTTTCCAATAACTTTGAACAATTTTATTTAGAAGTTGGTAGCGGGTTAATCTGTTTTCTGAATTAGCAGGATCAATATTTTCAGCGGGAAGAAATTTGAGTGGAGTAATATTTAAAAAATGGCTCGGAGTTAATGCAGAAGCATCAGCAGGATCCGACGACAAAACACAAAGTGGGCTATTTAGCAAACCTTCAATTTGTATCAAAATTGTATTAAATTCCTCATAGGTGAGAATTTGACTTCCGATAACCTTGAATAAGTGAGTTTTAACTGTTCTGACATTAGTCTCACTCAAGCCGTTAAAATGCGGGCCGTAAGGCGGGCTGTGTTGAAATTGGATTTTATGTTGGGTGAGATAATTACTCAGATAGTTATTGTAATCAGTGGACTGTATAAGGGGATAAATTTCATTTAATTTGCGTTTCGCGCCAATAAAATTGGTACCTCCGTCACTATACAAGATTGAAACGGGACCTCTGCGGGAAATAAAGCGCTTGAAAGCGGCGAGAAACAAATCCGAGCTTAGGTCAGAGACCAACTCTAAGTGGATAGCCTTAGTTGTGAGACAAACAAATAAACAGATATAAGCCTTATGGCTTTTAACTCCTCTTTTGCGTATGTGCGTAATATAAAAAGGTCCGGCGTAATCGACGGCTGTGTGCACAAAAGATTTAACTTGCGAGACTCTAATAAAAGGAAGGTCACCCATTGGTGGAGTAGTAGACAGCGGTTTAATCTTGAAACATGAGTTACATTTTTGCACTCGTTGGCGGATCAAACTGCGAGCGGAGACGATCCAATATCTCTGTCTAGTCAAAGACAATACTAACTCCGGACCTGTGTGTAAATTCCACGTATGATAATAATCTACTAAGAGTGACACTATTCTACCTTTGGCTGACATCAAGATTTGATGTTTCTGATTAAAATCCAATTCAGAATGGGTAAGTCTACCTCCTACTCTTATGAGACCTTTGTCGTCAACAAAGGGGCGGAGTTTTAAAATTGATTTATTTGGGCATATTTTATTATTTTTAAGAGCGTTGAGTTCGCGAAAGAAGTACTTAGATTGTACGTAGCGTAACGCGTGGTATTCTGCGTATTCTAAATCATTTGTAGTTATAGCGCCTTGAGAGTTGAGCAGCTTTGCGAAGCGAAGTAAGTATACAAGCGAGCGAATAAACTTAATCCACGTCATCCGTCAAACATCGTTCGACGAGATTTTGTACTGGGTGAGTATTTTCTATTATATTTGTAGTTTGCGCGTGAAGTGATGTAGTTTTAGTTTCTTGTAACTCTGCCGTTTCATTATGATTAATTTTGTATTCTTTTACAGGCCAGGTGTTACAGGGACCCGACAGCCACTGCGGACCATGGAACCAGAGCGTGTTATTTACTAATCCTGTCGGTGTTACAGGGCGAGAAACGATATCTGCGGGGTTCTCTACACCGCGAACGTGAAACCAGTGGGATGCCGGTAAGTATTCGTTTATTTGAGCTATACGATTAGCTACGAAGGTATGAAACTTATGAGCGGGCGAATGGATCCAGGTAAGAGTCACTGTGGAATCAGAGAATGCGTATATTTTATTTATTTTAGAGCGTTTACTTAAAATGTCACGAACTGAGTTTATTAATTTTGCGAGCAACACGGCGGCGCAGAGTTCCAAGCGAGCGAGGGTTTTATTAGGATTAGAGACTTTGGATTTAGCGGTGAGTAATTTCACACTGCGAGCGGGCGCGTTTTCGTTTGTATCAATGCGAATATAGAGGGCAGCACCGTAACTTTTCTGGCTGGCATCAGCGAAGCCGTACAAAGTTATTCTACTGGTAGAATTTATGCCGATATGATGCGGTATTTTTAACTCCGATAAAGGCGGGAATTCGTTGTGGAATTGTTTCCATTTGGAAAGAATGAAATCAGGGACTTCGTCATCCCAAGAAAGTTGTAACTTCCAACATTCTTGTACGAGTAGCTTCATATAAGCGACGACAGGGCTAATGAGACCTAGCGGGTCGAATAAGCGTGCGGTAACAGAGAGAATCGAGCGTTTAGTACAAGTCTCTGGATGATCGATGTTTATTTTGAAATGAAAATTATCATCAGTAGGTTGCCATTGCATGCCTACTATTTTGGTATCTGCGTTGGGATCATCATCAAATTTGACAGCGAGCGGGCTTTTATGTTCGGATGGAATACGCGTCATGAGTTGTTTATTATTTGATATCCATTTTACTAGATTGAAACCTCGAGATTAGAACAGAGCTAGCATCTCTTTATAAATATTTTCAGCTATATCTACACCATCAACGGAGTTGACATAATCATCGACGTACATATGATTTTCGGCTTCACAAGCGGCCAGCGGATACGAGTCGCGACCTCTGCGAGCTGACGTACGACGCGCATGGCTAGATAAGGTGAACTTTGACACGCCAAAACAGACTCTATTGAACTGGTATATTTCTATAGGCGAGTTGGGATCGAACCTAAACAGGATTCGTTAGAACTTGTGATGATCTGGCGAAAGTTTCACTTGAAAATACATTTTTTCAATATCTGCGGTTATTGCGGTTGAAAACATGCGAAGATTGACAAGCAATTCGAAAATATTATTTTGTAGAATGGGCCCTACATAAAGTAAATCATCAAGAGATTTGCTAGACGTGGTTTTGCACCCAGCGTCTAATACTACACGAGTTTTGGACGTTTCTTTGTCTGGACGATAAACGGCTCTATGCGGCATGTAATAAGCCTGAGTGTCCTGAAAATTATTTTGAACTTTGGTTAAATACCCTTGATCAATATATGTTTGAATGGTTGCGTTATAATCGGTGCGCAAGGCGGGCGATTCGAGTTTTCTTTCTAAATTTAACAGACGGTGTTTCGCGGCAGAATAAGATGTACCTAATTCGGCAGGCGAGTGTTTGAAAGGGAGATTAACCGTATATCTACCGGTGTCATCGCGTGTGTAAGTTAATTGAAATATTTTTTCACAGGCCTCATCATCGGGACTGAAATGCTTTTTATCCGGGACACTTTCTATTTCCCAGAAGCGTTGCGTT
This sequence comes from Tortricodes alternella, assembly GCA_947859335.1. NCBI lineage: Eukaryota > Metazoa > Arthropoda > Insecta > Lepidoptera > Tortricidae > Tortricodes > Tortricodes alternella. The sequence goes on along the minus strand of OX401987.1, from coordinate 9,181,212 downwards.
AATTCATCGAGCGAATTATCTTCCTTTGACAGAAGAACGTCTTATCACAGCTGAGCGAAGGAGAAGCGGGTTCGTCAAGAGTGCGAACATGAGCGTTAAGCGAGCGCGGAACACATTGGGCTTTTCCCATGGCGACATATCCGAGATTAGTTTCGATACCTACGACCGAGGAGTTCGGCGAGGTTGATTTATTTGATCCGAGTAAAAGCGGGAATAATTCGTTGCCGATCAAACAGTCTATTTCAGCCGGTGAGTAAAAATGGTCATCAGCCATTGGCAAATGTTGTAAGTGACCTAATTCCGTCCTATCCACTTCGACGTTGAGTAAAAAGTCCGTAATTGTGTCTATAACTCGAGCGCAAACTGTATAGGTAAGTGCAGCGCGAGTCGTAGCGAGAGTGTATTTTAAATTGCGTTATTCCGAGAGAGTGATTTTCGATTTGACCGATACCTTTGACGATAGAAGGCGCGGGTGTTACCTTTAAATTTAAACGTTCACAGCAGGATTTTGTAACAAAATTACTCATCGATCCCGTGTCAAGAAACAAACGCATAGAACTCGTTTTATTATTACTATGCACGTTAACAGTCGCGGTTGGCAGTAATAATGTCGTATCACCATTTGAAATTCGCGCGGGAACAGTCACCGAAAGCGCAAAGTTGTTATTATTACTTGTGTGAGCGCGCGGCGCTGACGGCGGCGGTCCGCCTTGCGTGCGAGCAGTACTCACAGCAGGCGAGCACGGCGATGGCGAGTGCGAGTGAGAAGGTTGCAGCGGCGCGGAATAGGTCGCGGAGCGCGGCGGAGCGGGGTGCGGAGTGTCATTCGAGTTGCGGTTGTTATTGTTATCAGCTGATCGCGGGAATTGGGATGCATTGGAAAAACTATCAAAATGCAATAGCGAATGATGTTTACGGTAACAAATCGAGCATCAGCCGTTCTTAACACGTCGGTAACAGACCATCTAACGATATTCTTAGCCATTAAACGACTTATATTAAAAAACTCTTACCCTACAATTTCTGAAACTGTAGACTACGGTAAAGCATTAAATAACCTAATAAACAAAAATATTGAAAAACTTCTTCTCAGTGATGACCCCAACTTCGTTACCCATCAATTAATCTATAAATTAATCAGCTCCTTGGACGAAAGTAAAATAATCAAAAATCTTCCTAAGCATAAACAAATCTTAAAGCCGTGGATATCCCCCGGGATTCTGCGTTGTATAAGAAATAGGAACAAAATGCATCAAAAACTCCGGTCTGACCCATCCAATGAGATCCTGAGGATCACATTCACCAGATATCGAAAGTTCTGTAACGAACTAACTAAGAAACTCAAACGAAAATATGACAGAGATCTACTCACTAAGTCTTCCAACAACCCCAAATCTCTATGGAAAGCAATAAAATCGATAACTCATTACAAATCAACTAAATCCCAGAATATGGAACTACTAAACTGTAAAGCATCACCTACTGAATCAACAAACCACGTTAACAACTTCTTTGTAGATATAGGCAGAACACTAGCAGAGGAAATTGTTACTACTGAAAACCGTACTTTACTTGACATTACCCCACAACCACGAAACTCGGCTCTTTCCTCATTTGTGCTCCTTGACACGGATCAGCAAGAAATTGACAGCATTCTTGTTGGCCTAAAGTCTGAAAGTGCGTCAGGCTGGGACGGCATCTCCACTAGGTTCCTCAAACTGGCTAGACCTATAATTGTCCCGGTTTTGTGTCACCTAGCGAATCTGTGTTTTAAGCATGGTGTCTTCCCGTCCCCCTTGAAGAAATCTGTAGTTACTCCGGTATACAAGGGTGGTGAGAGAGATGATCCGAATAACTATAGACCTATTTCGGTATTGCCTGCCATATCTAAGATCATGGAAAAATTAATAAATACTCGTCTTCTATCGTATCTAAATAAATTTAGTATTATCTCGGATTCACAGTATGGTTTTAGGCACGGCAGATCTACTGAGGATGCTGTCTTGGCTCTTTCAACGCTTATAACAAAATTTGTTGACAAGGGACTTAAATGTTTAACCCTGTTTTTGAACATTAAAAAAGCGTTCGACACCGTCGATGTCCCCACTCTTTTGCACAAGCTGGAGACGATAGGGATCAGGGGCGCACCCTTGAGCTTACTGGATGATTACTTGCACGACCGCACACAAATAGTAAAAATAGGTGAACATCTTAGCCGCGAACAGGAAGTCACTTTCGGTGTCCCTCAGGGGAGTGTCCTTGGTCCTACTCTGTTCCTAGTCTATATAAATAATTTGACCAAGCTCAAAATAGATGGAGGTCACGTTTTTTCTTACGCGGATGACACTGCTATAGTTTTTAGTGGAAAGTCCTGGCAAAACGTATTCACTCAAGCTGAAAAAGGACTTCATCTGGTATCTGCATGGCTCAAAGTTAACTTACTCACACTTAATTCCTCAAAAACAAACTTTATATGCTTTACTAAATACACTAGTACGCAACCTCACCAAGACCTTAAACTTAAGCTACATAAATGCAATCTGGCTAACCCAGCATCCTGTAATTGTACTCAAATAAACAAAGTTCCCTCGACAAGATACCTTGGAGTTGTGGAGAACGTTTATCCTGACGAAACAAACACGCGCAATACTATTTACAATGTATATTTACACCAAGAACTATGTACATAAAATAATAAGGGTAATAACTGCAAAGCTAGTCCCAGCATGAGGACAGTCAGACAAGAAGAGAACTACGCATGCGCGTCTTCTGTCGTATTCCATTTACAACGGAAACGGATACCATACCGATATAAAAAAGGCTAGTCGCCACATCAGCCCCCCCCCCGGAGACCTTTACGGTCGATAAAATTGCGGAAATCGCACGTGACGACCAGATCGTGTAACTGTAGGCGCACCTGGGTGAGAAGCACTAGTATGAGGCGGACCAGCTGACGTAGTGGTAGCAGGCTCATCAGTTAGGATGTAAGCTGGTTTCAGCCTATCGATCGAAACAGTTATAATTTTTCCTGCTACATCAACTTTAAAATATTTATTATGCCTTTCCTCAACTTTAAATGGACCGGTGTAAGGTGGTTGTAAAGATTTCCTTACTAAATCTTGTCTTATAAAGACATGGGAAGCCGTCAACAAATCTTTAAAAATAAAAACATTTTCCGAGCCATGGCGAACAACGTTAGAAGGCTGCAACCTTTTAATATGTGATCTCAACCTGGACAAGAAATCTGAATAATCAATAATGCGATTAGCAGATGGCTCGAAAAAGTCACCGGGAAGACGTATTGGCTCCCCGTAAACCAGCTCTGCAGTAGACGCGGATAAATCCTCCTTCCATACACTACGTATACCTAACAGTACTAGTGGAAGGCTTTCTGTCCAGCTTTCGTTCGCGTGACACATAATGGCCGCCTTAAGTTGTCTGTGAAAACGCTCCACTAGACCGTTGGCAGCCGGGTGATACGCGGTAGTCTGCAGATGATGGGAACCTGTCAAGAGTGAAAGTTACCGATTCCCAACAAGTGAGCTATACTCTATTAGTGAAGTACTGAGTTTGAGAAGGTTGTACATATTACTTACGGTTCTAAAACTACATAAAACCCTTGACTTCAACCCTTTGTTATTGGCACGTAGGAGAAAAGCTGTTGTTGCCCCTCAAATTCATACTAAAACTATGTTCGCTAAAAGGCAATACATTGTGCAATCTGCACATCTTTACAATACCATAAACAAAAAGCTGAATATCTACCCCATGCTGCTATTTAAATGTAGGAAATGTCTGACAGACTGGTTAAAGTCACTTGCCTATGATGAAACTGAATTGCTTTTAAACTGATGACACACACACACACACACGCACACGCGCACACACTCACGCACCCACGCACGCATGCACGCATATACATATATACCTACACACCAAACTAATCTACCTTAATAATAAAAAGAAACTTAACTAACGTAAAATTGTTACTTTAACTAAAAAAAATAAAAAAAATAGAAACTTAAAGAAAATATGTTATTAGTCACTAGTTCTTCACTTTTGTTTTGTTATAAATGTCTCAAACTTAGCTGTTAAGCTGGGCAAGGAGGAGCGATTTCTCCTGACACAGGTAAATATTTTTTACCTACTAGGAGATCTCAACTCACCTGGTCAATCGATGTACCGAAATAACGAAATAAAATATTTTCATTTTCATTTTCATTTTTTTTTCATCTGTTTGTTGATTTACACGCACTTATATGGTGAAAACCTAAGCAGTTAATACAAAATGAATGTTTACGTACAATATCGTTGCGTTTTTGCGTAGTTTGATTTAGAAAATATTCACACTTGAACAGAGGATGCGCTTGTTGAGAATTACACACTTTGCATGGTCGAGACTGAGAGCTAGTGTCAGATCTGTCAGACTTATACAAAGTCTGAGGTTGAGGAGCGGGGACTTGCATAGGTACAAAATGTTTTTGTTTTATTAATTTGCGGTGCGGGTTTTGTAAATTGAGTGCGAGTATTGTTATTATTGTTAGTAGACTGAGAGCAGGATGGCGCGTGGAGTACTTGAAGTTTACTTTGCTCAGTTAGAATTTTTTTCAAATCACTAAATTTGGGAATATCAACATGTCTATGAGCTTGTTCAAATAAGTCAAGCATAGGTTTTTCTAGCTTGCTGAATGCAATATGATTTAAGATGAAATCTGACAAGTTGTCAACTTTTAAGTGTTGCAACGCTGCTTCAGCGGAGTAAAAATTATCAAGCATATTATCAACTGACTGCGCAGACTTTTGTTGTATCATTTGGTCTAGGTAGACTGAAGCTTGCACCCTAGTATCCTGGTATTTAGCTAGAAGAGCTTGCCAAATGATATCATAATTTTCAGAGGTAGCGGTGATTCCGGAGCACACATTGAGTGCCTTGCCGGAGAGGCAGCCAACTTGGTACTGGACCTTTTCAGCACCTGTGAGGCGAGTATTAGTGTGTATTACACTGCGGAAATTTTCATAAAAAATTGGCCATTTAGAAGGAGTGCCATCAAAACCTATGAGATTGAGCGGGGCAATTTAGTATTATAATTATCATTTTTATTTTTGTCCTCAAGTTCTTGTCTCAGAGTTGTTTCTTTCTGTTTAATGTAACAATATAACTCATCAAGTGTATTGAGAATACTGTAACTCGGCTGAACTTCAGAGTCTTCTTTGAGCTTTTCAATCATAAGTTTATCTACAGTGTCTACACAATCTGAACGCGTTTTATTGACAGATTGAGCCCTAGCAAGAAACTGCATGCGTGTAACATCATCGGAAACCTTTAGGCTTAAGTTATAAACTTCCTGGACAATTTGAAACAAACATTGTTTTTTCTGTTCCAAAAAAATAATCATGACATTTCCGTCAGATGAACTTTCACTCTCATGTTTATGTTTACCACCACCCATGTTGGTAGGTGAATTAGCTATTAATTATTATGCGTAACTTAAATTTAAAGAGAAAAGTTGAAAGTTAATCTGTCAAACAAAACATTCCGCAGAGCGTGGTTTTAAACAAGCATGGCGGGTAGGTATAGTCCGTCTACAGGAAAAAGAGCGCTGGCGGTGGGGGCTGCGCAGTAGTCGATTTACCGGCCAAATTGGTGGTAGGGTCGTTATGCCGGATAACGGCCACTTAGCTGAGTTACCTACTTCAGACCCTTAAAAATATGTGTTATTTATGGGCAAAATAGTTGTTTTTTGCATAAATATGTTAAGAATATAGTCTTTTCCACAAAATATAATGGTACCTTGTTATCTTGCATGTGACAACTAATTAAATCCAAGAAAAGTAAAAAAGTAGTCAAAATGCCGGTTAGCGGCCACATTTGTCAGTTAACGGCCACGGTAATGTCGGTTGGCGACCACTCCGGTTTTTGCAAAATATTCGATAAAATAAATCGGTAAATTACCGATTAGAGTAGTGTAAAACCAGTTAACCTGTAAATTAAAGTTAAGAAAAAAAAGCGGCCAAGTGCGAGTCGGACTCGCCCATCAATGGTTCCGTAATTTATGACGTATTAAAAAAACTACATACTTACTAGACTAGTTCAAACTAATTTTTGGTGGATGTTTACATGGTAATGTCCATCATATATTTTTTTTAGTTTTATCATTCTCTTATTTTAGAAGTTACAGGGGGTGGACACATATTTTACCACTTTGGAAGTGTGTCTCGCGCAAACTATTCAGTTTAAAAAAAATATGTTAGAAACCTCAATATAATTTTTGAAGACCTATCCATAGATATACCACACGTATGGGTTTGATAAAAAAAAATTGAGTTTCAGTTCTAAGTATGGGGAACCCCCAAAACTGATTGTTATTTTTTTTTCTATTTCTGTATGAAAATCTTAATGCGGTTCACAGAATACATCTACTTACCAAGTTTCAACAGCATAGTTCTTATAGTTTCGGAAAAAAAGTGGCTGTGACATACGGACGGACAGACAGATAGACAGACAGACATGACGAATCTATAAGGGTTCCGTTTTTTGCCATTTGGCTACGGAACCCTAGAAATCGCTAGCTGATTTCTATTAACGGCCGCGTGGCCGCCAACTAGAATAAATGAATAAAATGCAAACCGGTAACCGGCCACTGGATTTATAGGAAAATAAAGTACAAAACATGGAAAAATCCATAAACTGACATTTAAAATTGAATATTAGAGTTATTCATTGATATGTAACGTTCATATGAAATAGATAAAAACTAATTAACCCTGGCCGAGAAACTGGCACACCGCTCCTATACTGAGTGTCGGTTTCCGGTCACACATTTGTACACAATTTTGAAGTTCAATTTAACAAGGTTTTATCAAAAAAAAAGTGGCCGTAAACTAAACCATACATTATTTATCACTTAATAACAACATATTAAAATTTTGCAACCCTTAATTAATATACTTTAACTACCAATTTAGAAACAATATTTACATGATCATGTCAGTCAACGGCCACGTGGCCGCATACTAGAATAAATGAAAAGAAGCATGCCGGTAAGCCGGCCACTGCGTTTATAGGAAAAATAAAACATAAATCATATAAAAAACCATAAAAGAACGTTTAGTAGTCTTCATTAGACCTCATCAACATCTAACGTTCATGGTTAATAAATAAGAATGACCACAGTTAATTTTACGCCGAGCGCCGCGTCGTTATTTTTCTTCTAGATTATTGCACGTTCTCACACCACTGACTAAAAGCCAAAACTGAACGGCTAATTCCCAGCTTTGAGTAGACTCTTCCGTTTTAAATTTGGTGTATTGTTATCCCACGGCTACTTAAGAATCGCATACCACAAACATTTTATTATTATTGGCCGTATTAATTCTATTATCTTAATTTTAAGAGACGTTGCCGGCCAAGTGGCCGGTAACTGACCCTGGCCGCGCTACCGGCATACTTACCCTATGAGGTGAGGCGCGACGGAGGGGATAACGCGCGCTATGTCTGCCGTCGCGCTATTGGTTCGGCTCGGCTCGCCAGTTGTCATTTAGTTCCCGCATAGACATTACGTTTCGTTCGCTCGCAAAGTACCTACCTACAGTCACGCACGTTTCTTTGCACGATGGTTTTGCATAAAAAAGAAAGAAAAATTGTTTACAATGTTTATTGTTTTATGATAGTGGTGTAGTATATCATTTAAAACAATGTATAAAACGAACTGCAGAGGCAACGAAAACGTCCGAGAATACAGGATGTAACTCAAAAAAGAGCCCTGACGGCCATATAATACGTATGGCCACCAGCGCTCTTTTTAACCGACAAAAAAAGAAGTTTATCTACACCCATATCATAAAACCTCCATTGGTTAATCAAAAACAATAGGAAATGACCACCATTTTGACAACCAATTAGGAAAAACAAGGAAACACAAGGAAACAAGGAAGGAGGAAGGAACATGTACGCAATTGAATGAATAAATAAATAAATAAATAAATAAATAAAAACCAATGCTGCGATGAAGAAATAACATGACTTCTTTATCGTTTTTAGTAAAGAAATGAGATTAAATTTGGAACAGCTGTCAAACTCAAGTGGGTCTCTATTCTAGTATCCATAGATATTAAAACAGTTATTGATACGAAACGTCAATTCAGTATGTTTTTTTAATATAAACTGCACAATATTTGATCTCGAGTGACGTGAGAATAGAGACTTCATACGTTTGTCTATGATTAAAAAAAAATGGTCTTGACGGACGGCCGCCATTATTGACGCGCCGCGCCGCGTTGACGTTTTGCTGAACGAAAGTAGAATTTTGTTGAATTGAATAGAAAAAGTTGTTTGTAATTTACATTTTAGTTGAGAATATGAATAGTAAGTAGTCTTCTCGGAGTGTGTGTGATGTGAAAATGCGCCGGATATCGGAAATATGCAGCCACGATTGCAACAAATAACTTGTTGCCAGAAAATATTGTTTCTGAACCCATCATGTAGGATTTATAATATGTGTGTAGATAAAGTTATGTATGCAACACTGCATAATTTGGCCTTAAAACACACGTGCGATCTTATTATGAAACTCGCCCATCGGCTCGTTTCATGAAAACCGCACTAGTGTTTTAAGGCCTATCATTATGCAACCGTTGCATAAACTACTATTTTCAATTCACCTTTATTATTTAATATCTATATATTTTTTAATGTTTATTACTTCATAACTCCGACATATGTGCAACGATTTGGAACATTATTTTTTTAATTGTACGATTATGCCTCCGGATTGGTCTCGTTAAAGTAAAAGTTGGATTCTGATGATGGGATCTAAGATCTATCCAAAAATACCGTTTTAGCCATCCTCTAAGAACATCTAAATCCCATAGAAATGGCATGGTCACAAATAAAAGGGTAAGTGGCCAGCTGGCAAGTAAAAATGTTAGTTGGAATATTACCCGGGTGATGAAACACGTGAATAAAAAGGTGAATTTAATGGGTGAGAGAGAATGGGAAAAAATGTGTAACAGAGTAAAAAATATAGAGGAAAAGTACAGAAAAAATGATCATGTGGTGGACTTGATGACAGAAACATTTGTCATTCGCGTTAATGAAGATGATTCTGATACTGACTTTAATGATAGTGGCTCAAGTGATGAGCCACTATCATTAAAGTGACAATGACGATGAAGTTGTCTCTGTTAGCACCAACACCGCATCGTCATCTGCATTCCATGTGACCACCGACGATTTGATGGAGTCGTGTCACCATTATCTTAAGTTTTTTTCATTTTATTAATCGTGATTCCGAAATAAACATTTTTTTTTGAAGTGACCATTTTTTGTCCCAATTTTTATGGTATCTATTGAAGTGCATCTATTATTCTACAAAACATAACACTTCTAATATTAAACAATAGACAACCAAGTTCGCGCGCGACTGTACACATGCGCAGACACATCCCCTCCACTGCCACCCAGCGCTCTTTTTCCTGTAGACGAGTTATAGGTGTCGTCACGGCTATGAAACTTATTCACAACAATTTTACAAAAATATGAACGATTGTGTCGAAATATGTGTTCCTACTAACTTACAGAATGGATATAATAATTGAGTTTTGAGACAGATTTTCTGCAAAATAACTTTATATATGAGCGATGCGATAAAATAAAGTTTTATAATGGCGGTGCGTTAGCGTGGCTTAGAAAGTAAATTACGTGAATAATAGTTTTATAAATATATAATTTGAGTAGTATATAGATATGCGGGCGGGGTGAGAGTATTTATATATATATATTATGGAGGATCAGGTTCGTAAGGACCAACACTTGGAGAGGCAGGGACAAAGCTTTTTGAAGTTGACGCCGGCACTTATCCATAATTGAGTTCGTGTTTCAGCACACACGAAAGAAATGATAATGTTTACAGTAACACTTGTAACTTGGGTATCACTGCAGTTATTTGCATGCACAGCACTTGAGTTTTCACAGTTTTTGGATTTTTAGCAATTTTTGCTTTAGAGACTTGCGCGCGCGGCCGGTATCTTTTCGTGCACTTAGGTTTGGGGAGGGGGAAGGGATCAAGGTTGCCATATATATAATAAAAAAGATGCGTTCGAGGAGAGTGTTTGAATATAAACAAAATAATGAAAAATAAAATGAAAAATGAGTTAAATAAATATAAAATAATAATATCGCCGCAGCCAGAACTATTGAGAGCATTCTGAAATATTCAAGATTTTTTTCTAGAATTTCAGTAAAATTTTGGACACAAATACATCGTATTCTTAATATACCTCCTCTGCTGCACTGGGAGTGAAGAAATAGTATACAATGCGTGCAGATGCTTATCATCCTGGCATGTCGTAAAAGTCGACTAAGGGATGGGTCCTCTCCAACATGGTGGACTATCTGTATGGGCGATGGGCTGATCACCTGTCACCATACGGTTCATCATACCATCTTAGGACTAATTAATCGAACGTGGCCACAAGTACGAGTCTTGTGGCTCTGCCCACCGCATTAGGGATTTCGGGCGTCATGCTATGTATGTATGTGTCTTAATATACCAGATGTCTTCCCCTGGGCTAGTGCTGGGCGGGCCACTCGGTGGCGGCGGAGTTGTCACGGCGGCTATAACATTGATGTCTCTATACAGCAGCACCGTCCCCATGGTCTGCTGCAGAGCGAGCAGGGCCGGTGGTGGTGGCGCTGCCGGGCCCCCTGGCGGCGGACCAGGACGTGCACTTCGCGCTGTCGCTGGTGCCGATGCTGCGCGCGCGCGCCCTGCGCGACAAGCTGGACGCGCAGGGGGGCTAGCACGACATGCCCGCGAGTCGTTTGTCGCTCAGTGCGTCTCTCTCTAACTTGTCAAGTATGTAAGGGACGCACTGAGCGACAAACGACTCGCGGGCAGGTCGTGCTAGACGTGCAGGTCGCTGTGCTGCGCCTCTTCAAGGACCTCGCGCCTCACTAGCGCAGGGACATGCACTATCTAGCAAATTCATGGACTAGGAATATTCGCTACAAATATAAAGTTAATGTCGTACCTGGAAGAACGGCACTCCTACGCAAAAGTATTTTAGGTACGGCCTCTAGAGTGTTTAATTATTGTATCTACACCCATATCATAAAACCTCCATAGTGTAATCAAAAACCGTAGGAAATGACCACCATTTTGACAACCAATTAGGAAAAACCAGTGCTGCAATGTTATTCCCGTATCGTTTTTAGTATAGAAATGAGATTAAATTTGGAACAGCTGTCAAAACTCAAGTGGGTCTCTATTCTAGTATCCATAGATATTAAATCAGTTATATCAGGTGTAAAACTTAGTTTATCTACACCCATATCATAAAACCTCCATTGGTTAATCAAAAACCGTAGGAAATGACCACCATTTTGACAACCAATTAGGAAAAACCAGTGCTGCGATAAAGAAATAACATGACTTCTTTATCGTTTTTAGTAAAGAAATGAGATTAAATTTGGAACAGCTGTCAAAACTCAAGTGGGTCTAGTAGGTAGTATCCATAGATAATAAAACAGTTATTGATACGAAACGTCAATTCAGTATGTTTTTTTAATATAAACTGCACAACATTTAATCTGGAGTGACATGAGAATAGAGACTTCATTCGTTTGTCTATGATTTAAAAAAATGGTCTTGACGGAGGATCGAATTGCCGCCATTATGTTGGTGTTTTGCTGAACGAAAGTAGAATTGTTGTTGAATTGAAAAGAAAAAGTTGTTTGTAATTTACATTTTAGTTGAAAATATGAATAGTAGTCTTCTCGGAGTGTGTGTGATGTGAAAATATCGGAAATATGCAGCCACGATTGCAACAAATAACTTGTTGCCAGAAAATATTGTTTCTGAACCCATCATGGAGGATTTATAATATGTGTGTAGATAAAGTTATGTATGCAACTCTGCATAATTTGGCCTTAAAAAACACGTGCGATCTTATTATGAAACTCGCTAAAAGCTCGTTTCATAAAACCGCACTAGTGTTTTAAGGCCTATCATTATGCAACCGTTGCATAAACTACTATTATCAAATTCAATGCAATGACTTCTCCATTTAAATTTGAGTTTTAAGATGAATTTATTTTTTTGTACGCCTGTTGGTGGATCACTAAGCTCACTTAACACTGTAAGAACTTCATATAATTTACCTGTGTATCACAAATAAATATTTACTTACTTTACTTACTTACTTACTATCGCTATTAAAGTTTAATAAAGAATAATAACTGCTTTTATTTCTGTCTTCCTGTCCAATGTACCGATGCATGTGTAATGTCATAACGTGACTTACTTACTTCAAAAGTCGTCTAAAAGGATTGTAAATTTATTTCCGGCAAAATGACCGAAAACACAAAGGCTACTTAAGGATGAGTACGACGTCAAATCCGCAGTACATCTATATCACTTTTCAGGTTTTTTTTCATTTGCAGCAAATAACGGCAATGAGTAATTTTGTACGAATAATGATTTAAAACATACAAATTGTGTGATTATTATTAATTATTTAGCATGTGGTAGTGGTGTAGTACTGGAGTCATAATCAATCAAAATTCAGTATTTCGTCGGTGCGAATTACGAAATCGCTATGTGTTTTTGGTCTACTTTTCAGGAGACAGTTAAAACCGTTTTTTTCTTTAATAGTTACTTAACATGCGTAGTTATATATTTTTTATGATAACTAGGTAGTTTTTACATCATATAAATTAAATTAAATGACCCTTGGTCCGTGGGGTCCTAGCGCTATAAGGCTTTTTAAGGAAATCGCAAAAAGGTTAGTCGACATCACAGGGGACCGAAGAGCTGGCAGCTACCTCGGACAAAGAATTAGTCTAGCTATTCAAAGGGGGAACGCTGCCAGTATCTTCGGAACCTTGCCTAAAGGGACTCCTTTTAACAATATGTTTTAGTTATTATATTATATTTTTTAAGGTTTTTAGTTTTAGGTTAATTGTTCTAGTTTTTAATTTGTATTTTAAGTTTATTTATCTTAATAAAACCATTTGTTGAAATAAAAAAAATAAAAAAAATTAAATTAAATTTGTTCATAAGTTATTAGTAATGCATGACGTAAACGGAAATATTGGTACATACCGGGTTTCATTTGTAACATTAAAAATCGCTATGTAACTAGCGATCACATGACTATTTTCTAAAATGATGTTGTTAGGAATATTTTGCTACATAGCGGGTTTCACTCACTATATTTGAAGATATCTGACTACTAAAAATCGCCATGTGTAAAAATATGACAACAATGCCGATGATAAAATATCGCTATGTGCATCAACGAACACATAGCGAAATAAAACGACCACTTTCTTAATTGTGCGTTATTATTTAAAATTCGCTACCTGCCTAATTTCACATAGCGTATTTATCAAGGTACATTTTTGCCTACTAACACATAAACCAGTACTGAAAACCAAAAAAAAATTTTGTGAGCTGATGCAGAAATTAAAACCAAAACGTTTAGTGTCAAAATAAAAAAAAAACGCAAAAAACACATAGCGATTTTGGGGTTCGCACCTTCGATTTGAAACGGCTCGGACACATGGAAATTCAATCAAGAATATTTCCGTGGGAACAACGGTAACCACATTTTTTGTGTCATCGAATAATCGAGGAGAGTTCATAGTTATAGAAAATACATTTTCTAACTATAAAAGTACTATGGGACCGAAACATTTTTCGCTTTTTCTTCTAATTTAATCAACTTCCGGTACAAATAACACAGGCTTGAATGTACTATTCAATGTAATTTATCTCCTTTAAAAGAAAGGAAAATTGTTTTTTTTTTATTACACTTATGCGAAACGACTAATATTACTATTCAATTTCAGCGAAAAATATACAAATCGGAATATTGGCTACACATCCTTAAGGATTTGTTGAGACTTATCATTTTATGACCTACTGGCTTCTGATGTCCGCGACTTAGTCCGCGTGGAATTCGGTTTTAGTTATTCCTTCGGGAACATCCCCATTCCAAATTTCATCCAGACCCGTTCAGCCGTTCTGGCGTGATTGAGTAAAAAACATCCATCCATCCAAACTTTCGTATTCTAAATTAGTAGGATTATAACAATTATGCACAGTTTTGTCATTAATTGGTTCTCTTATCTTATCTAAATTCCCGTAATCTATTGAACGCCGGGTCTGCTATAAATGATAGCGGATTTTCGTCCCACTGACACCACAATGCCGTTTTCCATACATTTGCGTCGGCTAATGCCGTCATTGGCACCGTGGCACGGTTGTCCGTATTTGGCCGTGGCGTTTAAAGGGTTAACGCAATTCGACATTGATTAATTATTTGATGAAATTAAAATGTTATGAGAGAAAAAAATTCGTTTGAGGCATTTAATTCTTGAGACAATGTCCAGTACGCATTGCTATAAAGATTTCACTTAATTCAATCATTTAGGATTTGGGAGGATTTAGATATTCATAAACACAGTTAACCGAATCACTTAACCTTGAAATATCGTAACCGTGAATATATGTAACTAAATATCACGTAACCACGAATCACGAATTCGTTACACCGGGGAGGGTCGATGGAGCTCCGCGAAGCTGGGTTGCGATTATCTTACGCGCGCAGCGGCTCGTCAGCTGTTAAACCGAACTATTAAATAACACTGTAAGGACAAGGTCATTTGGTTTCAAGTTGAATCTCTCCGTCATCGCTGATCATATTAATTTATTCAGTAATAGTCATTTATCAACATTATTAGCATTCTAGCTTTTTCCTATGGAATGTAGCGTGGAATTTATAATCAAGTATCTATTTTTGTTTTTGAGCCTATATTTTAAGTTATACCTCTAGCAATACATCGGTTACAACTGCATTCAATTTCATGCAGTAGTTAACAAACATACAGACAGACAAACAGACAAAAATTCTGAATACTGTTGTTTTGGCTTCTGTTGCTCTAAGTTAGTTTCTTTTCAATATCTATAATTTATAGACATCAGCCTGGTACAATTTTATTGTAAGGTATGTAATAATTGTAGATATAGATGTATGTTAGTCTGTAAGTTATTTATTATGGGCCATGGGCCTGAAATAAATAATTCTTGTTATTATTATTATATCAAATTTCATTGAAATAGTTCAGATATCTTCTGGATAATACTTTCTGGAATCCTGTAACACTTTAGGTTATTTGAATGACACGATATACTTATCCCCGATAACCAGAGAGTCAGATAAAACATATCTTAGATATCAAGTAGATTCATAAACTAACTTCATACCAAATTTCATAAAAATCGGTTCAGTGATGCAAACAGGTAAAGAAGTTCATGATAAACCGGTCGGATAAAAAGGCCTAGATAAGAAGTAGGCTCATAACACAAACTACCGAAATCGGTTTTGTAGATCTTAAGATATAAGCAAACTTACAAACACACAGAGAGTTAGACGGACAGGCTAAAATAATAAAAACTATTGATTTGGAATCAGTATAACTCAAAATGAAATAATTTTTTCAAAAGTCTTTTAATGATAGATGAGTTTTCGACAGATTTAATAATAATTTATATGTAGATATATGTTTAATTAAAATACGTTTATTTGTCACTTATCAATTCCGCGACACAGGCTAATCATAGAGCGTAGACAAACGTGATAACATTATCTGTTGTGCTACTTTCAACCTTGATCCCTCTTTGAATATAATAACCGGTCAAGTGCGAGTCAGACTCGCGTGTAGAGGTTCCGTGCTATATATCATCGTATTTTGCCTTCTTACATGTTTTGAACATGACCCAAATTTGTGGTGTATAGTCGATTCTTCGCATGCTTTTCATCGGATTTACAAAAAAAAATGTTTGGTCCGGTGTTAAGTAACTATAGGCATATTGAGGCCAATTCCAACGTATTTTCGCTAAATTTAGAAGTCACTAAATTCAAATTTCAAATTCGCACACGATTTTGACAGCTTGGAGCTATACAAACTCGAGTTTGACTTTTCTTATTTTAAAGTTTAGGCAATTTTGAATTTAGCTGACACCGTTTCGAATTGAACCCATTTAATAGATCACTGGCCGAATTCAGAAAGGCCACTCAAATTGAACTTTAATTAAAGTGACGTTTCAGTATAGGTTGAGTTGAGGGACATCTAACTACTTAATATCTAGTCAAATGTTTAAGTGGCATTTCTAAATTCGGATATAAGTTTCTAATTTTTTTATTAAATAAAAATTATACACGCTGTTTTTGAACCAAAAGTTAGGCTAGTAGCCTGACGCGCGGCCTCCCGCGTGGAGGGTCGCGGGTCCAAATACCGGCTGACCCTTTGAGATTTTCGAAACTCATTTACGGAAATGAATATATTACCCTGAGCATTTCACTGAAGGAAAAACATCGAGAGGAAACACCTGCATACATCTGCGCAGTAATTCAACGATGTGTGTGAAGCCCCCAATCTGCACCGGGACCGCGTGGGGACCACTGTGCAGCCCGTCTCACTATGGGACCAGGTCTGTGCCCAGCAGTGGGACGTATATGGGCCTATGATAATGATGATGAGGATTTGAACCTGGATCCTTTGTAAGTACCTAAGGCTACCGTAGTAACCACTAGACCAATTGAACTTGTAAATCTTGGGTGAAATAAGGCAATACTTTTTATATACATTATCTCTTCACGAACATATATATTTCGTTTCCCGTTGGAAAATAAAGACAAGAATGTGGTTTAAGTTTTCTTGTAAACCATTAATGAGGGTTTTCCTGTTTATTTTATTGTAGGCTCAGTAGTTTCGGAGATAAATTTGGGTGAATGAGGACAAAATCGAAGTTCAAACCTGGATAAAAGTTCATTTATATATGTGGCACATTTATTTATATACAAAAAAGTGGTCCGAAGGTATGAATTTTAGTTTGTCAATGATAATTTGTTGTTTCATTTCATAGTTTCAATGAAAAACACATAATAGTAGGTAATCCCAGCTCACCCCGTAGTTGGGGTTAGAAGGGATAGCAATGGGGTGAGATGGGAAAATTACTAGCGTTGGCACTTTCGGATTTTGACAATAGCTTGACTTGTCAAGAGAATATTTTATTTATGTTGCAAAATTATGTTTTATTTATGCTCCTACATAAGCCGATTTAATATTTTCTGTAAGTAGTGACCTTTATTTTAATATAACATGTTTATTTAATTTGCAAATACTTCAACTCCTCCGATACTTCAATATTTTTTAAAATCATATTTACCATTTTATATAATACTTAATATAAACTAATGACTACTCATGTAAATCTATAACCCTAAACTACGAACACCAACTCCCCCCTCTATCATCCCGGTACAGCCCGTTCGTAACACCGACTCTCTCCATTCATGACCCAACTGTCCCCGTTGTGGCCCCTACTCACCACTCATCACATCCCTACTTACCACATAAAAATTCTCAAATGCGGTTGAATCGTTTTCTATGTTAAAACCATTATAAATAAAGAAAATATAACTTATGTTTATCTATTTCCAATAAGCCTAGTAAGTATATAAACGATATACGAAAGGTTGATGAACACTTACTTTGGAAAATTTCACATAAAAACGAAGTTTAATTCAATCAAAAATCCGCCGCTTTCGAGCATCAACGTTGACAGTGAATTTGTGTTTTAAAGTTGTATGATTTGGCAACTTAGTGTTGCCAAAAGAAGAAATAATATGACTTAAAATATAATCAAATTACTTTAAGAGCAACCTTAGCCCGAAAATTAAAGTAGCTACTGAAAAAAGTAATTCTGGATTGGCATCCCTATTCCCCCCGCGATCCCTATTCACCCTATTTTACGGTAATAAATAAATCACAAAGCACAAAGTAGCTATTTCATTCACAAAAAAAAATTCATTATACACAAAAAAAAAGTAATTTCAACGATTTTTTTTTCAAGGGTGGCAGAAGAAATAATATGACTTAAAATATAATCAAATTACTTTAAGAGCAACCTGAGCCCGAAAATTAAAGTAGCTACTGAAAAAAGTAATTCTGGATTGGCATCCCTATTCCCCCCGCGATCCCTATTCACCCTATTTTACGGTAATAAATAAATCACAAAGCACAAAGTAGCTATTTCATTCACAAAAAAAAATTCATTATACACAAAAAAAAAGTAATTTCAACGATTTTTTTTTCAAGGGTGGCGTCTCGTTACCCCCCTGTTGTGCTCGCGTTATCAACATCTAGCATCGTGCCGAATTACAAGTTTCTACGTCACATCGTTTTTGAGAAAAAGGTCCATAAGGCACACACGAGTGATCTTCATAATGGTTAATTTTTGGTTTTTTATGGTGCCATACCCAAAGGGTAAAAACGGGACCCTATTACTAAGGCTACGCTGTCCGTCTGTCCGTCCGTCCGTCCGTCCGTCTGTCACCAGGCTGTATCTCATGAACTGTGATAGTTAGATGGTTGAAATTTTCACAGATGATGTATTTCTGTTGCCGCTATAATAACAAATACTAAAAAACAGACTAAAATAAATATTTAAGGGGGCTCCCATACAACAAACGTGATCTTTTTCCGTTTTTAAAGATACGGATACGGTTTTTAGTACGGAACCCTTCGTGCGCGAGTCCGACTCGCACTTGGCCGGTTTTTTAGCTAATAGATTTTTTAAATAATAAATTCCCGTATGGTTAAAAACATAATCCCGTATATCCCGTATGGTTTAATTCAGGACTCGAGATTATAAATAGTATGCTGGGCCTCTATTCGGGACTGCTAAGTGATTAACTGTATCGCCACTAAATTGACAAAAACTCGAATGTGAACATCAAACGCGTGCAAAAGCACGACACATTCGCGGTTTTGGCATTTTAGCGTCAATACAGTAAATCACTCAGCAGATTAGAGACCCTAAATTCTGTTATCATTTATTGACGAATCGCACGCATGTATCGTTATCACATAAGGTTAAGGTTCGACATTGCCTAAGCGATACATATTGCGATATTATTTACAATGCGGCCCCTTTGCTGTCAAGTTTATAAGAGCTACTACTACCAATTTAAAAATAATTTTGAGGTTAATAAAAATATCATAGTTTTCGAGACAATAACACTTTTATAAAACTCATGATTTTTGATACCCTGATTCATTATTTTGAGTGCGACGCCTGCAAATTTAAAAATTTTGTAAATCTGTTTTTTGCACGATGTTTCTGAAAAACTATACTATAGAATATTATTAAACTTTTATTGTACTATGATGCAGTAGCGGTAAAAAAAAGAAATCAAACCAGTTTTAGATTTTTCAAAATTCCAACCCGTTAGTTTATTAAAAAAAACCGGACATGTGCGAGTTAAACTCGCGTGGAGAGGGTTCCGCTCCGTTCATATTTATCTGAAATCTCCTGTTTCTTTAGATAACATAGACTTTTTATAGGCGTTCCTGTAATCTATAGCTAAAGAACTAAGTATTGGCTGATTTTTTAAATTAATTTTAGGCCCAGTAGTTTCGGAAATAAGAGGGAGGAATGGTCAAATTTCTCCCTTTTTCCCTAAATAACTTCCAAACTATTTATTTTTAAAGACTAACTCTTGCCCGCGACTTCGCCCACGTGGAGCGCCATCTACTAAAGAGTAGCATTCCGCATATATCCTGTATTTATAAACATTCCTGAAAATCCTTCCATGATATCAGGATATGTCCTTCCAACAGTTTTCCAACGGCAAAGTTAAGTTTGTCGCAAGGTCTACAGCTCACGGAGCCACTAGTATATAGTATACTAGTATAGTATGGATGATTATATGTGTTATTGAGCAAATCTGCATTTTATTGTCTGACCTCGACAACCTCTTCAGGGGTTGAATTTCGATAAGTCTTTTCTTAGTTCGCATCGCACCTACTTTTCACGTTTATGCATATATAAAGGTTCTGCCCGCGACTTCGTCCGCGTGGCATTCAGGTATCGATCGAGCGAGTGAAGCGTGTCCGTTTCAGGTTGGGCAAAAATGCTTAAAGCCGGCCTTATGTCCAGCCGTGGTTGTCCAATTGTTCTCCTCTACAAGTCACATTTCTCAACCGATTCTCGTGAAATTTTGTGAGCAGGTTCGAGAATCCTACTTATATTATAAATACGAAAGTTTGTGTGTGTGTGTGTATGTTTGTTTTCCTTCCCGTTAAAACGGCTGGACGGATTGTGATGAAATTTGGAATGAAGATAGCTTATACCCTGTATTAACACAAAGGCTACTCTTAATCCCGGAAAATTGAAATGTTCCCGACGGAATAACGATAATCAAACTCTACGCGGGCGAAATCCCGGCACAGCTAGTTTTAT
Source organism: Tortricodes alternella (assembly GCA_947859335.1). Classification (NCBI taxonomy): domain Eukaryota; kingdom Metazoa; phylum Arthropoda; class Insecta; order Lepidoptera; family Tortricidae; genus Tortricodes; species Tortricodes alternella. Next base: position 9,160,900 of record OX401987.1, on the reverse strand, counting down.
ATAACTTTTTAGTGGATTCATTTTTCGAAAGTTTTCAAAATGGCAAATGGCAAGAATGGTAATTTAGTATTGATTTTTTTGAACACATTACCACAATATTAGCTATATATGTATGACCAGTTCATCTTAGTAGTAGTAGATAAATAATTATTAGCATTTAGTGTATTTGTATAGCGCTCCGTGAGTCACAGACGGTGCTGGTGGAAAATCAGCGCTGCAGGTGTCTTACACCTCAGCATTATGCTGAGCCAGTGTCCCATTCACTGGCGCGAGGACACACACACCACCATTTTGTTTTGTAACTATTGTTTTAAATTTATATTTATGTTACTCTGTGTGTCTTCTGTGTTAGTGAACAAATATTTCTTTCTTTCTTTCAAAAAAGATTCAGAAGAGCAAGATTCTCATCCTACTCGTCCGCACGAAGCGTAATGCGTAAGAGCGGGATGCAGGTGTCGCTCGCGAGTCGCAACAATATCCCTTGGACGTTCCCGAATAGAAGCCCAAATGTATTAACAGAATTTAAGAACTCCCAAAGTCCCAAGGTCAAAAACTACAAACTGCTCTCTGCTGCTCTTTCATATTGTCTGATCTTAGATGAGTAGGTACTTTATGATTATTCTAGAAATCACCATGTTACTGCAAGTCGATTGATTTGAGACAAACTTATATTAGTACGGACAGAGTTGTTACACTAGTGTAAAAAAACTTGTACGTGTCGCTCACACACGTGTCAAAAAAAAAACAACTTTAAATATTTGACACTAAAAATCACCAATTTTATGGTGAACTTGACGTCTAGTTTTTTACCCTCTAGAACATTTACGACATACGTTAAATACGAAAGAAATGGATCAGTAGTTTTTAAAACATATTCAAAAGTAAGAAAAAACTTAGAAGTAGCATTTCAAGAAAACTGTGTAATAATTACGCGATGAAACTTGTTAGATTAATAACTAGCATCACAGTATAAAGAGATGCAGTAGTCCGACGCCGAATGCCGACAACGTTTAGACAGTGTTGAAACGGCGTATGTACGCTAGGGCTGTCACAAGTCAACAATATTTATTAATTCACTTATTTATTTATTTCAAACCAACGTCACCATCAACATTATTATTAATAACTAGCTTTTGCACGTGACTTTGTCCGCGTGGAATCTTTTATCACTATTCCCTCGGGAATTGTTTTTTTTTTAAAGTTAGCCTTTATAAATCTGTGTCTTGCTAACTGTCGCTGTGTAACAAAGAGGGATAACCGAATTCCACGCGGTCGAAATCGTGGGCAAAAGCTATTTCTACTTATTTCTTCTCACTACTTAATACTTTTCTAGAAGTTTCCATGAAGTTTCTAGCAGGTTCTATATGGTTTTTAGCGTTTTCTATGAGTTTTCTAGAATGTTCAATGATGTTTCTAGAAGGTTCTATGATGTTTCTAGAAGGTTCTATAAAGTTTCTAGAAAATTATATGAGGTTTCTAGAAATTTATATGAAGTTTCTAGAAGACTCCATAAAGTATCTAGAAGATTTTATGAGGTTTGTTAAAGGTTCCATGAAGTTTCTGGAAGGTTCAATGAAGTTTCTGGAAATTTCTAAGAAGTCTTAAGAACAAGAAGATTCTAGAAGGTTCTATGAAGATTCTATGACATTTTCAGAATATTCTATGAAGTTTCTAGAATATTCCATGAGATTCATAGAAGGTTCTATTAGGTTTATAGAATTTTATATGAAATTGCTAGAAGGTTCTATGAAGTTTTTAAAGGGTTCTATGAAATTTTTAGAAGGTTCCAGGAAATTTCTAGAAGATTATTATGAGGTCTCTATAAGATTCCATGAAATTTCTAAAAGGTTCTGTGAGGATTTTAGAATTTTTCTATTATTAATAATATTAATATGACACGCGAGCGAGACACGACAGCCCTTAAATATAGACCCCTTCTTCCGGAGGCCAGTATGGGTCGCCCCCTCGGCCCGCATACCCCGACGATTACTCTGTCTAGACGGCTTCGTCGGACCTCTGTATTTAATCTTTACTCTGTGATAGCATTATGACAAATATATAGGATATATTCATTGGCTATTAAGTTTAGGGGCATTGTTTCTTCCCTTACACGGCTATAGCCTTTCCATTACATTTGCCTCTAGCCTTAGCTGTATGAACGCCCTGAAAAGCACTCTTTTGCGGGTTCATCACAAAAAAACGTAAAGATATTTTAATATATAATTTAAACTTAATTCAAAAAAACCTTTAAACTATGGTAAAGTAGCGCTGAGTGTATGATAAAACGCGTCAACGTTTGTTGACTCAAAAATGTATATTGGGCTGTGGTGTGCATTCATGTCAAATGATATAAACAGTTGGTATGTTTTTATTTTAAAATCAATAATTTAAAATCTTGAAAGTTTGAAAGCTTGCCTGGGAATTAAGCTTATTCTACGCGGGCACAGCTAGTTGAATATAAAGCTGTAAACCTAGAGCGTCGGTGGTCGATTGGCTCCGGATGTCGCCCCGCAATTGCGACGTACCGGGTTCGAACCAAGCTGTTATATCAATTGACTGACAAACGAGCTGACGGCCCACCTGATGGAAAGTGGTCACCGCCGCCCATGGACATCTGCAACACCAGAGGTGCTGCTAATGCGTTGCCAGTCTAGGGAGGGTGGGGAATGGGGATGGGATAGGGATGAGGGAATAGGCCTCCGGATCTCGTCTGCTGATGTTAGATGGCAGTCGCTCTACTGTAATAACCCGACCTGCCAATTCAGAGATTATGGTCAGGGCGCACTCCGAATCATAAACGCGGAAAATAATAATGATAAGATGTTAAAGCCGAGAATCTACTGACACCGTAAAATTCTACCAAGTTCATGAATGTAACTGAGAAATATTCCACTCGGCGGAGAGACTTAGACCTAGTCTGTGCACCTGACTAGTACTGCCTCAATCGCTATTCCCTTAATATAGAAACAGTTTTATTTTATTAACCGACTTCAAAAAAACCGAAGAAAGAGGTTCTCAATACGACGCGTATATTTGTTTTTTTTTTATATTTTTGTTCACCGAATACTCGGAGATGGCGGATCGATTTGCCTAATTCTTTTTTTAAATTTTGATATTTTATTTCATAACTCAAGCGTTTCAAAAACATTATTCGGTGAAGTGGAACTGATGATGAAGACCACGGGTGACCACCGGAACTCCTCAATGATATGTATTTCACGGGTTGGAAAGCAACTTATGCTCATACAAATTCATGTGGTAAAATAGAACCGGTGGTGAAAAACCAGGAGAACTCTTCAACGATTGACGTCTTTGCACCTTGGATAGCAACATTTTGTAAAGGTTGATGAGCAATTAGCATTATGATATTGTTACTTGATGTAGTAAATGTGTGTCGTTCAATCACATATATCATAAGATATGACACCGATTTCGATGTATTTAACGTATCACTTAATCAACAATATATCTGAAGTTTCTAGGTAATTTACTTAAGAAGGGCATTATTTCTTACTTTTCAAAGGGTTATTGAAGTCGGTTTTTTTATTTGTTAAATTTTATAGCTATTAAAATTTACAATCATCTTGACATTGACGTTAAAAATCGGCCAAGTGCAAGTCAGACTCGCGCATGAAGGGTTCCGTACCATTATCTATATTCAAGCTTAAATAAGGTTTATGTTTATCAAATTGTTTTTTTTTTTTAATATTTAGACCCTATGATTTGCGACGTTCCGAATGCGTGAAATTTCCCTCGGTCTATTAGATCCACGCCCAAGCGCTCCTTTGACTACATCTTTGCTATCAAAGACAAATTAGACAATACCTGTACGGAACTCTAATAATGAAAAAAAAAACTGCTTGGAACAATGTCATCATTTACAACCTACTTATGAAATAAGACAAGAAATATCTTTCGCAACGTCCTATCTCTGTGCAACCGTCGAGTGTGATACGACTTTGAAAAGGTTATTCCGTTTAACCTTATTTTTTATGATGTTACTACAAATTCACGGTTTTCTCTATACTCGTGCTATATGACGTTGCTTCTCGCCAAAACAGAAGTACTCTATAGGTTTTGATTCCCTTGTGAGTATTACGTTGACTTACAAGTTTGACTTTTTCACAGCTTCAAAGGATTACAGGATATTAATTTCAACTTGATACCTTGACGCATTTCTGTCAATAACGGTCTTGACAGACAGACATACGGAAAACGAAGTGATCCTATAAGGGTTCCTTTTTTCCCTTTGAGGTACAGAACCCTTAAAACCAAATAAAATGAAATATTAATTAAAAATTATACTTTACGAAGATACATTATACTACTTGTAACTTAGAATAATAACACTTATGTTATTATTCTAAGACTTGTAACTTGTTTAGAGCTTTTTGTTTTCACTTCAGTTTTTTCAAACTTTCGTAGTACAAACTGGCACTTTCACGTTTTGCGGGAGCTCTTGTGTGTATAAAGAGCGCCGCGCCACAGAGGCGGTGTGTGGAGGCGTGTCACATCAATGTGACCAATGTGACTATTTCGAGGCGATACGAACGACGCCCCCATGAAACATCTCCCTTGTTGCTTATATGTATGGATGGCACATTTGCGTTGTATATTTTTTCATCATTTGTGAGTTCGAAATATACCAAAAACAGCAAAAACAAATTTTTCCGCGTCTTGGTTCGGCCGCGCCGACCGATTCTCTCCGGCGCGCCACCGCCGCAAATGGTTCGGCCCCCCCTCTGCTTCGGAAAGGCGTATATAAGCGTGGCCGCGCCCTGCAGCCCGCACAAATCCCGCAGTCGGCTGTCAGCATGGACACGTTTCTGTTTACTGTTACACTACTCTGCGCTTCCGCTGCCGCTGCCGCAGGTAAGTTCGGAGATCACAATGTCAGTCAGATACGTTTTTCGCCTGATGCGGTTTTGTTCCGTTTCGATATTCGTCCGTTATTATTTTAACCAGATTTTCCAGTAGTCAGATCATTTATTCACCACTCGCATTCTCCGTCGGACTCGTTTAAATGATCTGACTATTGGAGAATCTGGTTAAAATGGTAACTGACGAATATGGAAACGGACCAAATCCGCATCAGACCAAAAACGTATCTGAGTGATATCCGTAAGTTCCACACAACGGCTAATGATTGTCATAATTTCCTTGCGGCCTTGGTCATGATCGTTTCACTGACCATAATGTTTCACTTGCCATAAGTTTTCATTTAAAGTGGCATTGCAATTGAAATACGTTTACAAGAACCTTATTCCTCTTATTTACTTACAACTTTAGAGATATACGAGTACGTAATATTTTCACCTCCTCCCAGAGAAATGTGATTTAGAAGTTTGTAAGGCAACTCAAACTGATTTTCGATTAAAGTGACTTTTATGTATTGGTTGACTATTAGTTGACGGAGAATTATTTAATCTTGGATCAAAATTAAATGCTTAACCAGCGTTTTTGAATTCGGCCAATTTATGAACTATGGAGTTTCGGAAGTGGTTTTTGCATTCAAATTATACGATGTGTAACACTTATTAACCAGAAAACATCACCGACTCCCGCAGGAACTGAGCGCACTGGCCTCATGAATATCCAGGCGGCCTATGCGCATGACGTGATGATACTTGTCGACGGCAAATTCCCGAACCCAGTATCATTACTGATGTGACGCCCTTCAGACCCACCGTACCCGTGGCCATACCCCTGGTGGTACGGTAGGTCTTTTTAAAGTTAAACGATAGCACTTAGTACTAGTGATGTGATGTCGACTCGACATCTATAGCTATATTTCAGGGGTCCTAGTGAAAAGGGGTTTAGTTGAAAAAGTGTGACTTTTAGTTATATAGCTTGATCTAATTTCAACAAGATTTATAACTAAACATCACAATTTTTCGACTCAACCCCCTTTTCACTAGGACCCCAGATTTTTTCTTCTAAGTTCGTTGCACATATATTTTTGCGTAATTAAAAATAAGATAAGCACCCTTTGGTGGAAAATAAAATAAAACACACAAAACTAGTTCTTAAAAATAACTAAATAAATATTTATATGTATAACCTACATCGGAAACTTCTGGTAGCCTTGAACTTAAAAACAAAGATGACAGATTAGTTACGTGGGTACGCAATTTTTCTAGTCCGTAGCCTATTGATATCTCTTTGTTTACAATTTCAAGCTGTACGCTTGAGTTGAAATTTGGTATACGTATATAAGTTGGTGACTGCAATACGGACGCGTGACGTAAATATAAGAATTTAATCACAGGGGCCACTTTCTGGGGGTAAATTAGAAAATTAAAAAAAAAAGTTATGCCACTTATATCATGTGACATATCAAATGAAAGGGTGTACTGTGAGGATCTTAAATAGATTTTCTTTTGAATTTTAAGTAAAATAGTTTAGAAGTTATTCAGGAAAACAGGCGAAAAATGACTATTCCTCCCCCCTTATGTCCGAAACTACTGGGGTTAACATTTTGAAAAAAATATGAAATATAGTTCTTAACCTATAAATTACAGGAAAACCTATAAGAAATCTATGGTATTTCAAGTAACCTAGTAAATTTCAGATAATCATGTAAGGAACGGAACCCTCTCCACGCGAGTTTAACTCGCACTTGTCCGGTTTTTAATTTAGATTTGTTTCCTCAAATCCCTTCCCGCTGTCATACGGCTCGCACGAACTTGCCATTAATTAATTTTACAACCTCTATTTCATACCTAAAGATTTGCTTAGGATGTCTTTTAAATAAATAGCATATTTCCTTTCCGAGGGCTTAAACTTTCTCCATGCCAAATTTCATCAAAATCGATTAACCGTGAAAATTTAACAGACAGATAGACAGACGGGTGTACTTCCGAAAAGTGCATACCGCCGATTGATCTGAAATTTGGTATAATAACGTATTTTGACCTCCTTATTACGAATATCATAACGAAAATTGGCGCAAACGCCATTTTGAATATGAAAATTGAAAAAAACCTCTTTTCGTTCGGTGTGCATAAGGGTCATTCTTGAGAATTGGATTATTCATCTCATTTCTTGGCATTTTTTATTTTGTAAAATTTTGACTTAGTTACAATTAAATATGTAATTTTATTTAATTGTAAGCATATTTATCGAATTGGCCTCGCTTGCGGTCTATGTGGTAGGAAGATATACCACTTTAAAATTTAAATTGCCAAGCAAATGAGATAAGACGACAGAGGCATCATAAAAACAATAAGCGAATCAACATTTTAGTAGTATTTTAGAGATCAAATGATTTATTAAATGAAAAAAAATGAATATATTAAAATAAAAAATTGTATACAGTACATTTCGTGGAAACCGAAGAAAATATTCTAATCTTCAATTTAGCACAAAATTTAATATTTCAGTCCTGCTATCGATGGAATAAAATTCTAAATAAATTAATCAATCATATGCAACGTGAATCAAAAAAAATTTTTTTTTTCTTTGCAAGAAACCTTGAGAAAACTATCATTACTGTGCTCAAAACGCCAAGTGAATGAGAACCAACGAACTGGGAAAAGTATGTTTCTTGTAGATTATGCCGAAACTGTTATTAATACAGGAATAACTATTAAATGAAAACATGCAGTCATTCATGTAGTTTTGTTTTCGCTTACAACTGTATGCCAATTGCAGGAAATACATTTTATAGGAAAATACACAACAATGATAATCATAGTGCACCAAAGCCAAGCAAATGATAGATTTACCCTCATCGCTCAAAGCTCCAGCGACGAGTCACGTCCTCTCCCTGCGGCTTTAGAAGCGTTACTGATGCTGTACAGGCACGGCAGGCGCAACGCATAGAAAGACGTTTAAGTAGGGATGTGCACGTTGACCCTTTAATTCGCAACGTTGTTTAAAAACGACATTATAATGAAAAAAATCCTGCTGGTTTATTTTTACCTGGAGCAGTATATTACTTTAATAACCGAACTAGTCGATATTCTGCGCATTTACGATCATTGTATTCATTGCCCATGCGCACCTATGTGACAGTCAGCGACAAAATGTCTTAAAAATATTTTTATTTTATCTTGTTTTTTTAACTGAAATACATAGACTAATGTTCAAAATATGGATTTTCATTTGTTTAATCACACTTTGAACTCATACCAAGACGCTATAACCCTTTTAATATTAATGTTGTTTGTAAACGACACTGCGAAGCACTGAGTAAATACTCGCCTGCGCCTATGTTGTTTTGAAACGACATTACCCACTTTCCAGTCACAAATCTTTGATGTCTTGTTCAATATTCTAACATGCAGGTTTTTGCATTTTTGTGTATTTTTAACATATTCTGTGTATCTTACTATTGGTCTTGCAGGCAACGGGGACATAAACATTTTGGTTTGGTTTGGTGGTCTTTTGCATGTTTTGTTTGTTTTCTTGCTTTAGGGTGAAATAATATGGGATCGCATTTCCAAAATAATGGCTATTGTACTACCAGAAAATGCTGACTCGTCTGATAGCAGCTGTGATAAAGAACCGGACCTTCCTCTAAATAACATTCCCCGTGACATTAGCCCAGAACAAGACTCCGACGTTAGCTCCGAACCACGTTCCATACCCTCATTACTTGAGAGACCAAATAACGGCCACCACAAAAACGACATTATCCAAAATTATGATGAGTCTCGTTTAATTAAAGCCCCTGCAGCCTGAAGACCTTCAGAAGGCATCAGGTACGACAATATTGGCCATTTCCCTGCCTTTACTACAATTCAAGGCAGATGTAAATATTGTCAAGGTGGGTATACCAAGACCCAGTGTAAAATGTCAAATTCGTGTATGTTATACCCCCAATAAAAACTGTTTTACGCTGTTCCATGTTCCCAATTAAACGTTGTTTCACTTACGCGGTTTTTATTTCATCACCCGTTTCCTTCGCAGTGTTGTTTGTATACAACATACATGAACAAAATGTTATTTACTGAATGTTGGACAATGTTGTTTATAAACAACATATATTATTTCCGTATGTGCATATCATTGATTTTTTATATTATTCTTATAGGCTCAAAAATACGCCAAATAATTGTCTTTTTAAGAAAAAAACAATTGTAATTTGAAAAAATCTTCTCTGGGCATTAAAGGGTTAAGGGAGGCACCAAGTAAATGTTAGCTTACCTCTGGACAAACCTTTTATAATTATTTAAAAAAAAACTATGATAAACACAGGAACCATATTTTTTCTTTCAAATCAATAAATAATATTCTAAAGATACGACTCAAAACATTACTTGATTTCAATCCATGAATTGGTCTTTTCGGGATACTTTGTTCACAAAATGGCAAATGGACGCACAATGTAATGAGGTTTTAGATGTTTGATATTTTTTTACGGGTAATTTTACTTACCTTAAATAAAAAAGAAATCGTGGCTCAGTTAGATTAAGTGGTAATGTAACGAATGAAAATGAAAATGAAAATGAAAGTGAAAATGAAAATGAAAATGAAAATATATATTTTGCAAGTAGGCCACACGGGCTCTTTTACATGTCTGAATCTACCAGCGCTTCGAAAGGTGACATCTGCTGAGAAGAAACGCCGCAAAAAAATTTGTTAGGTCAACTATTTTAATTCTACGGGTACTTTTTCACTCTGGACGCTGTAAATTGACCCTTTCGAGAATCACCCATAATCGCGCATTTCTAATCGATTTAGACTATTTTAGCTTTCCCCAGAAAGTGTGAAAGTGAGAGAACCCCCGTTAAGGGGGGGCTTGGTGGGCGAAGCCCCCCTCAGTAAAAAATAAACAACCGTAACAATTGTATTATTGGTAGGTTAGGTTAGGGTTAACTTGTGTCCCTTAGAGCGAAAATAGGCAGGTGACGTCGACATACTGGCAGTTAGGTTGTGTTAGGTTAGAAAACTACCCACCTAATGAAATATAATCATAATCAAGTTTTTATCCTAATCATTTTCAGGGTTCCGTAGCCAAATGGCAAAAAATGGAACCTTTATGGATTCGTCATGTCTGTCTGTCTGTCTGTCCGTATGTCACAGTCACTTTTTTCCGAAACTATAAGAACTATGCTGTTGGAACTTAGTATGTGTTAAAAAAACTAAAAAACACGCTTTAATAGCAAACCGAACTAAAAAGTAGAAAATAATTTTTAAGTATGAAGAGATTGTGATACAGTAATGGAAATTCCAACAATCAATTACTTATGACTAATCAATTTAAGATAAGATTAAAATATAAATTAAGTTATTAACAAATAATTCAATTGTGTGGGGTGGAATTTACTATATTTTCAAAATGACTTTTTTAATAGCTACCACTGAAATAATTGTAAAATTTAATACCTAGCACCCCACGCTTTTTTACTATAATTGAATTATTTGTTAATAACTTAATTTATATTCTAATCTTATCTCAAATTGCTTAGTCATAAGTAATTGATTGTTGGAATTTCCATTACTGTAACACAAACTCTTCATACTTAAAAAATATTTTCTACTTTCTAGTTCGGTTTGCTATTAAAGCGTGTTTTTTAGTTTTTTTAAACTATATTTTTCATCAAACCCATACGTGTGGATTATCTATGGATAGGTCATTAAAATGAGATTGAGGTTACTAATATAATTTTTTTTTTTGAATACTTAGTTTGCACGGGAGACACTTCCAAAGTGGTAAAATGTGTCCCACCTGTAATTCCTAAAATAAGAGAATGATAAAACTAAAAAAAAACGATAATTGGTATGAACGAGATCTAGTAAGTAATTTATTTTAATACGTCATAAATCGTAAATCGCAATTTACCTTTCATTCAATCAACTCTTAAATATTAAAAAAAAAAAACGTTTAGTTTCATAAACATAAATCTTTTACATAAACCGTGAACGATTATATTGATAATGGGTACGGAACCCTTCGTGCGCGAGTCCGACTCCCACTTGGCCGGTTTTATTTATAATATTTAGTATGGATTTATTTTACCGAACAAAGAAGTGCCATCGAGTCTTATTTAACGTCAAAATCTCAACTTCAGTTCACAAAGAATGCTCTTTCAACGTAACAGTTATTTAAGTGCAGTTTTTCTCATCCAGGGAGTTCGCGCGCGTGCCCGGAGCACTGGCACGCGTGCGCGTCAGGGCGCTGCTTGATGCCGGAGTTTGTATGCGACGGCTATAACCACTGCCCCGACGGCTCGGACGAGCATCAGTGCGGTAAGTGAAAATAATATCAGTTACATACACAGCAGGGTTGGATTCGGATGTACGCATCGGTGGGGTGCGGGTCGCATACTTCAGTACCCGTGACAATTGATTAATAAATAACTATCTTTGAAATTGTGATTGGCTGTGACCTGTAAATTCCATTTCCTCGTTGCACTTGAGGTCCTTTTATGCAGTTGTGCCGCCCCTTGCGCGCGACTAGAAAGAAACAGCTACTGTTTATCGGCGGGCTTGCTGGTAATCGAACTTGGGTCGGCAGCTTAGCAGGCGGGCTCTGCGCCTCTATCCGGGATCGTCTAAGTGATATTGTAGCGATTCGCGAGCGAGATGAGCGAATGTGTCGTTGTTCTGTACGTGTTTGACGTTGACATTCGCGGTATTGGCATTTTAGTGGCGATATAGTAAATTACATCCATATCATAAAACCTCCATTGTTTAATCAAAAACCGTAGAAAATGACCACCATTATGACAACCAATTAGGAAAAACCAGTGCTGCAATGTTATTTCAGTATCGATTTTAGTATCGAAATGAGATTAAATTTGGAACAGCTATCAAAACTCAAGTGGGTCTCTATTCTAGTATCCATAGATATTAAACAGTTATTGATACGAAACATCAATTCAGTATGTTTTTTAATATAAATTGCACGACATTTGATCTCGAGTGACATGAGAATACAGACTTCATTCGTTTGTCTATGATTTAAAAAAAATGGTCTTGACGGAGGATCGAATTGCCGCCATTATGTTGGTTTTTGCTGAACGAAAGTAGAATTGTTGTTGAATTGAATAGAAAAAGTTGTTTGTAATTTACATTTTAGTTGAAAATATGAATATTAGTTTCTCGCAGTGACTGTGTGATGTGAAAATGCGCCGGATATCGGAAATATGCAGCCACGATTGCAACAAATAACTTGTTGCCAGAAAATATTGTTTCTGAACACATCATGGAGGATTTATAATATGTGTGTAGATAAAGTTATGTATGCAACTCTGCATAATTTGGCCTTAAAACACACGTTCGATCTTATTATGAAACTCACTAAAAGCTCGTTTCATAAAACCGCACTAGTGTTTTAAGGCCTATCATTATGCAACCGTTGTATAAACTACTACTACGTCTAAGTGATACTGCAGCGACACGCGAGCGAGACTCGCATCTCGCTCTCACGCATTACGCGTCGTGCGGAAGAGTGGGATGAGAAATCTCGCTCGCAAGTTTAACTTAGTTTTGGTTATAAAGAATATGACCACGGCTGCTCGAAAGACATATGGGTCGTGAGAAACTGTTATGTTCAATTAAGTGTTAGTTATTAAAGAAATTGAACTACAAAGATGTTATTTGGACGCTACATAGTTTCAACTTAAAACTATGGAAAGCAAAGAGTATTTAGTCTATGTACACATTTATTTACAACAGCTCACCACTATCACCATGTCCTCGCATATACTCGCCGAACTGCTATTGACAATATATGTACAGGCAGCTTATTAACATCAAAGCTAGCCTCAGATAATATGGAGAAGCCGAGTTTATAGCTTAAACTTAAAACCCGCAACTGACATAAAATGTTACAAAATGCTGGACTAGAATGTTCTTTTAACTAAAAACTTTACATTATGTAATTATATACAATTAACTAAAAATATGGAATCTTACCTCATACGGGATTTGGAACAAATTTACACCAATAGGAATTTTACACTTAATCCACATAGGTTCATTTCAGATAAATGACATCAATTAGGATATTTAATTAAACTGAACTAATCCTTTATTAGTCTAAAATAATTTATAAACGATAAAGAAACTCATCTTCTGTTTCCTCTCAGAAAGAAAAATCAATAATCTTAACAATTCATTTCTTTTTCGAACGACCTATATTTTGTGCCAGCCAGTAACATGACGCTGCTAACCAAGTTTGATTTGGAACCTCTTTGCATAAAAACTACGATAAAAACATGGTGTTACAGTATTATCAATTTTTTTTTTCAAAAAAAGTTATAAGTTTAAATTATTTATAATCTAACGATTATTCGGATATAAATTGTTCCTAATAATATTAACGTAGTAAAGAGAAATATGCGGTTAATTCTTAGCGTTTTTAGTAGTTTTATGGTTTTGACGTGGATTTTTTTTCTACTTATTACATTCATATTTCAAAATTCCGAGGCCGCTATAAACTACACGACTATATAAGAGATATTATTATATACTAGCTGGTGCCCGCGATTTCGTTTGCGTAGAATACTTATTTAAGTAGCCTATGTCCTTCTCCAAGGCCCACACCAAATCTCCATACCAAAACACATCAAAATCGGTTCAGCGGTTTAGGCGTGAAAATGTAACAAACAGAGCTACTTTCGTATTTATTTATAATAGGTATGTTATATATAGCTTCCGCCGCGTGGAATTCGATTGTATATAATCCCTTGGGAACTTTTGACTTATCAGGGATAAAAATGACCCTATTTTATTTATTTATTTATTTATACACAATTGCATTACATGTTACAGTTACTATATATAGAACAATACACAGCACTATCTTCACATGTACCTTGACAGGCATGGCAACGTGGAAAAGAGAGACACACACACACACACACACACACACACACACACACACACACACACACACACACACACGCGCGCCCCGACGGCTCGGACGAGCTGCAGTGCGGTAAGGGAATAGTAGTTTATGCAACGGTTGCATAATGATAGGCCTTAAAACACTAGTGCGGTTTTATGAAACGAGCTTTTAGCGAGTTTCATAATAAGATCGCACGTGTGTTTTAAGGCCAAATTATGCAGAGTTGCATACATAACTTTATCTACACACATATTATAAATCCTCCATGATGGGTTCAGAAACAATATTTTCTGGCAACAAGTTATTTGTTGCAATCGTGGCTGCATATTTCCGATATCCGGCGCATAATCACATCACACACACTCCCAGAAGGCTACTTACTATGCATATTTTCAACTAAAATGTAAATTACACATGAACTTTTTCTATTCAATTCAACAAAATTCTACTTTCGTTCAGCAAAACGTCAACGCGGCGCGGCGTGTCAATAATGGCGGCCGTCCGTCATGACCTTTTTTTTTTAAATCATAGACAAACGGATGAAGTCTCTATTCTCACGTCACTCGAGATCAAATATTGTGCAGTTTATATTAAAAAAAACACACTGAATTGACGTTTCGTATCAATAACTGTTTTAATATCTGTGGATACTAGAATAGAGACCCACTTGAGTTTGACAGCTGTTCCAAATTTAATCTCATTTCTTTACTAAAAACGATAAAGAAGTCATGTTATTTCTTCATCGCAGCATTGGTTTTTCCTAATTGGTTGTCAAAATGGTGGTCATTTCCTATGGTTTTTGATTAACCAATGGAGGTTTTATGATATGGGTGCAGATAAAATAATATAAGTTACATACACAGCAGGGTTGGATTCGGATGTACGCATCGGTCGCGTGCGGGTCGCATCTCTGAAATTTGTGGTTGGCTGTGACCTGTAAATTCCATTTCCTTGTTGCACTTGACGTCCTTTTAAGAATTGATGAAGTCTAAAACCCCGTCGTTGACTAATTATCTTGTCGTCTACGGATTCCTCGGTTAATAAAATTAAATCCAGTAAGTGTTTAACCGTTTAAGCGATTTTAAACAAATACATAGTTATTCTTGTATTTTACGCCAATTATTTCTGTCTATTTTTTCTTTTCACGAGTATAATGCCGATGAATAAATTAATCGATCGGGGAAAAATGCGACTCGGAAAAAAGCTACACGAAAACAATGCGTTTGCGGAACCCATCTGTAATGAGATTAACCCGTAAATTAGGCTTTATTGAGCAAAAACGTACATCATTAGAATGACAGTGACAATTAATTTCTTCTAAAAATCACCACATTCACCCCACCTTCAAGGACTGGTGGTGACGTAATCTTCTAGACGGGCTGGGGGGTGGCGTATCCGAGTAGAGCGTCGTAGTTCAGGTCTTTCGTTTGTCTCTGCTTGCCCTTCATTCGGTTCTAATTCAGCGTCCTCCCACTCATCTTCCTCATCTGATGTTCTATCGGTCTGGTCTCCAGCTGGAGCCAGGTGACGGTTAGAGACGATCGATTCTCTACCACTTTGCAGTCGAACACGAGAGTGTTGTGGATTAGACTCTAGCAGTTCTACTTCTTGAACAATGGGATCGTATTTGCTGGTTCTGTTGTGGTTTCGCATCAAAACCCGTCCGGAATCAGTCAGCCATGAGGGCAGCGATTGTCCATTTGCGGATCGTCTGGGGTGAGAGAACATCCGTTCGTGAGGAGTGCAGTTGATCGCGGTGCAAAGTAACGACCGAATTGAATGTAGTGCCGTTGCCAAAACGAGTTCCCATTTTGTTATCGGCAGGTTATGTGTCTTCAGGGCCAAATGAATTGTTTTCCAAATAATGCCGTTGTATCTTTCAGTCTGGCCATTCCCTTGAGGATTGTATGGTGTTGTATAACTCGTGGCTATTCCCTTTTCATGTAAGAATTGTTTCATATCCTTCGATAAGAATGATGTACCGCGGTCACTATGGACATATGTCGGCATTCCGAAAATTGAAAATAAATCTGTTAGTTTTGCTATTACTGTGTCTGTGTTGAGATCTGGGCATGCGTAGGCGAAGGGAAAACGAGAGTATTCATCTATGATCGTTAAAATGTACCGGTTAGTCTTAGTTCCGTCTGTTGGAAGGGGCCCTTTAAAATCGATTGAAATCATTTCGAATGGCGATGTTGCCTTTATAAGATTACCTTCAGTTCGGTGAAATTTCGGTTTAATTTCAGCACAGATTGGACATCCCGACGTCATCTGTTTAACTTCTTCAACCGAATAGGGTCGATTTTTAGTACGCACCCAATGAAACATTCTTGTTACTCCCGGGTGACAAAGAGTATTATGAAGTTCTAGCAGGGTGCTTTTGGTTGTGGTCGTAGCCAGACTGTGGGCCCGAGATAGGGCATCCGCAGCTTGGTTGTCTTGCCCAGGACGATAAATGATATCGAAATTATAGATGGCCAGTTCTAATCTCCATCGTAGGATCTTGTCATTTTTTATCTTCGATGAATGAGTCTGGTCGAACATGTACGCGACAGATTTCTGATCGGTGATAAGGCGAAATGTTCGCCCTACAAGAAGCTGTCGCCATTTTCTCAGCGATTCAACGATAGCTGCAGCTTCTTTCTCAACAGCCGAGTGGCTACGTTCGCTGCCGGAGAGAGTTCGGGAGAAAAACGCGATCTGTAAATAAATTGTATTAAGATTAACCCGTAAATTAGGCTTTATTGAGCAAAAACGTACATCATTAGAATGACAGTGACAATTAATTTCTTCTAAAAATCACCACACCATCCAACAAATCCCCATCGATATCCGTTGCTGGCACATCTCGGCAGCGGGAAAACTGGACAGGTCCTCCCCGTTATTCTTCGATTAAGGTTGCGCGGGCAGGCATGCGGTGGACGCAGACTTATCGTAAGTCGAACTTTACACCAGCTACACACTCAAACCCCCATCGTAAACAAACAACCCGGCAGTAGTACAGGTACCACATGCCGGTAGAATCCACCGTTTTTACAACTGTTGGTGTGAAACTACAGATAACGAATTAGTTCGATTGGATTTTTGGATTGGATAATTAATGGCTATACTCAGGGGCGTGCAGTCCATATAAACATTGAGGCAGTGCCTACCCTGGCAAAATGTCCGATTTATATGTAATGTAATTCATACCTCGTATTTACTTATTGTTACATTCCAAAAATACCTATATCCTTTTATTCCTTGCTACCAAAAATCTTACAAACAGACAAACTAAATTCAGTCTTACGTTACATTAAATAAGGTATCAATTCCACGCTAGTTATGAGATCAACCAGAAACTTTACTTACTTGCCAGAAAATTTTAAAATTGACTTCGAACGGAACGTACGAAACCTTTTAAATAGTTCACGTCACGCAAAAGAGGCAAAGCTCTCGGCTGCCTCCTTTTGTGCAACACATTTAAAGACATTTGTGTGCGAATTACTGTATATGAATTCAATACGAATACAAGAATCACCACATTAACAAGTAACGCACACGAATACATTTTCTCTATACAATATTCAGAAGGCCGTATGGCCGTCAGGGCTCTTTATACATTGGATGGTTTTAATGTATGGCCAAGAAATTTTCAAGTTGGTAAGCCTGATGCTAAACAACTTATGGATTTTACCCCTAAATTTAGGGACTAAATAAGTTATTTGGGATTTTTTTAGAGGCAGAACATTCTTCGGGACTCTAAGGGAATAAAAAACTAATTGAAAATTAGTACAAAATTGATGATAAGCTTGAAAAATAACACGACTAATATTATACACCCACAAAATAACACCAAAAATAACTAACTTTCGTGTGTTCGCGAAGAAAACTGTGCTGTTTCAGAATATATTTCGTCCGTACTTGGCCTTTTACGTGCATACTTAGCACACTGTCAAGAGTTTGGTAGGGGTTAACAGTCTGTGGTAAAGAAACTGCAAAAAAAAGAATGGTTAGTGATTTTTCGAGTTGCTTTTAGGGGTATACTTATTTGAAGAGTTGGCAACCCTGCGAATATTATCAAGCAAGACTACTAGATCCGTGTTTGTTTATTTCTTGTAGCTGAGTTTTAAGGTTATGCAGTATTGTGTATTATTATAATGTTTGATGTTATGAGACGCGGTGAAAATATTTGTAAATAATAATTGTTTTTAAAGTGTTTGTCTGTTGTGAATATAAATATGTATAACGATACGATACAAAATTAGTTTAAGCTGTGAATGTGAAATTTGGTGAAAGACAGTTACAAATAATAAAGACCTTAAAGATGTGTAAAATCGCAGCTGTCTTTATCTTAAACGAAAGGTAAGTAATGTTTAAACGAACGGATATATATTTAATTAGATGTAAAAACCGAGTTCCGGTTTTATACCTAGTCGGTTGTTGATGCGGTATAACAACAAATAAATGAGAAATCTTAGAATAATAACACATAGAAGGTATGTGTCAAACCGCCGCCCGTCAAACGTTAAGCCACAAATGGATTTATGTAGGAGTGATCAACTCGTGCTTACACACGACGACACGCACACAAGTGAACAAATAATGTTGCTAGCGGAATCACATTCCCCCGAAAATAGCGAAACTACTCTTACCAGTGGTAGTTGAAATCTAGCATTTTTTTATTCGTTGTATAGCTGATTACGAGTTCATAGCATATTTTTTATATATTCATCAAATGTTTACAGTAAAATTTGGCGTTTGTATGAAAAAAACAAAGTGATGGTGTAAAAACAAATTATTTTAAATAAACAGGCATATTTTAGGATTCCGTACCGAACCGAAGCGAACCAAATATTCAAACAACCATAGCTTCGCCGTTTCTGTCTGACTGTATTGTAAGTACTTGTGACCTGACTGTGAATGTAAGTTTGTTTGTTATGCTTTCACGCGAAAACTACTGAACCGAGCATCATGAAACTTTGTACACATATTCTTGGAGGTATTATAAATAACATAGGATACTTTTTATCCCGGTAAATTTAAAAGTTCCCGAGGGAATTTATAATATAAGCATTTCTGTTATTTTTGCCTAACGGTGAAACAGTGTGCCACGGGCGCTCCACGACGGCTGTAGCTGACACAAATGAAAACGGCATATCGTGGCATCAGGGGCACGGAAAACTGCCGACGGCCACAGCCGACTGTGGCGGTCAAAGGGTTACGGCATGACAAAACCAAATCCGATGTCACTTTTTGGATCCAAGATCGCGGATGACACTGTCATGCCAAAAATCGTTATTGGTGTCGTTTTCAAGGTATTTAGGCATGACAAAACCGAATCCGATGTCACTTTTTGGATCCAAGATGGCGGATGACACTGTCATGCCAAAAATTGTTATTGGTATCGTTTTCAAGGTATTTAGGCATGACATGACAATTTTGTATTTTTAGCAGGAATCACGAGATTGTTAGGGTGCCTTGTATTAAACTTACATATGTCTTTATTTGTTTTAAAAAGTTTCGGATGCAATTTAACAAATAAACAAATTTTCATAGATGTACATGCTTGCCACGGTCAGGAGTTTCAAGTTTCTGTATAGCGGCTGACAAGATGTCAAGATGTCTGCTTTACAAATGGCCCTGCTGCACTGTTTTTCAGCTAACAACGCTCGTTTTGGCAATTTGAACTAGCTCTTGCCCGCAACTTTGTCGGTATTTTAATCTTTTTATTTTCACTGCCTACCCTGACGAAAATTCCTATGCACGCCCCTGGCTATACTATCTCCTTCAGTAGTCAAGTGACTCCAGGGCTAGTACCCAGAAGTTCATGGTTACATGATGAAAATTATGAAATTTCATTTCAGGCCATTCAAAACTCACTGAATTTAGAAGCGATATGTGAGCGTCCTCCAACTCCGACAATTTTGTATCTAAAATATACTCAAAAACCTAACGATAGCAAGAGGTTTATTTAAAATAATAATTGAACTAATTCAAAAACCGACTTCAAAACCCCTTTAAAAAGTAACAAATAATTATTGAATTCCGTAAGTCAACAAAGTACCTCTAAACGTCAGATACGTTAAAGATTAATTAATAAAATAAATATATCGAAGTCGGTCTCAAGCGAATGAACATTATGAGTGGTGTATTACCAAATTTACTGGCCACCGACGACCACGAAGTTTTGGTACTGGACATACTCAGTACCCTGTACTCTAAAAAGAATGACGATAGAAATGGAGGTAAACGGGAGCGTGGCAGTAACCGGAAGTTGTTTTAACAGGAAATGGTACATAATCTTTTCTTTAAATATTGTGGGAATGCTACTTAGTAGAATAAAGGTTACTACATGTGAATAATTCATTTATCTTCGAATGAAATGACTATTATAATATCGATCGAACTTCACATCAAAAAGTTCGTTTGATCATAATATGCTATAATTGCTTATTATCGAATATACTAGCTTTTACCGGTAACTTTGTCGCTGTGGAAATGTATCTTTAAAATATAACGTATTTTCATGTTACTGACTTTTTAGGGTTCCGTACCTCAAAAGGAAAAAGCGAAACCCTTATAGGATCACTCGTGCGTCTGTCTGTTTGTCTGTCCGTCTGTCACAGCCAATTTGCTCCGAAACTACTGGACCAATTGAGTTGAAATTTGGTATACGTATATAAGTTGGTGACTGCAACACGGACGCGTGACGTAAATATAAGAATTTTAATCACAGGGGCCACTTTCTGGGGGTAAATTAGAAAATTAAAAAAAAAAAGTTATGCCACTTATATCATGTGACATATCAAATGAAAGGGCTTACTGTGAGGATCTTAAATATATTTTCTTTTGAATTTTAAGTAAAATAGTTTAGAAGTTATTCAGGAAAACAGGCGAAAAATGACTATTCCTCCCCCCTTATTTCCGAAACTACTGGGGTTAAAATTTTGAAAAAAATATGAAATATAGTTCTTAACCTATAAATTACAGGAAAACCTTAGGGTGCTTAGGGTGTCTTTTAAATAAATAGCATATTTCCTTTCCGAGGGCTTAAACCTTCTCCATGCCAAATTTCATCAAAATCGATTAACCGTGAAAATTTAACAGACAGATAGACAGACGGGTGTACTTCCGAAAAGTGCATACCGCCGATCGATCTGAAATTTGGTATAATCACGTATTTTGACCTCCTGATTACGAATATCATAACGAAAATTGGCGCAAACGCCATTATGAATATGAAAATTGAAAAAAATCTCTTTTCGTTCGGTGTGCATAAGGTTCATTCTTGAGAATTGGATTATTCATCTCATTTCTTGGCATTTTTTATTTTGTAAAATTTTGACTTAGTTACAATTAAATATGTAATTTTATTTAATTGTAAGCATATTTATCGAATTGGCCTCGCTTGCGGTCTATGTGGTAGGAAGATATACCACTTTAAAATTTAAATTGCCAAGCAAATGAGATAAGACGACTGTAGGGAAGAAATAGTGGGGACTGGAATCAAGCAATATCTGACTCACCGGGATTCGCCTGCTTCGGTGCTCCGGGGGCCCCCGTCTGTATATCCATAGGTTTTTGGCTGCTGCTGGACACTGACTCTCAAGACTGGGTGCTAATAGAACTCGCGGAACCAAGTTGATGGTGAAATATGAAAATTGTATGAAGAGCGTACGTGCGCCCATTCGAAATCATAGAGAAGAAAGTGTTCTCAATACTGCCGCTTGGTGGCAGCACGGTCGCGTTGCGTTTAGAAATCAGATATGCATCATTCCAGTTAGAATTTGGAAAAAGGATCAGAAATTGCATGTGCTAACCGATATGAGATGAAAAAAGTTCTCTTACAACAAAATCTGTATGAAAGTACGGAACATGCCGCCGGCCTTGAAATAAGCTAATTATTTTAACTAATACTACACCTAAGAAACTTAACTATTTGTTAATTTAAACTCTTAGTTGATAGGTAACGGACAGACCTTTATAATAGGTCTTTTTACATAAGAGTTACCCATACGTAAGGTAACTACGCGGGTAACGCGATCGGCACCCGGGTGCAACTGGTGCACACGTGCCAGTCGCCACTGCATGGGCGGCAGCGACTCGTCACGCACAACGACCAGGGATCCCTCAGTCACCGGAGACGCGCCTCCGTCGCGAAACCAGCGACCACGCTGTTGCAATTGCGAAAGATAATCGGAACTCCACCGTTTCCAGAAATGACGAACAGCCTGTTGTATGATCTGCCAGCGTTGAAGACGGCTGGGTCGTTCATCACTGTAGTCATACTCAGGAAGCGAGGTCAATGGCTCCCCGACGAGGAAATGCGCGGGTGTAAGTGGCAACGGATCACACGGATCGCTGCTCAAAACGCAGAGTGGTCGGGAGTTGAGTACCGACTCAATCTGACACAAGATGGTATTGAACTCGTCATAGGTAAGAATCTGTGAACCTATCACACGATAAAGATGTGTTTTGAAACTCTTTACGCAAGCCTCCCAGATACCCCCGAAATGGCTGGCGTAAGGAGGATTGAAATGCCAGGTTATACCGGAATCGATTAGACCTTTATTAAGGTCTTGCTGAATTGAGTCTGTTTTCAAGAACTCAAAAAGTTCCTTAAGATATCGGTCGCATCCTAAGTATAAAGTTTCGACCGCAGTCTGAATATATATCCGAGCACAGTCCCCGTCGCGACACGAAACGTCTTAAAGCGTTTAGAAACGCTTCAGTGGACAAATTTGGAACTAATTCCAAATGACATGCCTTTGTAGACATGCAGATCATAACCGATACGTAGGCGTTGAACGTTTTCGCGTTACGAAAATGGTTTGATTTTAATAGAAAAAAGCCCGCGAAGTCTACCTCAACGTGTAAGAAAGGGCGCAATGCTCTTACGCGTGCTGCAGGCAGTGCCGCCATCTGTGGTTGTGGAGTGGCACGGGGCCGAGCGCGGAAACACGGAATGCAGCGGCTTGTGCGCATGCGTACTGCGTCACGCGCGGTAATTATCCAATAGACTTGGGAAATAATGAATTGTAATGTCTGTGGTCCTACGTGTACACTGACCCTATGATAATGATCAATTATTAAACTCGTTAAGTGATGTCCCTTTGACAGTAGAATTTGATGTTTGGCATCATATGACGTATGAGCCCGTTCAATCCTGCCGCCTACCCTCAGAAGACCCGAACTGTCAACGAATGGTTTAAGTTTTTGTAACCGATCGGAACAATTCTTATTGTTTTTTATGTTTGAAAGATCATCGGAAAATTGTTCACTTTGAACTAGTAAAATTATACGCGAGAGTGCGAATTTAGTTTCGTGGACTGTAATATACTTTTCAGGTGTTTTATTTTTGCGACATTTATTAATGAAGCGAAAAATATAGCTTACTACGCGTAAGAGTTTGGAAAGAGATGAAAAGCGGGAAATAAATTGCGTGTCAGTGTGATCGGTCGCGCGCGACTATGGTTGAAACCAACACGTTATTCCGTTTTTCTTCGTCAGTAACGAAATCTATATGAGACAGGGGCCAGTCGGCCTCCGGGCGTTTAAGCCAAGAGGGACCGTGGAACCACAGCTCTTTGTCGAGCTCAGATGGCAAGACGCCGCGCGATGCCGGGTCCGCGGGATTGTCAGCTGAGCGCACGTGTCGCCACTGTGACGCTGGGACGCGACTCGTTATTTCCGTGATACGATTTGACACGAATGTACGCCATTGATGCGACGAAGACCGTAACCAGGCCAAAGTGATCGAAGAATCACTCCATGCGTAGACGTCGTCTATAGAAATTACATCGGAATATGTACCGAGTACAGTCTCAATCAGTTTGGAAAGAAGAACGGCCCCACACAGCTCTAAGCGGGGCAATGAAATTCGTTTTAGAGGCGCAACTTTGGTTTTTGCCAACACGAGATGAACGTGAATGTTATCGTGTTTATCAGTGACACGTACAAACACTGCCGCTGAAAATGCCTTTTCGGAAGCATCGGAAAATCCATGAATTTGTAAGCTTTTGCCCTCTGGAAATGCGTGACGCGGAATTGAAATTGACTCGAGCAGAGGCAACTCTGAAAGAAATTTAAACCAAGCGTCAGAAATTGAACTTGGTGGGACTTCATCCCATGATATTCCCGAAATCCAAAGCAATTGAATTAAGTGCTTCGCGAATAATGTTATTGGGCGAGAAATCCAAGGGGAACAAAAATTTTAGAAATTTCCGCTAATATTATTCTTTTTGTGCAAGTTGATGGACAAGGTTTAACCTCATAACTGAAAGTATCTGACTTTGGATACCATTTAAGGCCCATCACTTTGACGGAAGTGTCACCATCGAGGTTAGAAATCCCTAGCGCTTCGTTGGGTTCCGCACCAGTCACCGATGACGTTAACTCGGGACGGTTGCTGTTCCATTTTCGAAGGTCAAAAGACCCTTTTTTGCACAGAGAAATAAGCTCTTCTTGAAGAAGCAGAGCCTCATCAACAGAACTTGCACCGGAAATGACGTCATCGACGAAGACATCATTAAGTAAAATATTAGAAGCTTTTGGAAATGAAGCACTTTCGTCAAACGCAAGTTGACGAAGGGTTCGTAAGGCCAGAAAAGGCGAAGATGCCACACCGAAGGTCACTGTGCACAACCGAAATTCTTGCACAGGTAAGTCAGGGCTGGTGCGCCAGAGAATACGCTGGTTATCGCAGTCTTCATGCCTAAGAGAAATGAAACGATACATCATTTTAATGTCTGCTGTAAACACGACTTCATGCAGACGAAATTTCAAAAGAACCTGCACTATATCTTGGTGCAACTTAGGTCCTATTAAAAGGTTGTCATTTAAGGAACGACCGCTTGTGGTTTTGCACGAAGCGTCGAAAACCACGCGAACCTTTGTTGTAGTACTCGAGGATTTCACCACGCGGTGGTGAGGAATATAGTAAGGCTTCGACATCGTAGTGGCAGATTCGTCCACTTGCTCCATGTGACCAAGGTCAATATATTCTTGGAGACATGTAACATACTCCGACTTCAATTGCGGATTGCGCTCAAGCCTCTGTTCTAACTGGATTAAACGCGAAAAAGCAATGTCTCGCGACTCGCCTAGGGGCGGGGCGTCGGGTTTGAAAGGAAGGGCAACGACGTATTTACCGTCGGCATTCCTTGTATGAGTTTGGACGAAAATCCTCTCACACAAGGCCTCATCTTTGGTCAACGGTTTTGTTTCCGGTAAAGATTCTAATTCCCAGAACTTCTGAAGTTGGCAGTCATTTTGACTTGAATTGAAGCTTGCATGCAACTGGAACCTTGTGTCGCTAGCTGGAAGCCGACCGTTGAGTAAATAGCCAAAAATGCTATTCATAGCAACTGGAGTACCTGGAGGTCCTACCACGTTGTCATGAAGTAAAATACTACTAGTGTAGTCTGACCCTAACAAAAGCTCAACAGGCCGCGACGAGCGGAGCTCGGGGTCTGCAAGGGTTAGGTTATGCAAATGCGAAAGGTTTTCTAATTTACACTTAATGTTCGGAACGTAACTAGTAATCTTAGGCAGGATATGCGCTTCAATTACTAATTTAGGTTCGAGTTTACCGTGAGGCGTGATCTCAACTATAACGTAACCACGAGATTTTTCATCCTTGTCACCGATTCCTGTCACCGTCAGGTCCGATTCTGCATGAAAGCGACGTAAATTAAGGCGCTGGACACACGATTCGGTGATCAGAGTAGCCTGGGAACCTTGGTCTACAAGAACACGCACGGAGTTAGGTGTGCGGGGCACCGGTGCAGGTGCAGCAGAGCGGACGTCCACGACGGCCGTGGTTAGTAACACGTTGCACGGAGATTGCGCGCGCGTACCGCAGTGCGTCACGGTGGGCGCAACGGGAGCGGACGAGGCAGACGGCGGGGCCGGAGGCGCCAGGCATGAAGACACATGTGCCGCGGGAATCGGCTCCGCTTCGTGCAAAGAGGAATGATGACGTTTTGAACAAACTTTACAAGAAAATCTAGAAATACAGTTTTTAATGTCGTGCCCGACATGAAGACAGTTGAAACACACATTGTGTTCATTAATGAAACGCCTACGGTCAGTAACGCATTGATTAAGAAAATCTTCACATCTATTTAAAACATGTGAAACCGATTTGCAATATATGCATACTTTGTTCGACTTCATAGGATCAACAATCGTAGACTCGACGTTAAATCTTACCGAACGCGGCGCATTTTGAGCCGTGGAAACATTTGAAAAGGTACGATTGCGCGTGGACCAGTTTTGATTGTCCGACGCAGCGCGCATGAACGGATGTCGCGGCGGCGGGCGGCGCGCGGGCGGCGGCGCGGCGGCGCCGGGCGAGCGCGCGGGCTCGGCGCGCACGCCGCCGGCCGTGCACAACATCACCTCCGAAGCCGCAAGCTCTCGGTTTAGGAACTCGAGTAGCTCACGATAGTCGGGCATCTCCGTAGGAGATGACAACGAAAGTTCGAAACGTCGACGAATATTGGAAGACATTTTACGTAGTAAAATATTAAGAAGAATGAAACTCCATTCCGAAATTGGTAGATTTAAGGCGTTGAGTGCCGTTAAGTTTTCTTGAAAAATATTTAAAAGGGTACGTAAACCGATGTAAGTATTTTTGTCAGTAAGCGGTTCCAGGTCTAAAATGTTATCTAAATGTTTTGTTGCAATTATACGCTTATTTTCGTATCTACTGCTTAAAATCATAACAGCGTTGTTATAATTCGCGTCCGTAATTGGAAGTGATTTTATCAAATTATATGGTTCACCTTTTAAGGTTAACAACAAGTACCTAAACTTTTGCACATCCATGAGGTCGACATTTTCATGAACAAGTGACTTGAACAGCTCGAAGTACGCGGCCCACTCGGTGGACTGTCCACTAAATGAGGGCAGCGGTAGCGGAGGTAAATTCACCCCGCGATGACAATGCGAACCGGAATTATCATTATTATTACTGATTTGACTGTTACGCCGCTGTAAAACCTTGTAGGTATCGGCAGCTACTTGTACCTGATAGTATAATTCATCAAACTGAGTTCGTATTGTCAGCTGTTCGCTTTTAGAAAAAGTATTATTTTTAGCTAATGTTTTTTCAATTTTGACCTGTACCTTAAGGAAATCCTTTTTGACAGAATTTAATTCTTTAATTCTGCAACGAAATTGCATTTCATCAGATTCGGAACAATCTACCATTTTTTGCAAAGAATTCAATAGAATGTCTCGCTCGAAACATAACTGCTCAATCTCCATCTTGTAAGATTGTCTAATACGAAAACGTATAAAATATGTTAATGTTTGTAGAAATTACTGTTACGTCGAAAATCGGAATTAACTAGTACGCAGTACGTAGATAGAATAATTTTATTGACGTAACGTATTTCTGCACAAATTGAAAAGAAAGAAATTTGAAATTGGAAAGTGAAAGGAATTATTGTATTACAATAAACTTATTTACCACGTAGTGCGTAAATACAAATAATGTTCGAAAGAAACACTAAATTATTATAATACCGAAATGAAATAGTATTAAGCACGAAAATGCAAGAATACCGAAATACGTAAGCAAAACCCGGGTGGCGCGCTTATAGGTACGCCGACTCGAGGTGTCGTGGCGCCGCAATGGCGGGCCGCGCGACTTACCTGCACTTTTACGGAAATAAAAGTGCAAATCGAGATATACGATGTAAAACTCGGAAATAATGATTTAATTAACTACCTAAACACTTATTAAAAGAGTCTTAGGTGAAATATCGTTGATTAAATCGAAATTCACTTAGGAAACATACACTTACGACGTATGCATGCCGGTACTTTCTTGAACAATGTATCGTAATACGTAATGAATGAAATGGAAGTTAACTTGTTAGCACACACAATATATCAAGCCAATTCGGTTCGACTGATCAGAATTCGGTTCGATGGACCAAAATTATGTAGGGAAGAAATAGTGGAGACTGGAATCAAGCAATATCTGACTCACCGGGATTCGCCTGCTTCGGTGCTCCGGGGGCCCCCGTCTGTATATCCATAGGTTTTTGGCTGCTGCTGGACACTGACTCTCAACACTGGGTGCTAATAGAACTCGCGTAACCAAGTTGATGGTGAAATATGAAAATTGTATGAAGAGCGTACGTGCGCCCATTCGAAATCATAGAGAAGAAAGTGTTCTCAATACTGCCGCTTGGTGGCAGCACGGTCGCGTTGCGTTTAGAAATCAGATATGCATCATTCCAGTTAGAATTTGGAAAAAGGATCAGAAATTGCATGTGCTAACCGATATGAGATGAAAAAAGTTCTCTTACAACAAAATCTGTATGACAGTACGGAACAACGACAGAGGCATCATAAAAACAATAAGCGAATCAACATTTTAGTAGTATTTTAGAGATCAAATGATTTATTAAATGAAAAAAATGAATATATTAAAATAAAAAATTGTATGCAGTACATTTCGTGGAAACCGAAGAAAATATTCTAAGCTTCAATTTAGCACAAAATTTAATATTTCAGTCCTGCTATCGATGGAATAAAATTCTAAATAAATTAATCAATCATATGCAATGTAAATCAAAAAAAAATTTTTTTTTTTGCAAGAAAACTTGAGTAAACTATCATTACTGTGCTCAAAACGCCAAGTGAATGAGAACCAACGAACTGGGAAAAGTATGTTTCTTGTCGATTATGCCGAAACTGTTATTAATACAGGAATAACTATTAAATGAAAACATGCAGTCATTCATGTAGTTTTGTTTTCGCTTACAACTGTATGCCAATTGCAGGAAATACATTTTATATGAAAATACACAACAATGATAATCATAGTGAACCAAAGCCAAGCAAATGATAGATTTACCCTCATCGCTCAAAGCTCCAGCGACGAGTCACGTCCTCTCCCTGCGGCTTTAGAAGCGTTACTGATGCTGTACAGGCACGGCAGGCGCAACGCATAGAAAGACGTTTAAGTAGGGATGTGCACGTTGACCCTTTAATTCGCAATGTTGTTTAAAATCGACATTATAATGAAAAAAATCCTGCTGGTTTATTTTTACCTGGAGCAGTATATTACTTTAATAACCTAACTAGTCGATATTCTGCGCATTTACGATCAATGTATTCATTGCCCTTGCGCACCTATTTGACAGTCAGCGATAAAAATGTCTTAAAAATATTTTTGCTTGCTTTATCTTGTTTTTTTAACTGAAATACATAGACTAATGTTCAAAATATGGATTTTCATTTGTTTAATCATACTTTGAACTCATACCAAGGCACTATAACTCTTTTAATATTAATGTTGTTTGTAAACGACACTGCGAAGCACTGAGTAAATACTCGCCTGCGCCTATGTTGTTTTGAAACGACATTACCCACTTTCCAGTCACAAAACTTTGATGTCTTGTTCAATATTCTAACATGCAGGTTTTTGCATTTTTGTGTATTTTTAACATATTCTGTGTATCTTACTATTGGTCTCGCAGGCAACGGGGACATAAACATTTTGGTTTGGTTTGGTGGTCTTTTGCATCTTTTGTTTGTTTTCTTGCTTAGGGTGAAATAATATGGGATCGCATTTCCAAAATAATGGCTATTGTACTACCAGAAAATGCTGACTCGTCTGATAGCAGCTGTGATGAAGAACCGGACCTTCCTCTAAATAACATTCCCCGTGACATTAGCCCAGAACAAGACTCCGACGTTAGCTCCGAACCACGTTCCATACCCTCATTACTTGAGAGACCAAATAACGGCCACCTCATTTCTGACATTGAAACCGTTCCATTCACTCCTGTCTAAGTCAATTATTTCAAGATTCAAATCCGCATGCAGCATTACCTACTCTAAATTCTTCTATTCTATATCTTCCTTGCTATCGCCGCTCACTGCTTCTCCTGCAATAAAAATTTAAAACTCGGATTGCTGCCGATCTACTGAAAACGGACAGAACAAAAACGACATTATCCAAAATTATGATGAGTCTCGTTTAATTAAAGCCCCTGCAGCCTAAAGACCTTCAGAAGGCATCAGGTACGACAATATTGGCCATTTCCCTGCCTTTACTACAATTCAAGGCAGATGTAAATATTGTCAAGGTGGGTATACCAAGACCCAGTGTAAAATGTCAAATTCGTGTATGTTATACCCCCAATAAAAACTGTTTTACGCTGTTCCATGTTCCCAATTAAACGTTGTTTCACTTACGCGGTTTTTATTTCATCACCCGTTTCCTTCGCAGTGTTGTTTGTATACAACATACATGAACAAAATGTTATTTACTGAATGTTGGACAATGTTGTTTATAAACAACATATATTATTTCCGTATGTGCATATCATTGATTTTTATATTATTCTTATAGGCTCAAAAATACGCCAAATAATTGTCTTTTTAAGAAAAAAACAATTGTAATTTGAAAAAATCTTCTCTGGGCATTAAAGGGTTAAGGGAGGCACCAAGTAAATGTTAGCTTACCTCTGGACAAACCTTTTATAATTATTTAAAAAAAAACTATGATAAACACAGGAACCATATTTTTTCTTTCAAATCAATAAATAATATTCTAAAGATACGACTCAAAACATTACTGGATTTCAATCCATGAATTGGTCTTTTCGGGGTAGTTTGTTCACAAAATGGCAAATGAACGCACAATGTAATGAGGTTTTAGATGTTTGATATTTTTTTACGGGTAATTTTACTTACCTTAAATAAAAAAGAAATCGTGCCTCAGTTAGATTAAGTGATAATGTAACTAATGAAAATGAAAATGAAAATATTTATTTTGCAAGTAGGCCACATGGGCTCTTTTACATGTCTGAATCTACCAGCGCTTCGAAAGGTGACATCTGCTGAGAAGAAACGCCGCAAAAAAAATAGTTAGGTCAACTATTTTAATTCTACGGGTACTTTTTCACTCTGGACGCTGTAAATTGAGCCTTTCGAGAATCACCCATAATCGCGCATTTCTAATCGATTTAGACTATTTTAGCTTTCCCCAGAAAGTGTGAAAGTGACAGAACCCCCGTTAAGGGGGGGCTTGGTGGGCGAAGCCCCCCGCAGTAAAAAATAAACAACCGTAACAATTGTATTATTGGTAGGTTAGGTTAGGGTTAACTTGTGTCCCTTAGAGCGAAAATAGGCACCCCGCGAAGCGGGGTGACGTCGACATACTGGCAGTTAGGTTGTGTTAGGTTAGAAAACTACCCACCTAATGAAATATAATCATAATCAAGTTTTTATCCTAATCATTTTCAGGGTTCCGTAGCCAAATGGCAAAAAATGGAACCTTTATGGATTCGTCATGTCTGTCTGTCTGTCTGTCCGTATGTCACAGTCACTTTTTTCCGAAACTATAAGAACTATGCTGTTGGAACTTAGTATGTGAACCGCATTAAGATTCTCACACAAAAATAGAAAAAAAAAAAAAACTATAAATTTTGGGGGAACCCCATATTTAGAACTGAAACTCAACAATTTTTACACGCTTTTTATTAGCTTCACCTGTATGTATGTATGTATGTATGTATGTATGTATGTAATGGAATCTTTCAACGTAATTTTAACCTACTTCTAGTTGTGGTAAATATCTGAAACTTTGCAAGTGTATGCAATTCGGATGACAATACAATAATTTGGTTCCATCGAGCTGATCTGACATGGTTTGTCAGCCAGAAGGTGGATAGTGGAACTCTTCAATGACTACTAGTAAACCCCTCGAGTTTGGGCTCATTTGGTTTGCAATTCGGATGACAATACAATAATTTGGTTCCATCGAGCTGATCTGACCTGGTTTATCAGCCAGGAGGTGGATAGCGGAACTCTTCAATTACCACTAGTAAACCCCTCAAGTTTAGACTCATTTGGTTTGCAGTTCGGATGACAATACAATAATTTGGTTCCATCGAGCTGATTTGACCTGGTTTATCAGCCAGGAGGTGGATAGTGGAACTCTTCAATGACTACTAGTAAACCCCTCGAGTTTGGGCTCATTTGGTTTGGTTTGACGAGTCCAATAGTAATTTTAGTGCGTTACTGACAAAAGCGTATTTTTTTAGGCTTTGAGTAAATTATAGTTTTAAAAAAACTAAAAAACACGCTTTAATAGCAAACCGAACTAAAAAGTAGAAAATAATTTTTAAGTATGAAGAGATTGTGTTACAGTAATGGAAATTCCAACAATCAATTACTTATGACTAATCAATTTAAGATAAGATTAAAATATAAATTAAGTTATTAACAAATAATTCAATTGTGTGGGGTGGAATTTACTATATTTTCAAAATGACAATTTTTTTTAATAGCTACCACTGAAATGATTGTAAAATTTAATACCTAGCACCCCACGCTTTTTTACTATAATTGAATTATTTGTTAATAACTTAATTTATATTCTAATCTTATCTCAAATTGATTAGTCATAAGTAATTGATTGTTGGAATTTCCATTACTGTAACACAATCTCTTCATACTTAAAAATTATTTTCTACTTTTTAGTTCGGTTTGCTATTAAAGCGTGTTTTTTAGTTTTTTTAAACTATATTTTTCATCAAACCCATACGTGTGGATTATCTATGGATAGGTCATCAAAAATGATATTGAGGTTACTAATATAATTTTTTTCTAAACTGAATACTTAGTTTGCGCGGGAGACACATCCAAAGTGGTAAAATGTGTCCCCCTGTATAATTTCTAAAATAAGAGAATGATAAAACTAAAAAAAACGATAATTGGTATGAACGAGATCTAGTAAGTAATTTATTTTAATACGTCATAAATCGTAAATCGCAATTTACCTTTCATTCAATCAACTCTTAAATAATTAAAAAAAAAAAAACGTTTAGTTTCATAAACATAAATCTTTTACATAAACCGTGAACGATTATATTGATAATGGGTACGGAACCCTTCGTGCGCGAGTCCGACTCCCACTTGGCCGGTTTTATTTATAATATTAGTATGGATTTATTTTACCGAACAAAGAAGTGCCATCGAGTCTTATTTAACGTCAAAATCTCAACTTCAGTTCACAAAGAATGCTCTTTCAACGTAACAGTTATTTAAGTGCAGATTTTCTCATCCAGGGAGTCCGCGCGCGTGCCCGGAGCACTATCACGCGTGCGCGTCAGGGCGCTGCTTGAAGCCGGAGTGGGTATGCAGCGGCTATAACGACTGCCCCGACGGCTCGGACGAGCGGCATTGCGGTAAGGGAAAATAATATCAGTTACATACACAGCAGGGTTGGATTCGGATGTACGCATCGGTGGGGTGCGGGTCGCATACTTCAGTACCCGTGACAATTGATTAATAAATAACTATCTTTGAAATTGTGATTGGCTGTGACCTGTAAATTCCATTTCCTCGTTGCACTTGAGGTCCTTTTATGCAGTTGTGCCGCCCCTTGCGCGCGACTAGAAAGAAACAGCTACTGTTTATCGGCGGGCTTGCTGGGAATCGAACTTGGGTCGGCAGCTTAGCAGGCGGGCTCTGCGCCTCTATTCGGGATCGTCTAAGTGATATTGTAGCGATTCGCGAGCGAGATGAGTGAATGTGTCGTTGTTCTGTACGTGTTTGACGTTGACATTCGCGGTATTGGCATTTTAGTGGCGATATAGTAAATTACTTTATCTACACCCATATCATAAAACCTCCATAGTTTAATCAAAAACCGTAGGAAATGACCACCATTATGACAACCAATTAGGAAAAACCAGTGCTGCAATGTTATTTCAGTATCGATTTTAGTATCGAAATGAGATTAAATTTGGAACAGCTGTCAAAACTCAAGTGGGTCTCTATTCTAGTATCCATAGATATTAAACAGTTATTGATACGAAACATCAATTCAGTATGTTTTTTCAATATAAACTGCACGACATTTGATCTCGAGTGACATGAGAATACAGACTTCATTCGTTTGTCTATGATT
Source organism: Tortricodes alternella (assembly GCA_947859335.1). Lineage (NCBI taxonomy): Eukaryota > Metazoa > Arthropoda > Insecta > Lepidoptera > Tortricidae > Tortricodes > Tortricodes alternella. The sequence continues at coordinate 9,127,172 of OX401987.1, read as the reverse complement.
TTAAAAAAAATGGTCTTGACGGAGGATCGAATTGCCGCCATTATGTTGGTTTTTGCTGAACGAAAGTAGAATTGTTGATGAATTGAATACAAAAAGTTGTTTGTAATTTACATTTTAGTTGAAAATATGAATATTAGTTTCTCGCAGTGACTGTGTGATGTGAAAATGCGCCGGATATCGGAAATATGCAGCCACGATTGCAACAAATAACTTGTTGCCAGAAAATATTGTTTCTGAACACATCATGGAGGATTTATAATATGTGTGTAGATAAAGTTATGTATGCAACTCTGCATAATTTGGCCTTAAACACACGTTCGATCTTATTATGAAACTCGCTAAAAGCTCGTTTCATAAAACCGCACTAGTGTTTTAAGGCCTATCATTATGCAACCGTTGTATAAACTACTACTACGTCTAAGTGATACTGCAGCGACACGCGAGCGAGACTCGCAACTCGCTCTTACGCATTACGCGTCGTGCGGAAGAGTGGGATGAGAAATCTCGCTGGCGAGTTTAACTTAGTTTTTGTTATAAAGAATATGACCACGGCTGCTCGAAAGACATATGGGTCGTGAGAAACTGTTATGTACAATTAAGTGTTAGTTATTAAAGAAATTGAACTACAAAGATGTTATTTGGACGCTACATAGTTTCAACTTAAAACTATGAAAAGTAAAGAGTATTTAGTCTATGTACACATTTATTTACAACAGCTCACCACTATCACCATGTCCTCGCATATACTCGCCGAACTGCTATTGACAATATATGTACAGGCGCTTATTAACATCAAAGCTAGCCTCAGATAATATGGAGAAGCCGAGTTTATAGCTTAAACTTAAAACCCGCAACTGACATAAAAAGTTACAAAATGCTGGACTAGAATGTTCTTTTAACTAAAAACTTGACAGTATGTAATTATATACAATTAACTAAAAATATGGAATCTTACCTCATACGGGATTCGGAACAAATTTACACCAATAGGAATTTTACATTTAATTCACATAGGTTCATTTCAGATAAAAGACATCAATTAGGATATTTAATTAAACTGAACTAATCCTTTATTAGTCTAAAATAATTTATAAACGACAAAGAAACTCATCTTCTGTTTCCTCTCAGAAAGAAAAATCAATAATCTTAACAATTTATTTCTTTTTCGAACGACCTATATTTTGTGCCAGCCAGTAACATTAAGCTGCTAACCAAGTTTGATTTGGAACCTCTTTGCATAAAAACTACGATAAAAACATGGTGTTACAGTATTATCAATTTTTTTTTTTCAAAAAAAGTTATAAGTTTAAATTATTTATAATCTAACGATTATTCGGATATAAATTGTTCCTAATAATATTAACGTAGTAAAGAGAAATATGCGGTTAATTCTTAGCGTTTTTAGTAGTTTTATGGTTTTGACGTGGATTTTTTTTCTACTTATTACATTCATATTTCAAAATTCCGAGGCCGCTATAAACTACACGACTATATAAGAGATATTATTATATACTAGCTGGTGCCCGCGATTTCGTTTGCGTAGAATACTTATTTAAGTAGCCTATGTCCTTCTCCAAGGCCCACACCAAATCTCCATACCAAAACACATCAAAATCTGTTCAGCGGTTTAGGCGTGAAAATGTAACAAACAGAGCTACTTTCGTATTTATTTATAATAGGTATGTTATATATAGCTTCCGCCGCGTGGAATTCGATTGTATATAATCCCTTGGGAACTTTTGACTTATCAGGGATAAAAATGACCCTATTTTATTTATTTATTTATTTATACACAATTGCATTACATGTTACAGTTACTATATATAGGACAATACACAGCACTATCTTCACATGTACCTTGACAGGCATGGCAACGTGGAAAAGAGACACACACACACACACACACACACACACACACACACACACACACGCGCGCGCGCGCGCGCGTGCCCGGAGCACTGGCACGCGTGCGCGTCAGGGCGCTGCTTGCCCCGGCCGTCGGTATGCAACGGCTATAACGACTGCCCCGACGGCTCGGACGAGCTGCAGTGCGGTAAGGGAATAGTAGTTTATGCAACGGTTGCATAATGATAGGCCTTAAAACACTAGTGCGGTTTTATGAAACGAGCTTTTAGCGAGTTTCATAATAAGATCGCACGTGTGTTTTAAGGCCAAATTATGCAGAGTTGCATACATAACTTTATCTACACACATATTATAAATCCTCCATGATGGGTTCAGAATAGTAGTTTATGCAACGGTTGCATAATGATTGGCCTTAAAACACTAGTGCGGTTTTATGAAACGAGCTTTTAGCGAGTTTCATAATAAGATCGCACGTGTGTTTTAAGGCCAAATTATGCAGAGTTGCATACATAACTTTATCTACACACATATTATAAATCCTCCATGATGGGTTCAGAAACAATATTTTCTGGCAACAAGTTATTTGTTGCAATCGTGGCTGCATATTTCCGATATCCGGCGCATTTTCACATCACACACACTCCGAGAAGACTACTTACTATTCATATTTTCAACTAAAATGTAAATTACACATGAACTTTTTCTATTCATTTCAACAAAATTCTACTTTCGTTCAGCAAAACGTCAACGCGGCGCGGCGCGTCAATAATGGCGGCCGTCCGTCAAGACCTTTTTTTTTTAAATCATAGACAAACGGATGAAGTCTCTATTCTCACGTCACTCGAGATCAAATATTGTGCAGTTTATAATAAGAAAAACATACTGAATTGACGTTTCGTATCAATAACTGTTTTAATATCTGTGGATACTAGAATAGAGACCCACTTGAGTTTGACAGCTGTTCCAAATTTAATCTCATTTCTTTACTAAAAACGATAAAGAAGTCATGTTATTTCTTCATCGCAGCATTGGTTTTTCCTAATTGGTTGTCAAAATGGTGGTCATTTCCTATGGTTTTTGATTAACCAATGGAGGTTTTATGATATGGGTGTAGATACAATAATATAAGTTACATACACAGCAGGGTTGGATTCGGATGTACGCATCGGTCGCGTGCGGGTCGCATCTCTGAAATTTGTGGTTGGCTGTGACCTGTAAATTCCATTTCCTTGTTGCACTTGACGTCCTTTTATGAATTGATGAAGAATTGATGAAGTCTAAAACCCCGTCGTTGACTAATTATCTTGTCGTCTACGGATTCCTCGGTTAATAAAATTAAATCCAGTAAGTGTTTAACCGTTTAAGCGATTTTAAACAAATACATAGTTATTCTTGTATTTTACGCCAATTATTTCTGTCTATTTTTTCTTTTCACGAGTATAATGCCGATGAATAAATTAATCGATCGGGGAAAAATGCGACTCGGAAAAAAGCTACACGAAAACAATGCGTTTGCGGAACCCATCTGTAATGAGATTAACCCGTAAATTAGGCTTTATTGAGCAAAAACGTACATCATTAGAATGACAGTGACAATTAATTTCTTCTAAAAATCACCACATTCACCCCACCTTCAATTTAAGGACTGGTGGTGACGTAATCTTCTAGACGGGCTGGGGGGTGGCGTATCCGAGTAGAGCGTCGTAGTTCAGGTCTTTCGTTTGTCTCTGCTTGCCCTTCATTCGGTTCTAATTCAGCGTCCTCCCACTCATCTTCCTCATCTGATGTTCTATCGGTCTGGTCTCCAGCTGGAGCCAGGTGACGGTTAGAGACGATCGATTCTCTACCACTTTGCAGTCGAACACGAGAGTGTTGTGGATTAGACTCTAGCAGTTCTACTTCTTGAACAATGGGATCGTATTTGCTGGTTCTGTTGTGGTTTCGCATCAAAACCCGTCCGGAATCAGTCAGCCATGAGGGCAGCGATTGTCCATTTGCGGATCGTCTGGGGTGAGAGAACATCCGTTCGTGAGGAGTGCAGTTGATCGCGGTGCAAAGTAACGACCGAATTGAATGTAGTGCCGTTGCCAAAACGAGTTCCCATTTTGTTATCGGCAGGTTATGTGTCTTCAGGGCCAAATGAATTGTTTTCCAAATAATGCCGTTGTATCTTTCAGTCTGGCCATTCCCTTGAGGATTGTATGGTGTTGTATAACTCGTGGCTATTCCCTTTTCATGTAAGAATTGTTTCATATCCTTCGATAAGAATGATGTACCGCGGTCACTATGGACATATGTCGGCATTCCGAAAATTGAAAATAAATCTGTTAGTTTTGCTATTACTGTGTCTGTGTTGAGATCTGGGCATGCGTAGGCGAAGGGAAAACGAGAGTATTCATCTATGATCGTTAAAATGTACCGGTTAGTCTTAGTTCCGTCTGTTGGAAGGGGCCCTTTAAAATCGATTGAAATCATTTCGAATGGCGATGTTGCCTTTATAAGATTACCTTCAGTTCGGTGAAATTTCGGTTTAATTTCAGCACAGATTGGACATCCCGACGTCATCTGTTTAACTTCTTCAACCGAATAGGGTCGATTTTTAGTACGCACCCAATGAAACATTCTTGTTACTCCCGGGTGACAAAGAGTATTATGAAGTTCTAGCAGGGTGCTTTTGGTTGTGGTCGTAGCCAGACTGTGGGCCCGAGATAGGGCATCCGCAGCTTGGTTGTCTTGCCCAGGACGATAAATGATATCGAAATTATAGATGGCCAGTTCTAATCTCCATCGTAGGATCTTGTCATTTTTTATCTTCGATGAATGAGTCTGGTCGAACATGTACGCGACAGATTTCTGATCGGTGATAAGGCGAAATGTTCGCCCTACAAGAAGCTGTCGCCATTTTCTCAGCGATTCAACGATAGCTGCAGCTTCTTTCTCAACAGCCGAGTGGCTACGTTCGCTGCCGGAGAGAGTTCGGGAGAAAAACGCGATCTGTAAATAAATTGTATTAAGATTAACCCGTAAATTAGGCTTTATTGAGCAAAAACGTACATCATTAGAATGACAGTGACAATTAATTTCTTCTAAAAATCACCACACCATCCAACAAATCCCCATCGATATCCGTTGCTGGCACATCTCGGCAGCGGGAAAACTGGACAGGTCCTCCCCGTTATTTTTCGATTAAGGTTGCGCGGGCAGGCATGCGGTGGACGCAGACTTATCGTAAGTCGAACTTTACACCAGCTACACACTCAAACCCCCATCGTAAACAAACAACCCGGCAGTAGTACAGGTACCACATGCCGGTAGAATCCACCGTTTTTACAACTGTTGGTGTGAAACTACAGATAACGAATTAGTTCGATTGGATTTTTGGATTGGATAATTAATGGCTATACTCAGGGGCGTGCAGTCCATATAAACATTGAGGCAGTGCCTACCCTGGCAAAATGTCCGATTTATATGTAATGTAATTCATACCTCGTATTTACTTATTGTTACATTCCAAAAATACCTATATCCTTTTATTCCTTGCTACCAAAAATCTTACAAACAGACAAACTAAATTCAGTCTTACGTTACATTAAATAAGGTATCAATTCCACGCTAGTTATGAGATCAACCAGAAACTTTACTTACTTGCCAGAAAATTTTAAAATTGACTTCGAACGGAACGTACGAAACCTTTTAAATAGTTCACGTCACGCAAAAGAGGCAAAGCTCTCGGCTGCCTCCTTTTGTGCAACACATTTAAAGACATTTGTGTGCGAATTACTGTATATGAATTCAATACGAATACAAGAATCACCACATTAACAAGTAACGCACACGAATACATTTTCTCTATACAATATTCAGAAGGCACTGCCTCACGAGCCCTGACGGCGATAAAAAGTGTATGGCCGTCAGGGCTCTTTATACATTGGATGGTTTTAATGTATGGCCAAGAAATTTTCAAGTTGAAATTCAGGGACTAAATAAGTTATTTGGGATTTTTTTAGAGGCAGAACATTCTTCGGGACTCTAAGGGAATAAAAAACTAATTGAAAATTAGTACAAAATTGATGATAAGCTTGAAAAATAACACCACTAATATTATACACCCACAAAATAACACCAAAAATAACTAACTTTCGTGCGTTTGCGAAGAAAACTGTGCTGTTTCAGAATATATTTCGTCCGTACTTGGCCTTTTACGTGCATACTTAGCACACTGTCAAGAGTTTGGTAGGGGTTAACAGTCTGTGGTAAAGAAACTGCAAAAAAAAGAATGGTTAGTGATTTTTCGAGTTGCTTTTAGGGGAATACTTATTTGAAGGGTTGGCAACCCTGCGAATATTATCAAGCAAAACTACTAGATCCGTGTTTGTTTATTTCTTGTAGCTGAGTTTTAAGGTTATGCAGTATTGTGTATTATTATAATGTTTGATGTTATGAGACGCGGTGAAAATATTTGTAAATAATAATTGTTTTTAAAGTGTTTGTCTGTTGTGAATATAAATATGTATAACGATACGATACAAAATTAGTTTAAGCTGTGAATGTGAAATTTGGTGAAAGACAGTTACAAATAATAAAGACCTTAAAGATGTGTAAAATCGCAGCTGTCTTTATCTTAAACGAAAGGTAAGTAATGTTTAAACGAACGGATATATATTTAATTAGATGTAAAAACCGAGTTCCGGTTTTATACCTAGTCGGTTGTTGATGCGGTATAACAACAAATAAATGAGAAATCTTAGAATAATAACACATAGAAGGTATGTGTCAAACCGCCGACCCGTCAAACGTTAAGCCACAAATGGATTTATGTAGGAGTGATCAACTCGTGCTTACACACGACGACACGCACACAAGTGAACAAATAATGTTGCTAGCGGAATCACATTCCCCCGAAAATAGCGAAACTACTCTTACCAGTGGTAGTTGAAATCTAGCATTTTTTTATTCGTTGTATTGCTGATTACGAGTTCATAGCATATTTTTTATATATTCATCAAATGTTTACAGTAAAATTTGGCGTTTGTATGAAAAAATCAAAGTGATGGTGTAAAAACAAATTATTTTAAATAAACAGGCATATTTTAGGATTCCGTACCGAACCGAAGCGAACCAAATATTCAAACAACCATAGCTTCGCCGTTTCTGTCTGACTGTATTGTAAGTACTTGTGTCCGACTGTGAATGTAAGTTTGTTTGTTATGCTTTCACGCGAAAACTACTGAACCGAGCATCATGAAACTTTGTACACATATTCTTGGAGGTATTATAAATAACATAGGATACTTTTTATCCCGGTAAATTTAAAAGTTCCCGAGGGAATTTATAATATAAGCATTTCTGTTATTTTTGCCTAACGGTGAAACAGTGTGCCACGGGCGCTCCACGACGGCTGTAGCTGACACAAATGAAAACGGCATATCGTGGCATCAGGGGCACGGAAAACTGCCGACGGCCACAGCCGACTGTGGCGGTCAAAGGGTTATGGCATGACAAAACCAAATCCGATGTCACTTTTTGGATCCAAGATGGCGGATGAGACTGTCATGTCAAAAATAGTCATTGGTATCGTTTTCGAGGTAATTAGGCATGACAAAACCAAATCCGATGTCACTTTTTGGATCCAAGATGGCGGATGACACTGTCATGCCAAAAATAGTTATTAGTATCGTTTTCAAGGTATTTAGGCATGACAAAACCGAATCCGATGTCACTTTTTGGATCCAAGATGGCGGATGACACTGTCATGCCAAAAATTGTTATTGGTATCGTTTTCAAGGTATTTAGGCATGACATGACAATTTTGTATTTTTAGCAGGAATCACGAGATTGTTAGGGTGCCTTGTATTAAACTTACATATGTCTTTATTTGTTTTGAAAAGTTTCGGATGCAATTTAACAAATAAACAAATTTTCATAGATGTACATGCTTGCCACGGTCAGGAGTTTCAAGTTTCTCTATAGCGGCTGACAAGATGTCAAGATGTCTGCTTTACAAATGGCCCTGCTGCACTGTTTTTCAGCTAACAACGCTCGTTTTGGCAATTTGAACTAGCTCTTGCCCGCAACTTTGTCGGTATTTTAATCTTTTTATTTTCACTGCCTACCCTGACGAAAATTCCTATGCACGCCCCTGGCTATACTATCTCCTTCAGTAGTCAAGTGACTCCAGGGCTAGTACCCAGAAGTTCATGGTTACATGATGAAAATTATGAAATTTCATTTCAGGCCATTCAAAACTCACTGAATTTAGAAGCGATATGTGAGCGTCCTCCAACTCCGACAATTTTGTATCTAAAATATACTCAAAAACCTAACGATAGCAAGAGGTTTATTTAAAATAATAATTGAACTAATTCAAAAACCGACTTCAAAACCCCTTTAAAAAGTAACAAATAATTATTGAATTCCGTAAGTCAACAAAGTACCTCTAAACGTCGGATACGTTATAGATTAAGTGATAAAATAAATATATCGAAGTCGGTGTCAAGCGAATGAACATTATGAGTGGTGTATTACCAAATTTACTGGCCACCGACGACCACGAAGTTTTGGTACTGGACATACTCAGTACCCTGTACTCTAAAAAGAATGACGATAGAAATGGAGGTAAACGGGAGCGTGGCAGTAACCGGAAGTTGTTTTAACAGGAAATGGTTCATAATCTTTTCTTTAAATATTGTGGGAATGCTACTTAGTAGAATAAAGGTTACTACATGTGAATAATTCATTTATCTTCGAATGAAATGACTATTATAATATCGATCGAACTTCACATCAAAAAGTTCGTTTGATCATAATATGCTATAATTGCTTATTATCGAATATACTAGCTTTTACCGGTAACTTTGTCGGTGTGGAAATGTATCTTTAAAATATAACGTATTTTCATGTTACTGACTTTTTAGGGTTCCGTACCTCAAAAGGAAAAAGCGAAACCCTTATAGGATCACTCGTGCGTCTGTCTGTTTGCCTGTCCGTCTGTCACAGCCAATTTGCTCCGAAACTACTGGACCGATTGAGTTGAAATTTGGTATTCATATGTAAGTTGGTGACCGCAACACGGACGCGTGACGTAAATATATGAATTTTAAACATAGGGGCCACTTTTTGGGGGTAAACTAGAAAGAAAAAAAAAAGTTATGCCATTTATACCGTGTGACATATCAAATCAAACAGCTTACTGTGAGGATCATAAATATTTTTTTTTTTGAATTTTAAGTAAAATAGTTTAGAAGTTATTCAGGAAAATAGGCGAAAAATGACCATTCCCCCCCCCTTATTTCCGAAACTACTGGGGTTAAAATTTTGAAAAAAATATAAAATATAGTTCTTAACCTATAAATTACAGGAAAACCTATAAGAAGTCTATGGTATTTAAAGTAACCTAGTAAATTTCAGATAATCATGTAAGGAACGGAACCCTCTCCACGCGAGTTTAACTCGCACTTGTCCGGTTTTTAATTTAGATTTATTTCCTCAAATCCCTTCCCGCTGTCATACGGCTCGCACGAACTTGCCATTAATTAATTTTACAACCTCTATTTCATACCTAAAGATTTGCTTAGGGTGTCTTTTAAATAAATAGCATATTTCCTTTCCGAGGGCTTAAACCTTCTCCATGCCAAATTTCATCAAAATCGATTAACCGTGAAAATTTAACAGACAGATAGACAGACGGGTGTACTTCCGAAAAGTGCATACCGCCGATCGATCTGAAATTTGGTATAATCACGTATTTTGACCTCCTGATTACGAATATCATAACGAAAATTGGCGCAAACGCCATTATGAATATGAAAATTGAAAAAAATCTCTTTTCGTTCGGTGTGCATAAGGTTCATTCTTGAGAATTGGATTATTCATCTCATTTCTTGGCATTTTTTATTTTGTAAAATTTTGACTTAGTTACAATTAAATATGTAATTTTATTTAATTGTAAGCATATTTATCGAATTGGCCTCGCTTGCGGTCTATGTGGTAGGAAGATATACCACTTTAAAATTTAAATTGCCAAGCAAATGAGATAAGACGACTGTAGGGAAGAAATAGTGGGGACTGGAATCAAGCAATATCTGACTCACCGGGATTCGCCTGCTTCGGTGCTCCGGGGGCCCCCGTCTGTATATCCATAGGTTTTTGGCTGCTGCTGGACACTGACTCTCAAGACTGGGTGCTAATAGAACTCGCGGAACCAAGTTGATGGTGAAATATGAAAATTGTATGAAGAGCGTACGTGCGCCCATTCGAAATCATAGAGAAGAAAGTGTTCTCAATACTGCCGCTTGGTGGCAGCACGGTCGCGTTGCGTTTAGAAATCAGATATGCATCATTCCAGTTAGAATTTGGAAAAAGGATCAGAAATTGCATGTGCTAACCGATATGAGATGAAAAAAGTTCTCTTACAACAAAATCTGTATGAAAGTACGGAACATGCCGCCGGCCTTGAAATAAGCTAATTATTTTAACTAATACTACACCTAAGAAACTTAACTATTTGTTAATTTAAACTCTTAGTTGATAGGTAACGGACAGACCTTTATAATAGGTCTTTTTACATAAGAGTTACCCATACGTAAGGTAACTACGCGGGTAACGCGATCGGCACCCGGGTGCAACTGGTGCACACGTGCCAGTCGCCACTGCATGGGCGGCAGCGACTCGTCACGCACAACGACCAGGGATCCCTCAGTCACCGGAGACGCGCCTCCGTCGCGAAACCAGCGACCACGCTGTTGCAATTGCGAAAGATAATCGGAACTCCACCGTTTCCAGAAATGACGAACAGCCTGTTGTATGATCTGCCAGCGTTGAAGACGGCTGGGTCGTTCATCACTGTAGTCATACTCAGGAAGCGAGGTCAATGGCTCCCCGACGAGGAAATGCGCGGGTGTAAGTGGCAACGGATCACACGGATCGCTGCTCAAAACGCAGAGTGGTCGGGAGTTGAGTACCGACTCAATCTGACACAAGATGGTATTGAACTCGTCATAGGTAAGAATCTGTGAACCTATCACACGATAAAGATGTGTTTTGAAACTCTTTACGCAAGCCTCCCAGATACCCCCGAAATGGCTGGCGTAAGGAGGATTGAAATGCCAGGTTATACCGGAATCGATTAGACCTTTATTAAGGTCTTGCTGAATTGAGTCTGTTTTCAAGAACTCAAAAAGTTCCTTAAGATATCGGTCGCATCCTAAGTATAAAGTTTCGACCGCAGTCTGAATATATATCCGAGCACAGTCCCCGTCGCGACACGAAACGTCTTAAAGCGTTTAGAAACGCTTCAGTGGACAAATTTGGAACTAATTCCAAATGACATGCCTTTGTAGACATGCAGATCATAACCGATACGTAGGCGTTGAACGTTTTCGCGTTACGAAAATGGTTTGATTTTAATAGAAAAAAGCCCGCGAAGTCTACCTCAACGTGTAAGAAAGGGCGCAATGCTCTTACGCGTGCTGCAGGCAGTGCCGCCATCTGTGGTTGTGGAGTGGCACGGGGCCGAGCGCGGAAACACGGAATGCAGCGGCTTGTGCGCATGCGTACTGCGTCACGCGCGGTAATTATCCAATAGACTTGGGAAATAATGAATTGTAATGTCTGTGGTCCTACGTGTACACTGACCCTATGATAATGATCAATTATTAAACTCGTTAAGTGATGTCCCTTTGACAGTAGAATTTGATGTTTGGCATCATATGACGTATGAGCCCGTTCAATCCTGCCGCCTACCCTCAGAAGACCCGAACTGTCAACGAATGGTTTAAGTTTTTGTAACCGATCGGAACAATTCTTATTGTTTTTTATGTTTGAAAGATCATCGGAAAATTGTTCACTTTGAACTAGTAAAATTATACGCGAGAGTGCGAATTTAGTTTCGTGGACTGTAATATACTTTTCAGGTGTTTTATTTTTGCGACATTTATTAATGAAGCGAAAAATATAGCTTACTACGCGTAAGAGTTTGGAAAGAGATGAAAAGCGGGAAATAAATTGCGTGTCAGTGTGATCGGTCGCGCGCGACTATGGTTGAAACCAACACGTTATTCCGTTTTTCTTCGTCAGTAACGAAATCTATATGAGACAGGGGCCAGTCGGCCTCCGGGCGTTTAAGCCAAGAGGGACCGTGGAACCACAGCTCTTTGTCGAGCTCAGATGGCAAGACGCCGCGCGATGCCGGGTCCGCGGGATTGTCAGCTGAGCGCACGTGTCGCCACTGTGACGCTGGGACGCGACTCGTTATTTCCGTGATACGATTTGACACGAATGTACGCCATTGATGCGACGAAGACCGTAACCAGGCCAAAGTGATCGAAGAATCACTCCATGCGTAGACGTCGTCTATAGAAATTACATCGGAATATGTACCGAGTACAGTCTCAATCAGTTTGGAAAGAAGAACGGCCCCACACAGCTCTAAGCGGGGCAATGAAATTCGTTTTAGAGGCGCAACTTTGGTTTTTGCCAACACGAGATGAACGTGAATGTTATCGTGTTTATCAGTGACACGTACAAACACTGCCGCTGAAAATGCCTTTTCGGAAGCATCGGAAAATCCATGAATTTGTAAGCTTTTGCCCTCTGGAAATGCGTGACGCGGAATTGAAATTGACTCGAGCAGAGGCAACTCTGAAAGAAATTTAAACCAAGCATCAGAAATTGAACTTGGTGGGACTTCATCCCATGATATTCCCGAAATCCAAAGCAATTGAATTAAGTGCTTCGCGAATAATGTTATTGGGGCGAGAAATCCAAGGGGATAAAAATTTTAGAAATTTCCGCTAATATTATTCTTTTTGTGCAAGTTGATGGACAAGGTTTAACCTCATAACTGAAAGTATCTGACTTTGGATACCATTTAAGGCCCATCACTTTGACGGAAGTGTCACCATCGAGGTTAGAAATCGCTAGCGCTTCGTTGGGTTCCGCGCCAGTCACCGATGACGTTAACTCGGAACGGTTGCTGTTCCATTTTCGAAGGTCAAAAGACCCTTTTTTGCACAGAGAAATAAGCTCTTCTTGAAGAAGCAGAGCCTCATCAACAGAACTTGCACCGGAAATGACGTCATCGACGAAGACATCATTAAGTAAAATATTAGAAGCATTTGGAAATGAAGCACTTTCGTCAAACGCAAGTTGACGAAGGGTTCGTAAGGCCAGAAAAGGCGAAGATGCCACACCGAAGGTCACTGTGCACAACCGAAATTCTTGCACAGGTAAGTCAGGGCTGGTGCGCCAGAGAATACGCTGGTTATCGCAGTCTTCATGCCTAAGAGAAATGAAACGATACATCATTTTAATGTCTGCTGTAAACACGACTTCATGCAGACGAAATTTCAAAAGAACCTGCACTATATCTTGGTGCAACTTAGGTCCTATTAAAAGGTTGTCATTTAAGGAACGACCGCTTGTGGTTTTGCACGAAGCGTCGAAAACCACGCGAACCTTTGTTGTAGTACTCGAGGATTTCACCACGCAGTGGTGAGGAATATAGTAAGGCTTCGACATCGTAGTGGCAGATTCGTCCACTTGCTCCATGTGACCAAGGTCAATATATTCTTGGAGACATGTAACATACTCCGACTTCAATTGCGGATTGCGCTCAAGCCTCTGTTCTAACTTGATTAAACGCGAAAAAGCAATGTCTCGCGACTCGCCTAGGGGCGGGGCGTCGGGTTTGAAAGGAAGGGCAACGACGTATTTACCGTCGGCATTCCTTGTATGAGTTTGGACGAAAATCCTCTCACACAAGGCCTCATCTTTAGTCAACGGTTTTGTTTCCGGTAAAGATTCTAATTCCCAGAACTTCTGAAGTTGGCAGTCATTTTGACTTGAATTGAAGCTTGCATGCAACTGGAACCTTGTGTCGCTAGCTGGAAGCCGACCGTTGAGTAAATAGCCAAAAATGCTATTCATAGCAACTGGAGTACCTGGAGGTCCTACCACGTTGTCATGAAGTAAAATACTACCAGTGTAGTCTGACCCTAACAAAAGCTCAACAGGCCGCGACGAGCGGAGCTCGGGATCTGCAAGGGTTAGGTTATGCAAATGCGAAAGGTTTTCTAATTTACACTTAATGTTCGGAACGTAACTAGTAATCTTAGGCAGGATATGCGCTTCAATTACTAATTTAGGTTCGAGTTTACCGTGAGGCGTGATCTCAACTATAACGTAACCACGAGATTTTTCATCCTTGTCACCGATTCCTGTCACCGTCAGGTCCGATTCTGCATGAAAGCGACGTAAATTAAGGCGCTGGACACACGATTCGGTGATCAGAGTAGCCTGGGAACCTTGGTCTACAAGAACACGCACGGAGTTAGGTGTGCGGGGCACCGGTGCAGGTGCAGCAGAGCGGACGTCCACGACGGCCGTGGTTAGTAACACGTTGCACGGAGATTGCGCGCGCGTACCGCAGTGCGTCACGGTGGGCGCAACGGGAGCGGACGAGGCAGACGGCGGGGCCGGAGGCGCCAGGCGTGAAGACACATGTGCCGCGGGAATCGGCTCCGCTTCGTGCAAAGAGGAATGATGACGTTTTGAACAAACTTTACAAGAAAATCTAGAAATACAGTTTTTAATGTCGTGCCCGACATGAAGACAGTTGAAACACACATTGTGTTCATTAATGAAACGCCTACGGTCAGTAACGCATTGATTAAGAAAATCTTCACATCTATTTAAAACATGTGAAACCGATTTGCAATATATGCATACTTTGTTCAACTTCATAGGATCAACAATCGTAGACTCGACGTTAAATCTTACCGAAAGCGGCGCATTTTGAGCCGTGGAAACATTTGAAAAGGTACGATTGCGCGTGGACCAGTTTTGATTGTCCGACGCAGCGCGCATGAACGGATGTCGCGGCGGCGGGCGGCGCGCGGGCGGCGGCGCGGCGGCGCCGGGCGAGCGCGCGGGCTCGGCGCCCACGCCGCCGGCCGTGCACAACATCACCTCCGAAGCCGCAAGCTCTCGGTTTAGGAACTCTAGTAGCTCACGATAGTCGGGCATCTCCGTAGGAGATGACAACGAAATTTCGAAACGTCGACGAATATTGGAAGACATTTTACGTAGTAAAATATTAAGAAGAATGAAACTCCATTCCGAAATTGGTAGATTTAAGGCGTTGAGTGCCGTTAAGTTTTCTTGAAAAATATTTAAAAGGTTACGTAAACCGATGTAAGTATTTTTGTCAGTAAGCGGTTCCAGGTCTAAAATGTTATCTAAATGTTTTGTTGCAATTATACGCTTATTTTCGTATCTACTGCTTAAAATCATAACAGCGTTGTTATAATTCGCGTCCGTAATTGGAAGTGATTTTATCAAATTATATGGTTCACCTTTTAAGGTTAACAACAAGTACCTAAACTTTTGCACATCCATGAGGTCGACATTTTCATGAACAAGTGACTTGAACAGCTCGAAGTACGCGGCCCACTCGGTGGACTGTCCACTAAATGAGGGCAGCGGTAGCGGAGCTAAATTCACCCCGCGATGACAATGCGAACCGGAATTATCATTATTATTACTGATTTGACTGTTACGCCGCTGTAAAACCTTGTAGGTATCGGCAGCTACTTGTACCTGATAGTATAATTCATCAAACTGAGTTCGTATTGTCAGCTGTTCGCTTTTAGAAAAAGTATTATTTTTAGCTAATGTTTTTTCAATTTTGACCTGTACCTTAAGGAAATCCTTTTTGACAGAATTTAATTCTTTAATTCTGCAACGAAATTGCATTTCATCAGATTCGGAACAATCTACCATTTTTTGCAAAGAATTCAATAGAATGTCTCGCTCGAAACATAACTGCTCAATCTCCATCTTGTGAGATTGTCTAATACGAAAACGTATAAAATATGTTTGTTTGTAGAAATTACTGTTACGTCGAAAATCGGAATTAACTAGTACGCAGTACGTAGATGGAATAATTTTATTGACGTAACGTATTTCTGCACAAATTGAAAAGAAAGAAATTTGAAATTGGAAAGTGAAAGGAATTATTGTATTACAATAAACTTATTTACCACGTAGTGCGTAAATACAAATAATGTTCGAAAGAAACACTAAATTATTATAATACCGAAATGAAATAGTATTAAGCACGAAAATGCAAGAATCCCGAAATACGTAAGCAAAACCCGGGTGGCGCGCTTATAGGTACGCCGACTCGAGGTGTCGTGGCGCCGCAATGGCGGGCCGCGCGACTTACCTACACTTTTACGGAAATAAAAGTGCAAATCGAGATATACGATGTAAAACTCGGAAATAATGATTTAATTAACTACCTAAACACTTATTAAAAGACTCTTAGGTGAAATATCGTTGATTAAATCGAAATTCACTTAGGAAACATACATTTACGACGTATGCATGCCGGTACTTTCTTGAACAATGTATCGTAATACGTAATGAATGAAATGGAAGTTAACTTGTTAGCACACACAATATATCAAGCCAATTCGGTTCGACTGATCAGAATTCGGTTCGATGGACCAAAATTATGTAGGGAAGAAATAGTGGGGACTGGAATTAAGCAATATCTGACTCACCGGGATTCGCCTGCTTCGGTGCTCCGGGGGCCCCCGTCTGTATATCCATAGGTTTTTGGCTGCTGCTGGACACTGACTCTCAACACTGGGTGCTAATAGAACTCGCGTAACCAAGTTGATGGTGAAATATGAAAATTGTATGAAGAGCGTACGTGCGCCCATTCGAAATCATAGAGAAGAAAGTGTTCTCAATACTGCCGCTTGGTGGCAGCACGGTCGCGTTGCGTTTAGAAATCAGATATGCATCATTCCAGTTAGAATTTGGAAAAAGGATCAGAAATTGCATGTGCTAACCGATATGAGATGAAAAAAGTTCTCTTACAACAAAATCTGTATGAAAATACGGAACAACGACAGAGGCATCATAAAAACAATAAGCGAATCAACATTTTAGTAGTATTTTAGAGATCAAATGATTTATTAAATGAAAAAAATGAATATATTAAAATAAAAAATTGTATGCAGTACATTTCGTGGAAACCGAAGAAAATATTCTAAGCTTCAATTTAGCACAAAATTTAATATTTCAGTCCTGCTATCGATGGAATAAAATTCTAAATAAATTAATCAATCATATGCAATGTAAATCAAAAAAAAATTTTTTTTTTGCAAGAAATCTTGAGTAAACTATCATTACTGTGCTCAAAACGCCAAGTGAATGAGAACCAACGAACTGGGAAAAGTATGTTTCTTGTCGATTATGCCGAAACTGTTATTAATACAGGAATAACTATTAAATGAAAACATGCAGTCATTCATGTAGTTTTGTTTTCGCTTACAACTGTATGCCAATTGCAGGAAATACATTTTATATGAAAATACACAACAATGATAATCATAGTGAACCAAAGCCAAGCAAATGATAGATCGCTCGCTCATCGCTCAAAGCTCCAGCGACGAGTCACGTCCTCTCCCTGCGGCTTTAGAAGCGTTACTGATGCTGTACAGGCACGGCAGCCGCAACGCATAGAAAGACGTTTAAGTAGGGATGTGCACGTTGACCCTTTAATTCGCAATGTTGTTTAAAAACAACATTATAATGAAAAAAATCCTGCTGGTTTATTTTTACCTGGAGCAGTATATTACTTTAATAACCTAACTAGTCGATATTCTGCGCATTTACGATCAATGTATTCATTGCCCTTGCGCACCTATTTGACAGTCAGCGATAAAAATGTCTTAAAAATATTTTTGCTTGCTTTATCTTGTTTTTTTAACTGAAATACATAGACTAATGTTCAAAATATGGATTTTCATTTGTTTAATCACACTTTGAACTCATACCAAGGCGCTATAACTCTTTTAATATTAATGTTGTTTGTAAACGACACTGCGAAGCACTGAGTAAATACTCGCCTGCGCCTATGTTGTTTTGAAACGACCTTACCCACTTTCCAGTCACAAAACTTTGATGTCTTGTTCAATATTCTAACATGCAGTTTTTTGCATTTTTGTGTATTTTTAACATATTCTGTGTATCTTACTATTGGTCTCGCAGGCAACGGGGACATAAACATTTTGGTTTGGTTTGGTGGTCTTTTGCATCTTTTGTTTGTTTTCTTGCTTTAGGGTGAAATAATATGGGATCGCATTTCCAAAATAATGGCTATTGTACTACCAGAAAATGCTGACTCGTCTGATAGCAGCTGTGATGAAGAACCGGACCTTCCTCTAAATAACATTCCCAGTGACATTAGCCCAGAACAAGACTCCGACGTTAGCTCCGAACCACGTTCCATACCCTCATTACTTGAGAGACCAAATAACGGCCACCTCATTTCTGACATTGAAACCGTTCCATTCACTCCTGTCTAAGTCAATTATTTCAAGATTCAAATCCGCATGCAGCATTACCTACTCTGAATTCTTCTATTCTATATCTTCCTTGCTATCGCCGCTCACTGCTTCTCCTGCAATAAAAATTTAAAACTCGGGTTGCTGCCGATCTACTGAAAACGGACAGAACAAAAACGACATTATCCAAAATTATGATGAGTCTCGTTTAATTAAAGCCCCTGCAGCCTAAAGACCTTCAGAAGGCATCAGGTACGACAATGTTGGCCATTTCCCTGCCTTTACTACAATTCAAGGCAGATGTAAATATTGTCAAGGTAGGTATACCAAGACCCAGTGTAAAATGTCAAATTCGTGTATGTTATACCCCCAATAAAAACTGTTTTACGCTGTTCCATGTTCCCATTTAAACGTTGTTTCACTTACGCGGTTTTTATTTCATCACCCGTTTCCTTCGCAGTGTTGTTTGTATACAACATACATGAACAAAATGTTATTTACTGAATGTTGGACAATGTTGTTTATAAACAACATATATTATTTCCGTATGTGCATATCATTGATTTTTATATTATTCTTATAGGCTCAAAAATACGCCAAATAATTGCCTTTTTAAGAAAAAAACAATTTTAATTTGAAAAAATCTTCTCTGGGCATTAAAGGGTTAAGGGAGGCACCAAGTAAATGTTAGCTTACCTCTGGACAAACCTTTTATAATTATTTAAAAAAAAACTATGATAAACACAGGAACCATATTTTTTCTTTCAAATCAATAAATAATATTCTAAAGATACGACTCAAAACATTACTTGATTTCAATCCATGAATTGGTCTTTTCGGGATACTTTGTTCACAAAATGGCAAATGGACGCACAATGTAATGAGGTTTTAGATGTTTGATATTTGTTTACGGGTAATTTTACTTACCTTAAATAAAAAAGAAATCGTGGCTCAGTTAGATTAAGTGGTAACGTAACGAATGAAAATGAAAATGAAAATGAAAATGAAAGTGAAAATGAAAATGAAAATGAAAATGAAAATATTTATTTTGCAAGTAGGCCACACGGGCTCTTTTACATGTCTGAATCTGCCAGCGCTTCGAAAGGTGACATCTGCTGAGAAGAAACGCCGCAAAAAAAATAGTTAGGTCAACTATTTTAATTCTACGGGTACTTTTTCACTCTGGACGCTGTAAATTGAGCCTTTCGAGAATCACCCATAATCGCGCATTTCTAATCGATTTAGACTATTTTAGCTTTCCCCAGAAAGTGTGAAAGTGACAGAACCCCCGTTAAGGGGAGCTTGGTGGGCGAAGCCCCCCGCAGTAAAAAATAAACAACCGTAACAATTGTATTATTGGTAGGTTAGGTTAGGGTTAACTTGTGTCCCTTAGAGCGAAAATAGGCACGTCGACATACTGGCAGTTAGGTTGTGTTAGGTTAGAAAACTACCCACCTAATGAAATATAATCATAATCAAGTTTTTATCCTAATCATTTTCAGGGTTCCGTAGCCAAATGGCAAAAAATGGAACCTTTATGGATTCGTCATGTCTGTCTGTCTGTCTGTCCGTATGTCACAGCCACTTTTTTCCGAAACTATAAGAACTATGCTGTTGGATGGAACTTAGTATGTGAATGTGTAATGTGAACCGCATTAAGATTTTCACACAAAAATAGAAAAAACAAACAATAAATTTTGGGGGAACCCCATATTTAGAACTGAAACTCAACAATTTTTACACGCTTTTTATTAGCTTCACCTGTATGTATGTATGTATGTATGTATGTATGTAATGGAATCTTTCAACGTAATTTTAACCTACGTTTAGTTGTGGTAAATATCTGAAACTTTGCAAGTGTATGCAAATCGGACGACAATACAATAATTTGGTACCATCGAGCTGATCTGACCATGAGCCAGGCGGTGGATAGTGGAACTCTTCAATGATCACTAGTAACCCCCTCGAGTTTGGGCTCATTTGGTTTGAAATTCGAATGACAATACAATAATTTGGTTCCATCGAGCTGATCTGACATGGTTTGTCAGCCAGGAGGTGGATAGTGGAACTCTTCAATGACTACTAGTAAACCCCTCGAGTTTGGGCTCATTTGGTTTGCAATTCGGATGACAATTCAATAATTTGGTTCCATCGAGCTGATCTGACCTGGTTTGTCAGCCAGGAGGTGGATAGCGGAACTCAGTCAATGTCAAAGTCAAACTATCTTTATTCAATTTAGGCTTTTACAAGCTCTTATGAAGGTCAAGGAATGAATCTACCACCGGTTCGGAAAAAATCCTCTACTGAGAAGAGCCGGCAAGAAACTCGGTGAGGTATCATTTTTTCAAATCAGTACACATATAAGTCAACAATGATGTCTACAGTTTAATACAAATCTAAGTATATACCACAGCAGGTACGCTCATCGAGACCCAGGGATCGCCGTCGCAGGTTACGATTTAAGCCAAACGTCCCTGTCCATGACGTAGTCTTTTACTGAGTAATATGCCCTAGAAATAAGAATTCGCTTTACAGTAGATTTGAACATTGTGTCTGTTTGTTTTATTATGTTTTTAGGTATTTTATTGTAAAAACGTGTACAATTTCCTAGAAATGATTTTTTAGTTTTAGCCAGTCTATAAGTTGGTACTTTAAGCTTTCCGGTATTTTTAGTAGCCTTTGGCTTATCTACATTTGTAGGAAAATTGTATATATTTTTTCTGACATACATTATTATTTCAAATACGTATAGCGAAGGCAGGGTTAGTATTTCAATTTCCTTAAAAAATTCCCTCAGTGACTCGCGGGTGCCCATGTTATATATGGCCCTGATGGCCCTTTTTTGTAAAATAAAAATAGACTCTAAGTCAGCAGCTGATCCCCATAAAATTAAACCGTATGAAATAATACTTTTGAAATACGCGAAGTAAACCAACCTTGCCGTCGCTACATCAGTTAATTGCCTCATCTGTCTGACTGCAAACGCAGCAGAGCTCAACCTACTCGCTATGGCTGTAATATGGGAACCCCACTGCAGTTTTGAGTCAAGTGTTAATCCTAGAAAAACAGTTGACTTTACAAATTCAATGTTTTGACCGTCTAATTTAATATTCAAGTGTGCATTAACATCTGGTGTGTTTACTAAAGAAAATTTAATACATTTGGTCTTTTTAGGATTAAGTAACAAATTATTTGCAGCAAACCATTTAGAAATCATGGACAGAGTGTTGTTTGGTTCAGTGAGCTCGGTATCCTTCCTATTTACCTTGAACAGCAAAGAAGTATCGTCTGCAAACATGACTATGCCTGATGTTTGGCTTACCATGTAAGGAAGGTCATTTACATAGACAAGGAACAGGAAAGGGCCAAGAATTGATCCTTGGGGCACTCCCATTTCCACCATAGTCTCTGCAGATACTGCACCGTTAACTGATACCTTCTGCAATCTCTGTGTAAGATAAGATCTAACGAGTTGAAGGGCATCGCCGCAAATGCCATAGAATTTTAATTAACTCTTCAATTACCACTAGTAAACCCCTCGAGTTTAGACTCATTTGGTTTGCAGTTTGGATGACAATACAATAATTTGGTTCCATCGAGCTGATCTGACCTGGTGTGTCAGCCAGAAGGTGGATAGTGGAACTCTTCAATTACTACTAGTAAACCCCTCGAGTTTGGGCTCATTTGGTTTGGTTTGACGAGTCCAATAGTAATTTTAGTGTATTACTGACAAAAGCGTGTTTTTTTTAGTCTTTGAGTAAATTATAGTTTCAAAAAAACTAAAAAACACGCTTTAATAGCAAACCGAACTAAAAAGTAGAAAATATTTTTTAAGTATGAAGAGATTGTGTTACAGTAATGGAAATTCCAACAATCAACTACTTATGACTAATCAATTTACGATAAGATTAAAATATAAATTAAGTTATTAACAAATAATTCAATTGTGTGGGGTGGAATTTACTATATTTTCAAAATTACTAATTTTTTTAATAGCTACCACTGAAATAATTGTAAAATTTAATACCTAGGCCCCCCCACGCTTTTTTACTCTAATTGAATTATTTGTTAATAACTTAATTTATATTCTAATCTTATCTCAAATTGATTAGTCATAAGTAATTGATTGTTGGAATTTCCATTACTGTAACACAAACTCTTCATACTTAAAAAATATTTTCTACTTTTTAGTTCGGTTTGCTATTAAAGCGTGTTTTTTAGTTTTTTTAAACTATATTTTTCATCAAACCCATACGTGTGGATTATCTATGGATAGGTCATTAAAATGAGATTGAGGTTACTAATATAATTTTTTTTTTTGAATACTTAGTTTGCACGGGAGACACTTCCAAAGTGGTAAAATGTGTCCCCCCTGTAATTCCTAAAATAAGAGAATGATAAAACTAAAAAAAAACGATAATTGGTATGAACGAGATCTAGTAAGTAATTTATTTTAATACGTCATAACTCGTAAATCGCAATTTACCTTTCATTCAATCAACTCTTAAATAATTAAAAAAAAAAAAACGTTTAGTTTCATAAACATAAATCTTTTACATAAACCGTGAACGATTATATTGATAATGGGTACGGAACCCTTCGTGCGCGAGTCCGACTCCCACTTGGCCGGTTTTATTTATAATATTAGTATGGATTTATTTTACCGAACAAAGAAGTGCCATCGAGTCTTATTTAACGTCAAAATCTCAACTTCAGTTCACAAAGAATGCTCTTTCAACGTAACAGTTATTTAAGTGCAGATTTTCTCATCCAGGGAGTCCGCGCGCGTGCCCGGAGCACTATCACGCGTGCGCGTCAGGGCGCTGCGTGATGCCGGAGTGGGTATGCAACGGCTATAACGACTGCCCCGACGGCTCGGACGAGCATCAGTGCGGTAAGTGAAAATAATATCAGTTACATACACAGCAGGGTTGGATTCGGATGTACGCATCGGTGGGGTGCGGGTCGCATACTTCAGTACCCGTGACAATTGATTAATAAATAACTATCTTTGAAATTGTGATTGGCTGTGACCTGTAAATTCCATTTCCTCGTTGCACTTGAGGTCCTTTTATGCAGTTGTGCCGCCCCTTGCGCGCGACTAGAAAGAAACAGCTACTGTTTATCGGCGGGCTTGCTGGGAATCGAACTTGGGTCGGCAGCTTAGCAGGCGGGTTCTGCGCCCCATTCGGGATCGTCTAAGTGATATTGTAGCGATTCGCGAGCGAAATGAGCAAATGTGTCGTTGTTCTGTACGTATTTGACGTTGACATTCGCGGTATTGGCATTTTAGTGGCGATATAGTAAATTACTTTATCTACACCCATATCATAAAACCTCCATAGTTTAATCAAAAACCGTAGGAAATGACCACCATTATGACAACCAATTAGGAAAAACCAGTGCTGCAATGTTATTTCAGCATCGATTTTAGTAACGAAATGAGATTAAATTTGGAACAGCTGTCAAAACTCAAGTGGGTCTCTTTTCTAGTATCCATAGATATTAAACAGTTAACCATAGATATTAATAAGTAAACATCAATTCAGTATGTTTTTTTTAATTTAAACTGCACGACATTTGATCTCGAGTGACATGAGAATACAGACTTCATTCGTTTCTCTATGATTTAAAAAAAAATGGTCTTGACGGAGGATCGAATTGGTTTTTGCTGAACGAAAGTAGAATTGTTGATGAATTGAATAGAAAAAGTTGTTTGTAATTTACATTTTAGTTGAAAATATGAATATTAGTTTCTCGCAGTGACTGTGTGATGTGAAAATGCGCCGGATATCGGAAATATGCAGCCACCATTGCAACAAATAACTTTTTGCCAGAAAATATTGTTTCTGAACCCATCATGGAGGATTTATAATATGTGTGTAGATAAAGTTATGTATGCAACTCTGCATAATTTGGCCTTAAACACACGTTCGATCTTATTATGAAACTCGCTAAAAGCTCGTTTCATAAAACCACACTAGTGTTTTAAGGCCTATCATTATGCAACCGTTGTATAAACTACTACTACGTCTAAGTGATACTGCAGCGACACGCGAGCGAGACTCGCATCTCGCTCTTACGCATTACGCGTCGTGCGGAAGAGTGGGATGAGAAATCTCGCTCGCGAGTTTAACTTAATTTTGGTTATAAAGAATATGACCACGGCTGCTCGAAAGACATATGGGTCGTGAGAAACTGTTATGTACAATTAAGTGTTAGTTATTAAAGAAATTGAACTACAAAGATGTTATTTGGACGCTACATAGTTTCAACTTAAAACTATGAAAAGTAAAGAGTATTTAGTCTATGTACACATTTATTTCCAACAGCTCACCACTATCACCATGTCCTCGCATATACTCGCCGAACTGCTATTGACAATATATGTACAGGCAGCTTATTAACATCAAAGCTAGCCTCAGATAATATGGAGAAGCCGAGTTTATAGCTTAAACTTAAAACCCGCAACTGACATAGAAAGTTACAAAATGCTGGACTAGAATGTTCTTTTAACTAAAAACTTTACATTATGTAATTATATACAATTAACTAAAAATATGGAATCTTACCTCATACGGGATTTGGAACAAATTTACACCAATAGGAATTTTACATTTAATCCACATAGGTTCATTTCAGATAAAAGACATCAATTAGGATATTTAATTAAACTGAACTAATCCTTTATTAGTCTAAAATAATTTATAAACGACAAAGAAACTCATCTTCTGTTTCCTCTCAGAAAGAAAAATCAATAATCTTAACAATTTATTTCTTTTTCGAACGACCTATATTTTGTGCCAGCCAGTCACATTAAGCTGCTAACCAAGTTTGATTTGGAACCTCTTTGCATAAAAACTACGATAAAAACATGGTGTTACAGTATTATCAATTTTTTTTTTTTCAAAAAAAGTATTAAGTTTAAATTATTTATAATCTAACGATTATTCGGATATAAATTGTTCCTAATAATATTAACGTAGTAAAGAGAAATATGCGGTTAATTCTTAGCGTTTTTAGTAGTTTTATGGTTTTGACGTGGATTTTTTTTCTACTTATTACATTCATATTTCAAAATTCCGAGGCCGCTATAAACTACACGACTATATAAGAGATATTATTATATACTAGCTGGTGCCCGCGATTTCGTTTGCGTAGAATACTTATTTAAGTAGCCTATGTCCTTCTCCAAGGCCCATACTAAATCTCTATACCAAAACACATCAAAATCGGTTCAGCGGTTTAGGCGTGAAAATGTAACAAACAGAGCTACTTTCGTATTTATTTATAATAGGTATGTTATATATAGCTTCCGCCGCGTGGAATTCGATTGTATATAATCTCTTGGGAACTTTTGACTTATCAGGGATAAAAATGAATTTTATTTATTTATTTATTTATACACAATTGCATTACATGTTACAGTTACTATATATAGGACAATACACAGCACTATCTTCACATGTACCTTGACAGGCATGGCAACGTGGAAAAGAGACACACACACACACACACACACACACACACACACACACACGCGCGTGCCCGGAGCACTGGCACGCGTGCGCGTCAGGGCGCTGCTTGCCCCGGCCGTCGGTATGCAACGGCTATAACGACTGCCCCGACGGCTCGGACGAGCGGCAGTGCGGTAAGGGAATAGTAGTTTATGCAACGGTTGCATAATGATAGGCCTTAAAACACTAGTGCGGTTTTATGAAACGAGCTTTTAGCGAGTTTCATAATAAGATCGCACGTGTGTTTTAAGGCCTATCCTTATGCAACCGTTGCATAAACTACTATTCCCTTACATACATAACTTTATCTACACACATATTATAAATCCTCCATGATGGGTTCAGAAACAATATTTTCTGGCAACAAGTTATTTGTTGCAATCGTGGCTGCATATTTCCGATATCCGGCGCATAATCACATCACACACACTCCCAGAAGGCTACTTACTATTCATATTTTCAACTAAAATGTAAATTACACATGAACTTTTTCTATTCAATTCAACAAAATTCTACTTCCGTTCAGCAAAACGTCAACGCGGCGCGGCGTGTCAATAATGGCGGCCGTCCGTCAAGACCTTTTTTTTTTTAAATCATAGACAAACGGATGAAGTCTCTATTCTCACGTCACTCGAGATCAAATATTGTGCAGTTTATATTAAAAAAAACACACTGAATTGACGTTTCGTATCAATAACTGTTTTAATATCTGTGAATACTAGAATAGAGACCCACTTGAGTTTGACAGCTGTTCCAAATTTAATCTCATTTCTTTACTAAAAACGATAAAGAAGTCATGTTATTTCTTCATCGCAGCATTGGTTTTTCCTAATTGGTTGTCAAAATGGTGGTCATTTCCTATGGTTTTTGATTAACCAATGGAGGTTTTATGATATGGGTGTAGATAAAATAATATAAGTTACATACACAGCAGGGTTGGATTCGGATGTACGCATCGGTCGCGTGCGGGTCGCATCTCTGAAATTTGTGGTTGGCTTTGACCTGTAAATTCCATTTCCTTGTTGCACTTGACGTCCTTTTATGAATTGATGAAGAATTGATGAAGTCTAAAACCCCGTCGTTCACTAATTATCTTGTCGTCTACGGATTCCTCGGTTAATAAAATTAAATCCAGTAAGTGTTTAACCGTTTAAGCGATTTTAAACAAATACATAGTTATTCTTGTATTTTCCGCCAATTATTTCTGTCTATTTTTTCTTTTCACGAGTATAATGCCGATGAATAAATTAATCGATCGGGGAAAAATGCGACTCGGAAAAAAGCTACACGAAAACAATGCGTTTGCGGAACCCATCCAACAAATCCCCATCGATATCCGTTGCTGGCACATCTCGGCAGCGGGAAAACTGGACAGGTCCTCCCCGTTATTCTTCGATTAAGGTTGCGCGGGCAGGCATGCGGTGGACGCAGACTTATCGTAAGTCGAACTTTACACCAGCTACACACTCAAACCCCCATCGTAAACAAACAACCCGGCAGTAGTACAGGTACCACATGCCGGTAGAATCCACCGTTTTTACAACTGTTGGTGTGAAACTACAGATAACGAATTAGTTCGATTGGATTTTTGGATTGGATAATTAATGGCTATACTCAGGGGCGTGCAGTCCATATAAACATTGAGGCAGTGCCTACCCTGGCAAAATGTCCGATTTATATGTAATGTAATTCATACCTCGTATTTACTTATTGTTACATTCCAAAAATACCTATATCCTTTTATTCC
Organism: Tortricodes alternella; assembly: GCA_947859335.1. Taxonomy (NCBI): domain Eukaryota; kingdom Metazoa; phylum Arthropoda; class Insecta; order Lepidoptera; family Tortricidae; genus Tortricodes; species Tortricodes alternella. The sequence goes on along the minus strand of OX401987.1, from coordinate 9,099,684 downwards.
TTGCTACCAAAAATCTTACAAACAGACAAACTAAATTCAGTCTTACGTTACATTAAATAAGGTATCAATTCCACGCTAGTTATGAGATCAACCAGAAACTTTACTTACTTGCCAGAAAATTTTAAAATTGACTTCGAACGGAACGTACGAAACCTTTTAAATAGTTCACGTCACGCAAAAGAGGCAAAGCTCTCGGCTGCCTCCTTTTGTGCAACACATTTAAAGACATTTGTGTGCGAATTACTGTATATGAACTCAATACGAATACAAGAATCACCACATTAACAAGTAACGCACACGACTACATTTTCTCTATACAATATTCAGAAGGCACTGCCTCACGAGCCCTGACGGCGATAAAAAATGTATGGCCGTCAGGGCTCTTTATACATTGGATGGTTTTAATGTATGGCCAAGAAATTTTCAAGTTGGTAAGCCTGATGCTAAACAACTTATGGATTTTACCCCTAAATTTAGGGACTAAATAAGTTATTTGGGATTTTTTAGAGGCAGAACATTCTTCGGGACTCTAAGGGAATAAAAAACTAATTGAAAATTAGTACAAAATTGATGATAAGCTTGAAAAATAACACCACTAATATTATACACCCACAAAATAACACCAAAAATAACAAACTTTCGTGCGTTCGCGAAGAAAACTGTGCTGTTTCAGAATATATTTCGTCCGTACTTGGCCTTTTACGTGCATACTTAGCACACTGTCAAGAGTTTGGTAGGGGTTAACAGTCTGTGGTAAAGAAACTGCAAAAAAAAGAATGGTTAGTGATTTTTCGAGTTGCTTTTAGGGGTATACTTATTTGAAGAGTTGGCAACCCTGCGAATATTATCAAGCAAGACTACTAGATCCGTGTTTGTTTATTTCTTGTAGCTGAGTTTTAAGGTTATGCAGTATTGTGTATTATTATAATGTTTGATGTTATGAGACGCGGTGAAAATATTTGTAAATAATAATTGTTTTTAAAGTGTTTGTCTGTTGTGAATATAAATATGTATAACGATACGATACAAAATTAGTTTAAGCTGTGAATGTGAAATTTGGTGAAAGACAGTTACAAATAATAAAGACCTTAAAGATGTGTAAAATCGCAGCTGTCTTTATCTTAAACGAAAGGTAAGTAATGTTTAAACGAACGGATATATATTTAATTCGATGTAAAAACCGAGTTCCGGTTTTATACCTAGTCGGTTGTTGATGCGGTATAACAACAAATAAATGAGAAATCTTAGAATAATAACACATAGAAGGTATGTGTCAAACCGCCGACCCGTCAAACGTTAAGCCACAAATGGATTTATGTAGGAGTGATCAACTCGTGCTTACACACGACGACACGCACACAAGTGAACAAATAATGTTGCTAGCGGAATCACATTCCCCGAAAATAGCGAAACTACTCTTACCAGTGGTAGTTGAAATCTAGCATTTTTTTATTCGTTGTATTGCTGATTACGAGTTCATAGCATATTTTTTATATATTCATCAAATGTTTACAGTAAAATTTGGCGTTTGTATGAAAAAATCAAAGTGATGGTGTAAAAACAAATTATTTTAAATAAACAGGCATATTTTAGGATTCCGTACCGAACCGAAGCGAACCAAATATTCAAACAACCATAGCTTCGCCGTTTCTGTCTGACTGTATTGTAAGTACTTGTGACCTGACTGTGAATGTAAGTTTGTTTGTTATGCTTTCACGCGAAAACTACTGAACCGAGCATCATGAAACTTTGTACACATATTCTTGGAGGTATTATAAATAACATAGGATACTTTTTATCCCGGTAAATTTAAAAGTTCCCGAGGGAATTTATAATATAAGCATTTCTGTTATTTTTGCCTAACGGTGAAACAGTGTGCCACGGGCGCTCCACGACGGCTGTAGCTGACACAAATGAAAACGGCATATCGTGGCATCAGGGGCACGGAAAACTGCCGACGGCCACAGCCGACTGTGGCAGTCAAAGGGTTTAGGCATGACAAAACCAAATCCGATGTCACTTTTTGGATCCAAGATGGCGGATGAAACTGTCATGTCAAAAATAGTCATTGGTATCGTTTTCGAGGTAATTAGGCATGACAAAACCAAATCCGATGTCACTTTTTGGATCCAAGATGGCGGATGACACTGTCATGCCAAAAATCGTTATTGGTATCGTTTTCAAGGTATTTAGGCATGACAAAACCGAATCCGATGTCACTTTTTGGATCCAAGATGGCGGATGACACTGTCATGCCAAAAATCGTCATCGGTATCGTTTTCAATCAATCAATACCATACCAAAAAGTGACGTCGGATTTGGTTTTATTATGCCTAAATACCTTGAAAACGATACCAATGACGACTCTTTATATAAAAGTGCCATCCGCCATCTTGAATCCAAAAAGTGACATCGGATTTGGTTTTGTCATGCCTAAATACCTTGAAAACGATACCAATGACGATTTTTGACATGACAGTGTCATCCGCCATATTGGATCCAAAAAGTGACATCGGATTTGGTTTTGTCATGCCTAAATAACTCGAAAACAATACCAATGACGATTTTTTGACATGACAGTGTCATCCGCCATCTTGGATCCAAAAAGGAGATGGAGATTAGAGATGGCATATACCCGGGAATATATACAATATATTCCCGGGGGAATAAGTATAACCAAATTCCACGCCAACAATATCACGGGCAGAAGCTAGTCTTGAACCTTTTGAACGCCAAGGCTAACGGCTAAAATGCGTGCCACGAGCGCTCGACGACGGCTGTAGCCGACACAAATGTATGGATAATGGCATATCATGGCGTCAGGGGCACGGAAAACTGCCGACGGCCACAGCCGACTGTGGCAGTCAAAGGGTTATTAATTCGCACTGGTAGGTCTACTATTTAATAAACCAAAAAAAAAGTTCTAAGTAATAATACTTTGGTTAAGACTTTGGTGTAAATACATTAAGAAAATAAATATCCTCCCAGTGCCATGAAGCAAAATAAATATCTGCTTAGATGGAGAATGGGGCGGTCCAGACGATTATCTTTTTCTCGAATTCTATTTAATATGCCGTATTTGCGAAGGTAATTCAAATAAGTGAATCGTTGCGCCATCTATGATACATTTACTGTACAAAAGATAATTTGTTTAAGTTGGGACCCCATGCTATAACCGAATTCCACGCGAACGAAGTCGCGGGATAAAGCTAGTATTTCATAAATTTCAGGTGCCCCGTAATCGAATCGGGGTCCGATACCGATATAGTATCGGGTAATGTGAAAACGCTCTTAAGCTATGTCTATTTCCTTCATGTTAGTAATAATAATAATAGTAATATTCATCAATCGAAATTATGTGCACCCATAAAATACCCATGGTAGATAAGTAAATAATAAGAAATTGTAGGGGAAATAATTCCGTTATACTGGCCACACTTTTATGTAATGGCGGTTGTAAATATTGCGAAATTTTAGTAAACGTTTAATGAGGTTTAATGTAAAACGATAAGTCAAAAAATAGTACTTACAAGTGAAATTATATTTTGGTATGTTTATCTTGCTTGTCCGAAGCATTGTGGCACCCATTTATTGCACAAACCGTCATTTTAAATAAATAAGCTGGAGATGTTGTCCGTGTGACAGCCAATCGCAACTGACGCTGACAGATAGTCGTATTAAGCCGGAATGGCTTAATAATTTGGCCTCACGCTTGTAAGTCGACTAGGTTTCTATGTGTTATTATTCTAAGTGAGAAATATTTCTCTTATGATAACAAAGATCGTTCAATATTGTTTGTTTTCTTTATGGCGAATCTTTAATTAAGAAAAACAATTACAAATGTCTTTGTTTTGCCTAAAATGTGGTACAGAAGATGGTTAAAATATATTGTGTGCATCACACACATTTTACCAGCAATTGGCATGCCAAAGTAGTACGGCTAGGAAAAACAAATAAACTGCTTAATTACAGTGTCAAAATAAGATACTATTAAATGAATTCAAATGTTTATGTTATTCAATATCGAAGAAATTCCATAAATTAATTGTTATTACAAACATAAGTCTCAGCAATATTTAAAATAGGTTATTAAAATATTCATAAACAGAGTAAAAACATTCTTGTACTAACCAATTTTTAAGTTTAGTTTTAAATAAGTTGCCATCTTAGTGTTATCGTGCGAACGATTGTAAATGCCAATCGACATGCAGTATACGTTCTTGCCATACAATTTTGTATTTTTAGCAGGAACCACGAGATTGTTAGGGTACCTTGTATTAAACTTACATATGTCTTTATTTATTTTGAAAAGTTTCGGATGCAATTTAACAAATAAACAAATTTTCATAGATGTACATGCTTGCCACGGTCAGGAGTTTCAAGTTTCTGTATAGCGGCTGACAAGATGTCAAGATGTCTGCTTTACAAATGGCCCTGTGTTGGGGCCTTAGCGCCGGTGTCGCTTGCGGAGAAAAAGGAATGGCAAACTCACCCCGTCCGCTGGGTCCTGGGTTGGCTTCCTGGCGCTGCAGGCCTTCAGGTTTATCTTGGCGTATGTAAATGATTTAAGCGGAAGCGGTCCACGTAACTTGTATGTTTGAATTACACAAGACGGTTATTATTTTTGCGTATCCACGCAACCGCCGCGCATGCGCGCCGTCCGTCGCGAGACCGACCGCAGCGCCCCCTGCCGTGGCATACGGCGGCGGCCAGCCGGACGAGGGAACCCACCACCCCTCGTCACCACAAGACGACACGGCGCGACCATTCTCCCGGCCTTGAGAACCACTGGTTCTCAACAATCAACGACCTTATGATTGGTGAAGCGGAAGAATGATGCAAGCTAAAGAGCTATAGTAAACTAATATACTAAAAATGCGGTGCCAACACAACCTACATAAATTGTTACGGCATGAAAGTGTTTAAGGCAAATATATACAAGCGAACAAACATAAACTAATATACATTCTAAGAGTAATAAACTATAACCTAGTTATTGTGTCGGCAATGGACACAATTTAACGACAGGACGTCTAAATAATCCATTTTGAGTACGAACTGCTGCGACCCGAATGACGCCGTCTTGGCCGGGAAAAACTTGGTCTACCACCCCCATAGGCCAGCGAAGCGGCGGAGCATCATCTTGATGAATGAGAACCACAGTGCCGACAGTGACCGGTCTAGTCGGCGTGGCCCACTTCTGCCTAACTTGCATAGTATGCAGGTACTCGAGGTGCCATCGCTTCCAATACGACTGCACTAACTGATCTAAAAGCTTCTTCCTATCTCGCAAATTAAGATTATCCGTATCTAGTGGATACGCAGGAAGATGCTGAATGGGGGTCGACATCAAAAAATGAGCAGGAGTCAGAACAGCGGGTTCCGGTTCATCGGATAAAATACCCAAAGGTCTAGAATTTAGTAGACACTCAATCTGTGTCAAAACGGTTATCAGTTCCTCGTAACACAAGATCTGTTGTCCGATGACGCGGTAAAGATGAGATTTGACACTTTTGATATTCGCTTCCCATATGCCACCAAAATGTGGTGCGCGAGGGGGAATCTTCTTCCATTCAATTTTATTTCTGTTGAATTCTATTTGAAACGAATCTTGTGTCTCCCTTGCACTAAGGAAGTCGTAAAGTTCGCCTAATTGCCTTTTGGCGCCAATAAAGTTCGTTCCGTTATCAGAATAGAGACATGCAACAGGTCCACGCCTCGCTATAAAGCGTTTGAAGCCATCCAGAAATGCATCTGAGCTTAATTCAGAAATGAGCTCAATGTGTATTGCCTTTGTGGCAAGACACACAAATAGGCATATATAGGCCTTTTGAGAGCGAATGCCTCGATGACGAGCCATAGTTATATTAAATGGGCCAGCAAAATCTACACCGGTATGTGTGAATGCCTTCGCTTCCTGCACTCGCGAAGGAGGAAGATCGCCCATGGCTGGAGTAGGATTCACTGGAGAACATTTGAAGCAGAAATTACATGCATTTGTCCGCTGGCGAATTATATTCCGCACAGCAAGAATCCAAAAGCGCTGTCTAAGCAATGACATTAAGAGAACTGAACGAGTATGACAATTGATGCGATGATAGTAATCAATCAGTAAATTTACAACATGATCTCGTTGCGGAAGAAGTATCTGATGACGATTGTCATATGGGAGGTCTGCGTTCTTCAGTCGTCCACCAACACGTAATAATTCTCCATCGAGAAAGACATTTAGTTTTCTTAACCTTTGGCAAGGTAATTTACCCCGTTTAAGGCAGTCTATTGTCTCTTGAAAGTGCTTCTTCTGCACGCAGAGAAGAACAGAAACCTCTTCCTTGCTTATATCTGCTGCTTGGATGCGCGATGTACGCGGAATTTTCTTGATGAATTTTAGCACATAAACTACAATGCGCAATAGTTTTTGCCATGAAGAGACCTTTAGTGCGAGTTCATAGAGCGGTGACGTCTCCTCAGAGGAGACTGTAGCCATAATTACGGGCCCTTTAAGCTCAGGTATATCTTCGCCTTTACACGGCGCAAAAGGTTCTAAAGGCCACTCCTGTACTGGACATCGTGCCCACGAAGGGCCTCGCCACCACAGCGGAAGATCTATTATTTCCGATGGTAATAAGCCTCGCGACACACAATCGCTGGGATTTTCTCCACCGTTTATATGAAAGAAACGTTCAGGCGCTATATTCTCCTGTATTTTGCTGACACGATTGGCAACAAACTGCTGCCAGCGATGCGGAGAAGAGTGAATCCACGACAATGCAATTGTCGAATCCGAAAAAGCAAATATTTCACTAATCTTGTGTCGATTATTGTATGCATTAAATACATGCTTCACCAATTGGGATAGGAGAAGAGCGGCACATAACTCGAGACGAGCTAGTGATACCGTTTTAAGCGGACCTACTCTTGATTTAGCCGCAACAATATTTAACTCCACGTCACCATTAGGGTGCGTTACGTGAAGATATACAACGCATCCAAAAGCCTTTTCACTAGCGTCCCCGAATGCCACCAAATTTACTAAGCAGCCTTGTGTTACTCCTAAATGTCGAGGGATCCTAAGTCTTTCAAGTAGCGGCAGTTCAGACTTGATTTTGTGATATTGCTCTACAATTGATTCTGGGAGCACATCGTCCCATCCAACTTTAGAAGTCCAAAGCTCCTGTATCATTATCTTAACATACAGAATGACTGGTGCCACTAGTCCCAAAATATCAAAGAGACGTGCAACTGTGGAAAGTATTGAACGCTTTGTACAGCCTTTATCTGCGGTGGATGTTGAAAATGTGAAAATGTCTGCAACTGGCAACCATTTCAAACCAAGCACCTTTAAATTATCATCATCGGTGAATTCTATTGCTGCTCGATAAGATTCAGGAACATTTGCTAGTAGTTCTGTGGAATTACTTGCCCACTTTACAAGTTTAAAGCCGCCAGAGTTGAACATATCTATGAGCTCCTTAGAGAGCTTTATCCCATCATTGGGAGCTGCCACTGACGTTGTCAAATCATCCATATATAATTCGCAGGCTGCTACTTTGGCAGCTTGAGGAAAACGCTCACGTTCATCGTCAGCTAGTTGTCGAACAGTACGCATAGCCAAGTATGGGCTTGAGCGAAGCCCAAAGGCAACTGAATTAAATTGAAAGACGCGGAATGGTTCATCATCACTGAATCTAAAGACGATTTTCTGATATTTGCGGTGCTCTTCAGTAACAAATATGCGTAAATACATTTGTTGTATATCTGCTGAAACTGCAACTTGAAATAGGCGAAAGTTGAGCAAGAGCGTAAATAAATCAGCCTGTAGGTTCGGACCTATATGTAAGATATCGTTGAGAGAGACGCCTGTGTCAGTTTTAGCACTGGCATCCAGAACTACGCGGGTCTTTGTCGTCGCTTTATCAAGGCGGACGACCGCATGATGCGGAATAAAATAACCATCTTGTATGGCAGGATCCGATAATTCTGATAGATATCCTTTATCCAGGTAATCTTTGATGACGTCATTATATGCCTTGCGTAAATCTGGCATCAACCGGAACCTTTTTTCCAGAGATATGAGTCTGCGTTTAGCAATTGCAAACGAGTTTCCTAATGCAGTTGGATCTTGCTTAAATGGTAATGCCACAACATATCTTCCTTCAGCGTCCCTGGAAGTTGAAGTCTTATATTCTTCTTCGCACTGGAGCTCATCAGGACTGTTGAATTGCTTATCTGGTATTTCCTCTAGCTCCCAAAACCTTTTTAAACTATCATTTAATTCACTATTGGTGATAGGACCGAAGGACCAGGCTGCGTCTTCTTTCACAGACAGCGTGGGTAGCCTACCCATGATGACGTAACCAAGGGTGGTCTCGAGGGCTGGAGGAGCGGGCGAAGCAGAGGCATTATTAGATACAGGAGAAACACGTCCACCCAACAGCAGGTACGGGAACAATTGTGCTCCTAATATAACATCAATTTCTCCTGGTATATTCCAACTATCATCAGCTAAATGCAGCCCCTTGAGGTGCTCCATTTTGGAGGTATCTACGCTAGTAATAGGCAACCTTTCGACAATGGTGTCAACTACAAGCAGATGTAAATTATACGTATCGTCGAAAAAGCGTGATTTAATTTTAAGCGAAACGTAACCATGAACATTCGTGGCTAAGGAGCCTACTGTCCTAATGGTTGAATGCAAGAGCGTCTTAATATTTAAATTGAGCTTCTTGCAACAAGCGGTTGTAATTAAATGGTTCTGAGACGCACTATCCAAAATGCATCTTATTGCCAAGGGGTTGCCCCTTTCTGTAATGGCATAAACCTTTGCAGTCGACAAAAGTATTTCAGTGCTATTCGGCGGACACAGTGTATGACAGGTATAAGTGACAGAATCACCAGCAACAGCTGGGCCTGCCGGCGGGCGCGGGTGCGCTGATAGCGCATGCGGTTGCACGACGTGTGACTGCACGCAGGGCGGTTGCACGCCGGGCGGCTGCGGCGACGGTGGCTGCGCCTGCATCAGCGGTTGACTAACAGCGGTCGCAGTAAAAGTTGCGGCATTTTGCGCCTCGTACCTAGGCGAATCAAAATGAATCAATGAGTGATGTTTTTGGTTGCATAACTTGCACCTAGAAGAAGAGTTGCATCGTGAATTAGTGTGCTTGTAACTTAAGCAGTTTGTACAGTACTTGTTATTTTTTATATATTCATATCTCGCCTTAACTGGCATAGATTTGAATTTTGAACATTCATACATGTTAACGTGAGTCGATTCACCGCATACAGGGCAGTTTGAACTCGATCCCAAGTCACTACTCGTCACAGCAAACGAGTGCGACGCATTTCTCGAGCGAGCTTGATAATTGACCCCTTGCGACGTACTTGCGGTGTTACCATTGGTACTTAAACGAGAAGTTGAAACCGTGGTAGTCCGTTCGAGAATTTTGACCTGGTGTCTTATAAATTCAACTAAATCCGAAACCACCGGCATATCTGTATCCCGGGCAAAAAGCTCGAACGACTGTATCAGTTGCGGATCTAGCTTTTTTTGAGCAAAATGCATGAATATAAAATCTGTCAAATCGGAGATCTGCAGCTGCTTGAGAGCACTAATTGAAGAAGAAAATCTTTCTACGAACTCGTTTAGTTGCGCAGCCGTATTGGAAACTTGTTTCAATTCGAAAATTTTATTCAGATACATTGTGCCTAGATTTCTTTTATCTTGGTATTTTTTGACCAATGAATCCCAGATAAGTAAATAGTTTTCAGCATTTGGTACAATACCTGCAAATACTGTGAGAGCTTTGTCGCTTAGCTTGCCTACAAGATATTGAACGCGTTGCGAATTATTCAGGTGCGAGTTTTCGTGAACATTCGTTTTGAACGATTCATAAAATAAAGACCAATTTTCTGGTTGACCATTAAAACTCCGCAACTCTATGGGAGGCAGCTTTATTCGTGAGTCGGCATGCTTGGGAGCAGTATTTTTTGAACCGTCGCAAGCAGGACGGCATTTTTCTTTGGCGTTAGAACGCACATGTTGAACGAACGAAAAAATTGTTTCGAACGCCGACCAAGTCGAGAAATTTGGGACAAATTTGGGCTAATTACCATTTCAAGAACATTAGCTTCGTCGCAAATTTCGTTAAAATGTGTGTATAGTTTCTCTAAGTTAGACGTGCTTGCGAGAAATTCCTGAATATTTTTCATATCTGACAGCTGTACCGTTTTGGCGATTTGGTATAAGTTATTTAGCTGGCCAAATATTGCCTCTCTTTTAGCAATAACAATTTTTAATTTACGTTCTGTGTCCATTTTTACTAAATAACAATAATGACTATAATCAACGAATGAAAGTATTATGAAAAAAATAAATATATGAATGCGGGAAAAATATATGAAGCGATATGAATGCGGGAAGTTTATATGAAGCGTATTTTATAATAAAGCGGTTTTTGTATTAACTCAATAACTTATGAGCAGTGGAAAATTATATTATGAGGTCTTTGATTGCTTAATCCGGCTCGAAGGACCAAATATTGGGGCCTTAGCGCCGGTGTCGCTTGCGGAGAAAAAGGAATGGCAAACTCACCCCGTCCGCTGGGTCCTGGGTTGGGTTCCTGGCGCTGCAGGCCTTCAGGTTTATCTTGGCGTATGTAAATGATTTAAGCGGAAGCGGTCCACGTAACTTGTATGTTTGAATTACACAAGACGGTTATTATTTTTGCGTATCCACGCAACCGCCGCGCATGCGCGCCGTCCGTCGCGAGACCGACCGCAGCGCCCCCTGCCGTGGCATACGGCGGCGGCCAGCCGGACGAGGGAACCCACCACCCCTCGTCACCACAAGACGACACGGCGCGACCACCCTGCTGCACTGTTTTTCAGCTAACAACGCTCGTTTTGGCAATTTGAACTAGCTCTTGCCCGCAACTTTGTCGGTATTTTAATCTTTTTATTTTCACTGCCTACCCTGACGAAAATTCCTATGCACGCCCCTGGCTATACTATCTCCTTCAGTAGTCAAGTGACTCCAGGGCTAGTACCCAGAAGTTCATGGTTACATGATGAAAAGTATGAAATTTCATTTCAGGCCATTCAAAACTCACTGAATTTAGAAGCGATATGTGAGCGTCCTCCAACTCCGACAATTTTGTATCTAAAATATACTCAAAAACCTAACGATAGCAAGAGGTTTATTTAAAATAATAATTGAACTAATTCAAAAACCGACTTCAAAACCCCTTTAAAAAGTAACAAATAATTATTGAATTCCGTAAGTCAACAAAGTACCTCTAAACGTCAGATACGTTATAGATTAAGTGATAAAATAAATATATCGAAGTCGGTGTCAAGCGAATGAACATTATGAGTGGTGTATTACCAAATTTACTGGCCAACGACGACCACGAAGTTTTGGTACTGGACATACTCAGTACCCTGTACTCTAAAAAGAATGACGATAGAAATGGAGGTAAACGGGAGCGTGGCAGTAACCGGAAGTTGTTTTAACAGGAAATGGTACATAATCTTTTCTTTAAATATTGTGGGAATGCTACTTAGTAGAATAAAGGTTACTACATGTGAATAATTCATTTATCTTCGAATGAAATGACTATTATAATATCGATCGAACTTCACATCAAAAAGTTCGTTTGATCATAATATGCTATAATTGCTTATTATTGAATATACTAGCTTTTACCGGTAACTTTGTCGGTGTGGAAATGTATCTTTAAAATATAACGTATTTTCATGTTACTGACTTTTTAGGGTTCCGTACCTCAAAAGGAAAAAGCGAAACCCTTATAGGATCACTTGTGCGTCTGTCTGTTTGTCTGTCCGTCTGTCACAGCCAATTTGCTCTGAAACTACTGGACCAATTGAGTTGAAATTTGGTATACGTATATAAGTTGGTGACTGCAATACGGACACGTGACGTAAATATAAGAATTTTAATCACAGGGGCCACTTTCTGGGGATAAATTAGAAAATTTAAAAAAAAGTTATGCCACTTATATCATGTGACATATCAAATGAAAGGGCTTACTGTGAGGATCTTAAATATATTTTCTTTTGAATTTTAAGTAAAATAGTTTAGAAGTTATTCAGGAAAACAGGCGAAAAATGACTATTCCTCCCCCCTTATTTCCGAAACTACTGGGGTTAAAATTTTGAAAAAAATATGAAATATAGTTCTTAACCTATAAATTACAGGAAAACCTATAAGAAGTCTATGCTATTTAAAGTAACCTAGTAAATTTCGGATAATCATGTAAGGAACGGAACCCTCTCCACGCGAGTTTAACTCGCACTTGTCCGGTTTTTAATTTAGATTTGTTTCCTCAAATCCCTTCCCGCTGTCATACGGCTCGCACGAACTTGCCATTAATTAATTTTACAACCTCTATTTCATACCTAAAGATTTGCTTAGGATGTCTTTTAAATAAATAGCATATTTCCTTTCCGAGGGCTTAAACTTTCTCCATGCCAAATTTCATCAAAATCGATTAACCGTGAAAATTTAACAGACAGATAGACAGACGGGTGTACTTCCGAAAAGTGCATACCGCCGATCGATCTGAAATTTGGTATAATAACGTATTTTGACCTCCTTATTACGAATATCATAACGAAAATTGGCGCAAACGCCATTTTGAATATGAAAATTGAAAAAAACCTCTTTTCGTTCGGTGTGCATAAGGGTCATTCTTGAGAATTGGATTATTCATCTCATTTCTTGGCATTTTTTATTTTGTAAAATTTTGACTTAGTTACAATTAAATATGTAATTTTATTTAATTTTAAGCATATTTATCGAATTGGCCTCGCTTGCGGTCTATGTGGTAGGAAGATATACCACTTTAAAATTTAAATTGCCAAGCAAATGAGATAAGACGACAGAGGCATCATAAAAACAATAAGCGAATCAACATTTTAGTAGTATTTTAGAGATCAAATGATTTATTATTAAAATAAAAAATTGTATACAGTACATTTCGTGGAAACCGAAGAAAATATTCTAATCTTCAATTTAGCACAAAATTTAATATTTCAGTCCTGCTATCGATAGAATAAAATTCTAAATAAATTAATCAATCATATGCAATGTGAATCAAAAAAAAATTTTCAAGAAACCTTGAGAAAACTATCATTACTGTGCTCAAAACGCCAAGTGAATGAGAACCAACGAACTGGGAAAAGTATGTTTCTTGTCGATTATGCCGAAACTGTTATTAATACAGGAATAACTATTAAATGAAAACATGCAGTCATTCATGTAGTTTTGTTTTCGCTTACAACTGTATGCCAATTGCAGGAAATACATTTTATATGAAAATACACAACAATGATAATCATAGTGAACCAAAGCCAAGCAAATGATAGATTTACCCTCATCGCTCAAAGCTCCAGCGACGAGTCACGTCCTCTCCCTGCGGCTTTTGAAGCGTTACTGATGCTGTACAGGCACGGCAGGCGCAACGCATAGAAAGACGTTTAAGTAGGGATGTGCACGTTGACCCTTTAATTCGCAATGTTGTTTAAAATCGACATTATAATGAAAAAAATCCTGCTGGTTTATTTTTACCTGGAGCAGTATATTACTTTAATAACCTAACTAGTCGATATTCTGCGCATTTACGATCAATGTATTCATTGCCCATGCGCACCTATGTGACAGTCAGCGACAAAATGTCTTAAAAATATTTTTATTTTATCTTGTTTTTTTAACTGAAATACATAGACTAATGTTCAAAATATGGATTTTCATTTGTTTAATCACACTTTGAACTCATACCAAGGCGCTATAACTCTTTTAATATTAATGTTGTTTGTAAACGACACTGCGAAGCACTGAGTAAATACTCGCCTGCGCCTATGTTGTTTTGAAACGACATTACCCACTTTCCAGTCACAAATCTTTGATGTCTTGTTCAATATTCTAACATGCAGTTTTTTGCATTTTTGTGTATTTTTAACATATTCTGTGTATGTTACTATTGGTCTTGCAGGCAACGGGGACATAAACATTTTGGTTTGGTTTGGTGGTCTTTTGCATGTTTTGTTTGTTTTCTTGCTTTAGGGTGAAATAATATGGGATCGCATTTCCAAAATAATGGCTATTGTACTACCAGAAAATGCTGACTCGTCTGATAGCAGCTGTGATGAAGAACCGGACCTTCCTCTAAATAACATTCCCCGTGACATTAGCCCAGAACAAGACTCCGACGTTAGCTCCGAACCACGTTCCATACCCTCATTACTTGAGAGACCAAATAACGGCCACCTCATTTCTGACATTGAAACCGTTCCATTCACTCCTGTCTAAGTCAATTATTTCAAGATTCAAATCCGCATGCAGCTTTACCTATTCTAAATTCTTCTATTCTATATCTTCCTTGCTATCGCCGCTCACTGCTTCTCCTGCAATAAAAATTTAGAACTCGGATTGCTGCCGATCTACTGAAAACGGACAGAACCAAAACTAACGACATGATCCAAAATTATGATGAGTCTCGTTTAATTAAAGCCCCTGCAGCCTAAAGACCTTCAGAAGGCATCAGGTACGACAATATTGGCCATTTCCCTGCCTTTACTACAATTCAAGGCAGATGTAAATATTGTCAAGGTGGGTATACCAAGACCCAGTTAAAATGTCAAATTCGTGTATGTTATATCCCCAATAAAAACTGTTTTACGCTGTTCCATGTTCCCAATTAAATGTTGTTTCACTTACGCGGTTTTTATTTCATCACCCGTTTCCTTCGCAGTGTTGTTTGTATACAACATACATGAACAAAATGTTATTTACTGAATGTTGGACAATGTTGTTTATAAACAACATATATTATTTCCGTATGTGCATATCATTGATTTTTATATTATTCTTATAGGCTCAAAAATACGCCAAATAATTGTCTTTTTAAGAAAAAAACAATTGTAATTTGAAAAAATCTTCTCTGGGCATTAAAGGGTTAAGGGAGGCACCAAGTAAATGTTAGCTTACCTCTGGACAAACCTTTTATAATTATTTTTAAAAAAAACTATGATAAACACAGGAACCATATTTTTTCTTTCAAATCAATAAATAATATTCTAAAGATACGACTCAAAACATTACTTGATTTCAATCCATGAATTGGTCTTTTCGGGATACTTTGTTCACAAAATGGCAAATGGACGCACAATGTAATGAGGTTTTAGATGTTTGATATTTTTTTACGGGTAATTTTACTTACCTTAAATAAAAAAGAAATCGTGGCTCAGTTAGATTAAGTGGTAATGTAACGAATGAAAATGAAAATGAAAATGAAAGTGAAAATGAAAATGAAAATATTTATTTTGCAAGTAGGCCACACGGGCTCTTTTACATGTCTGAATCTACCAGCGCTTCGAAAGGTGACATCTGCTGAGAAGAAACGCCGCAAAAAAAATAGTTAGGTCAACTATTTTAATTCTACGGGTACTTTTTCACTCTGGACGCTGTAAATTGACCCTTTCGAGAATCACCCATAATCGCGCATTTCTAATCGATTTAGACTATTTTAGCTTTCCCCAGAAAGTGTGAAAGTGACAGAACCCCCGTTAAGGGGGGGCTTGGTGGGCGAAGCCCCCCGCAGTAAAAAATAAACAACCGTAACAATTGTATTATTGGTAAGTTAGGTTAGGGTTAACTCGTGTCCCTTAGAGTGAAAATAGGCACCCCGTGAAGCGGGGTGACGTCGACATACTGGCAGTTAGGTTGTGTTAGGTTAGAAAACTACCCACCTAATGAAATATAATCATAATCAAGTTTTTATCCTAATCATTTTCAGGGTTCCGTAGCCAAATGGCAAAAAATGGAACCTTTATGGATTCGTCATGTCTGTCTGTCTGTCTGTCCGTATGGCACAGCCACTTTTTTCCGAAACTATAAGAACTATGCTGTTGGAACTTAGTATGTGAATGTGTTATGTGAACCGCATTAAGATTTTCACACAAAAATAGAAAAAAAAAACAATAAATTTTTTTGGGAACCCCATATTTAGAACTGAAACTCAACAATTTTTACACGCTTTTTATTAGCTTCACCTGTATGTATGTATGTATGTATGTATGTATGTATGTATGTATGTAATGGAATCTTTCAACGTAATTTTAACCTACTTCTAGTTGTGGTAAATATCTGAAACTTTGCAAGTGTATGCAATTCGGATGACAATACAATAATTTGGTTCCATCGAGCTGATCTGACCTGGTGTGTCAGCCAGAAGGTGGATAGTGGAACTCTTCAACTACTACTAGTAAACCCCTCGAGTTTGGGCTCATTTGGTTTGGTTTGACGAGTCCAATAGTAATTTTAGTGCGTTACTGACAAAAGCGTGTTTTTTTAGTCTTTGAGTAAATTATAGTTTCAAAAAAACTAAAACACACGCTTTAATAGCAAACCGAACTAAAAAGTAGAAAATATTTTTTAAGTATGAAGAGATTGTGTTACAGTAATGGAAATTCCAACAATCAATTACTTATGACTAATCAATTTAAGATAAGATTAAAATATAAATTAAGTTATTAACAAATAATTCAATTGTGTGGGGTGGAATTTACTATATTTACAAAATGACTAATTTTTTTAATAGCTACCACTGAAATAATTGTAAAATTTAACTGTAAAACTTAATTTATATTCTAATCTTATCTCAAATTGATTAGTCATAAGTAATTGATTGTTGGAATTTCCATTACTGTAACAAAAACTCTTCATACTTAAAAATTATTTTCTACTTTTTAGTTCGGTTTGCTATTAAAGCGTGTTTTTTAGTTTTTTTTAACTATATTTTTCATCAAACCCATACGTGTGGATTATCTATGGATAGGTCATCAAAAATGATATTGAGGTTACTAATATAATTTTTTTCTAAACTGAATACTTAGTTTGCGCGGGAGACACTTCCAAAGTGGTAAAATGTGTCCCCCCTGTAATTTCTAAAATAAGAGAATGATAAAACTAAAAAAAAAACGATAATTAGTATGAACGAGATCTAGTAAGTTATTTATTTTAATACGTCATAAATCGTAAATCGCAATTTACCTTTCATTCAATCAACTCTTAAATATTAAAAAAAAAAACGTTTAATTTCATAAACATAAATCTTTTACATAAACCGTGAACGATTATATTGATAATGGGTACGGAACCCTTCGTGCGCGAGTCCGACTCCCACTTGGCCGGTTTTATTTATAATATTAGTATGGATTTATTTTACCGAACAAAGAAGTGCCATCGAGTCTTATTTAACGTCAAAATCTCAACTTCAGTTCACAAAGAATGCTCTTTCAACGTAACAGTTATTTAAGTGCAGTTTTTCTCATCCAGGGAGTCCGCGCGCGTGCCCGGAGCACTGGCACGCGTGCGCGTCAGGGCGCTGCGTGACGCCGGAGAGGGTATGCAACGGCTATAACAACTGCCCCGACGGCTCGGACGAGCAGCAGTGCGGTAAGGGAAAATAATATCAGTTACATACACAGCAGGGTTGGATTCGGATGTACGCATCGGTCGCGTGCGGGTCGCATACTTCAGTACCCGTGACAATTGATTAATAAATAACTACCTTTGAAATTGTGATTGGCTGTGACCTGTAAATTCCATTTCCTCGTTGCACTTGAGGTCCTTTTATGCAGTTGTGCCGCCCCTTGCGCGCGACTAGAAAGAATCAGCTACTGTTTATCGGCGGGCTTGCTGGGAATCGAACTTGGGTCGGCAGCTTAGCAGGCGGGCTCTGCGCCCCATTCGGGATCGTCTAAGTGATATTGTAGCGATTCGCGAGCGAAATGAGCGAATGTGTCGTTGTTCTGTACGTATTTGACGTTGACATTCGCGGTATTGGCATTTTAGTGGCGATATAGTAAATTACTTTATCTACACCCATATCATAAAACTTCGATAGTTTAATCAAAAACCGTAGGAAATGACCACCATTATGACAACCAATTAGGAAAAACCAGTGCTGCAATGTTATTTCAGTATCGATTTTAGTAACGAAATGAGATTAAATTTGGAACAGCTGTCAAAACTCAAGTGGGTCTCTATTCTAGTATCCATAGATATTAAACAGTTATTGATACGAAACATCAATTCAGTATGTTTTTTTAATTTAAACTGCACGACATTTGATCTCGAGTGACATGAGAATACAGACTTCATTCGTTTCTCTATGATTTAAAAAAAAATGGTCTTGACGGAGGATCGAATTGCCGCCATTATGTTGGTTTTTGCTGAACGAAAGTAGAATTGTTGATGAATTGAATAGAAAAAGTTGTTTGTAATTTACATTTTAGTTGAAAATATGAATATTAGTTTCTCGCAGTGACTGTGTGATGTGAAAATGCGCCGGATATCGGAAATATGCAGCCACGATTGCAACAAATAACTTGTTGCCAGAAAATATTGTTTTTGAACCCATCATGGAGGATTTATAATATGTGTGTAGATAAAGTTATGTATGCGACTCTGCATAATTTGGCCTTAAACACACGTTCGATCTTATTATGAAACTCGCTAAAAGCTCGTTTCATAAAACCGCACTAGTGTTTTAAGGCCTATCATTATGCAACCGTTGTATAAACTACTACTACGTCTAAGTGATACTGCAGCGACACGCGAGCGAGACTCTCATCTCGCTCTTACGCATTACGCGTCGTGCGGAAGAGTGGGATGAGAAATCTCGCTGGCGAGTTTAACTTAGTTTTGGTTATAAAGAATATGACCACGGCTGCTCGAAAGACATATGGGTCGTGAGAAACTGTTATGTACAATTAAGTGTTAGTTATTAAAGAAATTGAACTACAAAGATGTTATTTGGACGCTACATAGTTTCAACTTAAAACTATGAAAAGTAAAGAGTATTTAGTCTATGTACACATTTATTTACAACAGCTCACCACTATCACCATGTCCTCGCATATACTCGCCGAACTGCTATTGACAATATATGTACAGGCGCTTATTAACATCAAAGCTAGCCTCAGATAATATGGAGAAGCCGAGTTTATAGCTTAAACTTAAAACCCGCAACTGACATAAAAAGTTACAAAATGCTGGACTAGAATGATCTTTTAACTAAAAACTTGACAGTATGTAATTATATACAATTAACTAAAAATATGGAATCTTACCTCATACGGCATTCGGAACAAATTTACACCAATAGGAATTTTACATTTAATTCACATAGGTTCATTTCAGATAAAAGACATCAATTAGGATATTTAATTAAACTGAACTAATCCTTTATTAGTCTAAAATAATTTATAAACGACAAAGAAACTCATCTTCTGTTTCCTCTCAGAAAGAAAAATCAATAATCTTAACAATTTATTTCTTTTTCGAACGACCTATATTTTGTGCCAGCCAGTAACATGACGCTGCTAACCAAGTTTGGTTTGGAACCTCTTTGCATAAAAACTACGATAAAAACATGGTGTTACAGTATTATCAATTTTTTTTTTTCGAATTAGTTCGATTGGATTTTTGGATTGGATAATTAATGGCTATACTCAGGGGCGTGCAGTCCATATAAACATTGAGGCAGTGCCTACCCTGGCAAAATGTCCGATTTATATGTAATTCATACCTCGTATTTACTTATTGTTACATTCCAAAAATACCTATATCCTTTTATTCCTTGCTACCAAAAATCATACAAACAGACAAACTAAATTCAGTCTTACGTTACATTAAATAAGGTATCAATTCCACGCTAGTTATGAGATCAACCAGAAACTTTACTTACTTGCCAGAAAATTTTAAAATTGACTTCGAACGGAACGTACGAAACCTTTTAAATAGTTCACGTCACGCAAAAGAGGCAAAGCTCTCGGCTGCCTCCTTGTGTGCAACACATTTAAAGACATTTGTGTGCGAATTACTGTATATGAACTCAATACGAATACAAGAATTACGAATACATTAACAAGTAACGCACACGAATACATTTTCTCTATACAATATTCAGAAGGCACTGCCTCACGAGCCCTGACGGCGATAAAAAATGTATGGCCGTCAGGGCTCTTTATACATTGGATGGTTTTAATGTATGGCCAAGAAATTTTCAAGTTGGTAAGCCTGATGCTAAACAACTTATGGATTTTACCCCTAAATTTAGGGACTAAATAAGTTATTTGGGATTTTTTTAGAGGCAGAACATTCTTCGGGACTCTAAGGGAATAAAAAACTAATTGAAAATTAGTACAAAATTGATGATAAGCTTGAAAAATAACACCACTAATATTATACACCCACAAAATAACACCAAAAATAACTAACTTTCGTGCGTTCGCGAAGAAAACCGTGCTTTTTCAGAATATATTTCGTCCGTACTTGGCCTTTTACGTGCATACTTAGCACACTGTCAAGAGTTTGGTATGGGTTAACAGTCTGTGGTAAAGAAACTGCAAAAAAAGAATGGTTAGTGATTTTTCGAGTTGCTTTTAGGGGTATACTTATTTGAAGAGTTGGCAACCCTGCGAATATTATCAAGCAAAACTACTAGATCCGTGTTTGTTTATTTCTTGTAGCTGAGTTTTAAGGTTATGCAGTATTGTGTATTATTATAATGTTTGATGTTATGAGACGCGGTGAAAATATTTGTAAATAATAATTGTTTTTAAAGTGTTTGTCTGTTGTGAATATAAATATGTATAACGATACGATACAAAATTAGTTTAAGCTGTGAATGTGAAATTTGGTGAAAGACAGTTATAAATAATAAAGACCTTAAAGATGTGTAAAATCGCAGCTGTCTTTATCTTAAACGAAAGGTAAGTAATGTTTAAACGAACGGATATATATTTAATTCGATGTAAAAACCGAGTTCCGGTTTTATACCTAGTCGGTTGTTGATGCGGTATAACAACAAATAAATGAGAAATCTTAGAATAATAACACATAGAAGGTATGTGTCAAACCGCCGACCCGTCAAACGTTAAGCCACAAATGGATTTATGTAGGAGTGATCAACTCGTGCTTACACACGACGACACGCACACAAGTGAACAAATAATGTTGCTAGCGGAATCACATTCCCCCGAAAATAGCGAAACTACTCTTACCAGTGGTAGTTGAAATCTAGCATTTTTTTATTCGTTGTATTGCTGATTACGAGTTCATAGCATATTTTTTATATATTCATCAAATGTTTACAGTAAAATTTGGCGTTTGTATGAAAAAATCAAAGTGATGGTGTAAAAACAAATTATTTTAAATAAACAGGCATATTTTAGGATTCCGTACCGAACCGAAGCGACCAAATATTTAAACAACCATAGCTTCGCCGTTTCTGTCTGATTGTATTGTAAGTGGTTCACTAATGAAATACCGAAACTTGTTTGATAAAAGTTCATTTTACAACCAACGTTTCGTATACTATTCATTTCACAACTATGTTGTTGCGAGAATGTGTCGATTCAAAACTTATCGTTTGACAACTAGTCATTTACCAAATAGTATAATTTATAAATGTATCAAATATTTTATTTTTATTTATGTAATTTTCATTACACAAAAAGATTCGTAAGGCAAACTGACTGATTAGCAAATCGACATTTAGAAAATGAATTTGAAATTATCAGTTTGTAATTGGTGTGCATTTATTTATCGTCCTAGCCTAACCTAACCGGCAGCGTGTCGACGTCACCCCGCTTCGCGGGGTGCCTATTTCCGCTCTAAGGGACACAAGTTAACCCTAACCTAACCTACCAATAATACAATTGTTACTTTTGTTTGTTTTATACCGCGGGGGGCGGTCACACAAATATTTGCCCTTACCGGGGATCGCACCCGGGACGCTAGTTTCGGAGGCAGGGTCACTACCAACTAGTTAGGCGATCCGCGTCGTCAAAGTTAGTAATATTTAAGTTGATTACACTTATGTATGATTATTAAAACAATTAAATTATCAGAGTATGTAATTGGTGTGCATTACTTATCGTCCTAGCCTAACCTAACCGGCAGCGTGTCGACGTCACCCCGCTATGCGGGGGCCTATTTCCGCTGTAAGGGACACAAGTTAACCCTAACCTAACCTACCAATTATATAATTGTTATCTTTGTTTGTTTTATAACGCGGGGGGCTTTGCCCCCCGAATCCCCCCGTGGGGGGCTCTGCCCTCTTGCGGAGGGTCCGCCCCCTTCCCCCCATGTATGCCCCCCCTCGTAGGGGGCTCCGTCCCCCTTCCCCCCTCGTGAGGGGCTCCGCTCCTTCTTCCCCCCTCGTGAGGGGCTCCGCTCCCCCTTCCCCCCTCGTGAGGGGCTCCGCTCCCCCTTCCCCTCTTAAAGACGGGCTTGGCCCCCCAACCCCCCTTTTCTAGGTGCCCTAACCATTAGGTTAGGGCACCTAGAAAAGGGGAGGACGGGTAAGGGTGTTATTACTTATTTTATACTAAAGCTTATATAGAATGAAACCTATAACAAACAAAGTAATATTATATACCAAACGTTTGTAGGTCGAACGTTAGTTGACTATTTGATATAAATAATAAATAATCTATTTGACAAATTATACAATACAAAATGAAAATTTGTCAAGTAAGTTGTTCGAAAACATGGATCATTTGCGAAATCTGTAGTTGTAAAATGATAAAATTATAAACGACGTATTTGTCAATCGTTGGTTGCGAAACGTAGCGTTGCTAAATGATTGTCGAGATTTTGATAGGACACCATTGTAAGTACTTGTGTCCGACTGTGAATGTAAGTTTGTTTGTTATGCTTTCACGCGAAAACTACTGAACCGAGCATCATGAAACTTTGTACACATATTCTTGGAGGTATTATAAATAACATAGGATACTTTTTATCCCGGTAAATTTAAAAGTTCCCGAGGGAATTTATAATATAAGCATTTCTGTTATTTTTGCCTAACGGTGAAACAGTGTGCCACGGGCGCTCCACGACGGCTGTAGCTGACAAATGAAAACGGCATATCGTGGCATCAGGGGCACGGAAAACTGCCGACGGCCACAGCCGACTGTGGCGGTCAAAGGGTTATGGCATGACAAAACCAAATCCGATGTCACTTTTTGGATCCAAGATGGCGGATGAGACTGTCATGTCAAAAATAGTCATTGGTATCGTTTTCGAGGTAATTAGGCATGACAAAACCGAATCCGATGTCACTTTTTGGATCCAAGATGGCGGATGACACTGTCATGCCAAAAATTGTTATTGGTATCGTTTTCAAGGTATTTAGGCATGACAAAACCAAATCCGATGTCACTTTTTGGATCCAAGATGGCGGATGACACTGTCATGTCAAAAATCGTCATTGGTATCGTTTTCAATCAATCAATACCATACCAAAAAGTGACGTCGGATTTGGTTTTATTATGCCTAAATACCTTGAAAACGATACCAATGACGACTCTTTATATGAAAGTGCCATCCGCCATCTTGAATCCAAAAAGTGACATCGGATTTGGTTTTGTCATGCCTAAGTACCTTGAAAACGATACCAATGACGATTTTTGACGTGACAGTGTCATCCGCCATCTTGGATCCAAAAAGTAATATCGGAATCTGTTTTGTCATGCCTTAGTACCTTGAAAACGATAGCAATGACGATTTTTGACATGACAGTGTCATCCGCCATATTGGATCCAAAAAGTGACATCGGATTTGGTTTTGTCATGCCTAAATACCTCGAAAACAATACCAATGACGATTTTTTGACATGACAGTGTCATCCGCCATCTTGGATCCAAAAAGGAGATGGAGATTAGAGATGGCATATACCCGGGAATATATACAATATATTCCCGGGGGAATAAGTATAACCAAATTCCACGCGAACAATATCACGGGCAGAAGCTAGTCTTGAACCTTTTGAACGCCACGGCTAACGGCTAAAATGCGTGCCACGAGCGCTCGACGACGGCTGTAGCCGACACAAATGTATGGAGAATGGCATATCGTGGCGTCAGGGGCACAGAAAACTGCCGACGGCCACAGCCGACTGTGGCAGTCAAAGGGTTAATAATTCGCACTGGTAGGTCTACTATTTAATAAACCAAAAAAAATGTTCTAAGTAATAATACTTTGGTTAAGACTTTGGTGTAAATACATTAAAAAAAAAAATATCCTCCCAGTGCCATGAAGCAAAATAAATATCTGCTTAGATGGAGAATGGGGCGGTCCAGACGATTATCTTTTTCTCGAATTCTATTTAATATGCCGTATTTGCGAAGGTAATTCAAATAAGTGAATCGTTGCGCCATCTATGATATATTTACTGTACAAAAGATAATTTGTTTGAGTTGGGACCCCATGCTATAACCGAATTCCACGTGAACGAAGTCGCGGGATAAAGCTAGTATTTCATAAATTTCAGGTGCCCCGTAATCGAATCGGGGCCCGATACCGATATAGTATCGGGTAATGTGAAAACGCTCTTAAGCTATGTCTATTTCCTTCATGTTAGTAATAATAATAATAGTAATATTCATCAATCGAAATTATGGGCACCCATAAAATACCCATGGTAGATAAGTAAATAATAAGAAATTGTAGGGGAAATAATTCCGTTATACTGGCCACACTTTTATGTAATGGCGGTTGTAAATATTGCGAAATTTTAGTAAACGTTTAATGAGGTTTAATGTAAAACGATAAGTCAAAAAATAGTACTTACAAGTGAAATTATATTTTGGTATGTTTATCTTGCTTGTCCGAAGCATTGTGGCACCCATTTATTGCACAAACCGTCATTTTAAATAAATAAGCTGGAGATGTTGTCCGTGTGACAGCCAATCGCAACTGACGCTGACAGATAGTCGTATTAAGCCGGAATGGCTTAATAATTTGGCCTCACGCTTGTAAGTCGACTAGGTTTCTATGTGTTATTATTCTAAGTGAGAAATATTTCTCTTATGATAACAAAGATCGTTCAATATTGTTTGTTTTCTTTATGGCGAATCTTTAATTAAGAAAAACAAATACAAATGTCTTTATTTTGCCTAAAATGTGGTACAGAAGATGGTTAATAGTAGATTGTTGCATCAAGCAGAAAGTGATTCATTATTGCGCCGAGTGTTGGTTTGGAGCCCGAACGCAAGTGAGGGCTCTAAAAACACGAGCGCAATAACAAATCACTTGATGCGAGGTGCATAATCTGCTTTTCTTTCTACTACTGCTAAAAGTTGGTAAAAAAACGTAAAGGTACAGTTAAACCCAACTAGCGAAGTAAAAAGGATTTTGGCACCTGTTATGACGCACCCTTAGAAATTTTATATAGCCTATGACACTCGCACGTTCTCCCCGAATCTTAAGATACCCTATTTATTAAAATCGGTCTATTGGTTCTGAAGCTAAAGTCGAAAATCTGAAAATTTTCACAGAAATCTTGTATCTAGTCTATTAATTGTCATATTATCCCATTTTTTTTTAAATCTTTTTGTAACCCATACTATCTTATCAGCCAGTACTTTGAGCATAACATTTTAGACGAGACAATCACAGTTCGATATGGCCGCCGATATGTGGCCTTTTTTTTTTTTGCTAACAGTAAGTCCATAAAAGAGTGGTCGGCTGTCCCGTCGGACTGTGAATGCGTGGATTGGGTAGCTGTTGGTGTAAACTTCTTGATCAAACAACCAAATTAAAAAAAAAAAACAAAACAGTGCAATAATGAAATTTGTATGCAACTTTATTTGCTCTAGAGCAAATAAGGGCTGCTTTGTGCTGGGTATTTAAGGCCATTATGATGAAATTAAAGCGTAGTAGGAAGAAAAATATATTGTGTGCATCACACACATTTTACCAGCAATTGGCATGCCAAAGTAGTACGGCTAGGAAAAACAAATAAACTGCTTAATTACAGTGTCAAAATAAGATACTATTAAATGAATTCAAATGTTTATGTTATTCAATATCAAAGAAATTCCATAAATTTATTGTTATTACAAACATAAGTCTCAGCAATATTTAAAATAGGTAATTAAAATATTCATAAACAGAGTAAAAACATTCTTGTACTAACCAATTTTTAAGTTTAGTTTTAAATAAGTTGCCATCTTAGTGTTATCGTGCGAACGATTGTAAATGCCAATCGACATGTTCTTGCCATACAATTTTGTATTTTTAGCAGGAATCACGAGATTGTTAGGGTACCTTGTATTAAACTTACATATGTCTTTATTTGTTTTGAAAAGTTTCGGATGCAATTTAACAAATAAACAAATTTTCATAGATGTACATGCTTGCCACGGTCAGGAGTTTCAAGTTTCTCTATAGCGGCTGACAAGATGTCAAGATGTCTGCTTTACAAATGGCCCTGCTGCACTGTTTTTCAGCTAACAACGCTCGTTTTGGCAATTTGAACTAGCTCTTGCCCGCAACTTTGTCGGTATTTTAATCTTTTTATTTTCACTGCCTACCCTGACGAAAATTCCTATGCACGCCCCTGGCTATACTATCTCCTTCAGTAGTCAAGTGACTCCAGGGCTAGTACCCAGAAGTTCATGGTTACATGATGAAAATTATGAAATTTCATTTCAGGCCATTCAAAACTCACTGAATTTAGAAGCGATATGTGAGCGTCCTCCAACTCCGACAATTTTGTATCTAAAATATACTCAAAAACCTAACGATAGCAAGAGGTTTATTTAAAATAATAATTGAACTAATTCAAAAACCGACTTCAAAACCCCTTTAAAAAGTAACAAATAATTATTGAATTCCGTAAGTCAACAAAGTACCTCTAAACGTCAGATACGTTATAGATTAAGTGATAAAATAAATATATCGAAGTCGGTGTCAAGCGAATGAACATTATGAGTGGTGTATTACCAAATTTACTGGCCACCGACGACCACGAAGTTTTGGTACTGGACATACTCAGTACCCTGTACTCTAAAAAGAATGACGATAGAAATGGAGGTAAACGGGAGCGTGGCAGTAACCGGAAGTTGTTTTAACAGGAAATGGTACATAATCTTTTCTTTAAATATTGTGGGAATGCTACTTAGTAGAATAAAGGTTACTACATGTGAATATTTCATTTATCTTCGAATGAAATGACTATTATAATATCGATCGAACTTCACATCAAAAAGTTCGTTTGATCATAATATGCTATAATTGCTTATTATCGAATATACTAGCTTTTACCGGTAACTTTGTCGGTGTGGAAATGTATCTTTAAAATATAACGTATTTTCATGTTACTGACTTTTTAGGGTTCCGTACCTCAAAAGGAAAAAGCGAAACCCTTATAGGATCACTCGTGCGTCTGTCTGTTTGTCTGTCCGTCTGTCACAGCCAATTTGCTCCGAAACTACTGGACCAATTGAGTTGAAATTTGGTATACGTATATAAGTTGGTGACTGCAACACGGACGCGTGACGTAAATATAAGAATTTTAATCACTTTCTGAGGGTAAATTAGAAAATTAAAAAAAAAAGTTATGCCACTTATATCATGTGACATATCAAATGAAAGGGCTTACTGTGAGGATCTTAAATATATATTTTTTTTGAATTTTAAGTAAAATAGTTTAGAAGTTATTCAGGAAAACAGGCGAAAAATGACTGACTATTCCTCCCCCCTTATTTCCGAAACTACTGGGGTTAAAATTTTGAAAAAAATATGAAATATACTTCTTAACCTATAAATTACAGGAAAACCTATAAGAAGTCTATGGTATTTAAAGTAACCTAGTAAATTTCAGATAATCATGTAAGGAACGGAACCCTCTCCACGCGAGTTTAACTCGCACTTGTCCGGTTTTTAATTTAGATTTGTTTCCTCAAATCCCTTCCCGCTGTCATACGGCTCGCACGAACTTGCCATTAATTAATTTTACAACCTCTATTTCATACCTAAAGATTTGCTTAGGATGTCTTTTAAATAAATAGCATATTTCCTTTCCGAGGGCTTAAACTTTGTCCATGCCAAATTTCATCAAAATCGATTAACCGTGAAAATTTAACAGACAGATAGACAGACGGGTGTACTTCCGAAAAGTGCATACCGCCGATCGATCTGAAATTTGATATATAATCACGTATTTTGACCTCCTGATTACGAATATCATAACGAAAATTGGCGCAAACGCCATTTTGAATATGAAAATTGAAAAAAACCTCTTTTCGTTCGGTGTGCATAAGGGTCATTCTTGAGAATTGGATTATTCATCTCATTTCTTGGCATTTTTTATTTTGTAAAATTTTGACTTAGTTACAATTAAATATGTAATTTTATTTAATTGTAAGCATATTTATCGAATTGGCCTCGCTTGCGGTCTATGTGGTAGGAAGATATACCACTTTAAAATTTAAACTGCCAAGCAAATGAGATAAGACGACAGAGGCATCATAAAAACAATAAGCGAATCAACATTTTAGTAGTATTTTAGAGATCAAATGATTTATTAAATGAAAAATATGAATATATTAAAATAAAAAATTGTATGCAGTACATTTCGTGGAAACCGAAGAAAATATTCTAAGCTTCAATTTAGCACAAAATTTAATATTTCAGTCCTGCTATCGATGGAATAAAATTCTAAATAAATTAATCAATCATATGCAATGTAAATCAAAAAAAAAATTTTTTTTTGCAAGAAAACTTGAGTAAACTATCATTACTGTGCTCAAAACGCCAAGTGAATGAGAACCAACGAACTGGGAAAAGTATGTTTCTTGACGATTATGCCGAAACTGTTATTAATACAGGAATAACTATTAAATGAAAACATGCAGTCATTCATGTAGTTTTGTTCTTCGCTTACAACTGTATGCCAATTGCAGGAAATACATTTTATATGAAAATACACAACAATGATAACCATAGTGAACCAAAGCCAAGCAAATGATAGATTTACCCTCATCGCTCAAAGCTCCAGCGACGAGTCACGTCCTCTCCCTGCGGCTTTAGAAGCGTTACTGATGCTGTACAGGCACGGCAGGCGCAACGCATAGAAAGACGTTTAAGTAGGGATGTGCACGTTGACCCTTTAATTCGCAATGTTGTTTAAAATCGACATTATAATGAAAAAAATCCTGCTGGTTTATTTTTACCTGGAGCAGTGTATTACTTTAATAACCTAACTAGTCGATAATCTGCGCATTTACGATCAATGTCTTCATTGCCCTTGCGCACCTATTTGACAGTCAGTGATAAAATGTCTTAAAAATATTTTTGCTTGCTTTATCTTGTTTTTTTAACTGAAATACATAGACTAATGTTCAAAATATGGATTTTCATATGGATTTTAATCACACTTTGAACTCATACCAAGGCGCTATAACTCTTTTAATATTAATGTTGTTTGTAAACGACACTGCGAAGCACTGAGTAAATACTCGCCTGCGCCTATGTTGTTTTGAAACGACATTACCCACTTTCCAGTCACAAATCTTTGATGCAGTTTTTTGCATTTTTGTGTATTTTTAACATATTCTGTGTATCTTACTATTGGCCTCGCAGGCAACGGGGACATAAACATTTTGGTTTGGTTTGGTGGTCTTTTGCATGTTTTGTTTGTTTTCTTGCTTTAGGGTGAAATAATATGGAATCGCATTTCCAAAATAATGGCTATTGTACTAACAGAAAATGCTGACTCGTCTGATAGCAGCTGTGATGAAGAACCGGACCTTCCTCTAAATAACATTCCCCGTGACATTAGCCCAGAATAAGACTCCGACGTTAGCTCCGAACCACGTTCCATACCCTCATTACTTGAGAGACCAAATAACGGCCACCTCATTTCTGACATTGAAACCGTTCCATTCACTCCTGTCTAAGTCATTATGCAGCATTACCTACTCTCAATTTTTCTATTCTAAATCTTCCTTGCTATCGCCGCTCACTGCTTCTCCTGCAATAAAAATTTAGAACTCGGATTGCTGCCGATCTACTGAAAACGGACAGAACCAAAACTAACGACATGATCCAAAATTATGATGAGTCTCGTTTAATTAAAGCCCCTGCAGCCTGAAGACCTTCAGAAGGCATCAGGTACGACAATATTGGCCATTTCCCTGCCTTTACTACAATTCAAGGCAGATGTAAATATTGTCAAGGTGGGTATACCAAGACCCAGTGTAAAATGTCAAATTCGTGTATGTTATACCCCCAATAAAAACTGTTTTACGCTGTTCCATGTTCCCAATTAAACGTTGTTTCACTTACGCGGTTTTTATTTCATCACCCGTTTCCTTCGCAGTGTTGTTTGTATACAACATACATGAACAAAATGTTATTTACTGAATGTTGGACAATGTTGTTTATAAACAACATATATTATTTCCGTATGTGCATATCATTGATTTTTTTATATTATTCTTATAGGCTCAAAAATACGCCAAATAATTGTCTTTTTAAGAAAAAAACAATTGTAATTTGAAAAAATCTTCTCTGGGCATTAAAGGGTTAAGGGAGGCACCAAGTAAATGTTAGCTTACCTCTGGACAAACCTTTTATAATTATTTAAAAAAAACTATGATAAACACAGGAACCATATTTTTTCTTTCAAATCAATAAATAATATTCTAAAGATACGACTCAAAACATTACTTGATTTCAATCCATGAATTGGTCTTTTCGGGATACTTTGTTCACAAAATGGCAAATGGACGCACAATGTAATGAGGTTTTAGATGTTTGATATTTTTTTACGGGTAATTTTACTTACCTTAAATAAAAAAGAAATCGTGGCTCAGTTAGATTAAGTGGTAATGTAACGAATGAAAATGAAAATGAAAATGAAAGTGAAAATGAAAATGAAAATATTTATTTTGCAAGTAGGCCACACGGGCTCGTTTACATGTCTGAATCTACCAGCGCTTCGAAAGGTGACATCTGCTGAGAAGAAAAGCCGCAAAAAAAATAGTTAGGTCAACTATTTTAATTCTACTGGTACTTTTTCACTCTGGACGCTGTAAATTGACCCTTTCGAGAATCACCCATAATCGCGCATTTCTAATCGATTTAGACTATTTTAGCTTTCCCCAGAAAGTGTGAAAGTGACAGAACCCGCGTTAAGGGGGGGCTTGGTGGGCGAAGCCCCCGGCAGTAAAAAATAAACAACCGTAACAATTGTATTATTGGTAGGTTAGGTTAGGGTTAACTTGTGTCCCTTAGAGCGAAAATAGGCACCCCGCGAAGCGGGGTGACGTCGACATATTGGCAGTTAGGTTGTGTTAGGTTAGAAAACTACCCACCTAATGAAATATAATCATAATCAAGTTTTTATCCTAATCATTTTCAGGGTTCCGTAGACAAATGGCAAAAATGGAACCTTTATGGATTCGTCATGTCTGTCTGTCCGTATGTCACAGCCACTTTTTTCCGAAACTATAAGAACTATACTGTTGGAACTTAGTATGTGAATGTGTTATGTGGACCGCATTAAGATTTTCACACAAAAAGAGAAAAAAAAAACAATAAATTTTGGGGGAACCCCATATTTAGAACTGAAACTGAACAATTTTTACACGCTTTTTATTAGCTTCACCTGTATGTATGTATGTATGTATGTATGTATGTATGTAATGGAATCTTTCAACGTAATTTTAACCTACTTCTAGTTGTGGTAAATATCTGAAACTTTGCAAGTGTATGCAATTCGGATGACAATACAATAATTTGGTACCATCGAGCTGATCTGACCATGAGCCAGGCGGTGGATAGTGGAACTCTTCAATGATCACTAGTAACCCCCTCGAGTTTGGTCTCATTTGGTTTGAAATTCGGATGACAATACAATAATTTGGTTCCATCGAGCTGATCTGACATGGTTTGTCAGCCAGAAGGTGGATAGTGGAACTCTTCAATGACTACTAGTAAACCCCTCGAGTTTGGGCTCATTTGGTTTGCAATTCGGATGACAATACAATAATTTGGTTCCATCGAGCTGATCTGACCTGGTTTGTCAGCCAGGAGGTGGATAGCGGAACTCTTCAATTACCACTAGTAAACCCCTCGAGTTTAGACTCATTTGGTTTGCAGTTCGGATGACAATACAATAATTTGGTTCCATCGAGCTGATCTGACCTGGTGTGTCAGCCAGAAGGTGGATAGTGGAACTCTTCAATTACTACTAGTAAACCCCTCGAGTTTGGGCTCATTTGGTTTGGTTTGACGAGTCCAATAGTAATTTTAGTGCATTACTGACAAAAGCGTGTTTTTTTTAGGCTTTGAGTAAATTATAGTTTTAAAAAAACTGAAAAACACGCTTTAATAGCAAACCGAACTAAAAAGTAGAAAATAATTTTTAAGTATGAAGAGATTGTGTTACAGTAATGGAAATTCCAACAATCAATTACTTATGATTAATCAATTTAAGATAAGATTAAAATATAAATTAAGTTATTAACAAATAATTCAATTGTGTGGGGTGGAATTTACTATATTTACAAAATGACAATTTTTTTTAATAGCTACCACTGAAATGATTGTAAAATTTAATACCTAGCACCCCACGCTTTTTTACTATAATTGAATTATTTGTTAATAACTTAATTTATATTCTAATCTTATCTCAAATTGATTAGTCATAAGTAATTGATTGTTGGAATTTCCATTACTGTAACACAAACTCTTCATACTTAAAAATTATTTTCTACTTTTTAGTTCGGTTTGCTATTAAAGCGTGTTTTTTAGTTTTTTTAAACTATATTTTTCATCAAACCCATACGTGTGGATTATCTATGGATAGGTCATCAAAAATGATATTGAGGTTACTAATATAATTTTTTTCTAAACTGAATACTTAGTTTGCGCGGGAGACACTTCCAAAGTGGTAAAATGTGTCCCCCCTGTAATTTTTAAAATAAGAGAATGATAAAACTAAAAAATAACGATAATTAGTATGAACGAGATCTAGTAAGTAATTTATTTTAATACGTCATAAATCGTAAATCGCAATTTACCTTTCATTCAATCAACTCTTAAATAATAAAAAAAAAAAAAAAACCGTTTAATTTCATAAACATAAATCTTTTACATAAACCGTGAACGATTATATTGATAATGGGTACGGAACCCTTCGTGCGCGAGTCCGACTCCCACTTGGCCGGTTTTATTTATAATATTAGTATGGATTTATTTTACCGAACAAAGAAGTGCCATCGAGTATTATTTAACGTCAAAATCTCAACTTCAGTTCACAAAGAATGCTCTTTCAACGTAACAGTTATTTAAGTGCAGTTTATCTCATCCAGGGAGTCCGCGCGCGTGCCCGGAGCACTGGCACGCGTGCGCGTCAGGGCGCTGCGTGACGCCGGAGAGGGTATGCAACGGCTATAACAACTGCCCCGACGGCTCGGACGAGCAGCAGTGCGGTAAGGGAAAATAATATCAGTTACATACACAGCAGGGTTGGATTCGGATGTACGCATCGGTCGCGTGCGGGTCGCATACTTCAGTACCCGTGACAATTGATTAATAAATAACTACCTTTGAAATTGTGATTGGCTGTGACCTGTAAATTCCATTTCCTCGTTGCACTTGAGGTCCTTTTATGCAGTTGTGCCGCCCCTTGCGCGCGACTAGAAAGAATCAGCTACTGTTTATCGGCGGGCTTGCTGGGAATCGAACTTGGGTCGGCAGCTTAGCAGGCGGGCTCTGCGCCCCATTCGGGATCGTCTAAGTGATATTGTAGCGATTCGCGAGCGAAATGAGCGAATGTGTCGTTGTTCTGTACGTATTTGACGTTGACATTCGCGGTATTGGCATTTTAGTGGCGATATAGTAAATTACTTTATCTACACCCATATCATAAAACCTCCATAGTTTAATCAAAAACCGTAGGAAATGACCACCATTATGACAACCAATTAGGAAAAACCAGTGCTGCAATGTTATTTCAGTATCGATTTTAGTAACGAAATAAGTTTAAATTTGGAACAGCTGTCAAAACTCAAGTGGGTCTCTATTCTAGTATCCATAGATATTAAACAGTTATTGATACGAAACATCAATTCAGTATGTTTTTTTTAATTTAAACTGCACGACATTTGATCTCGAGTGACATGAGAATACAGACTTCATTCGTTTGTCTATGATTTAAAAAAAAATGGTCTTGACGGAGGATCGAATTGCCGCCATTATGTTGGTTTTTGCTGAACGAAAGTAGAATTGTTGATGAATTGAATAGAAAAAGTTGTTTGTAATTTACATTTTAGTTGAAAATATGTATATTAGTTTCTCGCAGTGACTGTGTGATGTGAAAATGCGCCGGATATCGGAAATATGCAGCCACGATTGCAACAAATAACTTGTTGCCAGAAAATATTGTTTCTGAACCCATCATGGAGGATTTATAATATGTGTGTAGATAAAGTTATGTATGCAACTCTGCATAATTTGGCCTTAAACACACGTTCGATCTTATTATGAAACGAGCTTTTAGCGAGTTTTAACCGCACTAGTGTTTTAAGGCCTATCATTATGCAACCGTTGTATAAACTACTACTACGTCTAAGTGATACTGCAGCGACACGCGAGCGAGACTCGCATCTCGCTCTTACGCATTACGCGTCGTGCGGAAGAGTGGGATGAGAAATCTGGCTGGCGAGTTTAACTTAGTTTTGGTTATAAAGAATATGACCACGGCTGCTCGAAAGAGATATGGGTCGTGAGAAACTGTTATGTACAATTAAGTGTTAGTTATTAAAGAAATTGAACTACAAAGATGTTATTTGGACGCTACATAGTTTCAACTTAGAACTATGAAAAGTAAAGAGTATTTAGTCTATGTACACATTTATTTACAACAGCTCACCACTATCACCATGTCCTCGCATATACTCGCCGAACTGCTATTGACAATATATGTACAGGCAGCTTATTAACATCAAAGCTAGCCTCAGATAATATGGAGAAGCCGAGTTTATAGCTTAAACTTAAAACCCGCAACTGACATAAAAAGTTACAAAATGCTGGACTAGAATGTTCTTTTAACTAAAAACTTGACAGTATGTAATTATATACAATTAACTAAAAATATGGAATCTTACCTCATACGGGATTCGGAACAAATTTACACCAATAGGAATTTTACATTTAATTCACATAGGTTAGTTTCAGATAAAAGACATCAATTAGGATATTTAATTAAACTGAACTAATCCTTTATTAGTCTAAAATAATTTATAAACGATAAAGAAACTCATCTTCTGTTTCCTCTCAGAAAGAAAAATCAATAATCTTAACAATTTATTTCTTTTTCGAACGACCTATATTTTGTGCCAGCCAGTAACATTAAGCTGCTAACCAAGTTTGATTTGGAACCTCTTTGCATAAAAACTAAGATAAAAACATGGTGTTACAGTATTATCAATATTTTTTCAAAAAAAGTGTTAAATTTAAATTATTTATAAACTAACGATTATTCTGATATAAATTGTACCTAATAATATTAACGTAGTAAAGAAAAAAAAAGATTAAATAAAAATAAAAATATGCGGAGAAATATGCGGTTAATTCTTAGCGTTTTTAGTAGTTTTATGGTTTTGACGTAGTTTTTTTTCTACTAATTACATTCATATTTCAAAATTCCGAGGCCGCTATAAACTACACGACTATTTAAGAGATATTATTATATACTAGCTGGTGTCCGCGACTTCGTCTGCGTAGAATACTTATTTAAGTAGCCTATGTCCTTCTCCAAGGCCCATACCAAATCTCTAAACCAAAACACATCAAAATCGGTTCAGCGGTTTAGGCGTGAAAATGTAACAAACAGAGTTACTTTCGTATTTATTTATAAAAGGTATATTATATATAGCTTCCGCCGCGTGGAATTCGATTGTATATAATCCCTTGGGAACTTTTGACTTATCAGGGATAAAAATGACCCTATTTTATTTATTTATTTATTTATACACAATTGCATTACATGTTACAGTTACTATATATAGGACAATACACAGCACTATCTTCACATGTACCTTGACAGGCATGGCAACGTGGAAAAGAGAGAGACACAGCCACACACACACACACACACACACTCACGCGCGTGCCCGGAGCACTGGTACGCGTGCGCGTCAGGGCGCTGCTTGCCCCGGCCGTCGGTATGCAACGGCTATAACGACTGCCCCGACGGCTCGGACGAGTGGCAGTGCGGTAAGGGCAGACAATATCAGTTACATACACAGCAGGGTTGGATTCGGATGTACGCATCGGTCGCGTGCGGGTCGCATCTCTGAAATTTGTGGTTGGCTGTGACCTGTAAATTCCATTTCCTTGTTGCACTTGACGTCCTTTTATGGAGTTGTGCCGCCCCTTGGGCGTGACTAGAAACAAACAGCGCCTCTATTCAGGAGCGCTAAATGATGTTGCAGTGACTCGCGAGCGAGATTTCTCATCCCTCTCTCCCGCACAACGCGTAATGCGTAACAGTGCGAGTCTTGCTCGCAGGTCGCTGCAGTATCACTTAGACGTTCCCGAATAGACGCCCAGCTAGGTAATGATTGTTTATCGGCGGGCTTGCTGGGAATCGAACTTGGGTCGGCAGCTTAGGAGGCGGGCTCTGCGCCTCTATTCGGGATCGTCTAAGAGATATTATAGCGACTCGTGAGCGAGATTCTCATCCCACTCTTCCGCACGGTGCGTAATGCGTAAGAGAGAGATGCGAATCTCGCTCGCGAGTAGTTACAATATCATTTAGGTGTGCCCGAATAAACGCCCTGGGCCCGTATTCGGGACTGCTAAGTGATTTACTATATCGCGAATAAAATGACAAAACCGCGAATTTGAACGTCAAAACGTACAGAACGACACATTCGTGGTTTTGGCATTTTAGTGGAGATATAGTAAATCACTTAGCAGTCTCGAATAGAGACCCTGGGCGTCTATTCGGGAACGTCTACGTGATACTGCTGCGCCCTCTTACGCATTACGCGTCGTGCGGCAGAGTGGGATAAGAAATCGCGCTCGCGATTCGCTACGTCACTTAGCGTTCCCGCATAGAGGCGCTGGACCACTCGACCATTCAGGCGATGAACAAGAGTGAATAATCGGCTACGCTTCGTGTGATACGAGTTGTCGTAACGTCGTGTGCTTACGAACACTTCTGCTACGCTGGACCTGTATGCGCTACGAGCTCGTGAATTATCCGTAGCTGCAAGCGTGGTAGCAGGGAATGGGGGGGGGGGGCTAGTGGTCAGGGGGGGGCGCACTTTAAAGCTTGTCCTGCACCTTCATCACTTAGCAACCACTTAATAAGAAACAACAAGTTATACTTAAGGGAGAGACAGTAGCCAATTAGCGCCACCCATCAATTTATTTCCTTTACTCCTAAATCAGATCAAATATAAAAAATCTAAAACGTTACTAGTAAATTACTTACCTGTACTATTTTTGGAATCACTTTCCATTATTTTGCATTTGATACATTAAGAGAATGGTTGATTACCGCCAAAAGTGGCAATTTTTAGCTCTCCTAATCAACAGCATTTGAGATCAAATTCGATGGAATACATATTTATGTTATAGGGTGCCTAGTAATATTAATTATCTAGTATTATTAAATATAGTCACGATTAGTTTAAAAAATTTGCGAGTATTTTCGCGATTTGGAGTATTTTTAGGGTTCCTTAGCCAAATGGCAAAAAACGGAATCCTTATGGATTCGTCATGTCTATCTGTCTACCTATCTATTTGTCTGTCTGGCTGTCTGTCTGTCTGTCCGTCCGTATGTCACAGCCACTTTTTTCCGAATCTATAAGAACTATGCTGTTGAAACTTTGGAAAGTACATGTATTCTGTGAACCGAATTAAGATTTTTACACAAGGATAAATAAAAAAAACAATAAATTTTGGGGGTTCCCCTTGCTTAGAACTGAAAATAAAAAAAATTCATCAGACCTTTGCGTGTGGGGTATCTATGGATAGGTCTTTAAAAATGATATAATGAGGTTTCTAATATCATTTGTTTCTAAATTGAATCGTTTGCGCAAGAGACACTTAGTGGTAAAATGTGCCCCCCCCCCCTGTAACTTCTAAAATAAGAGAATGATAAAACTTAAAAATGTATATGATGTACATTACCATGTAAACTTCCACCGAAAAATGGTTTAAACGAGATCTAGTAAGTAGTTTTTTTAATACGTATTAAATCGTAAACCGCAATTTACCTTTCATTCAATCAAATCAAATATAAAAATTAAAAAATTACATTTAATTTCATAAAAACCTTGTACAACCATGGTTTGTCATGTAAAACCTTATACATAAACCGTGAACCATTATATTGATAATGGTACGGAACCCTTAGTACGCGAGTCCGACTCGCACTTGGCCGGTTTTTTATTCATATTTTTAATTGAAAAATTCGCTTGCTGCCGTCCCCTTTCGTAAATGCTGCCCGGGGCCATGCCCCCCCGCTCCCCCCACGCTACGCCACTGATGCCCGCACTGTAAAGCTGCTTCAAAAAAGGGCTGGGTGATAATAGCATTACACCTGTATGATCAAGTACTCACTCATGGTTCGGTCACAAGTATCCTCTGAAAATTTTACTGTTCGCAACAAAAAAGGCTAGCTTACGGGCAATCCACAAATAACGCCGAAATCGCAGCCTTGACCACTGAAATCAGGTGCTTGCGTGGCGATGTGTCTACGATTCAGTCACAAATATCTCAAGTTTTAAAAACTGATGAAATGGATGAATTGACTACGTAATAGAACGTTTAATTAATTATAAATGAAAAAGTTTTACAGAGCACAGTGACTTGACTGTATTAGGCGACAAGAGAGTTAGAGCCTGTTGGAAGCTTCATCAATATGCGGCGGTGGTAAAACATTGCTTAAGTTTATGTCCAGGCGCTTATAAGTTTGCGCTCTCAATTCCATCATCCTCTCCTGGGCGCAAACCCATTGCATTGAAGAAGGCTTCATGATTTGGCCGGTGTAGCTCCTTCGAAAATGCATCAGCGACCATATCATCAGTCTTCTTGTTATGCACTGATAATTGCTAGGCGATTATCTCCCTCAGAAAATGCTACCTTATATCAATGTGTTCACTACGTGCATAGTACGTCTCGTTACCTGAAAGTCTTTTAGCACTTTGGTTATCATAGTACATACAAAGTGGAGTACCTACAATTGAAGGCCACAAGTTTTCTTCCAATTGCCTAATCCATAGAGCTTCTTATATGGAGTAAGCAAGCGGCATGTACTCGGCTTTCGTGCTTCAAAGAGCTATGATGGTTTGTTGCTTTTTTGATGCCCAGCTAATGACTGCATCCTGAAAAACAGAAATATACCCTGTGCAGGATCTTCTGTCTACTGAGTCACTCGCCCAATCTGCATCACAATAGCCAGCCACATTTTTGCTATCCATGTTAGCTCATAGGCATTTTACTACTGTCATTGATCACAATTAATTGCATGTTCTGTTTTAGATGGATCTGCAAACGCAACTTCGTCTACAACTAAAATTTCGACCGGTAAGACAGAACACTTTTCCGTTAAAGTATTCGGACCAATGCATGTTGAGTTAAGGTATCCAAAAAACGTGCCAACATACCGTTTTGTTGTCAAGCACCTTTAAAACCAAATGACTTTCCTAAACTTGAAAACATTAATTGGGAGACATTGATTGTAAAAAAAACGTTGCAATTAAAATATCCCTATCAATTTGGGCGTTGTTCTGACGTACAAGAAGTTTTCCAGCTGAAGCCGTAAAACTTTTCAGTATACCTATGGAAACATTACATTTATCGTGTATATCGAACATATTAGGTTAGATAAAGTTTGTATTAACGATAAACGATATGACTATGACTGCTGTCAATGATCACACTTAATTGCATGTTCTGTTTTAGCAGGATCAGTAAACGCTACTTCAACTACAACTGCAATTCCTACTGGTAAGACAAAAATCCTTTCCGCATGAATACTAAAACTAGTATTTCATTTATTTGTCATGCATACATTATACAGGTGTCCTTGGAAGTTTGGATCAAATCGAACAGGAACATAGAGGCGGTCATTTCCAATCATTTTAACTAATAAGTGCTGGTTCGATTCTTAACGGTTCAAAGTTATGATGTTTTATTAAAAAAAACATAAATACGTTATCTTACTGAACAATTCAAATAAAATAAAAAATACTCGTAACTGTAACACCATCGGCTTATTATTTTTAGATAGGTTATGGGATAATATACCTCTTCTAAAATGGTACTTTCAGCTGAAAAAATGTTAATTTAGTCAGAAAAATAAATAGTTACCTACCACTTCTGTCTACATAAATCTTTACTCGATTTTGTAAAAGATCTCGTAAATAAAACTACACTATGTAAATTAACCACATGTTGTAAAAACTTGCCCGTTAAATTTTAATTCTAACAACATACTAATTATTGCTTTGTTGTTATTAATTGAGGAGTTATTAATTATTTATCTAGCAGGTCGAGTTTTCTTAATCGGTTTTTGTGTATGAGAAACGATCAGACAAACAGACATGAAATTCAAAAACCATTGGGATCTGTTCTGTTGCTCATGCTGAAGCCTTCCATAGCAGTTTTTCATTGTTATTTTCAATGTACAGACTGTGGCGGATAGGCAGGATTTAAAGAGAAAAGATGAAAAGATGTGCAATTCTTTAATTAGTCTGACGTGGAATGACAATTCGCTCTCTTCTGAATTCAAACAAGAGTTTTTAAACTATCAAAAAGGTTTCAGCGTCAACACAGACTTTTTCCCCTTTATGATTCTATTTATATGTATAGATTATAAATGTGTCTCATATCCAACCTAGCGAATTAAGCCACATATGTCATATTTTCAAATAATTATCCGTCAGAACTTGCTCAATATTGAGCATTTTTCTATGAGCATTTTTTTATTTTAGTTAGGATATAGAGTGATGGAAATATAAGAATATTGTGTTGGGTGAAATATGGGTTACAACTCGTTCTGATCCGGATGTTCATAAAAATACATAAGCATTTTTTTTGCATCACGAAAAGGTCGTGTGCGTTTCCACTGGCTCCCTATAGAACAACTCCGTATCGAAACTACGCATTGGCGTACGCATAATGCGCAGTTCAGTATTAGCCTTAATTACGCTGAGGGCATAAATAAATCGTGATAATTTTAGTTAAACGATTTGTAAGTTCTTCTGAGCAGCTGGGAAGAACTTACAAAACGGAAAAACTCGGTGCCGCCAAAGCGCCGGCCGGCCGGGCGTCGGACGGTTGTCGCTAGCACCTCGGCAACACTCGACTTCATCTCGCCTCCTCTCTTGCGGTTTCGCTTGACACGTAACATTGCGGAGCGCTGTAAGGAGATTTAAAAAAAAACCAATTGAAAATTCGCTTGCCGCCGCTCCCTTTCATATGCTGCCTAGTGCCATGGCCCCCACGCTACGCTACTGGTGCCCGGACTAGCAACCGGGCAATCCACAAATAACGCATAAATTGCGGCCTTGACCACTGAAATCAGGTGCTTGCGTGGCGATGTGTCTACGATTCAGTCACAAATATCTCAAGTGTTAAAAACCGATGAAATGGATGACTTGACTACGTAATAGAACGTTTAATTAATTATAAATGAAAAAGTTTTACAGAGCACAGTGGTTTGACAGAATTAGCCGACAAGAGAGTTAGAGCCTGTTGGAGGCGTTATCAATATGCGGCGGTGGTAAAACATTGCTTGAGTTTATGTTCAGGCGCTTATAAGTTTGCGCTCTCAATTCAATCATTCTCTCCTGGGCGCAAACCCATCGCATTGAAGAAGGCTTCATGATTTGGCTGGTGTAGATCCTTCGAAAGTGCATCAGCGACCATATCATCAGTCTTCTTGTAATGCACTGATATTTGTTAGGCGATTTTCTCCCTCAGAAAATGGTACCATACATCAATGTGTTTACTACGTGCATAGTACGTCTCGCTACCTGAAAGTCTTTTAGCACTTTGGTTATCATAGTACATACAAAGTGGAGTACCTACAATTGAAGGCCAGAAATTTTCTTCATTTTTTCAGGCATTTTACTACTGTCAATGATCACAATTAATTGCTTGTTCTGTTTTAGATGGATCTGCAAACGCAACTTCGTCTACAACTGAAATTTCTACCGGTAAGCCAGAACACCTTTCCGTAAAAGTATTCGGATCAATGCATGTTGAGTTAAGGCATCCAAAAAACGTGCCAACATACCGTTTTGTTGTCAAGCACAAGTTATAAAATAAAAATAAAATTATAAAATTAAAATTGAATAAAATAAATTAAGAATTGGTTCAAATTATATATATAAAAATTATTTATAAATTATTAAAATGAAACTATAAAATCAGCATTACATATAAAAACAGAATAGGTAATAATAAAAACATTAAAATTAAACATTAAAAGTTTCTTACAAACTGAGGCACAGCAGCGTGTAACGCCATCCAGTGCCTCATGAAAGGGCAATCAAGCCTGCCGGCCACTACCTGCAGGAGGCTGCTGCCACTGACCCGCGCTCTGCGCGCCATGGACGCGGCTCTCTTGCGCATCGTGGCGCGAAAACCGTCAACGCGGGCTCCGCGAACATGCCCGAGGCGCTGCAGAACCGTGGCAGCTACAGCAGCGTCCTGAACGCGTTGTTGTATTAAACGCGGAGAGCGTTGTAAGACTTTTGACTGTAATTAACCCACAGGCTGCTCGTGTAAAATGACGTGCAGTACAGAGGCGGAGCGTGAGGGTAAGCCGGTGTATAATTTCTCGTTCTAAGCATTATATTATTACCCTTTAAATTTTGTATTTACATAAAAAATGTGTAA
Source organism: Tortricodes alternella (assembly GCA_947859335.1). NCBI lineage: Eukaryota > Metazoa > Arthropoda > Insecta > Lepidoptera > Tortricidae > Tortricodes > Tortricodes alternella. The sequence continues at coordinate 9,056,933 of OX401987.1, read as the reverse complement.
TATGCAATTTTTATGTTAATACAAGAAGTATTTAATAATAATAATAATGTTTGAGTTAAAAAATTATGCACCGGCTTACCCTCACGCTTCGCCTCTGGTGCAGTATGCACGAAATAACGTTAATTTAACTGTTTTTGAGCATTGAGCGAACCTGCGGGCTATCATATTCGTCCTGACTGACAACGCCCTCCGCTCTCGTTGAATATCTCGGTTGTCTTTCAAGTCCTCCGTTAAAATGTGGCCGAGATACCTGAATTCCTGCACCCGCTTCAAAGGTTCACCGTTTAGATAGACGGGAGGCACGACTGAAGGACTCTTGGTCCTCACTTTGAACACCATGAGTTTACTTTTCTTGTCGTTATAAGTAAGGCCATGGCTCTGAGCAAACTGTTCACAGATACTCATGAGTTCACGGAGACCACCAATCGATGCCCTCAGCAACGCCATATTATCTGCGTAACTAATATTATTGAAGCAGACTCCATCGACATGACAACCGATATGACGGTTGCTCAACGCAACAACCAACTCGTTTATGTACAGATTGAAAAGCGTGGGAGAACTTAAACCCCCCTGTCTCACCCCGCATTCCAACCTGTACTCATCCGACAATGTGCCTGCCCATCTTACGTGATTGACCTGGTTTCTATACCAGTACTGGTAAATACTGATCAGTTCTGGTGGTAGATTAACGTCTGCAAGTTTTTTCCATAAAATGTTATAAGAAACCAGGTCAAACGCTTTCGAGAGGTCGAGGAAACAGGCGTAGACCTGCGTATTACGAAGAATATAGTATTTAACGGCATGTTTCAAGCACACGATGGCACTTTCCGTAGACAATTTGGGTCTAAACCCAAACTGATTTTCATGAATACTCACGTGGTAGTTTAGATGCGTATTTAATAAGCCGTCAAAGACCCTTGCAATAGCAGCGGCTAGCGAGATCGGCCTGTAGTTACACTTATCAGCGATGTCACTGGTTTTATTTTTGACAATAGGTACCACAACCGATCTCACCATCTCACGGGGTAAATATGAATGACCGACACAAAACGTAAACAACATCGATAAAATTCGCGACAGATGTGGGCCAGCATGCTGAAGATGTTCAGCACTGAGGCTGTCGTGTCCGGGGGACTTAACTCTGGTTGTCGACTTAATAGCATGCGCTATCTCTTTTGCGCTAAATCTGACACCTAGCCCATCCCCACAAGCTACAGGACTAAACACCCCAGTGTCTTGAGGAGAGACTGACTTGACAACAAAGTGATATCTGAAAAGATTTGCTATATTTTTCAAATCAGTCACTGCATTAATACTCACAGGCAGGCCAGGTTTGGTTGTCATGTTATTGGTGTTTTTCCAGAACCCACGAAAATCCTGTTTGGTGTGAAGCTCAGCCAGCCTATCCATTTTTATTTGGTCTGTGTTATTTTGACACCATCTTAATTTCGATTTGAAAATCCTTCTTGATTGACACATTTCGTTATATACACAACCAACAGCAGGCTTCCCGCACCATAACCAAGACTGCGCCTCTATTCGGGAACGCTAAGTGATTCTATAGCGACTCGTAAGCCAGATTTCTCTTCCCACTCTTCCGCACGACGCATAATGCGTAAGAGCGAGATGAGAAATCTCGCTCGCGAATCGCTACAGAATCACTTAGCGTTCCCGAATAGAGGCGCTGGAATTTTAACCTCGCCTCCCTATGTGCGTCACTGACATTCCGGTTCCAACCCGTTACGAATTTACGCCTCACGCTATTCCTGTCGCCCCGACTAATAAGTGCCGCCTCCCTTAAAGCGGACACAGTCTAAAAGTACAATTTATCTATAAGCTGCCTATGATTTGGATGTTTGCATATGTTATTACAACACCCAGAAAGTTCAACAGGAAAATCAATAAGGCGCAGTTTCTTATTACATGCCGCGTTGTACGTTTCAATTTCTTGCAAAGTTTTATTGCTCCAAAGTACCTTGTTATCCTCTGGGTGTATCGAATTTATTCTGGATCTAATTATGCTTAAATCACATTCTAACACTAAAGGAAATTGATCCGGACTTAAAACATCACAATCTACATACACATTACTGACAGAGCAAAGTGCCCAGTGCGCTACAACGCAGTGGTCCAACCAACGCGTGGATCCATGCGCGTCGCTCAAAAAAGTAAAAGTGTTCGAGGAAAAGCCTATTTTTTTAATGTCAATACACGCCCAGTTATGGTCCATGCAATAATTATCCAACTCATAATAAAATGGTTCGTGAGGATGCGCATTAAAATCGCCTAAAATAAATACTGCCTCAGCATCACTACAGTCTATTGTGGCGCTTACTAGCCCAAGGCAATCCAAGAATTCTGGCAAGTTAGACGATAAATCTGTGTGCATGTACACACTGAACACTAAAATGGGACGGTCACAAGTTACAATTCTAACAGCACAAACGCGTGGGTTACTACACGGTATCACAGTGACGTCACTAAATACCCCGCTTCTCCACAACAACCCGACACCTCCGAAGGGACGACCCCGCAGTATTCCAGACCCGGTGTCAACAGCCGAGGTACCCGTGCAACTAAACTCTGCATCTATACCGTTTAGGAAGGCTAAATCCTCCGGCAGCAGCCAAGTCTCTTGAAGGGCTATAAGATCTGAAGTTCGGAATAGTCCACGAATTTCATCCACATTACGGTTCACATGTTTACAGTTGTAACTGACAAATTTACAAGTACGGTTATCTATTATTGTTATAAGCTGCCGGGCCGCTTCCAGAATGAGTTCTGGTCGTGAGTTTGTTCTTAAAATGTAAAATCCCCTGAAGCCGGAGTTCTTTATTCAAAAACATAGCAAGTTTTGCCTCAGGCACGAAAAACTTATAAGCGTCATAATCAGTTTCTTTCTTAGACATTATTTTCTGCAGTTCAACGACTTCGTTAGTCTTTTTAAATATGTGGGACGCAATATCACTTACTGCCGTTTCTTTGTGTACATTTGTTATAAATATTGGTATTTTTCTTTGAGCTGCTTTAAATTTACCCGTGTCGTCACTATGGACGCCCCTGCTCCCTTGATACCTATACTTAGTTTGTTTCGACTTACGGTTGACTACTTGAATCCATTCATTTACTTCTCCGTCAACGGTCGGAGCTTTATCACTGACTAGCGATGACGCGCCGCCCGTCAGCTGTTGCGATAACAAACCTGTAGTGCCGGCCGCATGGGGGGACACCGGGCGCTCCGCTATAATGGAGCCAGTTTACTGCAGTATACTAGCAACTTGTAGCTCACTCTTCTTGCTAATATCCTGTTCGCTAACAACCTTTGAAGAGGTATTCAACCTGACATCTTTGTTGTTTTTATCAATTGAAATTGAATTCAGAATCGGAGCGTTTATGTTACTGTCATTGACGCTGTTATTGTTCACCGTCGAAAAAGTTGGACAAACCTGAGTATTCACAGGGGATATTCTCTGGGTAGGAGAATCATCGAGATAGGAAAGTCCAAATGGTCCACTGTTAACGTACGAACATGTACCCCCTCCTCCTCTTTTCATGTAAACGTTAGCGCTAAGCCGGGGTAGGGAATCATATTTCATATTTATGTAATTCCATCTCGACTTCGTCCAAATCATTTTGCGTTACGTAACAAGTTTTAATGACCTCAACTTGATTTTTGAGCAATGATAACTCCTTCAATAACGCAGACACATCTAAATGGTCAAACAATATTGGGGGTAGTTTCTCCAGTCGCCGCGCCACAAAAGCCGGAGTTAAATCGGGATCACTTATTTTTAAAAGTGCAATAATATCATCCAGGTCCCGGTTTTCCTTGCCCTTCTGTTTGAGGACGATATTTCTTTCTTCACTCGGCACCGAATCAAAAAGCAACGACTTCGACTCCTTTATCTCGACACTACTGAACTCAGCAACACATATTTGCTTCAAGCTATCCACATCAATCGACGTCAGCTTGTTTTGTATAAAGCATAACATTTCGTCGATCACAATGTTACATTGATTACATTTTAATCGAGACGAAGACATTTCTCTCGAACGAAAAAGTACGCGAACACATACGGAACGATGTTGCGCTTTCGGATGCGCGCGCAATGCGACTAAACGATAAACGATATGACTATGACTGCTGTCAATGATCACACTTAATTGCATGTTCTGTTTTAGCTGGATCAGTAAACGCTTCTTCAACTACGACTGCAATTCCTACTGGTAAGACAAAAATCCTTTCCGCGTGAATACTAAAACTAGTATTTCATTTATTTGTCATGCATACATTATACAGGGTGTCCTTGGAAGTATGGATCAAATCGAACAGGACCATAGAGGCGGTCATTTCCAAACATTTTAAACGGTTCAAGAGTTATGATGTTTTATAAAAAAAAACATAAATTCGCTATCTTACCGAACAAAACAAATAAAATTAACCGTAACGCTATCGGCTTATTTTTTTTTAGATGGGTTATGGGATAATGTACCAGTGGCGAAACCTGTCTACAAGCCGATTCCTGACGGCTTTACCAAGCTAGAAACCTACGGCTAGCTGTCAGTGAAGTGCATGTTACTCTAACTGAATGTCAGACCCGCACGTACGGTTCTAATTCTTCCGGCTTCCCTTAGAAAATCTTTGACGCTTCGCCACTGTAATGAACCTCTTCTAAAATGGTACTTTCAGCTGAAAAAATGTTAATTTAGTCAGAAAAATAAATAGTTTCCTACAAAGACTTCTGTCTAAATAAATCTTTACTCGATTACGTAAAAAATATGGTGAAAAAACTACACTATGAAAATTAACCACATGTTGTAAAAACTTGCCCGTTAAATTTTAATTCTAACAACATACTACATAATTATTGCGTTGTTGTTATTAATTGGGGAGTTATTAAATTTTTTATATAGAAGATCGAGTTTTCTTAATCGGTTTTTGTGTATGAGAAACGACCAGACAATCAGACAAACAGAGAAATACATAAAAATACAAACCGACACGAAATTCGAAAACCATTGGGATTGCTCATTCTGAAGCCCCCATCCTACTTCCTATCCTACTTCCTACTTCCTACTAATATCCTACTATCCTATCCTACTATCCTACTTCTTCCTACTTCCTACTAATAATATAGATATATATATATATATATATATATATATATGGATGGATGTTTGTTACTCCTTCACGCAAAAGCCACTGAACGGATTTTGATGAAACTTTACAATATTATTGTTTATGTATCAGAATAGCAGATAGGCTATAATATATAAAGATATTGTGTAAATTGGCCGAACTATAACTATAATTGTCAAGTAAGTCGACAAAAATCCTGCCATTTCGGAGCTATTTCGGCCTGCGCTGCATAAACTGTTAGAGTTATACGAAAATCATGTATGGTGGAATTGTTTGGCTTATAAAGTTCTAAAACAAAGTGCGTGATATCATATCGACGAGTAAAAGGCTAATTGATTCAAGCGCCACTCTGGGCGATATAGAGTTATATAATATCATTGAAATCAGCGAATTTTTCCGCGTCGTTTGAGCTGGGTTCGAATGAAATCAGAGCACTTTTTTGGCGCTTGAACCCATGTACAATTTAGGGGTCATTTCTGGCTATGCGGTGTCAAATGACACGAATTTTGCATTTTTTTTCATACCTTTATATTTTAAAAAATTCACTTAAATCATTTTACTTTATTCATTCAAACGGGTTTTCTGTCTCTTGAAGCATTTTACCTTGAACTATTGTATGCAACAATGTCGCTTCGGTCACTTTTCCTCAAACAGTAATTTTGTGTTCATGTCTATTGAAACCTTTTTCTTTATACTGTATTATTATTATCAGCGGGTTTAAGGGTTTAAACCCGTTTATATTTCATCTCTTAAATTGAAAAGTTGTTTTTGAGCTACTTATGATTTGTCCCACATCGTATTTAAAGCATTTTACCTATTTAGTCTCATTACATAAAGAGTTGCTTAAATTACAAGCAATATATTGGGACATTTTTAAGTGTGTTATTTAAGTCTATACGAGGCTAGTTCTTTGAACCCTCTACCTACGCTTACGCGGGTGACGCGCGGAGAGTGACGGATCTAGTGAGGCGGCGGCGTAATACAAAAAAGTCGAGCAAGCAAGACACACCTGAAAAGAAAACCTGAAAATTGAAATTAGAAAAAGCTCCCTCTCGCCGTTGCCTCAGCCGTCTGCAAAGAGACAATTCTTGTTTTACTGCCCAGTCTGAAACCAGTCATAGGTGCGAGCGCGCACAGTATCATACGCCTTGGATTAGACACATCAAGGAGCAGACCAACTCCGTATTGTTTGTGGTCCATAATGTTGTAGTGCCTCTGAAATTTACTTCTTAACTGCTAGGACGGTTGAATTTTGTTTTCGGAAGCCATTATTAATATTATACAAATACAATTACCAATATCTTTATTTCATGAATTAATTTACATTGTTTTATATTTTGTAACCAAGAGCAAAAATCACCCTTTTCATACAAAAGGCAATAATGATTTCCACCCCTTTTAAACGTTAAACAATTTTGACCAATTTTTGATAGGTTGTCAGTCAGAACAAAAACTAGGTCTATACGTTTTTTGAATTTTTATAAAAGGTTAACCAAGTCAAACAATCACCGAAATTAGTTTCGTATGAGAATACTGAAAAAACAATAAAACTGAAATTATTGATTATAGTGAAAAAATCAAAACGTTCAGACCTAGATTTTGTTCTGACTGACAAACTATCAAAAATTGGTCAACATCGGTTAACATTTCAGGGGTAAAAATCGTTATCGCCTTTTGTAGGCAAAGCCGTAGAAAACACACCTCTTAAAGAATACTTTTCTATTTTCAGCTGCCTCTTCTAAAGCAACTAGCATACCGACTGAAATTACTGGTAAGAAAAATATATTGATACACTCGAAACTTAAAAGCCACCTCTCTGAGTAACCGCGTCCCAACACTGGTCGAAACACGATGCTCACCCTGTAAATTGTATTATATTATAAGCAATTGGAAAGGCAAATAATTTCAGTGGGAATCGAACTATGCGAAATGATATTATTATCCAAAAATGATTCAATAAGCGAAAGTTGTATGCGAGTGGTCCCCTAAATTTGCATACAAAACACAATCCCATCCGCGTTTGCGTGTGTGTGAATATTGCTAAAGAGTATTCACAGTCGTCGGACCAATGCAAATTGTGTCAATTGACAGCTGAGCAGGAACATAAATTTGCAGAGCAGAAGTATTCTGTGTGATTCTGTCAAATATTATAAATCCCTCCTTTTATACTGCAAGCAGTTAGATCATAAACGAAATTAATGTCGTATTTTTAGCGGAATCTTGAAATGCAACTTTAGCGATATACGGCTGAAATATCTGAAATATGTACAAGAACATGAATAAATACGTTCGTTTACGAAAGTAAAAGGTTTTATGAAAAAAATAAGAAGTCTTTTATAATCTTTTAAATTGATGTTTTCTTTTCAGCTGCCTCTACCAAAGCACCTTTCATACCGACTGAAACCACTGGTAAGAAAAATAAATTTAACAAACACCATCAAAGTATGTCACCAGATAAGAAAGTTTTAAATAAACTAAAACACAACGTCAAGTGAGTCATTTTAATAAAGTTATGGCTCGCTTGCACCAGCTCAGGATGTAGGGAGATTGGCTCAGGGTTTGGCTTCACATGCGATTTGTCTGGGCTCATTTTTACATATTATGTTTTTGGAGGGCTGATCATTTGTTTAAGAGCTACATAGCAAACTTGCTCCAAAGTGCAATATGTGCGCGCGCGCCGGGCGGCGTCGTCGCTGCGCACACGCGAGTACGACAGCGACGATTATTATTTTCTTTGCAGCTGGTTTGCTTCTCATCAAATTATAATATAAACTACTCGAGGATTCATTTCTATTTCGAATATTAATATAGAAATTTCGCGAGAATTTGGCCGTACCTATATAATTTTCCCGCCGAAATTTCTGGAATATTCCATCTACAATTACGGTTACGTAACATTCTACATTTGGAAACATAAATTTGATTTCAAACATTTGGGAAATTTTGCGAGAATTTCGAAATATAGAAAGTAGTGGAACTATTGAGAGCATTCTGAAATATTCTAGATTTTTTTCTAGAATTTCAGTAAAATTTTGAACACAAATACATCGTATTCTTAATATACCTCCTCTGCTGCACAGGGAGTGAAGAAATAGCATACAATGCGTGCAGATGCTTATCATCCTGGCATGTCGTTAAAGGTTGACTAAGGGATGGGTCCTCTCCAACATGGTGGACTATCTGTATGGGCGATGGGCTGATCACCTGTCACCATACGGTTCATCATACCATCTTAGGACTAATTAATCGAACGTGGCCACAAGTACGAGTCTTGTGGCTCTGCCCACCGCATTAGGGATTTCGGGCGTCATGCTATGTATGTATGTGTCTTAATATACCAGATGTCTTCCCCTGGGCTAGTGCTGGGCGGGCCACTCGGTGGCGGCGGAGTTGTCACGGCGGCTATAACATTGATGTCTCTATACAGCAGCACCGTCCCCATGGTCTGCTGCGGAGCGAGCAGGGCCGGTGGTGGTGGCGCTGCCGGGCCCCCTGGCGGCGGACCAGGACGTGCACTTCGCGCTGTCGCTGGTGCCGATGCTGCGCGCGCGCGCCCTGCGCGACAAGCTGGACGCGCAGGTCGCCGTGCTGCGCCTCTTTAGAGACCTAGCGCCTCAATAGCAAAAAGGACATGCAATATTGCTATTAAAACTTAATAAATAACAAACCAACTTTTATTTCTATCTTCCGATTAAAAAAGGATTTTGCTCATTAAATGCACTGATGTGTAATGTGACTTACTACAAAATCATGTAAAGGACAATAGTTTTCCGGCAAATTATGCCCGAATTCAAAGCTACTTAAAAGCATTTGATTTAAGATTACATAGTAAGGTCTCCGTCGGCCAACTGCCAACCTATATAAAATATATTTTATGTATACGTCACTTTAATATTTAATTAATGATTAATGTGAGTGGCCTTCGTGAATTCGGTCATTGTTCTGTCAGTTACGAGCCTATGGCACGTGTACACTGGGAGCAAAGGGAGCAATTGCCTCCCTTGACTCACGACCGAAGCACCTTATTTTGCCAAATAAAACGAATTGAAACCTTAGCATAATAACAATATAGAAACCAAGTCCGCGCACATAATTTGAAGCACTCAAATTGGAGCCATTTCTGGCTCCAAACGACGGGACGCTCCGTAGTGTCAAATGTCAACGCGCACAGAACGCACTTCGCGAAAAAACAATTACTATGATGATTTGTGCGGTTAAATTGTGCCACAACACATCTGAAAAACAAAATAAGTGTAATAACATCACTTTTCGCAGGTAAGCTTTACAAATGTCTTACTATTTTACATTTGAAACGCTTAAAATACTAATGTTTTATTTCAATGCGCAGTGTTGCCCTATAATGAAAATATTTTCCCATTTCAACTGACTTTACTCCTTCGACTCACACAATTAATTAAACAGTTGCTACAGATATTGTATGTAAGTGACACACGCTCTATATGAAAGTGCCTGTGGAATTTAACCGTATCATAGACCTGAAATTGTGTTAGTTGAAAGTTGAGAAGTGTAAATGAACTTTATTTCCACTCCTGTTCAAATTTTACTGCAAAATTTTACTGTAAACATATGATGAATATATAAATAATTTGCTATTTACTCGTAATCAACAAAACAACGAATAAAAAATGCTAGATTTAACTACTACCACTGGTAGGTTTCCCTACTTTCGGGGTAAATGTGATTCCGCTAGCAATATTATTAGTGCACCAGTGTGTGCGTTGTCATGGTAACTACGAGTTCATGAATCCATTTTGTGCTTCACTTTTGACGGGTCGGCGGTTTGACACATTCCTTCTATATTGTTATTATTCTAAGATTGAAACGAACTTTCTGGAAGATAGGTATGTATCCTGTCTGTACCCGCGCCTGCGCATCACGTGCGCGCGAATGATGTTGCGCATTCGTAAACGGCAGATCGTTTATTAAACCCATATAATACAAACCGTGTCCGCAACGCAGGCTCCGTTGAGATAAACAGTGATAGTATCAACGCAGACCCGGCCCAAGCATGCCATAAATGTGTAATGGTGGGTAAGCACTATTGCGATTTGCGTCGATTCGTTACATACCATCATACAATGGGGCCAAGTCTACTTTAGACTGTAGAGTGTTCGGTAAATTTAAAAGTCACCAAATTTAAAATAAGAAACGTCAAGCTCGATGATGACAGCTTTGTGCTATATAAAAGCGAGTTTGACGCTTCTTATTTTAAGTTTAAGAAATTCTAAATTTAGGTGACATACATACATACATACATACATATATCACGTTTGTTTCCTAAAGGGGTAGGCAGATACCATGGATTTCCACCTGCTACGATCCTGACACACAACTGTCGCTTCGTCTACACTCATTAAGTTCTTCATGCACGCTCGCCGGTTTTGGGTACTCTTGACGTGCGCCTCTATTCGGGAACGCTAAGTGATTCTGTAGCGACTCGTAAGCCAGATTTCTCATTCCACTCTTCCGCACGACGCGAAATACGTAAGAGCGAGATGAGAGATCTGGCTTACGAGTCGCTACAGAATCACTTAGCGTTCCCGAATGAGGCGCCTGGCCTTTCTTAAGAACGTCCCCGATCTGGTTTTGGTACGTTCGCCTAGGTCTTCCCCTTCCAATCCTACCATGCACACTTGCCTTATAAATCTGTTTCGTTAGTCTTCTTTCGTTCATCCTCTCCACATGTCCAAACCATCTAATCATACCTTTCTCAATTCTCACGACTACATCTTCTTCCACACCACATCGTTCTCTTATCACGCTATTCCTTATCCTGTCACTCATAGAAACACCACACATACTTCTCAAAGCTCGCATCTCCACTGCATTGATTTGATTGATAGATTTAGGCGACACCGTTTCGAATTGGCCCCACTACCTACGTCACATGCTGAAGGTTTTGGAAGATACAAATATGGATTCAATATCCTACCTAATTCATATAGGCAGCAGTTTTTTTACGTATTATGGTAACAGAAAACAGGGCCTTCTATTCAACATGCGGACTAAGCGCCATGGGAAGTAATAATATCGTTAAGATAAAGATAAAGCCAAGCGATATGATATACCATATCGTTAAGCCAGTGTTGAATACACGCCCTGCTTTTCGACCGAAAAAGTAGAATTAGTTAAACAAATGGAAACCGCAATTTAAGGTGTTGACAAGCCTTAATCCACTTCACTATTTACACAGTACAGTATTTTTATTTTAACAAAAACTATTTTATTTGGCATCGCGAAAAAAATATACCTACGTTAATAATATTTATACTAGCTGACCCGTGCGAATTTTCACACGTTATCAAAACCCGGATAGTAATTATAACAATATGATAAAGTGAGAATAAGTAAATGCAAGTATTATTAGTAAAAGATATTTTATTTTTGAGAGACAGACGAAGACATTGCGTTTTTATACAATAGTACCTGGATGACCGAGCCTTGCTCGGCATTTTTTTGGTTATACGTGTTTTTGTGGAAAAAATTATGCGTGGATAAAGATAGTTTTTCTCACAAAATAAAAAACTTGAAAAAAAAAAGGAAAATTACTTCTTCGACTCGACTTCCCAAATCGAGCTAATTACAACGTTCGTATTCAAATGATATTGTAACAGTTTTTCATTACCGGAAAACACGGACAAAACAACGTTTTCTTAAAATGAAAGCTAGCTATATCGATTTATCGCCCCCAAAACCCCCTGCATACTAAATTTCATGAAAATCATTGGAGCCGTTTCCGTGATTCAGATTATATATATACATATATTAATAAGAATACACGGGGGATGCACGCAGCTTCGCGCGAGTGGTTCGCGACCAGCGCGCGATCGGCGTATTCGTCAGATGTGGACGCACCATAATATTTTTTTAACTTTCACATGCTACAAAACTTCTTTAAAAACAATGTTAGCAGTCACAATGTAATCATCGTTGACTGTTTGACCGTAGGTCTCTTTAACACGAACATAAATATCACTGAATTTACCAACTCGTGAAAGAGCCACGTATAAATTGTCCATGCGGAAAAACAATTGTTAGTTAGTTAAACTCTTTGTCAATAGATGGCGCTTGCGCGATCGTGAGTAGACTATATCGACGGCCGATATCATCCATTAACGACCAATTAATACAACCGTGCAAAATCACTGATTGTACAATATATTGATCGTCATTAGATCATATCAAATAATGTAGGCCAGTACCTAGCCTACCCGACGCGCAGCGCCATCTGTTGACAATTGTCAGCATCATCACGTACGTAGTATCTTCTAAGTAGTCTGTGGCCATCACAACGTAGTTAAACAGACTTTCAATAGACGGCGCTTGCAAATCGCGTGGTTTTTTATTTATTTTGAAACGAAAACGTTAATTTTAATCTATTTTTGTATCGAACCGAATCGAATCGACGAATCGGAGAACATAAGCTTTAAAATGACGTTTATCTACACCCATATCATAAAACCTCCATTGGTTAATCAAAAACCGTATGAAATGACCACCATTTTGACAACCAATTAGGAAAAACCAGTGCTGCGATAAAGAAATAACATGACTTCTTTATCGTTTTTAGTAAAGAAATGAGATTAAATTTGGAACAGCTGTCAAAACTCAAGTGGGTCTGTCTCTATTCTAGTATCCATAGATATTAAAAAGTTATTGATACGAAACGTCAATTCAGTATATTTTTTAAATATAAACTGCACAATATTTAATCTCGAGTGACGTGAGAATAGAGACTTCATCCGTTTGTCTATGATTTAAAAAAAATGGTCTTGACGGAAGACCGTATTTGCCGCGCCATGTTGACGTTTTGCTGAACGAAAGTAGAATTGTTGTTGAATTGAATAGAAAAAGTTGTTTGTAATTTACATTTTAGTAGAAAATATGAATATTAAGTAGTCTTCTCGGAGTGTGTGTGATGTGAAAATGCGCCGGATATCGGAAATATGCAGCCACGATTGCAACAAATAACTTGTTGCCAGAAAATATTTGTAAGGAGGTGACCGGGAGCGCAAGTGAAACACAGGATAGATGATTAATAACTGATATAATTAGGTTAAATGAATGCTTATATACTAAGGCTACATATGAGAGTGTGAGTGTGGCGCAGCTCACACTACACCTCCCCTCTTATTGAGAAAAAAAAATACATAAATTTTTTTTTCGGTCTCAATATATGAAAATATATTAAAGTTTTATCACAAATGTAAAGCAAAAGAAAATTTAGATTAATTAATACATTAATTTAGAAACATTGCATACTTACCTTCTAAGTTTACATGACATAACTAGAACCAATTGAATTATATTGCAATTATTTGAGACATTTTATTTTAATTTAAGTATCGTTTTCGTATATAAGTATATAAAATGTAACTGTAATTTCTCTAACGGAAAATAAGATTGCAAAAGAGTAAAGTTTTTGTAATGATTATGTAGTATCTTAAAGTATATGATGAAAATCATATTTAATTAAATGGGTACTAACAACACATAAGGAATACTAATAATAAAAGTAAAGAATTAGCACTTAAAGTGTAACCGATTATAAAATTATTGTTTTATTAAAAAACAACAAATCCAAAAGATAATCTTCTATTTTTTTTTGATAGATCACATACCGTTGTTTCTTACAAACTTATTAACGTCCATACTAGTTGGTCATCATTGAGGATCCTCCATGTCCTTGCTCCATCCCTCAACGACTCCAACAACTCCCGGCAGCTACCAACAACACTTCAAATCCTTTGCTCCCGGCTCCCGGCAGCAAATACATTAATTTTATAATTTTTCTTAATTTTCTTCATTATGGCTGCATAATCACCTTTCTTCACTTATCTTTAAACTTTATTTTTTCTTCAAAAGTTTGGCTCTTGATTCACAATAAACTTTTCATTATGTCAATACACACACAAGTATTTTCATATAGTTTAATTTATACGGTCCATTTTCTTAGTTAAAAAATATATTTAATACTTAGCGAGTCATTTTTGTTTGAAAAACATGTTTAATTGTCCTTTTTATTATATTGCACATTTAAATATATGGAGTAGTGGCTTTTCCCTGAATTTTTTTTTAAGGTCCTCTTATCCAGAATTAAAAAACTTTTTAATGCAATATATAGTTTTTTTTTATAACACAATTAGTCTTTACACTTGGCCACTTATGGTCCGTGAACTGGTCGGCGCAGCGCGCCGCCAGTGCCGCACGAGACAGCACTGGCAAGGTCGCCATGTAAGGAGGTGACCGGGAGCGCAAGTGAAACACAGGATAGATGATTAATAACTGATATAATTAGGTTAAATGAATGCTTATATACTAAGGCTACATATGAGAGTGTGAGTGTGGCGCAGCTCACACTACATATTGTTTCTGAACCCATCATGGAGGATTTATAATATGTGTGTAGATAAAGTTATGTATGCAACTCTGCATAATTTGGCCTTAAAACACACGTGCGATCTTATTATGAAACTCGCCTACGGCTCGTTTCATGAAAACCGCACTAGTGTTTTAAGGCCTATCATTATGCAACCGTTGCATAAACTACTATTAAATCATTAATTTTGGTAAAGAAATAACGGAGATCTTGAGCGTCTTCAAAAAAATAAAATAAAATAATAATAATATTTCAAATTAAGATTTGATGATCTGGATCTCTTTAAACAGTTCTATGTCTTAATCTTAATAACTTATGCGTCCTCATTTAACAACACTATTACATCACCGCCATACTAAAAACTTTGCTGATTTATGTTATACGTGTAGTGTACTTATATTATTCATCAGTTTCTGATTTTCTGCATACAAATAACCGCCCAGTGTTCTCGTTCATTCCGCTGCAAACAGAAAGTGACCGGTCACTCAAGGTCATTGGCAGTTGTCAGCATCTTAAGGAATTCGCCGCTTTATTAGGTGGCGTTACAAATTTAGGGTTACGCTTGATTATAAAAGGCTTATTACACTTTCGTTGGAATTAGATGGTGATATCTCCACACGTATCTATCTTCAAGACGATTGGCAGCTGTATTGCTGTAATCATTCATGTGGTTATCCATTTTAAGAAAGTTACGCAGCAAGGCGGCATTATGATGCGTTTGTTGGATGAACTGCCGAAAGATGTCTGAACCGTTCATAATGGCACTATTTAAAAGAGACCATAATATAAATTAAATATAATATTGGTAGCTAGCTTAGTAAATAAGCAGTATAATATTTTCTGTATTAGTTTTAATTTATAAGTTAACGTCAGTAAAATAAAGGCTATTTTATTTCTTTAAGCAGCAGGTTTAGTGTTGTGCTGAGGTTTCCCCTGAAAGCTGGGCAAGCGGCGCATGCTGGTGCGCAGGCGCGAGGTGCGCTCGGCAGCCCAGCGTCGGTTCCTGGCCGGCGCAAGCGCAGCTCCCATCATGAGTGAGAGCGAGAGGATCATCACAAATGGCATCCACACGAATAATGAGTTGTTTGAAATGAAAAATAAAAACGATACTTTTATTACCTACGTAGTACATAATTCATCGCTTAAGCAAGTAAAACAATAAGGTTCTTAAATCTGGGAAACCACAACAGATTTGAAAATAGTAAGGCAGAGGGTGTTCGAGGGCACCATCGGCGATACCGCGGCCAAGGAGAAATTGAAACTTTCTTAAAGTGTAGTTATACGAGCAACATTTTCACGACAATATGAGGCCGACAACTATATACGTCTTCCTCTAACGTACAAAGTTGAATAAGACAGCTATAATTGCCGTGAAAAGTTGCTCTGTAACTTCACTTTTATACTACTTATGCGAAACAATGCCACTTTGAAGAAAGCTACGAGTAAAATTTCAATGAATTAATCGAACGCGGAAAAAAGCTACATGAGAATAATGCGTTCGCGGAAACCATCTAACAAATCAATGCTTTACTTTACAAGGTTATCTAGATATGTATAGGTGCCGTCTTTGAGATAGAAAGAAAGATCCCGAGCAAAGCCCAGACACTGATACTTACATGAGAATATGGGAGCGAGCGGTTCATGCCGCGTGACCCGGGATATCTCACCGTCTCTGCCCCGGAGCTTGGCGACCACCGTCCAGGGCTGCATGTCTAGCGGCGCCAGCGCAGCGCGGATCCGGCACACACCACGTGATAGCGCGCTCTCCTCCACGTACGGGAACGGAGTGTGGTCGGATGTGAAGCCTAAGGGTGCAAATAATTAATAATATATACGAAAAGTGGCCGTCATACTTAACGACTTAAACTAAGAAGAATGCAATACCTCAATCTTGGGTTTGTGAAGAACAAACAAAGATGCCACAACGACCAGACTCTGAGTTAAAGTATGTTATAATACAAGTAGCTAACTCTCACCGGAATTGAACCCGCGTCCTCGAGCTTCCAATAGGTCAACCGATCAGTCTCGATCAGTCGAAAAAATTAAAACCAGATCGTTTATCATCATCATTTCAGCCGAAGACGTTCACTGCTGAGTATAGGCCTTCCTCAAAAATCACCACATTGGAGCTGCGCGGTTCGCAATCAGCGGATGTCGTCGGTCCTTGTGGGTGGTATGCCCACGCTGCGTCCATATGATCGTTACGATTTGAGATAACATCCGTAGCTTAACCGGGAGCTGATCGTAGCTACGCTTCGTCTCAATAATTTAAACTCGCCATTGCGTAAACCGCAGCATAGGTCGGCCCTGAAAAGATCGACTAACGGACGACCTTTCTTCATCATCATCGGTCTGTACGTCCCACTGCTGAACATAGGCCTCCTCTCATAGCGAGACGGACTAAACAGTATTCGAAACATGAGCTCGGTGCGGATTGGCGACTTCATCACATCGTTGAATTATTTGCAGATGTGTGTAGCTTTCCTCGCCATGTTTTTCTTCACCGAAATGCTTATGTTAAATAATAAATTGAGTTACGGCCTGGTTAGCATACGTGGGCGACCACTAGTTGTGAAAGTCTTTGGTGGACCCTCCCAACAGTGGACGTCCCTGATTAAAAAGTTAAATGATTATGATTTGAAGTATATGTGTCGTTATTAGTGACGGGCTGGATCGAGAATGCTGTTAGTGGTGAGCTCATGTGCTGACATATATGTTATTTATAGTAGGACTGGCCTGTTGCTGCGAATTGTGTCGCAATAAAGCCTACCACGATTGAAAGTAACTGGCGTCCACTGGTGCCACCCTTTTGCCAAGTCTCATGCAGGGGGCTGACAGCTTTAGTTCCATTTCAACAGTTTTGGCGCTGTGATCGCAGCTACTTTTTTTAATCTGCGAACCCATCTTGTCACGTGAGTCATGTCGCTGTCAAGTCAATTTCAATTCGACAAGTTATGATAAGGTTATGTTAATTAAACTTAAAATTTAGTTGTTTTGTAGTCTTCAAATTGAGTGCTGGTGATCTCGCGTTCTCCTCGCCTCGCGTCTTTGTTGAATTGGGTTACTTGAGACGGCACCCTCCTGTGTTTAACATTACAATTCATCGTTTTATATCGTGTTTGGTCTGTATAGTGATTGTCGAACTTGGAACCGCTAAAGTGTTGTGTTATCGGTTGTGATTCAACGAGTGAGATCCAGAAACTATTTTGCATGCCCATGAACGATAATTTATGACAATTTTAGGATGTCGTTGTTGACTCCGGCAAATAGGTTATTAGTTTAAGGGGGAAATCCACAAAAAGTGTATTTATATTACGTTGTATTAGTTTAGTATGTTGGTTTTATGAATAAACACAACAAAAAGTTATTAATAAATGATTGAAGTACATGTGCAGTTTTCCGTCCTTATTTATTTATAAGAAATATAAAGCTTCAGTGTACTGTACACGTTTATCGTAGTTTTATCGTAGTCACATCACTAGAGAATATCGATATGAATGAGAGCAATTGAATTTAAATCCCTAGTACTGTCAATTACGTACCACAGATTGTGTAATTTAACAGCGCCAAAACTGTGAGAATCGGAACTAACCAGAGTTAACAAAAAACGACTGTCCCATCTGTAGCTAGCTACATATAGTAATCTGTGGTCTCATGTCTGGTAGCCCTCATTGATTAGCCAGTTAGCTTGTCACTCACCGAAACCATCGATGCGCACGAATCTGCAGTAGTCGAGTGTGTGGTCACCCCGGACATGACCCTCGACCACCAGCTGCCCCCTCTCAAAGCCGCTCCACAGGGTCATCTCCTCTGTGTAGAGTAACGATAAGGAAAAAGTTAAAATACGTAAAATTGTTCAACAATTTGTAATATTTTGAGGCTTATAAGACCTGCAATATGCAAATATACAGTAATACAAAAAAGTATGGCTCATAATCAACTTTTATCTTATTCTTGATGCGGCAATAAGTGACAATGAACGTTTATTGAAAATTTATCTTGCTATGCACAGATTTGGTTAGCTCTTACAGAGCAGAACCAAGTACTGAATAAATAAAATATCAGAAACTAGCTCATGTGAACAAATTGCAAAATAAATATTTTCATTCATTTTAATTTTCATTTTCATTTCCTTTTGCAATCCACCTTCTATGACGACCGACACCCGGTAGAACTGCTCCGGGCCGCTGCCGAAGCCGGCGTGGCAGCTCCAGGGGCCGCTGTCGCTGCGCAGGAGTCCGGTGAACCCTGCCCTGCGCCTGCGTACTCCACGTACAGGGACGACATGCCTGAGAACAGTGAACCTTTAACATACAACTGCTCCTATACGAAGGGGTAAAAATTTTTTTCCTTATCAGATCTTCAATTCCATATAAAAGATGAAAAACAAGATATCACAATATTTAACGCATCCATTTCGAAGTATTTCATAGTAAAAATACAGAGAAGTATTATTTATAAAATAAAAGATTGGGAAGCGTTCCATTTCTAGCATCTTATTGCACTTTAGTGTATGTTCTTGAGATGCGTTTGAATAAAAATCTACCTACTCGAGGTGGTCTACAATGCACATGCTTAAAACCGGACAAGTGCGAGTTAAACTTGCGTGGAGAGGGTTCCGTTCCGTACATGATTATCTGAAATTTACTAGGTTACCTTAAATACCATAGACTTCTTATAGGTTTTCCTGTAATCTACAGGCAAAGATTTATTTTCTGTATTTTTTTCAAAATTTTAGCCCAAGTAGTTTCGGAAATAAGGGGGGGGGGGGAAATGGTCATTTTTCGCCTATTTTCCTGAATAACTTCTAAACTATTTTACTTAAAATTCAAAAAAGATATAAGAATAAGCTGTTTGATTTGATATGTCACACGGTATAAATGGCATTTTATTTTTATTTTTTCTAGTTTACCCCCAAAAAGTGGCCCCTATGTTTAAAATTCATATATTTACGTCACGCGTCCGTGTTGCGGTCACCAACTTACATATGAATACCAAATTTCAACTCAATCGGTCCAGTAGTTTCGGAGCAAATTGGCTGTGACAGACGGACAGACAGACAGACAGACAGACAGACACACGAGTGATCCTATAAGGGTTTCTTTTTTCCTTTTGAGGAACGGAACCCTAAAAATGATCTTTTACACAACTGTGGGCTATATATAATTTGCAGCTATTTCCCGCTAACTGTCGAGACGTGATATGGTGGCAAGAAAGAGAAGAATGTTATTCTTCGGAGTAGATAATTTGGACACACCAGGTCCGACGTTGAAGACGGTTCCGTTGGGAGCCCTGAAGTAGCAGTAGTGCAGAGGCGCCCGCGCCGCGCACGCCAGCGCAACCGGCGCACCCTCCGCTGCTGATACCGACTACCCCTGTGCCTTCAGAACTGGCTCTGGAAACATAAAGAAATTATATAGTTTCATAAAAGCTGCCGCGCGCGTGCGCCTAGTCTAGTATTGACGCGTGAAAGTTATACACAAAGTGGTTTTGCCCAAAGTAGAATTTAGGCGATTAGGTATATAATATTTCAAGCCTGCCCTATCTTCTTTGGTTTAATTGGATCTCCATAATACGTTGCAAACTTATAAAATCAAACAAACAAAGAAGTAAATATTTAGCATAAAGTACGGATAAGATTTACGGATTTAGTAAAAGGTGGATAAATTAGACAGCGTTGATAATGACGGTTGATATACGCATTTAATAATAATTTTAACTTGTATCGTGCTATAACTTTCATTTTTTTATTATTGTTACCAAATTACCAAAGCTTTTTAGTGTGATGTGCTATTAAAACCGGTCAAGTGCGAGGAGAAAGTGAAACCCGCGTGGAGAGGGTTCCGTTCCATACATGATTAACTGAAATTTCCTATGTTACTTTAAATACCATAGACTTCTTATAGGTTTTCCTGTAATCTTCAGGTAAAGAACTATTATTTAGTATTTTTTTCAAAATTTTAGGCGCGGTAGTTTCGGAGATAAGGGGGGGGGGATGGTCAATTTTCACCTATTTTCCTAAATAACTTCTAAACTATTTTACTTAAAATTCAAAAGAAAATACATTTAAGATCCTCACAATAAGTCCTTCTATTTGATATGTCACACGATGTAAGTTGCACAACTTTTTTTTTATTTTCTAATTTATCTCCCAAAAGTGGGCCCCATGTTCAAAATTAATTTTTTTACGTTACGCATCCCCGTTGCGGTCACCAATTTACATATTTATACCAAATTTCCAATTACCAAAATCAATCGGTCCAGTACTTTCGGAGCAAATTGGCTGTGACAGACGGACAGACAGACAGACAGACAGACACACGAGTGATCCTATAAGGGTTCTTTTTTCCTTTTTGAGGTACGGAACCCTAAAAATAAAGCATTAATTGTTTTCTAAGCCATAAAAATAAGTCAAATTTTACAAAAGCCAGGAAATAAGTCTGAACTAACAAATACATCCGATGTTTTGTATAAAAAATAGAGTCTTATTGAACTCTGAATCAACTCCCCCGGAACGGAATTAAATCGGGTGAAAAGGAATAAGGATGGGTTTTATAAAGATCTGTTGGATCAAGTTTCGGTTACGAATGTCAAAAGTTGTATTGATTTACTAAAATTTGATCTGATATTTGATCTAACGGACCTTTATCAAACCCGGCCTTAATTAACTAACTGAGGGTAAATGGTGTAGGTACCCCTTACAATTTGCCGCACGCTTTGTAAAACAAAAAACACATAAAGTCGATTCATCCTTACTTGTCTTATTTGGTAAACAAATTTCTAACCTCAAAATGCACCTTTTTTGGCTAAAACAGCAATTTCTTCGTAAATAAAGCAACCGGCAATAAAAAAAATCATCACTTTGCAAAATTTGTCACATAGGATAAAATTGCTGTTTCACCAAAAAAAAGGTAGGTACATTTTAAGGTTATAAACTTGTTTACCAAATAAGACAAGTAAGGATGAATCTACTTTATTTATAAATATAGGCTTACCAGCAACGACACTCGCAGCGACGTCAGGGTCCTCTATAACCCACGGGCACAGTACGGAGATGAACCCGTAGTAGACGTCTTCTTCAGACTCTAAGTCACAGCGCCAGAGGCCGAGGTCTGTCGCCACAGGGTCAGTGATCTGAAGGCTGCAGCTGTACGAGTGCTCACCGGATTCAGAACTGCAGTACAGGGATCATAATTGGATCATAACCAAAATACCGGAAATGAAACAAAGATACAGAAGAATGGGGCAAAGAACGAAAGAAGGGTGTTATTAATATTTGTACTCATGTAATAAATAATGTAATTTCAACTAGTACCGTAAAATGGGGTGAATAGGGACGAAATCGAAGTTCAAACCTGGATAAAAGTTTATTTTTATATGTGGCATATTTATTTATATACAGAGTGGTCCGGAGGTGTGAATTTTTGTTTGTCAATGATAATTTGTTGTTTCATTTCATAGTTTCAACGTCAAAACACATAAAAGTAGGCAATCCCAGTTCACCCCGTAGTTGGGGTTATAAGGGTTAGCAACGGGGTGAGAAGGGAAATTTGCTAGGGTTGGTACTTTCGGATTATGACAATAGCTTGACTTGTCAAGAGAATATTTTATTATTATGTTGCAAAATTATGTTTAATTTATGCTCCTACATAAACCGATTTAAGGATGTATACCCAATATTTCGATTTGTATATTTTGCCCTGAAATTGAATAGTATGGTAATATTAGTCGTTTCGCATAAGTGTAATAAAAAATAAAACCACTTTACCGTTATTTTAAGGAGATAAATGACATTTAAGATTACATGTGTTATGTGCTGTGCCTGTGTTATTTGTACCGGAAGTTGATTATATTACAAGAAAAAGCGAGAAATGTTTCTGTCCCATAGTACTTTTATAATTAGAAAATATATTTTCTATAACTTTGTACTCTCCTCGATTTTTTGACGAAAAAAAAATTTCGTTGATGTTGTTCCCAAGGAATATTCTTGATTGAATTTCCATGTGTCCGGACCGTTTCAAATACTGCATATTGATTGGTTATGACTCAAGAAGTCAAATCAGGTTTTGATTTTATTTCACATACTAAATAATTATTAATAATCACACAATTTGTATATATTAAATCATTATTCGTACAAAATTACTCATTGCTGTTATTTGGTGCAAATTAAACAAAACTTGAAAAATTAAATTGATGAACTGCGGATTTGACGTGGTATACATCCTTAATATTTTCTGTAAGTTGTGACCTTTATTTTTATGACTTATAGTTTTTTAGATCAATATAAAAAAAAAACTTTGGTCTAAATGGGATTAGGAAGGATAATATTTGCCATTTTACCCTGAACTACAAACACCAACTCCCCCCTCTATCATCCTGGTACACCCCATTCGTAACATCAACTCTCCCCATTCATGACCCAACTGTCCCCGTAGTCGCCCCAACTCACCCCTCAATACATCCCTATTCACCCCATAAAAGTCCTCAAATGCGGATGAATCGTTTTCTATGTTAAAACCATTATAAATAAAGAAAATATAACTTATGTTTTTCTATTTCCAATAAGCCTAGTTATAAACGATATCCAAAAGGTTCTTACTTTGGCAAATGTCACATAAAAACGAAGTTTAATTCAATCAAAAATCCGCCGCTTTCGGGCATCAACTTTGACAGTGAATTTTTGATTTGGCAACACTAAGTTGCCAAAAGAAGAAAAAATACGTCTTAAAATATAATAAAATTACTTCAAGAGCAACCTGAACCCGAAAATTATAGTAGCTACTGAAAAAAGAAATTCTAGATTGGCATCCCTATTCACCGCGTTTTACGGTAATTCCAAATTTTTATTCTTCTTTTAATCCGACACAAACGTTATTTCAATTCTGTTAAAAAAAATAACTTTTCGTTACACTTAAGTGAGCTGTGGTTACCTATAATTGGAGAAGGCATCCACGCAGCTCAAATATTTAAGATCCTATTTTTGTAGTATTATGTGTATCCTGTAAAATAATTAATAAATAATTATTATATCAATCTTCCTATGTTCTAATCTTCATGAATTGAAGTCCATAAGATTGTTTGCCCATCGCCCGAACCCCCTCGCCTCGTAGAACAAGGGTTAGGGGCCCATTGCACAGTTCTACCTGTCTGGGGATGGGTAGTGTTGGCGAACGCTACCCTTCCTCCTTGGCAGTGGCTCTCAGGAGCAGGCTGGGGAGCGTCGTGGTTGCATGCTTCGGCGATCCCATGGCGTCCCCACTTAACAGTCGAGAGGGAAACGCCGGAGTGGTTTTAGACGGTATGCCCCCTGGGGCGAGTCCGTCATACCGCCCCATATAAGCCCTGACCCGGGGCTGGGGTGACGATACATAAAGCATTTACATTTCGTCAAAAAAAAATTGGCTTGGCGGTGTGCGTGCATGTTAGGATACATTTAAGAAAAACCGAATGAAACACAACACATTTTTTCAATAATTTTTCCGCATTTCTATAAACCCAAAACAACACATGTATCAAAAAAAAGCGGAACATTAAAAAAAAAGAGTCGTGCCAAGTATAGGGTTAATATAAATAAAAATATAGGCACATGAAGTAGTGATTATGAGACTTAGCCTTTTGTTCTATTTACTTTGGGGCGTAGAGACAGGATACAGGAGTGGGTGGATGGTAGGAGGTAAACAACTGTATAAGGTATCGGTAGGTTTATTGTATATTGTACGAGGCACTTTGGAACAACAATATAAACGCTTATTAATTTGGTAGGTAAAGCTATGTGGATGGGATGATTTGGAGGCTTTGTGTGACACTCTACTTACAGGTAAGTGCCTCACTGGTGAATCCTTTGTTCATAACAGGATAACAGGGAATAATAATAAATTGTGCTTCTTTTAGAAATCGCACTGCACCTTTTAACTATGGTTATGGTTCTGGTTAGGTATTTTACAATGTATAATAAAATAACGCTTTATTTCTTTGTCAAGGTAGGACCTACAACTTTAGTGTTTTTTTTTAGTGAGAAATTGATTACATGATGTCTTGTAGGATTCCTTAGCTATTGCAGTCTAAAAGGATAAATAATTTCTAGCGGTAGTACGAGTCTTTAAAATTAATTAAGTCGTAAAGAAAATGTTAGGGTTTTCAGCAAACTCAAGTAATCTCTAAAAGAACTGGTTATTTCTAGGTACAACTTGGGTTCCTACCTTCCTTCAAACTAGATGATAATGATGGTCAAATATTAATAATATATATTTATTCACCTACTTATTGATTTATTTATGTATATTAACTATTTTCGATCCTCCCTAGACTAATCTCAGGAGGACATTTTGTTACAACACGATATACCCCCGATAACCAGTCGACCCTGTTTTTCGGATAAAAAATATCTTAGATATCAAGTAGACTCATAAACTAACTTCATACCAAATTTAATATCAGAGATCCTGGAAATACAGTAGGTAAAGAAGTTCGTGATAAATCATAACCCTTATTTTTACACCAACGGAGTCGGATAAAAAGTACCCTTGATAAGAAGAAGGCTCATATACTAACTAACAAAATCGATTCAGTAGATCTTAAGTCATAAGCGAACATTCATACATACATACACACAGATAGTCAGATAGAAAGACTAAAATTCTAAAAATGATTGATTTGGAATCAGTAGGTATTACTTAAATTGTCCGTCACCTCATTGTTTTTTTTTTTCAAGTGCTTTATTGACATACACGTCTTTTCTACAGAATTATTATATGTTAAGATAAACGTTTACATGTTACTTAAAAATAACACTATTATGTAGATAATGCTATCACTTTTGACTCCGCACTGCCCTGTCGCGGAATTGATAACTTTGTGCCCTCTTCTGTAGATACCTATGTAATAACCGGTCAAGTGCGAGTTATACGTGGAGAAGGTTCCGTACTATACATATATCGTATTGTCTACCTACATGTTGTAAACCAGACCCAAATTTGTTTGCGGTAACTAAAAACCGGCCATGTGAGAGTCGTACTCGCGTGCGAAGGGTTCCGTACCATCATCTATAAAAACGGCACAAAAATCACGTTTGTTGTATGGGTATTTATCCCCTTGAGTAATAGTTTTATTTTAATTTAATTATTTATTCTTAATGCGAATATATAACTAAATATTCTGTGAATATTTCAAGGATTTACCTGTTACCGTCATCAATATCAATGGGACCCCCCTTAAATATTTATGTTATTAAATTTTTTAGTATCTGTTGTTATAGCGGCAACAGAAATACATCTTCTGTGAAAATTTCAACTGTCTAACTATCACGGTTCATGAGATACAGCCTGGTGACAGACGGACAGACAGATATAGAGACAGACGGACGGACAGCGAAGCTTTAGTAATAGGGTCCCGTTTTACCCGTTGGGCACCGAACCCTAAAAATCACTTTTTAGTTTCCCATGTTTTCGCCGTGACCATTAAGTTCCAGCGTCAGACACTGCAGACTGTTGGCGTTGATCTGCGAATGGAATGCTTCTCCCATGGCCACATTTACTTCGCGTGTTCGAGTGCGACCGGTTGCACCCATCTTTACATCTGCACCCCAGCTGTCTGCAACTGCACCGCTGTCTCGATGACGAAGCACTGGCATAATATTTCAAGTAATTTATCACTGAAAATTAGACGGCTTTACGTGGAAGAAGTCGCGGGTAAAAGCTATCCTAACTTAATATACTACTAATATTATAAATGCGAAAGATTGTGTGTGCGTGTGTATGTTAGCTCCATAACCGCTGGACCTTAGGTCTTCGGACATGTGTTACGACATGGGTACTTTTTAGCCCGGAAAATTCAACAGTTTCCAAGGGAATAACTATAACCAAATTCCACACACGTTCTACTCAAGATATTGCTATCATCGTAACATTTAAACTATTTATCCAAATTACTTATACAAAGATTATCTACTTTACATACTAAAAGCATCAAAATGATTTATTCGGAACTAATGTTGACAATTAATGTTATACTTCGGCCAATTTACACAATATATTTAAATATTTGTAATGTAGTGCCTGGGGGCACGTCACTGACATTAAAAGAATCCCGGTACAGATGTACTGGGGATTTAGAATATGGTCTAGCTCAGGGGATTGTTGATTGGAATCCTAAGTTAAACCAAGATTAATGCAATACCATTTATTAATGTCACAGATTCTTAGGTTCTTAGATTTAACACTGGGTACATACGCGCGGGTCCCTATTCTGGCGGCGGTGAGTGATTCCCTACGCTACGAACGTCTTTGTCGGTCGGGATTCGTTGGATCACGGGACAGAACGGATTCACCGGGCGTAATCGTAGTACACGACCCGCCACGCGGTGTTTCCCGGGGTTTGTTAATTTGGGAGTAGAACGGGGAGGCTCCACCGGGCGCAATCGTAAAACACGACCCGCCACACGGCATTGCCTGGAGTTGTTAGTTACGGGGAGGCTTCCGGTGATTTCGCCCGGTGGCGAAATCGTAAGACACGACCCGCCACGCGGCTTTGCCTGGAGTGGTTAGTTAGGGAGAGGATAGTAGGTGCGGAGGGAGGGGAGCGTCAGTCGATGTGCCTCTCGCTATAGGACGGGCGCAGTCGTAGGTACACGCTAGTAGTAGGTATGTTATACCCGCTCGGCCCGCTTTTATATTCACCGGGTCTGGAATGTTCGGCGGTATCGGCGGCGACGAACGTGACATATTATAGCCTATAGGCTATTCTGATGTATAAGCTATAACATTGTACAGTTTCATCAAAATCCATCCAGTGGTTTTTGCGTGAAGGAGTAACAAACATCTACCCATCCATACATCCATCCAAACAAACTTTCGCGTTTATCGACCGATCGAGCGAAGCAAGCGAAGCGTCTCCATTTCAGCTTGGGCAAAAATGCTTTCGTATGTCCAGCGGATGTCCGTCGGTTGTCCGGCGTCTGTCCATTTGTTCTCGTCTACAGGCCGCAGTTCTCAACCGATTCTCGTGAAATTTTGTGAATATTATATAGATTTTTTGTCGATTCGGTTTTTCGTTTTTTTTTTTCATAATGGCGAAGTAGTATGGGGGTTTTTGCGATAATAAACTTATTTGCGGTGTTTGTAAACTGACTACAACCTATGTCGATGTATGGGGATATCAGTTTTCCAACGGCCAAGTTAAGTTTGTCACGAGGTCTACAGCTCACAGAGCCACTAGTAATATTAAGTAGGATTATAACAATATACAGATACAATAATAACAAACGATTTTTTATCAACAGGTCAAACTTACTTCCCATATGAACATTTTCAAAGATATCATTATGTTTGATTATTGAATTATACCCGCGTTATCAAGATTTGCTCCTCTGCTTTGATGCTCCTCTGCTGCACTGGGAGTGAAGAAATAGCACAGAATGCGTGCAGATGCTTATCATCCTGGCATGTCGTAAAATTCGACTAAGGGACGGGTCCTCCCCAACATGGTAGACTATCTGTATGGGCGATGGGCTGATCACCTGTCACCATACGGTTCATCTTACCATCTTAGGACTAATTAATCGAACGTGCCCACAAGTACGAGTCTTGTGGCTCTGCCCACCCCATTAGGGATTTCGGCGTGATGATATGTATGTATATATCAAGATTTAGTATCGTACCAAATTTCAAGCTTCTACGTCACACAGGTTTTGAGATAAAGGTCCATAAGCGACGGACGGACACACGAGTGATCTTAATAATGGTTCTTTTTTCGCTTTTTTAACTATGAAACCCTAATCCCGGCCGTGGTTCAATAGGTCCTGTAAAGAGGCTTCTCGCCAAAAACGGGATTCCTTTCGAGCCTGGTCTACAATATCAGCTGCTAGTGGCCCAAATAACAGCGCTTCTAAGAAAAAGTACAACGCTGCCACCAGGTCCTTTAAGAACCGTATTGCTCGGGCGAAGTTCGAGTTCATTAACAGAATTGGTGAGAGACTTGTCCGTTTGCCGTCCGGGTCTCGTACGTTCTGGTCTCTTGCCAAAGCTGTTCAAGGCAATTTTTGTCAGTCGTTGTTTCCTCCATTGCACAAGGTGGATGACACTTTGGCTCATACCGCAAAAGAGAAAGCCGACCTTTTGCGCTCTATCTTTGCGTCCAATTCGACACTTGATGACCGGGGAAGTGCACCGCCGACCATTTCGCGTTGTGAAGGTTCTATGCCGGAAATCAGGTTTACCCAACGCGATGTCCGCCGTGTACTTTTCTCCCTGGACGTTCAGAAGTCGAGCGGGCCAGATGGCATCCCACCTGTTGTACTTAAGACGTGTGCTCCAGAGTTAGCTCCGATTCTAACACGCCTCTTCCGGCTCTCTTACGCTCTGGGCGTGGTCCCAAGCTCATGGAAGACTGCTTTGGTTCACCCGATCCCTAAAAAGGGTTCTCGCTCCGATCCATCCAACTATACTTTCCAAAGTTATGGAAACCATAATAAACCGCCAACTGCTGAGATACCTAGAGGATCGTCAGCTGCTTAGCGACCACCAATATGGCTTCCGTCAAGGCCGCTCGGCTGGTGATCTTCTGGTTTTCTTGACCCACTACTGGGCGGAGTCAGTGGAAAGTAAGGGCGAGGCTTTAGCAGTTGGTTTGGATGTAGCAAAGGCCTACGATCGGGTGTGGCACAAGGCACATCTATCAAAGCTGCCTTCCTTTGGGCTCCCGGAGAGATTATGTACCTGGACGGCCAGTTTTCTCGCAGGACGAAGCATCAAAGTTGCTGTCGACGGTTCATGCTCGAACCTCGTGCCTGTGAATTCTGGTGTTCCACAAGGCTGTGTACTGTCCCCTACTCTGTTTCTTCTGCACATCAATGACATGTTGCAAATTCGTAACATTCATTGTTATGCGGATGACAGCACGGGTGCAGTACGCTACTTTGGTCAAAAAAATGTCTCTCGGGATTACGTCACAGAAAGCCGTACTAAACTTGTGTCCGAAGTGGAGACGTGTCTTGAACAGTTCTCAGAATGGGGTAGAGACAATTTAGTCCAATTTAACCCTAGTAAGACACAAGTTTGCGTGTTCACCGCAAAAAAATCCCCTTTTGTCATAACTCCGTGTTTCGAGGGCACTCCACTTGACATTAAGCCTAGCATTGGGGTATTGGGCGTTGACATATCGAGCGACGTTCAATTTCGCGGTCATTTGGAAGACAAAGCTAAATTGGCTTCGAAGAAGCTTGGGGTGCTAAATAGGGCAAGACAGTACTTTCAACCTGCCCACCGCCTTCAGTTGTACAAGGCACAGGTCAGGCCACATATGGAGTACTGCTCTCATCTCTGGGCTGGGGCACCCCAATACCTTCTCCTTCCACTTGATCGCATTCAGCGTAGAGCAGCTCGAATCGTCGATGACCCAGTGATCTCCGATCGCTTAGATCCCCTGTCCATGCGAAGGGATGTTATTTCTCTCTGCGTATTGTACAGGATTTATCATGGGGAGTGTTCAGAGGAACTGTTTAATTTGTTACCAGCCGCTGTATTCCACCATCGTACTACTCGCCGAAAACTAGAATTTCACCAACACCATCTTGACGAATGGCGATCTACTACTGTGCGTTTTTTAAGACACTTCCTGCCACGTACGGTGAAATTGTGGAACCAACTTCCATCAGCGGTGTTCCCGGACTGTTTTGACATTGGGGCCTTCAAGAGAAGAGTTTATTTTTCCCTAAAAGGTCGGCAACGGCTCAATGAATCCTTCGGGGTTAGTGATGTTTATGGGCGGCGATGATCACTTACCATCAGGTGACTCGCAAGCTCGTTTGCCTTCCCTTATATAAAAAAATAAAAAAATAAAAAAATACAAACTTTATTTTAACTGATAATTATTTTGTTACTGGGAAATTTCCGTCAAATCGTTTTTTTGCGAATCGCGTGCATGTTATGACTATCGCTGTAATAATATATAATCAATGTTATGTATTTATAATGTCATAGTAATCAGGCGACTCGGGTCATTTTGGCAGACGGGATTTTGAATCTTTTGACGGGGCGGTGGTATAAACATCCCTACATGTAATCTATAAAGATTATAGTAAAACAGTAGAAAGATAAAATCTGTATAAAGATGTTTGAAAAAACTACTTATAAAAGAAAACAGCGCCTCTATTTGGGAACGCTAAGTGATGTTGTAGCGACTCGCGAGCGAGATTTGTCTTCCCACTCTTCCGCAAGACGCGTAATGCGTTAGAGCGAGATGCGAGTCTCGCTCGCGGGTCACTGCAGTATCACTTAGACGCTCCCGAATAGACGCCCTGATCAAATTAAGTAGCCTTAAGTAGAGTCAAATCGCTAGAAAGTATCCTTATTGAAGAACTAGACTGTATTGCCTCCGCAATTGTAATTCAGCCGCAGTCCATTACAATTGTCACTAGCCTTAGGTGTATAAATGCCCTGAAAAGCACTCTTTACCGGCTTCATCACAAAACGTTGAGATATTTTTATATATGTATAATTTATACTTACTTCAAGAAAACCTTTAAACTATATTAACGTAGCTGAGTGTATGATAAAACGCGTTAACGTTTGTTGACTCAAAAATGTATATTGGGCTGTGGTGTGCTAAATAATAAAAAAGCTGGTATATTTTTATTTTAAAATCATTCATTTAAAATTTTAAAAGTTTAAAAGCTTGCCTGGGAGTTAAGCTTATTCTACGCGAACGGAGTCACGGGCACACCTAGTTGAATCTACTAATATAATAATAATAATAATAATAATATTATATTATTATATAATATAATAATATTATAAAGAGGAAAGATTTGATTGTTTGTTTGTATTGAATAGGCTCGGAAACTACTGGACCGATTTAAAAAATTCTTTCACTTTTAGGAAGCTACACTATCCCCGAGTGCTATAGGTAACATTATATTGTCAAAAAAATTAGGGATCTTTACTAAAACTCCAATAATGTAACACAGTGTATAAAAATTAGCTAAAAAATTCCATACATCGCGTGCGCTGCGAAAACTATTGACGATAGAACAAAATAATGTAGAACAATTTTACAGAACACATAATTATCTACAAAAAGTGTCGGGACAGCATATGTCTAATTATTATAGTTACGTCACAATAAGTGTTCTTCGATTTTAAAAATAATTGAAACGCCGCTGCTAGAAAAGGCTCTTTATTTGTACCTTGGTATTAATCCTTAAATTAAAGTAAAGCACTTCAAGACTGCTTCAATACCTTTATATAACTTTTTGAAATATTCAATTCGGACATTCCATTCGAAAGATATCACGAGTTTAAAAATGTAAGTATTAGAAAAAAGATGCGTGGTCGCCGCTCACTCCGCTCTGCGAGCTATGCGATATAGGTGTCACTGTGAGTGTCAAGTTGGCGTACCCGTGGAAGATATCCAGGATCTGATGATTCCAAAAAATAGTAAGTGCCTACCTAAATAGTACCGAATTAGTACGGAGTTCAACAAAATATTACCTTTGTAATTTTGGAGATATTAGCCCTGTTTAACGGGTACACTAACTTGACGTCAAGCTGGCGTACCAAGTTTGGATTTCGAGAATGGTGCTGCACCCAAAAATGCTGTATGTCTCAAAAAATTGTGCCCAAATAGTAAACTTCGTAGGTCTAATAGAACCTGAGATATTTCATAACAAACACGGATAAAATATTTTGCAGCGTCAAGCTGGCGTACCCGGCCGAAATATACCAAAAAATAGTACCGGAAATTGATGAGGTTGGTATCAAAATCAGACTTTCTGGCTGCTCTATTTTCTATGGAGTAATTTAAAGATGACGTACTTCACTTGTATGATTGACTTGTGTAAGACTTATGTATTAAAAGCGTTTGCAAATTAAAATTATTATTATCACTGTACTGCTGCTTGCCCATAACCCAGACAATGGTTATGGGCCCAGGAACGCCTTGCGGAAAGTAAAAAGTACTCGAATGTGAATGGCATGTCAGTGAAAATTTTCTTGTGAATACTGAAACTAAGTTATGATGAGTACTGTACGAATTGATTCCTTGACTAAGGATAACTACGAGAGCTGGAAATTACAGGCTGAATTACAAACTAATGCGACTGCCCTAGAGAAATGGGAAGGAGAAGATGCTAAGGCAAGGGCTGATTTAATACTTTGCATCAGCACGACGGAACTTCGTCATGTGAGAGATTTTAAAACTTCTAGAGAAGTATGGTTGCAACTGGAGTCTATTCATGCTTCTCGTAGACCTGCCAAGAAGGCCATGTTATTGAAACGTCTCCTGATGCACAACATGAGTGAATCTGGAGATATTCGTGAAGAAATGGGCACGTTTTTTGATGCGGTAGATAAATTAGAGGATATGGATGTAAAAATTCATGATGATCTCTTATCTGTCATGATATTGTATGCACTGCCAACGAGTGTCTCAAATTTTCGATGTGCTATTGAGAGCCGCGATAAACTTACAAAGCCAGAGAAAGAAAAGAAGAGAAACCGAAGTCAAAATATTATAGTAATAATGTAAATGTAGACGAAGGGTTAATGTCTCTTAATGTTTCAGGTTTAGAGGAGTGCAACATTGTTGATAATCTGAAGCAACATTGGGTGCTGAATTTCGGGTGTACGTCGCAGTTTTGCAATGATATAAATTTCTTTGGGGATACATTTAAGGAGTACAGCGGTAAGCTAAATTTGGCTACTAACGTGAGCGCCGAGGTCCGGGGTAAGGGCGTAGTTAGACTGTCGGTATTGAAAGAGAGCTCCGTACATTCCGTTGAATTTAAAGACACTCTCTACGTACCTGAACTGAGGACTAATTTAATATCGGTGGCTAGAGTTACAGATAATGGGTATGACGTGAATTTTACGCGTGATTTTGCCGAGTTAGTCGATCAAAATGGCAAAGTTAGGTTGATTGCAAACCGCAGAGGCAACTTATACTGCCTACAAGAATGCGAGTCTGCAAATGCAGTTACAATCTGCAACGAAGATTTACAATGCTGGCATGAACGTTTAGGGCATGGAGAGGCAGGGACAAACCTTTTTGAAGTTGACGCCGGCACTTATCTAGTAT
The DNA here is from genome assembly GCA_947859335.1 of Tortricodes alternella. Classification (NCBI taxonomy): domain Eukaryota; kingdom Metazoa; phylum Arthropoda; class Insecta; order Lepidoptera; family Tortricidae; genus Tortricodes; species Tortricodes alternella. The sequence continues at coordinate 9,023,319 of OX401987.1, read as the reverse complement.
TGAGTTCGTGTTTCAGCACACACGAAAGAAATGACAATGTTCACAGTAACACTTGTAACTTGGGTATCACTGCAGTTATTTGCATGCACAGCACATCAGTTTTTACAGTTTTTGGAGTTTTCAGAATTTTTGCTTTAGAGACTTGCGCGCGCGGCCGGTATATTTTCGTGCACTTAGGTTTGGGGAGGGGGAAAGGATAAAGGTTGCCATATATATAATAAAAAGATGCGTTCAAGGAGAGTGTTTGAGTATAAACAAAAAAATGAAAGATAAAATGAAAAATGTGTTAAATAAATATAAAATAATAATATCGGCGCAGCCAACTTCGGGGGGCCTAGAGGTTTCCTCTACATTGCATTGAAACTAAAAATATAATGTAAGTATTAAACTAAGCTACATATCTTAGGAACTAAGTTTGTACAATGAAATTACTTATTGAGTGGGTAACGGACAGAGTCGAGTCAAGTCAAAGTCAAAGTCAAAGTCAAAGTCAAACTATCTTTATTCAATTTAGGCTTTTACAAGCTCTTATGAAGGTCAAGGAATGAATCTACCACCGGTTCGGAAAAAATCCTCTACTGAGAAGAGCCGGCAAGAAACTCGTGAGGTATCATTTTTTCAAATCAGTACACATATAAGTCAACAATGATGTCTACAGTTTTATACAAATCTAAGTATATACCACAGCAGGTACGCTCATCGAGACCCAGGGATCGCCAGTGCAGGTCACGATTTAAGCCAAACGTCCCTGTCCACGACGTAGTCTTTTACTGAGTAATATGCCCTAGAAATAAGAATTCGCTTTACAGTAGATTTGAACATTGTGTCTGTTTGTTCTATTATGTTTTTAGGTATTTTATTGTAAAAACGTGTACAATTTCCTAGAAATGATTTTTTAGTTTTAGCCAGTCTATAAGTTGGTACTTTAAGCTTTCCGGTATTTCTAGTAGCCTTTGGCTTATCTACATTTGTAGGAAAATTGTATATATTTTTTCTGACATACATTATTATTTCAAATACGTATAGCGAAGGCAGGGTTAGTATTTCAATTTCCTTAAAAAAATCCCTCAGTGCCTCGCGGGTGCCCATGTTATATATGGCCCTGATGGCCCTTTTTTGTAAAATAAAAATAGACTCTAAGTCAGCAGCTGATCCCCATAAAATTAAACCGTATGAAATAATACTTTTGAAATACGCGAAGTAAACCAACCTTGCCGTCGCTACATCAGTTAATTGCCTCATTTGTCTGACTGCAAACGCAGCAGAGCTCAACCTACTCGCTATGGCTGTAATATGGGAACCCCACTGCAGTTTTGAGTCAAGTGTTAATCCTAGAAAAACAGTTGACTTTACAAATTCAATGTTTTGACCGTCTAATTTAATATTCAAGTGTGCATTAACATCTGGTGTGTTTACTAAAGAAAATTTAATACATTTGGTCTTTTTAGGATTAAGTAACAAATTATTTGCAGCAAACCATTTAGAAATCATGGACAGAGTGTTGTTTGGTTCAGTGAGCTCGGTATCCTTCCTATTTACCTTGAACAGCAAAGAAGTATCGTCTGCAAACATGACTATGCCTGATGTTTGGCTTACCATGTAAGGAAGGTCATTTACATAGACAAGGAACAGGAAAGGGCCAAGAATTGATCCTTGGGGCACTCCCATTTCCACCACAGTCTCTGCAGATACTGCACCGTTAACTGATACCTTCTGCAATCTCTGTGTAAGATAAGATCTAACGAGTTGAAGGGCATCGCCGCAAATGCCATAGAATTTTAATTTTCGAATTAAAGTGTCATGATCTACACAATCAAAAGCTTTGGAAAGGTCACAGAAGACACCAATGGCATCGTGTGAGTCTTCCCAAGCCTCTAAAATGAATTTAACTAAGCTAGCACCCGCGTCGGTGGTAGACCTACCCTTAGTAAATCCAAACTGCTGTGGATGTAAAATTTTATTAGAGTTGAAATGTTGTAACATCGAGTTACAGGTCGTATATAAGTTCCCGAAGAAGTGTTAACTTTAGCGATGCGAATTATATTATCCTTTACGGGGAAAACCTCCGAGACAACAGCGAGAGGCCAAAACATAGGATGAGAATGATCGTCTTTAATAACGACAACTGTACCTACACTCACAGGTTTGGAGGGTGAATTCCATATGTAGCGTTGTTGGAGAGAAATAAGATACCTACTCCAAACTCCAGCGTTTCCAATAACTTTGAACAATTTTATTTAGAAGTTGGTAGTGGGTTAATCTGTTTTCTGAAATAGCAGGATCAATATTTTCAGCGGGAAGAAATTTGAGTGGAGTAATATTTAAAAAATGGCTCGGAGTTAATGCAGAAGCATCAGCAGGATCCGACGACAAAACACAAAGTGGGCGGCTATTTAGCAAACCTTCAATTTGTATCAAAATTGTATTAAATTCCTCATAGGTGAGAATTTGACTTCCGATAACCTTGAATAAGTGAGTTTTAACTGTTCTGACATTAGTCTCACTCAAGCCGTTAAAATGCGGGCCGTAAGGCGGGCTGTGTTGAAATTGGATTTTATGTTGGGTGAGATAATTACTCAGATAGTTATTGTAATCAGTGGACTGTATAAGGGGATAAATTTCATTTAATTTGCGTTTCGCGCCAATAAAATTGGTACCTCCGTCACTATACAAGATTGAAACGGGACCTCTGCGGGAAATAAAGCGCTTGAAAGCGGCGAGAAACAAATCCGAGCTTAGGTCAGAGACCAACTCTAAGTGGATAGCCTTAGTTGTGAGACAAACAAATAAACAGATATAAGCCTTATGGCTTTTAACTCCTCTTTTGCGTATGTGCGTAATATAAAAAGGTCCGGCGTAATCGACGGCTGTATGCACGAACGATTTAACTTGCGAGACTCTAATAAAAGGAAGGTCACCCATTGGTGGAGTAGTAGACAGCGGTTTAATCTTGAAACATGAGTTACATTTTTGCACTCGTTGGCGGATCAAACTGCGAGCGGAGACGATCCAATATCTCTGTCTAGTCAAAGACAATACTAACTCCGGACCTGTGTGTAAATTCCACGTATGATAATAATCTACTAAGAGTGACACTATTCTACCTTTGGCTGACATCAAGATTTGATGTTTCTGATTAAAATCCAATTCAGAATGGGTAAGTCTACCTCCTACTCTTATGAGACCTTTGTCGTCAACAAAGGGGCGGAGTTTTAAAATTGATTTATTTGGGCATATTTTATTATTTTTAAGAGCGTTGAGTTCGCGAAAGAAGTGTTGCTGGCAACACAAGTTAAATTCCTTTAGGTTGGTAGTAATGGATAGGGACTTACTTCCTGTAACCAGAAAATAGTACGTACATCTCGTCCTCATCTTGCTGATTGTAATAATTTGTTAATTACAAATAAAGTGTGAAAAGTGCAGTCTTGGTTTCAATCGATCGGCAAACTAACAAACGAACATACAGTCCACGCTCGAAACATTGGTCCATCGAACCGTCAAGATTGCTGCGAAGATTTCATCACGACGCCATTTTATTATGGTCAAACAGCAAGCATAATTTCGTTGGTTACGTCATTCAAGCAGGAAGGTGCAGGAAGCAAAGATTTCATCACGACGCCATATTATTATGGTCAAACGGCAAGCTTAATTAATTTCGTTGGTTACGTCACTCAAGCAGGAAGCAACAAAACGCATCGGAAGATTCTGAAGTCGTTCCCAAGAAGCATCACATCAACCAACCACGGAGCAGCGTGAAGCTCAGACGCAGATTGCTACGGAGAGCTGCCATTGGTTCGCGAAACGACGGAGTTTGAAATCTACGCGCGGCGCATTCGCATTGGCTCGTCGGGCAAGTTGAGAATGTTGGCTGCACTGACGGCGTTGAGGCGTGAGTTCAGGATACAGGGACAGAATTCCGCCATCTTATTTACCTAATTCCTTTGTTACGTAATCATACGACGAAAATTTTGGTTTTATGTAAAAATACTTGTTGTTTGCGAATTTCGATGAAAAAGTATTATTAAGGCTGTTATAAATTTGTGCTAAAAATAGCTGACAGAAATGGAGGTTAAGGAAATTGTAGCGAAACATGGATATGTAAAAGGTACGATTACAAGATTATTTGCCTTCGTGTCTGACGAAAATAATGTCAAGAAGTGTCATCCTGAGACTTTAATGGCAAGGCGCGATAGATTACGTGATGCCTTTGTAGAATACGATAACTACAACAAGCAAATCTTGACATTAAATCCGGCGGACACAGAGGACTACTCTGAGGTAGAGGACAAATATTTTATTTGTTTAGCGATGTTCAACGAACATATTAAGCAGCAGAACATTTCTGTTACTGAACAACGTGCCTCGGGGTCGGGTAGTGGTATATCAAAGGCAAAATTACCTAGTATAAACATACCAAGCTTTTCGGGAAAATATTCGGATTATGTCGCCTTCATACAGATTTTTACGTCAGTTATACACAACGACAATGCCCTAGATAATGTACAGAAACTGTATTATCTGCGATCATTTCTTAAAGAGCAACCTTATGAGTTGATAAAAAATCTCCCACTTGTAAGTGAGAGCTATGAACAGGCGATGCAGTTATTAAATGAACGTTATTATAACAAGTACAAGATTGTTTCGGAGTATGTAAACAATCTGTTGGACTTGGACAAATTGCCTAAATATCCAAGTGCTAACGATATGAGGAATTTTGTTTCAGTGGTGCGACAGACTTTGGCAGCACTCAAGAATTTGGAAGCATCAGTGGATACTTGGGACCCCATTGTCCTGGGTATTCTTTCACGTAAGCTAGACCTGTACAGCTCCCGTTCTTTCCAAATAGAGCGAGATCAAGAACAGGAGCCCACAGTTAAGGAGTTTTTAGCTTACATGGATAAGCGTGCCCTTGCGTTGGAAAATACAGATACCCGCCCTGAACCTGCTGGACCAGCCAAGAGCCAATCCACTTCGATGCCATCCGCCAAGAGTAAGGTAGCATTGGCAGCTGCAGCCAAGGCCACCACAGAATGTATCTACTGTAAGTGTTTTGATCATAAATTATATTCTTGTCCGAAGTTCAAATTGTTACCTTCAAAGGAAAGAGTCTCCTTTGCGAATCAAAGTAACTTATGCACTATCTGTTTAAACTTGCATGCGGGCAAATGTAAGTTCCACTTTAAGTGTGGCGAGTGCAAAAAGAACCATCATACTCTACTGCACCTTAATGAAGATGGTGACCCAGTGGTGCTCATATCTGGAGCCCCTGCAAGCAATGTTTTGATACCAACAGCAAGAGTAAAGTTATATACTAAAAGTGGTAGGGAAGTGCACATCAAGTGTATTTTAGATTCTGGCTGACAAGTGTCACTTATAACTACAAGAGCCATTGAGGTCTTAGGTCTTGCACCTGAGCGATCTGATATTAACCTCATTGGTGTGACAGAAAGCAAAACCAAAGTCAGTTATTGCATTCCCCTACAGGTTCACTCTCTGACATCCCAGTATAATATACTAGTAAACTGTCATGTGGTAGAAAAAATTACCTGTAACTTGCCACAGATACCAATTAACATGAAGGGCATAAACATCCCTCCTGGTGTCACACTAGCAGATACAACATTTAACCAACCATCGGAGATAAATATGTTGATAGGTGCGGATGTCTTTTTTCAGGTTCTCCTGCCGCTTGAAGAGGCGCAAAATTTACGCAATGACCTAGAGAAGCAGCCGCAATCCTCATCTCCGTGCATCCTCAACACCAAGTTCGGCCATGTTGTTGCTGGGGCATTGTTTTCAGACATCATAAAAAATCAGGTTGTATCGCTTGTTTGTGCTAAATGTGAATCAGATGTTAGTGACAGTATCAAACGCCTCTGGGAGGTGGAGCGTGTTCCGCAGCTACTAATAGAAAGGGATTCAGAGCAAGAGCTAGCTGAGGATATTTTTGTTAGCTCAGTTAAATTAGAAAATAATAAATTTCAAGTGGATTTGCCACTCAAGGTAGAGGCAAAAAAAATTAATGAAACTTTAGGACATTCATTTGATCTGGCTTTGCACAGGTTCCTCAGCCTCGAAAAACGGCTGCAAAAAAATATAAATCTACTCACTGATTATCAGAAATTCATTACTGAGTATGTAGAACTTGGTCATGGCCACTATGTAGATATTGGTTCATACAATTTCAATGAGGACCCTGTTTATTTTATGCCGCATCATGCTGTCATAAACGAGCAAAGTAAAAGCACACGTACACGAGTAGTATATGATGCATCCATGAAAACCAATAAGAAAGTCTCATTGAACAATATTTTATTGAATGGACCCATAGTACAGAAAGAATTGTTCGATATCGTTTTACAGTTCAGATTTGGAGAATTTTCTTTGAGCTCAGATATTAAGAAAATGTTTCGCAATATATTGGTAAATCCGGAACATACTTCACTCCAAAACATTTTATGGCGTGACAATCCGAGTCAAACTATAAAATGTATCCGTCTTGATACTGTCACATATGGTGTGAAATCTTCAAGCTATTTGTCAACACGCTGCTTATTGGAACTTGCACAAAGGTATGGGCATGGCTTGCCACTTGCATCATATATTATACAAAATTGCACATACGTCGATGACATTTTATATTCATGTTCTGATATGCACAAATTGCTTGAAGCTAAACGACAACTGTGTGAAATGTTAAGCTATGGGGGCTTTAGTTTACATAAGTGGGCATCAAATACACCCGCCATTCTGTCTGATATACCAGAATCTGAGCAACAATTCAGCGAGCTTGATTTTCAAAAAGATAATTTTAATATGAAGGCTTTGGGTCTAACACTCAATGTAAAGGAAGATTGCTTTACTATTAACAGTCCAGAACCTTTTAATAAAAATATTGTAACAAAGCGGGCGATTCTTAGCTATATATCAAAATTCTATGACCCTATGGGATTTGTAAGTCCAATTGTCATAAAAGCTAAAAGTATTATTCAAAAAATATGGTCTCAGAATGTTGACTGGGATGAATGTATACCGAGTGAGCTGGCTGAGGAATGGTTGGAATTTGCTAACAGTCTGGCAATTATGCACCCTATTAATATAAGCCGGCACATTCCTATCAACAGTGCAGCAGCTCTACAGCTGATAGGATTTGCTGATGCATCTAGTACTACTGGGTATGGATGCTGCATATACCTACGTGTGGTCGATGAAACGGGCAGGGCTGGATTACACCTACTCTGTTCTAAGTCGCGAGTTAACCCACGAGCGAAACAATTAACAATACCGAGGTTAGAGCTGAATGCTGCTTTGCTTTTAGCAACTTTAATGGAAAAGGTATATGGCACATTATCCAAAAGCATACACATTCATAATGTGTACTTATTCACTGATTCGAAAATTGCTTTAGCATGGATAAATTCTAAAATTACTAGACTACAAGCTTACGTAGCTAACAGAGTTGGTGTGATCCAGCAAAAAACAAGTAGGTGGAGCTGGCTGTATGTACCATCGGCAGACAATCCATCTGACCTAATTAGCAGGGGCATCAGTCCACAGGAGCTTCCAAATTGCGCCCTCTGGTGGGAGGGGCCGAAGTTTCTGCAAGGTGATTATAAGTTTGATAAGGAAGGTTTAGACTTACCTACTGACTTACCTGAGATGAAGGCAGTTCAATCCGCGCTGCGAAATGTGGTACTTACTTATGAACAGCTAAGTACTGTACTTTGTCAAATAGAGGCCGTATTGAATTTTGCCTTTGTCTGAAGATATAAATGACTACTGCTACCTTACTCCGGGGCACTTTTTAGTAGGCACATCTTTAACAATGTACCCTGAGAGAGATATATCTGATAATAAAGTCAATAGGATCAATTTCTGGCAGCAATGCACCCAGCTACAACAACGATTTTGGAAGGCTTGGTACAAATACTATTTGAATACACTTCAAAATAGGTCCAAATGGTGTAATTCTATGCCTAATGTTACTGTAGGTGCACTTGTTCTGATGAGGGAGCCCAATGCTTCGCCTTTGGTGTGGCCCATGGCACGGGTTGTAAATGTGTTTCCCGGCAAGGATAATAAGGTTAGAGCCTTGCAGCTTAAAACAGCTGATGGCAAATTGTATACTAGGTCATTGCAAAGTATAAGTGTATTGCCTATTGAATAAGAATTTCATAAATTTACTATCTTTTACCTTAAGATAACTGTCCAGCACAACGGTGTTGTTGGTAATATTATGGAATAATATGTTTGTGTTAGAAATTAAGTGGTAGATGTAATTTGCAGACATTAAAGTACACCCATAATGTACTCACACATGATGCTAGCATAAACTTATGATTCCAATTTTTGGTTAACTGTCATATGATAAGGTCAAAACATTATATTTATGATAGCAAACTATAGTTATTATAGCATAAGAGTTCATTTTGAGTGTTTCAAATTTCAAAGTTCCTATGATACAATTTAAGTACCTATTAGTAGCTTTATATTTTCTAATGTGTCCATATAAAGAGATAAATAAATAAAGAGAATGTAGGTTGCTAATTGATATATATAGTTATAGAAGACTGAGGATAGTAAATAATACAAGTTGTTTTGAAACGATTCTTTCATGTTAATGTCATACATTATTTACTATGAGTTCAGTTAAGGTTTAGTTCTTATGTGTTCAGGTTATACACGATAACACGTTTCAGCTTATCTGGTGTTTAATTAACATAATTATTAAGTTTAAGTTTATAAGCTTTAATAATCTTTCCTGGGCCGCAGTATGTTGCTGGCAACACAAGTTAAATTCCTTTAGGTTGGTAGTAATGGATAGGGACTTACTTCCTGTAACCAGAAAATAGTACGTACATCTCGTCCTCATCTTGCTGATTGTAATAATTTGTTAATTACAAATAAAGTGTGAAAAGTGCAGTCTTGGTTTCAATCGATCGGCAAACTAACAAACGAACATACAGTCCACGCTCGAAACAAGAAGTACTTAGATTGTACGTAGCGTAACGCGTGGTATTCTGCGTATTCTAAATCATTTGTAGTTATAGCGCCTTGAGAGTTGAGCAGCTTTGCGAAGCGAAGTAAGTATACAAGCGAGCGAATAAACTTAATAATTACAGACCCATAACAATTGTACCAACGATATCAAAACTAGTGGAGTCCATTCTATCGTCCCACATAATGTCTCACCTTGAAATGAATGACTTACTGACGGACAGACAATTTGCATATCGGAAAAACATGTCAACAACTACAGCAGCCAACAAGATATTTGACTGCATTGTGACCGGTCTAGACGAAAAGTTCAAAATGGCCGGTGTTTTGTGCGATTTGTCTAAGGCATGTGACGTGATCAGTCACAAAATGCTTTTGGACAAGTTGACAAAGTACGGCATCGTGCTGAACGCTCACAAACTGTTCGCATCATTTTTGTCTGACCGGAAACAGGTAGTCAAAATATCTTCAAATGGCAAAAGACTCGAATCAGATACATGCCCCTTTACTTTAGGTATCCCCCAAGGATCGGCGCTGGGAAATACCCTGTTTTTAATTTTTATTAACGACCTTCCGTCGTCTATTTCAGCCGGATTATCCGTGCTGTTTGCTGACGATACAACCGTCATAGTGAGTGCAAAGTCGTATGCACTACTCAATGAAAAAATCCTAGAAGCGAGTGGTCAGCTGCAGAACTGGTTTTCAGCAAATGGGCTACTTCTAAACTATTCAAAATCGAACGTTATGATATTCTCGGGTCGCAGTATCACTGTTCCTCCATGTATAGTTAATACTCCTATGCCACTGTGTAGTGATTGTAGGTTCCTCGGCTTCACTATAGACTCAAATCTTAACTGGAAGTGCCATGTCGACAAACTGTGTGATAGACTGAGTGGTGCCGTCTTTGCGTTGCGAAAACTGAAACCGCTCATTTCCAATGATGCACTGAGACAAGTTTACTTCGCCCACTACCATTCACTTATGACGTATGGCACACTACTTTGGGGTAACTCCACGGATGCCAAAAGAGTTCTGGTCATTCAAAAACGTGCAATTCGTACTCTTGTCGGGGTGAAGCCAAGACACCCATGCAGAGATTTGTTTGTTTCGCAACGCATTATGACGCACTACTCACAACACATATTTGATGTTATTATGTTTGTAAGGAGTAATTTGTCACTGTTCCCTTCTTTTAATATCCCTGGCAAACAAACCAGGCAAACAGGTCGCCTGCGAGCAGTTCCTCGTCGCATGGCACTTGCTAAAAAGAACCCCCGAGTGATCGGCCCTACATATTACGAGCGTCTACCCGCAGATTTCAGACAAGAACTGGCTGATGAAACGTTTAGGCGCAAACTTAAGAACCTTTTATTGAATAATCCACTGTACTCAGTTAACGAGTACATGGAACTTAGACTGTAGATTTATTTATTTATTTGACATTGTTTTATTATTATTGTATTATTATTGTTATCATTATAGTTTCTAATTTATATTTTGAAATGACGATCCTTCACGGAGATCCCTATCTTTTTCATTTGTGATTGTGACATTTAATATTAGTTAATTTTGGATTATAACTTTTTATTTGTATTTAATAACTGACGATCTCAATTTAATTTCATATATCTTGACATGTGTACAATTTATAATGTAATATTATATTGAGAAATAAATAAATCTAATCTAATCTAATCTAACTTAATCCACGTCATCCGTCAAACATCGTTCGACGAGATTTTGTACTGGGTGAGTATTTTCTATTATATTTATAGTTTGCGCGTGAAGTGATGTAGTTTTAGTTTCTTGTAACTCTGCCGTTTCATTATGATTAATTTTGTATTCTTTTACAGGCCAGGTGTTACAGGGACCCGACAGCCACTGCGGACCATGGAATCAGAGCGTGTTATTTACTAATCCTGTCGGTGTTACAGGGCGAGAAACGATATCTGCGGGGTTCTCTACACCGCGAACGTGAAACCAGTGGGATGCCGGTAAGTATTCGTTTATTTGAGCTATACGATTAGCTACGAAGGTATGAAATTTATGAGCGGGCGAATGGATCCAGGTAAGAGTCACTGTGGAATCACAGAATGCGTATATTTTATTTATTTTAGAGCGTTTACTTAAAATGTCACGAACTGAGTTTATTAATTTTGCGAGCAACACGGCGGCGCAGAGTTCCAAGCGAGCGAGGGTTTTATTAGGATTAGAGACTTTGGATTTAGCGGTGAGTAATTTCACACTGCGAGCGGGCGCGTTTTCGTTTGTATCAATGCGAATATAGAGGGCAGCACCGTAACTTTTCTGGCTGGCATCAGCGAAGCCGATCAAAGTTATTCTACTGGTAGAATTTATGCCGATATGATGCGGTATTTTTAACTCCGATAAAGGCGGGAGTTTGTTGTGGAATTGTTTCCATTTGGAAAGAATGAAATCAGGGACTTCGTCATCCCAAGAAAGTTGTAACTTCCAACATTCTTGTACGAGTAGCTTCATATAAGCGACGACAGGGCTAATGAGACCTAGCGGGTCGAATAAGCGTGCGGTAACAGAGAGAATCGAGCGTTTAGTACAAGTCTCTGGATGATCGATGTTTATTTTGAAATGAAAATTATCATCAGTAGGTTGCCATTGCATGCCTACTATTTTGGTATCTGCGTTGGGATCATCATCAAATTTGACAGCGAGCGGGCTTTTATGTTCGGATGGAATACGCGTCATGAGTTGTTTATTATTTGATATCCATTTTACTAGATTGAAACCTCGAGATTAGAACAGAGCTAGCATCTCTTTATAAATATTTTCAGCTATATCTACACAATCAACGGAGTTGACATAATCATGGACGTACATATGATTTTCGGCTTCACAAGCGGCCAGCGGATACGAGTCGCGACCGTCGGCTGCGAGCTGACGTACGACGCGCATGGCTAGATAAGGCGAACTTTGACACGCCAAAACAGACTCTATTGAACTGGTATATTTCTATAGGTGAGTTGGGATCGAACCTAAACAGGATTCGTTGGAACTTGTGATGATCTGGCGAAAGTTTCACTTGAAAATACATTTTTTCAATATCTGCGGTTATCGCGGTTGAAAACATGCGAAGATTGACAAGCAATTCGAAAATATTATTTTGTAGAATGGGCCCTACATAAAGTAAATCATTAAGAGATTTGCTAGACGTGGTTTTGCACCCAGCGTCTAATACTACACGAGTTTTGGACGTTTCTTTGTCTGGACGATAAACGGCTCTATGCGGCATGTAATAAGCCTGAGTGTCCTGAAAATTATTTTGAACTTTGGTTAAATACCCTTGGTCAATATATGTTTGAATGGTTGCGTTATAATCGGTGCGCAAGGCGGGCGATTCGAGTTTTCTTTCTAAATTTAACAGACGGTGTTTCGCGGCAGAATAAGATGTACCTAATTCGGCAGGCGAGTGTTTGAAAGGGAGATTAACCGTGTATCTACCGGTGTCATCGCGTGTGTAAGTTGATTGAAATATTTTTTCACAGGCCTCATCATCGGGACTGAAATGCTTTTTATCCGGGACACTTTCTATTTCCCAGAAGCGTTGCGTTAATTTATCGAGCGAATTATATTCCTTTGACAGAAGAACGTCTTATCACAGCTGAGCGAAGGAGAAGCGGGTTCGTCAAGAGTGCGAACATGAGCGTTAAGCGAGCGCGGAACACATTGGGCTTTTCCCATGGCGACATATCCGAGATTAGTTTCGATACCTACGACCGAGGAGTTCGGCGAGGTTGATTTATTTGATCCGAGTAAAAGCGGGAATAATTCGTTGCCGATCAAACAGTCTATTTCAGCCGGTGAGTAAAAATGGTCATCAGCCATTGGCAAATGTTGTAAGTGACCTAATTCCGTCCTATCCACTTCGACGTTGAGTTAAAAGTCCGTAATTGTGTCTATAACTCGAGCGCAAACTGTATAGGTAAGTGCAGCGCGAGTCGTAGCGAGAGTGTATTTTAAATTACGTTATTCCGAGAGAGTGATTTTCGATTTGACCGATACCTTTGACGATAGAAGGCGCGGGTGTTACCTTTAAATTTAAACGTTCACAGCAGGATTTTGTAACAAAATTACTCATCGATCCCGTGTCAAGAAACAAACGCATAGAACTCGTTTTATTATTACTATGCACGTTAACAGTCGCGGTTGGCAGTAATAATGTCGTATCACCATTTGAAATTCGCGCGGGAACAGTCACCGAAAGCGCAAAGTTGTTATTATTACTTGTGTGAGCGCGCGGCGCTGACGGCGGCGGTCCGCCTTGCGTGCGAGCAGTACTCACAGCAGGCGAGCACGGCGATGGCGAGTGCGAGTGGGAAGGTTGCAGCGGCGCGGAATAGGTCGCGGAGCGCGGCGGAGCGGGGTGCGGAGTGTCATTCGAGTTGCGGTTGTTATTGTTATCAGCTGATCGCGGAAATTGGGATGCATTGGAAAAACTATCAAAATGCAATAGCGAATGATGTTTACGGTAACAAATCGAGCATCAGCCGTTCTTAACACGTCGGTAACAGACCATCTAACGATATTCTTAGCCATTAAACGACTTATATTAAAAAACTCTTACCCTACAATTTCTGAAACTGTAGACTACGGTAAAGCATTAAATAACCTAATAAACAAAAATATTGAAAAACTTCTTCTCAGTGATGACCCCAACTTCGTTACCCATCAATTAATCTATAAATTAATCAGCTCCTTGGACGAAAGTAAAATAATCAAAAATCTTCCTAAGCATAAACAAATCTTAAAGCCGTGGATATCCCCCGGGATTCTGCGTTGTATAAGAAATAGGAACAAAATGCATCAAAAACTCCGGTCTGACCCATCCAATGAGATCCTGAGGATCACATTCACCAGATATCGAAAGTTCTGTAACAAACTAACTAAGAAACTCAAACGAAAATATGACAGAGATCTACTCACTAAGTCTTCCAACAACCCCAAATCTCTATGGAAAGCAATAAAATCGATAACTCATTACAAATCAACTAAATCCCAGAATATGGAACTACTAAACTGTAAAGCATCACCTACTGAATCAACAAACCACGTTAACAACTTCTTTGTAGATATAGGCAGAACACTAGCAGAGGAAATTGTTACTACTGAAAACCGTACTTTACTTGACATTACCCCACAACCACGAAACTCGGCTCTTTCCTCATTTGTGCTCCTTGACACGGATCAGCAAGAAATTGACAGCATTCTTGTTGGCCTAAAGTCTGAAAGTGCGTCAGGCTGGGACGGCATCTCCACTAGGTTCCTCAAACTGGCTAGACCTATAATTGTCCCGGTTTTGTGTCACCTAGCGAATCTGTGTTTTAAGCATGGTGTCTTCCCGTCCCCCTTGAAGAAATCTGTAGTTACTCCGGTATACAAGGGTGGTGAGAGAGATGATCCGAATAACTATAGACCCATTTCGGTATTGCCTGCCATATCTAAGATCATGGAAAAATTAATAAATACTCGTCTTCTATCGTATCTAAATAAATTTAGTATTATCTCGGATTCACAGTATGGTTTTAGGCACGGCAGATCTACTGAGGATGCTGTCTTGGCTCTTTCAACGCTTATAACAAAATTTGTTGACAAGGGACTTAAATGTTTAACCCTGTTTTTGAACATTAAAAAAGCGTTCGACACCGTCGATGTCCCCACTCTTTTGCACAAGCTGGAGACGATAGGGATCAGGGGCGCACCCTTGAGCTTACTGGATGATTACTTGCACGACCGCACACAAATAGTAAAAATAGGTGAACATCTTAGCCGCGAACAGGAAGTCACTTTCGGTGTCCCTCAGGGGAGTGTCCTTGGTCCTACTCTGTTCCTAGTCTATATAAATAATTTGACCAAGCTCAAAATAGATGGAGGATGGATGGGTGGATGTCACGTTTTTTCTTACGCGGATGACACTGCTATAGTTTTTAGTGGAAAGTCCTGGCAAAACGTATTCACTCAAGCTGAAAAAGGACTTCATCTGGTATCTGCATGGCTCAAAGTTAACTTACTCACACTTAATTCCTCAAAAACAAACTTTATATGCTTTACTAAATACACTAGTACGCAACCTCACCAAGACCTTAAACTTAAGCTACATAAATGCAATCTGGCTAACCCAGCATCCTGTAATTGTACTCAAATAAACAAAGTTCCCTCGACAAGGTACCTTGGAGTCATAATAGATGAGCGCCTATCGTGTCACTTTCACATAGACTATATAAATAACCGTATCAGGAAACTAACTTGGATATTTAAAATCCTGAGACACATTGCTAATAAAACACTCCTGAATAATCTGTATAATACTTTGGCACAGTCTGTAATGAGTTACTGCATCACTGTGTGGGGAGACGCAACAAAAACCAAATTTCTGGAAGCAGAAAGAGCTCAAAGATGTCTGCTAAAAGTAATTTATTCTAAACCCTACCGATTCCCAACAAGTGAGCTATACTCTATTAGTGAAGTACTGAGTTTGAGAAGGTTGTACATATTACTTACGGTTCTAAAACTACATAAAACCCTTGACTTCAACCCTTTGTTATTGGCACGTAGGAGAAAAGCTGTTGTTGCCCCTCAAATTCATACTAAAACTATGTTCGCTAAAAGGCAATACATTGTGCAATCTGCACATCTTTACAATACCATAAACAAAAAGCTGAATATCTACCCCATGCTGCTATTTAAATGTAGGAAATGTCTGACAGACTGGTTAAAGTCACTTGCCTATGATGAAACTGAATTGCTTTTAAACTGATGACACACACACACACACACACGCACACGCGCACACACTCACGCACGCACGCACGCATGCACGCATATACATATATACCTACACACCAAACTAATCTACCTTAATAATAAAAAGAAACTTAACTAACGTAAAATTGTTACTTTAACTAAAAAAAAAAAAAAAACAAAAAAAAAAATAGAAACTTAAAGAAAATATGTTATTAGTCACTAGTTCTTCGCTTTTGTTTTGTTATAAATGTCTCAAACTTAGCTGTTAAGCTGGGCAAGGAGGAGCGATTTCTCCTGACACAGGTAAATATTTTTTACCTACTAGGAGATCTCAACTCACCTGGTCAATCGATGTACCGAAATAACGAAATAAAATATTTTCATTTCCATTTTCATTTTTTTTCATCTGTTTGTTGATTTACACGCACTTATATGGTGAAAACCTAAGCAGTTAATACAAAATGAATGTTGACGTACAATATCGTTGCGTTTTTGCGTAGTTTGATTTAGAAAATATTCACACTTGAACAGAGGATGCGCTTGTTGAGAATTACACACTTTGCATGGTCGAGACTGAGAGCTAGTGTCAGATCTGTCAGACTTATACAAAGTCTGAGGTTGAGGAGCGGGGACTTGCATAGGTACAAAATGTTATTGTTTTATTAATTTGCGGTGCGGGTTTTGTAAATTGAGTGCGAGTATTGTTATTATTGTTAGTAGACTGAGAGCAGGATGGCGCGTGGAGTACTTGAAGTTTACTTTGCTCAGTTAGAAATTTTTTCAAATCACTAAATTTGGGAATATCAACATGTCTATGAGTTTGTTCAAATAAGTCAAGCATAGGTTTTTCTAGCTTGCTTAATGCAATATGATTTAAGATGAAATCTGACAAGTTGTCAATTTTTAAGCGTTGCAACGCTGCTTCAGCGGAGCAAAAATTATCAAGCATATTATCAACTGACTGCGCAGACTTTTGTTGTATCATTTGGTCTAGGTAGACTGAAGCTTGCACCAAATGATACACCCCTCGCAACATGAATAAGACCACTACATTTTTACTAATTTTCTTTAACATTTATTAAAATAATGTCATTACGATAATGATACAAATCTTTTGTTTCATATTGCGTTTATTAGTACACTTTGTTGCGCAATAGTTTACATGATTGCGTCTACAGACAAGTTTATGCATGTTGCAGCGCGCCACTTGAATACGACCACTAGTAACTTGCTGCGGTAGAGTTAAAGAAACAAAAATGTGTGACGTTGAGGTATGCGTATTGTATTTGGAGAAAGAGAAATTTGAGACTTAAAGATCTGTTTTATGTCAATATGGGTAAAAAAAAGTGTTTAACCTTAGAAGAACAAGGAGCAATTAAAATTTTGCATGAAGAAGGATATTCTAATAGAGCAATTGGAAAAAAAATTGGACGGTCGCATCAGGTAGTAAGTAAATTTCTCGAAGAACGTGAAAATTACGGAAAATTTTTTAAAGGACGTACAAAATTTGCAACTACATCAAGGGAACGTCGAGCAATATTACGTGAAGCATCTAATTCAACTTTGACAGCTAGACAAATAAGGAGTAATGTTGGAACTAAAGCCTCAATAAGAACCGTACAAAAGATAATACAACAATGTCCATTCATAAAACTTCTAAAAATTAAACGGAAACCGGCTTTGAAGAAATTTCATTTAAGTGAACGACTTAAATTTGCTCGAGAAAAAATGCACTGGAAAGCCGAGTGGTTCAAAGTTATTTTTAGTGACGAAAAAAAATTTAACCTTGATGGACCTGATGGATTTTCGTATTATTTTCATGATTTGCGAAAAAATGAACTGATTTTATCTAGAAGACGCAAAGATTTTGGCTCAGTGATGGTATGGGGAGCAGTTTCATACAAAGGTACTATTGATTTAGTTGTTTTAAAAGGTAGACAGAACTCTCAAAAATATATAGAACTATTGGAAAAAGAAAGAGAAAAGTTTATCAAAGTAAATGGTGATTCAGATTTTATTTTCCAGCAAGATAATGCTAGTATTCATTCAGCATGTGTTGTGCGGTCATGGTTCAAAAATCATAATATAAATGTTTTGGAATGGCCATCAAATTCGCCAGACCTCAACATCATGGAAAACGTTTGGGGATGGCTTTCTCAACAAGTTTATAAAAATTCTCGGCAATTTAGTTCCGCAGAAGAATTACAGAAAGCGTTGCAGCGCGCCTGGAGTACTATCCCAGTTAAATACTTAAAAACTCTATATGATTCAATCCCTTCGAGAATATTTGAACTGATTAAAAATAATGGCAAATGTACTAGTTACTGAACAATGAATAGCATTATTTTCGGTTAAAATAATCGTGTTTCATTCCATGGTCGTATTCAAGGTGCGCAATTTAGTGGTAGTATATTTAGTTAAATATACTTTGTTGCCATTGTTTATCTCATAGGGCTAAGTGAATAATAATAATTTATTATTGAACACATAAGAGTATTATATCCAGGTTTTACGAATTGTAATACATTATTTTAATAAAGAAGTTTTGTGCAATGTATGTGGTCTTATTCATGTTGCGAGGAGTGTATCATAATTTTCAGAGGTAGCGGTGATTCCGGAGCACACATTGAGTGCCTTGCCGGAGAGGCAGCCAACTTGGTACTGGACCTTTTCAGCACCTGTGAGGCGAGTATTAGTGTGTATTACACTGCGGAAATTTTCATAAAAAATTGGCCATTTAGAAGGAGTGCCATCAAAACCTATGAGATTGAGCGGGGCAATTTAGTATTATAATTATCATTTTTATTTTTGTCCTCAAGTTCTTGTCTCAGAGTTGTTTCTTTCTGTTTAATGTAACAATATAACTCATCAAGTGTATTGAGAATACTGTAACTCGGCTGAACTTCAGGGTCTTCTTTGAGCTTTTCAATCATAAGTTTATCTACAGTGTCTACATAATCTGAACGCGTTTTATTGACAGATTGAGCCCTAGCAAGAAACTGCATGCGTGTAACATCATCGGAAACCTTTAGGCTTAAGTTATAAACTTCCTGGACAATTTGAAACAAACATTGTTTTTTCTGTTCCAAAAAAATAATCATGACATTTCCGTCAGATGAACTTTCACTCTCATGTTTATGTTTACCACCACCCATGTTGGTAGGTGAATTAGCTATTAATTATTATGCGTAACTTAAATTTAAAGAGAAAAGTTGAAAGTTAATCTGTCAAACAAAACATTCCGCAGAGCGTGGTTTTAAACAAGCATGGCGGGTAGGTATAGTCCGTCTACAGGAAAAAGAGCGCTGGCGGTGGGGGCTGCGCAGTAGTCGATTTACCGGCCAAATTGGTGGTAGGGTCGTTATGCCGGATAACGGCCACTTAGCTGAGTTACCTACTTCAGACCCTTAAAAATATGTGTTATTTATGGGCAAAATAGTTGTTGTTTGCATAAATATGTTAAGAATATAGTCTTTTCCACAAAATATAATGGTACCTTGTTATCTTGCATGTGACAACTAATTAAATCCAAGAAAAGTAAAAAAGTAGTCAAAATGCCGGTTAGCGGCCACATTTGTCAGTTAACGGCCACGGTAATGTCGGTTGGCGACCACTCCGGTTTTTGCAAAATATTCAATAAAATAAATCGGTAAATTACCGATTAGAGTAGTGTAAAACCAGTTAACCTGTAAATTAAAGTTAAGAAAAAAAAGCGGCCAAGTGCGAGTCGGACTCGCCCATCAATGGTTCCGTAATTTATGACGTATTAAAAAAACTACATACTTACTAGACTAGTTCAAACTAATTTTTGGTGGATGTTTACATGGTAATGTCCATCATATATTTTTTTTAGTTTTATCATTCTCTTATTTTAGAAGTTACAGGGGGTGGACACATATTTTACCACTTTGGAAGTGTGTCTCGCGCAAACTATTCAGTTTAAAAAAAATATGTTAGAAACCTCAATATAATTTTTGAAGACCTATCCATAGATATACCACACGTATGGGTTTGATAAAAAAAAAATTGAGTTTCAGTTCTAAGTATGGGGAACCCCCAAAACTGATTGTTATTTTTTTTTTCTATTTCTGTATGAAAATCTTAATGCGGTTCACAGAATACATCTACTAACCAAGTTTCAACAGCATAGTTCTTATAGTTTCGGAAAAAAAGTGGCTGTGACATACGGACGGACAGACAGATAGACAGACAGACATGACGAATCTATAAGGGTTCCGTTTTTTGCCATTTGGCTACGGAACCCTAGAAATCGCTAGCTGATTTCTATTAACGGCCGCGTGGCCGCCAACTAGAATAAATGAATAAAATGCAAACCGGTAACCGGCCACTGGATTTATAGGAAAATAAAGTACAAAACATGGAAAAATCCATAAACTGACATTTAAAATTGAATATTAGACTTATTCATTGATATGTAACGTTCATATGAAATAGATAAAAACTAATTAACCCTGGCCGAGAAACTGGCACACCGCTCCTATACTGAGTGTCGGTTTCCGGACACACATTTGTACACAATTTTGAAGTTCAATTTAACAAGGTTTTATCAAAAAAAAAGTGGCCGTAAACTAAACCATACATTATTTATCACTTAATAACAACATATTAAAATTTTGCAACCGTTAATTAATATACTTTAACTACCAATTTAGAAACAATATTTACATGATCATGTCAGTCAACGGCCACGTGGCCGCATACTAGAATAAATGAAAAGAAGCATGCCGGTAAGCCGGCCACTGCGTTTATAGGAAAAATAAAACATAAATCATATAAAAAACCATAAAAGAACGTTTAGTAGTCTTCTACTTAGTAGTTTAGTACCTCATCAACATCTAACGTTCATGGTTAATAAATAAGAATGACCACAGTTAATTTTACGCCGAGCGCCGCGTCGTTATTTTTCTTCTAGATTATTGCACGTTCTCACACCACTGACTAAAAGCCAAAACTGAACGGCTAATTCCCAGCTTTGAGTAGACTCTTCCGTTTTAAATTTGGTGTATTGTTATCCCACGGCTACTTAAGAATCGCATACCACAAACATTTTATTATTATTGGCCGTATTAATTCTATTATCTTAATTTTAAGAGACGTTGCCGGCCAAGTGGCCGGTAACTGACCCTGGCCGCGCTACCGGCATACTTACCCTATGAGGTGAGGCGCGACGGAGGGGATAACGCGCGCTATGTCTGCCGTCGCGCTATTGGTTCGGCTCGGCTCGCCAGTTGTCATTTAGTTCCCGCATAGACATTACGTTTCGTTCGCTCGCAAAGTACCTACCTACAGTCACGCACGTTTCTTTGCACGATGGTTTTGCATAAAAAAGAAAGAAAAATTGTTTACAATGTTTATTGTTTTATGATAGTGGTGTAGTATATCATTTAAAACAATGTATAAAACGAACAGCAGAGGCAACGAAAACGTCCGAGAATACAGGATGTAACTCAAAAAAGCGCCCTGACGGCCATATAATACGTATGGCCACCAGCGCTCTTTTTAACCGACTTAAAAAAGAAGTTTATCTACACCCATATCATAAAACCTCCATTGGTTAATCAAAAACCATAGGAAATGACCACCATTTTGACAACCAATTAGGAAAAACCAATGCTGCGATGAAGAAATAACATGACTTCTTTATCGTTTTTAGTAAAGAAATGAGATTAAATTTGGAACAGCTGTCAAACTCAAGTGGGTCTCTATTCTAGTATCCATAGATATTAAAACAGTTATTGATACGAAACGTCAATTCAGTATGTTTTTTTAATATAAACTGCACAATATTTGATCTCGAGTGACGTGAGAATAGAGACTTCATACGTTTGTCTATGATTAAAAAAAAATGGTCTTGACGGACGGCCGCCATTATTGACGCGCCGCGCCGCGTTGACGTTTTGCTGAACGAAAGTAGAATTTTGTTGAATTGAATAGAAAAAGTTGTTTGTAATTTACATTTTAGTTGAAAATATGAATAGTAAGTAGTCTTCTCGGAGTGTGTGTGATGTGAAAATGCGCCGGATATCGGAAATATGCAGCCACGATTGCAACAAATAACTTGTTGCCAGAAAATATTGTTTCTGAACCCATCATGTAGGATTTATAATATGTGTGTAGATAAAGTTATGTATGCAACTCTGCATAATTTGGCCTTAAAACACACGTGCGATCTTATTATGAAACTCGCCCATCGGCTCGTTTCATGAAAACCGCACTAGTGTTTTAAGGCCTATCATTATGCAACCGTTGCATAAACTACTATTTTCAATTCACCTTTATTATTTAATATCTATATATTTTTTAATGTTTATTACTTCATAACTCCGACATATGTGCAACGATTTGGAACATTATTTTTTTAATTGTACCAATCCGGAGGCATAATCGTATGCCTCCGGATTGGTCTCGTTAAAGTAAAAGTTGGAGTCTGATGATGGGATCTAAGATCTATCCAAAAATACCGTTTTAGCCATCCTCTAAGAACATCTAAATCCCATAGAAATGGCATGGTCACAAATAAAAGGGTAAGTGGCGAGCTGGCAAGTAAAAATGTTAGTTGGAATATTACCCGGGTGATGAAACACGTGAATAAAAAGGTGAATTTAATGGGTGAGAGAGAATGGGAAAAAATGTGTAACAGAGTAAAAAATATAGAGGAAAAGTACAGAAAAAATGATCGTGTGGTGGACTTGATGACAGAAACATTTGTCATTCGCGTTAATGAAGATGATTCTGATACTGACTTTA
Organism: Tortricodes alternella; assembly: GCA_947859335.1. Lineage (NCBI taxonomy): Eukaryota > Metazoa > Arthropoda > Insecta > Lepidoptera > Tortricidae > Tortricodes > Tortricodes alternella. The sequence goes on along the minus strand of OX401987.1, from coordinate 9,000,777 downwards.
ATGATAGTGGCTCAAGTGATGAGCCACTATCATTAAAGTGACAATGACGATGAAGTTGTCTCTGTTAGCACCAACACCGCATCGTCATCTGCATTCCATGTGACCACCGACGATTTGATGGAGTCGTGTCACCATTATCTTAAGTTTTTTTCATTTTATTAATCGCACAGTGTGTTATTTTGGATGGATAGCGGACACTCTCGGTTTATTGCTTCATCTTATAGAGCTAGCCGAGCAGTTAAACTTTTCCTAAGCAACCATAATTTTTTAATGTTTAGTTTTGAAGTTATTGAAGGTTATGCTGACGTAAGCAAAAATGACTTTGTGTTATAACTTCTTTAATTATTGATATAATTACATATTTTTTTTTAAGTTTTAAGTATTAAAACAATATCAAACTCCATACGAATTTTGGTTAGTTTATAAACGATATTTAAATAGAAATCAGTATTTTTTTGTTTTTTACTAAATTTAGTTTTTCTCAGTATTTCTATCGATTCTGAATCTGATTTCAATGCTACACCTGCGTAATATAGTTCTTAACAGCACAAAGTAAAAAGCAAATTCGGAAACAGTGGGACTTTTGAAATATTACATTTCTAAAGTTTTCATAGAAAATATATGGAAATAGGGTTGACAAAATCGGTGCGCTGATAAATGTCCAAATCTAATGGTCGACGTTTTGGACCTTGTAATCAAGCATGTGCTTCCAACATATTAAACACATCAACATATTATTCACTACTGTTTTCATTCTCTAAAGAATGCGAATCTGCCACTCGCCGACCAACATGAGGGTTGGCGCCCTCATGCCTCCCTTGCACTAAGTCCCCCGATAGAGGCTCGGAAGGACATCCCCCCGCAGGATGGGTCAGTTCCTGCGGAGGCAAGGCAGCGCCATGGGTCTTTAACGGCTCCATGACGCCTCACCCCCGCTCCTCCAGACATAATGTAAAGATATTTGGTTCTAGCAATACGCTTAACGAGGGCGGACCCCAATATCACATCATGCCCTTCATCGAAGTAAATGCACGATCCTTTACCAAACGTAACAGCAAACGTATATTTAGCTCGTAGCAATGACGACCGCTGGGGTCGAAAGGTTCTAGAATGGCGACCGGGGACTGGCAGGCGTGCAGAGGGATGGCCCGCTACTTGATGGTCAGATGACCTCGTAAATGTGGCAGGCCACGGATGGGCGCAGGCAGCATCAGACCGGCAAAAGTTGAAGCTGTTAGAGGAGGCCTACGTTCAGCAGTGGACATCCATAGGCTGATATGATGATGAAACGTATATTTATTATATTTACCAATTACGTTTTTCTAAAATATCATATTTTAGTTAACTGCAGTGCACTGACTGTGATGTTGGGTTTAGATACAGTGCCAAATAGATAGGCGGTAGATATCTGTTAGATCGCGTTCATTTTGATATTATTGATCATAGAAATCTTATAAAACAGTTGTGTGACTTAATTGTATATTTATTTTCTAACCTTTGAACTTTAACTTAATGTAAAAATTTACAATATTGATTGCGCGAGAATTTGTCATGCTACTATAACAAAAATAATCATATTAGTTTTCAAAAGCTTTTTTAATTAGTAAGTTACCTTTCTAAGTCATTTAAGAATTTGTAACGGTAAAGGGAGGTGACAGCCCTAACCTCAATATTATAATTGAAATAACTCCGAAGTCCCACATCATCCAGACCTAGTTTTTTTTCATAATATAGTACATGATAAGACAAAACTCTTCATGTTAAAAAAAAATCCGGATACGGCAGGACTAAGGAAAAAAATTTTTTTTAAGGTTTGTACAAAAAACGCGATATTTCCGTATATACGCGATAATTAACAAATCTTATAGACTGAATGAAAGGACACAAAGGCCTATTGTAATACCCTATTAAAACAGTAACAAATTTCTGTATATAAACGAAGATAATGCATTTCTATGGTTTCTATGGAGATTTCTCGAGTTTTAAAATTACTTCAAAACGGCACATTAAAAAATTATGGTTGCTTAGGAAAAGTTTAACTGCTCAGTTAGCTCTTTAGGATAAGACAATAAACCGAGAGTGTCCGCTATCCATCCAAAATAACACACTGTGAATCGTGATTCCGAAATAAACATTTTTTTTTGAAGTGACCATTTTTTGTCCCAATTTTTATGGTATCTATTGAAGTGCATCTATTATTCTACAAAACATAACACTTCTAATATTAAACAATAGACAACCAAGTTCGCGCGCGACTGTACACATGCGCAGACACATCCCCTCCACTGCCACCCAGCGCTCTTTTTCCTGTAGACGAGTTATAGGTGTCGTCACGGCTATGAAACTTATTCACAACAATTTTACAAAAATATGAACGATTGTGTCGAAATATGTGTTCCTACTAACTTACAGAATGGATATAATAATTGAGTTTTGAGACAGATTTTCTGCAAAATAACTTTATATATGAGCGATGCGATAAAATAAAGTTTTATAATGGCGGTGCGTTAGCGTGGCTTAGAAAGTAAATTACGTGAATAATAGTTTTATAAATATATAATTTGAGTAGTATATAGATATGCGGGCGGGGTGAGAGTATTTATATATATATATTATGGAGGATCAGGTTCGTAAGGACCAACACTTGGAGAGGCAGGGACAAAGCTTTTTGAAGTTGACGCCGGCACTTATCCATAATTGAGTTCGTGTTTCAGCACACACGAAAGAAATGATAATGTTTACAGTAACACTTGTAACTTGGGTATCACTGCAGTTATTTGCATGCACAGCACTTGAGTTTTCAGTTTTTGGATTTTTAGCAATTTTTGCTTTAGAGACTTGCGCGCGCGGCCGGTATCTTTTCGTGCACTTAGGTTTGGGGAGGGGGAAGGGATCAAGGTTGCCATATATATAATAAAAAAGATGCGTTCGAGGAGAGTGTTTGAATATAAACAAAATAATGAAAAATAAAATGAAAAATGAGTAAAATAAATATAAAATAATAATATCGCCGCAGCCAGAACTATTGAGAGCATTCTGAAATATTCTAGATTTTTTTCTAGAATTTCAGTAAAATTTTGGACACAAATACATCGTATTCTTAATATACCTCCTCTGCTGCACTGGGAGTGAAGAAATAGTATACAATGCGTGCAGATGCTTATCATCCTGGCATGTCGTAAAAGTCGACTAAGGGATGGGTCCTCTCCAACATGGTGGACTATCTGTATGGGCGATGGGCTGATCACCTGTCACCATACGGTTCATCATACCATCTTAGGACTAATTAATCGAACGTGGCCACAAGTACGAGTCTTGTGGCTCTGCCCACCGCATTAGGGATTTCGGGCGTCATGCTATGTATGTATGTGTCTTAATATACCAGATGTCTTCCCCTGGGCTAGTGTTGGGCGGGCCACTCGGTGGCGGCGGAGTTGTCACGGCGGCTATAACATTGATGTCTCTATACAGCAGCACCGTCCCCATGGTCTGCTGCAGAGCGAGCAGGGCCGGTGGTGGTGGCGCTGCCGGGCCCCCTGGCGGCGGACCAGGACGTGCACTTCGCGCTGTCGCTGGTGCCGATGCTGCGCGCGCGCGCCCTGCGCGACAAGCTGGACGCGCAGGGGGGCTAGCACGACATGCCCGCGAGTCGTTTGTCGCTCAGTGCGTCTCTCTCTAACTTGTCAAGTATGTAAGGGACGCACTGAGCGACAAACGACTCGCGGGCAGGTCGTGCTAGACGTGCAGGTCGCCGTGCTGCGCCTCTTCAAGGACCTCGCGCCTCACTAGCGCAGGGACATGCACTATCTAGCAAATTCATGGACTAGGAATATTCGCTACAAATATAAAGTTAATGTCGTACCTGGAAGAACGCAAAAGTATTTTAGGTACGGCCTCTAGAGTGTTTAATTATTGTATCTACACCCATATCATAAAACCTCCATAGTGTAATCAAAAACCGTAGGAAATGACCACCATTTTGACAACCAATTAGGAAAAACCAGTGCTGCAATGTTATTCCCGTATCGTTTTTAGTATAGAAATGAGATTAAATTTGGAACAGCTGTCAAAACTCAAGTGTGTCTCTATTCTAGTATCCATAGATATTAAATCAGTTATATCAGGTGTAAAACTTAGTTTATCTACACCCATATCATAAAACCTCCATTGGTTAATCAAAAACCGTAGGAAATGACCACCATTTTGACAACCAATCAGGAAAAACCAGTGCTGCGATAAAGAAATAACATGACTTCTTTATCGTTTTTAGTAAAGAAATGAGATTAAATTTGGAACAGCTGTCAAAACTCAAGTGGGTCTCTATTATAGTATCCATAGATAATAAAACAGTTATTGATACGAAACGTCAATTCAGTATGTTTTTTTAATATAAACTGCACAGCATTTAATCTCGAGTGACATGAGAATAGAGACTTGATTCGTTTGTCTATGATTTAAAAAAATGGTCTTGACGGAGGATCGAATTGCCGCCATTATGTTGGTGTTTTGCTGAACGAAAGTAGAATTGTTGTTGAATTGAAAAGAAAAAGTTGTTTGTAATTTACATTTTAGTTGAAAATATGAATAGTAGTCTTCTCGGAGTGTGTGTGATGTGAAAATATCGGAAATATGCAGCCACGATTGCAACAAATAACTTGTTGCCAGAAAATATTGTTTCTGAACCCATCATGGAGGATTTATAATATGTGTGTAGATAAAGTTATGTATGCAACTCTGCATAATTTGGCCTTAAAAAACACGTGCGATCTTATTATGAAACTCGCTAAAAGCTCGTTTCATAAAACCGCACTAGTGTTTTAAGGCCTATCATTATGCAACCGTTGCATAAACTACTATTATCAAATTCAATGCAATGACTTCTCCATTTAAATTTGAGTTTTAAGATGAATTTATTTTTTTGTACGCCTGTTGGTGGATCACTAAGCTCACTTAACACTGTAAGAACTTCATATAATTTACCTGTGTATCACAAATAAATATTTACTTACTTTACTTACTTACTTACTTTCGCTATTAAAGTTTAATAAAGAATAATAACTGCTTTTATTTCTGTCTTCCTGTCCAATGTACCGATGCATGTGTAATGTCATAACGTGACTTACTTACTTCAAAAGTCGTCTAAAAGGATTGTAAATTTATTTCCGGCAAAATGACCGAAAACACAAAGGCTACTTAAGGATGAGTACGACGTCAAATCCGCAGTACATCTATATCACTTTTCAGGTATTTTTTCATTTGCAGCAAATAACGGCAATGAGTAATTTTGTACGAATAATGATTTAAAACATACAAATTGTGTGATTATTATTAATTATTTAGCATGTGGTAGTGGTGTAGTACTGGAGTCATAATCAATCAAAATTCAGTATTTCGTCGGTGCGAATTACGAAATCGCTATGTGTTTTTGGTCTACTTTTCAGGAGACAGTTAAAACCGTTTTTTTCTTTAATAGTTACTTAACATGCGTAGTTATATATTTTTATGATAACTAGGTAGTTTTTACATCATATAAATTAAATTAAATTAAATTTGTTCATAAGTTATTAGTAATGCATGACGTAAACGGAAATATTGGTACATACCGGGTTTCATTTGTAACATTAAAAATCGCTATGTAACTAGCGGTCACATGACTATTTTCTAAAATGATGTTTTTAGGAATATTTTGCTACATAGCGGGTTTCACTCACTATATTTGAAGATATCTGACTCCTAAAAATCGCCATGTGTAAAAATATGACAACAATGCCGATGATAAAATATCGCTATGTGCATCAACGAACACATAGCGAAATAAAACGACCACTTTCTTAATTGTGCGTTATTATTTAAAATTCGCTAACTGCCTAATTTCACATAGCGTATTTATCAAGGTACATTTTTGCCTACTAACACATAAACCAGTACTGAAAACCAAAAAAAATTTTTGTGGGCTGATGCAGAAATTAAAACCAAAACGTTTAGTGTCAAAATAAAAAAAAAACGCAAAAAACACAGCGATTTTGGGATTCGCACCTTCGATTTGAAACGGCTCGGACACATGGAAATTCAATCAAGAATATTTCCGTGGGAACAACGGTAACCACATTTTTTTTGTCATCGAATAATCGAGGAGAGTTCATAGTTATAGAAAATACATTTTCTAACTATAAAAGTACTATGGGACCGAAACATTTTTCGCTTTTTCTTCTAATTTAATCAACTTCCGGTACAAATAACACAGGCTTGAATGTAATATTCAATGTAATTTATCTCCTTTAAAAGAAAGGAAAATTGTTTTTTTTTATTACACTTATGCCAAACGACTAATATTACTATTCAATTTCAGCGAAAAATATACAAATCGGAATATTGGCTACACATCCTTAAGGATTTGTTGAGACTTATCATTTTATGACCTACTGGCTTCTGATGTCCGCGACTTAGTCCGCGTGGAATTCGGTTTTAGTTATTCCTTCGGGAACATCCCCATTCCAAATTTCATCCAGACCCGTTCAGCCGTTCTGGCGTGATTGAGTAAAAAACATCCATCCATCCAAACTTTCGTATTCTAAATTAGTAGGATTATAACAATTATGCACAGTTTTGACATTAATTGGTTTTCTTATCTTATCTAAATTCCCGTAATCTATTGAACGCCGGGTCTGCTATAAATGATAGCGGATTTTCGTCCCACTGACACCACAATGCCGTATTCCATACATTTGCGTCGGCTAATGCCGTCATTGGCACCGTGGCACGGTTGTCCGTATTTGGCCGTGGCGTTTAAAGGGTTAACGCAATTCGACATTGATTAATTATTTGATGAAATTAAAATGTTATGAGAGAAAATAATTCGTTTGAGGCATTTAATTCTTGAGACAATGTCCAGTACGCATTGCTATAAAGATTTCACTTAATTCAATCATTTAGGATTTGGGAGGATTTAGATATTCATAAACACAGTTAACCGAATCACTTAACCTTGAAATATCGTAACCGTGAATATATGTAACTAAATATCACGTAACCACGAATCACGAATTCGTTACACCGGGGAGGGTCGATGGAGCTCCGCGAAGCTGGGTTGCGATTCTCTTACGCGCGCAGCGGCTCGTCAGCTGTTAAACCGAACTATTAAATAACACTGTAAGGACAAGGTCATTCGGTTTCAAGTTGAATCTCTCCGTCATCGCTGATCATATTAATTTATCCAGTAATAGTCATTTATCAACATTATTAGCATTCTAGCTTTTTCCTATGGAATGTAGCGTGGAATTTATAATCAAGTATCTATTTTATTTTGAGCCTATATTTTAAGTTATACCTCTAGCAATACATCGGTTACAACTGCATTCAATTTCATGCAGTAGTTAACAAACATACAGACAGACAAACAGACAAAAATTCTGAATACTGTTGTTTTGGCTTCTGTTGCTCTAAGTTAGTTTCTTTTCAATATCTATAATTTATAGACATCAGCCTGGTACAATTTTATTGTAAGGTATGTAATAATTGTAGATATAGATGTATGTTAGTCTGTAAGTTATTTATTATGGGCCATGGGCCTGAAATAAATAATTCTTGTTATTATTATTATATCAAATTTCATTGAAATAGTTCAGATATCTTCTGGATAATACTTTCTGGAATCCTGTAACACTTTAGGTTATTTGAATGACACGATATACTTATCCCCGATAACCAGAGAGTCAGATAAAACATATCTTAGATATCAAGTAGATTCATAAACTAACTTCATACCAAATTTCATAAAAATCGGTTCAGTGATGCAAACAGGTAAAGAAGTTCATGATAAACCGGTCGGATAAAAAGGCCTAGATAAGAAGTAGGCTCATAACACAAACTACCGAAATCGGTTTTGTAGATCTTAAGATATAAGCAAACTTACAAACACACAGAGAGTTAGACGGACAGGCTAAAATAATAAAAACTATTGATTTGGAATCAGTATAACTCAAAATGAAATAATTTTTTCAAAAGTCTTTTAATGATAGATGAGTTTTCGACAGATTTAATAATAATTTATATGTAGATATATGTTTAATTAAAATACGTTTATTTGTCACTTATCAATTCCGCGACACAGGCTAATCATAGAGCGTAGACAAACGTGATAACATTATCTGTTGTGCTACTTTCAACCTTGATCCCTCTTTGAATATAATAACCGGTCAAGTGCGAGTCAGACTCGCGTGTAGAGGTTCCGTGCTATATATCATCGTATTTTACCTTCTTACATGTTTTGAACATGACCCAAATTTGTGGTGTATAGTCGATTCTTCGCATGCTTTTCATCGGATTTACAAAAAAAAATGTTTGGTCCGGTGTTAAGTACCTATAGGTATATTGGGGGCAATTCCAACGTATTTTCGCTAAATTTAGAAGTCACTAAATTCAAATTTCATACTCGCACACGATTTTGACAGCTTGGAGCTATACAAACTCGAGTTTGACTTTTCTTATTTTAAAGTTTAGGCAATTTTGAATTTAGCTGACACCGTTTCGAATTGAACCCATTTAATAGATCAATGGCCGAATTCAGAAAGGCCACTCAAATTGAGCTTTATTAAAGTGACGTTTCAGTATAGGTTGAGTTGAGGGACATCTAACTACTTAATATCTAGTCAAATGTTTAAGTGGCATTTCTAAATTCGGACATAAGTTTCTAATTTTTTTATTAAATAAAAATTATACACGCTGTTTTTTGAACCAAAAGTTAGGCTAGTAGCCTGACGCGCGGCCTCCCGCGTGGAGGGTCGCGGGTCCAAATACCGGCTGACCCTTTGAGATTTTCGAATCTCATTTACGGAAATGAATATATTACCATGAGCATTTCACTGAAGGAAAAACATCGAGAGGAAACACCTGCATACATCTGCGCAGTAATTCAACGATGTGTGTGAAGCCCCCAATCTGCACCGGGCCCGCGTGGGGACCACTGTGCAGCCCGTCTCACTATGGGGCCAGGTCTGTGCCCAGCAGTGGGACGTATATGGGCCTATGATAATGATGATGAGGATTTGAACCTGGATCCTTTGTAAGTACCTAAGGCTACCGTAGTAACCACTAGACCAATTGAACTTGTAAATCTTGGGTGAAATAAGGCAATACTTTTTATATACATTATCTCTTCACGAACATATATATTTCGTTTCCCGTTGGAAAATAAAGACAAGAATGTGGTTTAAGTTTTCTTGTAAACCATTAATGAGGGTTTTCCTGTTTATTTTATTTTAGGCTCAGTAGTTTCGGAGATAAATTCGGGTGAATGAGGACAAAATCGAAGTTCAAACCTGGATAAAAGTTCATTTATATATGTGGCACATTTATTTATATACAAAAAAGTGGTCCGAAGGTATGAATTTTAGTTTGTCAATGATAATTTGTTGTTTCATTTCATAGTTTCAATGAAAAACACATAATAGTAGGTAATCCCAGCTCACCCCGTAGTTGGGGTTAGAAGGGATAGCAATGGGGTGAGATGGGAAAATTACTAGCGTTGGCACTTTCGGATTTTGACAATAGCTTGACTTGTCAAGAGAATATTTTATTTATGTTGCAAAATTATGTTTTATTTATGCTCCTACATAAGCCGATTTAATATTTTCTGTAAGTAGTAACCTATATTTTAATATAACATGTTTATTTAATTTGCAAATACTTCAACTCCTCCGATACTTCAATATTTTTTAAAATAATATTTACCATTTTATCATAATACTTAATATAAACTAATGACTACTCATGTAAATCTATGACCCTAAACTACGAACACCAACTCCCCCCTCTATCATCCCGGTACAGCCCGTTCGTAACACCGACTCTCTCCATTCATGACCCAACTGTCCCCGTTGTGGCCCCTACTCACCACTCATCACATCCCTACTTACCACATAAAAATTCTCAAATGCGGTTGAATCGTTTTCTATGTTAAAACCATTATAAATAAAGAAAATATAACTTATGTTTATCTATTTCCAATAAGCCTAGTAAGTATATAAACGATATACGAAAGGTTGATGAACACTTACTTTGGAAAATTTCACATAAAAACGAAGTTTAATTCAATCAAAAATCCGCCGCTTTCGAGCATCAACGTTGACAGTGAATTTGTGTTTTAAAGTTGTATGATTTGGCAACTTAGTGTTGCCAAAAGAAGAAATAATATGACTTAAAATATAATCAAATTACTTTAAGAGCAACCTGAGCCCGAAAATTAAAGTAGCTACTGAAAAAAGTAATTCTGGATTGGCATCCCTATTCCCCCCGCGATCCCTATTCACCCTATTTTACGGTAATAAATAAATCACAAAGCACAAAGTAGCTATTTCATTCACAAAAAAAAATTCATTATACACAAAAAAAAAGTAATTTCAACGATTTTTTTTTCAAGGGTGGCGTCTCGTTACCCCCCTGTTGTGCTCGCGTTATCAACATCTAGCATCGTGCCGAATTACAAGTTTCTACGTCACATCGTTTTTGAGAAAAAGGTCCATAAGGCACACACGAGTGATCTTCATAATGGTTAATTTTTGGTTTTTTATGGTGCCATACCCAAAGGGTAAAAACGGGACCCTATTACTAAGGCTACGCTGTCCGTCTGTCCGTCCGTCCGTCCGTCCGTCTGTCACCAGGCTGTATCTCATGAACTGTGATAGTTAGATGGTTGAAATTTTCACAGATGATGTATTTCTGTTGCCGCTATAATAACAAATACTAAAAAACAGACTAAAATAAATATTTAAGGGGGCTCCCATACAACAAACGTGATCTTTTTCCGTTTTTAAAGATACGGATACGGTTTTTAGTACGGAACCCTTCGTGCGCGAGTCTGACTCGCACTTGGCCGGTTTTTTAGCTAATAGATTTTTTAAATAATAAATTCCCGTATGGTTGAAAACATAATCCCGTATATCCCGTATGGTTGCATTCAGGACTCGAGATTATAAATAGTATGCTGGGCCTCTATTCGGGACTGCTAAGTGATTAACTGTATCGCCACTAAATTGACAAAAACCTCGAATGTGAATATCAAACGCGTGCAAAAGCACGACACATTCGCGGTTTTGGCATTTTAGCGTCAATACAGTAAATCACTCAGCAGATTAGAGACCCTAAATTCTGTTATCATTTATTGACGAATCGCACGCATGTATCGTTATCACATAAGGTTAAGGTTCGACATTGCCTAAGCGATACATATTGCGATATTATTTACAATGCGGCCCCTTTGCTGTCAAGTTTATAAGAGCTACTACTACCAATTGTAGCAAAATAATTTTGAGGTTAATAAAAATATCATAGTTTTCGAGACAATAACACTTTTATAAAACTCATGATTTTTGATACCCTGATTCATTATTTTGAGTGCGACGCCTGCAAATTTAAAAATTTTGTAAATCTGTTTTTTGCACGATGCTTCTGAAAAACTATACTATAGAATATTATTAAACTTTTATTGTACTATGATGCAGTAGCGGTAAAAAAAAGAAATCTAACCAGTTTTAGATTTTTCAAAATTCCAACCCGTTAGTTTGATTAAGTTTATTAAAAAAAACCGGACATGTGCGAGTTAAACTCGCGTGGAGAGGGTTCCGCTCCGTTCATATTTATCTGAAATCTCCTATGTTTCTTTAGATAACATAGACTTTTTATAGGCGTTCCTGTAATCTATAGCTAAAGAACTAAGTATTGGCTGATTTTTTAAATTAATTTTAGGCCCAGTAGTTTCGGTAATAAGAGGGAGGAATGGTCAAATTTCTCCCTTTTTCCCTAAATAACTTCCAAACTATTTATTTTTAAAGACTAACTCTTGCCCGCGACTTCGCCCACGTGGAGCGCCATCTACTAAAGAGTAGCATTCCGCATATATCCTGTATTTATAAACATTCCTGAAAATCCTTCCATGATATCAGGATATGTCCTTCCAACAGTTTTCCAACGGCAAAGTTAAGTTTGTCGCAAGGTCTACAGCTCACGGAGCCACTAGTATATAGTATACTAGTATAGTATGGATGATTATATGTGTTATTGAGCAAATCTGCATTTTATTGTCTGACCTCGACAACCTCTTCAGGGGTTGAATTTCGATAAGTCTTTTCTTAGTTCGCATCGCACCTACTTTTCACGTTTATGCATATATAAAGGTTCTGCCCGCGACTTCGTCCGCGTGGCATTCAGGTATCGATCGAGCGAGTGAAGCGTGTCCGTTTCAGGTTGGGCAAAAATGCTTAAAGCCGGCCTTATGTCCAGCCGTGGTTGTCCAATTGTTCTCCTCTACAAGTCACATTTCTCAACCGATTCTCGTGAAATTTTGTGAGCAGGTTCGAGAATCCTACTTATATTATAAATACGAAAGTTTGTGTGTGTGTGTGTGTATGTTTGTTTTCCTTCCCGTTAAAACGGCTGGACGGATTGTGATGAAATTTGGAATGAAGATAGCTTATACCCTGTATTAACACAAAGGCTACTCTTAATCCCGGAAAATTGAAATGTTCCCGACGGAATAACGATAATCAAACTCTACGCGGGCGAAATCGCGGGCACAGCTAGTTTTATATAACTTTTTAGTGGATTCATTTTTCGAAAGTTTTCAAAATGGCAAATGGCAAGAATGGTAATTTAGAATTGATTTTTTTGAACACATTACCACAATATTAGCTATATATGTATGACCAGTTCATCTTAGTAGTAGTAGATAAATAATTATTAGCATTTAGTGTATTTGTATAGCGCTCCGTGAGTCACAGACGGTGCTGGTGGAAAATCAGCGCTGCAGGTGTCTTACACCTCAGCATTATGCTGAGCCAGTGTCCCATTCACTGGCGCGAGGACACACACACCACCATTTTGTTTTGTAACTATTGTTTTAAATTTATATTTATGTTACTCTGTGTGTCTTCTGTGTTAGTGAACAAATATTTCTTTCTTTCTTTCAAAAAAGATTCAGAAGAGCAAGATTCTCATCCTACTCTTCCGCACGAAGCGTAATGCGTAAGAGCGGGATGCAGGTGTCGCTCGCGAGTCGCAACAATATCCCTTGGACGTTCCCGAATAGAAGCCCAAATGTATTAACAGAATTTAAGAACTCCCAAAGTCCCAAGGTCAAAAACTACAAACTGCTCTCTGCTGCTCTTTCATATTGTCTGATCTTAGATGAGTAGGTACTTTATGATTATTCTAGAAATCACCATGTTACTGCAAGTCGATTGATTTGAGACAAACTTATATTAGTACGGACAGAGTTGTTACACTAGTGTAAAAAAACTTGTACGTGTCGCTCACACACGTGTCAAAAAAAAAACAACTTTAAATATTTGACACTAAAAATCACTAATTTTATGGTGAACTTGACGTCTAGTTTTTTACCCTCTAGAACATTTACGACATACGTTAAATACGAAAGAAATGGATCAGTAGTTTTTAAAACATATTCAAAAGTAAGAAAAAACTTAGAAGTAGCATTTCAAGAAAACTGTGTAATAATTACGCGATGAAACTTGTTAGATTAATAACTAGCATCACAGTATAAAGAGATGCAGTAGTCCGACGCCGAATGCCGACAACGTTTAGACAGTGTTGAAACGGCGTATGTACGCTAGGGCTGTCACAAGTCAACAATATTTATTAATTCACTTATTTATTTATTTCAAACCAACGTCACCATCAACATTATTATTAATAACTAGCTTTTGCACGTGACTTTGTCCGCGTGGAATCTTTTATCACTATTCCCTCGGGAATTGTGTTTTTTTTTAAAGTTAGCCTTTATAAATCTGTGTCTTGCTAACTGTCGCTGTGTAACAAAGAGGGATAACCGAATTCCACGCGGTCGAAATCGCGGGCAAAAGCTATTTCTACTTATTTCTTCTCACTACTTAATACTTTTCTAGAAGTTTCCATGAAGTTTCTAGCAGGTTCTATATGGTTTTTAGCGTTTTCTATGAGTTTTCTAGAAGGTTCAATGATGTTTCTAGAAGGTTCTATGATGTTTCTAGAAGGTTCTATAAAGTTTCTAGAAAGTTATATGAGGTTTCTAGAAATTTATATGAAGTTTCTAGAAGACTCCATAAAGTATCTAGAAGATTTTATGAGGTTTGTTAAAGGTTCCATGAAGTTTCTGGAAGGTTCAATGAAGTTTCTGGAAATTTCTAAGAAGTCTTAAGAACAAGAAGATTCTAGAAGGTTCTCTGAAGATTCTATGACATTTTCAGAATATTCTATGAAGTTTCTAGAATATTCCATGAGATTCATAGAAGGTTCTATTAGGTTTATAGAATTTTATATGAAATTGCTAGAAGGTTCTATGAAGTTTTTAAAGGGTTCTATGAAATTTTTAGAAGGTTCCAGGAAATTTCTAGAAGATTATTATGAGGTCTCTATAAGCTTCCATGAAATTTCTAAAAGGTTCTGTGAGGATTTTAGAATTTTTCTATTAATAATAATATTAATATGACACGCGAGCGAGACACGACAGCCCTTAAATATAGGCCCCTTCTTCCGGAGGCCAGTATGGGTCGCCCCCTCGGTCCGCATACCCCGACGATTACTCTGTCTAGACGGCTTCGTCGGACCTCTGTATTTAATCTTTACTCTGTGATAGCATTATGACAAATATATAGGATATATTCATTGGCTATTAAGTTTAGGGGCATTGTTTCTTCCCTTACACGGCTATAGCCTTTCCATTACATTTGCCTCTAGCCTTAGCTGTATGAACGCCCTGAAAAGCACTCTTTTGCGGGTTCATCACAAAAAAACGTAAAGATATTTTAATATATAATTTAAACTTAATTCAAAAAAACTTTTAAACTATGGTAAAGTAGCGCTGAGTGTATGATAAAAATTTGTTGACTCAAAAATGTATATTGGGCTGTGGTGTGCATTCATGTCAAATGATATAAACAGTTGGTATGTTTTTATTTTAAAATCAATAATTTAAGATCTTGAAAGTTTAAAAGCTTGCCTGGAAATTAAGCTTATTCTACGCGGGCACAGCTAGTTGAATATAAAGCTGTAAACCTAGAGCGTCGGTGGTCGATTGGCTCCGGATGTCGCCCCGCAATTGCGACGTACCGGGTTCGAACCAAGCTGTTACCATATACCAATGAGTTTTTGTAACTTACGTACAATACATCTGCGAACTGCGGTAACCGATGCTCTTACCGTTAGAGAAAACAAGAATCCTACGCATTTAGGTACCTCAGTAAATGTGTAATCGCGATCCGATTTATTCATATTCATATTCATATTTATCTGGTTCCCTTCTCATAAGTGGTACTTTTTGTTTTTATTATATCAATTGACTGACAAACGAGCTGACGGCCCACCTGATGGAAAGTGGTCACCGCCGCCCATGGACATCTGCAACACCAGAGGTGCTGCTAATGCGTTGCCAGTCTAGGGAGGGTGGGGAATGGGGATGGGATAGGGATGAGGGAATAGGCCTCCGGATCTCGTCTGCTGATGTTAGATGGCAGTCGCTCTACTGTAATAACCCGACCTGCCAATTCAGAGATTATGGTCAGGGCGCACTCCGAATTATAAACGCGGAAAAAAATAATGATAAGATGTTAAAGCCGAGAATCTACTGACACCGTAAAATTCTACCAAGTTCATGAATGTAACTGAGAAATATTCCACTCGGCGGAGAGACTTAGACCTAGTCTGTGCACCTGACTAGTACTGCCTCAATCGCAATTCCCTTAATATAGAAACAGTTTTATTTTATTAACCGACTTCAAAAAAACCGAAGAAAGAGGTTCTCAATACGACGCGTATATTTGTTTTTTTTTTATATTTTTGTTCACCGAATACTCGGAGATGGCGGATCGATTTGCCTAATTCTTTTTTTAAATTTTGATATTTTATTTCATAACTCAAGCGTTTCAAAAACATTATTCGGTGAAGTGGAACTGATGATGAAGACCACGGGTGACCACCGGAACTCCTCAATGATATGTATTTCACGGGTTGGAAAGCAACTTATGCTCATACAAATTCATGTGGTAAAATAGAACCGGTGGTGAAAAACCAGGAGAACTCTTCAACGATTGACGTCTTTGCACCTTGGATAGCAACATTTTGTAAAGGTTGATGAGCAATTAGCATTATGATATTGTTACTTGATGTAGTAAATGTGTGTCGTTCAATCACATATATCATAAGATATGACACCGATTTCGATGTATTTAACGTATCACTTAATCAACAATATATCTGAAGTTTCTAGGTAATTTACTTAAGAAGGGCATTATTTCTTTCTTTTCAAAGGGTTATTGAAGTCGGTTTTTTTATTTGTTAAATTTTATAGCTATTAAAATTTACAATCATCTTGACATTGACGTTAAAAATCGGCCAAGTGCAAGTCAGACTCGCGCATGAAGGGTTCCGTACCATTATCTATAATCAAGCTTAAATAAGGTTTATGTTTATCAAATTGTTTTTTTTTAATATTTAGACCCTATGATTTGCGACGTTCCGAATGCGTGAAATTTCCCTCGGTCTATTAGATCCACGCCCAAGCGCTCCTTTGACTACATCTTTGCTATCAAAGACAAATTAGACAATACCTGTACGGAACTCTAATAATGAAAAAAAAAACTGCTTGGAACAATGTCATCATTTACAACCTACTTATGAAATAAGACAAGAAATATCTTTCGCAACGTCCTATCTCTGTGCAACCGTCGAGTGTGATACGACTTTGAAAAGGTTATTCCGTTTAACCTTATTTTTTATGATGTTACTACAAATTCACGGTTTTCTCTATACTCGTGCTATATGACGTTGCTTCTCGCCAAAACAGAAGTACTCTATAGGTTTTGATTCCCTTGTGAGTATTGCGTTGACTTACAAGTTTGACTTTTTCACAGCTTCAAAGGATTACAGGATATTAATTTCAACTTGATACCTTGACGCATTTCTGTCAATAACGGTCTTGACAGACAGACATACGGAAAACGAAGTGATCCTATAAGGGTTCCTTTTTTCCCTTTGAGGTACAGAACCCTTAAAACCAAATAAAATGAAATATTAATTAAAAATTATACTTTACGAAGATACATTATACTACTTGTAACTTAGAATAATAACACTTATGTTATTATTCTAAGACTTGTAACTTGTTTAGAGCTTTTTGTTTTCACTCCAGTTTTTTCAAACTTTCGTAGTACAAACTGGCACTTTCACGTTTTGCGGGAGCTCTTGTGTGTATAAAGAGCGCCGCGCCACAGAGGCGGTGTTTGGAGGCGTGTCACATCAATGTGACCAATGTGACTATTTCGAGGCGATACGAACGACGCCCCCATGAAACATCTCCCTTGTTGCTTATATGTATGGATGGCACATTTGCGTTGTATATTTTTTCATCATTTGTGACTTCGAAATATACCAAAAACAGCAAAAACAAATTTTTCCGCGTGTTCGTTCGGCCGCGCCGGCCGATTCTCCCCGGCGCGCCACCGCCGGCAAATGGTTCGGCCCCCACCTCTACTTCGGACAGGCGTATATAAGCGTGGCCGCGCCCTGCAGCCCGCACAAATCCCGCAGTCGGCTGTCAGCATGGACACGTTTCTGTTTACTGTTACACTACTCTGCGCTTCCGCTGCCGCTGCCGCAGGTAAGTTCGGAGATCACAATGTCAGTCAGATACGTTTTTCGCCTGATGCGGTTTTGTTCCGTTTCGATATTCGTCCGTTATTATTTTAACCAGATTTTCCAATAGTCAGATCATTTCCTGATCAGATCCTATGTATTTAAGTATTTATTTCTCTATATAAGTATTTATATCGTCGTCTAGTACTCAAAACACAAGCCTTTAGAGCTTACTTTGGGACTAGATCGATTTGTGTAAAGATTGTCCCCTGATTTATTTATTTATTATTTATTTATTCACCACTCACATTCTCCGTCGGAATCTTTTAAATGATCTGACTATTGGAGAATCTGGTTAAAATGGTAACTGACGAATATGGAAACGGACCAAACCCGCATCAGACCAAAAACGTATCTGAGTGATATCCGTAAGTTCCACACAACGGCTAATGATTGTCATAATTTCCTTGCGGCCTTGGTCATGATCGTTTCACTGACCATAATGTTTCACTTGCCATAAGTTTTCATTTAAAGTGGCATTGCAATTGAAATACGTTTACAAGAACCTTATTCCGCTTATTTACTTACAACTTTGGAGATATACGAATACGTAATATTTTCACCTCCTCCCAGACAAATGTGATTTAGAAGTTTGTAAGGCAACTCAAACTGATTTTCGATTAAAGTGACTTTTATGTATTGGTTGACTATTAGTTGACGGAGAATTATTTAATCTTGGATCAAAATTAAATGCTTAACCAGCGTTTTTGAATTCAGCCAATTTATGAACTATGGAGTTTCGGAAGTGGTTTTTGCATTCAAATTATACGATGTGTAACACTTATTAAACAGAAAACATCACCGACTCCCGCAGGAACTGAGCGCACTGGCCTCATGAATATCCAGGCGGCCTATGCGCATGACGTGATGATACTTGTCGACGGCAAATTCCCGAACCCAGTATCATTACTGATGTGACGCCCTTCAGACCCACCGTACCCGTGGCCATACCCCTGGTGGTACGGTAGGTCTTTTTAAAGTTAAACGATAGCACTTAGTACTAGTGATGTGATGTCGACTCGACATCTATAGCTATATTTCAGGGGTCCTAGTGAAAAGGGGTTTAGTTGAAAAAGTGTGACGTTTAGTTATATAGCTTGATCTAATTTCAACAAGATTTATAACTAAACATCACAATTTTTCGACTCAACCCCCTTTTCACTAGGACCCCAGATTTTTTCTTCTAAGTTCGTTGCACATATATTTTTGCGTAATTAAAAATAAGATAAGCACCCTTTGGTGGAAAATAAAATAAAACACACAAAACTAGTTCTTAAAAATAACTAAATAAATATTTATATGTATAACCTACATCGGAAACTTCTGGTAGCCTTGAACTTAAAAACAAAGATGACAGATTAGTTACGTGGGTACGCAATTTTTCTAGTCCGTAGCCTATTGATATCTCTTTGTTTACAATTTCAAGCTGTACGCTTGAGTTGAAATTTGGTATACGTATATAAGTTGGTGACTGCAATACGGACGCGTGACGTAAATATAAGAATTTTAATCACAGGGGCCACTTTCTGGGGGTAAATTAGAAAATTAAAAGAAAAAGTTATGCCACTTAGATCATGTGACATATCAAATGAAAGGGTGTACTGTGAGGATCTTAAATATATTTTCTTTTGAATTTTAAGTAAAATAGTTTAGAAGTTATTCAGGAAAACAGGCGAAAAATGACTATTCCTCCCCCCTTATGTCCGAAACTACTGGGGTTAACATTTTGAAAAAAATATGAAATATAGTTCTTAACCTATAAATTACAGGAAAACCTATAAGAAATCTATGGTATTTCAAGTAACCTAGTAAATTTCAGATAATCATGTAAGGAACGGAACCCTCTCCACGCGAGTTTAACTCGCACTTGTCCGGTTTTTAATTTAGATTTTTTTCCTCAAATCCCTTCCCGCTGTCATACGGCTCGCACGAACTTGCCATTAATTAATTTTACAACCTCTATTTCATACCTAAAGATTTGCTTAGGATGTCTTTTAAATAAATAGCATATTTCCTTTCCGAGGGCTTAAACTTTCTCCATGCCAAATTTCATCAAAATCGATTAACCGTGAAAATTTAACAGACAGATAGACAGACGGGTGTACTTCCGAAAAGTGCATACCGCCGATCGATCTGAAATTTGGTATAATCACGTATTTTGACCTCCTTATTACGAATATCATAACGAAAATTGGCGCAAACGCCATTTTGAATATGAAAATTGAAAAAAACCTCTTTTCGTTCGGTGTGCATAAGGGTCATTCTTGAGAGTTGGATTATTCATCTCATTTCTTGGCATTTTTTATTTTGTAAAATTTTGACTAAGTTACAATTAAATATGTTATTTTATTTTATTGTAAGCATATTTATCGAATTGGCCTCGCTTGCGGTCTATGTGGTAGGAAGATATACCACTTTAAAATTTAAATTGCCAAGCAAATGAGATAAGACGACAGAGGCATCATAAAAACAATAAGCGAATCAACATTTTAGTAGTATTTTAGAGATCAAATGATTTATTAAATGAAAAAAATGAATATATTAAAATAAAAAATTGTATACAGTACATTTCGTGGAAACCGAAGAAAATATTCTAAGCTTCAATTTAGCACAAAATTTAATATTTCAGTCCTGCTATCGATGGAATAAAATTCTAAATAAATTAATCAATCATATGCAATGTGAATCAAAAGAAAATATTTTTTCTTTGCAAGAAAACTTGAGAAAACTATCATTACTGTGCTCAAAACGCCAAGTGAATGAGAACCAACGAACTGAGAAAAGTATGTTTCTTGTCGATTATGCCGAAACTGTTATTAATACAGGAATAACTATTAAATGAAAACATGCAGTCATTCATGTAGTTTTGTTTTCGCTTACAACTGTATGCCAATTGCAGGAAATACATTTTATATGAAAATACACAACAATGATAATCATAGTGAACCAAAGCCAAGCAAATGATAGATTTACCCTCATCACTCAAAGCTCCAGCGACGAGTCACGTCCTCTCCCTGCGGCTTTAGAAGCCTTACTGATGCTGTACAGGCACGGCAGGCGCAACGCATAGAAAGACGTTTAAGTAGGGATGTGCACGTTGACCCTTTAACTCGCAATGTTGTTTAAAAACGACATTATAATGAAAAAAATCCTGCTGGTTTATTTTTACCTGGAGCAGTATATTACTTTAATAACCTAACTAGTCGATATTCTGCGCATTTACGATCAATGTATTCATTGCCCTTGCGCACTGATGTGACAGTCAGCGACAAAATGTCTTAAAAATATTTTTGCTTGCTTTATTTTGTTTTTTTAACTGAAATACATAGACTAATGTTCAAAATATGGATTTTCATTTGTTTAATCACACTTTGAACTCATACCAAGGCGCTATAACTCTTTTAATATTAATGTTGTTTGTAAACGACACTGCGAAGCACTGAGTAAATACTCGCCTGCGCCTATGTTGTTTTGAAACGACATTACCCACTTTCCAGTCACAAATCTTTGATGTCTTGTTCAATATTCTAACATGCAGTTTTTTTGCATTTTTGTGTATTTTTAACATATTCTGTGTATCTTACTATTGGTCTCGCAGGCAACGGGGACATAAGCAGGTGGATAGTCGAACTCTTCAATTACCACTAGTAAACCCCTCGAGTTTAGACTCATTTGGTTTGCAGTTCGGATGACAATACAATAATTTGGTTCCATCGAGCTGATCTGACCTGGTGTGTCAGCCAGAAGGTGGATAGTGGAACTCTTCAACTACTACTATTTAGTCTTTGAGTAAATTATAGTTTCAAAAAAAAACTAAAAAATACGCTTTAATAGCAAACCGAACTAAAAAGTAGAAAATATTTTTTAAGTATGAAGAGATTGTGTTACAGTAATGGAAATTCCAACAATCAATTACTTATGACTAATCAATTTGAGATAAGATTAAAATATAAATTAAGTTATTAACAAATAATTCAATTGTGTGGGGTGGAATTTACTATATTTTCAAAATGACTAATTTTTTTAATAGCTACCACTGAAATATTTGTAAAATTGAATACCTAGCACCCCACGCTTTTTTACTATAATTGAATTATTTGTTAATAACTTAATTTATATTCTAATCTTATCTCAAATTGTTTAGTCATAAGTAATTGATTGTTGGAATTTCCATTACTGTAACACAAACTCTTCATACTTAAAAATGTTTTTCTACTTTTTAGTTCGGTTTGCTATTAAAGCGTGTTTTTTAGTTTTTTTAAACTATATTTTACATCAAACCCATACGTGTGGATTATCCATGGATAGGTCATCAAAAATGATATTGAGGTTACTACTATAATTTTTTTCTAAACTGAATACTTAGTTTGCGCGGGAGACACTTCCAAAGTGGTAAAATGTCCCCCCCCTGTAATTTCTAAAATAAGAGAATGGTAAAACTAAAAAAAAAACGATAATTAGTATGAACGAGATCTAGTAAGTAATTTATTTAAATACGTCATAAATCGTAAATCGCAATTTACCTTTCATTCAATCAACTCTTAAATAATTAAAAAAAAAAAAACGTTTAATTTCATAAACATAAATCTTTTACATAAACCGTGAACGATTATATTGATAATGGGTACGGAACCCTTCGTGCGCGAGTCCGACTCCCACTTGGCCGGTTTTATTTATAATATTAGTATGGATTTATTTTACCGAACAAAGAAGTGCCATCGAGTCTTATTTAACGTCAAAAACAACTTCAGTTCACAAAGAATGGTCTTTCCATTGTCGCTTTAATAAGATGTAACATGAACAGATACTTTACTGCAGTTTTTCTCATCCAGGGAGTCCGCGCGCGTGCCCGGAGCACTATCACGCGTGCGCGTCAGGGCGCTGCTTGAAGCCGGAGTGGGTATGCGACCGCTATAACGACTGCCCCGACGGCTCGGACGAGCAGCAGTGCGGTAAGGGAAAATAATATCAGTTACATACACAGCAGGGTTGGATTCGGATGTACGCATCGGTGGGGTGCGGGTCGCATACTTCAGTACCCGTGACAATTGATTAATAAATAACTATCTTTGAAATTGTGATTGGCTGTGACCTGTAAATTCCATTTCCTCGTTGCACTTGAGGTCCTTTTATGCAGTTGTGCCGCCCCTTGCGCGCGACTAGAAAGAAACAGCTACTGTTTATCGGCGGGCTTGCTGGGAATCGAACTTGGGTCGGCAGCTTAGCAGGCGGGCTCTGCGCCTCTATTCGGGATCGTCTAAGTGATATTGTAGCGATTCGCGAGCGAGATGAGCGAATGTGTCGTTGTTCTGTACGTGTTTGACGTTGACATTCGCGGTATTGGCATTTTAGTGGCGATATAGTAAATTACATCCATATCATAAAACCTCCATTGTTTAATCAAAAACCGTAGAAAATGACCACCATTATGACAACCAATTAGGAAAAACCAGTGCTGCAATGTTATTTCAGTATCGATTTTAATATCGAAATGAGATTAAATTTGGAACAGCTATCAAAACTCAAGTGGGTCTCTATTCTAGTATCCATAGATATTAAACAGTTATTGATACGAAACATCAATTCAGTATGTTTTTTTAATATATTGCACGACATTTGATCTCGAGTGACATGAGAATACAGACTTCATTCGGATGTCTATGATTTTAAAAAAAAATGGTCTTGACGGAGGATCGAATTGCCGCCATTATGTTGGTTTTTGCTGAACGAAAGTAGAATTGTTGTTGAATTGAATAGAAAAAGATGTTTGTAATTTACATTTTAGTTGAAAATATGAATATTAGTTTCTCGCAGTGACTGTGTTATGTGAAAATGCGCCGGATATCGGAAATATGCAGCCACGATTGCAACAAATAACTTGTTGCCAGAAAATATTGTTTTTGAACCCATCATGGAGGATTTATAATATGTGTGTAGATAAAGTTATGTATGCGACTCTGCATAATTTGGCCTTAAACACACGTTCGATCTTATTATGAAACTCGCTAAAAGCTCGTTTCATAAAACCGCACTAGTGTTTTAAGGCCTATCATTATGCAACCGTTGTATAAACTACTACTACGTCTAAGTGATACTGCAGCGACACGCGAGCGAGACTCGCATCTCGCTCTTACGCATTACGCGTCGTGCGGAAGAGTGGGATGAGAAATCTCGCTGGCGAGTTTAACTTAGTTTTGGTTATAAAGAATATGACCACGGCTGCTCGAAAGACATATGGGTCGTGAGAAACTGTTATGTACAATTAAGTGTTAGTTATTAAAGAAATTGAACTACAAAGATGTTATTTGGACGCTACATAGTTTCAACTTAAAACTATGAAAAGTAAAGAGTATTTAGTCTATGTACACATTTATTTCCAACAGCTCACCACTATCACCATGTCCTCGCATATACTCGCCGAACTGCTAGTGACAATATATGTACAGGCGCTTATTAGCATCAAAGCTAGCCTCAGATAATATGGAGAAGCCGAGTTTATAGCTTAAACTTAAAACCCGCAACTGACATAAAAAGTTACAAAATGCTGGACTAGAATGTTCTTTTAACTAAAAAGTTTACAGTATGTAATTATATACAATTAACTAAAAATATGGAATCTTACCTCATACGGGATTTGGAACAAATTTACACCAATAGGAATTTTACATTTAATTCACATAGGTTCATTTCAGATAAAAGACATCAATTAGGATATTTAATTAAACTGAACTAATCCTTTATTAGTCTAAAATAATTTATAAACGACAAAGAAACTCATCTTCTGTTTCCTCTCAGAAAGAAAAATCAATAATCTTAACAATTTATTTCTTTTTCGAACGACCTATATTTTGTGCCAGCCAGTAACATGAAGCTGCTAACCAAGTTTGGTTTGGAACCTCTTTGCATAAAAACTACGATAAAAACATGGTGTTACAGTATTATCAATATGTTTTTCAAAAAAGTATTAAATTTAAATTATTTATAAACTAACGATTATTCTGATATAAATTGTACCTAATAATATTAATGTAGTAAAGAGAAATATGCAATTAATTCTTAGCGTTTTTAGTAGTTTTATGGTTTTGACGTGGTTTTTTTTTCTACTTATTACATTCATATTTCAAAAATCCGAGGCCGCTATAAACTACACGACTATTTAAGAGATATTATTATATACTAGCTGGTTTTCGCGACTTCGTCTGCGTAGAATGCTTATTTAAGTAGCCTAAGTCCTTCTCCAAGGCCCATACCAAACTCTATACCAAAACACATCAAAATCGGTTCAGCGGTTTAGGCGTGAAAATGTAACAAACAGAGTTACTTTCGTATTTATTTATAATAGGTATATTATATATAGCTTCCGCCGCGTGGAATTCGATTGTATATAATTCCTTGGGAACTTTTGACTTATCAGGGATAAAAATGACCCTATTTTATTTATTTATTTATTTATACACAATTGCATTACATATGTTACAGTTACTATATATAGGACAATACACAGCACTATCTTCACATGTACCTTGACAGGCATGGCAACGTGGAAAAGAGAGAGACACCCACACACCCACACACCCACACACACACAAACACACACACACACACACACACACACACACACACACACACACACACACACACACACACACACACACACACACACAATAATTTTAATTTATTTTTCAAAAACGGTATCCTACCTAATTGTTTGTCTGTCACCAGGCTGCTTGTCATGAACCGTGATAGACAATTAAAATTTTCACAGATGATGTAGTTCTGTACCCGCTATAACAACAAATACTGAAAAACAGAATAAAATTAATATCTAAGAGGGCTCCCATACAACAAACGTGATTGGATGCAAACACAGTTGCAATAAATCCTTATCCTTAACAGCTGGTTGCTGTTGTTCGACAGGGCAATCGAAATTACGGAAACTAATCGTCAGCATACCCTCCGAAAAATCTGAGCAATTTTGGGTGACAGTAATAAATGTTATACACAATTATAATAACTGATTAAGTAAAAAAAATAGTATTTCATTTTCAATGACAATATAATGTTACATAATTTTAAACGTCAATCATATCATACACGTCGACAAGCCTAGGTCGCTGTCGTGTGTCATTTGACGTCATCGCACCAAGAATGCTGGAAAACGTACGATCACTGATTATAATTATATAAATATTTTCCTCAAATCCCTTCCCGCTGTCATCGGGCTGGCATGAACTTGCCATTAATTATTTTTATAACCTCTATTCCACACTTTAAGGTTGCTTTTGGTTTTCTTTTAAATAAATAGCATATATCCTTTCCAGGGGCTTAAACTTTCTCCCTGCCAAATTTCATCAACCTCGATTAACCGTGAAAATGTAAAAGACAGATAGACAGACAGACAGACAAGCAGGCAGACAGAGTTACTTTCACATTTATAATATTAGTATGGATTTATTGTACGAAACAGAGAAGTGCCATCGAGTCTTATTTAACGTCAAAAACAACTTCAGTTCGCAAAGAATGCTCTTTCCATTGTCGCTTTAATAAGATGTAACATGAACAGATACTTTACTGCAGTTTATCTCATCCAGGGAGTCCGCGCGCGTGCCCGGAGCACTATCACGCGTGCGCGTCAGGGCTCTGCTTGAAGCAGGAGTGGGTATGCGACGGCGCTTACGACTGCCCCGACGGCTCGGACGAGCATCAGTGCGGTAAGGGAAAATAATATCAGTTACATACACAGCAGGGTTGGATTCGGATGTACGCATCGGTCGCGTGTGGGTTGCATCTCTGAAATTTGTGATTGGCTGTGACCTGTAAATTCCATTTCCTCGTTGCACTTGAGGTCCTTTTATGCAGTTGTGCCGCCCCTTGCGCGCGACTAGAAAGAAACAGCTACTGTTTATCGGCGGGCTTGCTGGGAATCGAACTTGGGTCGGCAGCTTAGCAGGCGGGCTCTGCGCCTCTATTCGGGATCGTCTAAGTGATATTGTAGCGATTCGCGAGCGAGATGAGCGAATGTGTCGTTGTTCTGTACGTGTTTGATGTTGACATTCGCGGTATTGGCATTTTAGTGGCGATATAGTAAATTACTTTATCTACACCCATATCATAAAACCTCCATAGTTTAATCAAAAACCGTAGGAAATGACCACCATTATGACAACCAATTAGGAAAAACCAGTGCTGCAATGTTATTTCAGTATCGATTTTAGTATCGAAATGAGATTAAATTTGGAACAGCTGTCAAAACTCAAGTGGGTCTCTATTCTAGTATCCATAGATATTAAACAGTTATTGATACGAAACATCAATTCAGTATGTTTTTTTAATATAAACTGCACGACATTTGATCTCGAGTGACATGAGAATACAGACTTCATTCGTTTGTCTATGATTTAAAAAAAAATGGTCTTGACGGAGGATCGAATTGCCGCCATTATGTTGGTTTTTGCTGAACGAAAGTAGAATTGTTCATGAATTGAATAGAAAAAGTTGTTTGTAATTTACATTTTAGTTGAAAATATGAATATTAGTTTCTCACAGTGACTGTGTGATGTGAAAATGCGCCGGATATCGGAAATATGCAGCCACGATTGCAACAAATAACTTGTTGCCAGAAAATATTGTTTCTGAACACATCATGGAGGATTTATAATATGTGTGTAGATAAAGTTATGTATGCAACTCTGCATAATTTGGCCTTAAACACACGTTCGATCTTATTATGAAACTCGCTAAAAGCTCGTTTCATAAAACCGCACTAGTGTTTTAAGGCCTATCATTATGCAACCGTTGTATAAACTACTACTACGTCTAAGTGATACTGCAGCGACACGCGAGCGAGACTCGCATCTCGCTCTTACGCATTACGCGTCGTGCGGAAGAGTGGGATGAGAAATCTCGCTGGCGAGTTTAACTTAGTTTTGGTTATAAAGAATATGACCACGGCTGCTCGAAAGACATATGGGTCGTGAGAAACTGTTATGTACAATTAAGTGTTAGTTATTAAAGAAATTGAACTACAAAGATGTTATTTGGACGCTACATAGTTTCAACTTAAAACTATGAAAAGTAAAGAGTATTTAGTCTATGTACACATTTATTTCCAACAGCTCACCACTATCACCATGTCCTCGCATATACTCGCCGAACTGCTACTGACAATATATGTACAGGCGCTTATTAGCATCAAAGCTAGCCTCAGATAATATGGAGAAGCCGAGTTTATAGCTTAAACTTAAAACCCGCAACTGACATAAAAAGTTACAAAATGCTGGACTAGAATGTTCTTTTAACTAAAAACTTGACAGTATGTAATTATATACAATTAACTAAAAATATGGAATCTTACCTCATACGGGATTCGGAACAAATTTACACCAATAGGAATTTTACATTTAATTCACATAGGTTCATTTCAGATAAAAGACATCAATTAGGATATTTAATTAAACTGAACTAATCCTTTATTAGTCTAAAATAATTTATAAACGACAAAGAAACTCATCTTCTGTTTCCTCTCAGAAAGAAAAATCAATAATCTTAACAATTTATTTCTTTTTCGAACGACCTATATTTTGTGCCAGCCAGTAACATGAAGCTGCTAACCAAGTTTGGTTTGGAACCTCTTTGCATAAAAACTACGATAAAAACATGGTGTTACAGTATTATCAATATGTTTTTCAAAAAAAGTATTAAATTTAAATTATTTATAAACTAACGGTTATTCTGATATAAATTGTACCTAATAATATTAACGTAGTCAAGAGAAATATGAAATTAATTCTTAGCGTTTTTAGTAGTTTTATGGTTTTGACGTGGTTTTTTTTTCTACTTATTACATTCATATTTCAAAAATCCGAGGCCGCTATAAACTACACGACTATTTAAGAGATATTATTATATACTAGCTGGTGTCCGCGACTTCGTCTGCGTAGAATACTTATTTAAGTAGCCTATTTCCTTCTCCAAGGCCCATACCAAATCTCTATACCAAAACACATCAAAATCGGTTCAGCGGTTTAGGCGTGAAAATGTAACAAACAGAGTTACTTTCGTATTTATTTATAATAGGTATATTATATATAGCTTCCGCCGCGTGGAATTCGATTGTATATAATTCCTTGGGAACTTTTGACTTATCAGGGATAAAAATGACCCTATTTTATTTATTTATTTATTTATACACAATTGCATTACATATGTTATAGTTACTATATACAGGACAATACACAGCACTATCTTCACATGTACATTGACAGGCATGGCAACGTGGAAAAGAGAGAGACACCCACACACCCACACACCCACACACACACAAACACACACACACACACACACACACACACACACACACACACACACACACACACACACACACACAATAATTTTAATTTATTTTTCAAAAACGGTATCCTACCTAATTGTTTGTCTGTCACCAGGCTGCTTGTCATGAACCGTGATAGACAATTAAAATTTTCACAGATGATGTAGTTCTGTACCCGCTATAACAACAAATACTGAAAAACAGAATAAAATTAATATCTAAGAGGGCTCCCATACAACAAACGTGATTGGATGCAAACACAGTTGCAATAAATCCTTATCCTTAACAGCTGGTTGCTGTTGTTCGACAGGGCAATCGAAATTACGGAAACTAATCGTCAGCATACCCTCCGAAAAATCTGAGCAATTTTGGGTGACAGTAATAAATGTTATACACAATTATAATAACTGATTAAGTAAAAAAAATTGTATTTCATTTTCAATGACAATATAATGTTACATAATTTTAAACGTCAATCATATCATACACGTCGACAACCCTAGGTCGCTGTCGTGTGTCATTTGACGTCATCGCACCAAGAATGCTGGAAAACGTACGATCACTGATTATAATTATATAAATATTTTCCTCAAATCCCTTCCCGCTGTCATCGGGCTGGCATGAACTTGCCATTAATTATTTTTATAACCTCTATTCCACACTTTAAGGTTGCTTTTGGTTTTCTTTTAAATAAATAGCATATATCCTTTCCAGGGGCTTAAACTTTCTCCCTGCCAAATTTCATCAACCTCGATTAACCGTGAAAATGTAAAATACAGATAGACAGACAGACAGACAAGCAGGCAGACAGAGTTACTTTCACATTTATAATATTAGTATGGATTTATTGTACGAAACAGAGAAGTGCCATCGAGTCTTATTTAACGTCAAAAACAACTTCAGTTCGCAAAGAATGCTCTTTCCATTGTCGCTTTAATAAGATGTAACATGAACAGATACTTTACTGCAGTTTATCTCATCCAGGGAGTCCGCGCGCGTGCCCGGAGCACTATCACGCGTGCGCGTCAGGGCGCTGCGTGCCCCCGTGGTGGGTATGCGACGGCAATAACGAGTGCCCCGACGACTCGGACGAGCAGCAGTGCGGTAAGGGAAAATAATATCAGTTACATACACAGCAGGGTTGGATTCGGATGTACGCATCGGTCGCGTGCGGGTTGCATCTCTGAAATTTGTGATTGGCTGTGACCTGTAAATTCCATTTCCTCGTTGCACTTGAGGTCCTTTTATGCAGTTGTGCCGCCCCTTGCGCGCGACTAGAAAGAAACAGCTACTGTTTATCGGCGGGCTTGCTGGGAATCGAACTTGGGTCGGCAGCTTAGCAGGCGGGCTCTGCGCCTCTATTCGGGATCGTCTAAGTGATATTGTAGCGATTCGCGAGCGAGATGAGCGAATGTGTCGTTGTTCTGTACGTGTTTGACGTTGACATTCGCGGTATTGGCATTTTAGTGGCGATATAGTAAATTACTTTATCTACACCCATATCATAAAACCTCCATAGTTTAATCAAAAACCGTAGGAAATGACCACCATTATGACAACCAATTAGGAAAAACCAGTGCTGCAATGTTATTTCAGTATCGATTTTAGTATCGAAATGAGATTAAATTTGGAACAGCTGTCAAAACTCAAGTGGGTCTCTATTCTAGTATCCATAGATATTAAACAGTTATTGATACGAAACTTCAATTCAGTATGTTTTTTTAATATAAACTGCACGACATTTGATCTCGAGTGACATGAGAATACAGACTTCATTCGTTTGTCTATGATTTAAAAAAAAATGGTCTTGACGGAGGATCGAATTGCCGCCATTATGTTGGTTTTTGCTGAACGAAAGTAGAATTGTTGATGAATTGAATAGAAAAAGTTGTTTGTAATTTACATTTTAGTTGAAAATATGAATATTAGTTTCTCGCAGTGACTGTGTGATGTGAAAATGCGCCGGATATCGGAAATATGCAGCCACGATTGCAACAAATAACTTGTTGCCAGAAAATATTGTTTCTGAACACATCATGGAGGATTTATAATATGTGTGTAGATAAAGTTATGTATGCGACTCTGCATAATTTGGCCTTAAACACACGTTCGATCTTATTATGAAACTCGCTAAAAGCTCGTTTCATAAAACCGCACTAGTGTTTTAAGGCCTATCATTATGCAACCGTTGTATAAACTACTACTACGTCTAAGTGATACTGCAGCGACACGCGAGCGAGACTCGCATCTCGCTCTTACGCATTACGCGTCGTGCGGAAGAGTGGGATGAGAAATCTCGCTGGCGAGTTTAACTTAGTTTTGGTTATAAAGAATATGACCACGGCTGCTCGAAAGACATATGGGTCGTGAGAAACTGTTATGTACAATTAAGTGTTAGTTATTAAAGAAATTGAACTACAAAGATGTTATTTGGACGCTACATAGTTTCAACTTAAAACTATGAAAAGTAAAGAGTATTTAGTCTATGTACACATTTATTTCCAACAGCTCACCACTATCACCATGTCCTCGCATATACTCGCCGAACTGCTAGTGACAATATATGTACAGGCGCTTATTAGCATCAAAGCTAGCCTCAGATAATATGGAGAAGCCGAGTTTATAGCTTAAACTTAAAACCCGCAACTGACAAAAAGTTACAAAATGCTGGACTAGAATGTTCTTTTAACTAAAAACTTGACGGTATGTAATTATATACAATTAACTAAAAATATGGAATCTTACCTCATACGGGATTCGGAACAAATTTACACCAATAGGAATTTTACATTTAATTCACATAGGTTCATTTCAGATAAAAGACATCAATTAGGATATTTAATTAAACTGAACTAATCCTTTATTAGTCTAAAATAATTTATAAACGACAAAGAAACTCATCTTCTGTTTCCTCTCAGAAAGAAAAATCAATAATCTTAACAATTTATTTCTTTTTCGAACGACCTATATTTTGTGCCAGCCAGTAACATGAAGCTGCTAACCAAGTTTGGTTTGGAACCTCTTTGCATAAAAACTACGATAAAAACATGGTGTTACAGTATTATCAATTTTTTTTTCAAAAAATTAACGATTATTCGGATATAAATTGTTCCTAATAATATTAACGTAGTAAAGAGAAATATGCGGTTAATTCTTAGCGTTTTTAGTAGTTTTATGGTTTTGACGTGGTTTTTTTTTCTACTTATTACATTCATATTTCAAAATTCCGAGGCCGCTATAAACTACACGACTATATAAGAGATATTATTATATACTAGCTGGTGCCCGCGATTTAGTTTGCGTAGAATACTTATTTAAGTAGCCTATGTCCTTCTCCAAGGCCCATACCAAATCTCTATACCAAAACACATTAAAATCGGTTCAGCGGTTTAGGCGTGAAAATGTAACAAACAGAGCTACTTTCGTATTTATTTATAATAGGTATGTTATATATAGCTTCCGCCGAGTGGAATTCGATTGTATATAATCCCTTGGGAACTTTTGACTTATCAGGGATAAAAATGACCCTATTTTATTTATTTATTTATTTATACACAATTGCATTACATGTTACAGTTCCTATATATAGGACAATACACAGTACTATCTTCACATGTACCTTGACAGGCATGGCAACGTGGAAAAGAGAGAGACACACACACACACACGCACACACACACACACACACGCGCACACACACACACACACACACACACACACACACACACACACACACACACACACACACACACACACACACACACACACACACATACACGCGCGTGCCCGGAGCACTGGCACGCGTGCGCGTCAGGGCGCTGCTTGCCCCGGCCGTCGGTATGCAACGGCTATAACGACTGCCCCGACGGCTCGGACGAGCTGCAGTGCGGTAAGGGAATAGTAGTTTATGCAACGGTTGCATAATGATAGGCCTTAAAACACTAGTGCGGTTTTATGAAACGAGCTTTTAGCGAGTTTCATAATAAGATCGCACGTGTGTTTTAAGGCCAAATTATGCAGAGTTGCATACATAACTTTATCTACACACATATTATAAATCCTCCATGATGGGTTCAGAAACAATATTTTCTGGCAACAAGTTATTTGTTGCAATCGTGGCTGCATATTTCCGATATCCGGCGCATTATCACATCACACACACTCTTAGAAGGCTACTTACTATTCATATTTTCAACTAAAATGTAAATTACACATGAACTTTTTCTATTCAATTCAACAAAATTCTACTTTCGTTCAGCAAAACGTCAACGCGGCGCGGCGTGTCAATAATAGCGGCCGTCCGTCAAGACCTTTTTTTTAAAATCATAGACAAACGGATGAAGTCTCTATTCTCACGTCACTCGAGATCAAATATTGTGCAGTTTATATTAAAAAAAACACACTGAATTGACGTTTCGTATCAATAACTGTTTTAATATCTGTGGATACTAGAATAGAGACCCACTTGAGTTTGACAGCTGTTCCAAATTTAATCTCATTTCTTTACTAAAAACGATAAAGAAGTCATGTTATTTCTTCATCGCAGCATTGGTTTTTCCTAATTGGTTGTCAAAATGGTGGTCATTTCCTATGGTTTTTGATTAACCAATGGAGGTTTTATGATATGGGTGTAGATAAAATAATATAAGTTACATACACAGCAGGGTTGGATTCGGATGTACGCATCGGTCGCGTGCGGGTCGCATCTCTGAAATTTGTGGTTGACTGTGACCTGTAAATTCCATTTCCTTGTTGCACTTGACGTCCTTTTATGAATTGATGAAGAATTGATGAAGTCTAAAACCCCGTCGTTGACTAATTATCTTGTCGTCTACGGATTCCTCGGTTAATAAAATTAAACCTAGTAAGTGTTTAACCGTTTAAGCGATTTTAAACAAATACATAGTTATTCTTGTATTTTCCGCCAATTATTTCTGTCTATTTTTTCTTTTCACGAGTTGAATGCCGTTGAATAAATTAATCGATCGGGGAAAAATGCGACTCGGAAAAAGGCTACACGAAAACAATGCGTTTGCGGAACCCATCCAACAAATCCCCATCGATATCCGTTGCTGGCACATCCGGCAGCGGGAAAACTGGACAGGTCCTCCCCTTTATTCTTCGATTAAGGTTGCGCGGGCAGGCATGCGGTGGACGCAGACTTATCGTAAGTCGAACTTTACACCAGCTACACACTCAAACCCCCATCGTAAACAAACAACCCGGCAGTAGTACAGGTACCACATGCCGGTAGAATCCACCGTTTTTACAACTGTTGGTGTGAAACTACAGATAACGAATTTGTTCGATTGGATTTTTGGATTGGATAATTAATGGCTATACTCAGGGGCGTGCAGTCCATATAAACATTGAGGCAGTGCCTACCCTGGCAAAATGTCCGATTTATATGTAATTCATACCTCGTATTTACTTATTGTTGCATTCCAAAAATACCTATATCCTTTTATTCCTTGCTACCAAAAATCTTACAAACAGACAAACTAAATTCAGTCTTACGTTACATTAAATAAGGTATAAATTCCACGCTAGTTATGAGATCAACCAGAAACTTTATTTACTTGCCAGAAAATTTTAAAATTGACTTCGAACGGAACGTACGAAACCTTTTAAATAGTTCACGTCACGCAAAAGAGGCAAAGCTCTCGGCTGCCTCCTTTTGTGCAACACATTTAAAGACATTTGTGTGCGAATTACTGTATATGAACTCAATACGAATACAAGAATCACCACATTAACAAGTAACGCACACGAATACATTTTCTCTATACAATATTCAGAAGGCACTGCCTCACGAGCCCTGACGGCGATAAAAAATGTATGGCCGTCAGGGCTCTTTATACATTGGATGGTTTTAATGTATGGCCAAGAAATTTTCAAGTTGGTAAGCCTGATGCTAAACAACTTATGGATTTTACCCCTAAATTTAGGGACTAAATAAGTTATTTGGGATTTTTTAGAGGCAGAACATTCTTCGGGACTCTAAGGGAATAAAAGACTAATTGAAAATTAGTACAAAATTGATGATAAGCTTGAAAAATAACACCACTAATATTATACACCCACAAAATAACACCAAAAATAACTAACTTTCGTGCGTTCGCGAAGAAAACCGTGCTTTTTCAGAATATATTTCGTCCGTACTTGGCCTTTTACGTGCATACTTAGCACACTGTCAAGAGTTTGTTAGGGGTTAACAGTCTGTGGTAAAGAAACTGCAAAAAAAGAATGGTTAGTGATTTTTCGAGTTGCTTTTAGGGGTATACTTATTTGAAGAGTTGGCAACCCTGCGAATATTATCAAGCAAAACTACTAGATCCGTGTTTGTTTATTTCTTGTAGCTGAGTTTTAAGGTTATGCAGTATTGTGTATTAAGTATTATAATGTTTGATGTTATGAGACGCGGTGAAAATATTTGTAAATAATAATTGTTTTTAAAGTGTTTGTCTGTTGTGAATATAAATATGTATAACGATACGATACAAAATTAGTTTAAGCTGTGAATGTGAAATTTGGTGAAAGACAGTTACAAATAATAAAGACCTTAAAGATGTGTAAAATCGCAGCTGTCTTTATCTTAAACGAAAGGTAAGTAATGTTTAAACGAACGGATATATATTTAATTCGATGTAAAAACCGAGTTCCGGTTTTATACCTAGTCGGTTGTTGATGCGGTATAACAACAAATAAATGAGAAATCTTAGAATAATAACACATAGAAGGTATGTGTCAAACCGCCGACCCGTCAAACGTTAAGCCACAAATGGATTTATGTAGGAGTGATCAACTCGTGCTTACACACGACGACATGCACACAAATGAACAAATAATGTTGCTAGCGGAATCACATTCCCCCGAAAATAGCGAAACTACTCTTACCAGTGGTAGTTGAAATCTAGCATTTTTTTATTCGTTGTATTGCTGATTACGAGTTCATAGCATATTTTTTATATATTCATCAAATGTTTACAGTAAAATTTGGCGTTTGTATGAAAAAATCAAAGTGATGGTGTAAAAACAAATTATTTTAAATAAACAGGCATATTTTAGGATTCCGTACCGAACCGAAGCGAACCAAATATTCAAACAACCATAGCTTCGCCGTTTCTGTCTGACTGTATTGTAAGTACTTGTGACCTGACTGTGAATGTAAGTTTGTTTGTTATGCTTTCACGCGAAAACTACTGAACCGAGCATCATGAAACTTTGTACACATATTCTTGGAGGTATTATAAATAACATAGGATACTTTTTATCCCGGTAAATTTAAAAGTTCCCGAGGGAATTTATAATATAAGCATTTCTGTTATTTTTGCCTAACGGTGAAACAGTGTGCCACGGGCGCTCCACGACGGCTGTAGCTGACACAAATGAAAACGGTATATCGTGGCATCAGGGGCACGGAAAACTGCCGACGGCCACAGCCGACTGTGGCAGTCAAAGGGTTATGGCATGACAAAACCAAATCCGATGTCACTTTTTGGATCCAAGATGGCGGATGAGACTGTCATGTCAAAAATAGTCATTGGTATCGTTTTCGAGGTAATTAGGCATGACAAACCAAATCCGATGTCACTTTTTGGATCCAAGATGGCGGATGACACTGTCATGCCAAAAATCGTTATTGGTATCGTTTTCAAGGTATTTAGGCATGACAAAACCGAATCCGATGTCACTTTTTGGATCCAAGATGGCGGATGACACTGTCATGCCAAGAATTGTTATTGGTATCGTTTTCAAGATATTTAGGCATGACAAAACCAAATCCGATGTCACTTTTTGGATCCAAGATGGCGGATGACACTGTCATGTCAAAAATCGTCATCGGTATCGTTTTCAATCAATCAATACCATACCAAAAAGTGACGTCGGATTTGGTTTTATTATGCCTAAATACCTTGAAAACGATACCAATGACGACTCTTTATATAAAAGTGCCATCCGCCATCTTGAATCCAAAAAGTGACATCGGATTTGGTTTTGTCATGCCTAAGTACCTTGAAAACGATACCAATGACGATTTTTGACGTGACAGTGTCATTCGCCATCTTGGATCCAAAAAGTAATATCGGAATCTGTTTTGTCATGCCTAAATACCTTGAAAACGATACCAATGACGATTTTTGACATGACAGTGTCATCCGCCATATTGGATCCAAAAAGGAGATGGAGATTAGAGATGGCATATACCCGGGAATATATACAATATATTCCCGGGGGAATGAGTATAACCAAATTCCACGCGAACAATATCACGGGCAGAAGCTAGTCTTGAACCTTTTGAACGCCACGGCTAACGGCTAAAATGCGTGCCACGAGCGCTCGACGACGGCTGTAGCCGACACAAATGTATGGAGAATGGCATATCGTGGCGTCAGGGGCACAGAAAACTGCCGACGGCTACAGCCGACTGTGGCAGTCAAAGGGTTAATAATTCGCACTGGTAGGTCTACTATTTAATAAACCAAAAAAAATGTTCTAAGTAATAATACTTTGGTTAAGACTTTGGTGTAAATACATTAAAAAAATAAATATCCTCCCAGTGCCATGAAGCAAAATAAATATCTGCTTAGATGGAGAATGGGGCGGTCCAGACGATTATCTTTTTCTCAAATTCTATTTAATATGCCGTATTTGCGAAGGTAATTCAAATAAGTGAATCGTTGCGCCATCTATGATACATTTACTGTACAAAAGATAATTTGTTTAAGTTGGGACCCCATGCTATAACCGAATTCCACGCGAACGAAGTCGCGGGATAAAGCTAGTATTTCATAAATTTCAGGTGCCCCGTAATCGAATCGGGGTCCGATACCGATATAGTATCGGGTAATGTGAAAACGCCTTAAGCTATGTCTATTTCCTTCATGTTAGTAATAATAATAATAGTAATATTCATCAATCGAAATTATGTGCACCCATAAAATACCCATGGTAGATAAGTAAATAATAAGAAATTGTAGGGGAAATAATTCCGTTATACTGGCCACACTTTTATGTAATGGCGGTTGTAAATATTGCGAAATTTTAGTAAACGTTTAATGAGGTTTAATGTAAAACGATAAGTCAAAAAATAGTACTTACAAGTGAAATTATATTTTGGTATGTTTATCTTGCTTGTCCGAAGCATTGTGGCACCCATTTATTGCAAAAACCGTCATTTTAAATAAATAAGCTGGAGATGTTGTCCGTGTGACAGCCAATCGCAACTGACGCTGACAGATAGTCGTATTAAGCCGGAATGGCTTAATAATTTGGCCTCACGCTTGTAAGTCGACTAGGTTTCTATGTGTTATTATTCTAAGTGAGAAATATTTCTCTTATGATAACAAAGATCGTTCAATATTGTTTGTTTTCTTTATGGCGAATCTTTAATTAAGAAAAACAATTACAAATGTCTTTATTTTGCCTAAAATGTGGTACAGAAGATGGTTAAAATATATTGTGTGCATCACACACATTTTACCAGCAATTGGCATGCCAAAGTAGTACGGCTAGGAAAAACAAATAAACTGCTTAATTACAGTGTCAAAATAAGATACTATTAAATGAATTCAAATGTTTATGTTATTCAATATCAAAGAAATTCCATAAATTTATTGTTATTACAAACATAAGTCTCAGCAATATTTAAAATAGGTAATTAAAATATTCATAAACAGAGTAAAAACATTCTTGTACTAACCAATTTTTAAGTTTAGTTTTAAATAAGTTGCCATCTTAGTGTTATCGTGCGAACGATTGTAAATGCCAATCGACATGCAGTATACGTTCTTGCCATACAATTTTGTATTTTTAGCAGGAATCACGAGATTGTTAGGGTACCTTGTATTAAACTTACATATGTCTTTATTTGTTTTGAAAAGTTTCGGATGCAATTTAACAAATAAACAAATTTTCATAGATGTACATGCTTGCCACGGTCAGGAGTTTCAAGTTTCTGTATAGCGGCTGACAAGATGTCAACATGTCTGCTTTACAAATGGCCCTGCTGCACTGTTTTTCAGCTAACAACGCTCGTTTTGGCAATTTGAACTAGCTCTTGCCCGCAACTTTGTCGGTATTTTAATCTTTTTATTTTCACTGCCTACCCTGACGAAAATTCCTATGCACGCCCCTGGCTATACTATCTCCTTCAGTAGTCAAGTGACTCCAGGGCTAGTACCCAGAAGTTCATGATTACATGATGAAAATTATGAAATTTCATTTCAGGCCATTCAAAACTCACTGAATTTAGAAGCGATATGTGAGCGTCCTCCAACTCCGACAATTTTGTATCTAAAATATACTCAAAAACCTAACGCTAGCAAGAGGTTTATTTAAAATAATAATTGAACTAATTCAAAAACCGACTTCAAAACCCCTTTAAAAAGTAACAAATAATTATTGAATTCCGTAAGTCAACAAAGTACCTCTAAACGTCAGATACGTTATAGATTAAGTGATAAAATAAATATATCGAAGTCGGTGTCAAGCGAATGAACATTACGAGTGGTGTATTACCAAATTTACTGGCCACCGACGACCACGAAGTTTTGGTACTGGACATACTCAGTACCCAGTACTCTAAAAAGAATGACGATAGAAATGGAGGTAAACGGGAGCGTGGCAGTAACCGGAAGTTGTTTTAACAGGAAATGGTACATAATATTTTCTTTAAATATTGTGGGAATGCTACTTAGTAGAATAAAGGTTACTACATGTGAATAATTCATTTATCTTCGAATGAAATGACTATTATAATATCGATCGAACTTCACATCAAAAAGTTCGTTTGATCATAATATGTTATAATTGCTTATTATCGAATATACTAGCTTTTACCGGTAACTTCGTCGGTGTGGAAATGTATCTTTAAAATATAACGTATTTTCATGTTACTGACTTTTTAGGGTTCCGTACCTCAAAAGGAAAAAGCGAAACCCTTATAGGATCACTCGTGCGTCTGTCTGTTTGTCTGTCCGTCTGTCACAGCCAATTTGCTCCGAAACTACTGGACCAATTGAGTTGAAATTTGGTATACGTATATAAGTTGGTGACTGCAACACGGACACGTGACGTAAATATAAGAATTTTAATCACAGGGGCCACTTTCTGGGGGTAAATTAGAAAATAAAAAAAAAAGTTATGCCACTTATATCATGTGACATATCAAATGAAAGGGTGTACTGTGAGGATCTTAAATATATTTTCGTTTGAATTTTAAGTAAAATAGTTTAGAAGTTATTCAGGAAAACAGGCGAAAAATGACTATTCCTCCCCCCTTATTTCCGAAACTACAGGGGTTAAAATTTTGAAAAAAATATGAAATATAGTTCTTAACCTATAAATTACAGGAAAACCTATAAGAAGTCTATGCTATTTAAAGTAACCTAGTAAATTTCAGATAATCATGTAAGGAACGGAACCCTCTCCACGCGAGTTTAACTTTCACTTGTCCGGTTTTTAATTTAGATTTGTTTCCTCAAATCCCTTCCCGCTGTCATACGGCTCGCACGAACTTGCCATTAATTAATTTTACAACCTCTATTTCATACCTAAAGATTTGCTTAGGATGTCTTTTAAATAAATAGCATATTTCCTTTCCGAGGGCTTAAACTTTCTCCATGCCAAATTTCATCAAAATCGATTAACCGTGAAAATTTAACAGACAGATAGACAGACGGGTGTACTTCCGAAAAGTGCATACCGCCGATCGATCTGAAATTTGGTATAATAACGTATTTTGACCTCCTTATTACGAATATCATAACGAAAATTGGCGCAAACGCCATTTTGAATATGAAAATTGAAAAAAACCTCTTTTCGTTCGGTGTGCATAAGGGTCATTCTTGAGAATTGGATTATTCATCTCATTTCTTGGCATTTTTTATTTTGTAAAATTTTGACTTGGTTACAATTAAATATGTAATTTTATTTAATTGTAAGCATATTTATCGAATTGGCCTCGCTTGCGGTCTATGTGGTAGGAAGATATACCACTTAAAAATTTAAACTGCCAAGCAAATGAGATAAGACGACAGAGGCATCATAAAAACAATAAGCGAATCAACATTTTAGTAGTATTTTAGAGATCAAATGATTTATTAAATGAAAAAAAATGAATATATTAAAATAAAAAATTGTATACAGTACATTTCGTGGAAACCGAAGAAAATATTCTAATCTTCAATTTAGCACAAAATTTAATATTTCAGTCCTGCTATCGATGGAATAAAACTCTAAATAAATTAATCAATCATATGCAATGTGAATCAAAAAAAAAATTTTTTTCTTTGCAAGAAAACTTGAGAAAACTATCATTACTGTGCTCAAAACGCCAAGTGAATGAGAACCAACGAACTGGGAAAAGTATGTTTCTTGTCGATTATGCCGAAACTGTTATTAATACAGGAATAACTATTAAATGAATACATGCAGTCATTGATGTAGTTTTGTTTTCGCTTACAACTGTATGCCAATTGCAGGAAATACATTTTATATGAAAATACACAACAATGATAATCATAGTGCACCAAAGCCAAGCAAATAATAGATTTACCCTCATCGCTCAAAGCTCCAGCGACGAGTCACGTCCTCTCCCTGCGGCTTTAGAAGCGTTACTGATGCCTTACAGGCACGGCAGGCGCAACGCATAGAAAGACGTTTAAGTAGGGATG
This sequence comes from Tortricodes alternella, assembly GCA_947859335.1. Lineage (NCBI taxonomy): Eukaryota > Metazoa > Arthropoda > Insecta > Lepidoptera > Tortricidae > Tortricodes > Tortricodes alternella. The sequence goes on along the minus strand of OX401987.1, from coordinate 8,959,092 downwards.
TGCACGTTGACCCTTTAATTCGCAATGTTGTTTAAAAACGACATTATAATGAAAAAAATCCTGCTGGTTTATTTTTACCTGGAGCAGTATATTACTTTAATAACCTAACTAGTCGATATTCTGCGCATTTACGATTAATGTATTCATTGCCCATGCGCACCTATGTGACAGTCAGCGACAAAATGTCTTAAAAATATTTTTATTTTATCTTGTTTTTTTAACTGAAATACATAGACTAATGTTCAAAATATGGATTTTCATTTGTTTAATCACACTTTGAACTCATACCAAGGCACTATAACTCTTTTAATATTAATGTTGTTTGTAAACGACACTGCGAAGCACTGAGTAAATACTCGCCTGCGCCTATGTTGTTTTGAAACGACATTACCCACTTTCCAGTCACAAATCTTTGATGTCTTGTTCAATATTCTAACATGCAGTTTTTTGCATTTTTGTGTATTTTTAACATATTCTGTGTATCTTACTATTGGTCTTGCAGGCAACGGGGACATAAACATTTTGGTTTGGTTTGGTGGTCTTTTGCATGTTTTGTTTGTTTTCTTGCTTTAGGGTGAAATAATATGGGATCGCATTTCCAAAATAATGGCTATTGTACTACCAGAAAATGCTGACTCGTCTGATAGCAGCTGTGATGAAGAACCGGACCTTCCTCTAAATAACATTCCCCGTGACATTAGCCCAGAACAAGACTCCGACGTTAGCTCCGAACCACGTTCCATACCCTCATTACTTGAGAGACCAAATAACGGCCACCTCATTTCTGACATTGAAACCGTTCCACTCACTCCTGTCTAAGTCAATTATTTCAAGATTCAAATCCGCATGCAGCATTACCTACTCTAAATTCTTCTATTCTATATCTTCCTTGCTATCGCCGCTCACTGCTTCTTCTGCAATAAAAATTTAGAACTCGGATTGCTGCCGATCTACTGAAAACGGACAGAACAAAAACGACATTATCCAAAATTATGATGAGTCTCGTTTAATTAAAGCCCCTGCAGCCTGAAGACCTTCAGAAGGCATCAGGTACGACAATATTGGCCATTTCCCTGGCTTTACTACAATTCAAGGCAGATGTAAATATTGTCAAGGTGGGTATACCAAGACCCAGTGTAAAATGTCAAATTCGTGTATGTTATACCCCCAATAAAAACTGTTTTACGCTGTTCCATGTTCCCAATTAAACGTTGTTTCACTTACGCGGTTTTTATTTCATCACCCGTTTCCTTCACAGTGTTGTTTGTATACAACATACATGAAGAAAATGTTATTTACTGAATGTTGGACAATGTTGTTTATAAACAACATATATTATTTCCGTATGTGCATATCATTGATTTTTATATTATTCTTATAGGCTCAAAAATACGCCAAATAATTGTCTTTTTAAGAAAAAAACAATTGTAATTTGAAAAAATCTTCTCTGGGCATTAAAGGGTTAAGGGAGGCACCAAGTAAATGTTAGCTTACCTCTGGACAAACCTTTTATAATTATTTAAAAAAAAGCTATGATAAACACAGGAACCATATTTTTTCTTTCAAATCAATAAACAATATTCTAAAGATACGACTCAAAACATTACTTGATTTCAATCCATGAATTGGTCTTTTCGGGATACTTTGTTCACAAAATGGCAAATGGTAGCACAATGTAATGAGGTTTTAGATGTTTGATATTTTTTTACGGGTAATTTTACTTACCTTAAATAAAAAAGGAATCGTGGCTCAGTTAGATTAAGTGGTAATGTAACGAATGAAAATGAAAATGAAAATGAAAGTGAAAATGAAAATGAAAATGAAAATATATATTTTGCAAGTAGGCCACACGGGCTCTTTTACATGTCTGAATCTACCAGCGCTTCGAAAGGTGACATCTGCTGAGAAGAAACGCCGCAAAAAAAATAGTTAGGTCAACTATTTTAATTCCACGGGTACTTTTTCACTCTGGACGCTGTAAATTGACCCTTTCGAGAATCACCCATAATCGCGCATTTCTAATCGATTTAGACTATTTTAGCTTTCCCCAGAAAGTGTGAAAGTGACAGAATCCCCGTTAAGGGGGGGCTTGGTGGGCGAAGCCCCCCGCAATAAAAAATACGTCATAAATCGTAAATCGCAATTTACCTTTCATTCAATCAACTCTTAAATATTAAAAAAAAAAAAACGTTTAATTTCATAAACATAAATCTTTTACATAAACCGTGAACGATTATATTGATAATGGGTACGGAACCCTTCGTGCGCGAGTCCGACTCCCACTTGGCCGGTTTTATTTATAATATTAGTATGGATTTATTTTACCGAACAAAGAAGTGCCATCGAGTCTTATTTAACGTCAAAAACAACTTCAGTTCACAAAGAATGGTCTTTCCATTGTCGCTTTAATAAGATGTAACATGAACAGATACTTTACTGCAGTTTTTCTCATCCAGGGAGTCCGCGCGCGTGCCCGGAGCACTATCACGCGTGCGCGTCAGGGCGCTGCTTGAAGCCGGAGTGGGTATGCGACCGCTATAACGACTGCCCCGACGGCTCGGACGAGCAGCAGTGCGGTAAGGGAAAATAATATCAGTTACATACACAGCAGGGTTGGATTCGGATGTACGCATCGGTGGGGTGCGGGTCGCATACTTCAGTACCCGTGACAATTGATTAATAAATAACTATCTTTGAAATTGTGATTGGCTGTGACCTGTAAATTCCATTTCCTCGTTGCACTTGAGGTCCTTTTATGCAGTTGTGCCGCCCCTTGCGCGCGACTAGAAAGAAACAGCTACTGTTTATCGGCGGGCTTGCTGGGAATCGAACTTGGGTCGGCAGCTTAGCAGGCGGGTTCTGCGCCCCATTCGGGATCGTCTAAGTGATATTGTAGCGATTCGCGAGCGAGATGAGCAAATGTGTCGTTGTTCTGTACGTATTTGACGTTGACATTCGCGGTATTGGCATTTTAGTGGCGATATAGTAAATTACTTTATCTACACCCATATCATAAAACCTCCATAGTTTAATCAAAAACCGTAGGAAATGACCAGCATTATGACAACCAATTAGGAAAAACCAGTGCTGCAATGTTATTTCAGTATCGATTTTAGTAACGAAATGAGATTAAATTTGGAACAGCTGTCAAAACTCAAGTGGGTCTCTATTCTAGTATCCATAGATATTAAACAGTTATTGATACGAAACATCAATTCAGTATGTTTTTTTTAATTTAAACTGCACGACATTTGATCTCGAGTGACATGAGAATACAGACTTCATTCGTTTCTCTATGATTTAAAAAAAAATGGTCTTGACGGAGGATCGAATTGCCGCCATTATGTTGGTTTTTGCTGAACGAAAGTAGAATTGTTGATGAATTGAATAGAAAAAGTTGTTTGTAATTTACATTTTAGTTGAAAATATGAATATTAGATAAAGTTATGTATGCAACTCTGCATAATTTGGCCTTAAACACACGTTCGAGCTTATTATGAAACTCGCTAAAAGCTCGTTTCATAAAACCACACTAGTGTTTTAAGGCCTATCATTATGCAACCGTTGTATAAACTACTACTACGTCTAAGTGATACTGCAGCGACACGCGAGCGAGACTCGCATCTCGCTCTTACGCATTACGCGTCGTGCGGAAGAGTGGGATGAGAAATCTCGCTGGCGAGTTTAACTTAGTTTTGGTTATAAAGAATATGACCACGGCTGCTCGAAAGACATATGGGTCGTGAGAAACTGTTATGTACAATTAAGTGTTAGTTATTAAAGAAATTGAACTACAAAGATGTTATTTGGACGCTACATAGTTTCAACTTAAAACTATGAAAAGTAAAGAGTATTTAGTCTATGTACACATTTATTTCCAACAGCTCACCACTATCACCATGTCCTCGCATATACTCGCCGAACTGCTAGTGACAATATATGTACAGGCGCTTATTAGCATCAAAGCTAGCCTCAGATAATATGGAGAAGCCGAGTTTATAGCTTAAACTTAAAACCCGCAACTGACATAAAAAGTTACAAAATGCTGGACTAGAATGTTCTTTTAACTAAAAAGTTTACAGTATGTAATTATATACAATTAACTAAAAATATGGAATCTTACCTCATACGGGATTTGGAACAAATTTACACCAATAGGAATTTTACATTTAATTCACATAGGTTCATTTCAGATAAAAGACATCAATTAGGATATTTAATTAAACTGAACTAATCCTTTATTAGTCTAAAATAATTTATAAACGACAAAGAAACTCATCTTCTGTTTCCTCTCAGAAAGAAAAATCAATAATCTTAACAATTTATTTCTTTTTCGAACGACCTATATTTTGTGCCAGCCAGTAACATGAAGCTGCTAACCAAGTTTGGTTTGGAACCTCTTTGCATAAAAACTACGATAAAAACATGGTGTTACAGTATTATCAATATGTTTTTCAAAAAAGTATTAAATTTAAATTATTTATAAACTAACGATTATTCTGATATAAATTGTACCTAATAATATTAATGTAGTAAAGAGAAATATGCAATTAATTCTTAGCGTTTTTAGTAGTTTTATGGTTTTGACGTGGTTTTTTTTTCTACTTATTACATTCATATTTCAAAAATCCGAGGCCGCTATAAACTACACGACTATTTAAGAGATATTATTATATACTAGCTGGTTTTCGCGACTTCGTCTGCGTAGAATGCTTATTTAAGTAGCCTAAGTCCTTCTCCAAGGCCCATACCAAACTCTATACCAAAACACATCAAAATCGGTTCAGCGGTTTAGGCGTGAAAATGTAACAAACAGAGTTACTTTCGTATTTATTTATAATAGGTATATTATATATAGCTTCCGCCGCGTGGAATTCGATTGTATATAATTCCTTGGGAACTTTTGACTTATCAGGGATAAAAATGACCCTATTTTATTTATTTATTTATTTATACACAATTGCATTACATATGTTACAGTTACTATATATAGGACAATACACAGCACTATCTTCACATGTACCTTGACAGGCATGGCAACGTGGAAAAGAGAGAGACACCCACACACCCACACACCCACACACCCACACACACACAAACACACACACACACACACACACACACACACACACACACACACACACACACACAATAATTTTAATTTATTTTTCAAAAACGGTATCCTACCTAATTGTTTGTCTGTCACCAGGCTGCTTGTCATGAACCGTGATAGACAATTAAAATTTTCACAGATGATGTAGTTCTGTACCCGCTATAACAACAAATACTGAAAAACAGAATAAAATTAATATCTAAGAGGGCTCCCATACAACAAACGTGATTGGATGCAAACACAGTTGCAATAAATCCTTATCCTTAACAGCTGGTTGCTGTTGTTCGACAGGGCAATCGAAATTACGGAAACTAATCGTCAGCATACCCTCCGAAAAATCTGAGCAATTTTGGGTGACAGTAATAAATGTTATACACAATTATAATAACTGATTAAGTAAAAAAAATAGTATTTCATTTTCAATGACAATATAATGTTACATAATTTTAAACGTCAATCATACCATACACGTCGACAACCCTAGGTCGCTGTCGTGTGTCATTTGACGTCATCGCACCAAGAATGCTGGAAAACGTACGATCACTGATTATAATTATATAAATATTTTCCTCAAATCCCTTCCCGCTGTCATCGGGCTGGCATGAACTTGCCATTAATTATTTTTATAACCTCTATTCCACACTTTAAGGTTGCTTTTGGTTTTCTTTTAAATAAATAGCATATATCCTTTCCAGGGGCTTAAACTTTCTCCCTGCCAAATTTCATCAACCTCGATTAACCGTGAAAATGTAAAAGACAGATAGACAGACAGACAGACAAGCAGGCAGACAGAGTTACTTTCACATTTATAATATTAGTATGGATTTATTGTACGAAACAGAGAAGTGCCATCGAGTCTTATTTAACGTCAAAAACAACTTCAGTTCGCAAAGAATGCTCTTTCCATTGTCGCTTTAATAAGATGTAACATGAACAGATACTTTACTGCAGTTTATCTCATCCAGGGAGTCCGCGCGCGTGCCCGGAGCACTATCACGCGTGCGCGTCAGGGCGCTGCTTGCCCCCGTGGTCGGTATGCGACGGCGCTAACGACTGCCCCGACGACTCGGACGAGCAGCAGTGCGGTAAGGGAAAATAATATCAGTTACATACACAGCAGGGTTGGATTCGGATGTACGCATCGGTCGCGTGTGGGTTGCATCTCTGAAATTTGTGATTGGCTGTGACCTGTAAATTCCATTTCCTCGTTGCACTTGAGGTCCTTTTATGCAGTTGTGCCGCCCCTTGCGCGCGACTAGAAAGAAACAGCTACTGTTTATCGGCGGGCTTGCTGGGAATCGAACTTGGGTCGGCAGCTTAGCAGGCGGGCTCTGCGCCTCTATTCGGGATCGTCTAAGTGATATTGTAGCGATTCGCGAGCGAGATGAGCGAATGTGTCGTTGTTCTGTACGTGTTTGATGTTGACATTCGCGGTATTGGCATTTTAGTGGCGATATAGTAAATTACTTTATCTACACCCATATCATAAAACCTCCATAGTTTAATCAAAAACCGTAGGAAATGACCACCATTATGACAACCAATTAGGAAAAACCAGTGCTGCAATGTTATTTCAGTATCGATTTTAGTATCGAAATGAGATTAAATTTGGAACAGCTGTCAAAACTCAAGTGGGTCTCTATTCTAGTATCCATAGATATTAAACAGTTATTGATACGAAACATCAATTCAGTATGTTTTTTTAATATAAACTGCACGACATTTGATCTCGAGTGACATGAGAATACAGACTTCATTCGTTTGTCTATGATTTAAAAAAAAATGGTCTTGACGGAGGATCGAATTGCCGCCATTATGTTGGTTTTTGCTGAACGAAAGTAGAATTGTTCATGAATTGAATAGAAAAAGTTGTTTGTAATTTACATTTTAGTTGAAAATATGAATATTAGTTTCTCACAGTGACTGTGTGATGTGAAAATGCGCCGGATATCGGAAATATGCAGCCACGATTGCAACAAATAACTTGTTGCCAGAAAATATTGTTTCTGAACACATCATGGAGGATTTATAATATGTGTGTAGATAAAGTTATGTATGCAACTCTGCATAATTTGGCCTTAAACACACGTTCGATCTTATTATGAAACTCGCTAAAAGCTCGTTTCATAAAACCGCACTAGTGTTTTAAGGCCTATCATTATGCAACCGTTGTATAAACTACTACTACGTCTAAGTGATACTGCAGCGACACGCGAGCGAGACTCGCATCTCGCTCTTACGCATTACGCGTCGTGCGGAAGAGTGGGATGAGAAATCTCGCTGGCGAGTTTAACTTAGTTTTGGTTATAAAGAATATGACCACGGCTGCTCGAAAGACATATGGGTCGTGAGAAACTGTTATGTACAATTAAGTGTTAGTTATTAAAGAAATTGAACTACAAAGATGTTATTTGGACGCTACATAGTTTCAACTTAAAACTATGAAAAGTAAAGAGTATTTAGTCTATGTACACATTTATTTCCAACAGCTCACCACTATCACCATGTCCTCGCATATACTCGCCGAACTGCTAGTGACAATATATGTACAGGCGCTTATTAGCATCAAAGCTAGCCTCAGATAATATGGAGAAGCCGAGTTTATAGCTTAAACTTAAAACCCGCAACTGACATAAAAAGTTACAAAATGCTGGACTAGAATGTTCTTTTAACTAAAAACTTGACAGTATGTAATTATATACAATTAACTAAAAATATGGAATCTTACCTCATACGGGATTCGGAACAAATTTACACCAATAGGAATTTTACATTTAATTCACATAGGTTCATTTCAGATAAAAGACATCAATTAGGATATTTAATTAAACTGAACTAATCCTTTATTAGTCTAAAATAATTTATAAACGACAAAGAAACTCATCTTCTGTTTCCTCTCAGAAAGAAAAATCAATAATCTTAACAATTTATTTCTTTTTCGAACGACCTATATTTTGTGCCAGCCAGTAACATGAAGCTGCTAACCAAGTTTGGTTTGGAACCTCTTTGCATAAAAACTACGATAAAAACATGGTGTTACAGTATTATCAATTTTTTTTTCAAAAAATTAACGATTATTCGGATATAAATTGTTCCTAATAATATTAACGTAGTAAAGAGAAATATGCGGTTAATTCTTAGCGTTTTAAGTAGTTTTATGGTTTTGACGTGGTTTTTTTTTCTACTTATTACATTCATATTTCAAAATTCCGAGGCCGCTATAAACTACACGACAATATATTAGAGATATTATTATATACTAGCTGGTGCCCGCGATTTAGTTTGCGTAGAATACTTATTTAAGTAGCCTATGTCCTTCTCCAAGGCCCATACCAAATCTCTATACCAAAACACATTAAAATCGGTTCAGCGGTTTAGGCGTGAAAATGTAACAAACAGAGCTACTTTCGTATTTATTTATAATAGGTATGTTATATATAGCTTCCGCCGAGTGGAATTCGATTGTATATAATCCCTTGGGAACTTTTGACTTATCAGGGATAAAAATGACCCTATTTTATTTATTTATTTATTTATACACAATTGCATTACATGTTACAGTTCCTATATATAGGACAATACACAGCACTATCTTCACATGTACCTTGACAGGCATGGCAACGTGGAAAAGAGAGAGACACACACACACACACGCACACACACACACACACACACACTCATACACACCCACACACGCGCCCACTCACATGCCCATACACACACTCACTCCCCCCCCCCCCCCCCACACACACACACACACACACAGACACACACACACACACACACAATAATTTTAATTTATTTTTCAAAAACGGTAACCTACCTAATTGTTCGTCTGTCACCAGGCTGCATGTCATGAACCGTGATAGACACTTAAAATTTTCACAGATGATGTAGTTCTGTACCCGCTATAACAACAAATAGTCAAAAACAGAATAAAATAAATATTTAAGAGGGCTCCCATACAACAAACGTGATTGGATGCAAACACAGTTGCAATAAATCCTTATCCTTAACAGCTGGTTGCTGTTGTTCGACAGGGCAATCGAAATTACGGAAACTAATCGTCAGCATACCCTCCGAAAAATCTGAGCAATTTTGGGTGACAGTAATAAATGTTATACACAATTATAATAACTGATTAAGTAAAAAAAATTGTATTTCATTTTCAATGACAATATAATGTTACATAATTTTAAACGTCAATCATATCATACACGTCGACAACCCTAGGTCGCTGTCGTGTGTCATTTAACGTCATCGCACCAAGAATGCTGGAAAACGTACGATCACTGATTATAATTATATAAATATTTTCCTCAAATCCCTTCCCGCTGTCATCGGGCTGGCATGAACTTGCCATTAATTATTTTTATAACCTCTATTCCACACTTTAAGGTTAGCTTTGGTTGTCTTTTAAATAAATAGCATATATCCTTTCCAGGGGCTTAAACTTTCTCCCTGCCAAATTTCATCAACCTCGATTAACCGTGAAAATGTAAAAGACAGATAGACAGACAGACAGACAAGCAGGCAGACAGAGTTACTTTCACATTTATAATATTAGTATGGATTTATTGTACGAAACAGAGAAGTGCCATCGAGTCTTATTTAACGTCAAAAACAACTTCAGTTCGCAAAGAATGCTCTTTCCATTGTCGCTTTAATAAGATGTAACATGAACAGATACTTTACTGCAGTTTATCTCATCCAGGGAGTCCGCGCGCGTGCCCGGAGCACTATCACGCGTGCGCGTCAGGGCGCTGCTTGCCCCCGTGGTCGGTATGCGACGGCGCTAACGACTGCCCCGACGACTCGGACGAGCAGCAGTGCGGTAAGGGAAAATAATATCAGTTACATACACAGCAGGGTTGGATTCGGATGTACGCATCGGTCGCGTGCGGGTCGCATCTCTGAAATTTGTGGTTGGCTGTGACCTGTAAATTCCATTTCCTTGTTGCACTTGACGTCCTTTTATGGAGTTGTGCCGCCCCTTGGGCGTGACTAGAAATAAACAGCGCCTCTATTCAGGAACGCTAAATGATGTTGCAGTGACTCGCGAGCGAGATTTCTCATCCCTCTCTCCTGCACAACGCGTAATGCGTAAGAGTGCGAGTCTTGCTCGCAGGTCGCTGCAGTATCACTTAGACGTTCCCGAATAGACGCCCAGCTAGTTAATGATTGTTTATCGGCGGGCTTGCTGGGAATCGAACTTGGGTCGGCAGCTTAGGAGGCGGGCTCTGCGCCTCTATTCGGGATCGTCTAAGTGATATTATAGCGACTCGTGAGCGAGATTCTCATTCCACTCTTCCGCACAGTGCGTAATGCGTAAGAGAGGGATGCGAATCTCGCTCGCGAGTAGTTGCAATATCATTTAGGTGTGCCCGAATAAATGCCCTGGGCCCGTATTCGGGACTGCTAAGTGATTTGCTATATCGCGAATAAAATGCCAAAACCGCGAATTTGAACGTCAAAACGTACAGAACGACGCATTCGTGGTTTTGGCATTTTAGTGGAGATATAGTAAATCACTTAGCAGTCTCGAATGGGAGGCCCTTGGCGTCTATTCGGGAACGTCTACGTGATACTGCTGCGACCCTCTTACGCATTACGCATCGTGCGGCAGAGTGGGATAAGAAATCTCGCTCGCGATTCGCTACAACGTCACTTAGCGTTCCCGCATAGCGGCGCTGGACCACTCGACCATTCAGGCGATGAACAAGAGTGAATAATCGGCTACGCTTCGTGTGCTACGAGTTGTCGTAACGTCGTGTGCTTACGAACACTTCTGCTACGCTGGACCTGCATGCACTACGAGCTCGTGAATTATCCGTAGCTGCAAGCATGGTAGCAGGGAATGGGGGGGGGGGCTAGTGGTCAGGGTGGGGCGCACTTTAAAGCTTGTCCTGCACCTTCATCACTTAGCAACCTTTACAAAAAAAGTAGAACTAAAGTAGAGAGCTAACTTAATAAGAAACAACAAGTTATACTTAAGGGCGAGACAGTGGCCAATTAGCGCCACCCATCAATTTATTTCCTTTACTCCTAAATCAGATCAAATAAAAAAATCTAAAACGTTACTAGTAAATTACTTACCTGTACTATTTTTGGAATCACTTTCCATTATTTTGCATTTGATACATTAAGAGAATGGTTGATTACCGCCAAAAGTGGCAATTTTTAGCTCTCCTAATCAACAGCATTTGAGATCAAATTCGATGGAATACATATTTATGTTATAGGGTGCCTAGTAATATTAATTATCTAGTATTATTAAATATAGTCACGATTAGTTTAAAAAATTTGCGAGTATTTTCGCGATTTGGAGTATTTTTAGGGTTCCTTAGCCAAATGGCAAAAAACGGAATCCTTATGGATTCGTCATGTCTATCTGTCTACCTATCTATTTGTCTGTCTGGCTGTCTGTCTGTCTGTCCGTCCGTATTTCACAGCCACTTTTTTCCGAATCTATAAGAACTATGCTGTTGAAACTTTGGTAAGTACATGTATTCTGTGAACCGAATTAAGATTTTCACACAAGGATAAAAAAAACAATAAATTTTGGAGGTTCCCCTTGCTTAGAACTGAAAATAATTTTTTTTCATCATACTTTTGCGTGTGGGGTATCTATGGATAGGTCTTTAAAAATGATATAATGAGGTTTCTAATATCATTTGTTTCTAAATTGAATAGTTTGCGCAAGAGACACTTAGTGGTAAAATGTGTGCCCCCCCCCCTGTAACTTCTAAAATAAGAGAATGATAAAACTTAAAAATGTATATGATGTACATTACCAAAAATGGTTTTAACGAGATCTAGTAAGTAGTTTTTTTTTAATACGTATTAAATCATAAACCGCAATTTACATTTCATTCAATCAAATCAAGTATAAAAATTAAAAAATTACATGTCATGTATAACCTTATACATAAACCGTGAACCATTATATTGATAATGGTACGGAACCCTTAGTGCGCGAGTCCGACTCGCACTTGGCCGGTTTTTTATTCATATTTTTAATTGAAAAGTTCGCTTGCCGCCGTCCCCTTTCGTAAATGCTGCCCGGGGCCATGGCCCCCCGCTCCCCCCGCGCTACGCCACTGATGCCCGGACTGTAAAGCTGCTTCAAAAAAGGGCGGTGATAATAGCATTACACCTGTATGATCAAGTACTCACTCATGGTTCGGTCACAAGTATCCTCTGAAAATTTTACTGTTCGCAACAAAAAAGGCTAGCTTCCGGGCAATCCACAAATAACGCCGAAATCGCAGCCTTGACCACTGAAATCAGGTGCTTGCGTGGCGATGTGTCTACGATTCAGTCACAAATATCTCAAGTTTTAAAAACTGATGAAATGGATGACTTGACTACGTAATAGAACGTTTAATTAATTATAAATGAAAAAGTTTTACAGAGCACAGTGACTTGACTGTATTAGGCGACAAGAGAGTTAGAGCCTGTTGGAAGCTACATCAATATGCGGCGGTGGTAAAACATTGCTTAAGTTTATGTCCAGGCGCTTATAAGTTTGCGCTCTCAATTCCATCATCCTCTCCTGGGCGCAAACCCATTGCATTGAAGAAGGCTTCATGATTTGGCCGGTGTAGCTCCTTCGAAAGTGCATCAGCGACCATATCATCAGTCTTCTTGTTATGCACTGATAATTGCTAGGCGATTATCTCCCTCAGAAAATGCTACCTTATATCAATGTGTTCACTACGTGCATAGTACGTCTCGTTACCTTAAAGTCTTTTAGCACTTTGGTTATCATAGTACATACAAAGTGGACCTACAATTGAAGGCCACAAGTTTTCTTCCAATTGCTTAATCCATAGAGCTTCTTAAATGGAGTAAGCAAGCGGCATGTACTCGGCTTTCGTGCTTCAAAGAGCTATGATGGTTTGTTGCTTTTTTGATGCCCAGCTAATGACTGCATCCTGAAAAACAGAAATATACCCTGTGCAGGATCTTCTGTCTACTGAGTCACTCGCCCAATCTGCATCACAATAGCCAGCCACATTTTTGCTATCCATGTTAGCTCATAGGCATTTTACTACTGTCATTGATCACAATTAATTGCATGTTCTGTTTTAGATGGATCTGCAAACGCAACTTCGTCTACAACTAAAATTTCGACCGGTAAGACAGAACACCTTTCCGTTAAAGTATTCGAACCAATGCATGTAGAGTTAAGGTATCCAAAAAACGTGCCAACATACCGTTTTTTTGTCAAGCACCTTTAAAACCAAATGACTTTCCTAAACTTGAAAACATTAATTGGGATGACATTGATTGTAAAAAAAACGTTGCAATTAAAATATCCCTATCAATTTGGGCGTTGTTCTGACGTACAAGAAGTTTTCCAGCTGAAGCCGTAAAACTTTTCAGTATACCTATGGAAACATTACATTTATCGTGTATATCGAACATATTAGGTTAGATAAAGTTTGTATTAAACCACTTCAAAGGAAAGTAGTTTTCAGGGGTTTCAGCGGGAGACAAATTATGCATAATTATTCAATATACAAAAACGCGAAACGTTCAATTCCACTCAAAGCAGTGTACTGAAGAGTATTTAGACCAAACAATGCCTTTTGTGTCAACTGCAATCTGAACTTGCCGAGAAATGACGGTTCAGATCAGAATCATAATTCTACCAAATATTAGATGTTGCTTCTCTAACACTGCAAGCATGTTAGCTCATAGGCATTTTAATAAACGAACGACTAAACGATAAACGATATGACTATGACTGCTGTCAATGATCACACTTAATTGCATGTTCTGTTTTAGCAGGATCAGTAAACGCTACTTCAACTACGACTGCAATTCCTACTGGTAAGACAAAAATCCTTTCCGCATGAATACTAAAACTAGTATTTCATTTATTTGTCATGCATACATTATACAGGTGTCCTTGGAAGTTTGGATCAAATCGAACAGGAACATAGAGGCGGTCATTTCCAATCATTTTAACTAATAAGTGCTGGTTCGATTCTTAACGGTTCAAAGTTATGATGTTTTATTAAAAAAAACATAAATACGTTATCTTACTGAACAATTCAAATAAAATAAAAAATACTCGTAACTGTAACACCATCGGCTTATTATTTTTAGATAGGTTATGGGATAATATACCTCTTCTAAAATGGTACTTTCAGCTGAAAAAATGTTAATTTAGTCAGAAAAATAAATAGTTACCTACCACTTCTGTCTACATAAATCTTTACTCGATTTTGTAAAAGATCTCGTAAATAAAACTACACTATGTAAATTAACCACATGTTGTAAAAACTTGCCCGTTAAATTTTAATTCTAACAACATACTAATTATTGCTTTGTTGTTATTAATTGAGGAGTTATTAATTATTTATCTAGCAGGTCGAGTTTTCTTAATCGGTTTTTGTGTATGAGAAACGATCAGACAAACAGACATGAAATTCAAAAACCATTGGGATCTGTTCTGTTGCTCATGCTGAAGCCTTCCATAGCAGTTTTTCATTGTTATTTTCAATGTACAGACTGTGGCGGATAGGCAGGATTTAAAGAGAAAAGATGAAAAGATGTGCAATTCTTTAATTAGTCTGACGTGGAATGACAATTCGCTCTCTTCTGAATTCAAACAAGAGTTTTTAAACTATCAAAAAGGTTTCAGCGTCAACACAGACTTTTTCCCCTTTATGATTCTATTTATATGTATAGATTATAAATGTGTCTCATATCCAACCTAGCGAATTAAGCCACATATGTCATATTTTCAAATAATTATCCGTCAGAACTTGCTCAATATTGAGCATTTTTCTATGAGCATTTTTTTATTTTAGTTAGGATATAGAGTGATGGAAATATAAGAATATTGTGTTGGGTGAAATATGGGTTACAACTCGTTCTGATCCGGATGTTCATAAAAATACATAAGCATTTTTTTTGCATCACGAAAAGGTCGTGTGCGTTTCCACTGGCTCCCTATAGAACAACTCCGTATCGAAACTACGCATTGGCGTACGCATAATGCGCAGTTCAGTATTAGCCTTAATTACGCTGAGGGCATAAATAAATCGTGATAATTTTAGTTAAACGATTTGTAAGTTCTTCTGAGCAGCTGGGAAGAACTTACAAAACGGAAAAACTCGGTGCCGCCAAAGCGCCGGCCGGCCGGGCGTCGGACGGTTGTCGCTAGCACCTCGGCAACACTCGACTTCATCTCGCCTCCTCTCTTGCGGTTTCGCTTGACACGTAACATTGCGGAGCGCTGTAAGGAGATTTAAAAAAAAACCAATTGAAAATTCGCTTGCCGCCGCTCCCTTTCATATGCTGCCTAGTGCCATGGCCCCCACGCTACGCTACTGGTGCCCGGACTAGCAACCGGGCAATCCACAAATAACGCATAAATTGCGGCCTTGACCACTGAAATCAGGTGCTTGCGTGGCGATGTGTCTACGATTCAGTCACAAATATCTCAAGTGTTAAAAACCGATGAAATGGATGACTTGACTACGTAATAGAACGTTTAATTAATTATAAATGAAAAAGTTTTACAGAGCACAGTGGTTTGACAGAATTAGCCGACAAGAGAGTTAGAGCCTGTTGGAGGCGTTATCAATATGCGGCGGTGGTAAAACATTGCTTGAGTTTATGTTCAGGCGCTTATAAGTTTGCGCTCTCAATTCAATCATTCTCTCCTGGGCGCAAACCCATCGCATTGAAGAAGGCTTCATGATTTGGCTGGTGTAGATCCTTCGAAAGTGCATCAGCGACCATATCATCAGTCTTCTTGTAATGCACTGATATTTGTTAGGCGATTTTCTCCCTCAGAAAATGGTACCATACATCAATGTGTTTACTACGTGCATAGTACGTCTCGCTACCTGAAAGTCTTTTAGCACTTTGGTTATCATAGTACATACAAAGTGGAGTACCTACAATTGAAGGCCAGAAATTTTCTTCATTTTTTCAGGCATTTTACTACTGTCAATGATCACAATTAATTGCTTGTTCTGTTTTAGATGGATCTGCAAACGCAACTTCGTCTACAACTGAAATTTCTACCGGTAAGCCAGAACACCTTTCCGTAAAAGTATTCGGATCAATGCATGTTGAGTTAAGGCATCCAAAAAACGTGCCAACATACCGTTTTGTTGTCAAGCACAAGTTATAAAATAAAAATAAAATTATAAAATTAAAATTGAATAAAATAAATTAAGAATTGGTTCAAATTATATATATAAAAATTATTTATAAATTATTAAAATGAAACTATAAAATCAGCATTACATATAAAAACAGAATAGGTAATAATAAAAACATTAAAATTAAACATTAAAAGTTTCTTACAAACTGAGGCACAGCAGCGTGTAACGCCATCCAGTGCCTCATGAAAGGGCAATCAAGCCTGCCGGCCACTACCTGCAGGAGGCTGCTGCCACTGACCCGCGCTCTGCGCGCCATGGACGCGGCTCTCTTGCGCATCGTGACGCGAAAACCGTCCACGCGGGCCTCCGCGAACATGCCCGTGGCGCTGCAGAACCGTGGCCACAGCAGCGTCCTGAACGCGTTGTTGTATTAAACGCGGAGAGCGTTGTAAGACTTTTGACTGTAATTAACCCACAGGCTGCTCGTGTAAAATGACGTGCAGTACAGAGGCGGAGCGTGAGGGTAAGCCGGTGTATAATTTCTCGTTCTAAGCATTATATTATTACCCTTTAAATTTTGTATTTACATAAAAAATGTGTAATATGCAATTTTTATGTTAATACAAGAAGTATTTAATAATAATAATAATGTTTGAGTTAAAAAATTATGCACCGGCTTACCCTCACGCTTCGCCTCTGGTGCAGTATGCACGAAATAACGTTAATTTAACTGTTTTTGAGCATTGAGCGAACCTGCGGGCTATCATATTCGTCCTGACTGACAACGCCCTCCGCTCTCGTTGAATATCTCGGTTAAAATGTGGCCGAGATACCTGAATTCCTGCACCCGCTTCAAAGGTTCACCGTTTAGATAGACGGGAGGCACGACTGAAGGACTCTTGGTCCTCACTTTGAACACCATGAGTTTACTTTTCTTGTCGTTATAAGTAAGGCCATGGCTCTGAGCAAACTGTTCACAGATACTCATGAGTTCACGGAGACCACCAATCGATGCCCTCAGCAACGCCATATTATCTGCGTAACTAATATTATTGAAGCAGACTCCATCGACATGACAACCGATATGACGGTTGCTCAACGCAACAACCAACTCGTTTATGTACAGATTGAAAAGCGTGGGAGAACTTAAACCCCCCTGTCTCACCCCGCATTCCAACCTGTACTCATCCGACAATGTGCCTGCCCATCTTACGTGATTGACCTGGTTTCTATACCAGTACTGGTAAATACTGATCAGTTCTGGTGGTAGATTAACGTCTGCAAGTTTTTTCCATAAAATGTTATAAGAAACCAGGTCAAACGCTTTCGAGAGGTCGAGGAAACAGGCGTAGACCTGCGTATTACGGAGAATATAGTATTTAACGGCATGTTTCAAGCACACGATGGCACTTTCCGTAGACAATTTGGGTCTAAACCCAAACTGATTTTCATGAATACTCACGTGGTAGTTTAGATGCGTATTTAATAAGCCGTCAAAGACCCTTGCAATAGCAGCGGCTAGCGAGATCGGCCTGTCGTTACACTTATCAGCGATGTCACTGGTTTTATTTTTGACAATAGGTACCACAACCGATCTCACCATCTCACGGGGTAAATATGAATGACCGACACAAAACGTAAACAACATCGATAAAATTCGCGACAGATGTGGGCCAGCATGCTGAAGATGTTCAGCACTGAGGCTGTCGTGTCCGGGGGACTTAACTCTGGTTGTCGACTTAATAGCATGCGCTATCTCTTTTGCGCTAAATCTGACACCTAGCCCATCCCCACAAGCTACAGGACTAAACACCCCAGTGTCTTGAGGAGAGACTGACTTGACAACAAAGTGATCTCTGAAAAGATTTGCTATATTTTTCAAATCAGTCACTGCATTAATACTCACAGGCAGGCCAGGTTTGGTTGTCATGTTATTGGTGTTTTTCCAGAACCCACGAAAATCCTGTTTGGTGTGAAGCTCAGCCAGCCTATCCATTTTTATTTGGTCTGTGTTATTTTGACACCATCTTAATTTCGATTTGAAAATCCTTCTTGATTGACACATTTCGTTATATACACAACCAACAGCAGGCTTCCCGCACCATAACCAAGACTGCGCCTCTATTCGGGAACGCTAAGTGATTCTATAGCGACTCGTAAGCCAGATTTCTCTTCCCACTCTTCCGCACGACGCGTAATGCGTAAGAGCGAGATGAGAAATCTCGCTCGCGAATCGCTACAGAATCACTTAGCGTTCCCGAATAGAGGCGCTGGAATTTTAACCTCGCCTCCCTATGTGCGTCACTGACATTCCGGTTCCAACCCGTTACGAATTTACGCCTCACGCTATTCCTGTCTCCCCGACTAATAAGTGCCGCCTCCCTTAAAGCGGACACAGTCTCAAAGTACAATTTATCTATAAGCTGCCTATGATTTGGATGTTTGCATATGTTATTACAACACCCAGAAAGTTCAACAGGAAAATCAATAAGGCGCAGTTTCTTATTACATGCCGCGTTGTACGTTTCAATTTCTTGCAAAGTTTTATTGCTCCAAAGTACCTTGTTATCCTCTGGGTGTATCGAATTTATTCTGGATCTAATTATGCTTAAATCACATTCTAACACTAAACGAAATTGATCCGGACTTAAAACATCACAATCTACATACACATTACTGACAGAGCAAAGTGCCCAGTGCGCTACAACGCAGTGGTCCAACCAACGCGTGGATCCATGCGCGTCGCTCAAAAAAGTAAAAGTGTTCGAGGAAAAGCCCATTTTTTTAATGTCAATACACGCCCAGTTATGGTCCATGCAATAATTATCCAACTCATAATAAAATGGTTCGTGAGGATGCGCATTAAAATCGCCTAAAATAAATACTGCCTCAGCATCACTACAGTCTATTGTGGCGCTTACTAGCCCAAGGCAATCCAAGAATTCTGGCAAGTTAGACGATAAATCTGTGTGCATGTACACACTGAACACTAAAATGGGACGGTCACAAGTTACAATTCTAACAGCACAAACGCGTGGGTTACTACACGATATCACAGTGACGTCACTAAATACCCCGCTTCTCCACAACAACCCGACACCTCCGAAGGGACGACCCCGCAGTATTCCAGACCCGGTGTCAACAGCCGAGGTACCCGTGCAACTAAACTCTGCATCTATACCGTTTAGGAAGGCTAAATCCTCCGGCAGCAGCCAAGTCTCTTGAAGGGCTATAAGATCTGAAGTTCGGAATAGTCCACGAATTTCATCCACATTACGCTTCACATGTTTACAGTTGTAACTGACAAATTTACAAGTACGGTTATCTATTATTGTTATAAACTGCCGGGCCGCTTCCAGAATGAGTTCTGGTCGTGAGTTTGTTCTTAAAATGTACAAACCGCCTGAACAAAATCCCCTGAAGCCGGAGTTCTTTATTCAAAAACATAGCAAGTTTTGCCTCAGGCACGAAAAACTTATAAGCGTCATAATCAGTTTCTTTCTTAGACATTATTTTCTGCAGTTCAACGACTTCGTTAGTCTTTTTAAATATGTGGGACGCAATATCACTTACTGCCGTTTCTTTGTGTACATTTGTTATAAATATTGGTATTTTTCTTTGAGCTGCTTTAAATTTACCCGTGTCGTCACTATGGACACCCCTGCTCCCTTGATACCTATACTTAGTTTGTTTCGACTTACGGTTGACTACTTGAATCCATTCATTTACTTCTCCGTCAACGGTCGGAGCTTTATCACTGACTAGCGATGACGCGCCGCCCGTCAGCTGTTGCGATAACAAACCTGTAGTGCCGGCCGCATGGGGGGACACCGGGCGCTCCGCTATAATGGAGCCAGTTTACTGCAGTATACTAGCAACTTGTAGCTCACTCTTCTTGCTAATATCCTGTTCGCTAACAACCTTTGAAGAGGTATTCAACCTGACATCTTTGTTGTTTTTATCAATTGAAATTGAATTCAGAATCGGAGCGTTTATGTTACTGTCATTGACGCTGTTATTGTTCACCGTCGAAAAAGTTGGACAAACCTGAGTATTCACAGGGGATATTCTCTGGGTAGGAGAATCATCGAGATAGGAAAGTCCAAATGGTCCACTGTTAACGTACGAACATGTACCCCCTCCTCCTCTTTTCATGTAAACGTTAGCGCTAAGCCGGGGTAGGGAATCATATTTCATATTTATGTAATTCCATCTCGACTTCGTCCAAATCATTTTGCGTTACGTAACAAGTTTTAATGACCTCAACTTGATTTTTGAGCAATGATAACTCCTTCAATAACGCAGACACATCTAAATGGTCAAACAATATTGGGGGTAGTTTCTCCAGTCGCCGCGCCACAAAAGCCGGAGTTAAATCGGGATCACTTATTTTTAAAAGTGCAATAATATCATCCAGGTCCCGGTTTTCCTTGCCCTTCTGTTTGAGGACGATATTTCTTTCTTCACTCGGCACCGAGTCAAAAAGCAACGACTTCGACTTCTTTATCTCGACACTACTGAACTCAGCAACACATATTTGCTTCAAGCTATCCACATCAATCGACGTCAGCTTGTTTTGTATAAAGCATAACATTTCGTCGATCACAATGTTACATTGATTACATTTTAATCGAGACGAAGACATTTCTCTCGAACGAAAAAGTACGCGAACACATACGGAACGATGTTGCGCTTTCGGATGCGCGCGCAATGCGACTAAACGATAAACGATATGACTATGACTGCTGTCAATGATCACACTTAATTGCATGTTCTGTTTTAGCTGGATCAGTAAACGCTTCTTCAACTACGACTGCAATTCCTACTGGTAAGACAAAAATCCTTTCCGCGTGAATACTAAAACTAGTATTTCATTTATTTGTCATGCATACATTATACAGGGTGTCCTTGGAAGTATGGATCAAATCGAACAGGACCATAGAGGCGGTCATTTCCAAACATTTTAAACGGTTCAAGAGTTATGATGTTTTATAAAAAAAAACATAAATTCGCTATCTTACCGAACAAAACAAATAAAATTAACCGTAACGCTATCGGCTTATTTTTTTTTAGATGGGTTATGGGATAATGTACCAGTGGCGAAACCTGTCTACAAGCCGATTCCTGACGGCTTTACCAAGCTAGAAACCTACGGCTAGCTGTCAGTGAAGTGCATGTTACTCTAACTGAATGTCAGACCCGCACGTACGGTTCTAATTCTTCCGGCTTCCCTTAGAAAATCTTTGACGCTTCGCCACTGTAATGAACCTCTTCTAAAATGGTACTTTCAGCTGAAAAAATGTTAATTTAGTCAGAAAAATAAATAGTTTCCTACAAAGACTTCTGTCTAAATAAATCTTTACTCGATTACGTAAAAAATATGGTGAAAAAACTACACTATGAAAATTAACCACATGTAGTAAAAACTTGCCCGTTAAATTTTAATTCTAACAACATACTACATAATTATTGCGTTGTTGTTATTAATTGGGGAGTTATTAAATTTTTTATATAGAAGATCGAGTTTTCTTAATCGGTTTTTGTGTATGAGAAACGACCAGACAATCAGACAAACAGAGAAATACATAAAAATACAAACCGACACGAAATTCGAAAACCATTGGGATTGCTCATTCTGAAGCCCCCATCCTACTTCCTATCCTACTTCCTACTTCCTACTAATATCCTACTATCCTATCCTACTATCCTACTTCTTCCTACTTCCTACTAATAATATATATATATATATATATATATATATATATATATATATGGATGGATGTTTGTTACTCCTTCACGCAAAAGCCACTGAACGGATTTTGATGAAACTTTACAATATTATTGTTTATGTATCAGAATAGCACATAGGCTATAATATATAAAGATATTGTGTAAATTGGCCGAACTATAACTATAATTGTCAAGTAAGTCGACAAAAATCCTGCCATTCCGGAGCTATTTCCGCCTGCGCTGCATAAACCGTTAGAGTTATACGAAAATCATGTATGTTGGAACTGTTTGGCTTATAAAGTTCTAAAACAAAGTGCGTGATATCATATCGACGAGTAAAAGGCTAATTGATTCAAGCGCCACTCTGGGCGATATAGAGTTATATAATATCATTGAAATCAGCGAATTTTTCCGCGTCGTTTGAGCCGGGTTCGAAGGAAATCAGAGCACTTTTTTGGCGCTTGAACCCATGTACAATTTAGGGGTCATTTCTGGCTATGCGGTGTCAAATGACACGAATTTTGCATTTTTTTCCATACCTTTATATTTTAAAAAATTCACTTAAATCATTTTACTTTATTCATTCAAACGGGTTTTCTGTCTCTTGAAGCATTTTACCTTGAACTATTGTATGCAACAATGTCGCTTCGGTCACTTTTCCTCAAACAGTAATTTTGTGTTCATGTCTATTGAAACCTTTTTCTTTATACTGTATTATTATTATCCGCACCCTTAAACCCGTTTATATTTCATCTCTTAAATTGAAAAGTTGTTTTTGAGCTACTTATGATTTGTTCCACATCGTATTTAAAGCATTTTACATATTTAGTCTCATTACATAAAGAGTTGCTTAAATTACAAGCAATATATAGGGACATTTTTAAGTGTGTTATTTAAGTCTATACGAGGCTAGTTCTTTGAACCCTCTACCTACGCTTACGCGGGTGACGCGCGGAGAGTGACGGATCTAGTGAGGCGGCGGCGTAATACAAAAAAGTCGAGCAAGCAAGACACACCTGAAAAGAAAACCTGAAAATTGAAATTAGAAAAAGCTCCCTCTCGCCGTTGCCTCAGCCGTCTGCAAAGAGACAATTCTTGTTTTACTGCCCAGTCTGAAACCAGTCATAGGTGCGAGCGCGCACAGTATCATACGCCTTGGATTAGACACATCAAGGAGCAGACCAACTCCGTATTGTTTGTGGTCCATAATGTTGTAGTGCCTCTGAAATTTACTTCTTAACTGCTAGGACGGTTGAATGTTGTTTTCGGAAGCCATTATTAATATTATACAAATACAATTACCAATATCTTTATTTCATGAATTAATTTACATTGTTTTATATTTTGTAACCAAGAGCAAAAATCACCCTTTTCATCCAAAAGGCAATAATGATTTCCACCCCTTTTAAACGTTAAACAATTTTGACCAATTTTTGATAGGTTGTCAGTCAGAACAAAAACTAGGTCTATACGTTTTTTGAATTTTTATAAAAGGTTAACCAAGTCAAACAATCACCAAAATTAGTTTCGTATGAGAATACTGAAAAAACAATAAAACTGAAATTATTGATTATAGTGAAAAAATCAAAACGTTCAGACCTAGATTTTGTTCTGACTGACAAACTATCAAAAATTGGTCAACATCGGTTAACATTTCAGGGGTAAAAATCGTTATCGCCTTTTGTAGGCAAAGCCGTAGAAAACACACCTCTTAAAGAATACTTTTCTATTTTCAGCTGCCTCTTCTAAAGCAACTAGCATACCGACTGAAATTACTGGTAAGAAAAATATATTGATACAATCGAAACTTAAAAGCCACCTCTCTGAGTAACCGCGTCCCAACACTGGTCGAAACACGATGCTCACCCTGTAAATTGTATTATATTATAAGCAATTGGAAAGGCAAATAATTTCAGTGGGAATCGAACTATGCGAAATGATATTATTATCCAAAAATGATTCAATAAGCGAAAATTGTATGCGAGTGGTCCCCTAAATTTGCATACAAAACACAATCCCATCCGCGTTTGCGTGTGTGTGAATATTGCTAAAGAGTATTCACAGTCGTCGGACCAATGCAAATTGTGTCAATTGACAGCTGAGCAGGAACATAAATTTGCAGAGCAGAAGTATTGTGTGTGATTCTGTCAAATATTATAAATCCCTCCTTTTATACTGCAAGCAGTTAGATCATAGGCGGTCTATAAATGTCTATAAACGAAATTAATGTCGTATTTTTAGCGGAATCTTGAAATGCAACTTTAGCGATATACGGCTGAAATATCTGAAATATGTACAAGAACATGAATAAATACGTTCGTTTACGAAAGTAAAAGGTTTTATCAAAAAAATAAGAAGTCTTTTATAATCTTTTAAATTGACGTTTTCTTTTCAGCTGCCTCTACCAAAGCACCTTTCATACCGACTGAAACCACTGGTAAGAAAAATAAATTTAACAAACACCATCAAAGTATGTCACCAGATAAGAAAGTTTTAAATAAACTAAAACACAACGTCAAGTGAGTCATTTTAATAAAGTTATGGCTCGCTTGCACCAGCTCAGGATGTAGGGAGATTGGCTCAGGGTTTGGCTTCACATGCGATTTGTCTGGGCTCATTTTTACATATTATGTTTTTGGACGGCTGATCATTTGTTTAAGAGCTACATAGCAAACTTGCTCCAAAGTGCAATATGTGCGCGCGCGCCGGGCGGCGTCGTCGCTGCGCACACGCGAGTACGACAGCGACGATTATTATTTTCTTTGCAGCTGGTTTGCTTCTCATCAAATTATAATATAAACTACTCGAGGATTAATTTCTATTTCGAATATTAATATAGAAATTTCGCGAGAATTTGGCCGTACCTATATAATTTTCCCGCCGAAATTTCTGGAATATTCCATCTACAATTACGGTTACGTAACATTCTACATTTGGAAACATACATTTGATTTCAAACATTTGGGAAATTTTGCGAGAATTTCGAAATATAGAAAGTAGTGGAACTATTGAGAGCATTCTCAAATATTCTAGATTTTTTTCTAGAATTTCAGTAAAATTTTGAACACAAATACATCGTATTCTTAATATACCTCCTCTGCTGCACAGGGAGTGAAGAAATAGCATACAATGCGTGCAGATGCTTATCATCCTGGCATGTCGTTAAAGGTCGACTAAGGGATGGGTCCTCTCCAACATGGTGGACTATCTGTATGGGCGATGGGCTGATCACCTGTCACCATACGGTTCATCATACCATCTTAGGACTAATTAATCGAACGTGGCCACAAGTACGAGTCTTGTGGCTCTGCCCACCGCATTAGGGATTTCGGACGTCATGCTATGTATGTATGTGTCTTAATATACCAGATGTCTTCCCCTGGGCTAGTGCTGGGCGGGCCACTCGGTGGCGGCGGAGTTGTCACGGCGGCTATAACATTGATGTCTCTAAACAGCAGCACCGTCCCCATGGTCTGCTGCGGAGCGAGCAGGGCCGGTGGTGGTCGCGCTGCCGGGCCCCCTGGCGGCGGACCAGGACGTGCACTTCGCGCTGTCGCTGGTGCCGATGCTGCGCGCGCGCGCCCTGCGCGACAAGCTGGACGCGCAGGTCGCCGTGCTGCGCCTCTTTAGAGACCTAGCGCCTCAATAGCAAAAAGGACATGCAATATTGCTATTAAAACTTAATAAATAACAAACCAACTTTTATTTCTATCTTCCGATTAAGAAAGGATTTTGCTCATTAAATGCACTGATGTGTAATGTGACTTACTACAAAATCGTGTAAAGGACAATAGTTTTCCGGCAAATTATGCCCGAATTCACAGCTACTTAAAAGCATTTGATTTAAGATTACATAGTAAGGTCTCCGTCGGCCAACTGCCAACCTATATAAAATATGTTTTATGTATACGTCACTTTAATATTTAATTAATGATTAATTTGAGTGGCCTTCGTGAATTCGGTCATTGTTCTGTCAGTTACGAGCCTATGGCACGTGTACACTGGGAGCAATGGGAGCAATTGCCTCCCTTGACTCACGACCGAAGCACCTTATTTTGGCAAATAAAACGAATTGAAACCTTAGAATAATAACAATATAGAAACCAAGTCCACGCGCACAATTTGAAGCACTCAAATTGGAGCCATTTCTGGCTCCAAACGCCGGGACGCTCCGTAGTGTCAAATGTCAAAGCGCACAGAACGCACTTCGCGAAAAAAAAAATTACTATGATTATTTGTGCGGTTAAATTGTGCCACAACACATCTGAAAAACAAAATAAGTGTAATAACATCACTTTTCGCAGGTAAGCTTTACAAATGTCTTACTATTTTACATTTGAAACGCTTAAAATACTAATGTTTTATTTCAATGCGCAGTGTTGCCCTATAATGAAAATATTTTCCCATTTCAACTGACTTTACTCCTTCGACTCACACAATTAATTAAACAGTTGCTACAGAAATTGTATGTAAGTGACACACGCTCTATATGAAAGTGCCTGTGGAATTTAACCGTATCATAGACCTGCGCCTCTATTCGGGAACGCTAAGTGATTCTGTAGCGATTTGTAAGCGAGATTTCTCATGCCACTCTTCCGCACGACGCGTAATGCGTAAGAGCGAGATACGAAATCTCGCTCGCGAATCGCTACAGAATCACTTAGCGTTCCCGAATAGAGGCGCTGAAATTGTGTTAGTTGAAAGTTGAGAAGTCTAAATGAACTTTATTTCCACTCCGGTTCAAATTTTACTGTAAACATATGATGAATATATAAATAATTTGCTATTTACTCGTAATCAACAAAACAACGAATAAAAAATGCTAGATTTAACTACTACCACTGGTAGGTTTCCCTACTTTCGGGGTAAATGTGATTCCGCTAGCAATATTATTAGTGCACCAGTGTGTGCGTTGTCATGGTAACTACGAGTTCATGAATCCATTTTGTGCTTCACTTTTGACGGGTCGGCGGTTTGACACATTCCTTCTATATTGTTATTATTCTAAGATTGAAACGAACTTTCTGGAAGATAGGTATGTATCCTGTCTGTACCCGCGCCTGCGCATCACGTGCGCGCGAATGATGTTGCGTATTCGTAAACGGCAGATCATTTATTAAACCCATATAATACAAACCGTGTCCGCAACGCAGGCTCCGTTGAGATAAACAGTGATAGTATCAATGCAGACCCGGCCCAAGCATGCCATAAATGTGTAATGGTGGGTAAGCACTATTGCGATTTGCGTCGATTCGTTACCCATACAATGGGGCCAAGTCTAAAGTGTGTTCGGTAAATTTAAAAGTCACCAAATTTAAAATAAGAAACGTCAAGCTCGATGATGACAGCTTTGTGCTATATAAAAGCGAGTTTGAGGCTTCTTATTTTAAGTTTAAGAAATTCTAAATTTAGGTGACATACATACATACATACATACATATATCACGTTTGTTTCCTAAAGGGGTAGGCAGATACCATGGATTTCCACCTGCTACGATCCTGACACACAACTTTCGCTTCGTCTACACTCATTAAGTTCTTCATGCACGCTCGCCGGTTTTGGGTACTCTTGACGTGCGCCTCTATTCGGGAACGCTAAGTGATTCTGTAGCGACTCGTAAGCCAGATTTCTCATTCCACTCTTTCGCACGACGCGAAATACGTAAGAGCGAGATGAGAGATCTGGCTTACGAGTCGCTACAGAATCACTTAGCGTTCCCGAATGAGGCGCCTGGCCTTTCTTAAGAACGTCCTCGATCTGGTTTTGGTACGTTCACCTAGGTCTTCCCCTTCCAATCCTACCATGCACACTTGCCTTATAAATCTGTTTCGTTAGTCTTCTTTCGTTCATCCTCTCCACATGTCCAAACCATCTAATCATACCTTTCTCAATTCTCACGACTACATCTTCTTCCACACCACATCGTTCTCTTATCACGCTATTCCTTATCCTGTCACTCATAGAAACACCACACATACTTCTCAAAGCTCGCATCTCCACTGCATTGATTTGATTGATAGATTTAGGCGACACCGTTTCGAATTGGCCCCACTACCTACGTCACATGCTGAAGGTTTTGGAAGATACAAATATGGATTCAATATCCAACCTAATTCATATAGACAGCAGTTTTTTTACGTATTATGATAACAGAAAACAGGGCCTTCTATTCAACATGCGAACTAAGCGCCATGGGAAGTAATAATATCGTTAAGATAAAGATAAAGCCAAGCGATATGATATACCATATCGTTTAGCCAGTGTTGAATACACGCCCTGCTTTTCGACCGAAAAAGTAGAATTAGTTAAACAAATTGAAACCGCAATTTAAGGTGTTGACAAGCCTTAATCCACTTCACTATTTACACAGTACAGTATTTTAACAAAAACTATTTTATTTGGCAACGCGAAAAAAATATACCTACGTTAATAATATTTATACTAGCTGACCCGTGCGAATTTTCACACGTTATCAAAACCCGGATAGTAATTATAACAATATAATAAAGTGAGAATAAGTATATGCAAGTATTATTAGTAAAAGATATTTTATTTTTGAGAGACAGACGAAGACATTGCGTATTTATACAATAGTACCTGGATGACCGAGCCTTGCTCGGCATTTTTTTGGTTATACGTGTTTTTGTGGAAAAAATTATGCGTGGATAAAGATAGTTTTTCTCACAAAAGAAAAAACTTGAAAAAAAAAGGAAAATTACTTCTTCGACTCGACTTCCCAAATCGAGCTAATTACAACCTTCGTATTCAAATGATATTGTAACAGTTTTTCATTACCGGAAAACACGGATAAAACAACGTTTTCTTAAAATGAAAGCTAGCTATATCGATTTATCGCCCCCAAAACCCCCTGCATACTAAATTTCATGAAAATCGTTGGAGCCGTTTCCGTGATTCAGATTATATATATACATATATTAATAAGAATACACGGGGGATGCACGCAGCTTCGCGCGAGTGGTTCGCGACCAGCGCGCGATCGGCGTATTCGTCAGATGTGGACGCACCATAATATTCTTTTAACTTTTACATGCTACAAAACTTCTTTAAAAACAATGTTAGCAGTCACAATGTAATCATCGTTGACTGTTTGACCGTAGGTCTCTTTAACACGAACATAAATATCACTGAATTTACCAACTCGTGAAAAAGCCACGTATAAATTGTCCATGCGGAAAAACAATTGTTAGTTAGTTAAACTCTTTGTCAATAGATGGCGCTTGCGCGATCGTGAGTAGACTATATCGACGGCCGATATCATCCATTAACGACCAATTAATACAACCGTGCAAAATCACTGATTGTACAATATATTGATCGTCATTAGATCATATCAATAATGTAGGCTAGTACCTAGCCTACCCGACGCGCAGCCATCTTTTGACAATTGTCAGTATCATCACGTACGTAGTATCTTCTAAGTAGTCTGTGGCCATCACAACGTAGTTAAACAGACTGTCAATAGATGGCGCTTGCAAATCGCGTGGTTTTTATTTATTTTTAAACGAAAACGTTAATTTTAATCTATTTTTGTATTTTTAAGACGAATCGGAGAACGTAAGCTTTAAAATGACGTTTAAGTTATTAATTTTGGTAAAGAAATAACGGAGATTTTGAGCGTCTTCAAAAAAATACCTTTTAGAAATAATATATATAATAATGATTATTGAAAAACTTGCTATTTCAAATTAAGATTTGATATTACATCACCGCCATACTAAAAACTTTGCTGATTTATGTTATACGTGTAGTGTACTTATATTATTCATCAGTTTCTGATTTTCTGCATACAAATAACCGCCCAGTGTTCTCGTTCATACCGCTGCAAATAGAAAGTGACCGGGCACTCAAGGTCATTGGCAGTTGTCAGCATCTTAAGGAATTCGCCGCTAGATGGCGTTACAAATTTAGGGTTACGCTTGATTATAAAAGGCTTATTACACTTTCCTGAATGAGTCACTTACGAGAGGAACGCGGGAATACGTTGGAATTAGATGGTGATATCTCCACACGTATCTATCTTCAAGACGATTGGCAGCTGTATTGCTGTAATCATTCATGTGGTTATCCATTTTAAGAAAGTTACACAGCAGGGCGGCATTATGATGCGTTTGTTGGATGAACTGCCGAAAGATGTCTGAACCGTTCATAATGGCACTATTTAAAGGAGACCATAATATAAATTAAATATAATATTGGTAGCTAGCTTAGTAAATAAGCAGTATAATATTTTCTGTATTAGTTTTAATTTATAAGTTAACGTCAGTAAAATAAAGGCTATTTTATTTCTTTAAGCAGCAGGTTTAGTGTTGTGCTGAGGTTTCCCCTGAAAGCTGGGCCAGCGGCGCATGCTGGTGCGCAGGCGCGAGGCGCGCTCGGCGGCCCAGCGTCGGTTCCTGGCCGGCGCAAGCGCAGCTCCCATCATGAGTGAGAGCGAGAGGATCACCACAAACGGCATCCACACGAATAATGAGTTGTCTGAAATGAAAAATAAAAACGATACTTTTATTACCAACGTAGTACATAATTCATCGCTTACGCAAGTAAAACAATAAGGTTCGTAAATCTGGGAAACCACAACAGATTTGAAAATAGTAAGGCAGAGGGTGCTCCAGGGCACCATCGGCGATACCGCGGCCTAGGAGAAATTGAAACTTTCTTAAAGTGTAGTTATACGAGCAACATTTTCACGACAATATGAGGCCGGCAACTATATACGTCTTCCTATAACGTAGGGTGAAGGCGGCAACAGTGGCTATAGCGACAACAGTGGCGTACTAGCCGTTGTGTCAAAAATATTATAGATAGCTTTCTTCCTTTCTCACCCTTCGGAAGGTCTCCCGGCAGAAACAGTTTACAACCAGTTCGCTTCGCGTCAGCTATGTAACGAACCCGTGTAATTAATGTTTTTTTGTTTTAACGAAAGAAAAAGTGAATTTTAAGGTAAGGTGTACTTTCTATTTTTTCACGAACATTTTATTTTACCAATGGATTAATAATTTTGCTGAGAAATTAACTTAATTGAGGTCATCTTGACGTATACTGCACTTCGATTTAAGCAAAACTATCATGCGTGGTATAAGTTATATCCAAAATGGCGGTTTTGTACACAGTAGCTCAAATCGCTTGAGTACACAGTGGTCCATGATACACTGTGGTGACTGTGTACTGTAGGTACCTACTGTTAATAATTGCTCAGACATTAGTTTAGAAAAATTTACAAGATTTAATAATTTTCGTTAATTTTCCCTTTTAGGATGGTTCGTCCAGCAAGGCCCCGTAAAATAGGGAAACACACAGTTGACGACATGAAAAATGCTTTAAAAAAAAATCGGTATGAGCGAGAGAAAAGAGTCTAATGTTTTTAAATTTAAGTAATTTGATTATTAATTTTAAGACAAAATTTTATTTTTATTTAATGATACATTTATTATTTGGTTAATTCAATAAATAAAGGTTATAATTATAGATGATTCACTGTGAACTTGCCTGATTCACTGTGAACTGAGGGTCGATTCACTGTATGCCACCCCCAGTACACACTGGCTCAAATAAGTTTTTTTGTTAAATACTGTTTATTTTCCAAAATATTACCCTGTTGTACTAAATCGATTAAAATATTCAATATATATTAGTTACACTATAATACTTAATCCTTTTGCATCTTTCCAACACTCGTCCAAATCACGTGACATCGCTCGAAAAAAAAGTGACCCACTGTTGCCGCCTTGACCCTACAAAGTTGAGTAAGACAGCTATAATTGCCGTGAAAAGTTGCTCTGTAACTTCACTTTTATACTACTTATGCAGCAATGCCACTTTGAAGAAAGCTACGAGTAAAATTTCAATGAATTAATCGAACGCGGAAAAAAGCTACATGAGAATAATGCGTTCGCGGAAACCGTCTAACAAATCAATGCTTTACTTTACAAGGTTATTTAGATATGTATAGGTGCCGTCTTTGAGATAGAAAGAAAGATCCCGAGCAAAGCCCAGACACTGATACTTACATGAGAATATCGGAGCGAGCGGTTCATGCCGCGTGACCCGGGATATCTCGCCGTCTCTGCCCCGGAGCTTGGCGACCACCGTCCAGGGCTGCATGTCTAGCGGCGCCAGCGCAGCGCGGATCCGGCACACACCACGTGACAGCGCGCTCTCGTCCACGTACGGGAACGGAGTGTTGTCGGATGTGAAGCCTAAGGGTGCAAATAATTAATAATATATACGAAAAGTGGCCGTCATACGTAACGGCTCAAACTAGGAAGAGTTCAATACCTCAATCTTGGGTTTGTGAAGAACAAACAAAGATGCCCCAACGACCAGACTCTGAGTTAAAG
Organism: Tortricodes alternella; assembly: GCA_947859335.1. Classification (NCBI taxonomy): domain Eukaryota; kingdom Metazoa; phylum Arthropoda; class Insecta; order Lepidoptera; family Tortricidae; genus Tortricodes; species Tortricodes alternella. The sequence goes on along the minus strand of OX401987.1, from coordinate 8,926,758 downwards.
TATGTTATAATACAAGTAGCTAACTCTCACCGGAATTGAACCCGCGTCCTCGAGCTTCCAATAGGCCAACCGATCAGTCTCGACCGGTCGAACAAATTAAAACCTGATCGTTCATCATCATCATTTCAGCCGAAGACGTTCACTGCTGAGTATAGGCCATCCTCAAAAATCACCACACCGGGGGCTGCGCTGTTCTCAATCAGCGGATGTCGTCGGTCCTTGTGGGTGGTATGCCCACGCTGCGTCCATATGATCGTTACGATTTGAGATAACATCCGTAGCTTAACCGGGAGCTGATCGTAGCTGCGCATCGTCTCAATAATTTAAACTCGCCATTGCATAAACTGCAGCATAGGTCGGCCCTGAAAAGATCGACTAACGGACGACCTTTCTTCATCATCATCATCATCGGTCTGTACGTCCCACTGCTGGACATAGGCCTCCTCTCATAGCGAGACGGACTAAACAGTATTCGAAACATGAACTCAGTGCGGATTGGCGACTTCATCACATCGTTGAATTATTTGCAGATGTGTGTAGCTTTCCTCGCCATGTTTTTCTTCACCGAAATGCTTATATGTTAAATAATAAATTGAGTTACGGCCTGGTTAGCATACGTGGGCGACCACTAGTTGTGAGTCTTTGGCGGACCCTCTCCAACAGTGGACGTCCCTGATTAAAAAGTTAAATGATTATGATTTGAAGTAAATGTGTCGTTATTAGCGACAGGCTTGATCCAGAATGCTGTTAGTGGTGAGCTCATGTGCTGTAATATATGTTATTTATTGTAGGACTGGCCTGTTGCAGATCATGTTGCAATAAAGCCTACCACGCTTGAAAGTAACTGGCGTCCACTAGTGCCACCCCCTTGGCAAGTCTCATGTCTGGTAGCCCTCATTGATTAGCCAGTTAGCTTGTCACTCACCGAAACCATCGATGCGCACGAATCTGCAGTAGTCGAGTGGGTGGTCACCCCGGACATGACCCTCGACCACTAGCTGCCCCCTCTCAAAGCCGCTCCACAGGGTCATCTCCTCTGTGTAGAGTAACGATAAGGAAAAAGTTACGTAAAATTGTTCAACAATTTGTAATATTTTGAGGTTTATAAGACCTGCAACATGCAAATATACAGTAATACAAAAAAGTATGGCTCATCATCAATTTCCATCTTGCGACGACGCGGATAGCCTAGTTGGTAGTGACCCTGCCTCCGACGCAAGCGTCCCGGGTTCGATCCCCGGTAAGGGCAAATATTTGTGTGATGAGCACGAATGTTTGTTCCTGAGTCTTGGATGTTTTCTATGTATTTAAGTATTTATTTCTCTATATAAGTATTTATATCGTCGTCTAGTACTCATAACACAAGCCTTTAAAGCTTACTTTGGGACTAGATCGATTTGTGCAAAGATTGTCCCCTGATTTATTTATTTATCTTATTCTCGATGCAGCACTAAGTGACAATGAACGTTTATTGAAAATGTATCTTGCTATGCACAGATTTGGTAACCTCCTACGGAGCAGAAGAACCAAGTAATAATAGTAGTTTATGCAACGGTTGCATAATGATAGGCCTTAAAACACTAGTGCGGTTTTCATGAAACGAGCCGATAGGCGAGTTTCATAATAAGATCGCACGTGTGTTTTATGGCTAAATTATGCAGAGTTGCATACATAACTTTATCTACACACATATTATAAATCCTCCATGATGGGTTCAGAAACAATATTTTCTGGCAACAAGTTATTTGTTGCAATCGTGGCTGCATATTTGCGATATCCGGCGCATTTTCACATCACACACACTCCGAGAAGACTACTTACTATTCATATTTTCAACTAAAATGTAAATTACAAACAACGTTTTCTATTCAATTCAACAAAATTCTACTTTCGTTCAGCAAAACGTCAACATAATGGCGGCGAGACCATTTTTTTTTTAAATCATAGACAAACGGATGAAGTCTCTATTCTCACGTCACTCGAGATCAAATATTGTGCAGTTTATATTTAAAAAACATACTGAATTGACGTTTCGTATCAATAACTGTTTTATTATCTATGGATACTAGAATAGAGACCCACTTGAGTTTTGACAGCTGTTCCAAATTTAATCTCATTTCTTTACTAAAAACGATAAAGAAGTCATGTTATTTCTTTATCGCAGCACTGGTTTTTCCTAATTGGTTGTCAAAATGGTGGTCATTTCCTACGGTTTTTGATTAACCAATGGAGGTTTTATGATATGGGTCTAGATAAATAAAATATCAGAATATCAGTAAACCCCACCCTAAGCTGAGCCTGTATCGTGGGAATGCGGATAGAGTAAAGCGGAATACAACTGCGTTGATAGACTAAAGTGGATTTATCCATTCTTGTGGCTCAGGATGACTTCGGCCACAGTTCCATATCGTCACCTTCTTAAGTCGTTCTCATTCGCATATGGTTTACTGTTTCGATTCGCCAGCATTCCTATATCGTCACTTCCCTATCTCGTCCGCTTTCTTACGTGGGCCACTGTACTAACTTGTTTACATTCTTAATTAGACTACAGTGCCAATTCGTCAACATTCCTAATTAGTCTACAATGTGAACTCGTCAACATTCCTATTTAGACCACAGTGCCAACGCGTCAACATTCCTATTGGTAAACAAGATTGAATCTTCGACAAACTTTTCATCCCATGAGAACTAATTTCAACAGAAATATTTTCGTTCATTTTAATTTAAGTTAATTATTTCCTTTTGCAATCCACCTTGTATGACGACTGACACCCGGTAGAACTGCTCCGGGCCGCTATAGAAGCCGGCGTGGCAGCTCCAGGGGCCGCTGTCGCTGCGCAGGAGTCCGGTGAACCGCGCGCTGCACTCGCCCGCGTCCAGCCCTGCGCCTGCGTACTCCACGTACAGGGACGACATGCCTGAGAACAGTGAACATTTAACATACAACTGCTCCTATACGAAGAGGTAAAAATGATTTTCCTTATCAGATCTTCAATTCGATATAAAAGATGAAAAACAGCATATCACAATATTTAACACATCCATTTCGAAATATTTCATAATAAAAATACAGAGAAGTATTTTTTATAAAATAAAATTTGGTAATCGTTCCATTTATAGCACCTTATTGCACTTTAGTGTACCTATGTTCTTGAGATGCGTTTGCATTAAAATCTACCTACTCGAGGTGGTCTACAATGCACATGCTTAAAAACCGGTCAAGTGCGAGTCTGACTCGCGCGCCGAGTGTTCCGTACTTACCTTATCAAATAACAAAACCGACTTCAACTAGCCTTTGAAAAGTATTGTTTTAATTTTCACTTTTTGCTTACTATCATGTGATTTAACGACACACATGTACTACATCAAGTAACAATAGCATAATGCCAATTGCGCATCACCATTTACAAATAGTGTTTCATATTCGGTATTTGAATTATTAGGACATGAAATATTTTTATTTAAAATTATTATTATTATTTTGATATTTGGAGACCTTACATCTCCTTCTTTATACTTGACTGTGGAGACTGTCTACATCTCCATTTAACCTAGATTAGGTAGTCAATTTAGATGTTTCATTTATTCTTTATTTTAATTATTATTATTATGACCCTTAGAGGCTTTATACATCTCTAAGTCACTTAACTTGTTCAGACGCGGAGACTATACATCTCCCTTATTAGTTATTTATTATAATTAATTTTTACCCATTAGGATTGTTTGCTGCCCTTTTCATGTGTTAGTTTTAGTTAAAACTCTGTAAAAGTTGGGGGAAAAAAAAACTTACTGCTGAGTTTCTTGCGGCGTTTCTTCTCAGCAGATGTCACCTTTAGAAGAGCTGGTAGCTTCAGACATGTAAAAGAGCCCATGTGGCCTACTTGCAAAATAAATATTTTCATTTTTTCATTCATTTTCAAACTGTTATCCAATGTGCAAGGATGCCAATCGTTGAGGAGTTCTCCTGGTTCTTCACAACTGATTATATTTTACCAGATGGATTGTCATGAACATATTTTGCCTCTACCTTATACAAAAATCTAATTGCCACCCGTGAAATACTTATCATTTAGGAGTTCCGGTGATCATCTATGGTCTTCGTCAACAGTTTCGCTTCACCAAATAATGCTTTCGGAATGTAACTGCTTGAGTTATTAGAGAAAATACTAAAATTGCAATATGCGTGCCTATAATATTTGAGGAATTCCATCAATTCCTCATAGATCCTCTCATTACACCTCGACGTTGACTACAACGGAGCCAAACTGGAGGTATAAGCTACCGATTAAAAAAAAAATTTTCAAATCGCTTGACGGAGTTCTCAGTTAACAAACATTAAAAAAAATACAACCGAATAGAGAACCTCCTTCTTTTTGAAATCGGTTGAAAATAAACAGTACCTTATAGGTACGGAACCCTAAAAATGAAAAAAAAAATTGCTTTTAACAACGAGGTAACCATTTACAACCTACCTATGAAATAAGACAAAAAATTACTTCCGCAATCTCCTATCTTTGTGCAATCTTCGAGTGTGATACGACCTTGCAAAGGTTATTCCGTTTAATATTTTTTTTTATGTGATGTTGTTACCAATTTACTCCAACTTTTTCCTTTATTTGTACTGTAAGACACTGCTTCTTGCCAAATTTCATGATTCTAGGTCAACGGGAAGTACCCTATAGGTTTTGATTCCCTTTGGATTCCCTTGAAAGTATCAAAATATATGACATAAATGGCCGTATCTTTTGATTGCGGTGACTTAGAAAGTTGATTTCCTCACAGCTTCAGGAGATTGCAGACTCCACCCGTTACTGAGAAAAAGGTCTTGACAGACAGACAGACAGACAGATAGACAGACAGACAGACAGACAGACAGACAGACGGACAAACAAATGATCCTATAAGGGTTCCTTTTTTTCCTTTTGAGGTACGGAACCCTAAAAATGATCTTTTACACAATTGTGGGCTATATATAATTTGCAGCTATTTCCCGCTAACTGTCGAAACGTGATATGGTGGCAAGAAAGAGAAGAATGTTATCCTTCGGAGTAGATAATTTGAACACACTAGGTCCGACGTTGAAGACAGTTCCGTTGGGAGCCCTGAAGTAGCAGTAGCGCAGACGCACCCGCGCCGCGCACGCCAGCGCAACCGGCGCACCCTCCGCTGCTGATACCAACTCCTCCTGTGCCTTCAGAACTGGCTCTGGAAACATAAAAAAATGATGTAAAGTTTCATAAAAGCTACCGTGCGCGTGCGCCTAGTCTAGTATTGACGCGCGAAAGTTATACGTAAAGTTTGTTTGCCCAATGTAGAATTTAGGCGTTTAGGTATATAATATTTAAAGACTGCCCTATCTTCTTTGGTTTAATTGGATCTCCATAATACGTTACAATTTTATAAAATCAAACAAAGAAGTAAGTATTTAGCATAAAGTACGATAATATTAACGGATTTAGTAAAAGGTGGACAAATTAGACAGCGTTGATAATGACGGTTGATACGCATTTAATAATAATTTTAACTTGTATGGTGCTATAACTTGCATTTTTTTATTATTGTTACCAAATTTCTAAAGCTTTTTGGTGTGATGTGCTATTAAAAATAAAGCATTAATTGTTTTCTAAGCCATAAAATAGAATAGTCAAATAAGTAAAATTTTACAAAAGCCAGGAAATAAGTCTGAACTAAGAAAAACATCCGATGTTTTGCATGAAAAATAGAGTCTTATTCAACTCTGAATCAACTCCCCCGGATCAATTTTTTTTACTTAGGATAAAATTGTTGTTTCACCCAAAAAGGTACATTTTGAAGTTATAAACTTGTTTACCAAATAAGACAAGTAAGGATGAATCTACTTTATTTATAAATATGGGCTGACCAGCAACGACAGTCGCAGCGACGTCAGGGTCCTCTATAACCCACGGGCACAGTACGGAGATGAACCCGTAGTAGACGTCTTCTTCAGACTTTAAGTCACAGCGCCAGAGGCCGAGGTCTGTCGCCTCAGGGTCAGTGATCTGAAGGCTGCAGCTGTACGAGTGCTCACCGGATTCAGAACTGCAATACAGGGATCATAACTTGATCATAAACAAAAATACAAGAAGAGAAACAAAGATACAGCGGATTGGGGTAAATAACTTTAGCAGTCGCCACGCCACGGCTTTCAAAATATCTATGGTCGTATAAGGGTATCTTATAGAACGAATAAGTTTATTACGTAGGTTCTACCCCGGCAGAAACGGATATTTCTCATCGTCACTTCAAGAGCCCACTTATGGCCAGATTAAAACCTCATTTTGCATAAATCAGAACTGAGCTCTATGACGTTTCGTTTCATTTTAAAATAGCGCGCTCTCAGGCGTGGCTGTAAAGCCTGGCGTCCACTAGACTCGCCGAGGCGAATCGAATCGCAATAATTCGCCTCCTATATTTTCTAATGCAACTGCGTCCATTGCCGAAGAGCCGCGGCGCGTCGATTCAATGGACGCAGTTGCATTAGAAAATATAGGAGGCGAATTATTGCGATTCGATTCGATTCGCCTCGGCGAGTCTAGTGGACGCCAGGCTTTAGAACCACCGCGCACGCACGCGTTCACGAAAATCTGAGTTTAAAGCTGTTTACTAGAGAACCTTAACATCTATAAACAGCAGAGGCAACAGCAAAGGTTAAAATATTTTTTTGTGATGTAATTACAAATTTACAGTTCTTGAACTTTTTCCTTTACTTGTGCTATAAAACATTGCTTCTTGCCAAATTTCATGATTCTAGGTCATTTTGATTCCCTTTTGATTGCCTTGCAAGTGTCAAAATATGTGGCATAGGTAAACGGCCGTATCTTTTGATTGCGGAACTTAGAAGGTTGATTTTTCACAGCTCCAGGAGATTGCAGACCTGAGTAAGTATTTGATATTAATTTCTACTTGATACCTCCACGCGTTCTTGAGAAAAAGATCTTGACAGACAGATAGACAGGCAAAAAAGTGATGCTATAAGGGTTCCTCTTTTCCTTTTGAGTTACGGAACCCAAAAAAAAGCAGTTTTACCGAATTGAGAAGTTACTGTTAGTCAACTATTACAACTAAGGGTTTCGAAGATTCAACCAAAAACATTTTAAAAAACCATTATGTTTGAAAAATGAAAGTATCGAGGTTTTTATTACTAATCGTGTTTTCAGGTTTAAGCATTTCAAGAATAAAATGTTTAAGTTTAATATATTCAAAGAACAAACATGTAGCCCCTGTTGGTATTGAAATCCAGATCGCCAAACGTTGCGACCTTAGCATATGAGGGCTTTTACATAATTCTAATAATTTCAATCGGTCAGAAATCCAACGGTCCTCATGCCTATGGTCTATCTCTGCACCTGACCTTCTACAAGAGTCCTTAACAGATTATTTTGGCTTATAAGTAAATTGGCGGCACATTGAGTTAAGGTTCCGAAAAATTACATCATCAATCCATTTAAAATAACTTCAGAAACGAAAGTAACTATTACAGCTTGTAGGAGTGCCCTTGGCTTGGGCATTAGTACCTGGTCTGATTGATATGGAACGAGTAACGGTCCTCGCGGACTCCCTGACTGGCTACGAGGACCTTGGCTTGAGGACCTCGGAACAAGCACCCGGTTTTCGGCTCTCCACTATTCACCAAACATGTCAGCTCCACGATCGGTTGGTTTTGATATACGCTCGTTGTTACTTCTGCCTTGTGACCTTAAATTACCGATAGTATTTTCAATACTTGTGCAAGGCTACTTTTAAGTAGCAAAATATGATATAGGGCTGACGCGAGGTCATCATATGATATCAACGAAGGGTGTATCACTTTCAGCATATGGTGCCTAATAATTCAAAATTCTATTATTATCCAGATGTTGCAATTTCTGTTATGGTTTCAATAGATCTTCACGGATTTTTTAACAAAACAGTGGGACAGTCAAGTCTAAAAAATACCTAATCCTAATATACTACTCGATGTTTGTTACTCAATCAAGCCTCAATAGCTAGCTGAACGGACTTCGATGAGTATTGCTATGTAGACATGTAGTTCATATCTTATCCTAGATAAAAATGTAAAATACATTTTTATTCTGGAAAATTTATAAGTTAATTAACTAATGATAACCGAACTCTAAGTGAACAAAGTCGCAGACAAAAGCTAGTACCTAATACTAACCTGTCCCTGTCACATCCACGACAAATCGGTGTTCCTCAGTCACTATATGACCAGGAAGGCCTATGACCATCATCCAAACTCCCTCATGCTCCAGCAAGACTTTATCCACGTCAAGACGACATCTACCGAAACCGTCAGACACGACGACATTGCTAGGGGTAAGCACTCTGCAGTACACTGCTTCCTCAGGCCCGATGTTTTCCCTGACTGAACTGTGTTCCAGCCAGGTGAGATGTAAGACGTCTGGTGGTAATCTGGCTAAAATAAACAAAGGTAAATTATTAGAATCGTTTCCGCAAATATGATTATTGTTTAAATTTGGCTCCTTTCTGGATTCGCATTGTCTGTTACAGAATTTCCACAAATTCTTTTGTTATAGATAATTCTTGGAATACTTATTTTTCGCCTAATCGTTCTTTTGCATAATGCTGTTATGCTTTGATGTAGTTATTACTATATACCAAATCACTTAAGCAATGTAAAATAAAGCCCCTGGGCAGTATTCTGAAGTACCTATGTTTAGTGTTTACTCGTATGTTATTAGTTTCTGGTCCTAGGTGCTAACATTAAATTCAGAGATTTAACTACAACCCAAGAATCCTATATTAGTGTACCGGTTAATGCTATCTGGTGCAACAAACTATCTCTAGAGTGAAAGAACATGCTGACATCAGTAAAACTTCAGAAAAAAAAAGTCTGCTATGAATACGATGCCAGGCCTAACACAAATTTTCACAAATATACCTACGTGATCACTTTGTAGGGCCAATAAATTAAAGTAAAAATTTGTAGTTATTACTCTAATATGAGTAGGCCTGTCTTTTTAGGTTATAATGAAACGTAGTTCCTTTTTCCCTCAACAGTATTTACCATTGACATTGACTGACACGAAAGCTTTGTAGATAATCTTCGTTCCATAGGCAATGGTCCACGTGCCGCTCTGGTCTGCACGAACACCGCTCACCACAAATCCGCAGGAATCAGTATAGCGCTCCTCGCGGGTAGCCGTCAGAATTTCTTCATCATTAGAGCCCACTAGTCTGCAAGTGTCGTACAAACTCGTCGGGTTTGCCAAGCGAACATGGAGGTCATTGCCTTCAGTGATAGTTATTTCACTCGGTAGCGGTACAACGGATTCTAGAAGAGATATTTTGATAATGATTACACAGGTAATCTTCTTCATGAACTCTTAAAGTTAAGTTAAATAACGTCAACAGCAGCTAGTACTGTCCGCATCATCATCATCATCCTATTAGTCTGGGCAGGTAGTCCCCAAGCAGGCATGAGTCTTTTCTCATAGTCACTGGAATCTGTTTTAAAGTTTAGTACGTAGGTATAGTTTAAGCGCGTGTATTTGTAAGACTAACACGCGATTTAATATTTAAATTACACATAAATAAATAATATGTATTTATATTTAACCTTAGATATCAGATAAGGTTACTTTAAGCAAGACAGTGCTACTGCTAATATGGGAATATTTTTAACATTATCAACATATTTTTGTATGTAATCAGTTAACGATATCTTTTCTTTTCATAGTTATGATAATTAGAATATGAAATTATATGCAAATTGATCTTATCACCAATACGTGACCCGATAAAAATTTAATTAATCACATTTTAATCTGATACCTTCTACCCGAATATTGAATGTTAGTCTGCGTTCAACGAGCTCGGAGCTCCTTATCTCCCTGGCAATAAGGGTCCAACTTCCAATTATGTCTTCAGATACTTTGACATTGACGCCGCATGCAACATGGGATCCCGTCTCCACTTCAATTTCAGGAATATCAAAGCCTTCCATTAAAGTGTACTGCAGTCCTTCAGGTGTTCGGATATGGCAACTTTGTACCGAATTCAAATATAGTAGTGGTATTGTAACCCTGTTACTGGCACCTATATCGGTGTCAATATTCTGGTCAGCCAAATATTCCACTGTTCTTTCTTCTTCGATGGGGTTGCTTGGGTCTGAACAAAAAATATTTAGGTCAATTAGGTTCTTAGTCCTAGCGACTGTGACAATGATGAAGTTAAAAAAAAGACATACCTTCTCGAATGATTGTAAAGCTAAGCATCCTTTCAGTGAATATGTCACGGTTGCTGAATTTTCCAGTTAATTGCCATTCTCCGAGCATACTTTCAGTGATAGGTCCTATAGAAATCCGGCATGCCACCCTGTTATCACTAACAAATGATACTCCAGTGGGCATCCCTTGCTCTGTAGAGTAATAAGTCATCCCCGATGGCATTGTGAAGCCGCAGACGTCGATAGTACCGGTACTTGTAACTTCTACTGCGATAGTGCTCCCTAGATTGACGACATGTTGGGTGGGATTCAAAGTTGTAACGTTGTAAGCTTGCTCATACGGATTATTCTTATCTGCAACATAAAGGATGGGCATGCTTTGTTAGACTAGTGTCGTCGACCACGAACAAGACTTGATTGGAACACCAAGAAGGGTATAATGAATACAAATATCGTGGATCAAAGTCATATTTTTTAAGAGGGCACCGACCGTCCAGTGGCGCCCTCATCACTGTTATTGTGTTTTCTATTAAAGGAAAGTATTTTATTAAAATTGAAGCCGTATAAGTTGTTAAGCAACTTAATACACAATGTATATGCTATGTAATATAGCTTTGCAAAGTATAACCATCATCTAATCAATTTAATAGAAAATAGTGGCCGCTTTTTTCTGTTACATTGATTAGATGATGGTTATACTTTGCAAAGCTATATTACATAGCATATACGTTGTGTATTAAGTTGCTTAACAACTTATATGGCTTCAATTTTAATAAAATACTTTCCTTTAATAGAAAACACAATAACAGTGATGAGGGCGCCACTGGACGGTCGGTGCCCTCTTAAGTAAATTTTGAACTCTTTTACACGTGACTTCTACGATAACTAATAACACTCGTATGTTATATTAAATTTATTGCAACATTTTTTTACCGTACAAATCCAGGTTCATTGGGAGACGAACTTCATTATATCCGAACAGAACGGAGTTGAACGTTCCGTAAATAGTCCAGTTTCCCAAATACGCTTCAGCTATTGGTCCAATAGCGATAATGCAGGCTGAGTCATTGTTTTCAACCAATTTTACATGCGGATACTCAGATTTACTTGTCACCCACAAGTCCTCGTTGTCAGGTGTAACCAAATGGCAAGAGACGACCGAGCCGGAGCCTTGGACGCCGGGACTGAGGGTGCCGCCAAAGTGGACAACGTGCTCAAATATGGGATGTATAGTCGAATGCCAGTAAAAATCAGGGTTTGCGCTATCTGCAAAAAATTGTTAGGTCATAAAATATTTTTAGTGAAATATGTTTTGTTTCTAAATTCAGCTTTTATATGTTATCTTAAGATGAATGGTAACTTACTGCGCCAGACGATGTCAGCGCGTTGGCACCGCTTGTGTTCGATATCTTTCTCTACATAGGATCCGCAAAGCGTCCACTGCCCAATCAAACTGTCATCCATTGGTCCTATGACGATCCTGCAGGACACATAGTTGCTGACGCTGTGTGCCGTCACACCAGGAACGTCATCGTCTACGCTCAAGATCTTGCCGCTGGGTGTTATAAAAGTGCATTCTTCCGTGTTAGGGATTCGGGGTAAGTTGATATCCACGGTAAGTCCTGTCCTCGTTATGAACTGTAGATCGCTGAGCCAATGCGTATTATTTTCTTCGGAAATAGAAGATTCTACAAAAATACAAAGGAATGTCTCTCAAGGTTTTATAATTCGTGTAAATAGCCGGGTTAAAAAAATAACACGGGCCCAGTGATTAGCAATGCAAAGGATCCAGCATGCGCATATAGTTCGTTAGTGGAAGCCTGCACGCTCACTTGCTCCAGCTATATACAGCATGATTGGGATTGGTTATTCGATTAAGTACCCTGTCCGAAAATTATTCGTTTCTCAGGTATTGAAGAATTAAAATTGTTTTACAAAATTGCGGAATTTCATTGAAAAATATTGTAAAAAGCTAATTTGCCATTTTTTGTTGTATTTTTATGTATTTTCTGAAAGCTAAGATATCAGTTGTTTCATAATGACAAATAAACTAAAAATGTAATGATACATTTAATGTTATTTAACAAAACTCCCATAGAAAAACACAAACAAATAATCACATCAAAAAATACATAAAAATACATCAAAAAATGGCAAATTTATTGTTTACAATTTTTTTTTTTCAATGAAATTCCGCAATTGCGTAAAAAAAAACTTAATACATCAATATCTCAGAAACTAATAACTTTCGGACAGGGACACAGGGTACTAAATGACCTTTTTTTTAACGCAAATGCGTTGTACTATATCCCCTTAATTAATTAACAAAAGGAATGTATAGAATAACCAGTCAGCCTGTATTTAACCAGTCTCCCTGTAAATATACTGTGAATAAGCTACACGGCCAAGTAATTACAGAAATGACTTGAGATTGGGTAGTAATCGTAATCAAAATAAGTCGTGAGACTTATTTCTTATTTTTATTCTTGATGAGTTTATTTATTTATTTATTTATTGAACAAAAATCCACAGCACATTAAAATCTTAAACAGGTCTTATCTTGCTTATAAAACTTATTGCCAATTACGGATTTACATTTTGCGAGTTTGCTCAATGAATATCGTAAAAACACTTAATTTTTTTAAATTTGTATTTTGACAGCAGTGGTGAAATATTTGCATGATAAATTATTTTTATTATAATGTTAATGAAAGAATTTTGATCGTAATGAAAGAATTAATTATTTAAGATATCACAATTTGGAAATTCTTGTTAAAATGACCGCTGATCAGTTCGGTCAACGAGTAAGCGGTTATTTTTTTAATGCGAATTCTTACCTGATGAATCTTTTTCTTCACTACCTCTAAAACCTGGAACTTGTTCTTCGAAACTTCCATTTTCTTTCGACTTTTCTTTGGAAGTTGCTTCTCCAGAATCATTAGCCAACTGCTCTGATGAAGACTGATCTGAATCGGTGTTCGATGTTTCCTTTGACGCAGTTGAATCTTCAGACGATTTGAGCTCATCTGGTCCCTCTTCTGATGCATTTTGCCCATTTATAACTACATTCAAATGCTGAACAATATTTCCAGAATCCATATTAGCATGGAGAGACCATAAGCCTTCATCCTTTTTATCCAAGTTGTTGATTCTTACTATACAACTAGACAACGTATTTGCCGGTCTAAGTTCGTATTTATTTTGAATAATTTCTTCAACTGGGAAATCTATTTCCGCTTTAAGAGGGGTGACAAGATAGCATCTTGAAGCTGTATTTGGAAATGTGACCACAAACATTTCTAGAAAATCTCCTTGGTCGTAAAATACCAAGGAATCATCAGATCCAGTTACGTCTAGGATATAAAAAAGATATATAAATTATTAACTCCCAATAAAAATATTTAATTTAGGGTATTCTCCGTAAATTATAAGCAAAGTAGGTATATGCCGGTATTTCTTTAACACGAATTCTTACCTGATGAATCTTGTTCTTCACTATCTCTAAAACCTGGAGCTTGTTCTTCGAAACTTCCATTTTCGTTGGACTGTTCTTGGGAAGTTGCTTCTCCAGAATCTTTAGACAACTGCTCTGAGGAAGACTGATCCGAATCGGTGTTCAATGTTTCCTTTGACGCAGTTGAATTTTCAGACGATTTGGTCTCATCTGGTCCCTCTTCTGATGCATTTTCCCCATTTATAACTACATTCAAATGCTGAACAACATTTCCAGAATCCATATTAGCATGGAGAGACCATAAGCCTTCATCATTTTTATCCAAGTTATTGATTCTTACTATACAACTAGACAACGTATTCGCCGGTCTAAGTTCGTATTTATTTTGAATGGTTTCTTCAACTGGGAAATCTATTTCCGCTTTAAGGGGGGTGACAAGATAGCATCTTGATGCTGTATTCGGAAACGTGACTACAAAAAATTCTATAAAATCTCCTTTGTCGTAGGATACCGCTGAATCATCAGATCCATTTACGCCTAAGAAAGAAACAAATTTATAAATCAAAGTATGTTCGTTTTCTCAGGGAATCATAAACAAAGGATAATATTTAATATGTCAATAATAATAATAACAAATTAGTTGCATTAATATGTGCGGAACTTATGGGGATTATATATATTTTTCGTAATCCTATAGAACAGCATACTGATTCAATCTTAAGCGATTTTTGAATTCTTGAAGTATAATAACTATGTTTCTCTTCAAAGGATTACCTGCCAGCAGTACCGCCAGCAGAAACGTCTTCAGAGGCGAGCGCATTTCGTCAACACACTTGCACCACTGGATACCAGCTAATTAACTAATCAATAGCCTTGCTACCATTGATAACACGCAATACTAAGTCTCACTCCTTCATCCTTCGATTGCAAGATTTGTTCTATTTGATTAATCTTATCTTATTAAGTCTTTGTAAAACGTCCGATAGCAAGCCCAGGATGTCCTCGCGTAGAAACTGCGTAAACCTTACTGCAGCGGGCTAATCTGATATCTATCTAAGGCTACAGAAGCTGTCATTTGTTTTATCATATAAGATTAACATATTATTTTCTCGCGTTGTGATAATAATTTCTAAAGCATTTGTAAACCTAACACTTATTTTTTTTAATAAGGGCCCATTCGACTAGTGTAATAACATTATTATTATGACTAATGATAGTAGAAGTATTTAATTTACACCGTATGTGTGTGTGTAACATATCAATTCCAGGGTAATGCGTACAACAATAAAGTTGGCTGACCATAAACTCGGAGATAATGTGCTTTTGCTGCTTTTGACTCAAAACTGCAGTGGGGATCCCATATTACAGCCATGGCGAGTAGGTTGAGCTCTGCTGCGTTTGCAGTCAGACAGATGAGGCAGTTAACTGATGTAGCGACGGCAAGGTTGGTTTACTTCGCGTATTTCAAACGCATTATTCCATACGGTTTAATTTATGGGGATCAGCTGCTGACTTAGAGTCTATTTTTATTTTGCAAAAAAGGGCCATCAGGCCGATATATAACATGGGCACCCGCGAGTCACTGAGGGAATTTTTCAAGGAAATTGAAATACCAACCCTGCCTTCGCTATACATATTTGAAATAATAATGTATGTCAGAAAAAAATTATACAATTTTCCTACAAATGTAGATAAGCCAAAGGCTACTTATAGACTGGCTAAAACTAAAAAATCATTTCTAGGAAATTGTACACGTTTTTACAATAAAATACCTAAAAACATTATAGAACAAACAGACACAATGTTCAAAGCTACTGTAAAGGGAATTCTTATTTCTAGGGCAAATTACTCAGTTAAAGACTACATCATGGACAGGGACGTTTGGCTTCAAGCGTGACCTGCACCGGCGATCCCTGGGTCTCGATGGGCGTACCGTGTGTACTAATTTGAAAAAATGATACCTCGCCGAGTTTCTTGCCGGCTCTTCTCAGTAGAGGACTTTTTTCCGAACCGGTGGTAGATTCATTCCTTGACCTTCATAAGAGCTTATAAAAGCCTAAATTGAATAAAGATAGTTTGTCTTTGACTTTGACTTAACAAATACACCTGCATGTCTAGCACGACCTGCGTGCGAGTCATTTGTGGCATCTCTTACATATTTGATTAGTTTGACAGAGACGCACTGAGCGACAAACAACTCGCGGGCATGTCGTGCTAGCCCCTCAGCGGCCCTAACATGAATGACACAAATATAAGTTACACCCGTTTATCTCTATGACTATCTCTTTCGTCGGCACTAGTGTGAGAGAGATGCACTTAGAGATAAGACGGTTTAAATTATCTTTGTGTCACTCATGTTAGGGCCGCTGGAAGCTGAATGTTACATTCCATTTCGTTCACTTTTCCATTAGTCAAATTAAAACTTTCGTGAGACATTATGAATACTTGAAAAACACACGGCTTTACGCGGGTTGATCTGACCGGGACCGCACTCAAACCCTGAAGAAGGACTCCAATCGAGTTCGAAACATGTCGGACTATTTCTGACAATTAATCGTGAGTAAAGCCGTGTGTTTTTCAAGTATTCACTTTTCCATTCTTTTTCAGTAGGAATGGAATCCTTGAACTTGAACTGTCTTTCAAATTTTACGGCGGCTATAAGACATTATAGCCGCCGTAAAATTTGAAAGACAGGGACAAAGCATAATAAACAAGGTTTCACTGAGCGTAGAGCATAAATACGGCGAGAATATAACGCGTCATGAGAAAAGGTTCTAAGGGGTTCGAGCTATTTCTTACAGCCATGTCATAAATATTTTGCTTTCAAGTAAGTGAAACCTTTGCTTTTCAGTGGTCCAGTGACGAAAATAACTAAAGCGTGATTAATTACAACACAGAATAATGGTCATTTTATAAGACGTCATTCATATGTGTCGTATCATTTAACACCCCATTTCTAAAAATTCGTTCATTATGTAGAGTGTTCTTTATACACTGGACTGAATGCATAATCAATTATTAGTACAAACACCCACAAACACGAAAATCATACTTGACGCCTCCTTTTTGCTTCGCTGTAGTCATTTAAAAGACGACGCGGATAGCCTACTTGGGAGTGACCCTGCCTCCGAAGCTAGCGTCCCGGGTTCGATCCCCGGTACGGGCAAATATTTGTGTGATGAGCACGAATGTTTGTTCCTGAGTCTTGGATGTTTCCTATGTGTTTAAGTATTTATTTCTTTATATAAGTATGTATATCGTCGTCTAGTACTCATAACACAAGCCTTTAGAGCTTACTTTGGGACTAGATCGACTTGTGTAAAGATTTTCCCCTGATTTATTTATTTATTATTTATTTAAAAGCAAACGTAGCCATAAACAAATCAGTAAATTTTATTTTCATTGTTTTTATGTAAAAATTGATAACACGTTATTTAGGCATTTTATAACGGCAACAGGTAGACGCTTAAAATACTCACAGAATATTTAATAATATATTCGCTTTAAAAATAATTAATTAAACTAAATTAAAACAAATATTTAAGGGGGACTCCCATACATCAAATGTGGTTTTTTTTTTGGCTTATTACGAGGGGTGATCCAAAAGTGATGATAATCAGTATGAAAGATACATAAAATGTTTAATAAAATAATTTATTTTTCTACGTAATCTCCTTCCAAGTCTACACACTTAGACCATCGTTTCTCCAGACCACGAATTCCTTTTAAAAAAAAATCTTTTTCTTGACCCTCCAAAAATGCTTCCACAGCGGCCATTACCTCGCCATTATTCAAAAATTTGTTGCCTCTAAGATCTTCCTTCAGCCGTGGAAAGAGATAAAAGTCGCTGGGGGCTAGGTCTGGCGAATATGGGGCAATTGTTCCAGCAATTCGAACCCTGAATCACGAATGGCAGCCATCGCAACGCCGGCCTTGTGGGGCGGTGCGTTGTCCTGGTGAAACAGGATGCCAGCTCGAAGTTTACCCCGCCGCTTCTCTTTGATTGCCTGTCTCAATCTGCGTATTTGGTCAGCGTAGTAGGAGCCCGTAATAGTGGTACCCTTTTCCAGGTATTCAATCATTATGACTCCCTCAGCATCCCAAAACACTGAAGCCATGACCTTACCAGCGGAGCTTGCTACCTTGAATTTCTTCGGTGTAGGGGAAGACGCTCGCTTCCAGGTCATGGATTGCTGTTTGGTCTCAGGATCGAAATGGTGGATCCAAGACTCGTCCATGGTTACAAACCGACGCAAAAATGTTTCGGGATCAGTTTGATATTTGTCAAGATTGGACTTCGAAATCTCACATCGTATTTTCTTTTGTTCAGCCGTTAACATTCTAGGCACCCAACGAGCGGAGACTTTTTTCATGTGTAGTTCATCAGTTAAGATTCTTCGAATGCTGCCATACGAGATGCCTGTGAGCTCAACTAGATGCCTGATAGTCATCCTTCTATCTGTTAAAACGAGATCATGAATTTTTTTGACGTTTTCTCCAGTAATGGCGACAGATGGACGGCCTTCGCGATGTTCATCTTGAGTGGATGTCCTTCCCAAGTTAAACTCCTTTGACCACCGTGCCACTGTGGAATACGGCGGAGCGGACTCGCCCAGTGTGCCCACTAATTCAGCGTATATATCTTTAGTACACATTTTTTTCAAACAGAAGTATTTAATAACCGCTCTCACCTCAGTTTTCTCCATTTTTGCGTTATTGTTCCGACTGCTCGTGAAGAAACAACTGCAACTCTCTGACAGATACATATTTTTTAATTTTTATTTTTTTTATTTAATAAGGAGTCTATATGGCCAGTAACTGCATACCTATTTATTTTAATCCGATTCAATAAGTATTCAGTTATCATTACTTTTGCATCACCCCTCGTATAGGTACGGAACGCTTCGTGCGCGATTCCGACTCGCACTTGGCTGGTTTTTTAAGTATGCCTCAAAAATTGTCAGATATTGGTCAATAAATACAATTATAAATTTGAAGATGTTACGAAAATATAAAACTTCGTGGACGAAGTCGCTGCCAAGAGCCAATATAAATAATAAGAGCACAGCGCCTCTATTCGAAAACGCTAAGTGATGTTATAGCGACTCGCGAGCGAGATTTCTCGTCCCACTCTTCCGCACGATGCGTAATGCGTAAGAGCGAGATGCGAGTCTCGCGCGCGGGTCACTGCAGTATCACTTAGACGTTCCCGAATAGACGCCCTGCACTTCATTAGAAATTGATCGTATTTTCATAGAATACTTTGTCATGCATGCCCTGATGCATGCCGTGATAAATAATGACTCACCTAAGGGTTGTTTCACACGTAACACAACCACACCACGTGGCAGCTTTAAAATGCAGTCAAGCAGTGGTTACGTGTGAATGGTGTGCGATGTGGTCGTACCTCACATGCGGTCGATAGTGACGGCAAAATGTGGTACGTGTGAATTGTACTATTCATTTTGAATACAAAATATGCGCCCGACCACCTGTTGTGGTTGTGGTGTGGTTGTGGTTGTCGTGTGGTTGCGGTACGTGTGAAACAACCCTTAAACTCCTACGAGTATAAGGTGGAACAGTGTTCGCAAGGATTCCGTGTTCATATATTATATATCACAAACAAAATTACAGATCCACACAGTTAAAGAAAAACGATTTTGAGGTCTTGTAAAGTCCTATAAGTAGCACGGTTGGAGCAGTGAGGTAGGAGACGAGATTTTTCTAAACCGGTCTATCTATATCTGTTTATCATATGTTATGAGTGTATTTACTACACTAGCACTCCTCGCCCGGCTTCTTATTTGTCTATTACCACTAGATTCCATATTCATATCGTAGTTAATGAAGATAGATAGATAGATGTAGAAGATATAACCAGAAGCGTAGCGTGCCTTGGCGGGGCCCCGTATAAAAATTTGTTTGGGGGCCCTTAGGAAGGGTAAAGATTTTTTGTTCACGCACGTTGGGGGCCCTCGTGGCCCGGGGGCCCCGTATAATTGATACGGCAGATACGGCGGTAGCTACGCCCCTGGATATAACATTATACAACTTTTATATTTGATGTATGGTAGTATTAAATGTAAGATTTATGACACAATATTTCTGATTTTGATTCTGATTCTGTTTGTAACTATTTGATAAAACACGTTAGGTTACAATTACAAGCCGTATCAATATGAAATAATAATTATTTTAAAGTCAACATTATTTTGCTCAAACTTTTTTAACGATATGTTCGGTTTTATTCTAACAAATAAACAAAACGATTTGTGATAAAATTTCATTACAACTGAATTTAAAATAAAGTCACACTTAACGACAACACAAAGAAAGCAACAACAAAACTTACAGACATAACATGTACACTTTGAATGGAATACTGCTACAAACCATGCCAAGAAAGATTTCAGGCAACGTTGTAACGTTATACGTACATGTCTTAGTTTTAATTAATGATATTACTTAAATATACAACTTACCTCATAAAATCACCTATTTACATTAAATAACTAAACCTAAACAAATAAATAGGAAGCTACATTTTAGCACTACAATTCATCAACACACTAGAATGTTCGAAATTATATCCGAGCGCCGTTTTAGCGCTCAGGTAACCGGTTCCTTTGTTACTGACGTCGCGTCAGCTGCGCCCGCGCATGCGCCGGCCGTCGCTGCCGTCACGTCACACACTCTCAGAGCTCTTGAGCAGAACGCACGTCGCCCGGCTTATCGTTCTCTAATAAACGTAACCTTTTCAAGGCGATCGTCACTACCGTTCCTCGAGATTAATATCATATTGTTTTACTGATAATACTTAGTGTAAAAGTGTAACCCCAGTTTGGGTAAGTGGTGCATTATATTATCGCTTGTTGCTAGGCTGAGTTTTAGATATATTTAATATAATTATGATGCTTGGGAAATTGTAGTAATCACCATCATAGCCATTTCATAGTAACAATTATTGGCTTACTATCTCGAAGATGATTTTGCTAATGCTTACGGCTAAATGAAATCGGCTTCTGGAATGCATTTCATTTTTATTCCACCCTCGCATTTTCATAAAAATCATAATCATGCAATTTCAAATCATTTCATCATCTTAAATCATTTATCATTTCAAATCATTTATCTCAAATCATTATTCATTGTAATCTCCGTGTCTGATTGTGAACGACCACGGCAACACAACTACATAAGTACTTTTCCTTTTGTCGTTGCCGTGGCTGCTCACAGAGGCTTCTGGAACAAATTGTAATGCCTTTGTTCATGGCACATTCCAGGGTCCAAAGTCTGGATTGGCATCTTTGGCCATCTTTCCCCTGCTTCGCTTCCGGCTTGTCTGCTGACACCGGACTTGCAGCGAGCAGTTATCACCACCTGGTTTATCACCTCCACGAGCGTCCGACAACCGTCTACGGCATCGTACCAGGAGAGTACCCGCTAAAAGGAACTAACGGAACAAGACCGTTCTATGTAAAGCCCGAACCACGACTTTTGTTTACCGAGCTGGCCGTTGGCCAAATAAATTATATACCACGTATTTTGTGTTCCTTATTTCCGGATCCTGTGGAACCCTAAGGAAGGCAAGACACCATAAACGTGACACTGGCGCCCTGTAACGTGGTTTTACATAGATCTGGTTCTGTTTTTTCTTTTAGTAGTAGTTAGTGTGTTTGTGTCTTATTTTTGTGAAACGTTATCATATTTCATTATTTTTGGTTTTTACTAGTTACTAACGTGTACTAAAGTTAATATATTTCATTACTGAGTTTTTAAAGAAAGATATTAATATTTAAAAAACCAAATTTCAACATTTGTAAAATATAAACTTACCCTCATTTTAATATTTTCTTTTTTTCACTTGAATTATTCTTGGCGATTTCAAGGAGCTTAAGACGGCGCCTTGTTAAATCTTTGGTTTTATTATTTCTTAACAATATTTAAGTCTGGTTGTCGACAAATATTGTATAATTAGTACACATTAGTAGCAAAATTGATTTTTAGGTTGCTGCTAACCAATTTTTATTACTAATTTTTAAAAAAAAAAAAATCCTAGCGTTCAGTTAATATAATTGTAACAGAACGGAGACGGTTTTTTTATCATTGCTGATTTTAATTTTAAGTAGTTTGCTTTTATTTTAAGTAGCTTGCTTCTCACCACTTATCCATCTGGTTATTTAATTTATTTTCGACACCATGTTGCCTGTTAGGTACCTGTCACTTCAAAAGTCGGAGCTGGAATATGAGGTTCGGATTAGGGGTGCTACCGCTGCTTCTTCAGTTGATGAATTACGCAAGCAAATTGTAAAATTGTCAAAAGATTACCCATCCGAACACATATTGGAGTCCCCGCTTGAAGCTAAGCAGGACCTTAAAGGTTGTCTAGAAGTTCTCACAAAAATACAGATTAGCCTTGATTCAGATAATCCTACTGTACCTACGATTATGAGAACTGAAAATATGTTGAATCATTTGCATAACCGTATTGCGAGGATAACGTGTAGTGACGCAATTAAAAAAGAGTACGATGATGTAGTCAAGGAACATAAGATCCTATATCAAAGGCTTGCTAATCTCCAAGCTAAAAAACTCAAGCCTACCACTTCTTTTAGCACAGGCGGTGAGTCTAGCAGCGAATCTGTTCCTATAATGCCAGAAGTGCAGAACATGATCTCGGTGACATGTGATCGGGGCTCAGCTGACTTGATTAAATTAAAATTCAACGGTAAAACTTGCGTACGCTCATTTATACAGCGTGTTGATGAATTTGTAGAAGCTCGTAATGTTCCTTCTCATAAAATTTTAAGCTTCGCCACTGAAATTTTTCAAGATGACGCACTTCATTGGTTCCGTTCTGTGAAAGATAGGGTATCGTCTTGGTCAGAGCTAGCAGCAAAATTGAAGGAAGATTTTGACCAGTCCGACTATGATTATCGGCTAATTTCCGAAATTCGCTCTCGCACCCAAGGAGACCGCGAGAACATAACCATTTATCTCTCGATAATGAATGGAATGGAATGGTTCATCATACCATCTTAGGACTAATCAATCGAACGTGGCCACAAGTAGTCTTGTGGCTCTGCCCACCCCATTAGGGATTTCGGGCGTGATAATATGTATGTATGTATGAATGGAATGTTTTCGCGTTTATCCAAGCCTATTTGTGAGACGGATCAATTGGAAATCCTCCTCCATAATATTAGGCCCTGCTATGCTAGCACGCTAGCCTCAGCTACTCAGATAACATCAATAGACTCCTTACGTACGTTATGTCGTAACTATGAGGCTATTCAGGCTCGCCTTTCACAATTTCAAGAGCCACCAAAACCAACATCAGACACTCTTGCGCCTGAATTTGCATATAATAAGGATTCAAATAAAAACACAAGTAGGGTATCCTATAATAATAATTATAATAAACAAAATTATACATACAACAAAAATTACACTAAACCCAATTATTCCAACCATAATCAACACAATTACAACAAAGATCAACAACAAAGTTATGTACACGCAGTTGAAGTCACCAGGAATCAACCGTATTGTCCCAGGTGTCGTAATAATACACATCACATTCGACAATGCCGGGCCAAACGTGATGTTGTTTGTTTTAAATGTGGAATGAAGGATGTAAAAACACCTGACTGTCCGGTGTGTAGTAAACCCTCAAAAAACTAAATGAGCAGAGTTGTAGTCATTTTGACAAGCAAGATTGGGAGACTTGGCTTGTTTTCATTAGAACATTTTCTTCTACTTATCAGATATCTACAATTCTGCCATCAAAACCCATTAGTGATTCCAGACCCTATTTAAATATTACAATAGATAATATTGACGCCTGTGGTTTGCTCGATTCTGGAGCTGCAGTTTCAATTTTAGGAAACAACTCTCATGAACATTTTCCAGACTGCACTTTGCACCAGGATGACCAAATTAATATGGTAGCCGCAGGGGGTCAATCATTAAAAAGTATTGGCTATATTAATTTACCAATTACATTTGAAAGCCAATTTCACCTTATAAGGGCTTATGTTGTTCCGGAAGTAGAAGCTTCAATTATATTAGGCGTGGATTTTTGGCGCGCATTTCAGATTTGTCCCAAGTATTTAGGAAGCATTACGTTGTCTGAAAATTCCTTAGCTGAAGTAAAGGTGACTCTAAAAGATAATTTCATTCACTCTTACGATAATTTAATTGATTCTCAGAAGGCTATAGCGGACAACATTATTGCTCAGTTCAAAACAATATCGACTGAAGAAAAAGGCTTGGGCAGAACAAACTTGATTTCACAACATATTGACACTGGTGATGCCCAGCCAATTCGACAGCGATATTATAGGATGTCACCTGAGAAACAGCGAATTTTGATGGAGCAGGTTGACGAAATGTTGTCTCTTGATGTAGTGGAGCCTTGCGAGAGTGCGTGGTCTTCCCCTGTGCTCATAGTTAGCAAGAAGAACGGTCAACCCAGGTTTTGTCTCGATAGCCGGAAGTTGAACGCCGTTACTAAGCGAGATGCATATAATTTGCCGTACATCTCGGAAATTTTAGATAATCTGCGCGACGCAAAGTATTTATCAAGTGTGGATTTATCCAAAGCATTCTGGCAAATCCCTATTGCACCTGAAGATCGCGATAAGACAGCTTTTTACATACCCGGTAGAGGCACGTTGCGTTTTAAAACTACTGCTTTCGGGTTAACAAATGCTCCCGCTACACAACAGCGCTTAGTAGATTTACTCTTCGGTGACATGGATTTTAAAACCTTTGCATATTTAGATGACATTATTATCATCAGTTCGTCATTTGAAGAGCATGTCTCTCGTCTATTGCGCGTGTTAGATAAACTTAGGCAGGCTAATTTAACAGTTAATTTTGAGAAGTGCAAGTTCTTTCGAAGCCAACTAAAATACCTTGGGTATGTAGTTGATGCACGTGGTCTGCGTACAGACCCTGAAAAGGTTGACGCTATTGTCAATTTTCCTACACCCACTAACAAAAAGGAACTAAAACGCTTTCTCGGTACTGCTACATGGTACCGACGTTTCGTTCCAAACTTCAGTACAGTAGCTGGTCCGCTGAACAAGTTGACTTCGAACGGCAAAAAGTCACCTCCCTTTAAATGGTCTTCAGAGGCTGATGCGGCTTTCAATGCTTTAAAGGAATCTTTAGTTTCCGCGCCAGTCCTTTCGTGTCCGGTGTACAATAAGCCTTTCGAAGTACACACGGACGCAAGTAATTATGGAGTTGGAGCTATGCTCACGCAGACTCTAGATGGTAAGGAGCACCCTATCGCCTACATGAGTAGATCACTTACCAGTGCCGAGAAAAACTACAGCATCACCGAAAGGGAGACGCTCGCTGTATTAACTGCTCTCGAGCATTGGCGCTGTTATCTCGAGAATGGGCAGACATTTACGGTGTACACCGATCATTCTGCGCTGAAATGGTTTTTATCATTAGATAATCCAACAGGGCGTTTAGCGCGTTGGGGAATACGTCTGTCATCCTTTAACTGTGAAATTAAGCATCGTCGTGGAGTGGACAACGTAATCCCCGATGCACTGTCGCGTGCTGTTCCCAACGCGGCCATTTCGCTTTCTAACTCTGTAGCAAATACAAATGATGTATGGTACAAAAATATTTACAATGGTTGTCTTAATACACCAAGTAATTATCCAAATTTTTTAATAAAAAATGATTCATTATTTCGGCTATCTAAAAATAAATCACAACTTACAGCAGAATTTGCATGGAAGGAAGTTGTTCCTAGTGACTTTCGTCATAAAATCATTGAGGAAAATCACTCGGAACCGACAGCTGGACATCTTGGCATTTTTAAAACTTATAGGCGTCTTTCATTGACATATTACTGGCCTGGTATGCACCAAGATGTCGTAAATTTCGTGGGCTCCTGTTCTGTATGTTTATCATACAAAGCCCAAAATCACACTACATTAGGTCAAATGGGTCGTCCAAAGCAGTGTTCTAGACCATTCCAAATGATCTCAATTGATTTTGTTGGGCCTCTGCCAGTCACTCGCAAACAGAACAGTTACATGCTCGTAATAACTTGCTGCTTCTCAAAATTCTGTTTCATTTTCCCTTTACGCCGTGCAACTTCAGATTCTGTAGTCAAAATTTTAGAGGACTCCATTTTCTTAGTCCATGGTATTCCACAGACCATTTTTATGGATAATGGAAGCCAATTCATAAGCTCTACGACAGATGCTCTATTTAAAAAGTACAAAGTACCTAATGTATACTTTACGCCTAGGTATACACCACAAATTAATACCGTAGAACGGTACAATAAAACAATTGTCACCAGTTTATCCACATTTGTCGAAAATGATCACCGCACATGGGACACTTTTATTCCCAAAGTACAGTTCGCGATAAACAACTCGGTCAATGAGGCCACCGGATACACACCATCGTTTCTTGTGTACGGTAGAGAGCTAGTTTTATGCGGTTCTCACTTTACGGATAATGACTTGGGTGACGAAGTTTTATTTTTGCCACGCGATATTTATGCTGAAAACCTGGGTTGCCTTTCTTCTGTGTTTAACGATGTGCAAGCTTCATTGTGGCAGGCACATATAAAAAATACAGCACACTATAATTTACGTAGGAAACCAGCAGAATTTAATGTAGGTGATTTGGTCTTTAAGCGCACATTCATTTTAAGCGATAAAGACAAATATTTCAGTAAAAAGTTGGCACCTAAATTTATAAAATGCCGTATTACCTCAAAACGGTCTCCTCTAGTGTATGTTTTGCAGGACATGTCAGGAAAAGACATAGGAGTTTGGCATATAAAAGACTTGAAGTTAGTCAATAACGTTAAGTAGAGTTTATCTCAGTGTACGTATCTCAAATATATATCCTGCCAATTTTAATATCTTGTGATTAACATTAGTCGTCTTTGCAATTTATCAAAGATGACTTTTCTTTGTATGGATGCGTCAACAGCTTTTATTAATGTTGTTGTTGCTCTTATGTTGTCTAGATGAAGTCTGCAAGGTTGAATGTAAGATGAATGAATGAATGTGAAGTGTTAATCGTAAACACAGTTATAAAACGGGTTTTGTTTAGGATAAAACCCTTTCCGTGACGAGCGGGGTAATGTAACGTTATACGTACATGTCTTAGTTTTAATTAATGATATTACTTAAATATACAACTTACCTCATAAAATCACCTATTTACATTAAATAACTAAACCTAAACAAATAAATAGGAAGCTACATTTTAGCACTACAATTCATCAACACACTAGAATGTTCGAAATTATATCCGAGCGCCGTTTTAGCGCTCAGGTAACCGGTTCCTTTGTTACTGACGTCGCGTCAGCTGCGCCCGCGCATGCGCCGGCCGTCGCTGCCGTCACGTCACACACTCTCAGAGCTCTTGAGCAGAACGCACGTCGCCCGGCTTATCGTTCTCTAATAAACGTAACCTTTTCAAGGCGATCGTCACTACCGTTCCTCGAGATTAATATCATATTGATTTACTGATAATACTTAGTGTAAAAGTGTAACCCCAGTTTGGGTAAGTGGTGCATTATATTATCGCTTGTTGCTAGGCTGAGTTTTAGATATATTTAATATAATTATGATGCTTGGGAAATTGTAGTAATCACCATCATAGCCATTTCATAGTAACAATTATTGGCTTACTATCTCGAAGATGATTTTGCTAATGCTTACGGCTAAATGAAATCGGCTTCTGGAATGCATTTCATTTTTATTCCACCCTCGCATTTTCATAAAAATCATAATCATGCAATTTCAAATCATTTCATCATCTTAAATCATTTATCATTTCAAATCATTTATCTCAAATCATTATTCATTGTAATCTCCGTGTCTGATTGTGAACGACCACGGCAACACAACTACATAAGTACTTTTCCTTTTGTCGTTGCCGTGGCTGCTCACAGAGGCTTCTGGAACAAATTGTAATGCCTTTGTTCATGGCACATTCCAGGGTCCAAAGTCTGGATTGGCATCTTTGGCCATCTTTCCCCTGCTTCGCTTCCGGCTTGTCTGCTGACACCGGACTTGCAGCGAGCAGTTATCACCACCTGGTTTATCACCTCCACGAGCGTCCGACAACCGTCTACGGCATTGTACCAGGAGAGTACCCGCTAAAAGGAACTAACGGAACAAGACCGTTCTATGTAAAGCCCGAACCACGACTTTTGTTTACCGAGCTGGCCGTTGGCCAAATAAATTATATACCACGTATTTTGTGTTCCTTATTTCCGGATCCTGTGGAACCCTAAGGAAGGCTAGACACCATAAACGTGACAACGTATAAGTTAATAGTTGATGAATTTATTAATGTTCATCGTCGTAACTGTATTGTAATAGTTATGAATATCATTGTTTCTCTGAAGGGATCTACAGTAGCTTCCGGGTTAATTATACATACTTACAAGTGGCCCCGGCCCCGTGAGCTGTAGACCTCGCGACAAAAGACTTCAAAAAACTGAATCTGAAACAAAAACCCTTTGAAAAGTAAGAAATAATTATTTTGCCTTGTGACCAACTTAACTTTGCCGTTGAAAAACTGATATCTCAATACATCGACATACGTAGTCAGTTTACCAACACCGCCAGTAATTTTATAATTGAAAAAACCTCCATATCTCCGCCATTTTGAAATATTTCGAAAATC
Organism: Tortricodes alternella; assembly: GCA_947859335.1. Lineage (NCBI taxonomy): Eukaryota > Metazoa > Arthropoda > Insecta > Lepidoptera > Tortricidae > Tortricodes > Tortricodes alternella. The sequence goes on along the minus strand of OX401987.1, from coordinate 8,898,403 downwards.
TGTATCGACAAAAAAAGTTATACATTTAACGAACCTCCTCAGAAAATTTCATGAGAATCGGTTGAGAACTGCGAGCTGTAGACGAGAACAAATGGACATCCGCTGGACATACAAAAGAATTTTTGCCCAAGCTGAAACGAAGACGCTTCGCTCGCTCGGTCGATTATTATTTTTTAAATACAATGAGTCCTATTCGAAATTGTGCCCTTTAAACTAAAAATAAGAAACGTCAAACTCGATTTTGTATAGCAACAAACAAGCGCTCAAAATCGAGTTTGACGATTCTTATTTCAAGTTTAGCTAGGGCCACTGTTATTTATATGTACATGGTTGTACCTTTAATTCGGTTGTGAGCGAGTTGCCTACAAAGCAAGATGCCTAAGTATAATGCATACAAAGCAAAATGTCTAACTACTTAGTTGAATGTCTTGAAGACAAATTGCCTGGTATTTTTTAATTTTAAAATAAATGGGTTTTAGTTATTTAGGAAAATAGGCGAAAATTTACCATCTTTGAAATAAATACAGAACATAGTTTTTTACCTATAGATTACAGGAAAACCTATAAGAAGTCTATGGTATGCAAAGTAACATAGGAAATTTCACATAATTACGAAATCCTCTCCACGCGAGTTTAACTCGCACTTGTCCAGTTTTTTTAGACATCTTGCTTTTTGGCTATCTTGCTTCTGAGACATCTTGCTTTTTAGACATTCAGCTTGTTAGGCATCTTGCTTTTTAGCCATCTTGCTTCTGACGCATCTTGCTTCTGAGACATCTTGCTTTTTAGCCATCTTGCTTTTGAGGCATCTTGCTTTGTTAGGCATCTAACTTTGTAGGCAACTCGCTCATAACCGCTTTAATTTACTTGCTAACATAGTGAACTAAGTGAGCCTCACTTGAGTCATACACACATTTAGGTTCAGAAATATCGCCTCCTGTTAGTGTCGGTGTGTTCCATGGTGGTTCCCGAAAGTTAAGGTCCCTGAGGCCTGATTTCTTTGTGTGGACTACATCTGCATGTAGCATCTTAGGTATAGTTTTGGCCTGCATGAAGAAAACGTACAATTAAGCAGTCGTTTTCTTTAACTTTTGATCACAGGAGGGTCAATTTTGGTTTCTAGGAGTGTATATTACCCATTACCCACTTGACTATACCTACCACGACTACGTTACGTCTTATCACTGTTTTGTGCCACTGGTCAATAGAGCCCCTTCTAAACAACTTATTCATTTTTTTGAGGTCTCAGTACAGATTCCTCTTTTATTAATTATACATTTTGACGGGGATTGAAATCTAGGACAATTGTGACACTTCGTCACATGTTTGTCACATGAAAACTACGCGTCCTAACTATATTTTCTGTATTACTTCTAAGCAGTTTTTTACTCAATCTAAAGATAATTATTTCACATTACGCTACAAATATTTGAGCAGTTGTCTGAAAGTGCACTCCACTTGGGTGTTTACGCGCCCGTCAGCCAGGCGTCGTATCGTATTATATCTTTCAGTTTTATGACTCATGCATGTTGTCCTTACATTATTTATCTAAGCAATAAGTAACAAACACCCTTTGGCGTGTACAGCGAGGGGGCCGTGTGGGCCGTGCCCACCCCGAAATTGTCTGGTACCCGGTTACCAACCCATTATATGGGTTCATCGGCCATGGCTTTTCAGGAGCCAGGTCCCACTGGAAAATAACCAAATACGCATGCGATATGCAAATGGGAATATCTACGTGATGAGTTGGTAATTGCTATCTCATCAAGCAACCAAATAGCCCGTCGCCTGAACCAGCCTGAACTGACCGCTGAATGCTGGCTGGGAGGCCTATTATGTGCCACATTGTGTGTGTGTGTGTGTGTGTGTGTGTCGGTGTTTAAAGTGCCACATTGTGCGAGGCCGGCGGCCGGCGTGTCGTGGGCAAACCTTCCACGACTGGATCTACAAGCAGTCACGCGAACAGAGCCTCGTCTCCCTGGGGCCGCCCATGCTTTCTGTTTCAACAGTTAGGTCTAATGAAGTCAGAAAGTATAAGATTGTTAAACTGTGGTATAAGCCTTCCACTTTGTGGGCGGCGAAACCTTATTCCAATAGCATTTACCTTTTTATCTAATTTTAATGGAACTTAAGACAATCAGTCTAATAAGCAAAGGAATGACAACTCATAAAGCTTATATTCGTATTACATGTAAAAATAGGGAATTAATACTCTACACGCACACTGAAAATCAGCGTTGTGTCCCGCTGCTCAATTACGTAACACCAATTGGTATCGCTTTCGCGAAAAGTAACCCAATTGTACCCTTATTTACACAGAGTTAAGACTAAATTGGTTTGCATTTCGAGTCAAACCGCTGCCAATTGTGCTGCGTAACTGAGCTGCCGGTGGTATGCTATGCTCAGTGCTTATGCAATTTTTGTCATAAATACTTGGTATTCTAGTTGGTATGATTTATTTTTAAGGAAAAGTGTAAACTTAGGTACTTATGTGAAATAAAGATTTTCCTATTTCTATTTATATAAAAATATATAGATTATAATAAGCTTTGATGATGTAGAATGATGTTTAACGGGGCACGGTCACTATTCCGCGGCAGCTTACTTAATTGGTTATTTAATTGGTGTATTTCGTGACTAGATCGCGTTATGGATCGCCATCTTACTAATTTTACTTGTGCCGCAGTTTTTTCAAAGCTGGCATCGAATTAAGGCAATACATACATACATACATAGCAACACGCCCGAAATCCCTAATGGGGTGGGCAGAGCCACTAGACTACTTGTGGCCACGTTCGATTAATTAGTCCTAAGATGGTATGATGAACCGTATGGTGACAGGTGATCAGCCCATCGCCCATACACATAGTCCACCATGGTGTAGAGGACCCGTCCCTTAGTCGACTTTTACGACATGCCAGGATGATAAGCATCTGCACGCATTCTATGCTATTTCTTCACTCCCAGTGCAGCAGAGGAGGTTAAGGCAATAATATTAAAATAAAACATACAACCGAATTGAGAACCTCCTCCTTGTTTTTTTGAAGTCGGTTAAAAAATTTCTGGATGCCGTAGCAACAATTCACTTATTATTATCCGACTTCAAAAAAAAGGAGGTTCTCAATTCGGTTGTATGTTTTTTTTTTATGTTTGTTACTTCAGAACTCCGTCATTTATAAACCGATTTGGAAAATTCTTTTTTTAATCGGTAGGGTATACTTCCAGTTTGGTCCCGTTGTAGTCAAAGTCGAGGTGTGATGAGAGGATCTATGAGGAATCGATGGAACTGTTCAAATATTATAGGCACGCATATAGTAATTTTAGTATAATCTGTAATAACTCAAGCAGTTACGTTCCAAAAGCATTATTTGGTGAAGTGGAACTGTTGATTAAGCCCATATATGATTACCGGAACTCATAAATCATAAGTATTTCACAGTTGGCGATTAAATTACTTTATAAGGTTACGAAGCAATTTATGGTCATGAAAATGCATGTGGTAAATTAGAGCTGGGTTTGAAGAACCAGGAGAACTCCTCAAAGACTGATGCCCTTGCACCCTGGATAGCAACATTTTGTAAATGATGATGAGCAATTAGCATTATGCTGTTGTTGCTTGATGTAATAAATGTGTTTCATATGATAAGCACTAAAAAGTATAAAATAAAATAATAATTTAACAATTTTAAAAGCCGACTCCAAAACCCCTCTGAAAAGTAAGAAGTGAAGTCATAAATTAAATATAAGGCAAGTTGGCAATGGCAAGTTGATGGTTGGTGGTTGGTTGTGACTTGTCAAGTAAATGAACACAGTATGAGGGATGTGTTAGAAAATACCATTAATTCCATATACCTATTACCTTATTCACTTGCCACCGACTTCGATATATTAAATTTATGACTTCACTTAACCAATAATATATCTGCCGTTTCTAGGTAAATGACTTACGAAAGCCGAATTATTATTTCTTACTTTTCAGAGGGGTTTTGGAGTCGGTCTTTTTATTTGTTAAATTATTATTTTCCCTTTGGATTTCCAGAAAAATTGTTGTCAACTTATAATAGATATAAAATTGCCAGTTCCTATCAAACCTATGTTTCAAATGTGCCCTTTTTATACCTACTTATTTTCCGGAAAACGAATCGTTTTGATTTCAAATGGCTAAACCTCTGTGTACCTCCGCAACCAAAACTTTTATTTCTCTGAATATAGGAACGCGGCATTCAATTGCAATGACAGGAAAGTAACTGATGAATCGACAAATTCATCTTTTTCCTCAAGTTTATTTTTTAGCTAGTTAAACAAAGACATGGGCAAATAAAAGCCGGTCAAGTGCGAGTCTGACTCGCTCGCCGAGGGTCCCGTACTATGAAAGACAGACAGTACCTACCTTGTAGGTACACACTCATAAAAATGAAAAAAAAAATGGTTTTAACCACGGGGTAACCATTTACAACCTACCTATGAACTAAGACAGAAAATAACTTTAGCAAGCTCCTATCTCCGTGCAATCGTCGATTTGGATATGACCAGCGGCCCTAACACTAACATGCATGACACAAAGATAAGATAGACCGTCTTATCTCTAAGTGCGTCTCTCTCACACTAGTGCCGACGAAAGAGATAGTCATTGAGATAAACGGGTTTAATTCATCTTTGTGGCATGCATGTTAGGGCCGCTGGTAAAGGTTATCCCTGTGTTTTTTTTTTTTGTAATGTAACTACAAATTTACAGTTTTCAAAATTCTACCATTCTTGTGCTATAAATCATTGTTTCATGCCAAATTTCATGATTCTAGGTCAACGGGAAGTACCCTATAGGTTTTGATTCCGTTTTGATTCCCTTGGGAGTATCGAAATATGTGGCAAAAACGGCCGTATCTTTTGATTGCGGTGACTTAGAAGGTTTATTTTTTCACAGCTCTAGGAGATTGCATACCTAAGAATTTGATATTAATTTGAACTTGATACCTCCAAGCGTTCTTGAGGTAAGGGTCAGACAAACGGATAAACAGACAAACGGATAGACCGACAGACAGACAGACGGACAAAGAAGTGATCCTATACGGGTTCCGTTTTCGTTTTGAGCTACGGAACCCAAAAACCCGACAAATGCGAGTTAAACTCGCGTGGAGAGGGTTCCGTACATGATTATAGCTGATCTTTTTTGTTACTTTAAATACCATAGACTTCTTATAGATTTTACTATAATCTATCGCTAAATAATTATTCTGTTATTTCAAAAATTTAGGCCCAGTTGTTTCGGAGATGGTCAATTTTAGCCTAGTAAATAATTTCAAAACGATTTATCTTAAAATTATAATTAAAAAATAAGGATTCCCACAACAAGTCCTTTCATTTGATATGTCACCATATAAGTAGATTGAAAAACTTTTTTTTTTTAATTTTCTAATTTACCTGCCAAAAGAGGCTCCGATATTAATAAGACATTTATGTAAATAAATGTTAAACATCCTTGTTGCGGTCACCGACTTACATATGTGTACCCAATTTCAGCTAAATCACTCCAGTAGTTTCGGAGAAAATTGGCTGTGACAGACAGACAGACACAGAGTAATCCTAAAGGGTTCCGGTTTTTCCTTTTGAGATACGGAACCCTAAACAGGTAAAGTTGTTGTCGTCAATTGTTTGTGTGATGTCATCCCGATCATTGCGATCGACCGACGTGGCATGGTAACCTCACAAACGGTTACAACGTGTCCTTTCGCCTTTCCTCCTCCAAGGAAATGATGCACAATGTCGCATGTGGAGCGCAACTAAAGGAGATCTCAACGAAACTCCGAATTAAAATAAACTCTGTGTTTAAGTGCTGACGAGTTATTTTAGTGCGGCGTCGAGTTAACAATAAGACCTTTATGTCTCCCCCGGCAGCTGGTTAACCGGTGGAACAAGCGGCAGACTTCACGAAGTTAAGTCAGTCGCTAAAAGAACCGCGGGCCGTGAGCACGCGCCTGTTAACCGAGCAGCTAACTTTAACTAAGAAAATAAACTTAGTATGTACATCTTTACATTCGCCGCGGTGATCTAAAGCGACTGTGTTTAATCTGTGCAAAACAACTCTTGGATTAACAAGACTTTAGCTGACAAGGATTTGATATATAAGTAAGTACGTACCTATATTGATTATTCTGCGTGTTTATTTCTTGGTTAAGTTAACATTCACTGGACTGTGTTAGTGTGGTTTGAGCCAAGTCCAGTTTAATTGATTAACGTTGTTAGTAGTTCTGTGGGAAAGCTTGGGCAGGTCTCGATTCCGTTAGTGCGATAGTTTTTTCAACTCGTCAGACGGCTCCGTACGCGCTCACATGCCGGCGAGAGCATATATAATTTCTCTTTCCACATGAATATTTATTAACGATAGCCGTTCTGCTTTGAATGCCGTTTATAAGTATGTCCTCGTATTGTTAAGCCGCAGACTCGTCAACAGGAAACATTTGAAATTACAATACGTTACTGATAAACCGGCGGCGCATTACCGAGTCTCGGCATCGCTAGGAATGTCATTGTTTATCTACGATCTCACTTAAAACATCCCTTTACTCTTTATTCTCGTATCGCAAACATAAAACGTGTTTCGTTTGCGGCGCGAAATAGTTAGATGTCCAGCGGTGTGATTACCTAATTCATGTCTTCTTTCTTTCTTTCTTTCTAGATTCAAAGTCCAAATTCATTTGGTCTAAATTATAGCTCATAGCTGATCAGCTGCTCCGCACGTTACAGAATCACATGGGAGTTCCGGCAAACATCTCAACTCTTGGGGAATCTAGGTATCTCATGCGTAACTACATAATACTCTTCAAAGTGAATATACCTACCTATGACTTTTTTCGGACAATAAAATTACCAATGTGTATGATTTTTTAAAGGTTACAGTTAGGTTAATTGAACCAATGGTACTCTAGAGAGTTCTTAACCTTTTGACCGCCAAGCATGTCTGACAAGTAACACGAATTTCAATTTTAAGTCAAAGCAGTGAAGGATTGCAGCCAAGTGTGGCAGTCACAAGGTTAAGATATTAATTTTAAATCAAAGTGAATTTTTAACTCAAATTTTTGTATATTTTATTAGGTTCACACTTTCTAAACAAGTGGGGTTTATAAGTGATAATTATTGCTGAATATCGCATATTTTATCACTAGCAAAGCTTTTCTTAATTCTTCGTCTGATTATGTGGTTTGAATCGTTTTTTCACGACAAAACCCTCCCTACCATTGGTTCGCTTATGCACCTAGCTAGTATATTAAACATCCTACATTTAGAACGGCAATCACAACCTTGCAAAGTTTAACCGCAAACCGCTCCACAGTAATCGATACGTTTGCAGATCTTTTTTTCGCCCAAAAACAATTATAAATTTTTACTACTTCTCATTGCAGTCACATTATAATTTGAATACCTACCTACCTATCTGAAATTGGTAGCGGTTTATTTACTCCGTCCTATTCTAGACTTGTTTAGTTTGTTAAAAACACGACTATTTTTATTGGTGCTTAGGTACCTACTTCCTTTTGCACCGTATCGTCTGTTCCTTCCCAAGCAGCATACAAGCTGCGGACCTAAAGACACAAGGATAAGTTAAACCGACTTATCTTTAAGTGCGTCTAGAGTTAAACGGGTTTAACTAATCTGTGTGTCTTTCATGTTAGGGCCACTTTATATGAGCTTAAACAGCCATTATTACTCTAGTTCACACGTTATAAGGGTTGTAGGCTCTTACACAGCTTGTGTGCTGGGGTGTGATTCTATAACACGCGCAACGGTTGATCAGCGGATAAACGGAACTATTAATTTAGACTGTAAGGACAAAGTCATTCGGTCCAAATTTGAATGTGTCCTCAACGCTGATAAGCCGCTGCACACGTCAGAGAATCTCATGGCTGCTTGCGTTGTGAATCGTATTTGGACCAGTGCATTCGTGTTTATCTATACCTATCAAAATTTAGCCGATCAATGCGCGGATGAGTTAAACTTAAAACATAAACGTCTCTGACGCGTTTATGATAGTCTCTATTTGTTTATGCGTTAAGAGGCCAAATATGCTAAGGTTGCGACGTTTGGCGATCTAGATTTCAATACTGACAGGGACTACGTGTTTGTTCTTTGAACATATTAAACTTGAACATTTGTTCTTGAAATGCTTAAACGTGAAAACACGATTAGTAATAAAAACGTTGATAGTTTTATTTTTTAAACATAACGTTTTTGTAAGACATTTTTGGTTGAATCTCCGAAACCCTATAGTCTTTAAAGATGATTTTTGGTTAAATAGTTGAGTAACAACAACTTCTCAATTCGCTAAAAAGGATTTTTTAATAGATGTTTATGGTTCTCTAATAAACAGCAAAAAACAGATTTTCGTGAACCCGTGCGCGCGCGGTGGTTGTAACAGCCACGGCTGAGAGCGAGCTATTTTAAAATGAAACCCAACGTCATAGAGTTTAAAACGTAAGTTTGCGTCCTGAAGTTAGCTACAAGTAGCGTCGCAGTAAACGTTATTAGGTTTACTGCGACGCTACTTGTAGCTAACTTCACAAACGAAAACTTACGTGGTGCGAATTGTACGTATATACCTAACTCCGCCTAATGCCTGCGAGCAGTGCGAGCGCGAGGGTCGATTCATGATTGTCGAATGAAATGAGAGGTGAACTGAGCGTCGAGATTGGTTAGAGAATAACATAGCCGTACTCTTTACTGTAACACTAATTAGCATGAGAGCGAAAACGGAATGCCTAAGTGAGCTAAGTGTGTGTGACTCGCGATTTACTTGAATAACTAAACCGGGGTTTTTTTCAGTAGGTATATTTAAATTGAAAGATATTAACCACTTAGCAAGTTTTTGTGTGGCAACTACACTGTGAATCCCATAGTCACGTGTAGGTCCCATTTTTTGCTCAAGTTCATTGTCCTCAAAACAAAATGATTCATGGTCTCTATTCATTGCGATACTCATAACACCTATGTAAGAATATAAAAGTTCATACCTACCAAGGCATCGGTTAAGATGAACTGTAGGTCGCATGGAGAAATATATTTTATTTAAATAAGTTTCTCCTTCATTACATACATACACATACATAGCATCACGCCCGAAATCCCTAATGGGGTGGGCAGAGCCACAAGACTACTTGTGGCCACGTTCGATTAATTAATTAGTCCTAAGATGGTATGATGAACCGTATGGTGACAGGTGATCAGCCCATCGCCCATACAGATAGTCCACCATTTTGGAGAGGACCCGTCCCTTAGTCGACTTTTACGACATGCCAGGATGATAAGCATCTGCACGCATTCTATGCTATTTCTTCACTCCTAGTGCAGCAGAGGAGGAAACCCTTCCTTCATTACGTTACCTAATTCAGGTATGTTTGAGTGAGGACAAGTAGCACTTAATCCCCACGGAAATCTTGCTTTTACAAAACATTTACAATCTTGTGAATTAAGTAACCTTCTAGGCAAGGATATTTTAATTCAATAATTTAATTGCATTTACCACTTCACCGAAGAGTTCAAGGAATAAGATATTATTTGTTAATCGGTTAAAAAAAATCACTGAATATACCTATTTGGCCTTCAGTTGCAATATTTTGGTACATAGGATATCTGCTAAAGTTACGAGTATGACATCCATGATTGCAACTTTAAAATCATAGATTAAGACACTGACAAGAGCCAATGACCTTGAGTGATCGGTCACTGTCTGTTTGCACCGGAGTGAACGAGTAGCACTGTGCGGTTATTAATATGGAAAAAATCTAAAACAGATGAATTATATAAGTAAACACACTACACGTAAAATATAAATGAGTCAAGGTTTTAGTATGGGCGTGATGTAATAGTGTTATTAATTATAGACCCATAAGGTAAAAAAATTAAGACATAGGTACCTATCTATAGAAATGTTTAAAGAGGATTTCGGACGTAACTTCACGATTTTTTCTGACATAGTGATTTTATCAAATCGTGTTTTTGAAATAGTTAAGTTTTCAATAATATAAAGATTATTAACATATATTTTTTTCTGTTTGCCGAATCAAATAGTTTTTGTTAAAAAACTGTTTAAGTAAAGCGGATTTGGATCTTGTCAGCGCCTTAATTGTGAACTTCAGCTATGTTATTCTGTAACAAATCTCGTCTCTCATTTTCGTCTGACAATCATAAATTGACCCGCGCATTCTTAGGTATTATGCGGTGTTAGGTACCTACGACCGTGGCCGGCTATGCTGGAACACGACCAAGTTCGAAGACCCACACGATCATGTAGGTTATACGCACTGACGGGTCAAGTTAGGCTCGCCGGTGAATTCATGAATGAAGTTTTATTTAAAAGAATCACACCCCCGCAGCTCAATTACGCAGCACAATTGGTATCGGTTTGGCTCGAAATGCAAACCAATTTAGTCTTAACTCTGTGTAAATAAGGGCACAATTGGTTTACTTTTCACGAAAGCGATACCACTTGGTGTTGCGTAATTGAGCGGCATATCTCACGTATTATAAAGGCACCCGCTATGAAAGTGCATTGATTAATCTTCTCACACGCAATTGCATACAATAACTCATAATAAAACACAGGTGTATAATAAAACGGCTGATGCTGACAATGGCTGCAGTGTGACGTGCGTTATTATCTCCCATTGTCGACTGCATATGACGTCAATTACATGGTCTTGTCATATATATAAAATTTCATCTTAAGAGGATTGTTTACCGAATACTTTCCATTAGAGATGCAACGGATGGTGGTTTGGCCGGTTACCGAATACCAGAGCCTCTATTCGGGAACGCTAAGTGATGTTGTAGCGACTCGGCGAGCGAGATTTCTCATCCCCCTGTTCCGCACGCGTAATGCGTAAGAAAGAGATGCGAGTCTCGCTTGCGGGTCGCTGCAGTATCAATAAATAGACGTTCCCGAATAAACGCCCTGGCGCCTCATTCGGGAACGCTAAGTGATTCTGTAGCGACTCGTAAGCCAGATTTCTCATTCCACTCTTCCGCACAACGCGAAATGCGTAAGAGCGAGACGAGAGATCTGGCTTACGAGTCGCTACAGAATCACTTAGCGTTCCCGAATAGAGGCGCAGATATCAGCATGAGCTATCTTTAAAGTCATCTTAGCTTGTGCGGCCTTCACGCGGCCAGCAAGTTTCAACTTGTTTCGAATTGAAAGATACCCGGGGCGTCCCTTTGAGGTTCAATACGCGCTTTATTACGTCGGTTGTTATGATTCGATTGGTATGAAGCCACCGAAGATTGTTTTTATGAAGGAAAACCCTATGGTATTTTTTTGGCGACGGTAGTAAGAGCACCCACCGTTTTTAAAAAGGCTGGGCCTTTTTATGGTACCTATAGGGTGCCAAATAAATCCCAAAGGATAGTTTTTTTTTTTTTAATGTTAACAAATAGAAGATGTTGATTCCAAAGATTATTTTACTTTTTAATTAAAGTAATAAACGACTGATTATATAAAAATGCAGTTTGATTTTTTTTGCTTAAAATTATATATATTTTTTTGCTGTTTATGTGTTAGGTGAGCCTTACATGGTGCAGGTACCTTATGTAGATTTACAGGTTCTTATTCTTATGAGTTCGTTATTAAATTCAAAAACATTAGTTAATGATTTGTATTATCAAAATAAATCACATTTTTGCCATAATCACCTTATCGCTTTGTTTATACAACTGAGGTGGCAACTGATCATTCGGCCCACCATGGTAAGGTGTCACCGTCGCCATTATGGACGCTTGCAATACCAATTCCATCACTCACGTCTTATCCATAATTAAATTAGGAAACATTAGAATTGAATAACTATTAACCCTAGATTTTGCCTTAGCCGACATCATATTATAAAATTGACAAAATCGGTTTACATTTAAAATGGTAAAAACGTTTACTCTTTAACCTTTTGACCGCCGAGCATGTTTGAGAAGTAACACGAATTTCAACTTTTTTACCCTGTACCTATGCGCGGACGGCTGCATCCGACTGGGGCGGTCAAAAGGTTAACCTATACCTAATTGCCATGTTCGTGTGTAATTTCTACGCTCTCTACTGTCAACAAACTTGTTACGTGCACGTCTCGCTGATTCATACAAATGACCAGTATAAAGAGACCTACTATAGCGTTGTTTTAAATTGTAACGGCGCGGAATTCTTTGAATCTCAGGCGACGTGTAGGGTCCAAGAAGCTGGTCGTTGCATTAAAACAAACGAATGGAATTATCTTGTTTGAATTTCGTATGCCGCACGTCGCTTGTGTGCGCGTCGTTTGTTGGTGGCCAGTTGCCGCATCAGTCAGCGGATAAAAATATATATATATATGATATTTGTTGTTCGGTTCATCATACCATCTTAGGACTAATAAATCGAACGTGGCCACAAGTAGTCTTGTGGCTCTGCCCACCCCATTAGGGATTTCGGGCGTGATGCTATGTATGTGTATATATGATATTTATGATCATAAATGTATGTGTTGACAGAACGTTTTTTTCGTGTTTGTGCATTCAAAATTGAGCTTTATTTTAAGTTTCCACTGCGTTCAGATTAGCACTTATTACAAATCACTTCGATAATTTTAAGTGCCGTAAATATTCCGGCGCAGTCACTACAATGGTCCCTTCTGATTAATTTTTCTTCATCTTTAGTTGAATACTTATCCAACGGTTTTTCGTTTTAATGAACATGCAGAGAAATTCTCTGCTAATATAAAAAAGTATATTAGGAAGCTGCTCACGATTACTTTGGAAATGTCTACCAAATCAAAACATTTTTACGCCTCCTCGTAGTAGTGTTACTACATCATACTCAATACTGTTGTCTTTTATTACCCCATTCTTCCGTAGCCACGGATTGTTTCTGATTACTGTTATGTAGATCGGCTGCAGCCCAGCACTGTTTGACCCGTGACATTTGAACACTTTCTAATGACGTGCCGAATTAAGCGGGTTCTATTATGTATATCATACATAGGTACCTACCCGCTAGTTTGTGGGCACTAACTTACTGCGTCATTGGAATAATTTATTTAAGGAACAATAGTTTGCTAAGATATCTACGGTCATATACGTGATTAGTACAATCGGTTACGAACAGGCAGGAATTTTGCAGGGTTGCCAACTCTTCGAAAATGAAAATGAAAATATTTATTTTGCAAGTAGGCCACATGGGCTCTTTTACATGTCTGAAGCTACCAGCGCTTCGAAAGGTGACATCTGCTGAGAAGAAACGCCGCAAGAAACTCAGCAGTAAGTCTTTTTTTTTTCAACTTTTACATTAGAGTTTTAACTAAAACTAACACATGAAAAGGGCAGCAAACAATCCTAATAGGTAAAAAAATAATTATAATAAATAACTAATAAGGGAGATGTATAGTCTCCGCGTCTGGACTTCAAACAGAACCCCTAAAAGCAAGTCGAGAAAAACTAAACACCCCTAAATCGCTAACCAACGTTCACAGACTGATAACCCATACTATTCCATATTCTTGTCAGTGATCAGAACGTAAAAGGCCAAATACGGACGACAAATATTCTGACCACTCATTTTCAGTTCGTTTTTTATACCCCTAAAAACCCCCTAAGAACGTTCTGCCCCTAAAAATCCGAATCCTGTCATTTTTCCCCTTAATTTAGGGGTAGAACCCCTTAGTGGGTAAGACTAGCATTTTGTACGTTGGAAGGACAATGGGTAAAAGGATTGACCACCAAGGATTGGCCTCTATTTGACTTTTCAAAAGCGAAATTACGTATGGTTTTTTGGGATGCGACCACCTTCTTTAATGAGGGATACCAAATCGTAGCAAAATCATTTGCAACATCACTTAGGCAATGTCGAAAGAGGCCCTGGATAGTCGTGTCCCACTCCCACTGAGCTGTGGACGCGAGGAGAGCGCTTAACGTGACAGCAACGTATAAACGCAAAATTGTTTAAGCTATGTCGAATAGAGGGCCAAATGAACCATTAACCGACCAGTCAGCTGGCGTTGCCATGGCGACCGGCTTCCCGCGCTATTTCGAGCTCGCCTATATATCGCTACTGGCTAACTACTGGATTCCTCCAGAATTACTCGGCCGCTGCGTCTTGTCTGCCTTGACATGAAACTATGTCTAAGCAAATTATGATTTTCTATAATTACGATGACTATAATTTCATAAATAGTGCCGTCAGAATGGTGTGAGACGAACGAAAATCATAAATATTTTTGATCATTTCTATACATTGTAGGTACATTATTTTATGCACTAATGGTTTTTTGGTGTCCGTTTTATAACATGCTTTGTAAAGTAACAAATTATCATAACATGTGATACGTACCTACTTACTGACAACGAAGAAGGATACTTGCTCCCTAATATGGCCCTGGCTGCAGTGGTCCGCCAGCCGAGGCGTGTCGTGTGAGTCGTATTTACAATCCAACGAGGTAACGCAGGCCGTTTTGTGGGAACCATTCCTCGCGGCAGCGATCTGGGTGATATATATTTTTAAATCATTCATATAATAGGTAAAGTTGTCTCTTATTTTTTACCATTTTGTCTGTTATGGATAGCAATTAAGTAAATGCTAATGAAATGCAAAGCTAATGCGGAGTTATTCTCAGCTCTCTTTACTACCTATGCACTTTAATGTTCGTAGGTAGGATCTTTTATATAATAGTCAACAAAAAATGCTTACGCTATCTCTTGTTTGCAAAGTGACTCATTGGATCCGTTTTAAGTCACAAAGATTAGTGGACGGACACGAATGAGGGCACTGTATGTTTCGAGAGCTGACATAATGAAGGTTGCCTACATCTTATTGTTCCGTTGCAGGTTTCCTTTTGTAAGAAAATATGTGTCTATGACACATTCATTTATGTAATTATTTGTACTTACAGTGAAAAAAAGCCGCGATAAAATTAATATCTGCTCCTAAATTATGCTACTTATCATGCTAAATATTATAGAGATTCTTCTCAGGCTGATTTGGTCAAAATCTGATTACACAAATTCAGTGAAATTACAATTAAAACACTCAGATGTTTTATAATGTATCATCCAATAAAGACCCAAACCCACTTACCTAGGTCGTGAGACTCTCACCATGGGAATCCATTCAATGGCGATGGTGCAAGAAACCTGAGACCCGAGAACAGTAGACCAAGTATCTGCGCCTCATTTGAAACCCTATGTACCTTGAATTAAAGATCAATGCTTGATACAAAGAACAAAGCTGCATATCACCATTATCACAGTAGACAGAAGTGAACACTGCAACTTGGTAAGGTCAGGTAAACTCGAAATTATAAATTCAATTACGTTGCTTGCTACTGGAGCAAAGCATTCCGATTCAATAGAGATTGCTTGATTGGTTTCGTACATGTTCTTTTACTACTGTAGTAAATTATGTTTATCAATTCGGTAATTTCTCTAAGCGTTATACATATTTCGTTTAGTATTCGACTTTTCAGGTTGTATTTTTTGGTTTAGGAATTCAATGGTTTTTGTCTGCACAATATTTTACTTATGTTTGTTACATAATATCTCATTCTCATAGAAACTTTCTATTAGAGCTACGAAGTTGAGACTTCGCGAGCCAGGGGTAGCCCCGGCTAATATACCCTAAATAGTAATATTTAGGTGCTATTCTTTGAGATATATATAGCATTTTTAGGATCAGCGCCATTCTGGCGAACCAGATTGTGTACGCCAGCTTAACGTCAAGGTAGCGTACCCGTTAAACAGAGATCATATTTCCAAAATTACAAAAGGTATATTTGTTTGTACTAAAAGGCAACTATAAAAAAATTTTTTTGGAATCATGAGATCCCGGATACCATAGACGGAATGACGATAATTGTATTCTACGTGGACGAAGTCGCGGACAACATCTAGAAGTTTATAATTCAGAAAGTCAACTGGGCCTCTATTCCACATTCCCAAAGTCGCAGAGACCATCTAGAAGTTTATAATTCAGAAATTCAACTGAGCCTCTATTCCACATTGCCGAAGTCGCGGACACCATCTAAAAGTTTGTAATTCAGATAGTCAACTGGGCCTCTATTCCACATTGCCGAAGTCGCGGACAACATCTAGAAGTTTATAGTTCAGAAAGTCAACTGGGCCTCTATTCCACATTGCCGAAGTCGCGGACACCATCTAAAAGTTTGTAATTCAGATAGTCAACTGGGCCTGTATTCCACATTGCCGAAGTCGCGGACAACATCTAGAAGTTTATAATTCAGAAAGTCAACTGGGCCTCAGCGATGGATAGATAGCGCGATGGTTTCGTTTCGAATACAGGCTCTGATTTTATCATCAGTCCACTCACGTTCCCAGTGCTTGGCGATACATTCTGTTCAACTTCACAACTATGCTTACTACGAAGCGGTTCGGTGTGTCCTTGCGGCCTAGTGACGCAACGAATCTTATTATAACAATAAAATTGCAATCACTTAAAGTAGCCATTACCTTCGTTACTCTATTGTGATTGCAGCTTGCGAAACGTTTAAATGATCTTCGAAACGAATCGAACTTTTGTAAGCCCTGCGTGAAGCCGTAATAGATTGCTATGTATACTATTATCTTGTAATTTACTATTGACAAATTGAGGAAACATACCCGTTTGAATGTTCAAACGGCGTTCAGGGCACAAGCCTTCTCTCATAATTAAAGAGACTGGGCAGGTCCCACGCGGCCCCAGTGCGGTTTGGAGACTTCACGCAAATCGTTGAATTACTTCGCAGATGTTTGCAGGTTTCCCCGCGATTTTTTCCTTCTATTGAAATGCTAGTGGTCAATATCAAATTCAATTCTACAGTATCGAGTTAACGCACACTGGATGAATAGGTATCTATCTATAGCTGATAAGCATTGTCATAATAACGGTATAATTAACTTTAAATTCCTGCACAGTTAAATTATTTAATAATGATCATATCCGCTAAGCTGCTTCTGGAGCCACAAATCATGTCATCTTTCCTCTAATTTTGTGTCCTAAAGCGCTAGCATTAAGACACCTTTTCAAATGATTAGGTCAGGTGTAGCATGAGCGATTTATTGGCGTTCGTGATTAGTTTCCCGTCATCCCGGGTGATCATAAAAATAATAAAGGAACCATATAAATGTTTACGATCCAGGCGCGGAGACTGGGCCTCTTTTCGACATTGCCTAGATATCGCGATGGTTTTATTGCGTCCACATCTGACGAACGGGCCGCGAATGCGCCGCTCGCGCGCCTTTTCGGTGAATACACGATCACGAGCGGCGCGTTCGTCAGATGTGGACGCACCTTTACAATGCGGAATGCTTTGCTGTCAAGTTACGAGCTACCATATTGTAACAAAATATTTTGCGATACCGTTTAGGCAAAGTCGAATACAGGGCCAGGGGGAGTCAACGGCAATTGCTCCTCCCCGGACACGACCGAAGCACCTTATTTTGGCCAAATTTAACGAACTATCACAGAGATAAAAATAAATAAATATAAAAATACAAGTTTTTCGAACGCGTAAAAAACCTCAAACTCGACTTTGTATAGCACCAAGCCATCAAAATAGTAGCGAACATATTACATACATTCGAATTGGCCCCATTAGCTGCATAAGACCAATATCACAACTTATCTTAATAAAATGTAAGGTCTCTCAATTCGAAATTTGGTATCCTGTTACTTCAATAATATTGCAAGAACATGGTAACTTTGCCCTGATGCTATAGCATCGGGGGTATGATGCTATTAGACCTGTGGACGTTACTCACATCCCTTCAACAACTAGAAAAGAGCTGATGATCTTCAATCAGAAGAACAGATTTTCTTGAGCCATAGCTTAGAACACTCTCGATTAAGTCACCTTTCAAATGAAAAAAAAACCGGACAAGTGCGAGTTAAACTCGCGTGGAGAGGGTTCCGTTCCGTACATGATTATCTGAAATTTACTACGTTACTTTAAATACCATAGATTTCTTATAGGTTTTCCTGTAATATATACTTAAAGATCTATTTTCTGTATTTTTTCAAAATTTTTGCCCCAGTAGTTTCGGAAATAAGGGCGGGAATGGTCATTTTTCGCCTATTTCCCTGAATTACATCTAAACTATTGTAGTTAAAATTCAAAAGAAAATATATTTAAGATCCACACAATAAGCCCTTTCATTCGATATGTCACACAATACAGGTGGCATAACTTTTTTTTTTTATTATTTTCTAATTTACCCCCAAAAAGTGGCCCTGTGATTAAAATTCTTATATTTACGTCACGCGTCCGTGTTGCGGTCACCGACTTACATACGTATACCAAATTTCAACTCAATCGGTCCAGTAGTTTCGGAGCAAATTGGCTGTAACAGACGGACAGACAGACAGACAGACAGACACACGAGTGATCCTATAAGGGTTTCGTTTTTTCCTTTTGAGGTACCGCACCCTAAAAACAAATCAAAATCGGTTCATTCGTTGTAGAGCTACGATGCCGCAAACTGATGCACATGTTCACTAATTTGAAATAAGCTAGACGCTCGCACCTCGCTCGCTTTAAACCCCTCTGGTTGCGTCGGGGGTTAAAAAATACAGAATACACAAAAATCGACCGATTTCAGTTTCTCACTCGTACTCCCCCTTTGCCATATTTTAACCTTTGAAACTGCACCCCTCAGTGCCATTGTGTCATATCGCCCCAATTGTCTCGAATTCGATCGTGTACTAACGCCCATTATAGAATTTAGAATATATATATGTATATCCAAAACCTTTTTTGATGTATAAATAGACTAAGACTGAACTTCGCCAACACAAACCACATGAGTCAGTGCAGGTGCTTCACCCCAGACAGTTTTTTACTCCATTATTTATTGTTCTCGTCGCAATTTCACAATTTAAAGGGGTTGAAACTTTACTTCGCTCTTATTTGAGTCACAGTATAATAAAAGATAAAAGAGCAAATTGGTACAATAACGCGTACTTTGCATGATACCTATGGCAGCCATTACACGCTCAATCTAGACCGTGATCGGGACGAAGGTCGCGGATCGCAGTTTTGTGATCCTATGTCGCGATCCCTCAATCCAACACCTTACACAGTCAATCTGGATCAAGATCACTGATCACGATCACGGATCTCGATCTAGATTGAGCGTGTAATGGCTGCCTATAAATCGCTGGACGAATGCAATAGTGACACATGTCTAAATATCCTTTTGAGTTCGGTCTGTTTTGTATGGTATAAGTTTATTTATTTATTTTTTATTATTAGTGAATTTCATACACAATGTACATTGTTATTGAATAAATAAATACAAATATAAAATATGCAATGTATAACACGATTTTTGGTTCAACTCAAAAACCTATTGCATTCGTCCAGCGAAATATACATTGCTGCTGCTGTCTAATATGGTTGACATTTTATCCACTTTAGGGTCCAATTCGAAATGGTGTCGCCTAAATTTAACATTCCGTATAATTAAAATAAGAAACGTCAAACTCGATTTTGTACAGCGTCAAGCTTATTTGAAATTAGTGACTTTTAAATTAGCGAATACACTTTCGAATTGGCCCCTTAGTCCTATTTTATTTATCCATTTTTGACAGAACACAAATTCAAGTGTATATTTCGAATGTCAAAGTCAGATAACTCCGGAGTTCTTTTATCCCCGTGGCAGTTATTAACTGATAGGTAAAGCCTTTGGATAAGGTTTAGTTTTGTAAGTACAGCATCTCAAACGTGTAATAATGCTTAGCGAAAACCTCGCTTTGTTTAGGCTGAATTATATTATCACACCTCCTATTCGAAAAGAACTCTTAACTATCCTTCGCAGCAGGAGCTGACTGAGCAGTCGCATTTTGCTCACTGCCGCTTTTTTTAAATTGCGTTTCTAAGTTCAAACATATACATACATGTTTTGTTTTTTATTAGGCGTATTTCAGTTTTTCACATAACACGAGTGAAAGTGTTTCACTTGGGAGCCAAAGTATTTATTTCTCGGGTATAGCATTCTTCACTAGACTAGAAATCCTCGCTTCACTTGTGATTCTATTCTCGAAAGATTAGACACTCTGGATCCAATATTTGGCCCTCGCCCTTAATATATCACGTGTGACACAACCTACTATTATCACCCCGGCTTCACTTACAACGCTTGATGTACATGTCATTGATTCCCTTACGCGTAAAGCCTCACCTGCTGCTTGGTTTGTGTCAGAACATGACTCTTCGTCGAAGATTCGCCAGGCAAGTTAGAATCACATTTCAGCTATGTTATTCCCTTAACAAATTTCATATCTCATTTCGCCCGACAATCATAAATTTGTCCCCCCGGGTGGAAAGGCATTGTGCGGAGTTAGGTACCAACGACCTTGGCAGAACTGCATCGAAAACGACCAAGGTCTAAGACACGCACGAACACGATGTTGATAAGCAGTAAGAACAGATGGGTCAAAATAGACACGCCGATGAGTTCGGTGAAGAAGTGTGATTTAAGAGGGAGGTGAACCTACGGCTTTTCATATAAAAGTATAACGATTCCACGCCTTAAATATGACCCGATTTTGACCAATTTTTCACAGGTCATCAGTCAAAACAATATGTACCTACTTAGATACTTGATTTTTCTCTTACAAAACTAATTTCGGCGATTATTTGACTTTGTTGAACTTTAATCAAAATTCAAAAACGTATAGACCTATATTTTGTTCTGTCTGAAGAACTATCAAAAATTTATCAAAATCGGTTAACATTTAAGGGGTAGAAATCGTTATCGCCTGTTATATGAAAAGGGTGATTTTTGCCGCTGGTTCACAGTCCTCTTAAGAAAAATACACACCAGGGCAACGCACAGTTGAGACGTCTCAAATAAGATGGTGGTCCTTGTCCCACCGTCCGTTTATTTATAAGTAGGTACTCTCTTGAACTCAGTGACAAATGCTGACATCGTGCTATGGTTAGTCACTGGCTGGAATCGTCTTTTCAAATTAAGTGCCTTTTTTTTCAAAACTTGTACAAGTAATGCGGTTAATTATAAATATAATATTTTCCGCTTAACTCATATTATATTTTATCTTGCTTGCTTTGTGGACAATATTTTTGCTTACAACTATGTAGGTAAACAATCTTTTACACTCCCCTATCAGCGTCGGTACCTATCTCCGGCATTATTCACACGAGGGCGGGATACTGGATAGAACGCATTCTATTCTCGCCTCTTATCTCCCGCCGAGCGACGACTGCTTGCTTACAGACCCAAACCCGTAGGTGTATCGTAGGAATACATCGTCGCCACAAAAAAAAACTCTAATCTAAAAATCCGTTGATGGAAAAATACACTATCCACGTTTGTACCAAGGCTGAGTTTATTACTGATTGCTGTCAACGTTAATATGATGAAATATTATTTCTAGTCGAACCACACATGTTGAAGTCGACTTTTACGTTTTTCAGTGCACTCCAAATGTATTTCGTTAATGTAATGTTAAAAGAACAACTAAAGTGTTTATTATGAAAGTCTTTGTTGTCCTTTTGTATTGTGTTATGGCTTGTTCTGTGCTATGTATGCCAGTGTTCCAATTTACGTACCAGTTCTTCCCGTTTTTATTTTTTCAGTATAATTCGGTTATCATTATTTCCTCGAGAACGGCCCAATCGTTATCACTCTCCCATCTCTATGCACAAAAATCTTTTAATTGAGAATATGCATGAAAATCAAAATGAAGTTTAAATTATATATTATGAAAAAAAGGAAAATAAAAGCATGTAAAAGAAAGAATTATATATTTTGACCGTTTTTTTTATTAAGGGTCCAAATAAGATGAAAAATAAATATTGCTTTTTAGTTCTGAATTACTACTGCGTGAAAAAAGGACGAACCAACAAACACACTGTCACATTTATAGCATTACTAGCTTTTGCCCGCGAATTCGTGGCATTCCTTTATAGCTGTCCTGTTCCCTCAAGAACTGTGCATTTTACCGAATTAAAAATTAGCCTATGTCATTCTCCGGCCCATAAACTACATATAGCTATGTAAAAACAAGGCACGAACCAACAATCCTAAACACAATTTCCCATTTATAATATTAGTGGGATAATGAAACCATTCTAAAAATGCATACTTTAGATCGTTGGGGTCTTGCAGTTGACAAAAGGTAGAGTCAGTTACACATTCTTTTTTATGACCTTCAAAAACAAGAAAAGGTTTCGGTTTTATTTTCTTAACACGACTTTATGTAATTTGTTCTGTTTGACGACGTCATTAGATACATGCTTATACGAGAGATTTGGCAGTAGAGATAAGATTAGCAATACGAAAGAACTGGATCTTTTAATCAGTAGTTGTGACGGACATTGAGATCAAGCGTGAACCATTTAAAATAAGAATAATAATAAATTTACTTCACCCAAATTCGACACAGACAGACAAGAAGAGAAAAGTTAGGACAAATATCGCACATTTAAAAATAAAAGGAAACAAGTCAAAATGAAATTAACTTTTGTTTTAAACTATATCAAACGCGTTAAAATTGAATTTGGAATAGATTTGTATTTCACATTACTTATTTTTATTTTTACGTGCGATATATCAAAAAGTACGGTGTCAATAATACGTTATGACACATTTAAAACAGCTAATTAATGACCTTTGAAACGCTCTCTATCTGACAATATTGTGAGACTTTTTGAGAACTTATCCTGTTTGTCGTCCTGTCATTTGGGCACCGGTTCCTACCACGCCACACCAATATTTATCGCGCACATAAAGCAACCGTCTCTTTTGCACCAGCCTGATACTTACATATAAGGGGCAGATGCAATTTATGCGCATCAAAAGCTATGTGCGGTCGTCAAGGCTGTTCTTCAGCTGCATATTGTATTTAATCCATACTATGCGTAGACGAACTAAGTTTAGTAACGAACTGTCAATTGAACACATTAAAATTTCTAGCAGCGTCTACTTTAAAAATAGTTTTCAAATGTCTTCTACCGCCATATTTAGCTATAAGCAGACTGTTTTGCCAAACATTGTTAACTTGACCGATACTTAAAATTATGAAAATATCCGTGGAAAACGGCTTGCCCAATTTACCGCCGTCACTTATAATATAGCGTGTTGGTCTTTATCACTTAGTTTAAACCAACCATTTTAAAAGTAACACGTACGTTGTTGAAATATGTTAGCTTGAGCAACAGAAACGAAACGGCTGCAAGCAAACTGTGTTAATCGCGGTCGGGAGTAGTTCAGCTAAACTTGACTGTAGTGCGGAAGTTGCACTGAATATTACCGTAATTTATAATGTAACGACAAGAAACGTATGTGAACTTTCCAACTTTACGGTTTAATGTCTTCCTTGTTATGTTCTTACTCAGCTGTGACGCGTAACATTAAAGCTTTGGACTTTTCAGTATTTATAAAATTTACTTTAATTAAAACTATAGCGAAAAGGATATAGGCACAAAAGGAGAGTTCAAGAAAAGCTGCTACACACTTGACATTTTCCAGATTTGACAGATGTTGGGGACATTATGTCAAGTAAATCGTATGTTAAGAGAAGTGTGAACCTACGGTTTTTCATACAAAAGGTGATAACGATTTCCACCCCTTAAATGTCAACCGATGATCACCAATTTTTGATAGGTTGTCAGTCAGAACAAAATCTAGGTCTATACGTTTTGATTTTTTGATCATAATCAATAAATTTAGTTTTATTGTGGTTTTAGTATTCTCATACAAAACTAATTTCGGCATTATTTGACTTTCGTGCCCTTGAATCAAAATTTTAAAAACGTTTAGACCAAATTTTTGTTCTGACTGACAACCTATGAAAAATTGGTCAAAATCGGTTAACATTTAAGGGGTGGAAATCGTTATCGCCGTGATTTTTGCCTTTGGTTCACAGTCCTCTTAAAGTAAAAAATATATAATTTAAGAACTTCACTCATCTCAAAATAAAGGCGTACAAAATTGAAGTACTGACGTTTAGTACACTATCTTATCCTCCGGTCCAAGATGTCATAACGTCAGGACGTTGTTGAAATCTTAATTTACCAAAGTAATTCAAAGCATTCAAATAACGCAACATAACAATGTTATAAACACAACAAAACCATTGCACTAATTGCTATAAAACCGAAAGCAGTAATCGCCGGTAATGGGGTCAACCTTATAGTCCGTGACTTGTCTGTTTCTTGCGACGTTAGAAAAAGCGAAGATATTTGAAATACGATTGGAGTTCAAGTGGCATTCATTTTTGTCGTAATCTCTTGTTAATCGCGTTTGGCTGTAATTGTAGTATTTTTACAAGAATAACGGTCAGGTGTGAATTGAAGACATCAGCAGGCCTAACATGAATGACAAGAGATAATACAATCTCGGTCTTTATCTGACTCTCGGTTAGCTTGAAATTTCTCAATAGCACCTGCCAAAAGTGGATGGAAAATATCAATCATGTAAACACTGCATAAGGCACCTACATATTTTAGAAACGTTCAAATAAAATTTTAGGATTGTATAGCTCATCATCTGTATCCTATAAATGTGTCTTAAAGTGAAAAGGAAATGACAAAGGTACCCGAATTCCTTGATAGCTAAAACTATAACAGTGAAGTAATGGATACAAAAATATAGCTTCTATACTTCTTGTTTCTTGCTTGGTACCCATTCAATGATAGTGAGATAATTGAAATGTTTTTTTTTCGTATGTGACGTAAATGACCATTTGACCACTGATTAAAACCACCTGAATGATTTGTGAGAAACTAGACCATAATACTCGTGTAGATCGGCAATCGATGGATGGATGGATACTATATATAAGTGGAGTAAACATGATCCGCGTATCATCCTTATAAATTCCCTTTCCTATATTTACTGGGGTATCTATCAGCAGACATACAATCAATTGTCCAATACTGTTTTTGCTAGAACTGTTAATTACCAGGATTGTTATAAAATCAATCTAACATAACCTTATCTGATCTACACATAAGATGATTTAGAAATCATTAAAAGTTCCAGCAACGATAACGATAGGACAATCTATATTTTAGGAAATAATGGCATGTAAGGGAAACCCGTAATAATAGGCATAACAAAAATTATCCCACTCGGGATTCTTTTAACCCGCTGCGGCCCTAACATGCATGGCAAAAAGATAAATTAGAACCTTTTATCTCTAAGTGCGTCTCTCTCACACTAGTGCCGACGAAAGAGATAGTCATAGAGATAAACGGTTCTAATTTATCTTTGTGGCATGCATGTTAGGGCCGCTGCAGTGCGGCAGTAGACTTTCCCTTTCGTCGCAGACGCAGATGCTCCAGTGATCCGTGATATCCTTTCACTTGTCAACGCCAAATTAGTACAAGTGGATAGCGGTAATGTAATGACTCGTTATCGTCTTGTCTTGTACGAGAGTTCGTCATGCTGTGTGATATTTGAAATGCTCGTTTTCACGAAGGAAAGGTTATACAATTCAAAAGTGATGGCTATTTTAGCGATAAACATTTTGGCATAAAAAAAAAATATTTTATTATTTTTCTCGAATGGTTTAATCTTGAACTTTACTATCCGTAATAACAAGCTTTTAAACTGGATCCAACAAGCCAGTCTCCATTCAGAATCTCCGATCTGGAGCTGCAAATAAAATTGATCTACCTATACGGAATCGAAAACCGACAATATACAGTAAAAATGTATTTAAACAATATTGAATTACGACCGTGTTCAACTTTACAGTTAAAAACATCTCACACAGCTTTCTCTATTCAAATCAATCAGATCCAAATTGATACAGATCAGGCCAGTTTGAGAAATAGCTTTTCCTTCCTGTGCGAAAGCATTTAAGGAGGTTAAGAATTTAATCGTATGTTTATTAAGTTTCACGCTCCGAAAGGCTTTTACGCCGCAGACGTCACTCTGGCGCAGCGGCGATAGACAACATTAATCCAACCGGAAACTTTTATACTCATGCTTAATTAGTAAATTACTCGTACGCTTGGATTTACAATACTGGATTTTTTTAATATTAGGTAGAAACTTAGGTAATTATAGATGTAGGTATCTGTGTCCCCACAAATGCTGTGAAGCGGCTGTAACCCTGGTTCTAATTTATTTTTGTGCCATGCATGGTTAGGGTCGCAGCAGTTTGCCGTATAAATTATAAACCCCTGTAACTGATAAAAGGCACATATCATAGCATCACCTCTTTTTTATGCTGGTTGAGATACGCGCCATGCTCGTGAA
This sequence comes from Tortricodes alternella, assembly GCA_947859335.1. Lineage (NCBI taxonomy): Eukaryota > Metazoa > Arthropoda > Insecta > Lepidoptera > Tortricidae > Tortricodes > Tortricodes alternella. Next base: position 8,872,177 of record OX401987.1, on the reverse strand, counting down.
CCTACTGCTATCTGTGGGGTGCGGATGGTTCATGCTCGCAAGGACCAATGTAATTTATTAGTTTTGTGCAATATCTGAACCTGATTAGAGACTTCATATTCGTTATAATAAATTTTATAGTTTTTCATTTGTTGATTATTCAACAATCCGGTCACTTTTTAGGGTTCCGTACCTCAAAAGAAACAAGGAACCCTTATAGGATCACTCGGTTGTCCGTGTGTCTGTCTATCTGTCTGTCTGTCAAAACCTTTTTCTCAGGAACGCGTGGAGGTATCAAGTTGAAATTAATATCAAATACTCAGGTCTGCAATCTCTTGAAGCTATGAAAAAATCAACCTCCTAACTCACCGCCATCAAAACATATGGCCGTTTATGTCTCATATTTTGATACTTTCAAGGGAATCCAAAGGGAATCAAAACCTATAGGGTACTTCCCGTTGACCTAGAATCATAAAATTTGGCAAGAAGCAGTGTCTTACAGCACAAGTAAAGGAAAAAGTCCGAAAACCGTGAATTTGTAATTACATCACATAAAAGAAAGTTAAACGGAGTAACCTTTGCAAAGTCGTATCACGCTCTACGATTGAACGGAGATAGGAGCTTGCGAAAGTTATTTTTTGTCTTATTTCATAGGTAGGTTGTACATGGTTACCCCGTTGTTACAAGCTAATTTTTTTTCTTCTTTTTTAGGGTTCCATACTTACCGTACTTACTTACTTAGTTATTGTCAAGGCCGACGTTATATTATAAGCCTGATAGAACTTCGTAACACTTAAAATGAGGTCTTTCAAATCAACATTTAAAACATAATGTGTTGCCAGTGAACTTAACGGTATTTTAGATTAAATTAATTTGTTTACTCTATGGCAACACATCGTTACTTTAAACCTTCTTTTTAAAAAGAGAAAGTGGCAACCATATTATCAATAATGTCTTTCCTTCTGTTCCAGTTATCGGCGGAATCATGCGCCTTTCGTTATCGCTACAGCAGAGATCAGTGCGCGGTGTTATATAAACTTATCAATACACAGAAGACTTTATCTCAAACAGACTTTCAAATAAATATTAGTGCTGCGTGGTGCTGCGCCACAGTATTAAAATCAATTCTTTTTTTACTCGCTTCACCAAGTTCAATAACAAGTTGAAATCAACAACGAACAGCATTTGAATCTGTGAAATTGTAGTATCTAAGCCGCGTCTACGCACGCGAGTATCTCTCTTGAGGACTGGTGTGGACTGTGCGTGGTTCAAGATGGCTGGCACGGGCGGCGAGATCTGGCTGCAGTGGTTCGCGTGCTGCTACCAGCCGGCAGCGCAGGCACAGCGCACGCGCCGGAGAATAGACCGCTCCATGATCGGGGCCCCCACGAACTTTCAGCACACAGGACACATAGGTCAGTATTGTTATGCTACTCTTAGATAGAGATCTATGAGTCTCAGCTAAATATTTTATAGATAGAACGTTAGATGCCGTTTTGGGAGCTTCTCCAAAATTCATAGGTGTTAGCTACGTGAATCGTCGGCCTCAATAATAGTAGATTGTTGCACCAAGCAGAAAATTCATTATTGCGCCGAGTGTTAGTTTGGAGTCCGAACGCAAGTGAGGGATCTAAAAACACGAGTGCAATAATACATCACTTGATTCGAGGTCCATAATCTGCTTTTCTTTCAACTACAGCGAAAAGTTGGTAAAGTAAAGTTAAAAACTAAAACCCGACTAGCGACGTAAAAAGCATATTTGCTCCTGCACGTCTAGCACGACCTGCCCGCGAGTCGTTTGTCGCTCAGTGCGTCCCTTACATACTTAACTAGTTTGACAGAGACGCACTGAGCGACAAACGACTCGCGGGCATGTCGTGCTAGCCCCCCTGGTATGACGCACCCTTAGAACTTTAATATAGCCTATGACACTCGCACGTTCTCCCCGAATCTTAAGATACCCTATTTATTACAATCGTAATCGGTCCACTGGTTTAGAAGCTAAAGTAGAACATCCGAAAAACTTGTATCTGTTCAATTCATTATCATATTTTTTACGCCATATTTTTTTTAAATTTTAGTAATTTGTACTATATTTTCAGCCAGTACTTTGAGCATACAATTATAAACGAATAAATCACAGTTCGATATGACCGCCGACATATGGACTGTCTTGCTAATACTTTGACAGTCTACAGAAAAGTGGTCAGCTGTCCCGTCGGACTGTGAATGGATGGCGTAAATAAATGCAAAACAGTGCAATAATGAATTTTGAACTAATAGCAAATAAGTTCTGCTTTGTGCTGAGTATTTAAGGACATAATGATGAAATGAAATTGGAAGAAAATGTTATTTTTGTGTAAGTTTTTGGGGTCATTTAAGTTTTACTGGAGGACAATTTGTATTTAAGCCAATCATAATCACTTTTATTGACTTGTACAATATTTTATTTATTTATTATAATTGGTTTTCTTTAGTTAAACTTAAATCTAAGTACGGCATGTGTGAATTAAACAACAACCAACCTGTATAAATATTGATTGCATTTAAGTACCTGCGTTTAAATTTCTGCACGGCAGTATTGATATGCTGCTCAATTATGTAAAACCAATTGGTATCGCGTTCGCGAAAAGTAAACCAATTGTACCATTATTTACATCGAGTGAAAACTAAACTGGTTCGCATTTCGAGCAAAACCGATAACAATTGTGCTACGTAATTGAGATCAGAAATGTTTATTACTAGGGAAAATGGTGTCAAATAAAGATATACCTAACTTCACCACAACTTGGCCCACAAGCCAGATCATGATGCCATGATAATGACGTCATTAGAATTTTTTATATCGCATTACGTTTGTCCCTTTCCTTATTTATATAAAATGGCTGCAAGTCCGTGTAGAAGACAGGTAAGTTTCAGAAAAGTAATTGACGTGCAAATAAATATTGCCCGTAATCAGCGACAATAGACCTTATCTGTCCATAATGTCACTTGATTGACTACGACACAATGGAGTACGCGATAAGGTCCCGTCAATCAATCGATTCAGTCGATAGCGGAGTGACCTTCCCGAAAGCCAAGGTGAACGACCTGCAGTTGACGATAACCACGACACGCCGGCATGCTAACCAAGTGGGCAGACACCTCTTAATGTCTTTTAAGTGAACACGAACATTCCTAAAAAGAAAGTGTATAAACTTGTCGCTTGAACCACCCATCGACGAACTTATGAAATTAAATTAAAACAAACGTAGAAAAACGCTTAATTAACGTCCTGCTTCAGAACTAAGTTGTGTATCGGTTGCGTAACGTAAAGGAACCTTTATGCAATTGGCATAACGATTATGGTGATTGCATTTTATACTGGCAAACAGTAGCTAAAAACTGTTCGCATCATTAGTATGCTGTGGACACACATGCGAGCCAAATTCGGAGGCGAGCGGACGGGCTATAGCTGCGCCGGAGTGGGCCCGGCCTGCATGGATCGCAGCTATCTGTTCTGCAATGTAATCATTTCATTTACATACATACATACATACATAGCATCACGCCCGAAATCCCTAATGGGGTGGGCAGAGCCACAAGCCTACTTGTGGCCACGTTCGATTAATTAGTCCTAAGATGGTATGATGAACCGTATGGTGACAGGTGATCAGCCCATCGCCCATACAGATAGTCCACCATGTTGGAGAGGACCCGTCCCTTAGTCGACTTTTACGACATGCCAGGATGATAAGCATCTGCACGCATTCTATGCTATTTCTTCACTCCCAGTGCAACAGAGGAGCATTTCATTTAATATAATATAATTGATGTCATTAAAAATATTTATGACAAATGAGCGGGGTGAGAGTCCCAGTTTTTCTAAAAACGTGTAGATTTTTGACTGCCTCCTGCCTGCGACATTCGGCCTCATATTTTTAGAAATAATTGAAAGGTATATTCTTATCTCTTATCTCCATTTATATGATCTACTGGATTGGATTAAGCAATGCAATCCAAAGCTTTAATACTCACTAGTTTCTACCCGCTACTTCGTCTGCGTGCTTCGTTTTTAACATATAAAGAATTTTCATGTAACTGATTTTAAAAAATTTAGGTTTCGTCTCTTAGATCCCTTTCTGCTCTTATCGGGCATGCACGAACTTTCCGATAATTTCCCAGCCCATATTTCAGTTTTTTAAGGATTGGTTGTCTTAAAAAAGAAACCTATGTCCTTTCCCAAGGCTCAAACTATCTCCACACCAAATTTCACCAAAACAGCTCAGTGGTTTAGCCGTGAAAACGTAACAGATAGACAAACAGAGTACTTTCGTATTTATAACGATTTGTAATAAATTATCGATCTTGTCAGTTGAAAGGCTTCGCGCAGGGAAGTCAAGTGCTTAATTTACGATTAAGACCCAAGATGATAATGTGGGTTCGGTGTAGCCTTTTAAATTTGCGACGATATCCGGCTCACACGATTAAAGAGATAAATTACATACATTTCTATGAAACAAATTCCCGTTAAGAGGAGTGTGAACCTACGGCTTTTCATACAAAAGGCGATAACGATTTCCACCCCTTAAATGTTAACCGTTGTTCACCAATTTTTGATAGGTTGTCAGTCAGAACAAAATCTAGGTATAAACGTTTTAATTGTTTCACTATTGTTTAACTAATTTCGGCATTATTTGACTTTCGTGATCTTTAATCAAAAATCAAAAAACGTATAGACCTAGATTTTGTTCTGACTATCAACCTTTCTGACCTATCAAAAATTGGTCACAATCGGTTCACATTTAAGAGGTGGAAATCGTTATCGCCTTTTGTATGAAAATGGTGATTTGTTGCCTTTGGTTCACAGTCCTCTTAAGGCGAATTAGCACGAGCAACGCCCGGCTGTTTGTTCTTCTAAAAAGATTTCTAATAGCTTTCAGTAAAAAAATGCTGCTGGCTTGTACCAATCGGTTGCTGCAACGGCAAGAATGTGGGTCAGATAAACGGGACCACGCTTGATTCGGCCAAAATCGGTTTTACAGATATCGAAAAGAAAATGTTACGCAACGATATCTGCGAAGCCAATTTGATTTCACTGTCACGTCATTTTGATTAATTTCGTCAGTGTCGCAACCGAGTCATCTGTTTATTTAAGTGTTCTTATGTTAAACAGATAAAAACTTGACTATTATATCTATTCTAGTGGACCCGTCACAGCTTCGCCCGCGGTATTTTCCATACAATCTTTTTCACCTGTTATCACCCCTTTAGGGATGGCATTTCAAAATCTCTCCTTAGTGCACTTCTATGGTACTCGAGAAATGTCTCCCCTAAATTTCAAATCTCTAGGACCACCCGTTTAGCCTGTGCGTTGTCTATAAGTGAGTCACGGTACTATTTTATATGTATTGATAAAATAGATTATGGGGCCAATTCGAAACGATGGTGTCGCATAAATTCAAAAATTCCTAAAGTTAAAATAAGAATCGTCAAACTCGATTTCGTATAGCACCAAAATTTAGTTTGACATTTCCTTATTTTAATGTTTAGCAACTTTTAAATTAGCGAACACACTTCCGAATCGGCCTTCTGTTAACCGTAACTTTTGAATTTGAAGTTAAATTCGACATAACGCTGAAATCTACATAATACTTATAACATAGTTTAAATAGGCATTTCATTAATTTCAAAATGGTCTTTGAATCTAGTACAGTCCAAAAACACAGAACTTATAAAGCGAGCTAAGGAAATTATCGAACGAAATGATCACAATATTTGAATTCCAGACAGCAATTTGCCGTAGGTACATGTTTTCTCGGTTGAAGTCAAAAATAACTCAAAGTTCGCCGTCCGCCACCCATCGTACTATTCCGAATCCGTATTGCGATTAGCGATCTGTCCTTGTCTAATGCGGGTGGCGAAAGTAAGATGGTAGATTTATAGGCGGGTTTTGAGCAGCAAGTGAGGGGTCGAGTGAGTCATCCCCGTTCAAACGCACGTCCATAGCGAGTACTAGTCAGTAATATTTATTTATATTGAATGTTGGTACTGCGATGTCCATGGTGTTTACTTGTATATTCGTTGTAAAAATGCTCACTAAATTGCAACAAATACATACACAAACACATACATAAAGAAGAGAGTGTTTTCTGTTACAAAAACTGGGTGAGAAATGGAAGAAAACCAAGTAGGTAGGTATATTTCTATTGCAAACTTCTATTTAAATAAATGAACTTGCTAGTTGGTTGGTCCATTGGTTAATATGTTTGGCTGAAATCGTTGAAGTCATTTTAAAACAGTTTCCGTTATCAATATAGGCTGAATTTAGGTGTTAGAGTGTAGTACACCGGACAAAAATAATGTATTATAAAAATGTTTTTTATGCAAAACTTTTTGCCAAACAAGACGTGTTTTCGTAATAAGTATTTCACAATAATCATGACCAAATTTCAATGTGACCAAACTCGTAATACATAAGACCTGTCAATTTCCAAGAAGTGCAGGATAATTTAAAAACAACCAAGTTAAGTTGAACAACAGATTCCAGTGAGCAATAACTAGGGGTTTCGGGTTACAGCTGACCACTTCCTCTTGCATGTAGAACATAGTACCTATCACCACGTCAGCCATATTACTCACAAAGTAGTAAATACCTACATTATAATTTAATACTACCTTGTTATTATTAACGCATGTTGCAGAAACATTCATTATAGTGAGCGAAAGAATAGTACATTGTGCATCTAGGACCGTAAGAAGCGGATAACTAACGAGAGTCTGTTAGAAGCCCGATGCCGTAGGCGAGGGCTTTTAATGACTCGATTTTGTTATCCCCTTTCTGCCCGTGATACACACAATGTTTTTCAACACATTTGCGAGGAAATTAAATAAAAATTAGACAAAAAATATATATATATTTATTTTATTCCCATTGTACACCGTGAATTACCATCAGGTGGGTAGAATAAACTGTACGTCGCGATCAGCGCCGGCACCGCGCGCCTCGCCACCTAGCGCCGCGCGCCCCCGCCGATCTGGCGCATACATAACTGCCCGTGGGAGTTCTAAATCATACAAAATCCATAACTGCCCTAGGGAGTTATGGATTTTGTATGGCTTCTAACTCCCGCTGACGGCGGCGCGTATAGAGGAGTTAAATCGGCTTTAGTTGCTCTATACGTCTGCGTATAATAACACCCTTTCCGAGCAAGTGTGATGAAAAGAAACAAAGACTTATTCGGCTAATAATAATCATTGCACTTACAATAATATGAATTACATAAGACATTTAAGGTGTTCACGTGGCTCTATCTTTTATACAGACAACGGACGTAATGGAACCAAAACCAAAAGGTGGCCGATATAAGGGCCTGGTCACAACACTACGGCACGACGTTGTGAACATGAAACGGCGCGGCGCCGCGTCGAGTAAATGCACGGTGCGGTACCGCATCGGTCCACGGCGCCGCATAACATAACCATGGTACGGCGCCGTGCCGTGAAAAATTCCGTTGCATGTCGCCCTTAATCTATAAAGGTGATGTGCAACGGAATTTTTCACGGCACGGCGCCGTCCTGTGGTTGTGTAGCGGCGCCGTGAAACTACGCGGCGCCGCGCCGTTACACGTTTATACGTGGTGTTGTGGCTAGGCCCTTACACATTAACTCCATTGTTAAAAACATATGTATTGCAGGTCGTTTCTTCTTCTGTTAAAAGCAAATGATGCATCCTTCGTTAGACGTATCGTATGTATGTTTTGTTATCTGCATTGTCACATTGCAATATTTGGATTTTTTTAATTTTTATTATTAAAGCTTAATGTTTACTTGGAACTAAAATTCTTGCATGCCGAAGAACTCGTAAAATCATTTATTACGGTGTTTTTGTGTTTATCCGAATATTTTTTTTATATTCTACACTATTATAAATATTACATAACTGACCAATCATAATTTGCCAAATCTCGTTGTTGTTATTTTTACTAGCAAATGAATTATCAGTAAGTACGGTATGGTTAATGAATTAATCAACCAGTGTCAATTAATATGAATGTCGTGTATGTATTATTTGTTTTTATTTTTATTTTAATAGTGTATTTATAGTTTTGGTCACTAATGGTCATTGGCAATTAAAGTATACCTGCAATTATTATAAAATATGTAAGGAGTGATTACCTTGATAAGATTCAAATTGTTTGGCAATTTGATATTCGTATGATTTGAAAATGTCATCAATATACACAATTTATTTTGGCATTGAAGACCGTCTTTGTCAACGTTGATGTCTCTCGCATGCCCATCTCCGGTTCGAGTCCGCCGGAAACAATGCTATTTATACCTTTCCTTTGAATTCTCAGAATAAATTCAAAGGAAAGGTAGGCATCGCATGCGCATCACATAAGGCAAGACAGTATACGAATCATGTAGTTTGGCCCTAACATATCGCTTAACCTCTCGTCTGTGTTTGTTTAGGATCCTGATTATTTTATTTCAAACTAGCTGGTGCCCGCGACTTCGTCTGCGAAGAATAATAATTTAAGTAACCTATGTACTTTTAAACCTTCCCTAGACCTCCACGAACATTTCAAGACTAAGATAAGATAAATCCGTTCAGCCGTTCTCGAGTTTTAGTGAGACTAACGAACAGCAATTCATTTTTATATATATAGATAGATAGATAGTTAGATAGATAGAATATTAGACCTTCTAGTTAGTAAGGGAAGGATCCTTTATTATACACATTAGACGTGTTTATAGCGTCTCCGTTGCTATTGATGCCTGATCATTTACAGAGCTTATAATAACAATAGCACCATCAGCAACAGTATAGCTGTTGCATATAATGAGAGACACGCGGAACCAGAACAATCAAGTTATTTAGGTCCAGCGGCTTCTGTGACCTGCGCCTCTATTCGGGAATGCTAAGTGATCCTGTAGCGATTCGCGAGCGAGATTTCTCATCTCGCTCTTACGCATTACGCGTCGTGCGGAAGAGTGGGATGAGAAATCTCGGTTACGAGTCGCTACAACATAACTTAGCGTTCCCGAATAGAGGCGCTGGACTATGGAAGAATAAAGAGGACTGTCGTCAACTTCCAATCAAGCGTACATCGGATTTAGTAACGCCATCTATCGGTGAATTTCTTAAATTGCGACTGCAATTCGTTCAAACAATAATGGTTTCTTTTGAAAAACTTGTAATTTTAACAAGCGACGTGTAAAAACTAACTATCCATGCCATTTCGATCAATAAATGATTTAATTTCGTTGTATACCCCGCTAGCTACGGTGGTAGCGCTATCTAGTTTAACCGGGTTTAAGCAGCTTCGGCTTATGTCCGAACTACGATTGCTCTAAAGCGATTATCAGTTCTCTTGTTGTATCCGTCCATGCCTGCACCAAATCGTAAGCACACCTTGGGATGGGCTTTACGCTGGTGCCGTGGCAACTCAAAATCCTCACGTCCCCATTGTTTATCAGTTCCCGTAGTAAGTAGTAATGAAAATTCATCATATTCATTGGATCGGATATCCGAAATCGAATTTTAAGCCTCTTCGTTTTTTCACAAAAAGTGTCACATAATGTCAAAACCAGCCTATGCCATTGAATCCGCCTTAAGGTCGAACCGTTTAGTATAATGTTTCGGCCTTAAACTTTGGAGACACTCGTCTCCGATGACTCCGTAGAATACGCTTTTTGCGTAACTACAGAACATTACCAGCCAAATGGCAGTATTATTTGACAATCAAATGTTTTATCTACAAATATCTGTCTCGCTTGCTCAGTGTGAACAGGATGCTTGTCTCGTTTGTTTAATATATGTTAATGCCTTGTAATGCTATCTTAAATTTGAAATAAAACCAATTAACATTTTACTGTGATGAGATAATACAAATAACTGAAGAATATTTATATCGGGCTTTACATTTTATCTATCTCGTTTTTAATAATCACTTGTTTTTATTTAATTAAAGAGTTATTTCATTCAACTTAATTTATGAGTGGCATGAAGAGTATTCGGCTTAAGTTATACAGTCGTGCAGTAGAACTAAATGGGCCTTAATCAAGATTTGGCAGTCGAAGGACACTCGCTGGATCATAATAGCCATTCGGTAATCAGTTACTCACACACAAACATTTGGTTGTAGGTCACGCCTCTCACTCAAAGGTCGCCTGCATTCATAAATGCATAATATGAAACCTAATGGTTAAGTACGGTTTGTATAGTCGGGCCAGTGAGAAATTGAAGAAGTAATGTGAAACGATGATAAGAACTATTTTCATTTCCGAACAGTCCGTAGGTTCTTAAAGATATTTCATTTTGATATCAAGACTAATAAATCATTGCACTTTTTGACCCTTTGGATCACAACTTCTGCTTCCGTAGTCTATAAGAAATACTAACTTTAAAGACTACTGTTGTCCCCACTATTATCTTAATCAAATCAGTAAGGCTCAGCAAACACTCCCTGTCCTTCTTGTGTTTGTTCTTTATTTATTCAGGAGATAACACAGAAACAGTCATAAAGTATAACACAAATTGGTACAATTAAGCGATAATGGATACAGACGTTTCCCTGAATGTATCTCACTACGAACACACAGAGAAATTAAACTAAAATACTACTTGCGCGTTACGACAAGATTCCCACAATTTATATCGGATCTTAATTGGAACGCGCTTTTCGGCATTAGTCGTCGTTTTAGGTAAACCAATTGCAGTTTATGCAACGGTTGCATAATGATAGGCCTTAAAACACTAGTGCGGTTTTCATGAAACGAGCCGATAGGCGAGTTTCATAATAAGATCGCACGTGTGTTTTAAGGCCAAATTATGCAGAGTTGCATACATAACGTTATCTACACACATATTATAAATCCTCCATGATGGGATCAGAAACAATATTTTCTGGCAACAAGTTATTTGTTACAATCGTGGCTGCATATTTCCGATATCCGGCGCATTTTCACATCACACATACTCCGAGAAGACTACTTACTATTCATATTTTCAACTAAAATGTAAATTACAAACAACTTTTTCTATTCAATTCAACAAAATTCTACTTTCGTTCAGCAAAACGTCAACATAATGGCGGCGATTCGATCCTCCGTCAAGACCATTTTTTTTTTAAATCATAGACAAACGGATGAAGTCTCTATTCTCACGTCACTCGAGATCAAATATTGTGCAGTTTATATTAAAAAAACATACTGAATTGACGTTTCGTATCAATAACTGTTTTATTATCTATGGATACTAGAATAGAGACCCACTTGAGTTTTGACAGCTGTTCAAAATTAAACTCATTTCTTTACTGAAAACGATAAAGAAGTCATGTTATTTCTTTATCGCAGCACTGGTTTTTCCTAATTGGTTGTCAAAATGGTGGTCATTTCCTACGGTTCTTGATTAACCAATGGAGGTTTTATGATATGGGTGTAGATAAAGAGGTTTTTGGTTCTTTTAATTTATATAAACTGCAAATTCTAGTACAGTTTATGTTTCCATTATCAATCAACATCAATCAATCAAGTATTAACAGGTGTACACTTTTTTTACAGTGCGTTATGTTTTCTGACTTCATAATAACTTTCGGTAATTTATAGTGCAGTTTTCGCGAGCTTTCCCTGCTGCAATATATTATTGAAATAATGTCAAAATGAAATAGCATATTTTGTGGCCTACCATAACCCAAAAGTTATTTTAAAGATCGCAATTATTTATATTGATATTTGGCAATGACAGTTTCACATTTTCACATGTCGATTTCATAATGAATTACCAAATCTATTGAATTTGTTGTGTGTTGTATATTTACGTTAGCTTTGTTTACGGCCGGCGGTCAGTTGTAAAACAGCGATCGGATATCGTGGGATTGTCTAAGTTACGTCATACACAGGACGATTCTTTACAATTACATCAAATCAAAGCTGAGCCGTCACTATGCGTAATGTTAGCGAAGAGTGCAACGAAAATTGGCAGATTTTCATGAGGCTGTTGGCGCATGATGCCTACCGAATGTCTACTAAAAACTTATTTGTGGATGTACGAACTTCATTTGAATTGTGTGGTATTTTCTTTTCTACCTAAATAATATTAGAAATTCAACACAACAACACACGCATAGGTAGGTTGTTGAGATCCTCTCATCGCGTAGTATGAAAAACTTGACATGTGGCACAGAAAATTAAAAGTTAAAATTGAGCATATTTAACTTAGGGTTTGCGCTTGAAAAGGGCCGTATTTAGGATTGCCGATTACGATTACTTTGTATTTCGTAGTCGTACTAAAATCGTATTTGTTATGAGCTAGATTCCTCTGCTGCACTGGGAGTGAAGAAATAGCATAGAATGCGTGCAGATGCTTATCATCCTGGCATGTCGTAAAAGTCGACTAAGGGACGGGTCCTCTCCAACATGGTGGACTATCTGTATGGGCGATGGGCTGATCACCTGTCACCATACAGTTCATCATACCATCTTAGGACTAATTAATCGAACGTGGCCACAAGTAGTCTTGTGGCTCTGCCCACCCTATTAGGGATTTCAGGCGTGATAATATGTATGTATTTATGTATGCATGTATGTATGTATGTATGTATGTAGATTATCTACCAAATCTTCATTAATTTAACTGCTATTTTAAAACGTACGTGTATTAACTAAATATAAATTGTTACATGTTTTAGTGCTTAAGGAGTCATCAGAGCCTTTTAATTAAAATGTGTGATATGGTGATACATTATTTTTATTATTATTAATGGGCTTTCTCTTGACCACAGTCTCAACTGATGGGAAGTGATGACGCGGCCGAAGGTAGAACGTGATTACTCGGGAAATCCTATTTACTCTTCTCTAAAAAGTGCCCTGATCATAACTATCCAGGAACACCGATGCACGGAGGTTATTCCATCCCTTAGGTGTGCGAAACTGCAAATATGAAAATATGAAGCAAAACGCTTGGTACGACCAGGTGGAAAGTATCTTGTAGTGATTGACCGACTCCCTGCGTCTGGTGGTCCGATAATAAAAATTAATTTAGAGGGCGGGCCGCAACTTATGCAACCCCACGGCACACTCTCCATAATATATCTTATAAAAGACTGATAAGCATGCAATTCTATTTTGATAAATACGATCTAGACTTTGAAGCTTCGATTGCTCCAACGCATCGTTAGTTACGTTTTCGTAGCGACTTATTATTTATTATTGCGTGGCGTGCCTGTTGTCAATTTGTTTTAATTATCTTTACTGGTCATTAGTCCTCCTGTTGAGGCTGACCTTTACTAATGGCCTTTTAGGCAGAGAAATGACGTGATTTATCAAATGATTGTACCTATTAAGAAGTCAGTAAGCAATATTTTACGCGACAAACACAATTAAAAATTGTTTTTAGGGTTTCGTACCTCAAAAGGAAAAAAGGAACCCTTATAGGATCACTCGTGTGTCTGTCCGTCTGTCTGTCTGTCGGTCTGTCCGTCTGTCACAGCCAATTTGCTCCGAAACTACTGGACCGATTGATTTGAAATTTGGTATACATATGTAAATTGGTGACCACAACAGGGATGCGTAACGTAAATTAATTAATTTTGAACATGGGTGGGCAATTTGGGGGATAAATTAGAAAATTAAAAAAGAAAGTTATGCACCTGAAATCGTGTGACATATCAAATGAAAGGGCTTATTGTGTAGATCCTAAAGTATTTTTTTTTTTGAATTTTAATTAAAATAGTTTAGAAGCTATTTAGGAAAATAGGTGAAAATTGACCATTCCCCCCCCCTTATCTCCGAAACTACCGGGCCTAAAATTTTGAAAAAAATACAGAAAATAGTTCTTTACCTATAGATTACAGGAAAACCTATAAGAAGTCTATGATATTTAAAGTAACATAGGAAATTTCAGTTTATCATGTATGGAACGGAACCCTCTCCACTCGCACTTGACCGGTTTTATATAATAATTTGGTACAGTAGAATTCTGCCAATTTCTTGTTAAGTAGCATACATTTTTGCTTCAGCATAATTAAAACAACACATCACAATGGTTTTTGAAGTTAATGTCTTTTTGTCTGATTGGATTGCACGATAAACTTATAAAGTACTGGACGGATTTAAACGCGGATTTTGATATAAGCTGATTATGATAATGATTGCTAAAGTTATGAACACCGTGTTTCAGGGTCGACGGATGTTGAAATGCCATCGTCGCTCCTGCACTCCATCCAGAACCAGATGCAGAGCAAGGGCGGCTATGAGATGGCCTACGGAGTCAAGGTAATATAACATTTTATATCGAATAATTTTCACAATTCACACTTCTCTTTTCAGAACTGTTCCCAAATGTTAGGTCCTTGAGGCCTGATTTTTTGTTTGGACTATATCCGCATGTAGGGCATCAGGCATAGTTTTGGCTTGTATAAAGAAAACCTGAATTGAAAAATAACCTTCGTTTTCGTTAACTTTTGGCCACATGAAAGACAATTTTTTTTTTCTTAACGTGTTTAGTTTTTATCGTTATATATCGCTATATCAACATATATCGATACTTTTTGGTTTGATTGTGTGTGTACAACAGCATACATGGTGTAGGTACATAAGCTTGTAATATTGGGCAACACTATCAATTGATCAAAATGTCGAGAAAAGAAACTCGATATAGGTATATCGATACTCTATGAAAGTATCGATACAATATATATCGATATATGTTTTCCATTTGCCCATCCCTAAAGTGTTTATTACCCATTGGACTCATTTCGAGAAAACGTCGTCGTGTTGGACAATAAAATCGAATACCCAATTCGTGGCACATTTCAAACAAATTATGAAACCATTCAATATTCTCTACGCAAAAGCATCTATTGTTGAATACGAAATCATATGAGGATAAACATAACTTCATCAAGCGCCGAACACAAAACCAGTAGTAATGCATTATGTCATTTATTTTGATGGTTACTAAGTATTTATGTTTTGTGGGTAGTAAACAGATTTTTTAGCAATTGTAATTTTGTGATAGTAAAAACGTGGCATTTCGATTGATATTTATAATTCTCTGGTGGCGGAGCGAGCTTCGAGCGCCTAAGAACAGAGGGCCGGGGCACTGAGCTCTTTCGGGCCTCGGAATCCGCTGCTCAATTACGTAACACCAATTGATATCGCTTTCGCGAAAAGTAAACCAATTGTACCCTTATTTACACAGAGTGAAGACTACATTGGTTTGCATTTCGAGCCAAACCGATACCAATTGTGCTACGTAGTTGAGCTCCTGATTCAATACACCGAACTTAGTCGTTAGTCCATCACTGTAGTGCAAAACGGGATTTTGATCATGACCGGTCTTTTCTTGATTACAACCTTCCACATAAGCCCAGGTCTATTTTGCGTGAAAGAAACAATACATTTACAATGAATGATGACGTAGTACCTACGCAAAGATAATATATAATATACTTACCTACTAAAACTTACTGAAACTAGTTTTATTGTTTCTTCTGCGTATAAACTCTCAGATTAATCATGCATATGCATGCATGCAATAGAAAACTTGACGACACGAACACACGAAATTGTTTTTTAATGTATACCTACTGGTCACAACAATTTCAAAAACACAACATGAGGTGTAAGGACCGAACGGACTGAATTTTGACTATTATAATCATGAGAGATAATTCATCTAAAAGTCAAGGCACAAAGTCCACCCTTTGAAATCTAAAATTATAAGTATGAAGCTCAGTAACATAACAATTTTCACTTTATTTGAAACGAAGTGTAAAGTGGGTAAAAGCGGATATTTCATTTAAGTAAGTACTAATCCGTATTTTTGTTGTTTCCAGGTGTACTGATACATCGGTGCCCGCACAGACGCTAGTGAAAAAAACTTAGTGAAATTATCGTGTGTATTTATTATCGATCTTACTTTTAGTATTTAGTTTTAAATCAAGTGTTTTTTTTTGTGTACATACAAAAGCCATTTTCGAAATTCTTAAGTTACCTTTAATATTCCCGTTGTTCGTGAAAATGATCCTTTATGATTAAGGATACTATAATTAATATTAACAA
Source organism: Tortricodes alternella (assembly GCA_947859335.1). Classification (NCBI taxonomy): domain Eukaryota; kingdom Metazoa; phylum Arthropoda; class Insecta; order Lepidoptera; family Tortricidae; genus Tortricodes; species Tortricodes alternella. The sequence continues at coordinate 8,856,148 of OX401987.1, read as the reverse complement.
CATAAAGTTTAATATTGAAGTTCTATCTTGTACCGTGTTGTACGTTAGTTTTGTACTTATTCTGAGACTGGCATATATAATATTATGACACGCTATGAGAGAGTTTTCAGAACTCAATTCTGTTTTTTGACGGACCAAGCATAACTTACGCAATGTTCATAGGTACTTCGCTACTGCGGCGCTGGCTTAGACCTATATGAGTCTGTACTCAAGATAGATACCGAAATCAAACTTTTCTCATACAAAAAACGTTACTTGTGTGTGTTGTAATCAATCAGTCTTGAGAGCAGACGTATACGGGTGCTAGAGTACTAATCAGTTGAAATACCAATTTGCCGCCATGTGCCTAGATAGTTTATCGTGTTAATTTTTGAATTCCAGGATTCTTGAGCAGGGCCGGATTTAGAGGTCGGGAAGCCACAGGGCAACAAAGGAGTGGAGTACCCCTAGACTACAATACAACGTAGATGATATTGACCGTCAATATTATCTACTGACGATCAATATAATTGTGCAAGATTATTTTTTTCGGTTTCTTTTGTGGAGGCCCAGGGCGGTTGCCCCGGATGCCCTCCCCCAAATCCGGCGCTGTTCTTTAGAGTTCCGTGGGACACCTGATGTGTTCCCTAAACAATTAATTGGTCTGGATGAGGCCGAGGGTGTCAAAAGGGTTTCGGACATCAGATCGTTGTTACTCCACTGTAATACGTGATAATACGACTGGACCATAGTATAAAGAGGGGGAAAGTAAGTTATCTTCATACAAACGCACCGCGCGCGGCTTGTATGTGTGCGCCAAAGTATCAATGCATCGCCTCACGCACACTTAAACAAAATCTCGACACGTTTCTCAGTGCGCCAGTCGGGGCTAACACCGCACGAGGTTCGCGCGTCACGGCTTTTCGGCACCGCAAAATGAATGAAAAATGTGTGATAATCGCAGGAGAACGTATTGCTGTGTGTTTGGGTGTCTTAATAATTCATCGATTCCAGAATTGTCTCTGTTCAGATTACCTATTGAGCACACACCTTGAGACAGTAGGCAATTATATCGCGGATTGGGCTGGAGATAGCCTACTTCCCCTCTTTATACTATGACTGGACCACTATTGTAGGCATATTTTTCGACATTTGTATGCAAAAATGTACAAATATGTCAATTGTCAGCCCCCGTCGCGTTCGTTAAATAGGGGATAATCTCTGGGAGCAAGGTCAATTAACTTACCCCGTACAAACACGGTAATAAGTCGTAGAAAGTTCATGTTGCTCTAGCATTGGTGAATATGTGTATACCTCCTTAGCAAGTTTTGACTTTTTACCTTTACTTCGCCATTCGCAGTGTAATTCATTTTGATTTGAACTTTGTCATGTAATGACTGTGGCGAATGGCAATATTTGCGCTGCCTAATGACTGACATAAACAAAATTTGTCGTAAGCAATAAAAAAATTAACACGGTTTACATAACGTTTATTGCATTATAGTTACTTTTCCTTGTAAGTATAATAAGTTGAATTGTAGTGTTTTGAAATTGTTTGTACTTAGCTGATAAATAGTCTATAGAATTAATTGAAGTTACGAAACCTCGAATATAAAGATGACTTCATATTTGTAATTAAACCGGTGCACTGGATTAATTACGACTGCTATCCTAAGCCTAGTGAAGCCCACAAAAACTCTATTTACTACTTTTTTATTATATATTTTAAAAGAACTTCCTATATGTTTTTCAACTGAAAGTATGTAATACGCACAATAATTGTTAAACTTACCTACCTCATCGCACAGTAACAAATAGGTAAGTACAGTACTGCGTACGCATTGTTAAATTCGATTTAGCTATTGTGATTCATTACATATTACTTTTGAATAGGTACGGCATTATTTTCAGGTTGACTTTGGTACTTTACAGCACTTTTCATGGTGATTTAGCATATCCTGTCAGATGAAATGCGTTCCCTGTCCTTCTTAGGCCCAGAACAGACAGTTAAACTCAACAGCATGAAACTGCAATGTCTATAGACTCCTTAGAGAGACCGCACATGACGCGACCATTTTGCCGATTTGCAATGCGTTTCAGACCGGTTTCAAAATGGTCGCGCCATGTGCGGTCTCTCTAAGGTAAGGAGTCTATAGACATTGCAGTTTCGTTGCAGTTGCGTTTCACCGTCTGTTCCGGGCCTAACATATATGCATTTAAAAAAAAAAAACATGCCTTGTTAGATCAGGAACGTGTCAAGTTACAATTTGTTTTTACAAAAAGCCGTAGAATCCGCTAGTTAGTGCACGTATTCCGTCGACGACTGCCTTTACATAGACTTAATTATATCTACTGTTTTCTTTGATATTGTATTTCTAGCGTGTACCTAAACCTAAGTGTAATCGATATATAAATATTGTAATGATGAATTAATTCGGTTATCTTTCAGTGGTAATAGTAATCGCACACAGACCAATCGCTGGTTGCGTACGACAGTGACACAACTTAAAATTAAATGTAATCGATTAGAAACTTTAAATGAATAGTGTTATGACTTTTAAGAGAATAGAGTTTCATTTTCAGTTGTGCTATTGTCGAACTAAAGCAGCGAAATATCCTAAAGATACCGCTTTTAGAGCACTTTGATTAATGCGTTCGTTATGCGCACCCCGCGTCTGCCCCTAGTCCCGCGGCTTATAGCTTTATGTCTCTAATGCTGACAGTAGGGGTCACCCGGCTATGCGGAGTGTATTAGCGATTATGGTCGGTGTGCTCGCAGCAGGGAAATTCATACTGTTTCAGGTTCTTGGCGTGTGTATCATGTGCGGCGGCGATCACTCATCAGAGGGATTACCATTACCACGATCTCAATCTTTTTTGGCCCTAAACTAAACTGCGTCGGTATTTAATACTACTACATTCTATCTACATATGTATGAAAAAGCGATGCAGTTCAATTTAGGGCCTAAATATAATCGCATTTAGAGATCGTTGTAACCCCCCCAGCAACCTTTGCAAGGCTGACACGACGATAAGTATCACCATCTTATCTCTAACTGCGTCTTTATCACATTAGTGCCGACGAAAAAGATAGGCAGAGATAAGACGGGGTTAGACTAACCCCGCGTCAACCTTGCTAGATTCTCAGGTGACTCGTAAGGTCGTTTTCCTTCCTATTCTGTTCCCTTTAAGAAATAAGACCTTCGGCAACTTCCAAACCTTTCCAATTAAGACTCGTGGAAGCAACTTCTTCCACTGAACGCCTCCAAGTGTTCTTGGAAGCTTTCGTAACAAAGAGGGCGTCACGGTCTTCTTTTTCCAGTATCATTACCATGAGTTTATGCAAACCGTTATAACAAGCAATATTTCCGATAGATTTCCATAACGAGAACGGTTTGCATAAACTCATGGTTATGATACAGTATGCTAATTAAGGCGTTGTTTGGGTTATAAATAACAAATATTTTACCTACTCAATGTAAACCAAAGCCAGCAATGACGAATTTACTAGTGCCCATGATAACGCACGGGTTAACCCGTTGTATTTGAATTTGCACACAACGCGTGTATGGACGTTGCACGGGTTAACATTGTTCTCCGCACACTTTTAACTCTTTCTCATATTGTGTACTAATATATGAAAACTGTAGGGTATAAAGATAACTCATGTATGTAGTGGTACCTTGTATTTTATATACCTTGTTTATAAAAATCACAGTGAAGTCTGCTCAGTCACAGTGAACGAAGGATAAGAAGTGATACTGTGTAGTGTTGCTGTGATCTGTAGATATTTGAGAGTGGAGTCTAACTGAACATGCTTTTAACAGACATTTTAAACGAATGGACATAAAGTTGGAAAATCAGCTGCAAAATTTATCCGTCTTAACACATCTTAACTTAATCAGGGCACTGATTTACAAGTGTACAAGAAGGAATTGCGGAAGATAGGCATTGACGTAACTAGGTAGAGGCCTCAGGGGGCCAGGGCCAGGTCCAGCTAGAATACCTACACGGCTTGCTAGCCGTGCAGGTATTCTAGCTGGACCTGGCCCTGACACTGACCCTGGCACTGGCACGACATTTGACAGTGACGCACTGAGAGACAAACGACTCGCGGGCATGTCGTGCTAGCCCCCCTGGTGCCCAGCCGAGAAAACATTGAGTCTGAGCTTCGCATACAAAAAATATGATATCTATTATGGGATCTAACTGCCTTTTCTAGATTAATGTTACGTCAATGCTTCTAAGACAAGTTTATTGCTATTTTTATCAAAGCCCCCTACACGTTTGGGAAACTCGCCACGGGACACATATACGTAAAACTGAGATAAAGATACTTTATCTTTACCCCGTCCGTTGACCGACGTTACCCAACATGTAGAGGGCCCTTTTTTGTCAGTATCAAAAAATGAAAAAGATTGTAAATGACGACCTCACAACATACAATTGTGGCGCACCTTAACCTTTTGACCGCCAAGCATGTCTGAGAAGTAACACGAATTTCAACTTTAAGTCAAGGTAATGAAGGACTTTTTTACCCTGTATCCGCTGACGGCTGCAGCCGACTGTGGCGGTCAAAAGGTTAAGGTACACTTATTTTAAATGCTGTCAGCAACATACGTAAATGTCGGTTGAAAACCTCTAGAGTCTTCTTGCCCGAACTGTTTTGGGCAACAGAATGACTGTATCAAGAGTTTTAATGGAGACTGAAACATTTTGTAATCTATATTATTATTCTCTTATAAGAAGCAGTTGTGCTTAAAGTCCATAAAATATTTATCTTAAGTATAATTTTGTCCTTTTCCGGTTAAAATGACAAAGTTATATTCCTATAGTAATAGATCACATTGTGTTATTGTAGTTTACAATCATAAATGTACTTTATTTGTACTGAAGAGAGAATGAAAGCCTTAAAAATATAATTTATTTTGTTTTATTTGGACCCGTGTTGGGATTTGCCACTGAGGTATTGTAAGAAATAAAAATGTCATGAATGTCATGCGCGAGCAAGTATTGTTTAGAAATGACGCGATATCGCGTCATGCGCGGTGAAACGATTAACTGGTATTATTATTTAACCTTCTTTTATGTTATTCATGCCACCAGTAATTATCTGAAGCCCGTTACTTGTAGACGTATTTATTTTTTGGTCTTGGCGCTCGTAGCAGTGTTCGGTTCGGTGTCACAACTAATGTAAATACCTACCTATTATTCCCCTATTTCGAAATTTTGGCTCCAGAAGGATGAATTTTAACAGTACCTACCCTATACACATTCTTGCTGTACCTATGCTTGTCGGTATTTTATGTATTTCATTACCCCTTTCAACGTCGGCAATATATAGAGATGACATCGTAAATTGGTACGATGTTCGTTACAGTCGTACTTGACAAAATTATTTAACCTTTTGAACGCCACGGCAAACGGCGAAAAAGCGTGCCACGACCTCTCGACGACGGCTGTAGCCGACGCAAATGTATGGAGAACGGAATATCGGGGGCACAGAAATCTGCTATCGGCTACAGCCGACTGAAGCGTTCAAAAGGTTATAGCTATTAAGCGTGTCCCAACACCCAATTTGATTAAAAAGGGTGTATTTTATGGGTCTGGCACCTCGGTCTGTAAATGGCCTGGCGGTGATAGGGTTTTTTTTTATTTCTGAAAATTGAAACATGCTGCTTGTACAAACACAATGAACCAATCAAAAAAATATGCAGGTAAAGTTCCATCCCTCTCATCTAGCCTCCATGAATTTGAATTTTACATGAGCGTCGTTATCCGATTTCGATTCCATGGTGTTACGTAGTTTTATAAAGTAAAATATAATCTTATTTCCGTTAAGAATTATACCTACTCGTGAAAAGTCTAACAACAGTGTAATAATGGACTCTGCTGCACTGGGAGTGAAGAAATAGGATAGAATGCGTGCAGATGCTTATCATCCTGGCATGTCGTAAAAGTCGACTAAGGGACGGGTCCTCTCCAACATGGTGGACTATATGGGCGATGGGCTGATCACCTGTCACCATACGGTTCATCATACCATCTTAGGACTAATTAATCGAACGTGGCCACAAGTAGTCTTGTGGCTCTGCCCACCCCATTAGGGATTTCGGGCGTGATTCTATGTATGTATGTAATAATGGATTTAAACCCAAATCAGCAAGAGCATCACAATATTTGAAGCAGTAGGCTAGGATTATATTCAGATGAGATAACAAAATGTGTTTTAACAATACTGCCAACACAACCGATTACAACATTTTATTATGAAACGAATACAACTCGGATCTGTGAGGTCTATCTGACGAGCGAAGAATGAACGGAACGCTGAACCTCCGGCTGTAACGCTACGCTGCTCCCGCAATAGTTACGGTCCGAATGAAAAAACAAGATGGCAGTATTTTTATCGGTATCTAATAACCAGGTAGGCTTGTGCTCTAAAGTAATTATCGATATAAATGTTATTGGAATGGAATATGGCAGCTAGACACAAATTTTTCAGCACTGTGAAATATTACTTAAACTGGTTAAAAATATAGATTATGTTTTGGTGCATTCAGAGTGTGAAAAACTATGCACGATTATTTAGTCTGTGGAGCGAAGTTTAAACAACCCGTGTATAATAAGGCGGCTCGACCAGTTCTTTAGCGCGTTGTTTCCATTCCCTTCACTCAGTTTGTGTATGTTCTTACTGTGCATCGGTTTTTCGCCTCGTACGCTCCGTATAAAGACATTTAATAATTGACTAAATCATTAAAATATCATTATCATGTACACTTACATCGTTGGTTTAATCATGACCTATTTCACTTACGTAATATTTTATAAATTTACGTCAGGAAAATGCTCGTGTAAAACAAAACTAAATAATAAGGTAGTTATCGTGACTGGCGCGAATACTGGGATTGGATACGAAACAGCCAAAGACCTTGCCCGACGTGGAGCCAGGGTCATACTCGCCTGCAGAGACCAAAGCAGGGGCACTGCGGCGCGAGATTCAATCATAAAAGCTACGGACAACAACAACGTTCTATACAAACAGCTGGATTTGGCCTCATTCAAGTCTGTGCGGGCTTTTGCTACTGATATTCTTGAAACGGAGAGCGCAATTCATATTCTCATTAATAACGCCGGCACAGGAAAACTCGATAACTCGCTGACTGAAGACAATTTACCGGTGGAGATGCAGATTAACCATTTCGGACCGTTTCTACTAACGACTCTACTGCTTCCGGTCATAAAGTCTTCGGCTCCAAGCCGGATAGTCAATGTATCGTCTATTTTGCACAAATTCGGTACGATCGATTTGGAAAATATTCATAAACCGGCTAAAAGCTGGTTGAAACATTCAAGAGTGTATTCAAACTCAAAATTGGCTACTGTGCTGTTTACTAAAAAGCTAAGTCGAGACTTGGAGGGAACAGGAGTCACTGTCAACTGCCTGCATCCTGGAGCTGTTAGCTCAGATTTTTTTCGACACCAAACAGCACTTGCAAAGTTCTTAATAGCTCTAGTATTTAAATCTAAGTTGGAGGGTGCTCAGACCTCTATCCACTTGGCCGTGGCGCCGGGATTGCGTGACGTCACCGGAAACTACTATGCTGATTGCAAAGCAAGAGCTCCTTCCCACCGAGCAGAAGACAAACAACTTGCCGATAACCTATGGGAGTTATCAGAGAAAGTAACGAACCAAAAATAAGCAGTGCTAACAATGCTTCTCTTGTTGACCGGCATCTCAATTACGTAGCACAATTGTTATCGGTTTGGCTCGAAATGCAAACCAATTTGGTCTTCATTCGATGTAAATAAGGATACAATTGGTTTACTTTTCTCGAAAGCGATACCAATTGGTGTTACGTAATTGAGCAGCGGGCCACATACATACAGATGCTATGTAAAATTCAAATACAGTTTAACCTTTTGAACGCCACGGCTGTATGCGAGAAAGGGTGCTACAGACGACGAGTGACGGCTGTAGCCGACAAAATGTATAGAAAACGGCTGTTATGGTGGCATGCCGTGGCGTCAGAGGCACGGAAATCTGCTGTCGGCTACAGCCGACTGTGGCGTTCAAAAGGTTTACGTTTGACACGAGTTGGGGCATTATTTAACAGCAAGTTATTTATCACGTAAATACAAACGAATTTGTATCATTCATTAAAGTTGAAATTCCAAATACGTGTCTGTGGTCGATAAAACGCCTCTATCCGGGACTTTTAGTTTCCCCTAATTCCCCAAAAGGCAGATTACACGCACCGTGGACACTATTTATTATGCAATCTGACTTTGTTTTGTACTTTCCTGTTTGGGTTTTTGCTCATTCCTACTGTACGTACATACCCTTATCGTTTCTATTTTCTGTAGAAATAAAAATATTTTCTTGGTATTTACGAAATCTTTTATTCCTTCACATGGGCAATCACAAGTAAATTTAAAGATTTCCAGTCTGATGCATTTCATTTCATTCTCATATTTACTTCGGAGATTTTATTTTAACCCAGAATTTTAAGAAGTTGTCAAAATATCATAGTTTTAATAATTATACTTTCATCGAAACCTGAAAAAATTTAGGTTGAATCACGATATATAATTCTAAAGAGGTGTTTGTGTAGTTTCATCTGGTGTTAAGAAGCAGTAATATTTGTAAATATGAGAAAAATATGTTTTCGGAACTAGTTTTATATGTATCATCATCTCTTTCTGTGCCTGTGCTCGGATCGCGCGCCGCTCGGTTTTGACTTTTCCTTGTATCTCGAATCATCTGAAACAAAAGGTAAGAGTAGATTGTTAACTAGGGGATGTAAGAGATCAATTGCACCCGAGATTTTGAGGAACACGAGCGAACGGGTGCATAATGATTCGAGGGTGCAATGACCATTTACATCTCAGAGTGCTGCTTATCTTCATAAATGGGAGGGAATAAAAAAAATTACAGTAGTGAAGCAAAAAGTTAATTAATATTTGTCCACAATCACTTACGAAAGTGCAATGAAAATTTACCTTCCCGCCTTTATTATTTTATGCATTTTACTTTTTTCCCGCCATCGGGAGGGCCAGTTCAAAAAAAAGTTGGTCACACATAATATTTATAGCTATAACATTTGTAAAACTTCTATCAATAAAATTATACCCATTTATTAAACTTAAACTTGAATATTTAACGTTCTAATAAAAATAAAAACAATGCAAGTTTAGGTACAATATCTACCAACTTTTCTGTTGACCGTCAAAGTCGTTAATAATCTAAGCAACACGTATTGACTTTTTTTAGCGAAAGTGTGGCCTAAAGCGCCACGCTAGAAGCCGCGGCGTCATAGTTCGATTTTAGCATGAGTAGGTAATGAAATTATGTTTCGGCGTGTTACGGCCCGATTTCGGTCTGTGCCGGCCAAAAGGGTAGAAGCATTGGACAGTGATCCTGTCGTTCCGTGTACCTCGGTCGCGGTCCTTGTGCCGGTGGCGGTGGTCGCGGTCGCGGTCGCGGGAGCCGCGCGAGTCGGGCGACGAGCGGCGGCGCGGCGCGGGCGCCGGCGTCTCGCCGTACCACCACGCGGGCGGCGCCGACGCGCGCGAGCGCAGCGGGGACCCGCCGCCGCCGTAAGCCGCCATCGGAGGCATCTGAGGGGAAACTTTTAAATCAATAACTTTACAAAAACAACTTTCAATGATACAAGGCGCCTGTTGAACATACAGGAAATGTTCGACCAGCTAGCATACTAACTGTAATCGCGCAAGAAGGGTATTCATCTCTTACGCATCAGTAAATCGCTTTAAAAGTTCACGTAAAATCGTGTAAAATCCGGAATTTTATGTTTCATGGATATACCCCATGAAAATCGCACGCAATATTAAGACGAGTCCCACGACACCTCACTCATTGAAATGTATACGGATGTACAAACAGACCTTTACATGTTCTATTAGTACCTACTGACATATTTTGATAAAGACATGCTCATCATACTCCTATCAGGGGACCAACCGAAGGTCCTTCGAGTACTATGCTGACCAACTGCGGTCGCCAACCCGCCTGCCAAGCGTGGTGGCTATGGCAAATCCCCCTATTTTTGGGGAGGCCTATGTCCTGCAGTGGAAGTTTTACGGATTTTGACGATACTCCTATCTAAGGCAAGCCGGACTCTGACACGGCGTCCACGGTATACAATATTGTGTAATTACAACACAAATATCGATCACCCATTTTACTCATTTCTAAAATTCGAAACCCAGTTTATCGGACAGCGGTCACATCTAGACATCGTTTCTTTCAGAAATAGAATAATTGTAAACAATCTAGACGTACTATTAAATAAATGACAAATAAATTATAGTAAATTATAGTAAAATAAGTAACAAATAAATAACAATTAAATTACTTCATTTGTATTGTAACTTATTTGTTAGTTACTATTATTTATGTAATTATTATTAAATAAAACTTTTTACTTACACACCTAAAATATATGATACTACTAAAACTAAGAGACTTATAAAGATCAAAAGCTCTTATATTTCTAAAAAAAATAGAGGTGTTAGCAGCTGAAGTTCCAAATTTCAAGTCGTACGTTTTGAAATTATGACTTATTAAATAAGATATGACGGTGAGGCAATGGTAGTTGTCGCTCATATGAGGTATAAGCGGTCATCACCTACCGGGGGGTATGCGGGTGGCAGGCGGTAGGGCGCGGCGGGCGCAGGGCCCTCGCCCTCCGCGCACGCCACCGGCGCAGGCGCTCGCGTCGGACTCTGCGACGACGCCAACTGGAACCAACAGGCTGCGTTCACCAAAGCTATTGGAGGTAGCTGGGCGATGAGCGAGGAAAATATCCATCAATACGCTGGCGGTCATTTGGTCACCTATTGGTGGTCTTTTTCCTTGCGCACTGCTTAGCCGCCAACCTTATTGATCATGTTGCCTAAAAATCAAAACGTCTATGTGAAATTTAGCCTTAAGCTTATATTGACTAAGAAGCAAAATGCCTACCAGGCAATATGACTATGCAGCACTTGAACTTCATTGTATATTGACTAAGAAGCAAAATAAATATGACTAACGACAACCTTTACAATCTTTTTTGTATACTCATTTAAGTGAACTATTGTTGTTCTTATGAGAATAAATTATTTAAACCTAAACCTATCTTTATCCTTATCCTTATCTTTATCTTTATCCTAAGACAATCTTTAGACAATTTGCTGCTTAGGTATTATAGCAATTTAGGCATTTTGCTTGGCAGACATTTTGATTTTTAGACGATTTACTGCTTAGGTATTTTGCCACATAGACATTATTGTTAGTCATTTTGCTTCGTAGACGAATTGCAAGTTAGACATTCTGTTCAGGAAGCGCCGCCACTAATAAAACGCCGCCTAAAATATTGATACGGTAACATGGACATTACGATGTTACGAACATTAAGGATTACCACTGCTAAAAATGCTAGTGAATAAATAATTTCGGAACCAGCGGCCCCAGTAAAATTGACACGAGTATAAACTTAACCCCGTCTTATCTCCCTGACTATCTCTTTCGTCGGCACTAGTGTGAGAGAGACGCACTTACGGTGTTAACTTATCCTCCCATCAACCTTGCTGGGGCCGCAGCAGCATTAGTTAAACTTTAAAATGTAGAAAATTTTGGATATGCAGCGTCAACTTTGGCTTACTCGTCAACATGGTTGAATATTTGCCTGATATTGTAAAAAAAAATTGCTTGCTACTAACTCGATTAAGAGCTATAAAAACTTTCAGAGTCAACGACGCTGTTTTTGATGTGTCAAAGCAAAAAGTAAAATAAACCAACATACGTACGAGTCTGGTCCAATTATTGGTGTTTAGACATGGCGTTGAAAGGTGGGGTAGGTTGGTAGGTAAATACGAGTATTCTTACTGGATGGTCATCCATAATCCAGTGAATTAATGAAATGAGTGAATAAAGTGAATGAGTGAAGTAAAGCAAGCAAATGAAAACTGTACTTCCGTAGATGAGATAAACTCCAGCAGGTCTTTTCCAATCGTCTGTTACCGTGTTTTACGTTCATGACGACGCGGATAGCCTAGTTGGTAGTGACCCTGCCTTCGACGCAAGCGTCCCGGGTTCGATCCCCGGTAAGGGCAAATATTTGTGTGATGAGCACGAATGTTTGTTCCTGAGTCTTGGATGTTTCCTATGTATTTAAGTATTTATTTCTCTATATAAGTATTTATATCGTCGTCTAGTACTCATAACACAAGCCTTTAGAGCTTACTTTGGGACTAGATCGATTTGTGTAAAGATTGTCCCCTGATATTTATTTATTTATTTATTTATTTATTATCAAAAACAAAATAGTAGTTTATGCAACGGTTGCATAATGATAGGCCTTAAAACACTAGTGCGGTTTTCATGAAACGAGCCGATAGGCGAGTTTCATAATAAGATCGCACGTGTGTTTTAAGGCCAAATTATGCAGAGTTGCATACATAACTTTATCTACACACATATTATAAATCCTCCATGATGGGTTCAGAAACAATATTTTCTGGCAACAAGTTATTTGTTGCAATCGTGGCTGCATATTTCCGATATCCGGCGCATTTTCACATCACACACACTCCGACTACTTACCGAAGACTACTTACTATTCATATTTTCAACTAAAATGTAAATTACAAACAACTTTTTCTATTCAATTCAAAAACAATTCTACTTTCGTTCAGCAAAACGCCAACATGGCGATCCTCCGTCAAGACCATTTTTTTTTTTAATCATAGACAAACGGATGAAGTCTCTATTCTCACGTCACTCGAGATCAAATATTGTGCAGTTTATATTAAAAAAACATACTGAATTGACGTTTCGTATCAATAACTGTTTTAATATCTATGGATACTAGAATAGAGACCACTTGAGTTTTGACAGCTGTTCCAAATTTAATCTCTTTTCTTTACTAAAAACGATAAAGAAGTCATGTTATTTCTTTATCGCAGCACTGGTTTTTCCTAATTGGTTGTCAAAATGGTGGTCATTTCCTAAGGTTTTTGATTAACCAATGGAGGTTTTATGATATAAGTGTAGATAAATTAAAATTCTGTACTGTTGCGTTTGATATTTGAGCGCCATTTTTGACAATAACCAGTACGTCAACGTAAGCTAATGTAACCCGTGCTATAAAATATGGAAGGCAAATTAGCAACCTTTTGCTTGAGGTTGTTGAAGTCATTGCTCATCTCCCGGTAGCGCTGCAGGCACTCCTGCCACATGCTCGCCATCTCTGACATCTCCGACCGCTGCTTGTTGATCTCCTCCTGCAAACACCAACGGCTCTTTCGGAGGCTCTACGTCAAATGGCTAAATATACCTAGTCAACCTTGTACTTGTTGTGTCTTGGTTAGTTCCCATTGGTGCAATTAAAATTCACTTATATCACAGTATAAAGAGACACAGTAGTCCGACGCCTTTGATCTCGCGGTTAATGCCGACAACATCTGGACAGTTCCGAAACGTCGTATGTACGCTAGGGTTGTCACAGGTAAACCATATTTATATAATTTACCTATTTATTTATTTCAGACGAACTTCACCATTATCATTATTATTAACCACTAGATTTTACCCGCGCTTTCGTCCGCGTCAAATCGTTCATCACTTTAACCTGGGGAACAGTGATGCTCTTTCAGCATAAAAAATATTCTTTATAACTCTTCGATTTTCATACTGTCGCTATGCCATAATTCACAAAGAGGTGACGAATTGAACGCGTCCGCGTTCAATTCGTCACCTCGTGGGCAAAAGCTAGTCTTTTAATTGTACTTTTTCTTCTCACTAAGTACCTACTACTTTTCTACTAGAAGGTTCCATGAAGTTTTAGCAGGTTCTATGAAGTTTCATAAGAGTTCCATGAACTTTCTAAAAGGTTCTATGAAGTTTCTGGAGTTTTCTATGAAATTTGAAGAATAAGAATAATTTTCTAGAAGGTTCTACGAGGTTTCTATGAAGGTTATAAAAGGCTCCATTGTATTTCTGGACGGTTTCCCTAAAGGTTTCCAGAATTTTATGTAAAGTTGCTGGACGGATCTATGAGGTTTCTAGAATTTTCTTTGATGTTCCCAGAACGTTGTGTGAAGTTTTTATGTCGTTAGGACTATGGTAAATCAATATTTTGAGTTAGTAATAAATAACAATATAAATATGGCATGCGCGAGCGCGTGCCGACAGCCCTAAAATACAGGTCCCCTGCTACGAAGGCCAGTATGGGTCGCCCCCTCGCCCCGCACACACCGACGATTGCTCCGTCTAGATGGCTTCGTCGGACCTCTGTGTCTAATATCTTTACTCTGTGCTTATATGGGTATTAAGCCGCGAAGAGACACTGTAATCCTTTCGGCCTGCGTAAGCACTAAGCAGGCACTGCCATCAGAGCTGAGCTGCTCACATCCAGCCGCGATCGTATGTCTATTCGCGGCTTTAAAAGTCTTGATGGGTAGTATGAAGAAGTTAACTTCCAGTCTCGCAAAGTGAAAACTCGAAATACTGGGTATAGTTAACAGAAAAGGTTACTTGTTACAAATAAATAGTGGTTATTTTTATCGTATGTTATATTATATATAGGCCACCGTTTCCTGATTTAAATAAATTAACAAATAAACATAATAACCTAAGAAAACACGGGATTCTACCACGACAAATCAAGAGGATAGCAAATGGGAGGTATTGTTAGAAATGGCAACCAACCAATAGTAAGATAAGTTACCATGAGCCTAGCATCGGTATCACCGACATCACGGGCCACCGTTTCATAGCGCCGCATGCATTCGCGCCACAGGCGCAGCTGCGCGGCAGCAGACTCCTGCGCATTATTAGCTGCAGTCTCCTAACAAAATAAGCAACTATTACGCATTGCATTACTTCATCTGTGTTATTGGAAAAAATACATGGTTCAAATAATTTATTACATGAACAGCCTTATCCGGTCCCTGCGATTGTGAAATTCCTTTGAAACATCGCATTAATTCCTTCCACAACTTCATCATCTTGTCCATGGCCTCCCTTTGCTCCGTAATTTCTTGCTGTAAGCAAAACGCTCGTGTTTAAACAGAAATAAGAATAGCTTACGCAATTTACAGCAATCTACTAACCTTGACGACCCTCAAGTAATTACTCCGTCCACTCACAGTGCTAGTCTCACCATCAGGAACGCTAAGAACAGAATCCCGCGCAGAATACCTGTCCTTTTCTTTGTAATCGTCATCCTTTGACACAACCGAGGCCCTTTCAAAGCGCTCCATATTCTTTTTACACCGACGCTCTCTACTGGACACATTGTTATAATGTCGGTCACGAGTAACCGAGGGCTTTTCTTCATAATACTTGTCTCTTTGCTCGATTTCTTCATACCGCCTATCTCTGCCCCTGTCATCGTAGTGTCTATCTTCATAGCGTTTCTCTTTCTGAACCTCGCTCCTCGCGATTCTTCGAGTTCTAACGTCATCGGCGTACCCGTCTCTATGCACATCAAAGCTCCTACTGGCTTTCTGATCGGAATATCTCCTCTTTTCTTCATCGTAATTTCTTCCCCTCGGATGTTCTCTCGCATCATCGTAGTCTCTGCAGTCTTTCACGTCACTTCGCATTTTGTAGGAGTAGTCGAAACAGCTTCTAGTAGGACCTGCTGGGGAGGAATAATCTCGGTGTCTGTCGTCTTCAATGTGGCGCATTCTGGATCTATCAACATCTAGTTTACTGCTGTATCTATTATCTCTTTCAGATGGAACGCAACAGATGCACTTATCTTTAACCTCGGTCTGTATGCGAGAGCGGGACACGGCGATGTTATCGTGACTCCGGACTCGTCCGCGGTAGAGCTCCTGACTATCGATCATAGTCGCAGGAATGTTTTCGTGGGAAATTTCGTCGTTCCGTAGCTTCACCGGTCGATGATCGACGTTGTGGCAGTATTGTCTTGATACGCCCTCGCACTGCAGGGACTTGTTACTGAGTGTGCGCAGCTAAAATATTGACAATAATATACTAGCAAATAAGCTCTTTCAAACCCAACTAAAGTGATACGATAATGGACCATATTGACATCAGTACCGACAAACGAATGAATCCTCGGAATGAATGAATGTAACGAGTAAAATTGTTACTCACGACTTGATTAATGTTAGGGTGTTCAGGCGGCTTGTTGTTAAGCGAGACGCATAACTTGGCAAAAGTTTCAAATAACGCTGCCTGATCAATCACAGGAGCTGGCGTCGCCTCTTTATGGGGCCTGAAACTACCGTAGGCCGGTTTATAGACTGTATAATTTACAAAAACAAATAAGTAGGTAAATTCAATAAAAACAGCAAGTTTTAGTACGCTTCACCGCCGGACCGTTTCACAGGAAAGCGTGGTTATTGTATTAAACATAAAAAGACAAAAAAAAAAAACAATCTTATTTACTATGCGATGCCTTTTTAGGATTAAATACGTATTTCGCCGTTTAAGTGGCCCAGCGTCAATTTAATCAAAGCTTGGGTCAAAAAGTTTAAAGAAACAGGTTCAACAACGAATGTTAAGCAAACAGCGGCCCTAACATGCATACCACAAAGATGAATTAAAACCGTTTATCTCTATGACTATCTCTTTCGTCGGCACTAGTGTGAGAGAGACGCACTTACAGATAAGACGGTCTATCTAATCTTTGTGTCATGCATGTTAGGGCCGCTGGGCGGTTACAAGTGATGATTGTCAGCATCTTTTCATACAATTGCGTAGACGGTTGCACGAGTGCCAGCAACAAGACGAAACTCATTTAGACGACAGTGTTTTTACTAGTAAATAAATTATTTTATACTAATTACTTAATATAAATACCGAATTAAAAAGCATTTGTAGTTTTGTCTCTATCATGTTTCTAAAACTGCAAAAACTTATGGCCCGCCCAGTATTATTTCATATGTGAGCGACAAGTGTCGCGCTGCATATTGTTGCGACCTGGGCCCCAATTCTCGGTGCATTCGAGATAATGTCGATTACGAGATTAAACGTCAGATTCATACACTTGGGTCAAACGAGTGTGTGCATTGAAGTTTAATCTCGATTGTGAGATTATCTCGAATGCACCGAGAATTGGGGCCTGTTGCGTACCGGGAGCACGAACTTCATTCTTGCGGCTCGCCTTCGTGCCGTTTCAGCGTAAAGCGCTGTCTATAATTATTGCTGTCTTTTTGGTGTATGGCCGTTAACAACCTTATTGATATTTATTTGCGCTTGGGTGTTCCCGTGTAAAAGGTGGCATACCGAGAACGGTGTTTTTATATGAACTGTCATTGACCGCAAAGGGATAATTATTGAATTTTGAGCGATGGATAATTGAGAATGCCGAGTAATAGAAAATTAAAAACGGTCATGACCACCGAACTCAAGAAATCGCCCCTAGATTCGTGCATTTACTTGTCGCGTTCCCGTGGCTGGTCATCACGCCTGCGCCGGTGGTGCCGGTGCTCATCGGGCGAGTAATCGCACTCGCGGCTCGTGCGCTGCTCCTCCTGTTTCCGCGCGTGACGCTGCCTGTATCAAGAGTGAACCCTGCAATAGCGCTCGACCGAAGCTGCGATAGCCAGGGAACGCTAGATTAGGACTACCGGAAGAGAACATTGATTGGCATGTCCAAGCGAATAAGACCAAGCCCCCAATTCTCAGTGCATTCGAGATAATCTCACAATCGAGATTAAACGTTAGTGCATACAGTCGTTTGACACAACTCTATGAATCTGACGTTTAATCTCGCAATCGACATTACCTCGAATGCACTGAGAATCGGGGGCCTGCCATGATGACATTACTTACCAGTAGACCTAAGAAGTTTACAAAAGCGATATGGACAAAACAGTACGCAATTTGTCATGCGTGTCCTACTGTCAAAAAATAGTCAGTATTTTACTTTTGAGCTATTAAGAGGTTTTGTTGTTCATATCCTTCTGTTGTATTGTGTTTAATAAGATAACGGGTAATATATTTACCTAAAGGTCAAGGGCGACGACGCGGTTAGCCTAGTTGGTAGTGACCCTGCCTGCGAAACTAGCGTCCCGGGTTCGATCCCCGGTAAGGGCAAATATTTGTGTGACGCGCACGAATGTTTGTTCCTGAGTCTTGGATGTTTCCTATGTATTTAAGTATTTATTTCTCTATATAAGTATGTATATCGTCGTCTAGTACCCATAACACAAGCCTTTAGAGCTTACTTTGGGACTAGATCGATTTGTGTAAAAGATTGTCCCAAAAAAAAAAAAAAACTGTAATTGGATATACTCTATGTGAAAACCGAGGGATACCGACAATAACCGAGGATGGCCGAAGTGTGAAATTATTTTAATGGTACTGTAACTCGTGGTAACTTCCTACCACTTTTAGTTCCTTGATATAGCCAGCTGGCGCTGACCCCAATGCGAGCCGCGCCGCGCACCAGAACCCTAGCTATGACAGCGGCCCTAGTAAGGTTGATACGAGAATAAGATCTCCCCATCTAGATTCAGACATGTGAAAGAGCCTGTGTGGCTTACTTGCAAAATAAATATTTTCATTTTCATTATAGATCGTGGCGTCTCTCTCATACTGGTATCGACGAAAGAGATGCAATGTGATATAAGATGGGGATAACTTATCCTCGTGTCGACCTTTCTAGGGCCGCTTCCGTGGGGAAGTTTGCGACACGAAGCGAAGGCAGTGGCGGGAGAGCGGAATGTAGGAGTGTTTAAAGGCATTACTGTTTTACCAGACGCAATTACTACCTGATGATGATGATGGTGATGTTTTGGGCTCGTAACTTCGTCATAAGCAAAAATAAATGGATAAAACCCGAACGTTGACTCACTTCTTTTTATCTCTTTTTATAGCTTCTTCCAGAAAGGCATAAATGAATGAATCGTGATCCTGTGGCACTGAATCGTTAACATCGCCTGTCTAAAAGCAAAATAAGTTATCAAACATTGTCATGTTCTAAGGTCATGCCAGTAAACTGAAGGCACCTTACTTGCGGTGGCGACATCGACCGAGGCGTGGATACGAGGCCGGCCTTCAACGCTAGCGAAACACCATCCCTCCTGGAAATTATTATTTACATACATACATTTATCACGCCTGTTTTCCAAAGGGGTAGGCAGAGACCACAGATTTCGTCTACTCTCATTAGGTTCATGCACGCTCGCCGGTTTAGGGTACTCTTGACCTGGCGTTTCTTAAGAACGTGCTCGTTCTGGTTTTGGTACGTTCGCCTAGGTCTTCCCCTTCCAATCTTAGTACCATGCACACTCTATTATTATTTACATTGAACCTTATTAATTATAGCTCTATCATGACGTCTAAATTGGTTTACTACTCTGCGAGCCAAAACGATACGAATTGTAACACAATTGAGTTCAACCTAAATAGCTTCAAAGTATAGGTATTATTATACACACGCTGGTCGTCGGTGGCGTCTCGGAGACTGCGAGTCGTGTCGCCCACCGGTTGGAGAGCGCGATATCGATGGACTGCTGTTGTCTCTAAACGTAGAAAATTTCCAATTCAGTTAAGTCTACAAGTGTCTAAGTCGACTGAATTATGTATACATGTTATAAGCAATTTCCTTCCAATTCTTATACACATACATACATATTATCACGCCCGAAATCCCTAATGGGGTGGGCAGAGCCACAAGACTACTTGTGGCCACGTTCGATTCATTAGTCCTAAGATGGTATGATGAACCGTATGGTGACAGGTGATCAGCCCATCGCCCATACAGATAGTCCACCATGTTGGAGAGGACCCGTCCCTTAGTCGACTTTTACGACATGCCAGGATGATAAGCATCTGCACGCATTCTATGCTCTTTCTTCACTCCCAGTGCAGCAGAGGAGCAATTCCAATTCCAATTCTTATAGTAATAACTAATCCACATAACCTTGTTATGGTGTTGCTTCTACGGGCGCATTCATCTTGCGGTGAAGTAATTTTCTGTAGGCTAGCTTTTGCAGATGCTACGCTGCTTTTTACTTTGCAACCCTGCAGTATTCACAAATAACATTTAACTCCAGATCTTAGCGAAACGAATACATTCGACATGGCCTACAGAATTCCGCAAATTATTTAACTACGATACATCGTTTAGGCAATGTCGAATAGTGTAATCGTTGCTTATAATATTTTCAAAGGCGTTAACAACATAATTAGCGACGAGGAAATTACCGTTTTCGAAAGCGCCTTAGCGGTCATTAAATACGTTTTATATGTAAGGAACATATTACACCTAAACAGGCGCGGTCCGAAGGGGGGCGGCGGGGGGCACATGGGACATGACCCCCCCCCCCCCCCCAAATCGTAAAATCGTATTAAAAAATCTAAAAATTTACAACATAAAAAAGTAAAGTCTAATTTACACGACATAAAAAATTCAGGCTGCGACCGCGCCTGCACCTAAACACCTAAGCCCTTCTTCCAAGTCAAAATTACTTACGCTGCCGAGATTCTTTAAGTTAACGGAGCAGTCACTCTCAAGAGACTTCACCTCCTGTCCTTCCCGCTTCTTTCGAGCTCTCTTGCGTTTGGATGCATCGAATACTTTAAACAATTTTTTACTATCGCTCGCCTGACACTCCATCGATAATAATCAGAAGAGTCACACGACATGTAGCTAAATCCTAAAACTATAAAATAACTTCCTTAGAACTGCTATTCTCATTAGTGGACTATTGTGAAATTAAATATTTTTGCGATATTACGAAAAATTAATTTGAATAAATGTTAACCAAACATCCACGGATGAAAATGAAAGATGAAAATACTGTGAGAAGAGTTGAATATAGAACTTGTCAGCGACGTCTTCTTAACTGCCAGTCTCTTCGTCTAACCGTTTTAGCAAGTAGTTAGTTGTATGTGCGAGGTCAAAACCATAGATAAATAATAGCTAGTAGAGGAACGTATAAAACGGATTTTAATGCCCAACTGCAGTAAAAATCTATCAACATGTTCCAAACCATTTACTTTGATACCTCCAAGTTTTTTTTCGAGCTTAATTGTATTTTTTAAAATTGTGATATACCCTAGAGCGACCCTAACACCACCTCATTAAGAACGCTCGCCCACGGCTACTTCCTGTAGCGATACAGTCGCGCGTTCATGAAACGTGCGGCTGCATCGTGACATGTGGCCGCTTGTCGCATTTGCAGCGCGCGACAGAAGCGATGCAGTAGCGCTGTATAGATTCAGCATCCTTACTGTATAGATACAAACGAGCGACTGCAGCGATGCAGTCGATTCTGCATCGAACCTTAAGAAGACTGTGAAGCAAAGGCATAAAACACCCTTTTCATACAAAATGCGATAATGATTTTCGCCTCTTAAATGCTAACCGATTTTGACCAATTTTTGATAGGTTAAAAAAATCTAGGTTTCGTATGAAAAGCCGTAGGTTCACACTCCTCTTAACCCATCGGATGCTAAGGCACGGATCCGTGCTTTTTCTTAAATACTTTTTGCAATTTTTTTGATTATCATTTTTTTGGTACTCCATGAATCCAATGAGCCGCGTATGCCGGTTTTTTTTAGCTCCCGCATACAAGGGGTTAAGTCTCTTAGTTCCAGCTTATTCTTGGCCGCGTTTTTATTTACTATAAGAGCAGTGGTTTTTAGAGAAGTACTTTTAGACCAGACCTTTTTAGATATAAAATGGTTATAAGTGCCGTAATGAAATTATGACGGCTTAAATGTCATCGTGATAGTGTAGGTTTATTTAATATCAAGTATGAGCCCAGTACAACGTAGAATAATTCCAACTAATCAGCAAATAAAGACAACTTGGGCCTAGCGAAATAATTTGGTTGAAACTGAGGTTTGCAGATTATAAAATAGCCAATTTGAAAAATAAATAAAATTCAGATTCAATTTCAATATATTATAGATTATTGTAATAATTCACATTAAACTTAATTAAACTTATAGCCCACATAAGCTCCTCACACTTCACTAAGATTTCTGTTATAGACAAAGGCGCTAAGGTACTCGGTATAAAATCTCCATCATAAAACCAATAAACAGATTCAAGTCCCATTTTATTATAAAAATCAAAATTACGAGTTATAATACATCTTTTCTCAATCGAACAATAGAAATCGATTATAGCACATTGACATTCTTGTAAATAAATCATCGTGGACATAAATAACAAAATCGGATTGTACAGCCTAACACTCGGCGTCCGCTCCGAGCGGGTCGCGGGCCGCGTCGGGAGCTCCGTATCACTATATGTACACGTACCGACAGGTAAACTCAGTCTCATGGTCGTCACTCGTGTCGCGGCACGGCACTGCGGGGTCTAGTGTTCGTGTCTCGCGCTGAGCGTGTGGAGGGGGTGCGCGGTCGCGTCGTGCGCCGCGGCCGCGTCCTCGGGCCGCGCCTGGCTGCAGTGGTAGAGCACGTCGGCCAGCTCGTGCGCCACCTTCTGGTCGAGGATCTGGCTCATGACGAGCGACAGCAGCCGGCGCTCGTGCCGGCGGATAAGCGGGCGGTTCTCGGCGTGCTCGGCCAGCCGCAGCAGCGTGGCCGCGGCGCGCCGCAGCATGTCGAGGCTGGTGCCCATGGCGTCGGGGTTGTCGCGCAGCGCCGCCACGCCGTGCTGGTTGGCCACGCCCAGCGCCGTCTGCTCGGCGCGCTCGATGAACGCCACCAGCTGCGCCACGGCCGGCGCGTGCAGCGCCACGTCGCGCGCCGCCGCGCCGCCCGCGCCCGCCAGGTAGTGCAGCAGGTTGACGGCGAACTCGCGTACCACGGGCCGCTCGGGCCGGCACAGGTCGCGCGCCAGCCCCGCGCACAGCGCCGCGATGCGGCCGCGCGGCGGCGTTGCTAGCACCAGGTCCACGTTGGCGTCCGTCACGCACAGCTTGCACAGCGCCTCCAGCGCCAGCCGGCGCGGCGACAGCGGCGAGCCGGGCGCGGCCGCGGGCGGCGCGTCGCCGGCCACCGCGGCCGGGCACACGGCCCAGTGCAGCAGCCCGTCCAGCAGCGGCCGCGCCACGGCCTCGGGCTGGTGGTGCAGCTCCACGGCGCCCGCGATGTTGGCGCACGCCACGAGCGCGTCCTCCCGCAGCTGCGCCAGCGCGTCCCACCACCACTCCGTCTCGCCGCGCAGCGACGAGCAGCACGCCTCGGCGTCGTGCTCGTCGCGCGCGGCGCGCTCGTAGGCCCGCGCGCGCGCGGCCCGCGGCGCGTGCTCGTGGTGCAGCAGCAGCAGCTTGCCGGCGAGCGCCAGGAAGGCGCCGGATCGCGAGAACTCGGCCTCGTTGCCCGGCACGAAGGTGAGCCCGCGCAAGATGTTGGAGAGCGCGATGCAGCGCTTGGCGAGCGCGTCGCGGCTCTCGCTGACGAGGTTGAGGCTGGGCTCGTCGCGCGTGTAGCACTCGTCCTCGTAGTCCTCGAGGCGGCGGCGCTTGAGCACGCCGGCGGGGTCGCGCACGAGCAGCGCCTCGCGCCGCTCCACCTCCAGCTCCATGGGCTCGGCCTCCAGGTTGTCGGTGTCGGCGTCGGGTGTGGCGGGCGCGGGCGGCGTGCGCGGCGCGGGCGCGGGGGAGGGCGGCGGCGCGGGCGCGGGCGCCGGCGCCGCGGGCGGAGGCGGCGCGCGCGCGCCCGGCATGAGCCGCACGAAGGGCAGCGGCAGCGTCTCGGCGCGGAAGCAGGGCATGATGTGGTCGGCGAGCTGCCACGGCTCGAGCGCGTCGAGCCGCGTCTCGGGCTCCTCGGGCTCGGGCGCGAACAGGTCGGGCGCGTCGGGCTCGGCGCGGTAGGCGACGGGCGCGCGTCGCCGGCGCGAGTGCAGCGTGTAGTTTTCCCCGGCGAGGACGCGCACGCGGTCGGCGGGGTCGGGCGGCGCGGCGCGCGCGCGCGGGGCCGGCGCGGGCGAGGGCGCGGGGGGCGGCGCGTACCACGGCTCGTCGCGCGGCGCGGGCGCGTCGAACACGTCGGCGAGCCCGCGGTGGAAGTGCTCCAGGAGCAGGTCGAGTAGGCCGGGCATGTGCTGCAACCCGAAGTAGCCGATACAGTTGTCGTCGAAGAGTAGGATGTTGAGGATGTCGAGCGCCCAGCAAGTCTCGGCCAGGAGCCCCGACTTGAGCGCCATGACGACGCGCCACGCGTCCACGGGGGCCACGTCGGCCTTGGTGAGCCGGCGCCGCTTCTCGCCCGCCGGCACGCTCGCCTCGACGCACTCAGCGGGGAACGTTAGTTCCCGCTTCATTTGCCCGCCGCTCATAGTTAAACCTGGACCGGGACCCTGCAACGATACATTATCTGCATTTATAATACTGCCAGAAGACCATTTTAAAGGAATCCAAAAATAGCCCGCAATCATATTTTTTTTTAAAGTGAGGACTTACGGGTGATGGCACGACGCCGGGCTGGTAGGGGTCCTGCGTCGGCGGCCGCGGCGCACCACCCCAGGATCCACCTTGACCCTGCCAATAGAATCAACGTTTTAGCATAAGCTAGATTACACATCCATCGCACCGACTGATTAAGTGAGGTAACAATCTAACTTCACCATTGCAGCGTTAATATGGTTTGAACCCTATCAAAATGAATCGAATTAATCTGTAAGTAGTTTTTTATAGATCTGTTACTTAGGTATACGATAATGATACTGAGATTACAAAATAAGAGCATATGCGTGTTACTCATATGCAAAATGGAGATGAGAACTAGTAATAGACCGTGCAGTCTCAAAAAGGCTAAGGATTTCATAAATCGTAAACTTTTAATATAGTATATAAATGCCATGAACAAATATATAGCCTACAAACTTGAAATTTTGCAAGTGGGTTGGTAGCGGAAATGCCATGGAAGAAGCCGTGACGGGGCAGGGGCGTAGTCATAATTCTTCGGAATTCCTATTCTTTTCCACAAGGTACTGATCGGGTTGTAATTTTGAAAGTTGAAATAGTCGATATCTTCGATGCGAACGCTTCTTCGACGAATGATGCAAACGCGTACTGGGGGATTCTACTCGCGTGCAATCAGATGGAAAGAGTGATCGACGTCGCGCTCGAATAGATAAAGGAAGCGGGTGGCGAGTGGCGGGTCACCTGCTGGTAGGGCTGGTGCGGCGCGTGCGGCGCGTGCGGCCAGGCGGGCGGCGCGGCGGGCGGCGCGCGCCAGGCGGGCGGCGCGGGCGGCTGCGCGCGCGGGAAGGGCGCGCCCCACGCGGCGCCGAAGCGCGCGGGCGGCGCGGGCGGCGCGGCGGCGGGCCCGGCCGGCGCGTAGCCCTCGGCCTTGGCGAAGTCGGGGTGGCGGCGCGGCGCGCCCGGCCCGCCCGCCGCGCCCGCCGGGCCCGCGCCGCCGCCCCCGCCCGGACCCATCGGCTTTCCGCCGCCGTACTGCTGGAATCGTAACGATCGTCCTTTAGGAATTCGGTTAATCGGGGACGAATACCACCGTGTGACGTGTGAATTTTAAACTGTGATGTGAATTATTCACAACGGGTAAGCTAGATTCGAATCGCCCGTCGCGTAACAAAAACCTCGTCGAATTACCGATTTTGACATAAAATTAATGTAAACGGATAAATCCATAAGCGAGCGAAAAATATCGTTAATTTTTTTGCAAATCGGCATAAAATCATTGTTCATATTATGCGGTGGGGGTAATTCGAATCATATATTTGGTGGCATTGTACAGAAAGCGGCAATTGGTGTTATAATTCTAGCCATGATCCCAAAATGTAAAGGCTCGTTTTATAATAACGAAAACGGCAACGATTGAAATCGGTCGAATGAACGAACGAAACGTTATCTAGCACCTCGAGGACATTCGACCGAGCCTCGCCGCAATAAATAATAAAGCTACGAGTTCGTTAAACTTACTGCTAAGCTAACATGATCTGTGTAAATACATGCAAATAAATGATTAAGTGACCGAAGATTTATCATAAAAGCCATCACCACACACTCTAAACCATAACTTCCATAATTCATTACGTTTTGGTTAAATTTTGAAAGAGATATCGGACGGGTTTTGGCCGCTGATGCTTCGACAAACCGGAAAGCCAATTAATAGCACCACAAGCCTAAACGAAAAGAAGAAAAAATTAACAGTGAAAAGACTTGATAATTTTGTCAAGCTAGCTAGTGGTATTAATCAAATTTAAAAAAATGAAGCCGAAACCACGGATGAGATTATACCTCGCCAAGAGCGTCAAAGCATTTCTGTCAGTCTATCGAATCGCGTGCCACGATTAGATGCGACTGCAGTAATGCTCCCAGCGCGCGAACGTGTCTGACATCGCCTCAGATCTCCAGGGTCGCATCCGGCGCGATCGGGGATCACGTGCGGAGGGGACCGTGGAGACGGGCCGGTGCGACGGCCGGCGCGCGCTCAGGGCGGGTCCGTGCGAGTGAGAATGAGCCCGGGTCGCCAATGGTCGGGAAGCGTGTTCGAGTGCGTGGTACAAACGGTCCGTACGTAGGGTCTCTGGCTGGGCGGCAGCGGCGCCACGAGCTGGCGCGCCAGCTGCGAGCTCATTAGACTACCCGCGCCCGCGCCGCCCGACATCTACACCAAACAGACTCTCAGTCCGCGCTCTCTGCCTCCACACACCTAATATACCCGGACTGGCGTCTGACAACTGGTTTTGAGGGCAACTGCGACTGTTATCCTTTGTAAGATTACACGTTTACATATTTGGCTGAGCTTCACGCTGTTTTTATCGAGGAAGCCAGTCCAGGGATATCACGGAAGTCAGTGGTGACGATACATGTGGATAGCACAATTCCACGTTAACGCTTTAATGGTTCAAAAGTTCATTATAAAATCGCTCGCAAAAAAAAAATGTACCAGACAACTTTATGTACTCAGTTTGTGGTGGTGCGCTTATCACGTGTATCGTTTAAACGCTTCCTATGAGAAATTCATGGCATCAACCTTCAACAAAGAAGTCTCTCTGTGTGTGTGTTCACGTGTTCCCTGGTTACTTGGTACTATTATTGTCATCAACTGCAAAGTAACCAATATTGTCGACACAATTTTAATTTAATTTTACCGAGAATATTATCTATTTTAAATGCCTCAGACATTAAAGAAAAAAAAACTTAAAAAATACATTCCTAAAAATTACACAATTTAAATATACTGTAAATGGGTAACAAATTCATGCCACAGCTAGAGTATACTGCAGGTTTGGAGATAATAGAGCAGGCATTCCAGTTATCTGTACCACTAATGGCCGAATTCACAAAACACAATTGATCTTTGATTAAAATGATGTTTATCATATAGGTTGTCAGCTGGGTGACGGAGAATTAACTATTAAATCATTAGATACTTAAATGACGTTTGCGAATTCGGTCATAAACGGGATGAATAAATTAAATCAATATTCAAGTTTGACGTCGCATAGAATAAAATGTATTAAAACTTGTGTCTTATTGTTTGAATAAAGAGTACAATAGATTTAGTATGGCTTTCCAGACCTGTGCTCACAGTGCGCCAGTGGAAAGCCATCCTTAGGCACAGTATTCGTACACAATAAATTTTCCTGACATGCCAGTCATGCGGGACATACATATTCTCAGGCCGGTACTACTACACCACATTCCAGTTACCTATATCTAACACACACACTCTAAATTGATAATAATGACAGATGTTATATTTGGCAATAAACAGTGTTATAACGTTACGCTAGTGGCGAAGTATATATCGGTATGTTACCTCGTGCGGCGGTTGCTGCGGCGGGTGCGGCTGCTGCGGCGGGTGCGGCGGGTGCGGCGCGTGCGGCGCGTGCTGCGGGTGCTGCGGGTGCTGCGGGTGCTGCGGGTGCGGCGGGTGCTGCGGGTGCTGCGGGTGCGGCGCGCGGTAGTAGTCGGGGTAGGGCTGCGCGGGCGGCGGGGTGCCGGCGGGCGCGGGCGCGCCGCCGCGGTACCCGCCGTAGCCCCCGTAGCGGTACTCGCTGCCGGTACCGTACCCTCTGATTAACATTAGTACGGCCATCAATTTAACTACCACCTAAAGTCCTTAGCTGAATCTCGACCGAGATTCTACAACCGATTTTAATTCGGAGTAAAAGTATGGGGCTCAGGCTCGATAATGGAGGAAGTATCGGTTTATTTAATTACAGTTCAAATTCAAAAGATCTACGATAGTTTTACAACGAGAATCAAGACAAAAAACCGACAAGTGCAAGTTAAACTCGCGTGGTATGGGTTTCGTGATTATATGAAATTTCCTGTTACTTTAAATACGATAGTCTTTTTATAGGTGTTCCTGTCATCTATAGGTAAAGAACTATTTCCTGTATTTTTTCAAAATTTTAAGCCGAGTAGTTTCGGAGGTGAGGGTGGGGGTGTCAATTTTCGACTATTTTCCTAAACTTCAAAACAATTCATTTGATATATTTTTTATTAAGATCCTCACAATGACCCCTTTCATTTGATATGTCACACGCCATGCTTTGCAAAACTTTTGTATTTATTTTCTAATTTACCCCCAAAAGTAGTCCCCATGTTTAAAATTCATTTATTTATGTTACCTACGCGTCCGTGTTGCGGTCACCGACTTACATATGTGTACCAAATTTCAACTCAATCGGTCCAGTAGTTTCGGAGCAAATTGGCTGTGACAGACTGCTAGACAGACAGACAGGCACACGAGTGATCCTATAAGGGGTCCGGTTTTTCCTTTTGAGGTACGGAACCCTACAAATATCACAAAACGTGACTTTCACTGAGAAAGAAAACTTAATAAATTACCTGTCCCCTTCCGGGCCGTAAGGCGGATAGACAGGCCTCGTGGCCTGGTAGGGTGATCCATACTCGTACCCGTAACCTGGCTGATAACCTGCAAACCAAAACAAAGTTCTCCATTGTACATCGATTGGGACGCAACGTACAAACAAATATTCTATCATGCGCCATTCATGTGATGTTAACATGTTATTATATTAAACCATGCGGAAGTAATGGAAGCTCCAGAAAAATGTGATACCTAATTATGAGCTAACATTGACATTTAAACTAGCAACGAAACAGACGATAACAAGCGAAAAGCCAATGAAATCTGACACTATGATTAAAAAAAACTCATTAAAACTGCAGTCGATTGAAGTATATTATAATTTTAACAAACGAGACCTAGAGGCTGCTACTTGTTCAATTTTACGTCGTCATTGACTTCTGATCGTGACAAGTTTATGTATGTAAATCGGTAATCCATGATAACATGACTCACGACCGAACCACCAAATCTACTATTTTAGCAAAATTTATTCCTGAAATCTATTAATGAATAAACAGTCTAGGTTGCCGGACTATGCTTGCAAGTGAGGTTACGGTGTGTGTGATTGGCGATTCTAATCGCGTTACAACCGCGCTCGGTACCGAAATGAATTGACGAGAGGAACAAGGAGACGACCGGCATGTCCAGCATTAACTTTTAACCAAAACAGAAATTGACTATCAATTTATCTGTGAAGCTAAAGGGCGCTGACAGCAATAAAAATGTCATAATAAAACGTATATCCTACGACTTAAAAAACCGTAATGAGCATCAGTTCACAGATAAGTCAGTAGCCGGTTACAGTAGCAGAAGGTGGTTAAATCCCAGGGTGATTGAGCGCCCTGCGAGTCTACTTCGAAGCACAAAATTCAAAACTAGTGATGCCCCGTCTCGAAGTTGGAATAGAGTTTTTGAGAGTAGAGGCCCTGGTGAATGGGTGGTGTGTGGGTTACCTGGCGGTCGGCGGGGCCCGGGGGGCTCGTCGAACGGGTTGGAGGCGGCGAGGTTGTCGCCCGCCGGCCCGCCGCCTACAACCACACGTCTCTTGTACCGCACCGCGCAACACGCAACACGCAACCGACTCTCTCAGAGGAACGCTACCCGGTATTGGATAGCACAATTACGCAGCGCTGATACACGTAAGTAAGTAAGTGACACACATCAAACTTTCACACATTACACGTGAACTGGTAAAAAAATCCAGTCGAATGTCCAAGTTCACAAATATACCAAGACATATGATAGTTATCCTTAGAAATATTTATTTTGGATATGAACGTTTAATGCGCTGCTATATACTAAAAATTAAATTGCTTTCCGATATTTAACAAAACCTAGGTACCGACGGTAGAATTCCTCTGAAACGAGTTACACATTTAGGGTTAGTGAGAAGCGATCACATGAGCCAAATGATTGTTAACTGTGATTATCTGCTTGTTATTAGAAATGGAGTTAGTATAAAGTATTGCGTAAATAAAGAAAACAAGCAACGCACGCTTCCAGTCGTGTTCTTTCGAGCGTCCGGTCTCATCTAAGGCCTGGGTCCCGAAAAGAACGCTATAAACAGCCTTCATGACAAATAATGTAATGTGCCAAAAACAGGCAATTATGTTCATTAAGCGCTGCTTAAATGTACTCTTTTCGTGATTATCTATAGAGCTTAAAAACTTTACGATTTAGTGCGATCATGTTACAAGGTGCGGCTATCAACTATCGCATCTTACACCCTAGCAGATTTTAGTGTCAGGGGTGCTTTTGTGAGACGATTACGAACCTTCCATAAAAAATTTCGTTGTAATCGACTCACACTTTGTGATGAAAGTTCCCAGAGTATATCACAAAGTAGTCTCCCGATCGTCGTGCATAACGTACCTTGCGACTGGTTGGGCTGCGGCGGGTACCCGCCGTACTGCGCCGGGTAGCCGTCCATGGGCGCGCCGGGCGCCGGCGCCCCCGCGCCTGGGAATGATTCTGTGGAATTTGATGACCCTGCTGGAATATTGGACAATTAGTATAAGGCTGATGACCAGTTTTGCTGAATACATTCTTTCATTTCGTTGTATTTTATTGAATAAGGCTACGACTGTGGCGCCATCTAGTTTAGCTGTATTTTAGCAGCTTCGACTTATTTCCGAGGACGATCGTCATTATAGGAGATAGTCCTCTTGTTTTATTCATCCATGACTTAACTAATAGTAGTAGAATTGCGGCTGAAACTTGCGCCTTAAATCACTATACAATGTATAGAAAATATGTCATACTAGCTTATGCCCGCGACATCGTTCGTGTTTAATTCGGTTATAGTTAGTCCCTCGGGAACTTCTAATTTTTCGGAGATATAAAGAAGCCTATGTGTTAATCCAGGGTATACGCTATCTCCATTCAAAATTTCACTCAAATCTGTAGAGGCGTTTCAACGTGAAGTAACAAACGTACTAACTCACGCACACACTCGCAAACTTACATATTTATAATATTAATTAGTGTGTTTTGCATGGCGCTTGAATTTTCTATAGACTTACTTAAGTGCTACTTAGAAAAGAAGTATCCGAAAAAATAGACAATCTCAGGAGACATGCAGGTGAATGTTGTTGGATCAGAAACTTCACTGGCAGAGAGGAAGATAAGGATGGTGATAAATCCACCGCCAAGAGAACCGTTCTTATTTAGTAATGATGTGGAGAAATAAGGAGTCAGAAAAATAACACCAATCCAACTGACGCAAGAGAACTTCGGTGTTCAATGGGTTTGTACGGCATATAGAAAGCATTAGAGTCACAAAAATAATAAAAGAGTCACACTTAACTGCCCAAACTAGA
Source organism: Tortricodes alternella (assembly GCA_947859335.1). Lineage (NCBI taxonomy): Eukaryota > Metazoa > Arthropoda > Insecta > Lepidoptera > Tortricidae > Tortricodes > Tortricodes alternella. Next base: position 8,824,585 of record OX401987.1, on the reverse strand, counting down.
ATAACATGTATTTTGGGCCCGTAAACAACAAACAAAGACGCGCAAACGAATACAAGTATGTTATGATGCGAGTATCTGGCATCCACCAGAATCGAACCTGTGCCTCAAGCTTCAGAGTCCAACACCGAAACCACTAAGCCAACCGGTCGGTCAATACCAGATTATCAGGCAGGTATAACTTCGGTTTGAAACATGGTCCTCACTATGGGCCTCATTAGCAAGCTCAAAGTCGCACGGCGAGCTATGGAGAGGGCTATGCTCGGGGTTTCTCTGCGAGATCGAATCAGAAATGAGGAGATCCGTAGACAAACTAAATTTGCCGACAAAGCCCAACGGGTTACCAAGTTGAAGTGGCAGTGGGCAGGGTACTTTGCACGCAGAACAGATGGCCGATGGGGCCGAAAAGTTCTCGAATGGAGACCACGGACCGGTAAGCGCAGCGTAGGACGTCCAACCACAAGATGGAGAGACGACCTAAAAGAGATCACAGGAAAACGCTGGATGCAGGCCGCTTCCAACCGGCCCTTTTGGAAATCGATGGGGGAGGCCTATGTCCAGCAGTGGATGTCCTACGACTGAAATGATGATGATGATGACAAGTTCGGTTTGGTGCGGCCCCTGAGGCTCGTGCACCGCGCGGTCGGCGTCGGGACTCACCGGAGCTGGGCGCGGGGTTGGACTTGCCGCTCTTCTTCTTGGTGGAGGCCTCGACCTGGTTGATGATGGGCTGCGGGTCGACGCCGCCGCGGTCGAAGTGGCACTCGTACGCGAGCAGGTTCTTGGTGTAGTGCTTGCGCAGCGTGTACGCCGCCGACGACGACGCGCCGATGCCTAGGAGGCCCGCTATGTCCTTCCACGTCTTGTTTTTCGTCACCTAGAAACGACAATAACGTGCTCCATTCAAGTGTTAAAAAATAAAACCTGTAATGATTTTCCTTACTTCACTTATGAAAGAAAGAACCTTGCGGCACAAAAACGTGCTTATCAGAACATAAGATGGATTCTGATACATATTTTGAATTGGTGACTAATAATACATTTACACTGGACCGCTACCGCTTTCACACAATCTGGGCTTTTCACATGAACGACATATGACTTTTAATAATGGAGACTGAACGCCAGTGAGCACTGCCCAAATTGAGTGAATCGATATTGATCATGACAAAGTTATTATGGTCCAAACATCTACAGAGCATAAATAAAGGAGATTGTACAAATTGGAGACGCGTCAAGATAGTTTCGTCAATAAGACTGAAAGAGCTATTACTTGGCATAACGAGCTTACCAAGACTTCTTTAATGAACTGTCGCAACAATAATACAGCAAGCACATTTTAAAATCTGCATTAAAACAGAACAAACTTATATTATATTGATTTTCCTTATAACACTTAACTTTATACTCTTAACCGCGCATGGATTTGTGACGTGGTGATTTTTATTTAAAAATAAACAATTGAATTAAATCCTATAATAAAGCGAATCGAAAGTACTTGCATCGCTGGCCGGTCAGTGTGAACGGGCCGGGGTTTTCATTAATCGGCGAGAACACGAGGCGACGTGAACGCGCGAACATAAAATGCGAAGGTTTAGCGCGGCGTCGGAAGGCGATAAGTTGGAATGTTAACGAGTGGAGAGCTCACCATGCCGCCGATTTCCTATTATATGACGTTTATCGCAGCGAGGAGCGACGCGACCGGCGCCGCCGCCTGCCCGCGCGCGTCTGCTACCGGCGCAACATTGTTCGCGGTCGAGCGGCCTTTGCGAATGCTCCAATGATAAAAATTTATTAACTATCGTTAAAACCCCGGCCAGTTTATGGTGCCTATTTCCATAAAGCCGGTACACGCACTAACATAAATCCTGAACGGAGCCCATTAGACGCGGTTGCATCACGAGCGCAGCTCCAAGTTTTACTGTCAGCGTTTAAGTGATATTTGTTCCCGAGCGCAAATGTTTACGTTCAAAACTGTAAAGTGAATTTAATAACGAATTATTTCGTTTTACACATGTGAGAAGCGGTCATGTATCGGAAAAGGGAGATTGCGACATAAAGGTACCTTAATAATTATGAATTAAAGTATGTTATATGCAAATTTTTTGTACAAAAACAAATCGATGAGAACATAATAGATCGATAACGCAAAAAATAAAAGAGCATCGAGTAACTTTTGAGAATCAGATTTATTCCAATCAATGTACACACACGGCTAGCAGAACTAAACCAAGCTTGTCGGTTGTCGCTCTGTGCGTCGGTTACGGCTTGACAACACGGGATAAAATGCTTGGCAGGTATTGTTAAAAACGGTGCTATAGTAAAAGTTTAATACGTCAATTCGTGGCATCGCAACGAATCTAGAATTACAAAAAAAAACAGTTGCATAATTGAGTTGGTTGGCTTCTCAACATGACTATCTGGAGCAGTTAAGAGAACCATCCGAATTGTTTGGGTTGAATTTGCTTATATGCGTATTTCAACTACGCGACAAACATCAGAATTATTCTACATTTTAGCGTTACAGATCTCAAGTGTGTTTGAGATCTGTAAAAACAAATTTGTATCACAGTATACCGTTTGTCTTACTTGAACGCGGCAGTTTCATATTTACGTGTTAAAAAAACTTCCGAAAGAATTTCTAGTCGTTATCAATACATATAAAACAGTACCGTGACTCACTTATAGACAACGCACAGCATAAACGGATGGTCCTAGAGGTTTGAAATTTGGAGGAGATATTCCTCGAGTACCCTAGAGGTGCACTAAGAAGGGATTTTTTTGAAATTCCAACCCTAAAGGGGTGAAAAGAGGTGATAAAGATTGTATGGAAAATACCGCGGGCGAAGCTAAGGCGGGTCCACTAGTGTTTGTATAAGTCGATACTTGTAAACTATAAATATATCTACATGCAGTTGTAAACTAATTTTAGTTATAGTATTTAAATGTTCCCTGCTTTCTTATTTTGTCGGTATTTGTATTCTCGAGATAAAACGACATCAAAATGACGCACCGCGACTAAATGAAAGAAGTTATGATGAAAATCTTCTTAGCAATTTGAAAACCGGCCGATTACAATCAGCATATGCAGTCGGAGAGTTTGTTGAGCTGTCTTCTGTCTCTATCTTCCTTCGCAAGAAGAAAAAGAGAAAAACCATAACAATATAGAAACACACCGGCTGCAAAATTGCTGAGACAATACGTTATATAGTGTGTAGGGCTCATCGAACTGAAGTATGCATTAATAAATGCTTTACTCGAGTACGATACCAGTGTCGAGCACAGATTTAACCTTTTGGCCGCCGTTGTCGACTATGCGCGACGGGCTATACAGTGTAAAAAAAGACCTTCATCGCCTTGACTTAAAGTTGAAATTCGTGTTACTTCTCAGACATGCTTGGCGGCCAAAAGGTTAAGCGTGTGCGGTAGTTACCTCGACGAAGCCGCCGCGGTCGCGCACCAGCAGGTACAGCCGGTACAGGTCGAGCGGCTGCTTGGAGATGGTGGGGCAGGCGGCGATGGGCGTGCGCCGCTCCTCCATGAAGGCCAGCAGCCGCTCCACCCAGCCGCGCCGCTCGGGCGCGTCGTCCATCTCGTACAGCTTGCCCAGCGAGTCCGACTTCTGGCGCAGACAACCCATCATACACCCAACACCCGCAAGACGAGAGCGCCCCACTCTACTCACTGTCCCTCACGTAACGTATTTTTAATTTGGGTTTCACAAAGCATCGCTCTACTGCTTTACGTGTGACACATTTTAAATTTATTTTCTTAATGTTAAGCATTACGTGAGGTACAGCTTCGTGGAATGCTCGTTCCTGCGCCTGACCGAGCCCGACCGAACCAAAGATATACGCGGGAGCTGGGCATCAGGCTATAGCCGCAATGACGAGCGAAATGCGTGGAAACCGGACGAATTTGTATCTGTTTTTATAAGAGTAGATACATCGCTTTATCATGCAAAGTTTGTTTTTACCCGACTGCGGCAGAGCCCGAAAGGTAATATTTGGATGCTTTAGTAATGAGTAATCAGTATAGAGAAAGCGTTGAATTTATCAGCAAACAATATAGCAATATTAAAAGAAATCATATTTTTTAATTTAACAATTTAAAACGCACATCGAAAAAGTTTCCCTGTATTACGAGTGAGGGAGAAGGATCATACACGTTTAAACGTACTAATGTTAAGGTCATACAAGTGTGTCCTGTAAACTCTCGAACTTTGGTCTTATGGACAAACATGTACGAGGGTTCCTACGAAAGTTTTTAGCTGTATAAAAACTATCAACAGATACGGATAAATTAGCTATCAACCTTTTCGGACAAAAAACTGAACGTGTTAGTCCAGTTTTGGTTTTTACAATGGAGCTCTCAGGGGAAACATTTAGTGCTATGATATTCTATGGCTACAAAAGAAACTCAAAGGATCCATCGTTAGTCACCACCTCATGTTAGAGCCGCGAGTTTAAGCGGGGTCGGGAATGTACTAAAGACGAGTCGAGACCAGGACGGCCAAAAAGTGCTGTAACGCTAGAGAACGTAATCAGAGGGAAATAGACTACGAACTTGGCATTGTATCACCGGCAGTTGCAAGCATTTTACATGATCACCTTAGTGTCTGGAAAGTTGTTTCGCGTTGGATGGCGTATTTTCATACAGAATAACAAAAAAAAACCAGCGAGCGGATTGGTGTCAGTTTATGTTTAAAAAAATTGATGGAGGTGGTTCCCAGCAGGTTTCCTATATCGTTACTAGTGATGAGTCCTGGATATACTGCTATGATCCCCTATATAAGCAACAATCAAAGCAGTTTGAAGATGATGGGCCGCCACTAAAAGTACTGTAGGTGAAGCGACGCAAAAAAAAGTCGCCCCTTTCTTTCGTCCCAGTAGGCCAGTAGCTGTAATTCCATTAGAAGACCGAAGAACAGGTACCAGTCAGTGCTACACGGAGGTTTGTTCGCCACAGGCATTCGAACAACTTGGTGAGAAGCGTCCAAAGAGCGGCACTGTTGAAACTTTTTTCACCAAGATAATGAACGTGAACGTGCAGCAAGAACTTCTTCAATGGGATTTTTGAATAATCTGGTGTTCAGTTGGTGTCACATCCTGGTGTACTGTCCTGACCTGGCCGTGTGACTTTTCTTGTTCCCTACTGTAAAGAAAATGATGTGTGGCCGGACTTTAAGGTACCCGAACGACGAAGCAGAAGAATTTAAATGGCTTTTCTTCGACCTTCCGCAGTAAGCGTTAATAAAATGTTTTTGAGGAGAGATTTTTATTAAATACTAGCGGCCCTGTCAGACGTTGTCCTGCAGCGCCATCTGTCGGGCTGAATTGTGAATCTAAACCATCCAGGGCGTCACCCAAACGCATACAAAAAGAAAACATTCAAATCAGTCCAGCTGTTTAGGAGGAGTTCAGTGACATGTGTATGTCACTGAACTCCTAGGTAGGTAGAATTATATATATAAAGATTGAAGTTTTCTTTACAAAAATAAAAATAAGTTTTATACAGCTAAAAACATCGTAACAAGCCTCGTATATTTTAACTTTAGTCCCGTCACGTCATCGGGTACCATACTTTAGTAGTACATGAATAGGTATACTATACTAGACGAGTCGGGTGTCTAGGTAGTTAACTACATTTAAACAAACTAACTCACGTGATTCAGCTAAACCAGTAAATATTTTTAATATATAGTGTATCTTTATTGTGTGGGTAGCCGAGTCACGTGGGTTTGTTTACATTTAGTTAACTACCTAGACGAATATAGGATTAAGATGTACCTAGGACGCTTGTCCTTTCTCACGATTTTCTAGTTTAATGTGATACCAAATCTGTGTATGAAGCAAAGTTCTGTTAAAATTCACTTGAACATGACAACTTGTATTATGCGTGTATGTCAGTGGCGCAGCCTGCCTGCAAGCAGCCTCCTCGCGGCTTTACCAAGCGAGAAAGCTACGGCTAGCTGTCAGTGAAGTTGATGTTACTCTAACTAAATGTAAAACTCGCACGTACGGTTCTTATTTTTCCGGCTTCCCTTAGGAAATATTTGACGCTTCGCCACTGGTATGTGTTTTTATAGCTCTGCAAATAATGCAGAGCAATAACGCTCGGGTAGATTTAATAATGGCATGTGAATATGCCATCTCAGAAATAAATAATAAATCAGGGGGGCAATCTTTAAACAAATCGATCTAGTCTCAAAGTAAGCTCCAAACGCTTGTGTTATGGGTACCAGACGACGATTTACGTACTTATATAGATAAATAAATACTTAAATACTAGGAGACATCCAAGACTCAGAAACAAATATTCGTGCTCATCACACAAATATTAGCCCTTACCCGGGGTCAAACCCGGGACCGCTAGCTTTGGAGGCAGGGTCACTACCAACTAGGCTAACCGCTTCTACTAACTGCTAATGAATCTTCGGTCTGATAAAGTATGACCACATTTCCGCTTTTCTGAGGCAACATAATTGGCTTCTCATAGGTTACCGCAGGTCCTTGAGAATTCTTCTTTTGTTTCCATTTTGTTTGAACCAGCTGCACCCCATTACCTAAGATGTAAACAGGGGCGTATTTTGAAATTTGGCGCCCCGGGCCAATAGGTTTCGCTGCCCCAGAAGTCAAGGAAAAAGGCCCAGGTTTCGGACGGGGGGGAAAATGGTCAATTTTCGCCTATTTACCTAAATAACTTCAAAACTCGCCTACGCCGCCCCTGGCGGATTGGCGCCCCGGGCCATGGCCCAGTTGGCCCTAGGGTAAATACGCCCCTGGGTGTAAAAAAGTTCAATCCGCTCGACCCGGCGGTGAGCTCCGATCGTAGCCTTATACTCTCCGTACTCTCTCATCGCACTAGCTTTATGTCAAATTCGTCGTCATAAACGATCCGGCTTTCGACCGCGCTCCCGCTTCAGGTAAGGCAAGCCAAGAGCAAATTCTCGAGCGTATGTTACGCAAGCTTCTTTTTGGAAACCTTCATGAGTAAGTCTGCATAATATTGGTACTATAGGTATTCATATATATTTACTATATTAAATTTCAATTTTTGGTGTAATTTTGATGTGTAAGTATATTATGATACTTATTTAGGTTTATTATATCTTGTATGTATTATAATATTAAACACCATAGCTTAGTGTATTAACTGTTTTACGGTCTATACTTCCTGCACCGTCTAACATGCATGTTTCGTTTGGTTTATTGATTGACTGGTAGAGAATTATTTAACGCATTAAGTCCGCATATGTACACTCGTGTATTGTTTAAAAATGCTTCAATAAACAAAACGTCAGATGTAACTAATAGATTTTAACCAAAAACGATTCGTTTTCTAAATATAGGAACGCGGTAATAAAAGTTACTTCTGTATTTGACACTCACTACACGACGTCATGTACTATTAGAAGAATGCACAGAAATTTACTTGTGAATGATCCTTAACCTGCACCCATTCTTCAACATACGCTTGATGACCAGTTACGTACTGGATTGCTGTGGTCCGCAACAATAAACGACACTGATCAAAATGACGAGAAATTCCGCAGTCGCTATGTAACGACAACCGCGCCGATTCCTTAGCGTTTTTTAACCTTTTGACGGCTGCAGCCGTCAGCGGATACAGGGTAAAAAAAGTCCTTCACAACCTTGACTTAAAGTTGAAATTCGTGTTATTCTCAGACATGCTTGGCGGTCAAAAGGTTAAACACTTTCACTGCCAGCCTAAAAACCAACTTCCACCCCAGGAGCCACAACCTCATTTCCTCCATTCTAAATTACCGTAGCAGGATCCGGCTCACGGGTTGTTCGGCATGTGAGGAAATTGTCCGTTTACCCGTAAGCCACCTGGCACTGAAAGTGTCAACCAGATCCAATGCAACAAGGTCGACTCATAGGTGTAACCAAATTACGCGTCTATTAATAAACTAAAAATAATAAAAAGCTTCAATCATAAACACGATGATTTAAAAATTATAGTCATTATTTTCATCAACCTTGTTGCAGCAGCATTAACACCTGAAACTTCTTAATCTTACACACAGAATAAAAACCAGTTGTATTATTACCGTATCGGATTAAGGAATTTCCTGGTGTCATATAAATATCACTGTAAACCGCTACAATAACATTCTAGAAGAGGAAAATAGGTAAGTTTATTAATAAGCTCACAACTATAGCCACATGTGGAGCAAATTCAATTACATTAAACAGGAAAACAATACAGATTTGACAATAAGACAAGATGCATTAATACATAATCCACCTAGCGATTAACAGTACTTACTTCTATAGGCAATACCATTTATGAAGATAGACACATACTTATGGTCTTTCCAATCAAGTTAATATATTCATGATTAAGAAAAACATCCTTTAAATAATGCTGGTAAACCAATAAAAGTGGCAGTAGAATTTTCCTAATCTAAAAGCAAAATGCCAACACCAGAAAGAAAAATAGCAGCATAAAGCAATATTGACGACACACGACTAAAAAATATTTTAAGAAGGATACTTTAAGTAAACGCATTATCATGCATTTTCAGTGTCAATGAAACTTCGGAGTTAGTCGATATGCTCAAGGTCGCAAGATTAGCGTCGCAAGGGAACGCTCGCTCGTTCGACAAGGATGTCGAGTCTACCATGCAGTTGCTAACACAAGCTAGTTACGTTACAAGTGCTATAACTTGAGTTTTACACATGCTTAATGATCTTTGACTTGATATAAACCTTTGATCTGAAGGACTCCGGCTGTATGTGACTGTTAAACACCTGAAATATATTAATGATTGGAATATTTGGGTTTCGTTTGAATTCTGTCTTAGTAAGTAAAGTTTGTTTTTGTTTAATTTATAAATGATCAATGTCTATACTTTATTTGGGGTTCAGTGGATATAAACTGAGCGTTTTAAATAGATTACGCGTCGTAAATAGCATCCATGAAACATGTAAAAAAAACACCAAACGGCACATAATATTACGTACACAATTGACGCACGAAACACAATTTGTGACAAACAAAACTCATTTCGGGCAAAAACACCACAAAATAATGGTACTATGCGCGTTACTGAACAGTTTTTACTTGATTACCATACCAATCCTTAAAGTTTGGTTGTGTTTATTCAGAGCTGCGCATAGCCCAGTACACGATTTGTACAGATTTTATTGAGCCCATAGGGCTCTTAATCTTATCTATTCTGAAATGTACCCCTCTTTATCAGTAATTTTAAAATTCAAAAACTTGTTATCAGTTCAGTATTATGACCACCGATTTTCTTTTTCCATCAGCCATTTCAAGCGCCATCATTTCTTGTCTCCAAATATCGATAAAAATCATTACAACTTAACCCGAAAAAACAATTTATGGTGGCATCAAAATGAGATGCTAGTCATCTTTCTTTCTCGTAATACTTTTTGATGGTGAATGATAGCGGTTGAAACGTGCGACGAAACACTCGGTACCAGTACGGTTTCGTGTTTGGGGCGTTAGACGGTACTCACGGGACTGGAGGGCGGGCGCGGCCACGAGGGCGAGGCGTCGTAGTCGTCGTGCGCGGAGGAGTGCGAGCCGCCGCCGGGCGACGGCGACGGCGCCGCGCTGCCGGGCCCGAACTCCTTGCGCCCCTTCGCGCCCCCGCACGGCTCCTCGCCTGACGCTGGAACACGACACGCATTGTGTCACTACACACAAGGTGACAGTTGCACTTAGTAGCTAAGGAATGAACTATGAACGAACGCAGGCGAGCTATCACAAACCGAGGTACATTTAAAGTCCTCGCTTGTGGCTAGAGATTTAACGGCACGACGGTTGTAACAAAACAATGCTGTGTTCTGTTTCAAACGTCGTGGTATAACTGCAGTTGAAAAGGGTTTGCGGTCGTTATAGGCCAGCCATATAAAATATGTATGTGATTAGAAAATAAAGAACACGCTGCTCGTCCTTAACCGAACAGCATCGATCCCTTGACTGACTTTTTTCAACCTTTTATCTTGAGGTCAAGACTGTGAGCGACTTTCCATCGAGAGCTTCGAAATTGGATATGTAATTTAAATTCATGGATCGTTCTCCACTCGAGTAGTCTTAGATGGACTGAAATAAGATAAGTGACCTCGTAGTTAAAACTCTTTATTCTTTCTCCGCCTGCCTAAAATGAATTGTGCCTATGTCGCTACAAATGGTATGGGCTATGGTAGTGGTAGAGCCAAACAGTAATCCTCACTAGATCATTACTGTTCGAATGGGCCGGCTCGACCGGGGTAGTACCACACTCTCACAGAATATCGGTGTAAAGTAATAGCTTGCTATTGCGTTTCGTACGGTGAGTGACGAGATCCGGAGGCCTATTCCCTCATCCCCATTCCCCATCCTCCCTAGACTGGCAATGCATTGGCAGCACCTCTGGTGTTGCAGATGTCCATGGGCGGCGGTGACCACTTTCCATCAGGTGGGACGTCAGCTCGTTTGTCATTAATTGACATTAAAAAAAAAACAAAGTCTAAGCCGTAAATAGTATAAAACGCTCATTTCCTAATTATCAACATGCGTTCATCTCTGTTGAACTAATCGGTATTAAGACTTAAAGGCTGTTAAGCTATATCGCGTTATGACTTACACGCATTAGGGCTACAGTGGGATTAAGACTGAAATGCATTGCACTCACTGCATTAGACCAAAACGAGACTAAGTAAGTAGTAGAGTAGTTTATCTACACCCATATCATAAAACCTCCATTATTTAATCAAAAACCGTAGGAAATGAACACCATTTTGACAACCAATTAGGAAAAACCAGTGCTGCAATGATATTTCTTTATCGTTTTTAATAAAGAAATGAGATTAAATTTGGAACAGCTGTCAAAACAAAAGTGGGTCTCTATTCTAGTATCCATAGATATTAAACAGTTAGTGCGTGTACCTGCGGAGGCGTTGCTGAGCGTGCTCTGCTGGCTGCCCTCGTCGAGCGGCGCGCCGTCGGGCCCGGTGGTGACGAGCGCGGTGGCGGGCGGCGCGGGCCCGTTGTCGTGCGCGTCGCCCGGCGCCGTGGGCGGCGGCATGGCGCCCTCCGGCCCCGCCGTCGGCGGGCCCATGTGGCGCGGCTGCTGCGCGACGCAAGTTCACACATTACGATACACTTCACGTCAATTAGAACCGCTTTTATGGAAATCGAACAAGAGTCGAGACGTGGTTAAATGCTTTAGTCGAGTGATCAGAGTTGACCCTGCCTACATTATATGTACGAGATATCCTCTATAAAGGTTCTGTAGATGATCTTACTTTGAGCGGCGGGTAGTGTTGAGGTGGATGAGGCGGCGGATGCGCGACGTGCGGCGGGTGCGAGGGGTGCGGCGGCTGCGGCCGGTACCCGTACTGGTAGGGGTGATGGTTCCTGGGCGGGTACCCGTAGGGCTGCGGCGGGTAAGGCTTGTACGAGTGGTGGCCGTAGGGCTGCGCCACCATGCTGCCGGGCGGCGGCACGGGGCCGGGCGCGGGGCCGGGCGCCGCGCCGCCCGCGCGCGACGTCGGCCCGCTGCCGTCCGACAGGGACGACGACGGCCGCGGCGGCATAGGTACGTTCTGCGTGCCTGCAACACAAACAAATCCAATGTTAAATTACTTATCACTACATAAGAACCGACCGAGTTTGCTACTCACATCTGCCGCGCTGTGCTCACGTGTGCCCTAAACGAATATACCACAACAAGTTTCTGCAATCTTAACCACTGTTGTTCGCGGCTTAGATTACATCGGTACAATTTGTGCGTGTGCACGTGTTGCAATCAAAGTTGTGGTAAAAATGATTTTAGGAGAAAAAAATGGTGCCCGAACGAAACCAGCGCATGAATGATTTGTATGTGTAAATGTATTTAAGTAAAAACCAGCACTTATTAAATATGTAGGCGGTGATAATGTATTTATGACAAAAGTAGAAGTCATGGCATTATTACTCGTTTTGATTAATTTGTTAAATCGTCACGAGCGCTTAGCAACTGAGCACCATCAATGTCAAATTAAACCGCGGCAATGTGATAATAGGCGGCGCATGCAATGGCGATAGATGCAAACTTAATTTGGCGTGAGTGTTATTAAGTTGTGCCTAGAGTGCAAGCGGCATACGTTTCTGAGTATCGGGTGTGATCGATCAGCGGCTCAGCGCTCGGCGCTAGTATTTGAATAATACGGTTAACGAGGGCTCGCCTAAGCCGGGCGCATCAATCGAGGGCGGAGAGACGCACCCGATTCACTTTCCTTTTCCGCCGGCACGTGAGCGGCATGCACCGCTAGTCTGCGAATTCTCGCTGCACTTTATTGCATCCGTATAAGTGCATACGACATACACGCAACGCATTGACCGAGGTAGAGATACGGGGCGGCAGTGATTTGCGACGACGAAAGTGGTATTGCAACTTTTATGTGGGTCGAATTGGCATTTCGAGGTCGTGTTAGTGTTACGTGAGGATTACACTAACGTCTGTCATCGATATACAACCACATTCCACACATTCTGTGGAAATCCTGACTATGAGTTTTCATCGGTAACGGCTTTGCATGTCAGTCAATCACCAACAAGACCTCTGAACGTGTTCGTCGATAAGGGTAATAAAAAGGAGCGATGAAAAAACGTGATTGGGCCGGTGGCATTTCAAGTGGACAGGCAAAAGGACAAGGGCTAAAATGCAATCGGACAGTCCGATTGCCTTTTGTTGGAGCGTAAAGGTAAAAAAGAAGCACGTGTTAGTCGTCAGTTTAATCTCATCACAGGGCCATTATTGAGTGTGGGGCACGATCAGACGGCCGTCAGACGAGCAGGCGCCGCTTTATCATAGATAACGCAGTGCCACACTCGCCCACCTATGTACCGCGTTCATTTGTTTATGAGCGCGACCTTTAAAATCACTGTAGTCACATGGAACACACGACGTAATCGATGAACAACTTTCGGGCGACATGCGATGGAACATACGGAGAGACGATGCTTCAGATCCAGATGCCGAATTCAAATTCAAATCATTTGTGCAGCAAATTGGCCACCTGTGAGCTCTTTTACTTGTCACATGAATAAACTAAAATGGGTTGAATCTACCAGCGCTTCGGACAGGACCATCATTATTGAGAAGAAGCGCCGCAAGAAACTCAGCAGAAAATAATCTTTTCAAGTCAAAACATTCAAGACAAAACAACACAATTAAAATTCCCAGAAAATTTGGTGACCCAAGAACAAGTTGAGAGAGAAAAATTCAATTTGGATAGAAAGTTATTTAAAAGTTCTTGTGAACGAACGGCAAAAATCACCCTTTTCATACAAAAGGCGTTAACGATTTTCACCCCTTAAATGTTAACCGATTTTGACCAATTTTTTATAGGTTGTCAGTTAGAACAAAATCTAGGTCTATAAGTTTTTTGAATTTTGATTAATGATCAACAAAGTCAAATAATCGCCGAAATTAGTTTTGTATCAGAATACTAAAACCACAATAAAACTGACATTATTGATTAAAGTGAAAAAACCAAAACTTATAAGACCTATATTTTGTACTGATTGACATTCTATCAAAAAAAAATCAACATCGATTAACTTTTAAGGGGGGCAAATCGTTATCGCCTTTTGTATGAAAAGCCGTAGGTTTACATTACTCTTAAAGTATGCCCTGACTTGCCTCATATCAAGATAAACGTATGACAATTTTCAATCACTAAGTTAGCATACCAGAATACCAAAAAAGTTCTTACTATTAATAATCAGATAAGTGGTTATAGTAAGTATAAACTTGAGCTTGATTAGAATTTATGAATGCAATCGTAAATCATGAACGCTGCCACTAATTCTGGTCTGAATGTCAGTGGTTTCAATGTTGCACAAAGTCAACAGCTGGGGGCGCAGAGTTACCGCGTCGGATCGTAGTTCACTGGGTTGCATTGAATGCTGCGCGTTGGGAAACTGCGGAGCGGCGTGCGACTCTGTCATTTGTTGAAAGGTAGGTTCTTGTTTGTAGTACGTCGATTGCGCTTTGGTCATTGAATTCTCGCTCTATAATTCAAATTCAAATTCAAATTCAAATAATTTATTTCGGACATGAGATCCATAGTGTTAATTACATAAACTTATATCTAGGGTTAGTGTTAAAATACAATAAATTAGGACTCAAAAACAAAATAACATAGAATTAAACAATTTCCCAATTAACATTAAAAGCGACGCTGTGCGGCGGAGACAGGTGCGTGTAGCCGCATCCAGCGCTCAAACAGCGGCGAGTCCCAACGTAATATATACACCGCTGCTATTATCACAATGAAGATGGCAGTAAAGAGAATACTACATACTAATTCGCGATGTGGTAAATAAAGATCATAATATTTGAAACTTCTATAAAAAAAATGTCCTTAATTTAAAACGAAACCCTAGAGATGCAAGAGCGTTGACTACTAATATATTAATGAAAAAATACAGTTTCCCAAACAACTTATTATTTTTAATATGTCCGTATAAATTCCAATAATTATAGTAACGATCTCGTTACAGTCGAGTGGCAGTTCTGCAACTAGATTATGTATAAAACCAGCTCTGTCAAGGGCAGCACCCGTCACTGCGACTGGCCCGCTGTCGAGGTCTTTACTTTCCCGTCCGAGTTGAACTTTGCTGTCCTACTCGGCAATATGTTATGTAGAGTAATTAGAGCGAGATAAAAATTTATACTTTTAATCACAGTGAACTATAACACAGTATTTATTTAGTTTATGGTTAAATAAATAGCTCATATCAGAAACGCACTTTTTAATGGCATTCATATTTTAACATAAACATTTATAAAACATGTTGTGAAATAGTAGTTTATGCAACGGTTGCATAATGATAGGCCTTAAAACACTAGTGCGGTTTTCATGAAACGAGCTTTAGCGAGTTTCATAATAAGATTGCACGTGTGTTTTAAGGCCAAATTATGAAGAGTTGCATACATAACTTTATCTACACACATATTATAAATCCTCCATGATGGGTTCAGAAACAATATTTTCTGGCAACAAGTTATTTGTTGCAATCGTGGCTGCATATTTCCGATATCCGGCGCATTTTCACATCACACACACTCCGAGAAGACTACTATTCATATTTTCAACTAAAATGTAAATTACAAACAACTTTTTCTATTCAATTCAACAACAATTCTACTTTCGTTCAGCAAAACACCAATATAATGGCGGCAATTCGATCCTCCGTCAAGACCATTTTTTTTAAAATCATAGACAAACGAATGAAGTCTCTATTCTCATGTCACTTGAGATCAAATGTTGTGCAGTTTATATTAAAAAAACATACTGAATTGACGTTTCGTATCAATAACTGTTTTAATATCTATGGATACTAGAATAGAGACCCACTTGAGTTTTGACAGCTGTTCCAAATTTAATCTCATTTCTATACTAAAATCGATACGGGAATAACATTGCTGCACTCGTTTTACCTAATTGGTTGTCAAAATGGTGGTCATTTCCTACGGTTTTTGATTACACTATGGCGGTTTTATGATATGGGTGTAGATAAAATTTCTTTTTATTTCCTTTAAAATACGTCTTAATGACAGCAACGGTTGGAACTTCCTAGTAGGTAGGTATATATAACATGTGTAAGGAAGCCCCGCTCCTCCATAGCTACAAGTCTACATCCATATCTATAAGTAATAATGGTAAATAACGAGATTACGTGCCCCTTTAAATATCTCGAATGCGTTTCTGGTTTATTTTCGACGAGGCACTTCAGTTAAAGGCTTTAATTAGTGAGTTAATTAATGACCCGCAATTAAGGTCTGTCGCTATGTTATGGACATTATTATGATAATCTCCAAATCGCTCTCAACCTTCGACAATTATAACGAAACTTAATTGTTTTCTAGATGAATTAGAGTTTATGACGTGTTTCATTAATTGTACCTACTTATAGAAATCTGAACGTTTTGGCGCAATACTTTCGTTACAAATAGGCATAAGGAAAAAAGTAACGTGCACGAATGCAGTAAGTACCGTTCGAACGTTGTATGGTATGGTATGGAGTGCATTGCGAGCTATGTGCGCCGAGCCACGTACCGCTCACAAGTCACACAGGCACATTCCGGGCAAACGATCACACCTTGACCAAAAGCACCGCACACAACATTCCGAAAGACAGCAATATTAGAAAACGTGCTAATCCAAATGACGCCTGCAATAGTATTGAATTTCAAGATAAGTGGTATAAATAGGTCCGGTCAAATAGACCATTTAACTTGTTCGATTGGTACGTAATGGGAACAGGTCTACGAGCGAGTTACCCTGGCAGTGCAAACAGAGCATAGACAATAGCGTTAACAAGAGCGGCCTAGTTGAGACAAATGGTGGCGTCACGACGACGGCCGTGTTTGCCGACCCATTTAGCTGATCACCACCAACGCTGGCGCCGGCCGCGCTGACTGGCGGCGCGGTAACGTTATCGACACGACTGTTCTCGCTAAATCTTGTTTGTTTTAATCTATCAAAGCAAACGATCTATGCGCCTAGAAAGTAGTAAGTATCATTTGACGCTAATCTGACAGCAATGTTTTCTTAGTCATGACCGATAGATAGTTTACAATGGTATGACAACATTGGTAAGTTCCTTATTTCAGTGTAAGACGGCGCGGTAGGGAGAGTCATGAATTGAATAAAGATCTAATTCAGTGAGGTTAACCACCTAATTATAAGGCAAGGGACGGCAAGTCGAACGTAAATAGGGTTATGTATGTAAACCGGGTAAGTCTGGCTATAGGGACTGTTAAAGAATGTCTGCACCATTAGAGGGGGCGACGGAACGGGGTGAATGGGCTGTCGAACCCTCCGGCGACCTTGACTCACTGAGATTTATCACTTTTCCGGGGTAATCTGAATACAATTAGGCGATGGGCAGTGGGAACAGGCAGGGCTTGGCTCGAAGCTTTGCAACAAGTAGGTACTTTTTTACTATTATTGAATGCTCTTAAGTTCTTATTATTGTTGTTATTATTTTTTATTTCAAGAATTGTACAAATATTTGCATTATTATAGCAGAATGGTTCGTGAAATAATTGAAATGAAAAAAATATTGCTATTTCAATCAAGAAGTTGGTTTCAAGGTATCCACAGCTTGGAATACAGTGATTATTAAATAAAAACTGTATGTTGTGTCAATTGAGAAAAAGCAGAAGGTGGTTTGGGTCCTTCCGAAATTTCTTACAAACGAAGATAAAAATTTCTAATTAGGTATCACATCCCTTATTTATTCGCAATTGAAGTGAAAAGCAGTATTTAACTCAAACATAAAATAAATTTTTACCTCAAAACGAATCAAACATCTAGTTAAAAATGGCTCATTTTATACCCTTGTTGAACAATCTACTATATCCAAGAAGTAGGTATTTAAATGAGAATTAAGCCTCTGACGTTGCATTCATACGATACTACTACTACCGGTCCCGCCAAAGCTTTGCCCGCGCAGCTTTCCCATACAAACTCCGAATCCCCAATTCACCCCCTTAGGGGTGGATTTTCTTATAATCCTTTCTTAGTAAGTAGATGTCTACACCCTAAAAGGAACCTAGCTGCCAAATTTAAAGGTTCTAGATTTTATTAGCTCCTGAGATTTCGTAATTAGTTAAGCAGTGAGTATTTTATATATGTAGATGTATTATGTTACAGGCAAACTAGGCTAACCCGGTTTATCCTACGCGTGTCAAACCTTACGTAATTTGGCCTAGGTCAAGTTAGGTCTGAAGTCGGCTTAGTTTGGCCTGAAATAAATGTTAGCCGGTAACATATATATAGGAGATTGCAGCTAAGAAGGAGGTATGTAATTATGAAAACTCTTAATAAGTTTTGGTTTATCTAACATCCAAAAAAACTTAGTCTTAAAAGTAGTCTTGTGGCTCTGCCCACCCCATTAGGGATTTCGGGCGTGATAATATGTATGTATGTATGTAAAAAAACTTTCGCACGCTCCTATCTCACGCAATCGTCGAGTGTGATACGACTTTGCAAAGGTGATTCCGTTTAATTTTTTTTTCTGTTAAGTAATTACTAATTTACGGTTTTCGGACGTTTTTCCTTTACTTGTGCTATGAGACACTGCTTCTTGCCAAATTTCATGATTCTAGGTCAACGGGAAGTACCCTATAGGTTTTGATTCCCTTTGGATTCCCTTGAAAGTATCACAATATGTGGCATAAACGGCCGTATCTTTTGATTGCGGTGACTTACAAGGTTGATTTTTTCACAGCTTCATGAGATTGCAGACCTGCATTTAGTGATATTAATTTCAGCTTGACGCGTTCCTCTAGGCCTTCCTGAGCAAAAGGTCTAGACACAGACGGACAAACGGACAGACAAACAGACAGACGGACAAACAAGCGATCCTATAAGGGTTCCTTTTTTCCTTTTGAGGTAGGTAAGGAACCCAAAAAAACAAATCGTGCCGTAGAAAAACGAATTATCAAGTCAATTCAACTACTGTCAGAGAGCCTTCTTTGACTGTGGATACAATTAACAACGGACTCATCCATCCATGAAAAAAAAGCTTTCAAAATTCACGACTCGTTTACGTAAAACGTTAACAACAAACAAGATGGCAGGTTTTACGTTACTCTCCTCTTTTTTATTTAGATTAGGGAGGTCGTCGGCCTTGTGAAGGACGTTGGGCACGTGGCCGGACAGAATGGGAGCATTTATGTGATGACAGATACACCGGGCGCACAATTATGGTTATATAATAGTCTAGTCCCGACTAAGGGTTGTAAACGGACCCTCGATAATGAATAACAATGAAAACCGATGTATTGTTTAACTACTATAACTCGTAAATTCATTTGCTAACATCTCCGAATAAAAAATTAAGGTTTTTGGAAAGGTGATTTGGATAACTCGATAAGTGTCAAACAATAGAGCCAACATTAGCTAATTAAAGCGCATTAACAACTTCTTCTCGGTACAATAAAAATTATCAACACTAATCGTTTTTAGCACAAACTTAGTAAGTAGGTACAGGTTCTTGACATGATATAATCTCAAACAGTATAACCACGACGTACCAAAGAATATAATAGCGACCCTATAATCCAGTAGGTAACAAATATAGGTTTAAATGTCGTGAGAGACAGCGGCCGGCAATGTTCGACTCCGTTCCCCAGAGCCAGCCTTATCTTAGTTGATGGCATTCCTGCGCTCGACCGCCGATACGCACGACGGCCGACTGCGAAACGCTTTTAGCGCCCGTATACTATTCAACAACCGATGCATTACAGGAAAAACGTCCTAAACCAAATCTACCGTAAAGCCGAAAATGGAATGGCGTGCTTAAAACGTTGTCAGCGCGCAAAAGAAACCTTATTGGTCGAAAATTAAAGTCGTTTTCGAAAGTCGCGTTGCATGCGGGCGTCAAACAATACGCAATTCACCTTCGAACGCGTCGGGTTGCGGTATTGCGGCTTCATTGTGTTCGAATAACGATGGAACTTGTATTGGAGAATAACACAATGCTGCCGATAGTCGATACTTGAAGCATTGATAACAAATGGCCAATCTATCCAGTCAATGTATATAAAATGACAGATGAGAGCTGATAAAAAAGATGCAAGATAATATTGGTGTGACCGATGCTACTGTGTAAATCTTTCACTATAAAGTATTAGGTATTTACTGTATAAAAAATGCAACCGGAAAACCCGTTTACAAATACCTAATCTACCTAAGATAAGAGACTTCTAAAACACAAGCTATTCAAAGATCCCTCACATTCCTAATTTCCTCAAGCGCTTGGTCTATAATTTTCTGATGTGAGACTTCACTTTATTCGAGTGTTCGTCGAGAGCCAAGAAACCCGACGAGCCGAACGGTTGACGTCATACCGTCATGTAAAACTTGTACCACTTCACCAGCCCGCACCGAAACCCTCGAACGGAGACTGTTACATGGCGGCGAATGCGGACCACGTCTAGTTATGCTCTTGAACAAACCAAGCGTTGGACCAGAAATAGTGAAGTATTTCGATCGCGCATACGAATCGGAACGGAGGTATATTGCGGTCATATAACCGGTATTCGAGTGCGGCGGCACAGTTGCCGCTCGCCCGGTCTACAATCCAATGTTTTGAGAAAGCTACGCTCGGCAATCGCATGTTAACAAAACAAGAACGAATTTGGTGGGTTGTTTTTAAAATTGGATATTATAAAAGATATACCATAAGTTCAGTTTCACTCTAGAACTTTGGAATAAGGAAAAAGTTCAAATGAAACATTTAAATAGAGATATGAATGCGAGCGTAACAAGCGTTCGGTTCGGTTCGTTGCGTTTTATACCTACGAGAGCTAGTCGATATCGAAGCATATTTGTTTCTCCGAGACTGTTAGGACCGTTGGCAAGTTTGTTGCAAATCCATGCAGCAACATGGCGAGGGC
This sequence comes from Tortricodes alternella, assembly GCA_947859335.1. Classification (NCBI taxonomy): domain Eukaryota; kingdom Metazoa; phylum Arthropoda; class Insecta; order Lepidoptera; family Tortricidae; genus Tortricodes; species Tortricodes alternella. The sequence goes on along the minus strand of OX401987.1, from coordinate 8,804,151 downwards.
GCGCGGAAATTCGTGCGTTAATGTTTACGTAAAATTAGGCTGAAAACAAGATTTTTTTGTGTTCGTCATACATACATACATACATAGCATCACGCCCGAAATCCCTAATGGGGTGGGCAGAGCCACAAGACTACTTGTGGCCACGTTCGATTAATTAGTCCTAAGATGGTATGATGAATCGTATGGTGACAGGTGATCAGCCCATCGCCCATACAGACAGTCCACCATGTTGGAGAGGACCCGTCCCTTAAATGACTTTTACGTCATACCAGGATGATAAACATCTGCACGCATTCTATGCTATTTCTTCACTCCCAGTGTAGCAGAGGTATATGTCCCTTAGCATTTTTTGCAATTAAATATAATGAGATTACTTAGTAGTTTAGAACTTATGCGTGAGAATACCACGACAAAAAAAAGCAATGTGAACCTATGCCCTTATTAATAGTTTGTGCTCAAGAATAATATCGTACTCAAGTAAGGTTATTAGTATGAGAAAATGGCTACTTGAGACGGTATCAGTCCAGACTATTCATAAGGGCCTTAGACTCCCTTGCGAAAGGCTTTCAGACTTACCAAAATAATATGTATCTTTGCGTATTATAAGAGATACACGTTATAAACATAAAGTTAAATAGTTAATAGGTATTTCACCTAACTTCGTTAATACACATCTTATTCATTTAATAAAATTGTAAAGTGGAAAAAGCTTGCACGGCTATGGGGGGCTTCAGAATGAGCAACACACACATCCCAATGGATTTTAAATTTCATACCTTGCTGTTTGTCGGTTTGTCTGATTATATGTGCGCGATAAACTTTTAAACTACTGGACGGATTTCAATGCCGTTTTCGATATTATATTAAAGGCAACGTTAGACAGCACATCGGCTATAGAAGGTTTTGGAAATAAAACTGGAAGGGGGGGGTTGTTCGTCTTCTTTGCGTTCCTATACCATTCATCCCAAGGTTCATCGGAAACTTTGTTGAGATGTTGTGCGCGCGCCCTGGAAGCTTTATGACCAAAAAATAACAGCATTACCACGCATGGCACAGCTAGTCATAAATAAATTATGAATTTAATGAAGTGCAGAGATAGCACTCCAGCCTAGCAGGTCCTTACATAGCGCGTATAATACTGGGGAAAACAGTACTAGAACCATGAATGAATGAAGTAGTAGTAATACGGTTAAATCAGATAGATGTAGATGGGTAGGTATATATATGTTAAGCAATTCGTGTCAGCGGGTAAGTATATAAGGTACGACGTCCCGGCGGTGGGTGAACTCGTCAAGGACACTTTGAGGGAAGCCCGACGAGAGCGTTACAGAGATCTTGGCATAATTGTGCCGACGGTCCGGCACATAAGACCGACGCGTCGGGGCTCAAGGGTGGAAGGTCCTGTTTTGCGTGCTCGCCCCGACAGTGGGTGTAAGTTTTTCACGAGGCCCTATATACCGCGACCACCCCGGCTCGTATATAAGGTAGGCGGGTGGGGTGGTTCGTGCCGCAAAAGGGGCAAAATACGGCGTACTGTGGGAGCCCGCTGTATGTGGGTCAATGTCGGGAAAGCCCGTGTCTACTGGTGACGAAGCAAGCATGCACAACGAACCTGATCAACACAAATTTGCTTGGCCATATAACAAATCCTATATAAAATTTGTTTAAGAAAATATTCACCCTTATTACAACTTGATAAGGTTCAAATTAGACTTTCCTTTACACAATTTCCTTCGGAAACAAATAACTCATTAAGACAAACCTTTAAAAACATACCAATGTCGGTTACGTGATCACGCCACGTAATGCTCCATTAGATTTTTTGGCAACGGAGGAGACCTGTCATGTAATTTTCTAACGCGCAATGCGCTTCACTCGCTGAAAACTCGCTTGTTTCATAAAAAACTAGACAAGTGCGAGTTTGACTCGCGTAGAAAGGGTTCCGTGATTGTATGAAACTTCCTGTTACTTTAAATACCATAAATACACTTCTTATAAGTTTTCCTGTAATTTTCTGTATTTTTTTCCAAATTTTAGGCCCAGTAGTTTCGGAGATAAGCGGAGGAATGGTCAATTTTTTCCTATTTTCCTGCATAACTTCAAAACCATTTATTTTCATATTATAATGTTTTTTGTCTAAAATCCTCATAACAAGTCCTTTCATTTGACATGTCACACGCACTAGTTTGCAAAACTTTTTTACCTACCAAAAGTGGCCCCCATGTTTAAAATTAATTTATTTACGTTACACTACCGTGTAGCGGTCACCGACTTACATATATGTACCAAATTTCAACTGTCCGGTTGTTTCGGAGAAAATTGGCTGTGACAGACGGACAGACAGACAGTCTGACACACGAATGATCCTATAATGGTAAAAAAAAACTTTCGAGGTACGGAACCCTAAATACCGGTTTGTGCTAGTATGAAACTCGTTGTCTCTCAGTGAATCTTTATTCGAGACTAGTATGAGAGAGACACACTGAGGGTTAAGAAGAAGATAGCTTATCTTCGTGTCAACCTTGCTAGGGCTGTAGGGGCCCGTTTCTCGCATACACTAGTGTTTTGTCTGAAGAGAAAATGAATCAAAACATATGACATGATATAGTATGATAAAAGATGCGAGAAACAAGCCTCTTCTGGACGGAAACTATCTATGGCACTGGTAGTGATGAGGCAGCACTGTTGAAATGAGAGAAGAGGTACTGTACTGACCGACAGCCGGTGACATGGAGCGAGATCCGCTGGAGCCGGTTGGGCTGGGCGTGGGCCTCAGGTGCGGCGTGGACGCGCGGCCCGCGCCGCCGCTGCCGCCAGAGTCATTGCTGTTCTGACCGGTCAGATCCTGAAACAACACATAATGCTATAACAATACTACAAACGCTAAAAAAGCTTAACGCCGTTAGCACAGCGCCGCCGCGAACTCACGAAATGATAGCGAAACAGTGAGATCGAGGGAGATGCAACATACGCGATACAGTAGGACAGAGTAGAACGGAGTTCCGCTTCTATGGTTTCGCGGCGAAGCTGCGCTGACGCTAATATGGTCACTATGTATTGGCTAAAAGTAATAAAACACATATATACAAAGGTCCGAGAATAGGAAAAGGAAGAATGAGGAATGGGAATGCGAAAAAAATTATTGAAACCTTGATTAAGGCAGCTGATGTGTCGACGATTAGGTCATCCGTGTTGTAAGTTCAATGTAAGAAGCTAATTTAGGATATAATAAAGGGGCTCTGCACTGCCGACCCGACCTGCTTCTTACAAACATTTTAAAATGAACTTCACTTTTAGTTAGTTCATTTTGTTAATTCGTATGGCGCTCAATGTTTGCACATTCTTGAGAGAGATTTTAGAATGTTAGGTCAGGTACTATTTTTTCACGATATGCCTTGGCCATCTATACTTTCGGCACCATCTCCCTGGCACCACGTCTCTGACTCTCGTCCTCTATCTAACTATTCCATTCGTTTCAATGTCCCGGATTTGTACTTCGCCTTTTCAATACTTCATATACAATACTATATTGAGCCCTATGAAAATGTTGAGCATAACTCTCTATTCGACTTGGTATGGATACATCGCTTCGCTACGTCTTTATCTAACTTTGTGAAGTTTACATAGAAAAGAAAGTAATAAAATATAACGACATTTCATTATCATAGTAACGATCGGTTTCTGTGTCAGTTCGACCAATGTCGAATATAAGCCCTTGCCATTGCCAAATCAACCCACGTTTTATGTTAGAAATGTAAGTGAAGTAGGGCTTGAAGTTTATTATGACAAAATAAAAAAATGCTCAAAATTTTCTTTCACTGTACAACATGAATTTCCCAGCTATTTTTGCTGAGATGCTGCAAAATCTGTTTAGATCGGAGAACCTGTACCTTCTAATGCAAGAATGAGTGGCCGAAATAAATACTGTAGTGGAAAACATCGACGTACCTATAGTCGGTAATTTTTTGCATATCAGATGTTTGTAAGAAATTATTTTCAATTTGTTTACTTTCAATCATATATACACTTATCATATTTAAAACCTAGGATCCGTTTTACAAAGGACCATACATATTCTATAATGATACTTTATAATGTCTAAGTCGACGGCTAAATCCCATATAGCGGCGCACGTAAATGCGATACCTAGAAGATGTCAGCTAAGATTATTCAGTTGACTTTTCCCACTTCAGTAAAGAGCTAGTTCAACTATGCGAGAAAAATTAACGCCCGGCTGCCATCATCTTTAAGACAAAACATTTTATTCCTCATAATAAAATATTGCCGAAACTTTTCAACAAGTTATTTGATGCAGACCAGTTTTATTAAAACGCCTTTGGACTTAAAATCGAGATCATATACAGTTCTAAAGAAAAGGAAGTTGCCTTGACACTGCAACCTCGGCAGTTAAGAGCCCACAATAGCAGGTCCGTGTCAATAGAGCACGGGCACTTGCGGTAATCGCACAATAAAACAACTTGCGGAATCCCGCAAACAATGCCTCACTACACTCGCAAGTACTTAAATCAACCGATCAAAATAAAAACAAAACGCAACCCGGTTAATACACAAAGGAGAGCTTCGTGACCAATCCAATCTCTGAAGCTCAATGAAAATCCTGTACAAATTTGGATAAATTGCATAGGTATTTCATCAATAACGTGTTTATGATAGTCTACCTACGTAGGTACCGTTCTAAAGCTTGTGGAATGCTCGATGTAAGTTAAACGAATCGGTGGTTTCTTTGAATTGGTTTTCCGACGGAACACATGTTTAAAACAAATTTAAGTCAACATGGTAGTCTGCAAGAGGAAACGGTGAAGAGCGCGCGTACCTAAATGCGCTCTAACGTTAAAATGGAATGATATTATATTGTGTAGAACGCAGCGCGTTCAGAGCGAGTGAAGGAGCTGCCGAGTCGTGCCGAGCCGCGACCCCACGCCGCCTCCGTCGAGGTTAGTTCGCTCGGCTGCGAGACTCCGGCCGGCGTCGATCAGACGAGTCCGGTCCCAGGGGCGAAGCGCGGCCGCCAGTGGAAGCGGGGCGCGGGTGCCGGGGCGCACGATAACCGCGGCGATGTTTTTGCTGTGCTCCAGCTCGCTCGCTCGGCGCACCAGCGCGTTCTTCATTTCGTACAGAGTCCATTATCTCTCGCTCCGTCTCTGTCGCACTCGTAGCTCGACTCGTCGCGCCTCGCCGCACCCGGCCGCTGTTTTATTGCCGGCCGACGATTTTAACGTGCGCTCGCAACGTCCGCCGGAGTACAAAAGTTTTTATGGAAATTTCATTCCAAACGCGCCTCGCTCGCTCGGCTGCTCGCTCGGGAACGTCAATATAAAAGCACGATAACGAATGGACGAGTCAATTAATTATTATTGTTGGAAGCTGTCGGGACGTGCTGGGCCGCAACTAATTCTCTGCTACGTATGTATGAATTACTCGTACTTGATGTCAGTTGTACCTACCCAGATTGAAGTTATCGCCAGACATAATAAGAACTTCTAGGTATTCTACCTAAGAAGCTCGTAGATAGATCCGAACCATATTGAGAAATAATGTAATACGTACTAATTCAATTCGAATGAGGGATGATGAGGACAAAAAGTATAACGATGGAAAGTATAAAGAACATATGAAATGGCTATAAGTATTAGATTAGAAACACCTTATGGCCTGGACCCAAATTCTCAGTGCTTTCGAGATAATGTAGTCAGTGCATACAACTGTGTCAAAGAACTGTATGCACTGACGTTTAATCTCACATTGATCTCGATAAATAATGTCGATCAGTTGTGTCAAATGACTGTATGCTCTGACGTTTAAACTCGATTGTGAGATTATCTAGAATGCCCCGAGAATTAGGGGCCTGGCTTCTGGCAACAATTGGTGACGCGACCAAATCATGGAAACGGTTGAAGCAAGTAGGTATGCCACTATCGAGGCAAAGCTAAATGGCAGATGGGCTGGTTTCGTCACTTCACTGTTGTATTCACACATGTTTATATATATATATATACACGGACATAAATATCTATGCAGATATTAGAGTAGAGTTACGTCTTGCCTCGGAAATGATTCACCAGAAGTAAATACATAACTAATTATTTCACGATCCGTCGTTAAAATGAAGTCCAGCTCTTGATTGTTATCTTAGAGGGTGGGTTCCTTGCGGATACACTTCGAACTTATGGGATCTTTTGTGTAATTACCCCTTTCCTAAGCACTATTCCATAGCATTCTCCACCACTTCAATGAAGTGACTTGTGGAGCGCAGTGGTAGTGCCTTGAATTCCCCTGGTTCTGGATATCCATTTATCCATTGCCAAGGATTTTCATTCTTAGTATGGCGAGGGCGTCACATTCACACATGATGTGTTTCATTGTTTCTTCCCCTTCGCCACACATTCTACAGCTTGTGTTGTCAGAGAGTCCCATTTTGGCTAAGATATACATAACCCCGAAGTGATCTTCTTGATTGAGTTTGTCATAATCATAAATCAGTATAGATGATATTTTTGCAATGCGAACGTAGAAAAACGCAACAGCGTCGGGATGAAGCGTGCAGACCAACGCTATAGCAAAATGATTTATAAAACTTTGGCATTCAAATGTACGTTAATAGTAACTTACACTGAATTCTAATAAAAAGGCTCCTTAAGATACTTATGACAATTATTAAGTACTAGTGGACCCGCCACAGCTTCGCCCGCGGTATTTTCCATACAATCTTTATCACCTCTTTTCACTCATTTAGGGATGGAATTTACAAAAATAATCCCACCTTAGTGCCCCTCTAGGGTACTCGAGAAATATCTACTCCAAATTTCAAACCTCTTGGATCACCCGTTTAGGCCTGTGCGTTGTCTATAAGTGAGTCACGGTACTGTTTTATATGTATTGATCACGGCGAAGAATAATGAGATCAGTGACTGATGGATAACGTAGCTTGAGAATTCATTATCGACATGAAAAGTGTTAAAACTTTTAACAGAAAGTTAAAAGAAAGTTAAAACTAGTTCCTGCTAACATTTGTGTCACTTAATGGCCGAATTCAGTAAGGCAACTCAAGTTGAGTTTTAATTAAAGTGACGTTTCTGTATAGGTAGGTTGACAACTAGTTAAGGGACATTTAACTACTTAATATCTAGTCAAATGCTTAAGTGGCGTTTCTGAATTCGGCCATAAGTGTGTCATTCTTGTCAAAAAGGATTTAAAGGCTCGGGCAAACCAAACGCGTTTGCGGCGCGAACGCGTTTGGTTTGCCCGGGCCTTAAGCCGGAGGTTTTAAACTTTTGGCCGCCAAGAATGTCTGAGCGGAATACGAATTTCAACTTTAAGTCAAGGCAGTGAAGGTCTTTTTTACCCTGTATAGCCTGTCACGCATAATCGACAACGGCGGCCAAAAGGTTATTTTTTTTTGGGTTCCGTTCCTCAAAAGGATAAACACGGAACACTTATAAGATCACTCATGTGGCTGTTCGTCCGTCCGTCCATCCGTCCGTCACAGCCGATTATCATAGATCAATAAGATGATGAATAGCACATCATGCAAATCAACATGTTGACCCGCGTACATTTCTGTACCTTTTTGAAACACAGAAATACATATTATAAAAAAATGGGTTTTGAAAGAGTAATAACATTCATATTTTTGGGTTTTAATAGAATGCATATCGAATAGCACGCAGGTATTATTTTAATCAATTTTTTTTACTACATACCAAAGAAGTTGTCGAGAAATGTGCGAAATTGGCCGTTCCGAAACTCCAGAACCCAGTCTTCTATAACTGAGCTGAGAGTCCATCCGTTTGTCTGGTTGATTCATTATTTCTTATATATGGGAAAATATGTTAAAGATGTGTTTGAAAAACTCTAAATCTAAATAAGAAATAGTTAGGCATGACTGTCGCCGGGGTGAGCGATATTATAAATCTACCAATGGGGAAGTTGCATAAAAATCAAAATGAGGTTTAAATGATTTATTATGAAAGTAAATGTAAACAAAAGCATATTACATAAAAAAGCAAATTATTTTGACTATTCATTTTTATTAGATTAAGGGTCAAAATTAGTGAAACATATAGGTACATATTGTTTTTTTGGTTCTGATTTTAGTTTATTTGACATTCTCATCAAATTTATGTCATGTTAACGAAGCAGAAATAAGACGGTGCGGAACCCTAAGTGTGCGAGTCCGACTCGCACTTGACTAATTTTTCTGTTCTCTTTATTGTGCCTGGAAGTAATGTTCAACGCACAAAAGGGTCAAGGAAAATGAATAAAGTTGGTTTTTCCTGTCATGCTCATGTTTTCTTTTAACTAGATGGTTACCTACAGATAGGTGCACAAGTGAACTAGTGGCAGTGAGTTCTTTAAGATAATTATTATATCATCAAAGGGGGTTTCAACTCAAAACAAATTGTGTGATACAAAATGCGATATTCGGTAATGATTATCACTTAAAAAAATTATACTTTTATAAATAAATGTCTAAAAAGTGTGTACCTTTATCTCGCTTTGATATAAAATTATTATCCTAAAGAAACTCCCTACCATTGACTCACAACTGTCTATTAAATTTAATAAATGCATCAACATTTCATGCAAGGGAAAGTAAGTTTTTCCGTAAGGCATAGGTATAACGAACCTAATAGAAAAAGTCTGAGAGAAGAGTGCGTCCACTCGAGATCTAATAACTCCTCTTAGGACACACATAAATCAAGCAATAAAGGCCGAAATTTTTATTTTTATAGAGATAATAAGTTTTTACGGCAATTTTATTAGAAATGAAAGTGCTGGGAAGTAATTACTTACTAACAATGACAATCAATATCTGTATTTTTTATAAAAATGATTCAATATTCATATTCAAGTTAAAAGAAAATTTTAAAATAAATGATATTATAAAGCGAGCTATATAAATAAATTGAAATGCCAGCATCCAGCTGTTTGAGAGCGCGTTCAGTGCGATACATCGACACGAGCGACATCAGCTGAAATTCGTCGACCGAATGCACTTGGCCCAAATCCCGACGCAAATAAACACTGAACCACTCCTGTTGGTATACGTCTCGTCTACCTATGGCTGCACAATGTACGGATGTATTTCAACCGCAGTAAATAGAAGCACGCGGAACACTGACGCTACATAGAGGTGGGTTCACGACGCGGGAACTAGGCGACGACAATCATGAATTTCGCTATTGAGCACGAAGGGAAAGTTAGAGCCCGTTATATAATTTATTTATGAGTTTTCATTTATGCTGGATTATGTTGGTATTCGTAAAACACGAGGTCTTCTTATTATCCGAAGCACGCGGCTTCCCCAGAAATAAATTCTTGAAGGTGGTGGTGAGGTGACAGATCATTTTATAAGATCCAGATTAGGACGCCTAGTTTGAATACACTTGACAAGAAACATGATGGGAGAAATAAACAGAACTTTTTAAATAGTTCGCTAGGTCAGTGGAATGAAGTAAACAATGTTAGTAATGCTCGTTATAAATAAACCGATGATGGACCATGCTTGGAGCTCATCGAAATAACCGCACATCCCCTACATAGCCAAGACTACGTTTTGCTCGGTTATAAACTGTTTGCGGTTATTTGTAGCCGTTCCTTTTGAAATTTGTAATAATGTTTGGTTTCAAGTTTATGATGTTCTTATGGTGTATATTGTAAGAGCAGAGAGTACATTTGCAACACCGGAAGAATATTGTAATGAAAATCCTTTGAAATGCACAATAATATCTAAGCTGCATCGTACTTGTAATTGTAACCCAGTTGCAAGTATGTCTATCGCTGTTGACTTTTAGTAATTATAGGCATATACTTGAAAAGCAGCTCGTAATAGATTATGCCGCTCAAAAGTAGAGCAGCAATGTCGTTCGAGAAATGGCGAGATTAATCACAGTAAATGCGTTCCAAGATCACTCGAGTTCGTTGACCGGCGTGTGAAAATGTTGCCTCGTAAATAAATAATTCACAAGGCTAGTGTTCTCGGTTGGGCACGTGGTGGCGGGCACGTGTAGTAGGTTCGTAAACATTTACATTACATAACCGGCTCGTCATTGACGACCGCGCGATATCGAGAGCAAATTGCTGAGAGAGTCGTGCGAATTATCTGCACTGCTTCTATCCCCTACGACACCTAACATTTCAACCATCGGGCTACTAAGTGAGCCAGGCAAGACTCGCTCTGTGGTGGAAGCTTTGGATAACCCATATTCATTCAGATTTAAATTAAGTCCTTTCTTGACACATCCGTCATAAAGAAGAAGGCCCAAATAATCATATATTAACTTCCACATGTGATGGAACAAAGAAAGGAATGATGAAGGATGGAATAATAAAGGGAACAATAAGTTCACAGCTGAGTAACGAAAACAAAGATGAAAGTCTAAATTTAAAACGGATTTCAAAATATCATGGGTCTTTATAATGCCAGCAAACGAAATAAGAGCTCAAGAAGATGAAAGGGCTCTTGATTGACTTGGAAATTAAAGCTAAACATGAGGGGCGCTTGGAGCGGCCTACGAAGCTACCGAAACACGGCGCATCGGTACGTAGCGCAACAAAATTTACTACGGTGATCTTATAGTTTCATATATCTGCCAGAGTGTATCAGTCGGTGATCCATTTGTGTCTAGTTCTTCTTTATCATCATCGAACTTACCCTCTCTAATAATATTGTATTAAGCGGAATGAAAAGGGTCTACAGCCCAGTAAAGATTGAAAACGTGTCATACTGGGTATTTTAGGGAGCGTTCAAGTATTACGTAACGAATTTGGGGGGGGGGTCTTGTAAAACGTTACGATGCATTCCAGAGGCGGGAGGGGGGTTTGAACTAACATTTTTTTAACCCTTCAGAACGATTGCGTTCTCTCACTCATTTTTGGAATGACCTCTTGAAATTTTACTAGCGGGAAGGGGGATATAGAAAAACGTTACGGCGCGTTACATGGGGGGGGGGGTCAAAAAACTCCAAATATTGCGTTACGTAATACTTGAACGCTCCCTTATATGCTGGAACATGATTGTCTAACTTGCGCGGCTATCACTGTTCGTCAATATCTACACTAGGTGTAGCACACACTTACCGGTAAATGTGTAAAACAAAGAAATAAGTTCAGTTTGTTGTTTTTGTTGTTACTTAACGGATTTTCACACATGATACCTACATGATCCCTTGCAGTCTTAGTACCTATACAGCTAGTCGGATTGTTCCTAGAGTATTCTTTCTTCGAACTTCTTTCCGACGTATTGAGCCTTTCTAGATCAAAAATAGTTAATTATGCCAATTGTGATATAGTGAATAATCTAAATAGATGTCTGTTACATGAATTGTGTAATTAGTTTGAATTAAATAAACAAATCGTTATCACAATAACTACCATTAAACTCATTAAGCAGGTGAATACATTATTATGATGTTGGTAAAAGGTGAATAACAAAAAAAGTGTGACGAGTCAGTTTGTTACGGGTGTATGCGTAGGAAGCCGGTGTATTTGTGTTAAATAGAGGTTCCACGCGAAGGCAAGTGGTACAGTTTATTGAATGTCTTTATAGGCCACCTGTTACTCGGGTCGGTGTCGACTAAACAGCTGATCGAGCCCGAGCGAATTATTATTATTGTTGTCGGATGCCGACTTTGGTTCATTTATTTGTGACGAGCGGGAGGGGGGCGAGGGGGCGCAAACTCAACTTTCGCCGCCAACTTACAGATGACGAGAAACGTATTATTTATAAACAGTAGCAATTTATGATTAGATAATAGTACATTGAACTTATGTATGACTCATCGAAGTACAATTACAACGTGCATGAATATTATTAAGAAGGTCACGTCATTGGTATCGTTGTCATATTATTTAAAGATTGCGTGACGGAGTTCACGAATCATTGCGAGTAAATATAAATCAACAAATAATGTACGGAAAGATGAGCCGAAATAGATAAAATTATGATAGGAACAAAATGTAATCAGCGGACTGTGAGGTTAAAACAAGTATTTTTTTGCCAACAGACATGTTACTCGCATACCTATCAGTATCACCCATCAATTTGAGTGCGAGGCAATAGAGGTGTATAGCAGTATGGACGACAATCCGTCACTCTCACTCATGGGTAATGTTTCCTTTCCACCCTCTTATTGGTCCTTCGTCATGTCATTGGTAAAAGAAAACGATTTGTGGACAAGCAATTACTGAGAAAAACTAGGAAGGTCACAAACAAGTTTAACTGATAAAATCAGAGCATGACATTGCGTTTTCGTGAATGAATAAATGGCGTCCAGTTATTAATTCACAACTAAATAAGTTTATCAAGCGTATCAATCATTACAACGATAGGTACATAAAAACACGAGGGAACAATGTGAATGTCCAATTAAGCGGAGCTCGAACACGTCATCGAAAGGTGTTTCCCGAAGAACGCACACACACATGGAAGATCAGCTGACTGCTCCGATTTTAACCCACACCACGAAGCCGACAGTTAGAGAACATAAATAATGACGGCCCACCTACCTAGCTATACGTAACACACATCGTATAATTTGTATGAGCAGCCGACGAAGAGGAATGTGCGATACGCCGCCGTTTTCTCCGGCATTATCGTTTTTACGTCAAGAATAATAAAACCCGTCAGCGATTGCTTTGCGACAGGCACTTAGGACATTATTCAATACGGCACGTTCAATTCGAGCTCGCATTAAATAATCAGAATTGCATACAGACAGTACAAACACACGTGCACCAAAACCAAAGCTCATTTAAGGAAAACATAGTCTTATTCACATTTTAGTCGTTGTATTCACATAATGCTTTTTTCTTATAGAGAAATCGCTGAAAGAAATAGCCGCCCGCCGCCATCGCCATTCGCAAATTGATTTGATTAAAACGACCACAATCTGATGGTCTCATTCAAGTCCAATGTGTTTACATTGGTGGCTCAGGTAAAAATACGGTGATACTATCGCAACTGTTAATTGTAAATAAAGAAAAAATGATAATTCAATGCTGTGTGGCAGGCCAAAAGATAAGTACCAAAAATTTAATAGATCAGGACAAAAAGACATACTTACCTTTTCATGCTAGTTATTAGGTAAATTACAAATTAATGCTTAAGAAGGTGGTGACTTTAAACTGGAAACTATTCTATGTAGGTAGGTATATAGATTCAGTACGTGATCGGTGCCGACGGCAAACCGCGGGGCGGTTCCAAAGAAAAAAATATTTTCACACAAGCCAACCAATGTAACTTTCACAAATTGGATGACATTTAGGTATTATCAGTAAATCAGTAAATTGGTTTAAGAAATATTTCACTGTAAATCCGTTTTTTAATTTATCATCCATCATCAATGTACCCTTAGTAATATTTTTCAGAAATGGAGGTGCAATGATTTTCAAGGTAATGACAATACCTGTATTTCCTCTAAATGATCTTGGACCAGCCGGCGGTCATATGATAATAAAAACAAACATTTTGTGGCTACAAAATAGAATTGAGTATTGAGCCAACGCACACTCGCAACACGGAGGCGGTCGGATGTAACACAAGCAAGCGTATTTAATGTCAGCACATTCACACACACACACACACACACACACACACACACACATACGTAGCAATGTATCGGCAGTAGATAAGAATCGTCCCATTTTACATTTAGTCATGTGGACGGAGATCGTAGCATTACTCACTGTGTTTGCAGGCAGCCTTATGACGACGGCCGTCTTGAAATCTTTAACGAAGCAGTTCCAAATCACCAGGTAATACGAGGCGTGCACATGCACTCACACAAGAACACAGTACACGATTAAGGCCGCTTGTAAAGGCGAAAACGTTCCCTTGGTGCGACTCGTTTGTAATCGTCGGCCGGTAGCAATATTGCCGAGTATAGGGTGCAGGGCAGGGAGTTGGGCGGTGGAGACCGACGAGCGACGAGAGAGCGAGGGTCCGTAGTACGTTCGATTGCGCTAGCGGTGCGCGCGTTTCAGTTGGCGCACGACGACTGGCGCAGGAGAGGCATGCGGTGCGGCGAAGCGGGCGGGCGAGCGATTTCACCGGGCTGATATTGCGACGGCACGCCGCGCGCCGCCGCGACCCACAATACGTACGTATGTATAGCTGCGAGCGAGCGAGGGCAAACCGAACCAGCAACGTAGAGCGGGGGGTCGCTACAAAACACACAATTGCCTGCACGCACCCGACCAAGTCTCCAACTCGACCAGTTGTTTGTTCGCTCGAAGCATACTTTGTATTACGAATTTACGAAGGTAGAACATGACTCAGAAGAAATAGCTCTACAGAAATAATAGCTGTGGGCTGTACTGTGCATGTACACAGAGCTCGCATAGAGACACGAAGTAGTTATTAGAAACGATAAAAGCGATTGTATCATTAATGGCAAATCTAAACAGAATAACTCAAGCAAAAACTCGGTGAATAGTATGCAGTTCGAGCCGAGTTTTATTATGAAAGGTTACGAACGTGTAGGTACGTACTCAGTCAAGAGCATTATGAATAATAAAAGCCCGCTCTCGTGTACGAGCGTAGATACGGTTCGCGGTAACAAGGTAACATAATAAACATGAAATCGTTCACGAACACGTGTGTGATGATAACATCTTTGAGATGTATGCTGAAATTACAAATTGTTGAAAGGCTACAAATCAGAAACTGATGATTGGTAGCTATGGTAAGCCTAATTAGGCAATATCGATCTACCCGAGGGAGCCTGTATGTATCGTACATCACCGCACCCGTAGTGCAAACGAAATTATTACAGATGCGAGTCTGAATGTCTATGTGCATGCGTACTTGCGTTTAAGAAGGATCAGTATTAATAAAAACGAAGGGTTCCGTACTCGGTAGTCATGTCTGCGTCGGGCACCCAAACATCCAAAGCAATTTTTTTGAACAAAGTACATAGTATATGCTATGGACGTGGGATGGTTCGGTATAGATGTTTCACAGAATTAGGCATTAACAAGCTAGTCGCCTATAACTCATGAACCAATGAAGCTCTCATTTAAGATATTTGTTAGGTTTTTAGAGTAAACAGTATTTGCAATAACACGTAACTCCAACAAAATTAACACCTTCAGAGCTCAATATGTCCTAAACGGAGCTATCCAAAGACACCCCATTTGAGGGTGTAGATTTTTTTTAAAGTTACCCTTTCTTTACATGTATGGGAAGTAGCGTAATATCTCTTTCCTCCAATTTTATTATTTATCTTCGTGCTCTGGACCATCACTAATAAATAATCGTACAAAATTTCAGCTCTGTAACTTAAACAGTCTTCGAGAAAAAGTGTGTGACACATATACAGACAGATGAACATGACGAGACGAGAGATAAGGGTTCCAGCTGGAACCCTAAAAACGTGCGATTCATTTCATTCATTAAAGAAAGTAGCTTACCCGAATCTGTCAAATATTCGCTTAAAAAACAAATTCGGATATCTGTGTATTCGTTTTAAACTTGTAAACTAGGTACTTTAATGATTTAGAGAATTGATTGAGGAAGGTTTTAGTATGTAATCAGATCGCTAGTAAGATATTAATAAATTAGATCAAACAACACTTTTGATGATTTAGCTATATCAAATTGGTAGAAGTTATAATAAAACTAGCTTCCACCCGCGACTTCGTCCGCGTGAAATTCGGTTATAATTATCTCAGAAACTTTTGACTTGTCCGGCATGAAAATTACCCTATATCCTATTCCAGGAGCTAAGGTCTAACTATAAACGACGTTTCATGAAAATCCGTCCAGCCATATGGAGCTGAATGGTAACAAACATACAGACACACACACACACGCACACACTTTTGAATTTATAATATTAGTAGAATTAGTAGGAAGTAGGATTGTCGAAGAGTATGTGTACCAAGTTTTAAGTAGATATTAGCTGGAATCAGTTCTTCCCATACAAACTTTCAATACATCAAGGCATCTTATTCTTGGGCGAGTTACGTTTATTTCTTGAACAGTTACCCAATTGTTTGTTTTGTGGTGCATTTATATAAAGTTTCAAGTTTATAATCAGTCAATCAGTTTTTCCAATACAAAGTTCAATACCCTAAGGCATCCCTTTTTAGGAGAAGTTTAGTTTTTTCTCGATTGCCTACCTAATAATTTGTTCGTTTTGAACTGCATTTATACCATGTTTCAAGTTGATAAACAATGGAATCGGTTCTTCCCATACAAACATTAATTAACACCTCATTTTAGAGGTAGTTTTTTTTTTACCCTGTCGTTATTTTTAGTAGTAGTAATTAGTAGTTTTGAAGGTATTTAAACCAAGTTTCAATATGCATCATCGGTGTGAGGAACGCGCTTTTCGAGCGCGTTAATTGTTTGTTTGTAACTCCTAAGATATTCGTTTAAATTATATCGTCTACCAGATTATAAATATTATAATAATGTGCATGAAATGCTAAAGGTAACTAACGTATTTAAGTTGATAAGGATTAATACTGTGTATGTCTAAATAGCTTTCCAATTACCACATTGTATCTACGTGTCATTTTTTTAGAAGATAGAATGGGTATAGTAATCTATCCTTAAAAATATAGACATATGCCATCGCGGACTTTTTTGTAGATCTATAGAAGAGAAATATCTCACTATGCATTGTTTTGTTATATCTCAACGGGGTTAGGCAGTTTTCGATGAAAGCCCCCAGACGGCTTGAATTTTTCCGACGCTTCTAACTATTCTCGTTTTATTTCAACCAATTTACACAAAACCTTGACAAATTATGTACTTAAACCTTCCTCATGAATCGCTCTATCTTTTGTTGAAAACCACATGAAAATCTGTCCAGAAGTTTTTGAGATTATCGGTAACAGACAGACAGACAGACGCGGCGGGCAACTTTATTTTATAATATGTAAGGAAGAGATACTTAACTTAATGCTCTAAGTAAGACAAGTGAATAGCCATTCGAAGGTATAAAAATAATAGTGAACTTAATCATTTCAAATCTAGATAAGAGCAAACATGACAAAAGTGGGTCTCCGACCAATAAAGAAAAGAAGATTCACCTAAATGGGTTTAGTAAGACTCTAGCCAGATGAAACACGGCGCCATTGTGGCGCCTCGTATTAACAATAGTCGCCCAACGGTCTGCGCAGGAGCATAATTCAAGCTTTTGTAAACCAATTTAAACGAGCCACTTCGCGGAGGGGATGCAGGCATTATTATAGCTGAAAATGGTATCACATTTTCAAAAATATTTCCACAGGACACCCGATTACATGATGTCACGGTTAAAAAAATACAGTTAAGGCTGTAGCGGGTGGGGACACGTAACTCCAACAGAAATTAAATGATACCTTTAGAGGTCAACAGTTCCTAAACGGTCCCCCCCAAAAAAAAGTATTGTTACATTATCATTACCTCAAGCGAGTCTGGTAGTTTTTTGAAAAACGTAACTTGTTTTTCAAAAAACTACGAGACCCGCTTGAGGTAATGACTAAGAAAATTAAAATGTTCACCTTTGCTTTTGGACTATGGGTAGCTCACTCTAAAACAATTGTTGACATCCCTCTGTCTCTGTATCTCTCTCTCTCTGTCTCTTTAGAAGAAATTTGGCTGGTCGGTGATTTCTATGAACCGCTATGATGAAGAAAGATTAAAAAAGCGAATGTGTTAAATATTTAGGTACCTATACAAAAAGGCTGCGAGTAATACTAACATAGTCAAGTCATCAGCTATGTTATTGTCTAACAAATTTCGTCTCTTATTTCGCCTCTTATTTCGCCCGGCAATCATAAATTGACCCGTGCGCTCGCAGGTGAGCGTCAAGTTGGCGTACCCTTCGAAGATATCCAGGATCTGAAGATACCAAAAAATAGTGCCTAAATAGTACCCAATTAGTACTGAGTTAGAAAAAATAGTATCTTTGTAATTTCGGAGATATGAGCCTTGTTTAACGGGTACGCTAACTTGACGTGAAGCTGGCGTACCCGTTTTGGATCTCGAGAACGGTGCTGTTCCCAAATATGCTCTATATCCCAAAAAATAGTGCACAAATAGTACCCCTGGCTCCCGAAGTCTCAACTTCGTAGCTCTTATAGAAACTGAGATATTTCATACCAAACACGGGTAAAATATTTTGCACCGTCAAGCTGGCGTACCCGACCGAGATCACACAGAAAGCCATTGAATTCCTAAGCCAGCTATATACCAAAAAAATAGTGCCTGAAATAGTACCCCTTTTACGAGAAAAGCATAACATAAAAGCTAAGTGGAACATTGAAAAAATAATGGATGAATATTCTACATTGTCATAGTACTGTCACGTACAAAAGTATTATTTTATTTATATTTATTATTTGTTCTTTCAATCTTTTAACCAGAATGTAAGTGAAAGTTTTAATTTACTTAATATTCGGGGTTGGCATAACGCAGATTATAGCAAACTAGGTTTTATCCTTTTGCGGTACCTTAGTATTAGGAGTTTTTCGGTCCTATAGCTACATCTTCGTACATTTACTCAGCACGTTAAACATGGTTAAAACATAAGAGTTACGGCATCTGTTTACTTAAGTTTTCAGTATAATCGTTTTCTAACCCTTATAAAGTTCCTCTCTGTTTGCGTCTGTACCAAAATTAGTTTGTATGTAGAAGTTGGCATTAATTTTTTTCAATGTTCCACTTAACTTTTATTTTATGTTTTTGTCGTAAAAGGGGTACTATTTCAGGCACTATTTTTTGGTATATAGCTGGCTTAGAAATTCAATGGCTTTCTGTGTGATCTCGGTCGGGTACGCCAGCTTGACGGTGCAAAATATTTTACCCGTGTTTGATATGAAATATCTCAGTTTCTATAAGAGCTACGAAGTTGAGACTTCAGGAGCCAGGGGTACTATTTGTGCACTATTTTTTGGGATATAGAGCATATTTGGGAACAGCACCGTTCTCGAGATCCAAAACGGGTACGCCAGCTTGACGTCAAGTTAGCGTACCCGTTAAACAAGGCTCATATCTCCGAAATTTCAAAGGTACTATTTTTTCTAACTCGGTACTAGTTGGGTACTATTTAGGCACTATTTTTTGGAATCATCAGATCCTAGATATCTTCGAAGGGTACGTCAACTTGACGCTCACGCTCGCAGGCATAATGCGGCGCTAGGGTTACCAACGACCATGGCCGGCTGCGTCCAAATACGACCAGACCAAGTAAGAAGAAAGACACGAACATGTAGTTTATAGGAACTGACGTGACGGGTCAAGTTAATTAAGCCTGCCGGCGCCGTTGAGATTGGTGACGAAATGTTATTTAAAGGAATCACACCACAGAGCGTTGGATAAAAAAAAGTAGATCCTTATTTTATGATAAAATTTGGAAAAACTGTGATAAAGCTGTGGCAACACCTCGCCGGTTTTTATTGTAATCTTATAGAAACCTGTTTCCGTGAGCGCCCTGGTGGTGCGAGAGAAGGCCGCAACGCAAAATAAAAAAAATATGTTTTAGTGGGTTAGCGAGCCTGTTTACGATCGGATTCCTCTGGAGCGATTATGCTGCCATTAGTTACATAAGCGGGCCAACGCGCCGTAATTAAACGATTTGTCTTAAGATCAATATTGCTATAAAAATATTTTCTCGAAGCTGATAGAAATTATTTCCGTGATAGCTGACTGGCCGCTTGACCCCTTCATTTCAACTTATCTACCTATGTAGTAATTAATTCATTTCCACCTGATATTTTACGTACTTCTAGCTGGACACAAAATAACTATTATAACATTATGGATTATTAACTTGATACATAATGTGTGCCGTGATTGTTCAAATTTATCCCTTGCATTGTAAGACTGGCTTGTTTACTTGGAAGGCATTCAAAAGGAACGTTAATTTTTATAGGACAGTACGAGGGGCGCATGTAACGCCATCTGTTGAACGCCTGGTGGGGCTCGAACCGGATACCCGACCAGTTTCGCAGTGACACCGAACACCTGCAGCAAAACCGCCACCGACGGCCGTACCGGCTTATTTGTTCTGATGAACCAACACATTGCATCTTCTTAGAAACTATCTCTAACCCTATTAATATGGACCATTGTATAATCATAATCACGCATCATTGTATAATCCATTCATTCAATATTAAAAAATAATAAACGAATAGGGATGTTGACAGGGTAATTTTTTTTTAATTCTAATTAGTCCGTCCGTTAGATTATTATAAAATAGCGAACACGTATTTTTTGCTATACCAAATCAATCAAAATTGACAATGACAATGCGCATCAAAGTTCGGGAGTGGGGGCTAATGACATCACTTAATGGTGAAAAGTGTACAGAGTCGTGACGTCGGGTGCGCCTTTTTTCACATAACTTTTTAAGTCCTATTATCGGAAGTCCGAAAATATTTCTCATACCATTTTACATCATAATGATCATTCTTCATAAAAATATTTAATACTAACGATCGAAACTCATAATCATCACAATTCATAATATCGCTAATCATACAACTTGTTAATACTAATATTTGTATTTATATATTTTCTTATACTAACGATCGAAACTCCTAATCATTCTGATTCATAACGTCAAAATTCATATATTTTTTTATCCTAATATTTATTTCCATATATCTTTTAATCTAAGTGTAAATGAAATTGGATAAGACTTCTGAGCGAGCGAGCGAAGCGAGCGAGCAAAATGAGTCGGAGCAGAAGCGACTCAGATAGGTTAGGTTCAGAAGGTTAATGCGGGAGCGAAGCTCCCGCCTTAGCCTTCGATGTTAGGTTAGGTTAGGTTAGGCTAGCTACAGCTTCACTTTCGTTTTTTTCGAATTAAATCTTATTTTGAATAGTTACTGTTGTAAAAACCAATATTATGAGTTCAATAATTTTCTTAGCAATGCCATTATTAATGAGAAAATTATGAATTAAAAAAATACGATCACTGTCTGTTATGAAGCAAAATGTTATGAAAAAATATATTATGAGTTCCAACATGTTCTTAGTAATGACATTATTAATAAAAAAATATGATATCTGTCTGTTATGAGTTCCGATGATAGGAATAAAAATGTATGAACAAAAAAAGTATGAGGAAAAAATTTACGAAGAGTGATTATTATGAATACAAATCGGTAGTGAAACAAAAAACAGGAATAAGAATTGTATGTGAGCCAATATGGACCCCGTGACGTCACACGAAACTTCAACGCACTATATCTTGGTCATTTTTTGTTTAATTGACAAAAGAAAAAATATGTGTTCAATATTTTTTTATAATGTAAATGACAGACTTATTAGATTTTTTTAGGAAACTAGCCTATTATGTTACATGATACATGTAATATTGAAAACACAGCAATGCAAGCCACGACTCTTCTTTACTCTAATTGTACCTATTTATCTAGGTAACCTAAGCTAATATCAGCTTTCAAAGCACACCTAACATTAGGTACTAACGTGCAGTCAATAAGTAACAAGCCGTATCATTATGTTCAATTGAACCTTAGATTAAAATCTCATTTAATTCGTTCAAGGAAATGGTCAGTGTGTCCGCCCCGGAAATAGCAGCCACAATTGCAATCTCGACATGTTTTGCGCAAGAGAGCACCATTAAAATTAAATGGCGCTAACAAGAATTTCGGGTTTTAAAAAGGCGATTTCAACTTTTAGGTATACAGACCAGATCATTAAGTGACTTTAAAACAGACTGGCGCCTCATTCGGGAACGCTAAGTGATTCTGTAGCGACTCGTAAGCCAGATCTCTCATCTCGCTCTTACGCATTTCGCGTCGTGCGGAAGAGTGGAATGAGAAATCTGTCTTACGAGTCGCTACAGAATCACTTAGCGTTCCCGAATGAGGCGCCTGTTCTCTTTCACGTATTTTTTTCGGTAGGTATGCTAAGAAGAAACCGGTCAAGAGCATGTCGGGCCATAGTCACTGCTCAGTGTAGGGTTCCGTAGCTTTTACAACTCTGAACAACGTACCTTGCTAGTTCCTTTCAAAGCTATTAGGTGCTATTTTAGATGACTTTCAGCCTACTGAATTGTGATAGCTGTCCTTTTTAACTTTGTTATATAAGCTTTCATTTAAGATATTTTGCAGTTATTTAGAATTACAGTTTTGGCCGTAGCGGGTCAGTGTAGCGGTCAATATTTCATAAATACCCATAAAATGTATTGTTACAAAGTTATGTTTATACAATAGCTACGACACCCGCTTGAGGTAATATTTAAGATTGGGATTGGATTGGCACTTCATAGGTACATGTAAGTGAGGTTATCTTTAGATAGGTCTTCAAAAATTATATTTCAAAATGTCAATCGTTTAGTGAGATAAACGCTTTAAAGTTAACAATTGTGTGTGTGTGTGTGTGTGTCGCTATAACTTTTAACTATGCAGTGAAAAATTCTGTATAAATAGGATAGTGGAACCTTATAAACACTTTCAAAAAATTTGTTTGATTATTATAATGTTGAGTTATATTTGAGATATGGGATATTTTCGATTACAACCTATTTTATGCTGTGAGAACAACACACAATAGGTTGAACACACTTCTTTTCCTGTCGATAAAATTAATATTGTTCATGCGTAAATATTTTAATCGTGAACGTTCATCCCAACTACCGAACACTTCGCTGTGAGTGTCCATTTTTCGTATCATACTTCATGATTAAGTCATTTATCTACATATAAGTAACAATTCTTAGTAGAAGACCAATAAGCCTATAAAAATAAGAGCCAGACTTTTTAAAATTAATTATTCGTCATGATATGCCATAAAAATAATGATTTCTCCATACATGTTATTGCTACGACGCGGATAGCCTAGGTGGTAGTGACCCTGCCTCCGACGCAAGCGTCCCGGGTTCGATCCCCGGTACGGGCAAATATTTGTGTGATGAGCACGAATGTTTGTTCCTGAGTCTTGGATGTTTCCTATGTATTTTAAGTATTTATTTCTCTATATAAGTATTTATATCGTCGTCTAGTACTCATAACACAAGCCTCTAGAGCTTACTTTGGGACTAGATCGATTTGTGTAAAGATTGTCCCCTGATTTATTTATTTATTTTACGGAAATACGCTGTTTATTCTTAAGTATTTTTTTTGTTGTAAAGATTTTTATTATTATTTGTTTTTAAATGTCCAAATGGCATTTTAATAACTAAATAATATCATTGCGGTGAGGGTCCTTTGGTCAAGAGGATTCAGGACTGGTAGCCCCGAAATGCCCCCACAAACCCCTGGCTCCGTTTCTCCACTTGTATTCCCGGCATCAGCTGCGCATGAGACAAAACGAGATCATTACGTAAGTTAAGCAACTAAACTGAATCACTGCTTAATGGCATCTCGACCTGCGTCTACTCTACTCTCGCCACTGACCCACATTGCTTGGCCATAATACGTGATTACAATACCCGGACGTATTGGAACAGTCTAGAGCAATATCTGTTGTACAAGTATAATTACTTAGCAGGTTTGGTTCAACTTGACCAAGTAAAAATCAATCAAGCTTACTTTCATTGAGGTGTAGCACGAAGTATGAACATCGTTATGTTTTGTTGGGATTTGCAATATTCATAAAAACAATTTCAAAGTCTCAAGATATCTTCGGTTAAGCATCATATCATTTTTTGTACGAAAGTGAGGATAATCGCAAGCACAGCATAGGCCTGGTCCGGTGTCAACAACAGTGACAAAGATAAGACTTTTAATACTAAGCCGGACTGCTAAATACGTTTTGACGACAGATAATTATTTATAGCATCGAGAAGTGCCGAAACCTTAATTGAGGTATTCGTGACGTTGGGAGTAGGAGTGAGTGCGTGTCCCAGTGTCGATGTAGGCCACTGCCAAGGTCGAATGTTTAATATAAAGTCTGGCGTCGGAACATTAAAATGGTCGGCCTCCTCCCGAGCCCCCCTTGTCCCCAGCCCGGCAGCCGCAATCGTTGCACTCTTTATTTATTATCTGGCGGCATCCCCCGCTCGCAAACGCCTCCGGCCCTCTGTTCTTGCTTATACATAGGTACATCCAAGCACAAATCAACGGCCGCTATCGGTATAATCCCGCCGTAGAGTCGTCAGACGAACAGCTGATACAATGGCTTCTACTTTGATGTATTTGCATTTGTTTTAAACCATTGTATGACTTGACGCGTCTTATAACCGTTTGGTTTTTCGCTGATGTATAATAGAGTTACGAGATAAATTTGTTATGACGCGACGCTGCAGTAGCAAAATACTTATGCAAATTACATGGGCTATATAAATCCACCAGGATCGGTCGATGCGACGACGCAGAGAGCGCAATCTCGTGAAACTTGGAACTCTCACTTTCGAGCAAGAAACGCTTGGTTGCTTACTAACAGGCACGTGCCTCGACAACATCAATATAAATACAAACAACTTTACACAAAACAAAGATGGATGCCGCATGACGTGACATTGACCCAAACAGCGCAATATAAGAATGGTTGTTGTGATGAAAGAAAGAATACATCTGATACATATAAATACTACCCATTACAACACACTACACCGTAATTATCAAATCGTCTGGTATACGTTGGGGTTTCCCCGTTGGATCACAGCCAACCGGAAGGGGCCATCTGTATATTCCGAATAATAATGTGTTTAAAATATAGTGGAAATTAGATGAATAGTCTGTGACGTTGTGCTCGATATTTAATTTAGAAATCTAAATTATATAAAAAATATATATAGACGCCGTTTAATTTCAGCAAATATCTTTTGATCGCCGTGTAACTTGGTGCTTTGGTAGAAGTTTCATATTTTTATAACATCACAATTGTTAATGCATCCGTTTCAGCTGACGCGTCGTCGCATTCGACCGTGTCTCAGCATAAAACAACTCGTATCCAAGCTACGTTCGAGCCGTTGTTCAGCATGAACCGACACTAGGTATGCATGAGTCGTTTAGAGTCTTGGTCACGAATCGACGGTAACGCCGGGCGTGCCAACAAACTATATGACATCATTCAAAAGATTTAAGAAATAATCTATTTTTGACCGTTGCGTTTGGTGAAAAATTTGTATTTCAAATCGATCGCTGAAACAGAAATGTGACATTCAAAATCGATCGCGAAACCCAGCAGGCTTCATGGCGTGCGGCAAATATTTTTGCATAGTAGAAAGATTTAACACATACCAGAAATGGGATCAGAGACGAACAGGCTAGGAAAGTAACAAAGATCGGTGGCACAGGTCGCGAAACGTCACAAACGAGCTGGTGATTGATGGTTGCTGCGACACTCGTTGCGTCACGGCTACACTTGGGGTCGCGGGGTCAATGCCGTCAGTCACGATTACAATAACCTGCATCAGTCCTACATTACACCCACCAGTTTCTCCGTTTACCTTCGTCAACCGCAAATTGGGTTCAATCTATTAAACTTTTCTTTTGAGGGTTGGAATTATTTACGAACGTCACAGTTCTTTCGTTAAGTTTGTTTAGTGTATGAAAATTAATAAAAAAGGTGGGGTCTAACCCCATCTGGTTTATGAATTTTCTGAGTCAATTCGACCCCATTTTTGGGTCGCGCCGTCATTAACTTATTGAATTTTTAACATTTTAAATTGAAATTAAATTGTTCAATACTTACTAACCCGATAAATTAGTTTATGTAATTAACACTATGAATTTCATCATGTACGAAATAAATTATTTGTATGAACAAATGACATGTTCACTTTTACGGCAATCGCTTGGATATCCGCAGTAGAAACTGTAATAATAACGAAATGTACAACTCTAAAACAGTGAAGCACACCGTATAGTTTCTAGCCAGTATTTTCTTTGGTGTTTCTTTGAAGTAAAAGTTCATTATAAAACTAGTCAACCGAACGTTAAACAAGTCCGAGTCAACCTCTAGATAAAACCTTATGGATTTGGATCCATACAAGTACAAGTTGACTTGATGATTTTTATAATTAAATTTTATTTACTACAATTTACTCTAACTATAATACAAATGGTAATCATACATCAACATATTCGAAATCAACTTTGTGATCTTATTTCCAAGCATATCAAGTTGCTAAGATTTATATATTACCCCCTTATTAGTATCTAAACCATACACCTCAAAGAAGAAGTGTCTTTCACGCGATAACTTAAAAAGGTTCAGTAGGCGGTTATTAGTGACATTACAAATTTTATGAAAATAATGAAATACCTTTACACGAATAAATACGTTCCACGTTGCAGATAATTTATTTTATGATTTTGTAAACAATATAAATGAAGATAAGTATCAAAAATTCTTACTTGGTATTGTAACGGTGATTCGATCTATACCAATAAATAAAACCGAAGTGTCTGCCAGCGATTTCAAAATTAATACAAATATCTAAGTTGAAAATGCCATATACATGATGCCTAAGCCTAAAATTACAGTTCTGAGAATTGTTGTCTGTCGGTCTGAATGTTTTTTTTTCTGAATAGGCTCCGAAACGGCTGAATGTGTTTGAATGCAACGTTCAGGTATCGTTATTATTTTATTATGATACCTCAATCGGTTTCAGAGATCTGACATACTGCTGTTTTTAAGAAAAATCATTTCCCACGCGAACAAAGATGCGGGCTAGTCATAAATAAATCGAGTCAGTAACTTTCCTCCATTTATTAACCCTCTGACCGCCACAGTCGGCTGTGGCCGTCGGCAATTTTCCGTGCCGCCATGATATGCCGCTCTCCATACATTTGCGTCGGCTACAGCCGTCGTCGAGCGCTCGTGGCACGCTTTTTTGCCGTTAGCCGTAACATTAATAATATATCTTTACATCGTGGCCGTGGTTCGCAATTATCAATTTAAGTGATTACTGTTCTGAAGTATTTACAGCGCTTCCAGGTTTTAACTAATATGTACAATAAAAAAGCATGTTAAGGACGGTTGTAAATGTCACAATTAGGCTTTGAATTTATAGTGGCATGAGGAAAACAAGTATGTTAATTTCTTTCGTTGGAAGAATAAAAGCAATGACCGTTGCATTAAAATAAATAAATGCGGCGAGGATCACGCAATGCTCATCAACAGCAGAAAAATACTAACTTACGAATGCAAAACGAGAACATCTGGTATCTCCGCTGCTATCTTCCTAGTTTCACGAAAAAATATCTAGAATGTTGCTATGTAATACTCTATTAAGGCGCTATAAATAATTTCGCAACAATTTTTGATTTACTGCATCTGTTAAATATGGTATTTAAATCTAGATCCTCTCCGGAGGTTCGATTCGACCAATGGAATATTACCAGTATTTCTCTGCTTATTACGAGTGACGTTTCCTCTCTTTTAGGGTTCCATACCTCAAAAGGAAAAAAGGAACCCTTATAGGATCACTCGTGTGTCTGTCTGTCTGTCACAGCCAATTTGCTCCGAAACTACTGGACCGATTGATTTGAAATTTGTTACACATATGTAAGTCGGTGACCGCAGCACGGATGCGTAACGTAAACAAATTAATTTCAAACATGGGGGCCACTTTTGGGGGGTAAATTAGAAAATTTAAAAAAAAGTTACGCTAACTATATCATGTGACATATCAAATGAAAGGGCGTATTGTAAGGATCTTTAATATGTTTTTTTTTTTGGAATTTTAAAATGAATGGTTTGGACGTTATTTAGGAAAATAGGCGAAAATTGACCATTCCCCCCTTATCTCCGAACCTACCGGGCCTAAAATTTTGAAAAAACTACAGAAAATAGTTCTTTACCTATAGATTACAGGAAAACCTATGAGAAGTCTATGGTATTTAAAGTAACATAGGAAATTTCAGATAATCATGTATGGAACGGAACCCTCTCCACGCGGGTTTAACTCGCACTTGCCCGGTTTTTTATTCTTATAAAGAAGCAATTAATTTCAAACTTAACTCGTAAGTTATGGCAGACAATTTGAGAAGAAATATAGCTCTTGCAGAAGTTGGAGAACGTTTGGTTGCGTATCAGTAAGCCGTTCGTATCGTACGGCCTGGGTCCGGTTTTACGGCCTCGTTACCGGCGATACAGTGTTTTTACGGCGCGATTAAACCGCCCGGCCCTACGCTCGTCCCAACTACGGGCCCAGTAATTGGGGTAAATCTTTTTATTGTGAACCCTACTGGCAAACAGACTGTCACCTTTTTGCATGGAAAAACATGAACTTTTAAAGCACTACAAGTAAATCATGTTTCGATCACCAGGTGATCACCTGAAAATAAGCTTATTTTGTATTTTTTTTTTATATTATACACATACACAGACAAGCAGCCGCCCCGTACTTTGCATGAGCGTTTTTTACAAGTTAAACCTTCCCGACATTTGCTAAATACGGCTGTAAAACCGCAATATAATCACGTAACTATTTTGAAATTTTCAAGCACACAAGATAGAAATGGAAAAGCTACTTTGTCTTATCCTTACCAGTGGCGCAGCCTGCCTACAAGCCGATTCCTGACGGCTTTACCAAGCTAGAAAGCTACGGCTAGCTGTCGGTGAAGTCCATGTTACGCTAACTAAATGTCAGACTCGCACGTACGGTTTTAATTCTTCCGGCTTGCCTTAAGAAATATTTGACGCCTCGCTACTGATCCTTACATATTATAAAACAAAGTTGCCCGCCGCGTCTGTCTGTTACAGATAAACGCAAAAACTACTGAACGAATCTTTATGTGGTTTTCACCAATAGATAGAGCGATTCATGAGGAAGGTTTAGGTATGTAATTTGTCAAGGGTTGTTGTAAATTAGTTGATATAAAACGAGAATTGTTGGAACCGTCGGAAAATTTCAAGCCGCATGGGGAGCTTTCATCGAAAACGCTGCCTTATCCCTTTGAGATATATAACAAAATAATGCGTGGTGGGATAGTTCTCTTTTATAGATCTATATGACATATGTCTATCTTTTAAGGATAGCTTACAATAACCATTCTATCTTCTAAAATAGTAATTTTTATGCCGGATAGGTCAAAAGTTCCCGAGGGAATAATTATAACCGAATTTCACGCGGGCGAAGTCGCGGGCGGAAGCTAGTTTATGCTATTTAGAGATAGAGAAGTAGAGGCCAGAAGGGATAGCAAGCACAACACGCCCTCGAGTCGTTTGTAGCTCACTGCGTGCGTCACTACAAAATTATTAAAATATGCAAAAGGACGACGCACTGAGCGACATTCTGCTAGACGTGCAGTAGACCTAGATTGAAAAACATGAAAACGCTTTATCCGTTTTGTGAAATTCGCATAAATTATGAAAACGCCACGAGTATTTGGGCTTATTTTATCGGCGAACAGCCTCGCGGGCGCATTATCGGAATCTCACCACAATAATTACATTTGTGCCGAATGCGGCCACTCCATCCATCCATCGATCGATGTCCATTCGAACAACTGCAAAAATTTCAGTGTGTTTCAGATGGCGAGCGAAACAATATACGTAGCGAAAATTGCATTTTTCATTATTGCTTAAATTAATACTTATAAATTTTTAATGTAGTAATAAACGTTGTTTTGTTTACAACTATTCATAATTAATATAACAAAGGAGTGCAACTTCAAACTTAATTAGTTACATATCCATCTTGAACATCATCAACCCGGGCACATCCACTGTTGGACATGGGTATCCCATAAAAGGGTCAGCATTATTATTATAATTCCCATTGTAGACATCGCAAGTTTTACACATGGACAAGGTTTTATGTTTTTATTTTAAGAGACCGTTCTAATAACTACGTTCTAAAAGTTATTTCAGCTGAGTTCCTAATATAAATAAATAAATACTTGAAAAAACACACGGCTTTACTTGCGATTTATTGTCAGAAATAGTCCGACATGTTTCGAACTCGATTGGAGTCCTTCTTCAGGGTTTGCCGTTTGTTTTTCAAGTATTCATAATGTCCCACAAAAGTTTTAATTTGACTAAATAAATAAAACTAAAAATACTTTTAAAAATTACAAGACTGCGATGAAAGCTGTAGAACAAAGTTCGGATCCAAAACAAACAGACTGCGTAGGCTGCTTACGAGAATTTAGGCGCTCAAGGCGTTTACTGGGCTGGATTATGTAGCACCCTCGGCTTATTCAATTAAAAACGGAACGTACTCGCGCACGTTTTCCTACTATTCGCAATTTTGTAGAAAGAGCTTATGTTCCCCAAATGCAATTTGTGTTCGGGGTCGTAGCAAACCACGACGGAAGCTCGGGAAATTCACGAGAAATCAAGTGTCTGGATAATGGCGGTGCCTGCTATCACTAACGTTAACTGAAAGATTAGATTTTAAGCGCTTATAATGATGATTAAATATTATGAACGTTACACCTACACGGTATACGACAGTCGAACTAAAGATATTGGTGCGACTCCTTGTCAACCTCAGGCAATTTTGCAGAAATCAAGAGTGGAGGGCTCCATCTGAAAAGTTAGGCAACCGGCTCAAAAGGCGGCGGGCAGACGAGAATCACTCAGATTGCTTACTCGATAAAGATATTTGCGGTTTTTAAGTCGAAATTGTCAATGACGCGTTCTCAAAGTTGAGGGGCTATACAAAAATCGCAAGTAGGGATCACCATTGTTTGTTCAGCGACATGAATCGACGAAAATGGCAGAAGATTGCCGCAATCGAGAGTTATCTGGAGAATTTTGCAAATTTATACTAGTTAGTGTAGCGAACGTGTTCGAACTGGAAACATGTTTCTCTTCTGTTTTTGCTGGCTCCCGCCCGGCGGCTGATTACGCCGTGCGCTGTTACCGTCATTCATTTGCGTCTACGCCGCCCCACTCAATCTCGTTTGTTATGAACGTGCACCGGGCTGCGTCGTCTTGCTTTTTACATTTGAATATTACGCATTACTTTTATGTTGTTACATAAATATTTTTCCAACAGAGCATTATGGTTTTGCCCACCCACACGCGCACTTTTTTTCTATAAAATATGCTGTTTTACCGGCAACACTTCGACAAAGTCGAATGGCATTAAAACAATGTATATTTATTAATCGAGGTACACCAATAGGAAATATATTTAAACAATAAATAAATAAGAAGTATATTGAAAATAATTGTCATTTCGCTGGTCTGTTTTTTATGGTATATAATATGGAATATACACGATTTTGGGTTTAACTCAAAAACCATTTTTTTTTATTGTGCCACTATTGCATTCATCCAGCGATTTAGTCACAATAATACTATAAATAAGAAAGTGTGTGTGTGAGAGTTAGTATGTTTGTTTTGATTACTCGTTGACGCTTCAACGACTGAACGGATTTGGATGAAATCTGGAATGGAGATAGCTTATACCCTGGATTAATACCTTTCATCCCAATCCCGAACAAAGTCACGGGCACATCAAGTTACTTATAGTACTGACGATGATGCGGTCTGCACTCACATAATTTCTTGTAAAGGTTTTTATGCATAATACACACCTATGGACGGGTCGCCTGTTATAAATATATCTTAAACAACAGAACCTTACCATTCCCATGGCCTGAATTGATGATAATACGACCCCATGTTAAAATAGCTAACCCCTACATGTGATATTCATAAGTGTTCTATTCTACTGTATACCAGCGATACATTGTCAAGTTTAACATTTAAGATATTGTACGCGTTGTAAATTGTTTCCCATTCCATCGTCAGCGCGGTAATGCACCAGATTATGAATGATATTGTAAAAGGACATTTGTACAAAGCACTCCCCTCAGCGACGCCGGGGTGCCCATTCCTCTTCAGCCGGCACATTAGAGCCGTCATTCAGTGCCAGCCTAAAGTTGAATAAATAAATAAGTCGAATTAGAACCCTTCGCGTTTCTTGCGCGTAAACGACAGAGCTGAGGCGGTGAATAATACCTTACCCCTTTTGTTGGATATAATTGTAATTTGTGATTTAATTTTAATTTTAATGTCAGTGTTTACATTAAAACAAAATAAAAATCACCAAATACAATTTTCTCATTTCATGAGCTATGATCGGAAAATATGAACAAAAAACCAGAACGACGCGGACCTTGGCACAAGTGGTAAATTAAAAAAAACCGGACAAGTGCGAGTTAAACTCGCGTGGAGAGGGTTCCGTTCCGTACATGATTATCTGAAATTTACTAGGTTACCTTAAATACCATAGACTTCTTATAGGTTTTCCTGCAATCTATAGGCAAAGATCTATTTCCTGTATTTTTTTCAAAACTTAGCCCCAGTAGTTTCGGAAATAAGGGGGGGGGGGGAATGGTCATGTTTCGCCTATTTTCCTGAATAACTTCTAAACTATTTTACTTAAAATTCAAAAGAAAATATATTTAAGATCCTCACAATAAGCCCTTTCATTTGATATGTCACACGATATAGGTGGCATAACTTTTTTTTTAATTTTCTAGTATACCCCCAAAAAGTGGCCCCTATATTTAAAATTCATACATTTACGTTACGCGTCCGTGTTGCGGTCACCAACTTACATATGAATACCAAATTTCAACTTAATCGGTCCAGTAGTTTCGGAGCAAATTGGCTGTGACAGACGGACAGACAGACAGACAGACAGACACACACGAGTGATCCTATAAGGGTTCCTTTTTTCCTTTTGAGGTACGGAACCCTAAAAAACCATCCGTCAATAATAAAGACATGTAAAATTCTCCGACAATTCTAATATCCGACTTCTACTTCAAAAATATGCGTTTGTATAGACAATATTCATATAATATTAGTGCAATTAATAAAATGAGCCCAATAAAATCTACTTCAAATATCGAGATCACAGAGCGCAATAAAAAACAAAGACAGGATCCGTTGGTTCGTCGCTACAATAGATAGAGAAATCCCCTCGTTTTTGGATCGGCGAGCGGACGGTACAGTCATTACAAAAAGCGTCACATCGGTGTACGGGCCCCGGTTTAATAATTCCACTCATTTGGGTTCCCCCGGCCCGCTGCGAGGCAATGCGCGCCCGCCTAACGGTATCAATCAACATCAAACAGACTCGCTCTATCTACGCACATCAATTTAAGGGTTGAAAAAGTCTGCACGCACAAAAAATCTTGGTGCGGCGCAAAACTTCCAGTTAGCATTGAAGAGTTTCAGCTTGTTTCGCAACAAAATTACGACGGTGAGCTGTAGAGCTGATAAAATACCTCAAGCGAATTTAGTTATCATATTATCTCAATTTGTTCTCGAAACTTTACCACTTTTTAGGGTTCCGTACCCAAAGGGTAAAACGGGACCCTATTACTAAGGCTCCGCTGTCCGTCCGTCTGTCTGTCTGTCTGTCTGTCTGTCTGTCCGTCTATCACCAGGCTTATCTCATGAACCGTGACAGGTAGACAGTTGAAATTTTCACAGATGATGTATTTCTTTTGCCGCTATAACAACAAATACTAAAAATCAGAATAAAATAAATATTTAAGGGGGCTCCCATACAATTTAATTGTGAGGCAACGATACGTAATTTTTTTCTGAGACAGCCCTAAAAAACCTTGGTGACTGTATTCGCTGCCAATACTTTTAATCGCAGAGGTCGCAACGTAATGCATTGTGCACTTCCTCCGAGGGCGCACCCGCAGTCTATATGAGCTATGTGAACATAGCTCATATAGACTCACATATCTCACTCATCACTTTGATCTGCTCCAAATTAAATAGTCGGAATAAATGGGATTAACACACATGCAGCTAACACAAACTGGAACGGCTCCGGAATGTGTTTAGTTACTTTTTGTCTCTGTAAATACTGAATACCTAATTCGTGCAGGCTATTTTTTGAAATAGAAACAATAGCGGTGCGTAGTTATTATTATTAAATTATAAGCGCATACGAAATAGTAGTTTATGCAACGGTTGCATAATGATAGTCCTTAAAACACTAGTGCGGTTTTATGAAACGAGCTTTTAGCGAGTTTCATAATAAGATCGCACGTGTGTTTTAAGGCCAAATTATGCAGAGTTGCATACATAACTTTATCTACACACATATTATAAATCCTCCATGATGTGTTCAGAAACAATATTTTCTGGCAACAAGTTATTTGTTACAATCGTGGGTGCATTTACGATATCCGGTGCATTTTCACATCACACAGTCACTCCGAGAAGGCTACTATTCATATTTTCAACTAAAATGTAAATTACAAACAACTTTTTACAATTCTACTTTCGTTCAGCAAAAAACCAACAGCAGCAACAGCAAAAAAGCAGTAATGGCGGCAATTCGATCCTCCGTCAAGACCATTTTTTTTTAAATCATAGACACACGAATGAAGTCTCTATTCTCATGTCACTCGAGATCAAATGTCGTGCAGTTTATATTAAAAAAACATACTGAATTGATGTTTTGTATCAATAACTGTTTTAATATCTATGGATACTAGAATAGAGACCCACTTGAGTTTTGACAGCTGTTCCAAATTTAATCTCATTACGATACTAAAAGCGATACTGTAATAACATTACAGAACTGGTTTTACCTAATTGGTTGTCATAATGCTGGTCATTTCCTACGGTTTTTGACTACATTATGGAGGTTTTATGATATGGATGTAGATAAACAAAGTTTTCCATTTAAAGCGGCGCTTCGTCGGACGAGGCACAATTTAGCAAACAAGCTTATTGTCAAGTGACGGGCGGACGGCTTGCTAACTCGGAATATGGAGTGTCAGTCCGCAAATAGAAGCGCTCGCTCATTTTCGCAGGCCCACATGTGCACTAATGAAGCGCCGTTTACGATTATTTTTATTCATAACCGTTTCGTTTCGGATACGATGCCTACTCTGCACGTGTTGTAGACGGCAAGGCGGTCAGCAGTTGGTAATTACCACGAATATTGCGCACATAACGACCTCATTAATCAGTTAATGCGGCATCTTTATCATATGCCGTTGTTAATTCTTCAGTTTTAGCGTTAAGAGGTATACTTTGATGTGGGTGGAATAATGTTTTAGCCGGAATAACATGCGGCCACTCAGCGGGACGACCAGACTACTTCAACATTAACTTACGTGTTACACTACGTATAGCGCTTTCTTGTTTGTATACGTGACTAGCTCAGTACGTTACTTCGCCATTAGCGTACATCACTCATGTCTAACATTGCTAATACAATACTAAACCACGCTTTGCCATTTGTGCGAATGCCGATCTACTAGAGGACATTTTTAACAAGTGAAAATCAAACTCTTGATATAATGGCTTTAAAACTGCCTTAATGTTTACACGAAAGGTATTTTATTCGACGCTAGCACGCGTCTGATAGATTTATAATAAGCGGTTCCGTGTCTCATCGGATGCATGTCGTCGTTGATTGATTGTAGGTATAACGTCGTAGTGATTAATTCAAATGCTATAGCGTCTGGTGGAGAACAGGGAACATACGCTTCTTAAGTGCGATTGCTGAAATAAGTAACTCTTATGGGAGATAATAAAATTAGGCAGTGATAGAAAAATTTATTTACCGAATCCGGATCGTGTGCGTTTGGTGTGGACGGCTGTGGTGGCCTCGGTGGAGGAGGGTAGCCCTGCGACAAGAAAAAATCTTTCTAAACTTGTAAAACTAACCAAATTAAATTATAAATCGCATACTGAAGTACCCACTACTATTGAAACGTTAATGTCTTAAAAACAATAAAAGAACGCGAGTACTACTCATTAGATGCGACATCTAGTCTCGTCAAATAATCATACCGTCGGCCAGCATCACGAGTGCAGTCAATCTTGGAGATTGAAGTCGGCAACGTCAGTTAAGCGACTAATTGAAAACGAAGGCAGATTTCTTCGAAACTATTCCTTTCGACTTCCATCTGACTATGAGATATTTTCAAATCTTTGGAAGGTATGGAAATTTATATCAGACTAAATACAATCAAAGTAGGAATGCATCCGCGTTCTTAAGTAACATTGCAAGAAAACGGAGAGGGTTGAAGTCAAACTAAAAAAAAACATGCTAACACTACTTACTATTAAATCCACTAACCATTTAATTCAGTAAATAGTACATAGTGTACTGTACGCAATTTAAGACTGCAGACATTAAATGTTTAAACATAATTTTTTGTTTAAAGTAGAAGCAATTAAACCGGAACCGTATCCCCCTGTTCGCTGGATTGAATTGAACAAAATCAAGTTCATGCTATCGGAGGGAACAGTAAGAAATGGGACTCGAAAGCGTTAATGCGAAACTAGTTATTTTGTCGTCAATTTACTCTGCCTTCCACAGACCCTTATTACAAATACTCCATTACGCGTTGAACTAATAAAACTTGATCATCATTTGTTTGAGAAGATAAAACGCATACAAAATTTGATATGAGATGCCTTATTCGGGAATTGAAAAATCAGCCCTTAATTTGATAGAGCCAGATTTGAATTTGAGTTCATCTTTGAAGTCACTCATAATTTTATAACAGCTTAAATTTAATACAACTGGAAAGCCAGTTTGTGCGAAATTGATAATTTCAACGGAAACTAAACTTGTGCTGGTGTACGTAGGCAAAATTATTTACGATATATGTTGCTTATTCGAGTATTTTTCTTCAAATAATTTATTATATGTACTTATTAAACAAATAGTCAAAAGCGGCATTAAAGCCTGAAGCGCAACTGAACCCAGAAGTCAGAGTACCTAATATATTTATTCTACATCTCCGACTAATACTACATTTAGCCATACGCTGCACCCAGAAGAGTAACTAACGATCCTAAAGCGGCAGACTGCAGAGTGCAGTATAAACGAGGGTTCGTGGTTTCATTCGGCACGGCCGGCGGTCGCTTCCTGTAGTTCACCGTCATACTACAGCTACCCGTACTAAATCGTGTCCACGCTCGGTCATACCTTTGACGTCCTTTGCGACGAACACTTCAAATAGGGTTGTCTACTCCGTAAAAGTGTTCGCAACCTAAGCATTTTAATACCTCGTTTAAAACCATAAATCATAAGAATGTTTCAGAGATTTTCAATTATGTTTCCTTTTACTTCAAGTTGTAAGTGATGTAATTATCCTGATGCAAGGATAGCAAAAGGGAGCGCACCGGCGTCATTTATCTAACGTAGCAATTCCCGGCAACCCTGCCGGCGCGTCTTCGCCGCAGGAGAGAATGTACGCCCCGCAGTCAGCGCTTTAGAGGTTTCCTGGCAGGCGAGGGCGATATGCCACACTAAAGTTCGCAGAATCTGTAGCGTTTTGCAGTTTGTTATTCCACATTTTATATGCTTAAAGGAAAGATTTTTACACTCAGCTCTTAAATAATAACGGTCGATCGGCTCAACATAATTCGTAAACGAAAGAAAAGTGATCGGTTTCAAGATAAAAGAAAAAAAAATGTCGAATGTTAGTGAAATATTTATCTTAAAGGAAAATCTCTAAGGCTCACTTCAGAAAAGTCAAGCAATTAATCGCACCGCCTTTGACAATATATTTCCTTGACAATAAAATATACTGTGTTATCTGTTTTTTACTGGCTAACTCGACGTCGGGCTAGCGACGGGCAGAGCTGTCGCGCGCAACCGGCGCGCCTACTATGGGGGAATATTAAAACGAACCGTACTCCGCTAGACCATTATAACTTGTCATTCTAGCCCAGTTATATTCTGCGCAAGCTTTGCTTGAGATAATATTGCTTACGTAAACGACATTTATGTTTATAGAAATTTCGTAGTTTGCTTTTTATACGATCGATACTCGTAGATGCATTGAGTTATAAATTGTTTATGTTAGTAATGTTGGATATAGGACTTCGACAGTAAATACAAAGTCATTGGTACGGCATAAAATGCAGCTTCGTAATGTAATTAATGTTGGTTTAATACTGGAGTCCAGTAAAATATAATTAGTGATTCCTCATTAACGCGCGGCTGGCTGGCTGGCCCCTCTGGACGTTCGTGCGTCTACCGGCTTATGGTTATTAATAACGCCGGCCGGCCCGCCCCGGCCCGCGGCCCCGCGCCCGCGCTCGCCCAACGCCGCGCGTCTGACATTTTAATTCCGGAGTTACGACTCTACTGCACCGCAAGCCTTTTTTATCGACAATATTTTATCGACACTCAAACTTCTCTATGTATGCACTGAATACAAAGCGCTGCTGTATTTACCTGACCCCGAATTCACAACGTTGTTGATATACGTCGTGTTGTTTATTGTCGCTATGGACAATTTGGAAGTCCATTCGAGGTAAGGTAGGTGCATCACACAGTTGCGGGACGTTTTTTCATTAAAGATTGTTTTGTAAAGGCAATATCTAGCAAGCTATTAGCACGACCAACGCAAAACCATCAATGGATTTTACCTTGTCATTTCTTTGCAATTAAAATAGGGTTTTGCAGATAATACTGTAGTATTTTTTCACCAGACAAAACCCACAAACACCTCATTTCATTTATTTCCATTACAATTTTTGACAATGTTATTACTACTTTCTAAAACTGAAGCCTTACCTTTTCTTAATAC
The DNA here is from genome assembly GCA_947859335.1 of Tortricodes alternella. Taxonomy (NCBI): domain Eukaryota; kingdom Metazoa; phylum Arthropoda; class Insecta; order Lepidoptera; family Tortricidae; genus Tortricodes; species Tortricodes alternella. Next base: position 8,765,718 of record OX401987.1, on the reverse strand, counting down.
AAAAAAATATTGCAGTATATTCAGTGAAGTTTAATAGACTCATTCGATTTTATATTGAGTACTAAAACGTTCCCATTAGATTATTCTTTTCACCTAAACGCCATTCAACAGTTAATGATAAAGGCCTCGTAAGTTGTAATAACGAGTTAGTATAATAGTGTACCACATCGACTCGCAGTTGGGGAACATCACTAGCTACAATGGCGGTCGGGCGAGCGCAGGTCGAGCGCAACATGGCTGCCTGGTAGGCGGTGCGCGCGACAGAGATAGAGCTACATCCACTGCCGGCCTCCCGCTCGCACTCGCGCGCAACGCTCGCATCGATCTCCACTCGCTGTACTCGCCCCCAGCACCAGAAAGGCGGAACTAACAAAATTACGGAGCGCTTTCGAGCCGCTAATCATAAAATAAGATACGACGTTTCATTTCGAGCGTACGACTCTCTAGCGATCACGATGCTGGAATGGCCCTTGACTCTCGAAATTCTCTACTGACATCGTAGAGTATTAACAGCGCGTCGCTCGCTACGACTTTTGTTAAGCCTTCACCTCTACAAAGAAACCGAGTTAAGATTTTTATGTAGGATTTTACCATAGATACACCACACCTATTATGAATTAAAGCATATAATAATATGTAGACGTGACTAATTTGCTTAGATCGATTGATTTACGATTTCTTAACGATTCTGCCTATTATTCTTCTACTTATGGGACTTATAGATTAGATTGGCTAAGACTGCGAGTAGGACTTGGGTCAGGTTAGCATAAATGCTAAGTTGTCGTAACCCTAACGGAACGGCGTTTGTTGGAGAGCGGAGTGTAAAGTAAAATCGACAGAAGACGCTCGCTCCCAGAGGGTTGGAGTGTTCTGCTCTGTCGATCATGTGATAGCTGAGTGACGTTTAATTTTTGCACCGCGTGCTCCTTTAATATACGACCAGTCTTTTTTTAGGGAATTATTGAAAGCAGGACTTTGAATAACCGCTCGAATACGGTTATCATGAACATTTACGCTCTAGCATTAAAATAGAATGTGTTATTTACAAAGATGAATCAATCAGTTTAGAATTAAATAAAAAGTGTGAAATGATCCCGGAAATAAAAGTACCTTTGCCAAACAACTCACACGCAGATCTCAACCGCCTGGTCAATTTGTAAATCGGATATAAGTCAAATTGATTTTATAACATTCATTACGACTGGTGGCGGTGTTGCAAAACAAGTTGATAAAATAAAAACCTCGTCTTGCAGTTACAGCAATGAGTGTGAATATATTTAGTGTTCAATTTCAATTTATCGAAACATTAATAACTTCATAGCTTGGAGGGCAAAATTATAGTAGGAGGTTAGTAACTAGTTATAGATAAAACTGGTCTTATCAAAGTCGACAAGGCTGGCCCGGCCACGTGCGATCCATACAAAAGGGAGCGAGAGCGTAGTAGAAATATGTAAATCGCGCGGGGAATAGAGCGTGCCAAAAACCCTTCGCTCACGTCCCACCATGAATTATTCTGTTCGCTGCAGTCAGTAGGCATTCTGTCCGACCGACGATATGCAGTCACGCACTACACATGACACGGCATGTATTGTGTCACAATTGTAATAAGTAATCGTTGGGACAGCGCTGCGTCGAAAATGTTATTAGGATTTTTATGTTCAGAATGAATACCTACTTGACAATCGTAACAAATTTTAAAAAAAGGAACAAACATTATATAAAGAGGAGGGATGCATTAACAATAATGTCCATCACCGAACTTTCATCTGCCTAATTTCGGAGTAAAACTTACATGAAAGAACGTTCAACATTTTTAGCTAAGGCGAATCGTATTTTAACTCGCAGCGATGCCAAAATAAGAGTTATTGGAAATGACTCTCTCACAGTTTCTTTATTCCTCATTGCCCAAAGCGCAGGACTTTAAAGGAGAATGAGAGTTAAATTAGTCGTGTTTGATGAAAATCATTTCCACAATTTCGTTTTCACTTCATCTAATAAGTCTAACTTGATGTGCTTTGCTGTAAAGTAATATGGCTTTTTAGATCATCTAGAAGCGTACTAATTCGACATTAAGACCAATTTAAGATGTTCAAAAAATCACCGCTTCTCCTACCAGTTCTGGGGAAATCGAGAAGGTAAATCTAGAAATATTTATTTTCAGCTGTTCAATGTACAATAAACGAATGATGAACTCTATGAAACTTTACAAACTCCATCAGAGATTTTGGAATACAAATCGGAATTAAGATATTTCTATTTCAATAGAAATATTCATAACGTAAATAATCCCAAATAAAATTCAAAACGTATTATAAGTGTAAAAGAACACGGAACTAGATAAACATCAACGAAATCAACTTCAGAGTATTTGAAATGGAGAAAAGCCGTTTATCTTGCCAGTTCGTAGCGCTATCTCATCGCACAAACGTATTTCAGCCCGAGCAGTCGACTCGGCCGAAATTATCGAAAATTCCGCCGCCGACGCCGCCTTGCCGCGATATCGGCGCGATAAACGAAATGCAAACATGACGTTCGCAGCTAACTCGCGCTCGACTCATCGCCGCATGTGGCTTGCATTAAATTCCGCCAAAATGGTCAATACCATTTCAATAGTTTTCCAAACAAAGCCGCGACGTACAGTTGCGAATTACTTTGCTCGCCGTATCGAACTCACATACCGTGTTATGATAAGGACATATTGATAACATGGCGATAACTTATCAATGCACAATTCCACGTTTAATTTAAAGTGATACTTTGTATCAATCTTGGCGATTTCTCAAAATAATGCTTGCTTCTCTTTTAAACCGTTTTATTTCATTCGACGCCGTCAGTTTTACAGAAATACATTAATTTTATCAGTTCATTTGCCTTCATTTCACGTTCAGATTTCTGTTAACATAATTTTATTTAGTGTTTCAAGGAATCCCACCGGACATTCTTGATCTCGTTCACTTGTAAGTAATCGTGCTACGGTCCAGTATAAGATACTGTTTTACTTTCGTGTGAAAGGCTTTCCGTATTTGCGTTGGAACAGCGGTCAAAATGTTTAAAACTGGATTGAATTGCGGTAGATAGCGGAATCAGCGGTGTTAAGCCGAAGCCAAAGATAAGTTGGACGATTACTAGTGTGTAGTGCGGTACTTCGTTGTAAGGAGTTCTTTCTACTTCGCTTTGTTTCGGTCGACTTCTATTTGGTGTCGGTATTCGAGGGAACTGACGGCGCTCGAGGTCGCGAATCGGTACTTCTACGAGGAACCTCAAACGATAGTAATGAGACCACATAGGAAGACCTATAACCATCAGCGTCATGCGGCGGTATTGGGGTGTTAGTTTAGTTGTCGACGCGGTTAGCCGAGTTGGGAGTGACCTTGCCTCCGAAGCTAACGTCCCGGGTTCGATCCCCGGTAAGGGCAAATATTTGTGTGATGAGCACGAATCTTTGTTCCTGAGTCAAGGTTTCCTATGTATTTAAGGGGGGTGTCCATTAACTACGTGAGGTGCTCAGGGGGGGATTGAGACGAATCTTACTAAATCTCACTTGGGGGAGAGGGGGGTCTTGGCAAATATCACGTAATTTTATTTCTAGCAGAAAACGGTGTGAAACTGCGTGAAAGTTAAGTTAAATTAAAGCTAAATGAAAGTAAAAAAGTGTCTTGAATAAAATATGGCAAAATCTGACACAATTGTGTTTATCGTATTTGTCCGAGGGCCGCAGAGCAGCACAGTAGCACAGTTTTTTTTTTTTAATAAATTCAACGCCTTTATGGCCAAAAATAAAAATTTTGAAAATCTCACGTGAGACTGGGGCAGGGGGGAGGGAGTCGAGAAAAAGCTTACAATATCTCACCAAGTGGGAGGGGGGGTCAAACATTTAAAAAAAAACCGGTCAAGTGCGAATCGGACTTGCGCACGAAGGGTTCCGTACCATTATCTTTAAAAACGGCAAAAAAAACACGATTGTTGTATAGAAACCGCCTTAAATATTTATTTTATTCTGTTTTTTAGTATTTGTTGTTATAGCGGCAACAGAAATACATCATCTGTGAAAATTTCAACTGTCTAACTATCACGGTTCATGAGATACAGCCTGGAGACAGACGGACAGCAGAGCCTGAGTAATAGGGTCCCGTTTTTACCCTTTGGGTACGGAACCCTAAAAATGACTAAATGGACGCCCCTTAGTATTTATATATATATATATATATATATATATATATATATATATATATATATATACATATATATATATATATATATATATATATATAACACAAGCCTTTAGAGCTTAATTTGGGACGAGATCGATTTGTGTAAAGATTGTCCCCTGATTGATTTATTTTATTTATTTATTTACCTGATGCAGAGGAGGTTGCGCCCCGTGCGGAGGCAAGTGCGGCGGGTGCTGCGAGTCCTGCGTCGGCGAGAGCGCACCGGGCGCGCTCGGCGCTCCGGGGCTCGGCGCGCCCGCCGGCTGCGCGGGCGGCTGCGGGGACCCGCCTCGCTCGTAACCCTGCAACCGATTGCGCGTTACTTATTGGACTCTGATAGAGGGAAGTTAAATTAAACGAAAATCATTTCAAGAAACAATACTACAGAAGAAAAACCGGACAGTTGCGAGTTAAACACGCGTGGAGAGGGTTCCGTGATTAAAAGAAATTTCCTGTTATTTAAAATACCATAGACTCATAGGTTTTTCTGTAATCTATAGGTACAGAACAATTTTCTGTATTTTTTTTTCAAAATTGTATCCCTAGTAGTTTCGGAGATAAGGTAATAATAATGATCAATTATCGTCTACTTTCCTACATAACTTCAAAACCATTTATCTTAAAATTATAAAAAAGAGATATATTTAATATCCTCATAATGAGGCCTTTCATTTGATATGTCACACGCCATAGTTCGCAAAACTTTTTTTTAATTTGCACTTTTAGCTCTCAAAAGTGGTTAATTTATTTACGTTAGACGTGTTGCGGTCACCGACTTACATATGTGTACCAAATTTCAACTCAATCGGTCCAGTAGTTTCGGCCAGACAGACAGAGAGACAGAAACACGAGTGATCCTATAAGGGTTCCGTTTTATCCTTTTGAGGTACGGAACCTTAAAAAACCATTGGATTAAAAGAAATAATTTAGTACAGAGTGTGTAGACAATATATTGCCCTTCATATAGCTTATCGCTGCTCTTGGTCTGAAGTTTATTTCGTTAGTTTCTAGTATTTTAGTTAGTAATATAAAGAAAAGTTCTAGTTAATAAGAATTTATGGTTATATAAAGTAGCTTTGTGTTAGGCGACCGCCTCCACAGATAAATCCCACGGGTTTTTGTAAAGTGCTAAGTAGCTGTTTTCGTAAGTTTAAAAAGAATGAAAATATGTTTTCAGAAAAGTCACTCGCACGCCAGCGTCTAAGAAGTAACACGAATTTCAACCATAAATCAGATTGGTGTAGGTGTCTTTTACACTGTATGCCCTTACGGATATATCCGTCGTAGGCGGTCAAACTATGAAGCGGATAAACCATCATTGGCGCTCAAAAGGTTAACGGACTCCAAACGAAATGTTGCTACACATGAAGTTGTGACAAAACAAGATAGACAAGACGAATTCAATAGAGTACTAAAATAGTTTATCGTACATCGTCGAGCGTAACAATCGAATGCAAACGAGATTGTACGACTAATCATCTAAGCCCGTCCTTGACCATGACTCACTTAAACAATCCCATTGCGTTCGAAATCAACACAACGATTACTACCCGAACGCAAACCTATGATATTAACAATTAGTTGGCATGCTACCGGATCGTTTTAGAACAAGAATTTGCAGCTATTATAAGAAATGGTATTCCTGTATGATTCGTATGTTACGCATGGAAGCAATATAAAGGCGATTAGTCTATTAAAGCAACATTTATGGAATGAATGAAGCCTTATTATAACGACGGATACAATGCCATCAGGGAGAAATCTGGAATATTTACTGAGCTGCAGGAATAACCTTTAAGCTACCCTAATATTAGAGGTTCAAAATCATTCGTCAACCAGATCAAAGATCAATTAGTATTATTCCTGATGAAAATACAACAAGTTGGGCTTGAAAGCTAGAGAAACGAATAATGACTCAAAAAAAAAACTAATAAACATAATGTTACTAATATTATAAATGCAAAAGCAACTCTGTCTGTCTGTTAAGCTTTTAAGGCATAACCGCTGAACCAATTCTAACTGAATTTAGTATAGAGATAGCTTGAGCACTGGAAAAGGACATCTATAGGCTACTTTTTAAAAGATTCAACCCCCAAAAGAGTGAAATAGGTACTGGAAAACTTATTTACGGAAAGTTCCTTTGGCCCCATGAGAGCCGGTTGACGTCTTTTTATGTATCTGCGTGATTTATGGCTGAACCGATTTTGATGAAATCTGATATGGAGATAGTTTGAGCCTACTATGACTTTTTAATCCCTTAAACCCTAAAAGGGTAAAATGAAGGCGCCGATGAGAGCCCGTTTTTAAAGGAATAATCTAAATTGACGACGCGGTTAGCCTAGTTAGTAGTGACCCTGCCTCCAAAGCAAGCGGTCCCGGGTTCGATGCCCGGTAAGAGCTAATATTTGTGTGATGAGCACGATGTTTGTTCTTGAGTCTTGGATGTTTCCTATATATTTAAGTATTTATTTATCTATGTAAGTACATATGTATATCGTCGTTTAGTACCCATAACACAAGCCTTTAGAGCTTACTTTGAGACTAGATCGGTTTGCGGAAAGATTTTCCGCTGATTATTATGATAATTATTATTAAATTTAAAAAAGTCGATCAAAAACATCGTATTTTAAGGAAACATTTCCACGCACAAGTTGCGGGTAAAAGCTAGTACTAAATATAATCAAGATCCAACAAGAGTGGCATTAGAACAATCGTGCACGTGCAAGAGGTCGTCGGCCAATAGCGGCCTTGACCGTGCATCCATTATGCACACCCGTTTACTTGCAAACGAGTGCACAACGCACCTACGTCTATACAATGCCTACCTGAAATTAACGGCCACGAGGTCTCACTAAATATTGGACGAGGTGTAAGTGGGCGCAGAAATCATTTCAATTCTACTTCTTGTTTACATTTTTTACTGTGCATTGAATGAAAGCTTGTAACTGGTCACGTAAGGCCTGGGCAAACCAAACGCGTTCGCGGCGCGTCGCGTTTCGGACGCGGGCCCGCGCGACTTGTAAAACGGCGCGGCGGATTTACCATGGCACACCAAAGCAGCACGGGACCGCGGTTTGCCCGGACCTTTAAACTAGATCAGCTAACGCTTATTTTTGGATGAATCGGTTGTTTTCAATAAGGCACAGTTCAATGTCATGAGCAATATTGGATCGGATCATATCAAGGATGGAAACCAAACTGGTGTAAGTTTTAGTTATACTGAAGCTGGTCCATTGTAATTTGGCATTTAATCTAGGCAAAGTCCATATAGTAGTTTGGTTGAATCGGACTCCAATACTGTAAGAACATTGAGGTTAAGTCAAGCGTGCTCGACACGGTTCACTGCAGGCATTCATTCCATCAATCTCTGAATGCTTTCACTCCGCGGGCAGTTTCCGCGTCACGTTTCAAGGTTGCAAGATAAGGCTATAGACTGATATTTTCAACACGGGGCCAAGGAGTCATTCACTTTGAATTTTCCTCCTATTTAAAAATAATTAGCAAGCTGACAGAAGCAAAGATATGCGAATAGGTATCAATATCAATTAAATAGGCTTGTCTTAATGTCCTCGTTACGGGAAAATCGAGAAGCTCTTAATAAGCATGTTTTACAATCTTTTTGGTATCGATTTAAATCGTTACGTATGACATGATACCGAAAATCTTAGCCATATTAACGATTATAAATTTACCTACTAGCTTAGTATACGCGTCTTATTATTCACCCTCTTTGTAGATTTTTGTTCCTTTTTCGCGTGAAAACAGAGCAAAGAATTGACGTTATTTTTTGCGTCAGGCTACTTTTTATCTCGAAAAAAACAAAATTCACAAGAGAATAAATAGCAATAAATAAATTCCACGGGGATAAACAATGATCTTATATAAAAAGAGGTAGATAGGTTACATGCGCACCGAAAATGAAGCGTACAAAAGACTCCAATTGTAGCCTCTGGTCTCAGTCGCTCTCGAACAAGTGCACGATGCGTATGTGCTTCAGAGTTCCGACTACAGTGCTTAGATTTCGTTTTATAGCTACAAAATGTCTTCGTGTGTGATGCGTAAATGCACTAATTACGCAAGTAAAACAAATAAAGTTCACGGAGTCACATATCACAAGGAAATAAGCCGAAATTATTATATTTTATTTGGTTTAATACTTTGTTATGACAAATATTACGCAATAATTACGTAACCTCAAAGAAAAAGACAACTTTATTCCGTTCACAACTCGAGCGACAAGGACAGGATATTGATCAACATTTTAACAGAAGCGACATTTGATTGACGCTGATGGTGTTATGTAGTTGATTGAAAACATAGTTTTTGATGAGTAATAATTAAATTTACCTACAACAATGTTGTTGATAAGTAAGATTACTGAAAAATTAATGAACAACCTCACTCTATCTCCTATTTTGAGCTCGCTTCGGTTTTTACAATTTTATAAACATGACGGGAGTGAGAGCAGTCGTATCTATGCGTGGTATCCGCAGCACATTTCGTTTACCGCTAGACTTACGTGCCGCTACCTGTACAACTATATGTTTATATTTGTGAATGCACTTAATAATAAAAGATAAAATTTTATTCCGAAAGATGCTTTTATTTTAAATCTAGTTTCATAATAATTTAGGTTATGGCTAGTGATTAGTTCAGGCCCCCAATTCTCGGTGGAGTCGAGATAATCTCACACTCGAGATTAAACGTCAGTGCATACAGTCGTTTGACACAACTGTATGAATCTGACGTTTAATCTTGAAATCGACATTATCTCTAATGTAGCGAGAATTGGGGGCCAGTTTAAAAACTGAATAATCATATCTAATGCATGCATAGATTTACTTATTGAAAATTTAAATGGTTTATCTCGATTTAATCTTCATTAATAATTACACATCCATGTACAATGAAAACATAACAACACACAACAAGCACATAAGAAGCATATTTATTATCAAAAATAGATATTTAGCATGTCACTGTTAAAATAATATATCATTAGTTTATTGTCTAATTGTTTATTAATCTAGTTTCCAAATAAAAACGTAGTTACGTTTGTATAAAAGCAGCGTATAACCTTAAATCCAAAGCCTTTGTACCTTCTGTTCGTGTCTCGTTGTTTTTGTTAGTCTAAGGCTAACGTGCGATGATTGGTGCCTAAAGTCACGTTTGCCCACCATTACGCGCAAATGACAAACACTAGCGATCTTTTTTATTCTTATTGATTTAATTACGCTATCCTTTTTACACCGTTTGGCAATGTGGTGAAATGTCAGTGAAGTAAAAAATGTGTATGTGTGCTCCCGCTGCGTTCGGAACATTTTTTTCGGTTGTTTTGTGGGCATATAACCTATCTTTACTTATAAATCATTGGGGATAAAGTTGTGGGCAATAGCTCGTGTCGCATAAATATATGCATCATATCCGCAAAAAAGGCAAAAAAGAAAATTATTTATAATAAATATTACTTTTGCCTTTTTAGTGAATATGATGTAATAAGGTCGGGTTTTTGTTTTTTATAATTAATAATTAGAAGCAGTTTTAAAAGTGTCCCCCACCCCTTTTAACTTTCTAAACAATGGGATATACAATTCTAGAAAAGTTAAAGGTGAGATACAATTTAAAAAAAAAAAAACAGCCACGTCAGTGTATTGAACAAGTGTGACCAAATGCTTGCATATTTTCAAAAAAAAACAATGAAGCCGTTTTTCCGTCCAAAAAATTTTTTTTATTTAAACTGTTTTATTTGTAAAGATACATAATGATCATGCGTATAATGAAGTACGTATAAGAAATTTCATTTAATAGCCATATCTATTAAATGGATAGAAAAGAACAATATATGTAGTTCGCCATTTTGTTGCAGCGGCCATCTTGGATATGTTTTTTTTTATAATGTACTGTATTCTACTGGTCAAGCCCTTTCATTTGATACCCATATTGAGGGAGTTGTAAGAAAATGTGTAATCCGCCATTTTGTGGCGGCGCGGCGGTCACCGTGGATTTACAATGATACTGAATATACATAATTGTATTGTCATCAAAACTAAAGATGTGTACCGAATTTTAGATCAATTGGTCTAAACTTTCAGTTGCTAAATTTGACCCACAAAAGACACAATCACGGTAAGCTAAATAAAACCATTTAAAAAAACACATTACTTAAACGAAAATTGGTTTGAATAAAATATATTAGAATGTAGTTTTTGAGATTTGGGATATTTTCGGTATCATGCTATTGAGTTCAGAGACCGCAGTTTTTTTTTGAGAAATACAAGTTTTCAGTTTTTTGAGAAATACAATGATACCGTAAATCCGTCAACTTTGCAAGGGATGTTAGCTTTGCCACCTGTAGTGTGCTATTACAAATCCTACCATAAAATTGGTGAAGTTTTTAAGTTTGTACCGATACTGTTAGGATAAATAAATTATTAATTGGTAAAACTATTTAAAGAGAGGTATTCCAACGGTCGTCTTTGCCAGTCATTTAAGATCCGAAATTCCGTTGGTAAAATAACCTCAAAACCGGTTCTCCGAAACTTTCATCAATATGTGTCATAAAAACTGGACCCAGATATATACATCTTGTAGATAACGTTACGTTTATAGTTAAGAATGTAAATCGTACTGTGTGAATGGTGTAGTGTAGTTTTTATTTTGTCTCTAAGTTTCGCTATCAAAGGTTTGCCATATATTGGGATGGCCTAGGGCTGTCACTTTCAGGTACCTAAACATAAATAAAGCTTTGTTTTTAGGGTTCCGTACCCAAAGGGTAAAAACGGGACCCTAATACTAAGGCTCCGCTGTCCGTCTATCCGTCCGTCTGTCACCAGGTCTCTTGAACCGTGATAGTTAGACAGTTGAAATTTTCAGAGATGATGTATTTCGGTTGCCGCTATAACAACAAATACTAAAAAAAAACAGAATAAAATATTTAAGGGGGCTCCCTTACAAAAAACGTTTTTTTTTTTTTTTTTGCTTGATTATAGATAATGGTACGGGACCCTTCGTGCGCGAGTCCAATTCGCACTTGGCCGGTTTTTTCTTCTTCATGTCTGTATTTCTTCAAAAAAGTATGTAGTCTTTTTTATTTTTATATCACACATAAAACAATATAGTTAAATAATTGTTTTTTAACCTACATATGTTTTAGATAAGATAATATTTATTTGCAAGAATATGAGTGTATAACAAATGTTTTATAATAATTTAAGATCCATCACATTCTGGCGCACAGCGGCGTGCAAATTTTTGGAAGATTAAAACACTAACACAATTTTTTTTTTAGTAACGCTACCAAGCTTGTAATAGTGTTTTAGAGTTATGATATTTGTTATTTAGTGTAAAAATTTAAGTTAGGTACATAAGAAATAAAAGATGTGAGAATTTTGGGGCAACCCTAACAGCAAATCTCAGTTTACTATGAAAAAATGATTTACGGGTGAGCAACTTTACCACCTTGGTCTTTCTTACTTGTAAACAAATATAAGGGAGCAATTAATCATCTAGATTCTAGTTGCATAGCCTTTTTGAGAGTTTTTTTCTTTATTTGCTTTTTGGCAAAATTACCATACAGTAGGGTATGTAGTAGTAGCTTTGCCATATTTTATTTTTGGCTGTTTTTCCTATTATCTTTTAACACATGTAATTTAAATAGTATGTCGAAAGTCTTAACAAAATATAAGTCTTTTTTTTGTTGAAAAAAGCATAATATTTTTTATTCCTCTCTAAAGTGGCAAAGTTGCCAGATTTTACGGTATAGTTGATAAGGATTTATACAATTGATCGGCTTCATTTTAAGTGTTTCAAAACGTCTATTTTTACTATCTTTTTTCTATAATTTGAGCTAACCTTTGTACATAGACGTATGCTACCGCAGACTTTTTTGTAAAACTATTCAATAGAATCAATATCGTCTTACATTATTTTCACCTATCGTTAACTATTTACGCAGCGCAGCGAAAAGGGCTCCCCGACGACTGCTTTTTTGCTGATTTCACAATAGTAGTTTATGCAACGGTTGCATAATGATAGGCCTTAAAACACTAGTGCGGTTTTCATGAAACGAGCCGATAGGCGAGTTTCATAATAAGATCGCACGTGTGTTTTAAGGCCAAATTATGCAGAGTTGCATACATAACTTTATCTACACACATATTATAAATCCTCCATGATGGGTTCAGAAACAATATTTTCTGGCAACAAGTTACTTGTTGCAATCGTGGCTGCATATTTCCGATATCCGGCGCATTTTCACATCACACACACTCCGAGAAGACTACTTACTATTCATATTTTCAACTAAAATGTAAATTACAAACAACTTTTTCTATTCAATTCAACAACAATTCTACTTTCGTTCAGCAAAACGTCAACATGGCGGCAAATACGGTCTTCCGTCAAGACCATTTTTTTTTAAATCATAGACAAACGGATGAAGTCTCTATTCTCACGTCACTCGAGATCAAATATTGTGCAGTTTATATTAAAAAATATACTGAATTGACGTTTCGTATCAATAACTTTTTAATATCTATGGATACTAGAATAGAGACCCACTTGAGTTTTGACAGCTGTTCCAAATTTAATCTCATTTCTTTACTAAAAACGATAAAGAAGTCATATTATTTCTTTATCGCAGCACTGGTTTTTCCTAATTGATTGTCAAAATGGTGGTCATTTCCTACGGTTTTTGATTAACCAATGGAGGTTTTATGATATGGGTGTAGAATAAAAGTTATTTACAATATCCACAAATATACTCAAATGTCCTTGAAATGTATAATAAAACCTTCCTCTTGAAACGCTGCTTATTAGTGAAAACTCGACTAAAATAAGTTTAGTAGTTTTGGAGAAAATCTTGCACAAACAGATAGATAGACGTGGCAGGCACTTGATTTATATATACTACGTAGTGATGATGATGCGTTGACAGAACGCCGACGGCATCTGTTTCGTATTTAGGCATTCAAAATTGAGCCTTATTTTTACCGGTCACTGCGTTTAGATTCGCACCAATTGCAAATGAGCGCCTCCGCTCATTTCGCGAGTGATGTATTCTGGCGCGGTCACTGTATAACATGTCTCATCTCATCTACCGATTTAAAACTTTGCTTTTTCGAGTAACTCTGAATGATAAGAAGTGAGTAATGAAATGACATTTAAAATGAAGATGAGGCGATTGAACAAGCTCAAGAGATGACCAGTTTATTCTCATAGTATTGCTGCTGCGTAACCAATAGGGGAGAAGTGGCATGAAAGAGCCAGGTTTTGAAAGAGCCACTTACATTATTTTGGTAGTTTAGGAACGGATTTGGTTGGTAACTTGATTTTTAAGAGGCAATACTGATTTCCCGTCACCCACAAACATTTGATAGCTTGCCGAAACCAACGGACGCCGGCACATCAAGTCAAAGTTTTTAGCACTCAAAAGTAAGTATGTTGCTTCATTTAATTTGTTTTTTGGTATTTTATTGTGAACAAATATAGGTAAATGGCTTGCAGATTGAGTTTGTGCATATATTTGGCCTTACAGATGAGTAAAAACTGATCCGCCAAAGTTTTCATATTGTAGTTATTTTAAAGGTTATATTTTTTTTAAGAATAAGTTATGAAAGAGCCGGGTGAATGGGCCTTGAAAGAGCTGGCTCTTCCATAACCGGCTCTGTCATAACCCTGCATTTGGTTTATGTAAATAAAATAAAATAATAATAAATATGCATTTTTTTCATATATTATTAAATTATTTGCTTCAGATATTGTATCATAGAAAAGCTTGGTCCAAAATAACGAAAATAGTGATAATTGCGTAGTTTGCAGCAAATCATATGAAAACAGTGGTTGAAAATACGTTACAGTGCAAAATTTGTGCTGGTTGGGCATGAATCCTGTGGCATTAAGGGGAAATTTAGTTTCTTTTGCAAGACATGTTTCTAATTTTAAGAAAATTACCTTGTATATTCCAAAGTTCCTGAAAAGTCTGAATCTTAAGCAAATAGTTAGTTAAGACTTAGAAGTTCAAAGTGAGCATTTTTTCTTCAAGCTTTAAAGATTTAAAGATGTTGTTTTTGATATAGAAGATACTTTTTGTTATTTTGTTTATTTTTCGAATTTTTATAAGGTAGTATAAAGTAATCCGCCTCCGATATGTTAAGATTATATTTATAATAGATTTGACTGAATAATTGAAGCAGTTGTAAGAATTACTTAAAATGACTGATGGAATTAAAAATTTCTGAATTGTCTTGTCTTTTTGTTATTTTTTTAATAGTGCAATAATTCTAATTATTGTGAAAATTATGCATATAATTATTATTTTGCATAATTTTCACAACAACACTTTTTAATACACACTGGCTCTTTCATAACTTTAAGTAGCTCTTTCAATACCGAAATGTTATGAAAGAGCCAAAAGACACATTTTTTTGAAATGAATGTTTCATTGATTTTTTTCTAGTGTTCAAGGTTTTTTCCTATAAAATTACCTACTTTAATAAATAAAGTATATTCGAAGAAAAAAAAAGCATCACTTTTTTCATTAGAAGTATACTTTTTTGCTCCGTTTAGTAAACTGGCTCTTTCATCCCACTTCTCCCCTACAGCAGCTTAAATATTTGCTGGCAAACACGAAAGCGATGGGCAACGGACGGGAAACATACGTCTAGTTTAATTGACAAATAGATATCTGGATACTATAGTATGAACGTAATGATGATGAATAACTATCGTTATCAAATTTCAAGCCTAGCTAACCTCCACCAGAAGTTTCAGCGGAGCGTAAAAAAGCGATTTTATACAGAATTATGTAGTTCCTGGCTTAAGCTTTTGCCAAAAGATTATCTTGAATGGCATTCGATTACGCGTGTTCAAGCAAAAAAAAGTATAATCATACTAAGTAACGTAACGTTCAAGCAGACTGATCCTCACTTTCAAAAACTAAGGCAAGGTTTGCGACCACTTTCGCTGTATTATAATTTCAGGAGGCAGTTTGTTGGAAAGAGCACAGCAGGAAATCGCGACTAACGCGTAGCAGTCGAGTTCGAGCGAGTTTCAGTCGAATAATCCGCGGCAGTCGCCAACCAATCCATCAAAGGAAGGCGACCGGATCGGGTGTGGGTACAACCCCCCCGGTACCCACATAAATATTGCGGGTAGGTGAGTACAAACCCTTTGACCGAGTTCTGTTTACTTTCGTTTTCGCTCAGCTGACGAGGCTGCCACCCCCATCGTACGCCTCCACTATTATTATGATAATTAGAGAGCTATCAACGTGATATTCACTACGCAATGTCTAATTGCAGTGACGCTGGCGTGCCAGCACTGTGGCTTGCCGTCAGCTGCTATAATCAATATGTTCCTTGTTTAGACATGTTTCATTACAGTGTTGATATCATTTTCAAGCACACGTGTCACGTAAAACTCGATTGGTAGACACAAGTTTGAAGGCGCGCACATACGACTAGTGTTTTAGGTTTGTTTGACATTTGTTTTTTTTTTCTTTCCGTTGCGGTAAGGGGTGGTTCCCAAGAGCACTCAAGGTTGCAGCGGGTGCGGACGCGGCAGACAGGGCGCAGACGTGCATTATTAGGTGGGTGCCGGAACACCCGCGGGAGCCGCAGTGGGTGGCAGTGGGGGTAGCCGTACGTCATCACCTGAGGCGCGCCCTTGAAACCGTCGCATTCATTGCACCCGGATGCGGGCCGTATCTCACAACCCGCAATACCCGCACTCAAGATACCAGCTACCCATCTTATGTTCAGGGACACGCGCACTCTCCATACTACATCGCTCGCGGTCTCGTTACATGGAGAAAGTGAGTCTCTCCTATTCATCCACTACTACTAGCTTATCATTGAACCAGAGGTAAACAAAACATAAAATTAACTACGTCATGTTTTGATTGGGCGTACAGTGCCAAGCATACGCAGTCAAAACATTTGAATCATTGGCTACGGCACTGTGAAACCTTATCACCGTTGCTAATATCATAAATACGAAAGGTGTATTGGTTTTTTCCTATTTCACGTCAAAACGGAAAATGGATTGACTAGATTTCCAGCATAGCGATAGTTGGCGGGCCGGAGAAAACCACTGCCTACTTTTTATCCCAGAAAAATGCGAAGCTCCTAAGGAAATAAAGATAAATAAATTCTTCACCGAAGAAGTAGCAGGAAAAAACTAGTGTGACATAATTATAAATCACGTCTAAATTACGTTCAACATATAGGTATAGTTGACGCTATGGCAAGGTTCTGCGCCTTGATAGCCTATACGCTATTTATGAAATTAGTTGAATGTATCGATATATGTACCAAGAAAGACGAAAAAGAGCGTAACTCTCTATTCAAAGACCCCTTCTCGAAGTTGGACCAAATTGACTTATCTGTAGAAGTTGGACCTACCTCACAGGACAATATATCCCAGGTACAAATAATCGTCAACAACTTGGGAGTGTAATCTCCGATTTTCACGGGAGTGGCAATACATGGACATTCGACACGATCTTCGTCTTGTGCATGTTCATTCTAAGGCCAAATCCTTCGGAGGCTTTACTGAGGTCATCGAGCAGCAGATGTCCTCCATGGTCTCAGCCATACCATGGCATCAGCAAACCTAAGGTGAATGATATAGGTACTCGACGTTTGTTGATGCCAAGCCCTTTCCAGTCCAGAACCTTGAAAACGTCTTCCATTGCAGTGAACAGTTTTGGAGATAACATCCCTGATATCATCCATGTCAGTCCCCGTATAAAATAAAAACGCCTATGGTTGTTCGACTATCCAAGACGGGAACTCAAAACCTATCGTATTGCAACGATAGGTTTTGAGTTCCCGTCCTGTATAGTCGAACAAACATAGGCGTTTTTATTTTTTTGCCGCTTCTCAAACGATGACGAATATCTCTCAAACAATGCAATATAAAGATCAGAAAAAATACTCCTATGCTACATAATTATAGATTTTTTACATGACATAGGTACCGCATGTTGGTGTAAAAGATATTTTCTTTTGATGTTTTGTTGAAAAGATGTTTTTAGTTTTCATTTTGTGCGGTCATTTTATAATAGGTACAACTGTGCCAAATATGAGCTCGGTTCGTTGAGCCGGTCGTGAGAAATAGAGTTTTAACAGACAGACGGACAACAAAGTGATTTTATAAGGGTTCCGTTTTTTCAAAGCCTTAAGTCCTCGCCCTACAGGCACATACGTAAATCTAAATTATTCGTCTAGGATGGCTTAATTTCCTACTGGTCTCTCTACCAGCACGTCTAGCACGACCTGCCCGCGAGTCGTTTGTCGCTCAGTGCATCCCTTACATACTTGACAAGTTGGACAGAGACGCACTGAGCGACAAACGACTCGCGGGCATGTCGTGCTAGCCCCCCTGGTAATGTACCCACCTACTATTCAAGGATCGGTGAATAACGTCTATATTTTTATATAAGATCAAGTTATAACTAATAAGTTAACCTTTTGAACGCCACAGCCAAATGCGAAAAAGTGTGCCAGGGACGCCAACGACGTCATTACCAGACGCAAATGTATGGAAAGGATAGGAGCAAGGTAAGTATCTGCTTCATTATAAATAAGACAAATTTTTTACCAAAACAAGATTATTTTTCACAATGTTCACGGTGGTACCACGGTCAGTTGTCTGCCTGTTTTTTCCACTTTAATTACATAATATAATTATTTTCCGTAAGTGTAACCGAAATAATGTGTATTATTAGTTTTCAAGTTAACCAGGAAGCGGAAGCGATCGATAATCGAATATTTATAGTCCGTCGGAAAAAGTCAGCGGGATAATTTATACGAAATTCAAAGTTTCGTCTTTACGTTAGAAGTAAAGACTGAAATAAACCTTGCGACTAAATATGTTGTTGTATTTTAGAGGTTATCTGATATAACTGCAATTACATTTCCTATCCTAATACCACCTATCTATTGATAAAATTTAAATAAGTACTTATGTCTTTATAAAGTATTGTTTTATGATATTTCATTATCTCTCTTATATGACAAATTATTCAATTGCTCGTATACTAGTCTCCCAAAAGTCGAGAAAAAAGTCCCTATTTTTGAATCTCAACTACTTTTTTGTGGCGAATTGTTAAGGCATTAGGGCCACACAATTCTGAATCAAACATTCTTTAAAGCTTTTAAGCAGCCTCTATCTTGATTAGGGCGACGCGTTTTGTATATAAAGTATGTCTCAAACCAATATAGCAACAACTGTGAAAATGAAAATATTTTATTTTGCAAGTAGGCCACAAGGGCTCTTTCACGTGTCTGAATCTACCAGCGCTTCGAAAGATGACATCTGCCGAGAAGAAACGCCGCAAGAAACTCAACAGTAAGTCTTTTTTCAACTTTATCATTACATTTTTAACTAAAACTAACACATAAAAAACCGGACAAGTGCGAGTTAAACTCGCGTGGGGAGGGTTCCGTTCCGTACATGATTATCTGAAATTGACTAGATTACCTTAAATACTATAGACTTCTTATAGGTTTTCCTGTAATCTATAGGCAAAGATCTATTTTCTGTCCTGTTTCTGTTTAATTTTAGCCCTAGTAGTTTCGGAAATAAGGGGGGGGGGGGATGGTCATTTTTCGCCTATTTTCCTGAATAACTTCTAAACTATTTTACTTAAAATTCAAAAGAAAATATATTTAAGATCCTCACAATAAGCCCTTTCATTTGATATGTCACACAATATAGGTGGCATAACTTTTTTTTTAAATTTTCTAGTTTACCCCTAAAAAGTGGCCCGTATGTTTAAAATTCATATATTTACGTCACGCGTCCGTGTGGCGGTCACCAACTTACATATGAATACCAAATTTCAACTCAATCGGTTCAGTAGTTTCGGAGCAAATTGGCTGTGACAGATGGACAGACAGACAGACAGACAGACACACGAGTGATCCTATAAGGGTTCCTTTTTTCCTTTTGAGGTAGGGAACCCTAAAAGTGCAACAAACATACCTAATGGACACAAATTAATTATAATAAATAACTAATAAGGGAGATGTATATTCTCCGCGTCTGAACAAGTTAATTTAAATGTCTTAGAGCTATTTAAAGTCTCTAAGGGGTCATATTAATACAATAAAAAAAATAAACATTTAAAATGATTAATCTATGTTAAATGGAGATGTAGACAGTCTCCACGGTCAAGTATAAGAGCGCTTACGCACTACGTCCGATCCGTATCCGATCAGAATCCGTGAAAATACGGTCCGGAGTAGTCGTAGAACTATTTCTATGGTAGTTTACGCACTAGGTCCGGCTTCCGTCATCCGATTTCTGTCGGTCATCTGTGAATCTCCATTCTGGAGAAGATTATTGACGGACTGAAGTAGCCATAGTATTATTTGTATGAACGCTTGCGCACTGCGTCCGAACCGTATCCAAGACTTTACAACAACTGATTAGGTTTAGGTATTTTAATTTTAATATTCTGTTATTTAGTTATTTTAATTTTACTTGACTTGATTATTTTATGAATTGTGATTAAAATATCAAAAACAAAACATTAAATATAACATTTCATGTCCTAATAATACAAAAAATAATATTGGCTTATAGCCTAAAAGAAAAAGTCAATGACAGTTCATTAGGGAGACACAACAGGCAACGGCGACAGCGCCTGGGAACGACACACACTCCAGGACATTACGAGGTTACACGGTTGCGTTCCTTGGCCTAAAAGCTGGCCAAGCTTCTTCATCATTTAAATAATATTCAACTATTATAATACTTTCTTAAGCAGCAGAGGCGAAGCGTGAGGGTAAGCCGGTGTATCATTTCTCGTTCTAAAGGCCGGGGCAAACCAAACGCGGTTGCGGCGCGTTTGCGGCGCGAACGCGGGTCCGCGCCGTTGTCGAACGGCGCGGGCGAATATACCATGCCACACCGCGGCGGCGCGGGACCGCCGCGGTCCCGCGGCTACTTCGGTGTGGCAATTTACCAAAATTCGCTCGCGCTGTTCGACAACGGCGCGGACCCGCGTTCGCGCCGCAAACGCGCCGCAACCGCGTTTGGTGTGCCCGGGCCTTAAACATTATATTATTACTCATTAAATTTTGCATTTACATAAAAAAATATGTAATATGGCATTTTTATGTTAATACAAGAAGTAATTAATAATAATAATAATGTTTGAGTTAAGAAATTATGCACCGATTACCCTCACGCTTCGCCTCTGTAAAGCAGCGAATATTTATCTTTTATCTTTAGCTTTTACCTTCAACTTCGTCTGCGTGGACACGTATCTTTAAAATATGACGAATTTTATGTTACTGACTTTTTAAATTAAGATTTTGTCACTCGAAATACGGGCACGCATGAACTTGCTGTTAATAATTTTTCCTGCCCCGCTTTCATCCTGTAAGAGATGGATTGTCTACAAGTATCCATCCATACCAAATTCCATCAAAATCGGTTCAGCGGTAAATCGCGCAGATACATAAAAATACATCACGGGCTCTCACCGTAAATACATTTTCCAGCCCTTTTTTTTCATCATTTTAGGGATTAATTTTCTTTAAAGAAGTAGCCTATGTCCTTTCCCTATTTCACCCTTTTACAGATTGGTTGTCTTAAAACAAAGTAGCATAATGTCCTTCCCAAGGGCTCCAACTATCTCTATACCAAATTTCATTAAAATTGATTCAATGGTTTAGCCGTGAAAACGTATCAGACAGACAGTTACTTTCGCATTTATAATATAAGTATGGATGTAAACAAATCAATATGGCACCGACTTGGCACCTTACATTTTTGTTCACATTATTTATATATTGATTTGAAAAAGATTTTATAAGGCCTGGTTTATACAGACAGGACGTCGAACGAGGAATACGTTGCGCTCTAATTAGAAGTCAGGCCTAAGTAATAGTCGGATATCTTCAAAACTGATTTTAATAAATTGTTGGATAAAGCTTGACGCCAACACCACCTGCTCAAGTCCAAGAGCACCAACTTTGCATAAAGGTAGGTTTCCTTTATTCAGTAATAGGCTTAGTAACTATTTTATTGAAAGCTGGCTTGACGCAATATAAATAGAAAGACATTTTTTATTTGCTTAAAATACATACATGGTAAAAGTACATAAAGCTGACATTCTTTTAAATTGAAATAGTTTTTGTGTATCCTAGAATTTAAGTTCGTTCAAGTATCAAATTAAATTACCATTTTTGTTCAATATAGGTATTCTAGACTTGCGTGTATATGAAGTTCAGTTGCACGAAAACATTAAAATAGTGAGTGAGGTGAGATTATAAAAAAAAATTAGTACCGGTTCGATCAGATAATTAGAACTACCACCAAAGATTCTGAACCGTTTATAACTCCGATTTCTACACAAATTCGTTTCAAAGAACCCTGCTTCAAAACGTACCTCCGTTGCACAACGAGCTTACGTCAGCGAGCGCGCGAAGCGGCTTACGTCATTCGAGCGTATCTTAAGCTGCCAAGCTAAGTTAGAACCTATGCCTATGGAGTTTAGATCCCTGTGAAGAAGAAGCTTAAGTATGATAGAACGTTATGTTCGTTTGAGTGGATGAGGCTCCGACGCGCCGTCGCCGCCGCCAGCTCAACGTTTCTGAGAAAACATTCGACTCTGCTCTCTACTTCGGGACTTAAATATGAATCATGTAATAATGCCCTCTACAGCGAGAATAGGCATTTTGATATAATTAGAACATGCACTGTAATTGAGGGTTTTGTTTGACACCTTGTATCATAATTTATAGTCATAGGTATCTTTTTTTAAAACGACTTTATACTACACAAGCTTCTGCCTGCGACTTCGTTCGCGTGGAATCCGGTTTTAGTTATTCCTTCGGGAAGTTTTAAATGATCCGGGATAATAAGTAGCCTATGTGCTGTTCCAGACTATAATCTATATTTGTGCCATTTTTCATCCAGATCCGTTCAGCCATTCTGGCGTTATATTAGGATTACATTAAACTGTTTCGTAGATACGAAACAGAAACTCATTTAATAGTTGTAAATTATAGTCATAAATGTCCTGCGGTATAACCATGACAAGAGAACCATGTCTACCTTTTTGATTACATTTTTAGGGTTCCGTACCTCAAAAGGTAAAAACGAAACCCTTATAGGATCACTCGTGTGTCTGTCTGTCTGTCTGTCCGTCTGTCACAGCCAATTTGCTCCAAAACTACTGGACCGATTGAGTTGAAATTTGGTATACATATGTAAGTTGGTGACCGCAACACGGACGCGTGACGTAAATATATGAATTGTAAACATGGGGGCCACTTTTGGGGGGTAAATTAGAAAATTAAAAAAAAAAGTTGTGCAACCTATATTGTGTGACATATCAAATGAAATGGGCTTATTGTGAGGATCCTAAATATATTTTTATTTTAATTCCAAGTAATATAGTTTAGAAGTTATTTAGGAAAATAGGCGAAAATTGACCATTCCCCCCCCTTATTTCCGAAACGACTGGGGCTAAAATTTTGAAAAAAATACGGAAAATAGTTCTTTACCTATAGATTACAGGAAAACCTATAACAAGTCTTTGGTATTTAAAATAACGTAGTACATATAAGATAATCATGTACGAAACGGAACCCTCTCCATGCGAGTTTAACTCGCACTTGTCCGGTTTTTTATATAACTATACTTGTAAGTTCCCTCCTTCCCCTTTTTAATCATTTGAACGCCACGGCTAAGGGCAAAAAGTGTGCCACGAGCGTTCGACTACGGCTGTAGCCGATGCAAATGTATGGAAAACGACATATCGTGGTGTCAGGGGCACGGAAAACTGCAGACGGCCACAGCCGACTGTGGCGGTCAAAGGGTTGTGGCGTCGAACCCTGCACAGAAGCCTGTAGACGAGGTTTACCCAAAAGTCGTGTAACGCCTCGCGTATGCAGTACGTACAATTATTTTTAGGATTCTGTTGGGGCTGCCGCGCTTTCGCAGCGCTTCAGGGACGATTGCGATGATGCGGACTGTTAGTTTCAATGCAATAATACGCAAAAGAACTGCCCCCCTGATGGACTGTTTGAACAGTCTCGTGCGACTGATTTGGGAGTACCCTGCTGGCACAATGTGGAAGCATTCGAATGCTGCTCATATGGAAGCTAGGGTTGTAGCCTATTATAAATTATATATTTCCATTGATCTGTAGTTTAATAACATAGGCAATAAGTTTATCGGTAATGTAACGAACTCTATCGACATAGACTGAAATAAATACTACGACTTCGAATATTCCAAGTAAATCTTAACCCACTTCCAGATATCCAACTGGCTTATATTTCGTATGCACGTGTTCCAAGAAAATGCAAATATTTAATACAGTACAATTTCCATTCGAGCGACAAGTTCAATTTAAACTAAATTAATTTGGACCATTAATTGTAAGTACCTATCGAGATGGCCATTTTTTAACTCCCGACGGAATAATGGACGAACTTTTTTTCTTTGATAAACAATTTTGTCGCGATGACTCTAAGCTAGGTTTTATAGTTGTAAATCAACTGGAACGATCCAGGGTTATCATCTCTAAAACCGGCCAATGTAGGGTCTAATCACGCAATGGCAGTTCTTATTCGCAATCGGCCGTTCTAACTGAAAATGTTCTACAACAAACAACAGAGACTAAAACTACAAACTAAGTGACCTTATATTTTAATTTAAACTTCGGTGTTTGGGTTCATATATATGACTAACCACAGAACACTTTCTCACCTTTATAGTTTGCAAGATCTGAAGATGCACTTTGGAAAGTAGTCAACATGTGAAATTTAGTGGTAAACCATTCATGTGTCTTTTACAGAGAATGTGGCTAATGTGGAAAAATCTTTTCAACACTTTTCATAAAAACTCGTCCAGTTGTTTAAACGCACAGACAGGCCTGAAAATACGATTTTCGAAAAAATACTAGAGTATACCAACTATATTGTATCTAACTACAAATATTCTTAGCATTTAAGGTTTATATTAATCATAAGCACAGCCCAAAAAGTTTTAAACAATAATTAATTTTCAGCATCTCTTCTACAATAAAGATGTCTAACGATAAGCCATCACAAGGGCTTACACATAATGTAATCCTAGGTTACTGACCCTTATCTCAGCCACATATCTACGCTATCAATCAGAATTAATTTGAGGCTTGCAAACACATAATGTACATTACATAACGAGGCACATTACAATCTGCATACCGCTCGATGCCGAATGTAATCAGGGAACTTGATAGCATCGATGCAAGGTGTATTAGACACAATATCATCAATCCTAAATGCGACGGATATAGTGTGAAATTTAGAAAACCGTTAGCTAATATTATGAAACATTAGCACACTAGTTTTAATGGCGCACATAAAGCACTCGTGTCTTTCGCACGCGGTTATATGTAGATAAAAAATATTAATTATAAAAAGCAAAATACCCGACCGTATAACCTCAAAAAAAAAGAAACAAGAAATTGATTCTGCCGTGCTGGTGGGAGCGATATGGAAAAAGTCGGTGACTCTCCATTAAATCCTATAATAGCTATTTGAACTCACTGTTTATGCGGACATAAAAAGGCGGTCTGTGCCAACACGGGGAAAAGTCGTCGACAAGCCTTCACCCGACAAGTTAAGGTGCTTGTAAACCAACATTTTTTACAATTTTGTTGTCAGTAGTGATGTAATAGGTAATCTTATTGTAGCCCAAATTGCAGCAATAAATTAACAAAAAACTAGCAAGTGTACAAGCCCCTGAGAAGGAGTACGCGGATTCAATGCTCATCAGACATAATGCTATCTAGTTTAGTACTAACCGGATGTGATGAGTAAGGCGGGCGCGAATTAGGCGCTATCTGCGGCCCAGGCGGCGGTGGATACCGCTGAGGATAAGAGCCTGGAGGTCCGTACGCTCCCGGGGGCTGCTGGCCTGGGGCGCCCGCGCCGTACGGAGGGCCGCCGAAGCCCCGCGGTGGCTGTAAAAATAACAAAATTACCATATTACGTAAAACAACTTTGTGGTTTTGTTTGTCTTCCTTTTACGGTTCAAACACTCAACTGGTGCTCTTGACATGTAATTTTATACATGTATTCTGTGTCATGCAGATGATGCACAACGAATTTTTTGCGACGAAAGGAAATGCAATAAACAATTTCCACCCTAGCGGAGTATAAAGAAAACAAGCTCTAGCGTAGGCAGCATTAGGATAAAATCTTTATTAATTATGACTAGGCTGGCCTAGCTCAGTAGTGAAGTATCGAGAGATTAATAAGTCAGGAGTATCAATAAGTTGTATCCTGTATGAAACCCGGGACACTTAACGATAAATACTTTTTCGTGTGCCTTAATCAATGGGATTATCTATCCTAATTCACCAATGTTCTTTTATAATGTATAAACATTGTAGGTACTACGTTAACTTTAAGTACCTGGCCGACCGAACTTTGCAAAGCGTCTTTCTATCTAAGTATCTCAGGGATAACGCCTATCTAGATAAACCTGGTAAGTAAAATATTATCTTAATACAACTTTTCATCCAAATCTTGAAATGCTCGCTTAAATTAATAAGATATTTCCAATGAGATAACATGTTTACTAAAATGACGTCCAAAATAATTCGTTGCGCTAACAAAGCCCGCCCGCCTCAGTTTTCATTTTGTTCCATGATGGGAAATTCAATTATTCGTTACCAACCCCGCTACTGCGAAGCAAAAAAGTGACAGAGAACAGTGTAAGCTTTGTTCGCAATAAATGTTTCAGTTGGAAACCCCACGTCTTCCAACTACTACTACATTTCGCGCAGGTTTTCGGATGTAGGTAATTTTACTAGAAGATATGAGAATTGTGTCCGCAATTAGTTTCATTTTTACGAACATCGGGGGTGTTTTATGGCGGATTCAATGATTTATGGGGGCGGCAGGGAGGGTGCGGCGAGCGGAGGGCGAGGCGAGGGTTGCGCAGGGCGCGAGTGCCGGGGGCGGTGGCGCGCTATTGGCCGACTCGGCATCGATCGCGCGACGAGCTCGAGCCGGCCCGCCCGTGCCTGCCAGCCTCCACCTACGTTAATAAGTAATCATCTGCCTCCGCGATACCTTTGCGAGTTTTCCGGAGCTGGAGCCGTTGAGACGGGCCATGGATATCCTCTCTGCTTTAACAAAGAACCAGCACACGGGCCGACATCCGTATTGATTTATGGAGTAATTGACCCACGGTAGGTGCGCAGCCCGCGCACCTACGCCCTCTACGCATCTTCCTCATATGCCTATAACGCGTTTATACATAATGATGACACGAACAATGCAAAAACTACGTGTATAGGGAAATCAAAATAATAATATGTACTATTTCAGAATCAATGTCGTTTTAGCCAGAATTTCTGGCGCATAATCATGTTAAATGTCAAACTACTGACTGAATCCTTGAAATGGGGGAGACTAAAACGGAAAGCATCACGTTTCTAAGCTAACTGTTCCTAATAATAGGCGATGCGGCAACTCTTCTCTTGCAAATAATTCTTTAACAAGGTTTCTAAACTTATTTGTAGCTGCGGAACAGTAAAAAAAAAAAAAAAACAGAAATCTCACGCTTCTTTTTCGAATAGTATTCACAAAACTAGTCGTAATAAATGATATTAGAATAAATCATGTAGCCATGGACCCCCGGCACACATGTCATGCACCTCTCAGTTGTTTATGTACCCCAGGTTAAGAAACGCTCTTCTATAAGGAAGGAAAGAAGGAAAGAAATAGACAAAAAAAAAAGAGATTTATTTGCGACAAAATACAGTGCCGAGATAAAACGTTAATAAGTACGGATAAAAAGCAAATCATTATAAATAAATTTGTAAATGCTCGCATTTTTTACCTTTCGCAGGTTTTGCAAATCGACTATTCGCTCTTGCAAAGCTTAAGCCAAGAATTATTGTGAAAACTATACTGTTTTTTTTTCGTTTCTCTACCCAAGGGATCAATGGGGCAGCAACATATTTTTTCTATTACCGAGCCTACGACGTCCGGCCATCCGTCCGTCCGACTGTCAGAGGCTTCTATCTCAGCAACGGTAAGAGGTCGAAAGTTGGATTTTGGTATCTTTCCGTAACAAAACTGGCCTACTAGGCCTGGTTTATACAAAGAGCACGAGGGACGGCACGCGGTCATATAATATGTTGTCTCCTTCATTGTTATACATGATCGAATGTATATAGAAATCATCTATGTATAAACCACCCTAAAGAACTCTCAGTGCGCGAGTCTGAATTGCAATTGGCGGGTTTTAGTTCAATTATATTTATCAAGTAAGATCAGTATTAGCAAAAACTTTACATATTCCGATCCTTGCTTATAACACTAATAAGGGAACTATCAATAACTCCAAACCGTTTAAATAAAAGTAAACAATCGGTGTAAACTTTAACTTGCTATTATGAACTGCTTCTGAACAAATGCACAATGACAGATATCGTAGGTTTGGTAATTTGATACCTATTTGTACGGAACCGGGAAAATACATAAAGAATTTGTAAACAGGTGTAACAAGATGGTAGACGAGCGATGATCTGATTCCTTTTTTTGTTATCTCAGTTACACGAAAACAAAACGCAAAAGCATAAAGGTCCGGGCAAACCAAACGCGGTTGCGGCGCGAACGCGGGCCCGCGCCGTTGTCGTACAGCGCGAGGGGATTTACCATGCCACACCAAAGTAGCGCGGGACCGCCGCGGTGTGGCATGGTAAATCCGCCTGCGCCGTTCGACAACGGCGCGGGCCCGGGTTCGCGCCGCAAACGCGCCGCAACCGCGTTTGGTTTTACCGGGCCTTAAGCTATAAGAGAGCTTATTTGCCTTTGGTTTTTGTTTTATGGCGCTACACTTCGTTTACATTCACAGGTTCATTCAGTAAATGAATGAGCAGAGATGTGTTCATGTACGAGGATTGCGCAAGTGCAAAATCATGAGTGAATATGGCATGTAGTACTTTATGGTCCTCATGATTTTAACATACAGAGTATCCTGAAGATACCGCTTAGCCTAACTTTTACTAGCAAATAAAGCTGCCATACTTTCGGGGCGCACGGGGTTTTTAGAGCGCTGTGATTGGTGCGTTCGCGGTAATACCTTCCCTGCGCCGGCCTGGAGCCCGGCTATGTGGACTCTATTGAATATACCTATGGTCTGTGTTTTAACACTACTCCTGAGACCCGTAATATAGAGAAAGAAAATTAGCGGAACAATGACAATTGGTGACGAAGACTAAACGCGTAAGAAATGGCGGTAGGTACAGTCGGTAGATGATAACATTCAAATGCAAAACTCAATATTGACAGATTATTGTTTCATGTAAAAGAATTGAAAGGCATTATGTCACAAGCAGTTCCGAAATGTTTCATATGCAATTGTAGATGCACAGCGTTATCATGCGTTGACTGACGAAACGCGCGAAGTGCAATCGCATCAAGCACTAGAGTGCAAGTGCAAGCCGTTAGGAATGTGACCGGATTCCAGTCCGGTAGAAGCGGCGCATTCACCCACTTTGCATCACTATTATGTCATTGCCAACCGACGGCCTAAACATTACGCAATAACTGGCAATTACACCAGCAGTGTTTCCGTGTCCTACAGCGCTAGGTATATGCGTATTAGCCGCAGGTCATCCTTGTTTTGAATTAATTAACTTGTTGGCAAAACTGACTGCAGTAAATGGATGCAGCAAACACGCGGGATATAAATATGCTTGTTTCAGAAAAAGTGATGCGTGTTATGAAATAAATAGTCGGTAACATTCGTTGTAGGACTTACAAGGCATACAAAGTTAGTGCACTTGTATCCATAGAACACAATAAAATGACGGATGAATAAATAAGTCAAGGTGAAACAATTTATTACCTTGAATGTGAAAATGTAAACACCATTTAACAACGGTAATGTTAATGACCTATGACTAATACAAGAGGCAAGTTATGTGTAACATCGGCATTCATACAAACAACGGTAGCAGCCCGTGTGCGCCAGCGGATACGAGCAAACATTACATAACTTTGATTGTGTTTGTAAAAAGTTGGGGATTCCCTCCACTACAAACGCACCTTACGCCGACACACCACTATATAAATGTGTGAGTGTAACCTTGCCTTCTTTTACATAAAACGCCGTCGGGGTATCCCTTTGCGTATCTACAAAAAAAAGTCGAACCCATATATTGTTGCGAGTAAAAGAGAAAATGAATGAGATTGACTGGTATTACTATTATTACTTAATTTCATCGGCTCCTGCGAGGAACGATAAAAGGTCTGCTGACCGGTTTCCTTTTTATACGAGTTTGAGTTACAACAATGGGACGTAAACCGTATTCATAAAATATCTGTTTCGACTTCCGTTGACACGTGCTACAAGTAACGGTGCACCAACGAGATGCTTCTTTTATCAAGTTTTTTAATGTGTTCGATATGTCTGCTATACGTATAATGAAAAATAACTTCCAAAATAAATTGGCAGACGTAAAAAATGGAGTCGTTTCATACATATTCTTTAGACAGAACAGTTATCGGTCGCCCGTCGGCACCAACCGTCGATGCGCGCGTTTGAGCCGCGATCTGCAATGGCGTCACGGACTAGCGGTTGGTAAATACAAATGTCTGTGTATTTAATTATAAGACTCTATAAATAGAAAGAGCATTACGTCGTGTTATGCGGTCGGTTACGGCAAGTTATTTCGGTCTGCGCCGTCACGAGCGCCCCCGTGAATGTCAAGCTCGCGGTAACTAGGTGCTGAGCTGAGGCAGCGGTTGGGCAACAAGTGGATTGCACTCTAATCTTACAACACATTCTTTGTTTACAATCTAATCGTATCTGTACAAAGTAAGAACACTCTCAGTTGTGTATATTTGAAAACGACACTTCACTTGCAAGCCGCAGGCAGCTATTACTGTTGTGGTTCGGCTTTAGTCTAGGACATTGAACACTGCAGTTCTTGAAACTGACCTCCCGATGTACACTAAGGGAGAGGCAGGGCAAGAATAAGCACTACATCCTTAGTACTTATTTCGCCATTTCGTCAATTAGATAGCCCAATAAATTGTATTTATCTCAAAGCTGAAATGCGAGACAATCACACTCGAATTTCCTAATTAGCGGCTAATGCACGATATCATCTGCAAGAAGCCACAAGTGTAAACAAACGGATTACAAGTGTTACTGACCTAATAAAGCGACCCCTTTTCACCCAAGACGGTTCAATAAAGAACTCCCTATAGGTACATACTATCTGGAGTACATAAAGAGTGGCGGTCGTGACCTTTCAATGTAGATATACTCTATGTATAGACGCGCCCCCGTTATGTACCGACAACTCATGGATTAAAGAAATATTCACCCCTCGCTGGATACGGTATGCCACCTTCTGTTTTCATTCGACTTCTAAATTATCCAGAAACAAAAAGTAATAAGATTTGATCTGTTCAATTCTGCGTCATAGCACAATTAAACTACATTTCCGTTCGCATACTTAGTTTCAAATTCACGTAAAAATTGAATCTGTACAGCTTTGAACATACCAAACGCGGTTCGTGCGCAGCGCGACAAAAAAACCGCTTAACCTTTTGGCCGCCAAGCATGTCTGAGAAGTAACACGAATTCCAACTTTAAGTCAAGGTATCGAAGGACTTTTTTACCCTGTATACGCTATTACGCGTAGTCGACAATGAACTGCAACGCGGGGCGTGCGCGGAGCCGGCCCGCGTAAACAGTGTCATAGGAACTAAAATGGAAGCCTTCACATCAATCCGCGCGGATTCCGACACGCTCCGATTCCGTTCTTCGTTTCGGTGTGTGGAAGCCTTAAGGCTAAGCTAGCTTTTTGTTGCGGCGCCAGTTGGATCTCTCGGACGAACGAAAACGTATAAAGCGAGAGATCCGACTGTCGCTGCGACAAAAAGTCGTAGTGCGCGCTCAGCCTAAGATGACGTGCTTGTTCTGTTTTAACCCTTAAGCGGGCTCCATACATACAGATATGCAATGGAAAATTTAAATACAGATAATGTTTGTTACTCGCTGGGAAATCATTTGACAGCAAATATAATCCCCGGCTCGTAAGTTGACCCAAAAAAGCGGTCGTCCGCGCACCTTCGCGCACCAACGCGGCAGGTAAGTTGAAATATGACCTTGAATGAGCAGAACACACAGTTCTCAGTCGAAGTCCGGGATGAGGTGCGACGCGAGAGGCTGCGCGTAACCATAGTTTTACAAGCGCGGACGACCGCCATTTTGGGTTAACTTATGTGCCGGGGATTATACATTTTGACGTAAATACAATCAAATTTGTATCATACTATTTAGTTGCTATAGTTGAAATTATAAATATACGTATGTGGTCAATAAAGCGCCTCTGCCCGTATAAGGGTTAAAGAAGATAGGTCATTCATTATGAAGAACGGTTTCTGTAGCATACAATATACATAATAGCGATTACAGATTTTCAGTTACTTAAGCTCGGGTCCCAAAAACGCGGATATATAATTGTCTATAGCAATCAGCGAAAAATATATGCGGGTTTTCGTAGTAGAAGTATTAGTAGTCGTGCGGATGGCGAAATATCGGAATGAGTTTAAATTTATTTTTTTAATGAGTATCCTCCGGAGTTGTTTTTCAATAAATATATATTAGCACTACATACTGGGCCTAGGTAACTTCTTTACGTCACACAGATTGCGTAAATAAGTATTAAAAAGAATTAAAACTGAGATTAAATGTGTATTAGCATTGCGCATTGCAGTAGGGATTGATGTTGCCTTGACAGTTAAATACTTACATCATAAAGTATCATTAAATTTTATTGAATGAGTAGGTACAACTCACAACAACCTAATTAAACACTGTTATTTCCCGTCCTGTTTTGACATATATGTATTATGTATGTTATCGACATGACGAAGCCAGTTATTCTTATCAATCAATTAAACATTGACAGTACCAAGTGATAATGTGCTTGACCTACAAAGGCCTCCCTCGTTTGTTTTTGTTATTAATCCGTCGTTTTGATTTCAACTGGCGACTGGCGAAGGGAGATTATGTGACGTCACTTCGGTTTAACGACCCCATTACAACATTCAACATATTGTATGAATGAATGCAAGCAGTGTGACGTGCCAGTGACGTCTCTCATCGCCAATACGATTTGCGATGATGCAAGGTAACTGGTAAGTAGGTATACCTTAAAATTTATAGCCGCGGTGACTTCACCCATGCGGCATTTACAACACCATTTCGATACGTTTATGTTATTGAAAATAAGGCCATCCTTTGTGTTATCGTATGAAGATTATAAGCACCAAAAATTATTTGAAGTAAATTGATTTTTATTCCTTCCGAAAATTTAAATATTGAATTTGAATAAGCCTTAATCAATTGAACAAAATATCAAAACAATCTTTAACAATAATTAACACGGACTGAAATCACCTTGCACCTCAATCACCCCACCGATACCCCATGTAGCGACAGTTTACAAGTGAAATTTTAACACACAACCAGTTAAACGGCCGTTGACCCAGTGCGGTTGCGGTAGACGATCGAGGCCGTCCCCATTATCCAAGCACAACACAATGACACGATTATCGGGCGGCACGCGGGCCCGAGACGGTTCGCATTGATTTTACGAAATCCACATCACAGACTCCGAACGAACGGACTCCGTCGGCTCATTCATCTCGTTTTCATGTACACACCGCCTCTCTATTGCGATACGAAAGTGAGAGCGAAATTTACTCGGGCTGCACTACGCATAGCACCGCCACGTATTGCCCTAAATACGAGGAGAATAGGAAATCGATCACTTCTCTTGCTGGCTAATTTGTGACGGTGTATAAGATATCTCCCGAATATTCAATGACACAAATCTGATAAGAATTTGGTCTACGCAAAGAAAGTAACGACCAATACGTCTGAAGTAGAGGTCACTCTTTGAAACGATAATAGATGCAGACATAAGAAAGAGTCCGTTTAGAGTGGCCTTCTTGCAAAAAAAATATTTTTTTTATATTTTCACAGCACTAAAATACATTGCTGCTTTGGGGTAGTTTACCCGATACACGAAATCATAAAAGCGAAGGTTTTTAAAATATTGAAATTTTATAGGATCGAACGACACACCACTTTTTAATAAATGTAAGTCAATTGCAGGATACGTATCCACAATACACAGCTAAATCTAAATATAGCGGGCGCCGATATCAGAGGCTCGCCCTTGAACCAGTCGCACGGAAACATTTTATTATTATTACCGAGCTGTCGGCGAACACGAGTATGTAAGGTCGACGACCTCGCAACCACGTGTCTCCTTATCGACAACTATCTAACACGATTGTGAGTAAACGACATGCCGAGATAAATGACTAATTCCACAATACTTGCTCATTCATAAATAATCAGCGTAACGTCATAGCGATTTCGTTGACAATACTGGGTTTCAGTTCTAAACCACTTAGGAATTCCGAACGATACAGCGTGAACCGTCACGATAGTAGACAAATGAAACAATTTTCTCAGTGTTCTCGTAGAAGAATACGCCAGAATTTGTAATCGGAAATTAATTTAATTATAATATTGAGGTCCCTACCTCCTAGACTGAAAAAGTAGAGATTTTACTTCTGTTTCACGTGGGAATTTAAGGACTTAGGATTTCCTGTAAACTATGTGTGAGTGAGGCCGTACATTCCCTATTTCTTCCAATCAATATCTTTTAAACTATTCATTTTTCAGTTACAATTTTTAATTATTCGTGATTTATCATAACGAGTCCTTTCATTATATATTGACGACGCGGTAATCCTAGTTGGGAGTGACCCTGCCTCCGAAGCTAGCGTCCCGGGTTCAATCCCCGGTAAGGGCAAATATTTGTGTGATAAGCACGAATATTTGTCCCTGAGTCTTGGATGTTTCCTATGTATTTAAGTATTTATTTCTCTATATAAGTATGTATACCGTCGTCTAGTACCCTTAACACAGGCCTTTAGAGCTTACTTTGGGACTAGATCGATTTGTGTAAAGATGGTCCCCTGATTTAATTATTTGTTTATTTATGTATATATGTCACGTGATGCACTTCACAAAAGCCTTATCTTTAATTTTCTAATTTGCCTCTCCCAAAACTGATCCGCAAATTCAGAATTAGCTTATATATTTACGCTATAAGTCTTTGATTGGGTCACCTAACTCTGTATATGTACGTTCCAAAGTTTATCGTTCAGTAGATTCGGAGAAAATAAGATATGACAAACGGACAGACAAACAGACATGATAGTGATCCTATAAGGGTTTGACTTGACGAATCAGGCATATGCATATGGTCCCGTCCTACCGCAATCTGCTTAATCTTGAGCTCAGTCAGACCAAGATTCAAATCAAATTTTAGTAAATGTATACAATTTAGCTTCACCAATTATTATTCAAAATAAATAATAATTGAAGCACTACTTGCATGAATTTTCTGCGATTAACGAATAAACGACATGCAATTAAGCAATGAAAAATTAGAGCACCGAGCCGTAACAAACTTCTTAACACGAGGGAATAAACCAATTAACTATAAAAGAAAAAATGGATACAGTTTACCCCGAGTCCGCTCCTTCGTTATCGACGACTAGCTTCTGCCCGCGACTTCCTCTCTGTGAGTTCGGTGGTAATAGTTATTCCCTCGGGAATCATTAAATTTTCCGGGATAAAAAGTACTCTATGTTCTATTCTAGGACCTAGGGCCGTTGCGGAGATGCAAACATACATATACACACACACACACACACACATAAAAACTATCGGAATTGTGAATATTTTTATGTTTATTTGGTAGGTTTAAGAATAGGTCGTAAAGCAGAGGCGAAGCGTGAGGGTAAGCCGGTACATAATTATTATTAATTACTTCTTGTATTAATATAAAAATTGCATATTACTTATTTTTTTATGTAAATACAAAATTTAATGAGTAATAATACAATGTTTAGAACGAGAAATGATACACCGCTTACCCTCACGCTTCGCCTCTGTCGTAAAGTATATTTCATACCGCTAGGTGATTAGAGTGTCCACGCGGACGAAGTCGCGGGCGGAAGCAAGTATAATTATACTACAGGATGGTCGCGTGAAATCCATCTATTACTGAGAGAACCAATCTTTCTGTGTGTACCATACACTCATGACTAACTGAAATAAAT
This sequence comes from Tortricodes alternella, assembly GCA_947859335.1. Taxonomy (NCBI): domain Eukaryota; kingdom Metazoa; phylum Arthropoda; class Insecta; order Lepidoptera; family Tortricidae; genus Tortricodes; species Tortricodes alternella. The sequence continues at coordinate 8,730,311 of OX401987.1, read as the reverse complement.
AAAGAAAGAAAGAAAATACAAGTAATTACCTGTGCTGAGTGTGTTCAGCACAAATAAGTAAATTTAACAACAAGGAAGTGATTAGATAAATAAATATAGGTACAAATAGTGCCAAACTGTAACGAAATGAACGTGACAAAACTAAACGCGAAATGGTTACCGAGAATGCTGACGCCACATCAGAAACAGAGTTGCGTATTGTTCAGAGTTAAGGCTTGTTACGGGAGATAAAACCAGGTTCATCATTATAAATGACCCTTACAGTAAGCAGGAATCAATTCAGTGACACGTGGTACAGCCCATCATCCCACGAAGTTAAAGGTGATCCCTTCAGCTGGCTAAGTCATGCCTACAATCTTAAGAGATTATATGGGGATATTGCTCATAGATAACAAAGATTCAATATTTTACTGCAGTTAAAGTAAGCAGTAAAAGAAAAACGGAGGGTGAAACTAGCCAAAGATGTTCTGCTTCTACAATGTCTGGGGACATTGTCGTGTACTCTAATTGCCAAATCGTTTGAAACCGACACCCACTACTTATATAGTCCAAATCTGGCACCCAGCGACTACCTCTTATTTCGTAATCTTAAATATATCTGCGGCCTTAACATGCAAGACACAAGGATAAGTTAAACAGTCTTATCTCAAAGTGCGTCTCTCTCACACTAGTGCCGACGAAAGAGATCGTCATAGAGATAAACAGGTTTAACTTATCTTTGTGTCTTGCATGTTAGGGCCGCTGCGAGGAAAGCTATATAATGACGATGAAACGTTGAAGGCTGCAGTAAATGAACATTTTAACGGCAAACAATAATTGACCGATTTTGGAAATGGAACTAAACTTAAATACGAGGCGGATATATTGACCAAAAAAAACATCATACCTATATCGAGAGTATATTGGCCCCGTACGTCATATCGTTTCTGATAAAGAACCCTCAGACAGACTGATACATGGACATCGTAGGCCCGGTAATAGCGCTGGCGTCCCGTTGCGTAGGAAATAATATTTAGGCATGATGAACATTGTTTTGATTTCACATTCACTTTACTTTATTATTATGTGCAGTAGATGGCACCTTCATGAAAAATGTTCTAATTAGATTTCTATCACAAATTTACTTATACCTCAGATAAGATGGTTAATGTATAAAACAATATAACCGATATCAGTAACAATAATTGACAGAAGATTATCCATCATCGTGGGAAGTGGGACAATGTTACATAACCGGTATTTGTTCACCGGCCAACCTACACGAGTACATCCTTTACAAATGCGTACGACCTTGAATGTGAACTCGAAAGTGTAAACAGACACGTGCTCGATGCATTGTTTTATGGCCGCCTGTTAAAGCGTTCGATCCCAACTCGTAGGATTCAAACTTAAAAGAGCTTTCGAGAATATCAATAAGTTTGTTTACCAATGGTCTCGCAATTTAGTTGCGTCGAAAACATAGGTAACCTCAATTATGTCAAAATTAAGTACAACACTTAATATATATATATATAGCAGGAGGGCTACACGTTTTAAGAGGCTCGTAAAAAGGCATAGTTTTTTGGTAGTTTATTGCTGCAATTCGGGCTATCCTCAAGAGTTTACATTCAAACTTTTATTCCCGATTTGTGATGTAATATGTAATATTTCTGGGGTCCTAGTGAAAAGGGTTAAGTCGAAAAAGTGTGACGTTTAATTATATAGCTTGTTCTAATTTCAACAAGCTTTATAACTAAATTTACATTTTTGTAGTGGTCACAGCTCACAGAATATCGGCGTAAAGTAATAGCTTGCTATTGCGTTTCGTACGGTGAGTGACGAGATCCGGAGGCCTATTCCCTCATCCCCATCCCATCCCCATTCCCCATCCTCCCTAGACTGGCAACGCATTGGCAGCACCACTGGTGTTGCAGATGTCCATGGGCGGCGGTGACCACTTTCCATCAAGTGGGCCGTCAGCTCGTTTGTCAGTCAATTGACATAAAAAAAAATACTTTTTTTTGGACTTAACCCCCTTTTCACTAGGACCCCAGATTTTTGGAGATAGCTCGAACTGTAGCAATAACATGCCGAAAAATGAGTCTGTTTACGAACCCCTTTAGGGATATTAAAAGCAATTCAGCGAATGATCCTAACGTTGGAGCTGACAAGCCGCTAGCTGTTAGCTGTATAAAAGCGAAAACCCTTTCAATTCCGAAGTTGAGCTGGATGGATACACATGTCAGATGTCAAGGCCTCCACTTCCATTCACGCTGGCACCGTCAAACACACGTCCCAGCGGTGTTGCCTCTACATAATGTATGTGAAAAGGGCGAGGACTGCATAGTGGCGGAGAATTCTAGCGTTTCGGTTGGCTTTATGCCGTTCTGGTACTGAGAGACGAACGCACAAATCTCCGCCTGGAAGCGAGAAATATTTGCCTACACATCAAACTTTCACTATCACCGTGCGCTTTCGTTTTTATACACCAGCAGCGGAGGCCCGCTTTGTTATTCCTCCACGGTGCTTTTTTTCTTCTTTTTTGCTTCCTGGTTGCTAGCCTCCCACTGCCAATTATAACAATAGATTGCTTTCAAAACGAGAAGTAGTTTTGATATCGACTCTAAACGACTCTACTCTCTATCGACTCTATTTTACTTTTCTTTATATAGGTATATGGTGAAAGATACACGAAAATCTGGACAGTATCTCAAGGTGATACTTTTGAAATAAAAGACTAATAAATCTTTTTTTTTAAGACTAATGCATAACCAATTTTTACAGCTCAAGATAAAAAAAAACTTATTAAGTTATTCCTCATATTATCACCCTACAGTCACTACTTGATTGTCATGCTTGCCAATCTCAATCTCATCTGTCAAAGATAATAATTTTAGACGTAAATTCAATGAATTCATCTGGAGCAAGGGTGACCTTAGGATACATGTAAAATCAGTGGATTTCTTTCTTCTATCCAGCACTGCAGGAACCATGCAGGCGTCACCTACAGGCGACATCTACCTACCTATCTTAAAAATGATTTTGCATTACATCTTGAAAGTCGCACATAAAGCATCTGTCACTTTTTAACTAATAAACGGGTGCGAAAGGGACGATTGGTTTATGTGCGCGATAAAATTAATGTGCTACGGGGACAGGACTTTCTCGCGACATGTGTTATGTCGTCACCATTGCATAGTGCATGAATCGGCTCATGCCCAACTATGAGTAAACATTACTAGACATGCTGACGAAGAAGTCGATATGAGATGATGATCTTAAGGTTGATTGTTTTCGTTTAATTCTCTCACCTTATCTAGGTACAGAACAGGTCGCGTCGCGTAAGCGTCAGTGCTCTTTTTGCGTGACGTGAACTATAGATAGCGTGTATGAGTCCGTATAAAACGTGTTGTACACAATAAAGTGCCACGGTTCGTCCATTCAAATAGTGTGCACGCTTTGATATGCCGCGAAGAAGAAGCCGCCGTCTCGAGCCAAAAGCGGCATCGGCTACTTCAAAGACGTGTACACCTGCTGTGTACATTGGTACGTCGTGCTGAATAGTTATTTATTTCGCTAGGAATTAAAAGTGCAGAAAAATCTATTAGAATTCAAGAATCCATTAAAGACGGTAATGTATATTACCGTGCACACAAAAAACATTGATCTCAACAGAGAAATTATTGTACATGCAAACACAGTGATTCGGAGAATTCAGATGACAAATATGTATGTATATGTATATTGATTTTCCATAGTTTATTTATTGTAATTAATAATAATAATAAATAATTTTGCAAATTTATAACTGGAACCTTAACGTACAATGCCTGAGGTATAATTTATGTTTCAATGAATAACGTAACAATAGTACCTACTTACATTTTAAAACTTTAACACGGCATTGAATTGTTAAGACTAATAGATAATTTTTAGAAGACTTGCACTTGATTCCGCCCTTTGCAAAACTGACAGGCGACAGAGTTGCTGTTCTACAAAAACGTGCAAAGAACCGCCAACATCAAATAATACTTTTCTACAGAGTACCATACCTTTTTACTACCGACCACGGTTGTGACAGAAAAAGTGATCACCAACTTTACATTGTTCTTTGTTGGTCATAATATTTGTACTTGGTTTTATTTCTCAGCAAAACCATCAAATAACGATTCAATATTTGTTTGCTGTAATTATAAGCACTACACATATAACAAAAAATTAAAATATCACAAAATCCGGAAATGTCATATGGCATGGTCGTGACATTTTGGGTATACATATAAATATATGTTTTTTTATTTTATTTATGTGACTTTTTAGGCCGATGTATTATATAATAGTAATACTAGAGATTTTTAAATAACGCATCAGTCTTACAAGGCGCAAAGAATATATCGTGAGAATAAGAATCATCCTAATGTACTTTTTTAGACATGTATTTCCCATAATAACGTGTGGGTGTACTGAACGCTATTTGAGCGAACGAGCTGTAAAATTGATGTTAAAAGTGCGCATAGATACATTATTCAAACTGAAGGTGTAGAAAGTGTAGTTTCCCAAATTCAATGATAAATTATTAAATTTTGTTGGTAAAATTTAGGGTTAGTTAGGGTTAAGTTAAATACCTATTATCAATCACTATTTTTTATATGTTGGCTACAAATGTTGTGTATGCCTGTAATTGATATGCATATCAGATAAGTTTTTATTTTAATTAATCAATGTTGTGTTTATATTTTCATGTTATTGGGATACCTGAATTATTAAATAAGTTTTAAATATTTTAAAGTACAACATTGAACATTGAATGAATGAATATTTTGCATATGTTGTAAGGTTGTTAAGTCACTAGTTATGAGCCAAACAAAACTTTAATGGGAGGATGCAAGAGTGATGATTTATGATGATGGTGATGATGATGAAACATGTATTATGTCACCCCACTGTGTTTCGTTGTGAACATCCCTTCCTTCCTTCCTTCCAAACATCTTTAATTAATTATTAATTCCCAAATTATTTTAGTTAAGTACTGATTGTGGACTCAACAAGAATATTCCATATTAGTCAGCAATTAGTATTATTAATAAAAAGAGTGACCTATGCACACACATGATTCGGTAATATCAAAGCGCACAGCAATGTGCAAAGTCCAAGTTGTACCATTTTGAGCCACTTTAGACCTGCCTGGATCTCAGTATCTAACGGAGTATTACTGATAAAACTTTGATTAAGAATATACTCACCTATTTTCATGTAGAACACTGAAAGGCGTTCATGAGGCAGTTTATAGGCCACAGAAAATAGCAGTTTTGCCAATGAGTTACTGACTCACTGATTACTTCACATGCAATCAATAAGATAAGGTACTTCTAGTTGTTCTAGTAACTCGTAAGATATAATGATACAGAAAAATCGTATATCTAAAAATAGTTAACTTGGAATGTGCTAAAAGTGATTTCATTAATTAATTAATGACAAATCAGTGTATTGTTGGTTAGAGCTGGTTGATGTATTTTTATGTATGTATGTGCACTTTTTTGCATTTATTTAGTTAGATGTTTTTTTTTAATGAAATATTCAGTCATCTGGGGTGCTTTTAGTATATTATACACTAGTATTTTCATGCAGCTTGTTGTTGCTGTTGTTAATCTACTGTGACTGAGGAACAGACGCAGGAGTCTTTATAAAGGGTTTTCCTTTTCATCCCATCACCAAATTCACAATAATTACTTCCCCCCAGTCAACATAAACAAAACTTCCAAGACAATTAACTGCCTACCCTTGCACTAATACCTATGACAATAAGTGGGGGAAATTCAGCTTCCAATATTTGATTTTGATGGTCTTCACATTTAATGTATATACCTGTAATTACCATGGCTGCAATGTATAAATGAGTATGAATATGAATACTTTTGTTAGTCACTCCTTTATTACCAGAGAATCAGGCTCCAGAGGGAGGAGTGCCCCAGGTATTCGATTCCCTGGACTTTTGTGGCTAGCTACCACCACTACTACTACTACTGGGTACCATAAAATAATAAAATACAGAAAAAAATTTGCTCATGCTCAAGAAGCACGACTGAAATAGACCTCAACTAACACTGTTGCCAGTAACATGGGGTCTCTATCCAGATACATAAAAGTGACTGCCCTAAATTACCGTTTGTTCTAATGTATTGCAAATCCAAAATATATATTTTTACCTGAAAAAGCAAAAAAACAGGATTGCTATTATGAAACAAACCTACCCTAAATAATTTCAGTAAAAGTAATGTTAGGACAATTAATTAGATTACAATAATGAACACTTTAGGAAAACAACTTTTACGGGAGTGCCAATTTTTGAGTATCAATGGCAGCACTCAAAAGGTATATTAGAAACTAAAGAATCTGGTGGATGGACCCCACAGGATATTCCAAAGGCTTAATTTAAATATAATTTTCCTATGCTGTTTACCTTGTAACTAACTTTGCTTTTAACCGTTGCTTTTTTTTTCTATATTGTTTATGTTGTTTTCAAAGGAGTATTTGTATTGTATTATTGTTTGTATGATTTCCAATTAAAACTTTTGTGTTTAAAACACAATAATCACCTGAACTACAGACCCACCTTAGGCGAGGAACTAAGTCACTGTAACATAAGTAGATAGATGACAGCAATATTACGTTGTGACAAAGATGTTAATTTATGACAGTGATGTTAAGGCTTCATATCATGAAACCCTGAAGAAAAAATTATAGTGCCTACAAATCTTTGTCTTTACACTCACCATAGGAAAGTGACCAATAGTTCAGTAAGGCGGACCACCTCAAGTGGCCACTATCAAGTACCTTAATAAAGTAGGTCCATCTGAATCACGGACTGACATAGAAGATGCATATAAAAGGAAAAAAAAGACATCCTAAGCCACAAATTTAGATCATTGAAGTGACGTCTATGAAGGCAGTCAGTGTCCAAACTCACATTAGAAACTTAACATAACATAACTTTTACATAACATTCCTACATAACCAACTATCAAGCTCATATAGACCTAGGTACCTCCTCGCACTTTTTGGCAAAGCTATCAAAAAGAAAATAGTAGTTTATGCAACGGTTGCATAATGATAGGCCTTAAAACACTAGTGCGGTTTTATGAAACGAGCTTTAAGCGAGTTTCATAACAAGATCGCACGTGTGTTTTAAGGCCAAATTATGCAGAGTTGCATACATAACTTTATCTACACACATATTATAAATCCTCCATGATGGGTTCAGAAACAATATTTTCTGGCAACAAGTTATTTGTTGCAATCGTGGCTGCATATTTCCGATATCCGGCGCATTTTCACATCACACACACTCCGAGAACACTACTATTCATATTTTCAACTAAAATGTAAATTACAAACAATTTTTTCTATTCAATTCAACAACAATTCTACTTTCGTTCAGCAAAACACCAACATAATGGCGGCAATTCGATCCTCCGTCAAGACCATTTTTTTTTAATCATAGACAAACGAATGAAGTCTCTATTCTCATGTCACTCGAGATCAAATGTTGTGTGCTGTTTATATTAAAAAAACATACTGAATTGACGTTTCGTATCAATAACGGTTTTAATATCTATGGATACTAGAATAGAGACCCACTTGAGTTTTGACAGCTGTTCCAAATTTAATCTCATTTTTATACTAAAAACGATTCGGGAATAATATTGCAGCACAGGTTTTTCCTAATTGGTTGTCAAAATAGTGGTCATTTCCTATGGTTTTTGATTACACTGGAGGTTTTATGATATGGGTGTAGATAAAAGATTTTTCAGCCTTTCCGAGAACAATGTACTAAAAATGTATGGTGCAATTCACTGGCATTTGCTCGCATATACTTTTATTATTTTTATTTATTTAACAAAACATACATAACAAATACAAATAATTACCTCGCCAAACCGACATAACACTTAGTTGGTGAGATCACTAATCACAAACTACAATATTTTTTTACCATGCACCTAAATTTACTTAATCCTACACAAACTATATTCTAATAAAATATAAGAGATAACTTAGCTACTTACTTGAAAGAAGGAGTTAAGGATACTCGTACTATTGGCAAATTTGCCCTATGCAAATCATTCCAAAACTTTTTTATAAGGTATCTTTCACTACCATTCTGATGCATATTTTATCCTCGCTTAATCTCTCAATTTTGTTACATATTTTTGGAACCGTACCAACAGTGATCAGATAAGATTGAAAAAATACCCCAATTCTCTTTTGATAACATAATTAGCATGAAGAAGAGCTCGGAGGAGTGGCAGCACTGTACAGTTTCTGTATATTATAATTTTTAAATTACCATACTTGGCCAGACATGAAAAAATTGTAATTTAAAAGTATCTAGATTCTAGTTCCAGCAATCCAATAAGGTAGTAGATAATGAAGAAGAGGAGGTGGAGTAGCTTTTTCTTCCAATGGACAGCTACATGCCACACATCATATTCATGGTTCAAGATCCGGGACAAGGAAAGATCCATTTTTGAAATGTTTTTCTTGCATACATACATGTGGATTACATTTACAGTAAAAAGGTGTTTTGATCATATTTATTTAGTGTTTGTTACTAATACATTTAATCATCTGTTAATGAATAGAAGCAAAAGGATGCACTATGAATCAGTTTTTATTTCATTTTATTAAACCATCTTCAGGATGCAGAGGCCATGTAAACTGAATTTAATGTGATGTTAAAGATGTGAAGCATGTGGTAGCAAGTAACACTCACCGTGGAATTCCTGTAGGGATTGGACTGTGGGTTGTAGGGCATGGGCCTTGGTGGAGGCCAAGGGTGCCCGGGCCCATAACCCGCTGGCGGCTGCTCATAACTGTTTGGATAGCGGTGCGGTGGCGCACCGCTTGCCTGCAGCAGCGAATTGAGCGTCGGTGTAGGCCCTGGCGCCTGCGACGTCGGTTGCCCCGCGAAGAAGCGCTGCTGAGGCGGCGGGCCTCGTGGTTTCCCGCCGAATCCCGGACGCTGCGAGTAATAAGGATCCGCACCTTCCGGATATCTGTACTGGCCATACGGGTCGCCTGGCGGTCGTTCCGTGACCCGATCGTGCCCGGGCACCTCGCCACCGTCTCGCGGTGGCCCCGGCTCGCTTGACATCGGCGATTTACTCTTTGTGTTCACGACGCCATCGGGCGGAACGCGCCCGATGGACTTGTCTGTGCCGTTTTGTAACAAAGCGTTCCGAGATTCACTGAGCTGCTCCGATGGACTCTGATCTACGTTCGTATCACTACGCTGGGATTCCGCCTGCGTCGCAGCCATGTCGGCTGGTAGCGGACGGCCGCCTGCTTACACTCGGCCCTGGCGATCGACCGGCTCGCTTATGTTACGTCGAAATCGGGCGTCGGATTGCAAAACCGCGACGCGGACACTTCCATCACTAATAAGCCGATTAACTTCGCACAGACTAACGTGAAACGGACGAAAAATCGTTCACCGACGCACACACATCGATCACATATCTACTCCATTGGCGTAAACGAGGTTAGGGAAAAGGTTACATAGCTAGCAGGCGCTTTTGTCACGTTAAAACAGAACATTTCATAGCACTTTCACGTTTAAAACACTTTGGTTGCAATCACTAGTAACAAAACTCATTCCCAAACCTATAAACGATTGAAATACTTGAAAACAGAACAATAGAATCACGAAACTTCCAAATTATTGGCGTCCGCCATTAAACGGACTTGAAATTCTACGGCGCTTGACGACGCTTCCACCTATGTTCACTACGGTTACGGAAAATAAATTAGGTGTTGAAATGGCGTTTAAAACCAAAAACTTGGGTAAAATACTTGAATTATATGTCTAGATTCGTCTTTTATAAACAAAAAAGTAGTTAATAAATACCAATAGTGGAAATATAATAAAAATTAATCGTGCATGTTTACATTTTCGTACTCTTGCGACCACGTAGTTACTACAGTATTGCCAACTTAACGAATTTTAGCTTGTGACAAGTTCCGCTGGCGCCAACTCACTTGTCTCTAACTTCACTGTATACCATGAGATAAAAATATTATTAAGGTGTTAATTTCATTATTATGTTGATCTATGCTCGCTTGTAAATAAACACTGAAAGTGTTGATTAATATTTAAAATCAACTACAATTTCACAAAAAGGTTTCAAATCAAATTTTTATCATCACTTCATCAGTCATCGTAAACAACAATCGTTTGTTATTTTGTGTATACTTTATTCATTATTTTTGAAACCTATTTAAAAAAATATGTATTTAAAAAAAAATGATGTATGTAGCAGGAATATAATTCGAAGGAGATACGAGATTCTAAATTAGACCTGCGCCACAATCAAACGAAGTTAAATTAAAATTAAACCATGTTTCTCTATGATACTAGTCGGTTTTCTATTACAAAATTGTAATCGATCACAAAACAATCGCACTCATACTCGATACTTTTTTATAAACATTGGCGCCATGCTTCTGTAATATTTTTTCTTAAGTTTTTCGGGATTGTATTCTAAAATTAATCAGAGTTGGCAAACTTTGAAGCCCCAACTTTATAGAGGTGAAAAGCCGTGTTCGTGTAATTTCTACCTAAGATGTTCGTTGTCGTCCTTAAATGCCGACTTACCCATTATAATCGGAAAACTGGAAATGTTTGTAAGTCGGATGCTTTAACAGTTGTTTAACAGTGAAACTATAAATTACAATTTTCAAGAGGTTGCTGACAATTAGAAAACCTCGACATGCAAAAGAACTGTAGGAAATGTAGGTTCCCTTCATATGCTTTTAAGGACTGATTATTTTCGCAAAATCGACTGCAGCAATTAACATTGTCGTAACTACATTTTGGACAAAGTTGATATGCCATATTTATCCTGCAGCCAGCCGTATTGATTATCTGAGTGATGTCTGGGGTGCTGGTCTTAAAATATTTTAAGACCTCAGGCGCAAAAAAAAAAAAATTGTCCAAAATGAAGTTACGACAATGTTAATTGCTGCAGTCGAAATAAGACCTATTCTTCAAAAGTACCTCGCTGAAATCAGTTATCAGTTCAGGAGCCACGATGCCAACAGACCCACATACTATGAACTACAGAGAGATTTTTATCCTTACTTCTTTGTTCAAGATTCATGAAAAAGTTCTGAACTATTTGTTCCTAGAGAAATACAACATCACTCAGAAAGTCAATACGGCTGCAGGATAAATATGGCATATCAACTGAGGATATGTCGTAAATCTACTAGACATACAGATTGGTCTAGTATGTTCCTTTACCTATCTAAGGCATTGGAAATTGTCTATCCCTTTCTTTATGGCGAACATGCGAGGTATACCTATTCGAGGTTAAGCGCTTGCCATTTTTGCCGATTATTCATCAAATCGCACCCAGTGAGTTCGGATTGATACCTATACAACACAATACAATACAATACTCTTTATTGAACACCACAAAAAGAACAAAAAAGCATACACTAACAAAATAAAGTAAGGGAACAATAGGCGGTCTTATCGCTAGAGAGCGATCTCGTAGCGATCTACGTAAGCTACGAGGAATCGATCAATTACGGCGTGCCTCAGGGCAGTATATTAGGACCTACTTTGTTTGTAGTAGCTTGCTGAGCAATTTTTAGGTCCTATGTTAGTCTGTTTTAAGCCTCATCCAAACTCTCGCCGAGAAGCCCTGAGGACACCCGAGAAATGTGCATGTGAATAGTTTCTCGCCTTTTCGTTTTCGGTATCGCCTGTTCTCCATTAATTGTTGGTATTTTTGCCCGCTTCAAAGAAAAGAGAACACTATGAGTGTGGATGTGTTCCTTGTTCTCGTGACAAGTCTCGCCAAGTGTTTTTGCCGACATTGGCTAATCTAGAGTTATTTTCCAGAGGGGCCTGGCTGAAAACCAATCAGCGCCGGCCGTGGGGTCTACCCACGCGAGGGGAGCGGTCGCTCTAGGCGCCAGATAGCAAGGTCCACAAAATAGCCAAATGTGAAGCACAATTTCCAGCGCAAAACCGAAGTAGAATTTATTGTGAAGTAAAAGCGTCGACCAAAGCGCGCTGAAAGCCAATCTCCCTCAACTCTGATCAAGGGCTAGGGCCGGCGCTGCGTACAATGGGTTGGTTAACTCATCCTGGGATGGGTACCAAAAACGGCACGGCCCTGCTGACGGTCGCTCATTTTATAAAGTCATCAGCGCTCTTTTTACATTGGGCGAGCTATAGTTTAATTTAGTAAGCTTTCTCGTATTTCCTTTAAATCTGAGTATTTCCTGTTTTTATATTTCTGAAAATCCTTCCAGGAGACACGCTACTAATGTGTCCATTTTTATGAAAATCTGTTAAGCCGTTTGGCCATGAAAACGAAACAAACAAACAACCACACTTTCTCATTTATAATATGAATTACTAGTATAGTACTAACTTTAACCCGCAACTCCCCTGCATGGACATTCTTTAAAATATAAAAGAATATTTTAACTGTCTTTTTAAACGCGGATATTTTCCCTCAAATTACGAGGTCCGAACGGTTACGCAAGAACTTACCATTAATTAATTTTCCAGTCCATCTTTTTAAGGGTTGGTCGTTTTAAAAAAGCCCATACTTAACCCATGCTTGATCAGTAGTTTCGAGTACCATATCAGCCTTGAGTTCAGACGAATAGGGACATAAGAAACTTGTACTACTCATTGTAAATAGTTGCATATTAATGCAAAATGTGAATAGAGGATTATACTGGTAATTTATTATAAGATGTACACAAATTGCTGTTTGGAAGACTGTACAAATATGAAAACCAACAATTATTAAAATTTGTTTTATTTCAAGTATTCTTAACGCAAGATTTGTTAACAATTTTGCAAAAATAGTTATTTTCAGCCCGACAGAAGTTGGCGGTGGTTGAAGTGGATTAAACAATAATCTTCCTCTTTAAAAGAAAAACAACAGATTAATATGAATTAAATGTACGCTTAAAGCCGAGAACATTTTTATTTTAAAATTGAGTGGCTTTTTTGTATTAAGAATAAAATCCACGTCATTGTCATAAAAAAAGTTAAATCAAACTTTTTGGTAATTATATTATCTGAAACTCGTTAGTATTGTCAGTAGTCCTGAATTTTAAAGTCCAATGAATGACTTTGTTTTTTACAGACTGTTTATATTTCTAAATTGAGGGCTACAAAGTATTAACATACAATACATACATACATGCATTGCATATTCATTATGTTGTCACACGTTTTTTTTTGTTTTACTTTGTTATTTGAAGGGGTTCAATTAACTAAATCAGAATTTAAAATAAACATAATTGGTTGGAAACACGTCAGAATTATTAAAAGCATTAGGCACATGCATGCAGGCAGATATGGGAAGATCTTGGTGTATTATGTAATTACATAGAAAACCACATCAGTCATAAAAACTCGAGTTACATATTTACATAATTTTCTCTGCAACATTATTCGAACACAATATTATTAGTTGAGCTAAATTATCGATAAATGCCAAATATATATTTCATACTTATCAAAATAATGTTATGATTTTGTAATGTAAATCTATAAAAAGTACACATAAATTAGTTATGGCATATATTTATTTCTTAAAAGTAAACAAATCTCAAATTTAACCTAGTTTAAGTACATAGATCACGTCTTCAAATAAAGTAAAGGTCTGTTCAAAGAAAGGTCATATAGTACAACGTTAACTCATTCTTAAGAGGTTAAAAACAGTCGTGTGAGGATGTGTCAGATACCCTGTTGGAATATTAAATAATTTCCTGAATTTTGACTAAGCATTAAATGAATGATCACTCTAATGAACTTAGTGCATAGCTATTTTCGGTCGTTTCTTTTGGAAAAATAGTGTATTGTTTTATTTATTATTAAACTATCAGTTATTGTTTTTAAATCGGAATGTTTTCTTATGATCATTAATTATTCCCTACTAGCGAATTTAAAGGCCTCTTCATATTCAGTCAACATGACCGAATACATTGCTGAATATTGGGCGATTGTGTGGACACGCGTACCATCATCGGCACGAATTCCTTTGATGTACCGACAACTGACCGATTACTCACGAATACAGGCGAAGTTGGCCACACAATCGTGTGTGCCTATATTTGCCCATGTTGGCCGAATATGAAGAGCCACCTTAACTGACACTTAATTATTGTAGTTTCGATATGCCACTATAAATTTATACTTTTATTATTAATACTGAAAGTCCTAAATTTGCGTCAATTAGCTTACATCTAAGAGTTAATAAGGCATAGCTTCTTTCACTCCTGTTCTTTTTTTTAAATAAAATGATTGCGGTTTGAATCACATTTTAATATTGTTCCTCGTGTTGTACACAAAATGATGACATTAACGTAGTTCTGAACTTCAATATGGCTCACATTAATGGTCCTGTGAATTTTATATATGCGTTTTTTGTAATCCTGCGCCCTCTCCAATCGCGAATCCGGATTTTTGAATGAAGCAAGTGGCACGGCATGAATATGCCTGGTATAAGATTTATAATAAAATTTTAATTCCTCACGTATCCACCTTGCAATTACATTATTTTTCTTGCTACCTCTGGTTTATTTACATCATGCAACGTGACCTCAAAGCTATAGGTGACCTATATTGATCTAGTTATTTAGACTGCATGTTATTGCTTTTTAAATTTTGCTTAGCTCAGCACTATAATCAGGACGAGCCAAACTCGGTCATCCACGCCAGATATTTCTGAATGTCGCCTTTGGACACGGATTTGTTGCATTTGTTGAGTGCTTCGACGAAGTCTTGTTTAGTGACGGGCAAGTCCAGTTCTTCTTTCGCAAGCTGTTTTATTTGCTCCGGCTTGAGTCCGGCGATCTTGCGACGCATGGACATCATTGAAGCGTCCCTATAACATAACAGATAGTATGACCATAGTATAAAGAGAAGGGAAGTAGGTTATCTTCTTACAAACGCACCGCATCGCCGCACGCACACTTAAATAAAATCCCGACCCGTTTCCCCGTACTAAGCGGGTCGAGATTTGTTTATGTATGCGTGGGGCGACGCATAGATACTTTGGCGCACACATACAAGCCGCGCGCGGTGCGTTTGTATGAAGATAACTTACTTCCTCCTCTGTATACTATGGTATGACTCAGTAAACCAAGCATAACAGCTCAATCTACAAATAGCTTGCGCAATAAAGATATCATCGGACCACCAGACGCACGCAGTCATTCTATCTGTACAGGATTGACTTTTCACCTTATCGTACAAAGCGATTTGCTTCATTATTCCTGTTGCGTACATCTGAGGAATATAATGACCTCGGTGCATTTGGCTTTCCGGATAGTTATGATCTGGGCCCTTTCGAAAGGAGAGTAAATATCGGGTTCCACCCTAGCTTCCATTAATAATTAAAAACCGGCCTAGTGCGAGTCGGACTCGGACTAAATATTTATTTTATTTTAATTTCATAGTAAGTAAATATATAAATACATATTCTGTGAATATTTCAAGTGTCTGCCTGTTGCCGTTATCAATATGGAGCAAAAATGAACAAAAAAAATCACGTTTTTTGTATGGGAGCCCCCTTTAATATTTATTTTTAATCCTGTTTTTTAGTATTTGGTTATAGCGGCATCAGAAATAAATCATTTGTGAAATTTCTTATTGTCTTACTATCACGGTTCATGATTCAGACGGACGGATGGACAGCAGAGTCTTAATAATAGGGTCCCGTTTTTACCCTTTGGGTACAGAACCCTAAAAAAAGATTCTTTAGTGTTTGCACGCACATTAAAAAAACTATGCAATTAAAACAATTCCATTACGTCACACACTGACCTGCAAACGTTTGTAATATCAGCTCCGGAATATCCGTCCAGCTTTTTGGCTATATATCTCAGATCAACCTCTGGATCCACCTTGACTTCCCTAAGGTTGATCGCTAGCAGCGCCTCGCGACCATCTTGCGTGGGTAGTGGGATGTAAATTCGCTTCTCTAGCCGCCGTCGGAGTGCCTCGTCGATGTCCCACGGGAAATTCGTCGCTGCCAGTACCATTACCACCTGGAAATATAAGTATGTGGGATAATGCTTGCTTCAAATCATATTAAATAAATGGTAACTTAAGAGGACCCCTTCACCCCACGGCAAAAATAATAATTTTCATACAAACGGTGAAAACATTTTTACCTATTTAAATGTTATCGATTTTGACAGTTTAATCATATGTAGTATCGTAGGGTCGAAATGTAGGTTTAAGTTTTTTTTATACAACTTAAATAAGGAGATAATGGTAAAAATATGTTGTGTTTGAAAACAATATTACGTCATTATTTTATTAATTTATTTAGTACATACATACATACATAGCATCACGCCCGAAATCCCTAATGGGGTGGGCAGAGCCACAAGACTACTTGTGGCCGCGTTCGATTAATTAGTCCTGAGATGGTATGATGATTTATTTATTAAAACCTATTATAAACGTAGATTTTGTAGAGGTTGATAACATGTTAACTGGGTTTAACCTATTGAACGCCACGGCTGAGTGAGAAATTGCCGATGCCGAGTGCCGGCTGTAGCCGACAAAATGTATGGGACACGGCATGCCATGGCGTCAGGAGCACGGAAATCTGCTGTCGGCCACAGCGATTTTAGCGTTCAAAAGGTTAAGCGAAGCTGCTTAACCTTTTGAACGCTAAAGTCGCTGTGGCCGGCTTAATTTCGAGTTACAATCGTCATCAGGTGATTGTCAGTTCCTTGTTTTATTATCAATACATATAAAACAGTACCGTGACTCACTTATAGACAACGCACAGCCTAAACGGGTGGTCCTAGAGGTTTGAAATTTGGAGGAGACAATCCTCAAGTACCCTAGAGGTGCACTAAGGAGGGATTTTTTTGTAATTCCATCCCTAAACGGGTGAAAAGGGGTGATAAAGTTTGTATGGAAAATACCGCGGGCGAAGCTGTGGCAGGTCCACTAATGGACGAATGAAACAGGTTCAGGGTAACGTTCAGTGAACTGGGTAAGATGCTGTAACTGCTGATCATTCTTTTGTTCAGCACGCGTTTAAAGTTATACTATTTTTACAAGTTACATGCTAGTTTTTTGACAATTTATTGCTGCAACTTGGGCTATTCCAAAAAAAAAACACATACTATACAACTACTGGGATTTTTTAAGGGATTTCCCGAGTTGCAGCGATAAATAGCCAAGAAAATGGCTAGTTAAAGCACCTTTAACCTTTTGACCGCCCCAGTAGACTGCCGCCGTCAGCGGATACAGGGTAAAAAAGTCCTTCATGACCTTGACTTAAAGTTGAAATTCGTGTTACTTCTCAGACATGCTTGGCGGCCAAAAGGTTAAAAGTTTTGGTATATCAGGTTACCTTGGAGGGCTCGTCGGATGCGGAGCCGAGCCCGTCCATCTGCACCAGCAGCTCGGACTTGACGCGGCGCGACGCCTCGTGCTCGCTGTCAGAGCCGCGCCGCGAGCACAGCGAGTCGATCTCGTCTATGAATATTGTGCTCGGCGCGTAGAACCGCGCCTGACATTATAAAGGTTAATTGTAGAAATGCAACGGATAGTGGTTTGACCGGATACCGGATATCCAGCTGCACATAAGCTATCTATAAAGTCGTGTCAGCTTGCGCGGCCTTTGCGCGGCGACCAAGTTTCAACTTGTTACGAATTGTAGGATAACCGGGGAGGAGGAGGAGGAGGTTCAATACGCGCTTTATTACGTCGGTTGGAAATATTCGAACGTGCACGATGTGATATTACTTGAAGATATATGTCGAAATAAAAAGAAATCAAGCTTACATTTAATAATTTTACTGAAGTTGATTTCGTTTATTTTTGATGGCTTTTCATTTTCTTTTAAACCTTTACTATCCGGTATCTGGCCGGATACTGACTCGGTATGCCAGATAGTAAAATCAAGGTCAGATAGGCCGGATACCGGATAGTAGCCGGATATCGGTTGCATCTCTAGTTATTTATTTATCCCACTGGTTTAAAAATTCCAAAATACAAGGACCCATTTACATGGCAAACTGGACACACTGAATTTTTAGTAGTGCACAAATCTCCTTACCATTTCAAAGAGTAACCGCACGAGTTTCTCCGACTCGCCGCGATATTTGGAAGTGAGGGTGGAAGACGACACGTTGAAGAAAGTGGTCCCGCACTCCGTGGCAACGGCTTTGGCCAGCATCGTCTTGCCGGTTCCCGGCGGGCCCACCATCAGCACGCCTTTCCACGGGCGACGGATGCCCTGGAATCAGTTGATATTAGTTCATTGGAGTTTTACAAACCGGTTGGACAATCTCAATTTCAAAATGGGCTTGATAGTGATTTACTTGAACAAAAGGGATACGGTAAGTATGTGCTTGGCATAAGTGCCAATGAAATGTCGTTACGAGGATACATATTGAAAAAGGAGCATAATTTAGAGAAGAAATATCTAATAGCTTTATGAGCTTACAGAAAGTCAAACGTACGATCAGCCATCTTGGAAGGAGAGAGAGAGACGGCGATACAATATTTAATATCTTACGCGATGCATAGTGGCGCCACCTAGCGACAATTATGTCAACACATATTAAACATACATGAAAGACACTTTCAGGACACAATTATATCGACGTATATAAACAGTCTGTAAGGAAGTAATCAAGGAACGAAGTCCAAAAATGCGTTAACCGACAACTTAAGTGATTATCATTATGCAAAACTAAAATTCAAATGAAAATCGCTGTCGTTTAGCGTAGCCAAAGTAAAATGTGAAAATTACAACTAATCGTGTTTCTGTTGTCTTCCAGACTGTTGATTATTTATGGTCAAAATACGTATACTTCAAAATAGGTTTCCTTTGTCTTCTATATCTCGCGTAGCGTAAACGAACGATGCCGCTTTGTTTTGATGTAGTCCTTAAAGCGGTATGTACAATTTTATTATAACGAATTGGCAAATTTACTGACACGGTCAATGGAAAACGAACAAGAGTGGCCCAGTCTGCAGATCTCTTGAAAACAGTGACTTTTAATCTACAATACTGTGAAAAAGTATAGACTCATACATATTTAAAGATGTTGTTTAAAACCAATGGGATATTTCTGAAAATGGTTTCGGTAGATAAATAGCGCACGCAAATAAAAGTGCCTTACATTAGTTATATTTTTTATTTTTCATTTAATAATCGTAAAAATCTCCAATAGCCTACCATCTATAAATTTACACTGTGAAAAATTATAAACTCAGTGCCTATATTTATTCGTTATTGACTCAATATTTTGTCCAATCACCCTTATTTTTTATAACTTCTATTAGTCTTTTAGGCATGCTATCAATTAACTCCTTAAGTGTATCTGTTGAAATTTCTGCCCATGTTGATCGCAATCTTTGTTTGAGTTCATTAACATTATTTATTATTGGTTTTTCCTGATCATACAATTTCCTTGTTAATATCCCCCAGACGTTCTCTATCGGATTTAGGTCTGGACTAACTGCTGGCCATTCTAATAACTGTATACCAAAGTCTTGAAACCACTGTTTTGTAGTTGCAGCTACATGGATGGGGGCATTGTCTTGTTGAAAAATTATGTTTTCGTCTTCAGTCAGCGTAATAAAAGGTAGAAGGTAATCATGTAACATAGCTTGATATCCAACAGCAGTCATACGCCCATCAATGAATGCCAATTCGGTTTTTAAGGATGCACATACACCGGGCCCAGACCATGACTGAACCTCCACCTTTAATCCGTCGAGACATAATTTTTCTATCAAATCTCAAATCATGCCAATAATATTTACATCCACCAGGACCATCAAGATTGAATTTCTTTTCATCACTAAATATGACATGTTGCCAAAAATCACCTTTTGTTATATATTTCTCGGCAAACTTAAGTCGATTCACTTTATGTTGTGTTTTCAAGACTGGTTTACTAAGACATTTTTGATACTTAAAATTTTTTGATTCAGCTGCCCACTTTCTCACTAAACTTGGATCACAATTTAGGTTATATCTACGCACCAGAGCTGTTGATGATGCCCCGGTAGCCGATAACTCCCTTAAAACTGCGCGTTTTACGGTGGATGAAAACCGATGAGGACGCCCTGAACGCTTCTTTTTACCATAATTTTCAATTCCTAACTTTAAAAAAATTTTTACAACACTTTGTGATCTACCAATAGTGTCCGCTATTGCTCTTTGTGTTTTACCGCAGTTTCTCAAGTCAAGAATTTGCTGTTTTTCGATTGCACTTAATGTCTTACCACGCGGCATATTAAAAGGCAAAAAAAAACTGGACAGAAAATCTGATTATATTAAATAATACGACTTGATTATAGCTTCCTAAAATAATGATAGACAAAGTACTTCTTGCATTTAAAACGTTTTGCTAACGATTGAGTTTATAAATATTCACAGTGTAACTCGTCCCGCTCGAGAGAAAAGAGCGATGTCCCAGGTTCAAGGTCACATATAGTAAAACTAAGTTCACAAATCAATTGCGTCTATTTTACGTTATACATTTGTTTATATGTTAGTGACATTTATGTAATCAAATATTGAAAATAACATAAAAATATGTTTGAGTCTATATTTTTTCACAGTACTGTATAAGAATAAGAATAAGAATATTTATTTGCATAAAAACACGGTGTACAATTTGGTCAAGGTAATATTATTATAGATCGCCTCTAATGCAAATAATCTCATGTTGTACATATGTACACAGGTTTGTGTTATGTATGCATAAATCACGACATTAACGACTCTCAATAATGACGGAAATGGTGTAAGAAGGACTGACTAATATTTACCTTATAAACATAAGAATAATCGCTGTGAAAGTCATCCATTACCATTACACAACCCCCATTAAAAATTATACTAAAACGCGACACCGCGGTTCAACTGGTGATTTTGACAAACCAACAAAGTTTTATTAAAGTGAATTCTTATATACCTTGAAGAAATCAGGCATCCACATTGGCAAGACTACGGCCTCTTCCAGTAGCCGCTTGGCCTCAGATAGGTCCGCGATGTCGTCCCATCTGATATTAGGGTTCTTTTGTACTATATCCCGTTCTAAAAAATAAAAATAAAACAATTATAATCACACTTAGGACAACCATAAATTATATTACAGGTAAATATAATTGGTATTCAAAGTCGTTGACACCCGAGCAGCACCCTTACAGTGACAACATTTGTGTATTTTGAGCTGTCAATCTAGGTCGCCGAATTATGGATTCACATTTATAAGCCTTCGGACTACCAGACGACGACAGGAGAGTTTACATTCCCACGTTATTGAATTGAATAGGTATTTGAAAATCATCTTTAGGTTTCTCTCAACATTTTTCATTTCGAATGACCATTTAGGATCTATAACGGTTTGGTTAGCAACCATTCTCACTTAAATTTTCAATAGTTTTCAAAAGCTGTGATAAAGTTATTTCATGATCGCAGAATCGCTCTTACTAACGTGAAAACTAAAACATAACACAGCTAAAAACATGAAAATAAAAATCATTAATTAAAAAAAAACAAAAACCCGACTGCATAACCTCAAAAAGAAAGAAACAAGAAATTTATTCTGCCAGGCTCGTGGGGCCGGTATGGATATAGTAGTCGGTGACTTCAAATAGGTATTATTTGTCTTATTTGATAGCAGCGGGCACGGGCAGCAGCGGGCGGGGCAGCGACAACAGTCTCCTGGTAGTCGCGGACAGGATGGATGGTCCTTTTGTGAGGCACTGGATGTCGCTCCACGCACCTGTGCCACGTATTAGGGACAGGAGATTGTAATTTACTGTAATTTATGGTGGCGTTCAATACAGAGCATAATAATAATTATAGTTACCAAGCATATCAACTAAATCTCCGTCGCAGGCGGCGGGCGGCTCGAACCGCCGCTCATCTTCCTTGTGTTTCTCGTCGTCCGTGTCCCCGTTGTTGTTATCCCGGTCCTGTTTGTCTTTGCCCGCGCTGTGCTCTTTGCTGTTGCCCTCTTTTGTTCTTGCTGCAAACAAACGAAACTGCTTAAAGGTACCTAACAAAGATCTCAAAAGAAGGATATGCGCAGTACAATTTCGCGTCACAGGTCTCATAGAAGGTTGTTAAACGCCAGCGCCATGATTTACCCACACCCTATTGCTGATGTCTTAGTTCTTACGACATACATAAAAAAGTCTAATATTGCTTGATTCACACGCTATCATATCATTGTGGACGTTGTGGTCGGTGGTGCGGTCTCGCAGGTTGTGGAATTGTACTAGATGCTTTATTACAATAGTGTCACTTAAACGGGTGTCTACGACCGTGGTTGCAATGCGACTGAACGTGCGATGGTGTCCGATTCGCGTTCAGACACCACAAAAGTACGCATCACGAGAATTGCTTTAAGCTGTTCCTTACGATATATTTCAATGGTACCTACAGATAGTCATGCTACTTAACAAGTATGTCTGTGTACATTGGCTTAACAAGCTTTTTTTAAACTGCATTTTAATTGCAAGTTTTTTTGCCCATTGCACTTTAATATTGCAATAAAGTGCGCACACTAAATTTCGTGTCTGTGCTGTTGACCGCTGAAGAGTTCCTTCACCTGGAGCAAACCCTGGATGTCCATTCACGTCATGCTTACCATAAAAATGCATTGTCATCGGAACTGAACCAATATGTAAAAATTCAGCTCCGTAGGATAAGAGGAATTGATTCCAATTCAGCTTGCAAGATTTGACCCGAACATACATACATACAAAACATTGAAAGTTAATAAAAAGCTTTTAAAAAGCATGCTCGTTTTGCGAACAACTGATCGCTACTAGCATGCTCATTAGCAAACTCGTTCAGATATGCTATTAGCACACTCCTTCCACCCGCACAACAGGTAGCATGCTCAAAAATCGACCGGCTTGCTATTTAGTAGCATACTCATTTCTAGCATGCTCATTTTTAGAACGTGATTCATACACATGCTAGTAGGTAGCATTTGCTCGATAATAGCATGTTTTCGTGCTACTATTGACCATACTTGAAATACACACGGCATTACAACACGATTTATTGTCAGAAATAGTCCGACATGTTCGGACTATTTCTGACAATAAATGATGAGTAAAGCCGTGTGCAAAGCCGTGTGTATTTCAAGTATTCATAATGTCTCACGAAAGTCACACGAATGTACCTACCTTTAACATGGACTGTAGTAATATTTAAAAACAACTTTGAATGGTTGTTGTAGATAGTCTGATAGAATCAAAGCAATCGTTCGACTTAAATGCAGATTGCATTACAAAAGAACTCTTTAAATATTTATGAACATGGTGCAGAAATTATTATTGTTTCGGATTAAAAAGTTCATGGTTTTTCATAAAGATGGAAGATTGGATTTGTCCCCGCGAGTTTAACTTCACCACATGAATTTGAAGTGCAAGATAATAGATAGAGCATAGCTATGTTTTCGGGATATAGTGCTAGCTTAATGAACTAACGCGTGGCCTCTGGTACAAATCCTTGCTCGCACCTCTGAGATTTTTGGATCTCATGTGCGAAATTGAAAATATATTTTAATACTACTATTCCGGTGAAGGATATTGTGAATAAACTTTCAAACATGTGAGAATAATAAACCTCTAAAATTTGGGTGCAGCCTCGAATCCGCAAGTGGACTACTGCCCAGTCCCTCTTAGGAGACCTAAGCCTAGTCACTACTAGGCATAGGTTTCCTAAGAGACGATTATACCGGTGATGATGATGATAGCCATGTTGACATACCGCTATGAGCTTTCTGCGCACCCATTTTAGGGTTCCGCACATCAGACGTCTTCCTCTGCGATGTGGTGGGATTCCGGCCCGGCGCTGCCTTCTTGTTGATGATGGCCCGGGGGTTGTTGCGCGCTGAGCGCATGGTTGGCGGCCCTCTGATGACAACATACTTGGAGTTGACATTTTTATAGAATTAACAAGCCTAATATGTGTTTCTGATGCACAATACATAATGACATATGACGAAAACACGAGCACAATAATTTCATTTAAAGTTTATCATATTGAAATTGGGTCCAACAATTCATTTCCCGATATTAAACCCAAGCAATATGAAAACCGCAAGCTACGTCACTCGTGTCGTATGACTTGTATGTATACGTTAAATCCTAAGGAGACTTTCAACATATTTATGAAATATTTTTAATATTTAAATTTTAACTCACTTGCTGTAAGTATCTTGTGTATAGACAGTTTATCCTCATGCTATGTTAAACTGAACAGGAAAACGGCGAGAGATCAACGACTATACCACATCTGTTATTGGATTTCAATATATGAGGCACATAAATAAAATCTAGGACGTGTCAATGGAGACCAAATAGAAATATGCTGCATGGCGCTGCATCGAAAAAAAGCGGTATCGTTCGATTGGCGCGATGGCTACGCGAGCAATAGAAGAAAAAGAAGACCCATTTGGAAGTACACATCGTCGCGTCGCGTACAAACCCGCTTAAGAGCACTTTGTAAATACCGCGTAACAGCAGCACGGCACAAAATTGAGATATGTAATTAAATTACTGCGATATTCAGTTTTTTCTTGTTCCTAAAAAATCGAAAAAAACGCAGATACGCGGTTTTTACAAAGTGCTCTTCCGCGGTATTGCACGCGCAGCGACGATATGTATTTTGACTATTGTAATGAATAATCTGTGCCCCGCTTCACGTAGCTGCAAGTAAAAATTTTACAGGAGAAAAATGGCAACACTGCAAGGCAGTTGTATGGGATCTGTCATCGGTGTTGCCAGCTTTGGCTTGTAAAATTGTAACTTGTAGCTTCGTGAAACTGGCCACTGGTAGTACGAATTTTTATATTTTACTTTGGCCTCACTAAACGACGGCATCATTCATGGTGATTTAAGTTTTAGAAAATAATAATCCTTAGTTAATATTATAAATGTCAATGTAAGTTTGTTTGTTACGATTTGACGCGAAAACTACTTAACCGATCATCATGAAACTTTGTACACATATTCATGGAGGTATTAGAAGTAGGGTTGCCAATCGTACTATAATATATAGTATTGAACTATATTTTGTCTCTGTATACTATATACCTACTGTTGAAGAAATATATAGTACGCATAAATACTATATTTCGGTCAGTCCTTACAAATGGGCTTTGAGTTGGCCAGTTCAATAGGCATTTTCGCAGCTCGGATAGCCACAAGATGCGCAAGAAGACGAATTTTGTGTATAATACTTAATCAGTCATACCTTA
Source organism: Tortricodes alternella (assembly GCA_947859335.1). Lineage (NCBI taxonomy): Eukaryota > Metazoa > Arthropoda > Insecta > Lepidoptera > Tortricidae > Tortricodes > Tortricodes alternella. Next base: position 8,705,024 of record OX401987.1, on the reverse strand, counting down.
CACTCTTTTTAAAGGGGTTTTCTTTAAAGTACTATATTTTCTTCCAGTGTACTATTTTATTTATAGCTTTGACTGGAAAATACTATATTTGCCTCATAAATAGTTGGCAACCCTAATTAGAAGCAACATAGGATACTTTTTATCCCGAAGAATTACAAAGATCCCGAGGAAATAACTATAGCCGTATTCCAAGCGAACGAAGTCGCGGGCTAAAGCTAGTTATCATATATTTATCAGTAACAATTATATCTTCAGGTAGCTCACTTTTAGAATTCATTTAGTCACTGCTTACGCGGGCCCACTTCCGACACGTGCTCGACCCGCGTTTCCGTGTGTGGAAGCCTTAAAACAAAAAGTACTGACTTGTGCTCAACACTGGTGGGTGACGGCCACGCGTTGGGATCCCTGTCCGGGGGCGGCGGCCAAATGTCCGGGTCGAGCTCGTGCGGCAGCGGTCCCCACATCTGGTCGCGCGTCGGGAGCTCCTCATAGTCTGAACACACAATATAAAAAAAAGATAGTTCAAGTACAAAAGACTCTATTTTTAAATCTTGATGGAAGCCGCCTTTTTACACCCCTACATAATTATTAATAACAAATTAACTTCGCGCGATCAAGCAACATCGAACTCTATATCTACGTCCGAAGGTCGTTATTATTCCGCACCTATGCCACGGATTTTAAAATACGAACACGGCGACTCACTGAAAAGGCCCGGGAAGACGGGCTCGCTGATGTACTTGTAGCTTCGCGCCTAAAGTGAGGAGTGCGCCGGGCCTGGTCTAAAGACAACATCCTCAGGTAAGAAGCCTTCGGAATTTTTGAAGAGATGTCCATTGAGTAGTGTCGCAATTTTAACAACAAAACAACTTTTAGAAAGTACTGATCATGATATCTGTACCGAAAACTTAATGTAGAACGCTCTTCAACAGTGGTATATAATCCATCGAAACAAGTAAGTACCAGAAAAAAGATAAATCCCCACCTACAGAAAGTATCAGAGTTAAAAGTAATAATATTACGGAAGGCATGTATAATAAGCGTGTTTTTAAATTCAGATAGACGTCTGAATATAAAAACGCGCTTACATGCCCCACCTTTTATGGCAATCATGTGTCCCTTTCTTTTGCAACAGTGCAAAAGTGACAACGCTATATTAATTTGTTTCCCTGGATTGGGTAATGTGTCACATTTTTAGTTTAAGGTTAAAATATTAACCTTTTGAACGGCACGGCTGAATGCGAGAGAGCGTCCGCGGACGCCGAGTGACGGCTGTAGCCGACAAAATGTATGGAAAATGGCATGTCATGGCGTCAGGGGCACGGAAATCTGCTGACAGCCGACTGTGGCGTTCAAAAGGATAACCTCAGTATTATGTACCTACCAGCAACATAAATTAAAACTGCGGCAGTTTCACAACAGACCTTGCAGTCTGCTGTAATTGCCGCATATTATATTATATAATTATAATACTTAATGTTATCAGTCGTAATTAAGCTATCATTTATCGATGCTCTCGTACAAGGATTCTCTTGTCAGATATCGTTGCAAATTAATCATGTAAATACTTATAAAACATACTACTATTAAATGGCTTCCAATAAATTCGCAAGTTGGATCTAATGCGTTACATATTGCATTTCAGTATGAATTCTAAATTCTTAAATTATAATTTTGAGTAAAGGCTTTCCACACACCGAAACGCAGGTCGTGCTCTGGACGGGTCGCTTGTTTCGGCGTATGGAAGCCTTTAATGACATCTGTGACTAATTCAGTTCGAAGATGAACCGTTACTACCAGATCAACGATCCAGACAAATAACAGTTAATCTCGGCCCCCTATGGGCCGATTTGTTCTGCGTCAATGTTACGGTAACTAGTTATAGCCAAAACAAAAGAAGTATGCGGTCTGGTATAGTACTTTTACACTGCGCATCGCGCTTTGGGATTAGGACCTTATAGTCGAAGTAATAAGAGCGTCACATCCAATTTCATGCAAGATGGAGATCTTTATGTTCTATGGATGACTTGTGATTATTTTGAACTGCGTTCGGATAAAGTTCACTGTGAGAGATTGAATATGCTTTAAGTTTTATGATCATAAGTAGTTCTTACAAAGTGTAAAAATCGGAATCATGCATGAAGCATGCTTTACTGGGCGCAGCGCATGTGATTCTGTATATTTAGACCTAAATTGAACTTATTTTCTGTTCAACTATAAATATTCTTCCATAGCTAATATTCGACACTTCATTATTACTTAGAACTACTTAAATAATAACTATGTTAATTCAGCCAAAGTTTTTATGGAGTTAATGTGTTCTTTCTGCATTAATAATAATAATTATTATTATTATTTATTTCAGGTCCTTTGATCCATATATGATTAGATTGATTAGTAACAGTTGGTCTTAGAAACAGGTTAGTTAAGTTATTAATTAAAGCATAGGTCATTCAATTGAAATAAATAATTAAATAAAATCAGTCAGTCATTTAATCAGTTCTAACGTTTTAACGTTGACGACGCGGTTAGCCTAGTTGGGAGTGACCCTGCCTCCGAAGCTAGCGTCCCGGGTTCCATCCCCGGTAAGGGCAAATATTTGTGTGATAAGCACGAATGTTTGTTCCTGAGTCTTGGATGTTTCCTATGTATTTAAGTATTTATTTCTCTATACAAGTATGTTTATCGTCGTCTAGAACCCATAACACAAGCCTTTAGAGCTTACTTTGGGACTAGATAGATTTGTGTAAAGATTGTCCCCTGATTTATTATATTAAAGGTAGACTAAGTTTTTGCTTTAAGTATTTGCTTAATTTGTTTTATTTTACGCCCTAGTTGGTAAAGAAAATTACATTTTCATATTTGCGGTTGACCTCAGATATTTCCTTCCGTGGCTCACGTTGTATTACTGTGTGTAGCTATGACAACAAACATTCAGCGAACAACCGCTAATGGGCCGTTACTCAGAAAGACAACCGTGAGACAGCTCTGATTTGTAATAGTAAATTTCACCTAAATATTTTTTTCACACCATGACAAGAAGGCGCGTTAAGATTTCCAACATGTTTTAATGGATTGTGCTCGGAATGAACTACAAAGAAAATTATTATTAGATAGACTTAAGAGAAATCGATTAGATTTAGGAGTATTCCAAAGTACCTTAGCTTTTCCAGATTCAGCAGAGGCTAAGATAGTATATTTATTTGTACTAGAATACCTAAAAAGTAGCACTTAGCGAATATTTAACTTGTTTGGCTGTTGTAGCCGTCTCTAGCTTAAATTACGATGGGGCTGTCATAGTCATATAAAAGTGAATCAAAGTCTCTAAACAATAAATGAAAAAAAAAAAGATTTTTCTTTAAAAAAAATATTATAACTACTTCACGCTAGTTTAAGATTACTTTCATATTTATATTGGAATAGAGGAATTTGAACTTAATAATACTCCAATCCACAAAAGTTCGCATTGTACTTTTTGAATTCTAATCAACGTATCATCCATCACGAAACATCTTCTTATCCTTAGTCTCATTGCATTGTATGGGATCTGATCACTTTAGCAAAAAACGTTTGACCAAATGTATCGTAAAAATCCTGAGATCAGATCGAAGACGTTCTTAAGAAAGGCCAGGTCAAGAGTACCCTTAACCGGCGAGCGTGCATGAAGAACTTAATGAGAGTTGACGAAGCGAAAGGTGTGTGTCGGGATCGTAGCAAGTGTAAATCCGTGGTCTCTGCCTACCCCTTTGGGAAACAGGCGTGATATATCTATTTGTACAAACATTTCATTCCGAAAACTTGAAAACTTCTTTATTTTCTACACGGAAAACACGAAGTGCCAGCAACGTGCCAATTCGGCTTGTCTAAAATTTCACGGCTACATACAACCGAGACTTATTTGAAAATGAATAACAGCTTTGTAAATTATAGACATGAGTTACTTTGATTTGTTTGATGTTTGCAAACAGCTTTGCAAGCTCTGTCCGAAATAAGTCGCTTGGTTGATATTAGCAATAATTTGTTTATTTCTAGCCCATCCCTTTTTTCAGTGTACTAGAACTGTTCGCATATGATATCCCAAGCGATATGTTACGTTAGGTTCGACTTATGACAATCCTGAAAAGGCTTAAGCAGGAAATACGAAGTTTGCCGAATGAAAATTATACATTTGCGAAATCCAATCATCAGTGAACCCGTATACATTATCCAATATTCTAGCTGCTCTAAACTAGGCTAGTGAAAGGCAAGCCTGACTAAGCTGTGACAAATATGGTTTTAATAACTGATCCAATTGTTCTGATAATGCTTGGGAGTTTCTCGACCGGTCCGGAGTTGGCGAAAGGTATGAAGCATCGAGTCGGCGTGTTGCATTGTTTGCAAGTTGCTTTGAACCACTTGTTTTCATTGGGGGAAATGTAATGGTTATGTCGAAATTGTATGAATGCAGGCTAAGGCCTTTGGTTTAAATGGTTGCATATGCATCTCCTTTCAATAAAATTATCGTTCGGTTTGCGAAAGCTTTTGATATGGTCTTACAATATAACTTAAATGACTCGCAAGAGCATATTGGTAGATTCTCATTCTGGTGTAATGTAAGATCACACATTACTTGGAAGGAACGAGCATCACTCATAACATCACCCGACCGAACTCCAGCGACACCGATCGGTTCGGCTCTCGCTCAGTCGCGTTTCACCTCAACGTATTGAAAACATAAAAAAGAGCTTTATTTGCATCACATGGTATTACTCTGATGTTATTACTTTGGCGACGCGGTTAGCCTAGTAGGTAGTGACCCTGCCTCCGAAGCTAACGGTCCCGGGTTCGATCCCCGGTAAGGTCGAATATTTGTGTGATGAGCACGAATGCTTGTTCCTGAGTCTTGGATGTTTCCTATGTATTTAAGTATTTATTTATCTATATAAGTATGCGTATCGTCGTCTAGTACCCATAACACAAGCCTTTAGAGCTTACTTTGGGATTAGATCGATTTGTGTAGAGATTGTCCCATGATTTATTACTTAGTAGCAGAGCACGGTGTGGGCGAAATTCGTGTCATGTTTGTACGCATGTCATGTTTAGTCTATGTGAGCAACAAAACGTGTAATGGGTGATATTGACAGTGATGGTGATATTACACTGTAATATAACTTTTCATCGGATGTGATGTGATATTACATTACTTTATGAAGCACTGCTTTGCGCATGTTTGAATCAAAAAGTAAATCTATGAAGCCCGCTTCACTGAAAGGAACTGTACTCGCTCTATTTGGCACTATCAACAAAATAAAGTGAAGAAGTTACAATTGCTTTAATAGATTCTTCAAGTAGAAGTGCAGAAATTCCACGTACAGAACCTACATGATAACTATAGAATCCTTCCTTCTTCCTAGCGATTTTTCCCGTCTACGCTTACGCTACGGGGTACGCTTTGACCATGATCCCGGATTGGGCAGGTCGGGTTATTACAGTGGAGCGACTGCCGTCTGACCTCCGTAACCCTTGTGACAGGGGAACCAGACCAATTGGATCATGGTTACACATTTAGTTACCCAAATGGGCAGGTTTCCTCACTATGTTTTCCCTCACCGTAAGAGCATCGGTTACTGCAATTCGCAGGCAGCTAATGTACAAAAGTTAGAAAAACTCATTGGTACATGGCAACCGCTTGGATTTGAACCCGGACCGCACGATCACGAGTCAACATCCTTAGCCACTAGGCCACCGACGCTCTCCACTAGGCCACCGACGCTCTCCTCCAACTATAGAATACTATAGATATAGTTAAGTTTTGATAAATAAAGCTCCAATAAAAATGTTCACTTCCTAAATGTACTCAAGCGCAGTGCCGCTGCAGTGAACAGTTTTAACGTACAACATGGATCATTTAATAACGATTATAATGCAAATTGGAAAGTCGATTTCATCTGTCCGACACGCTCGATTACGGCGCAACTCGTTTAAGAGGAGCTTGTCGCTACAAAATCGAAAGTGACAAAAGAGATATTGCATAAGGCTTATAAACACTCTATTTTACCTTCGAAAACGATAAGTGGCGCTAATTCCAAGTTGCTGTTTATGATCAGTATACACCAGTGGCGCAGCCTGTCTACAAGCCGATTCCTGACGGCTTTATCAAGCTAGAAAGCTACGGCTAGCTGTCAGTGAAGTCCATATTACTCTAACTAAATGTCAGACTCGCACGTACGGATCCAATTCTTCCTGCTTCCCTTAGGAAATATTTCACGCTTCGCCACTGGTATACCCACACACTTATTTTGAGTTAATAAGAGCAGTGTTAACTAAATTTACTTGACGTTTTTTACGTGCTCAATATTACAACTGAAGTAAGCACTAAAAATAGTACCTACCTAAATATGTAATTGAAAGAAGAACACAATTATTCTTGAATCATTTTTTGCTACGACTGTACCACGGCGGCATTGGCCTTGCAATCATTTTAAGATCAACTTGTTAAAAAAACGAATTGGGTCAGAATCCATTAAGTTTTAAATCAACTCAACGAGTTCATAAATATTTCATGTGTCGCTATCAGAGTTAAACAAGGAGCTTAATAAGTAAAATAACCCATAAAACCAGCTTTTAAGCACCACTATTAAACCACCATTTTCCATTGAATCTTTTCTAGGAATTATTTACGGCTAATTCTCTTACACCGTATTTCAAGAAACAGAACAACACAGACGGTTCTAGATAACAGTAAATTTACAAGAGAAGATCGGCTACGTAGTTCCCCAAAACTATGAACGTGGATTGAGCGGAACAAAGCCCTTTCATTCCTTCTCGTGATTGTTACTTTGTGTTCATTTGTCCATCTAAGCCAAGTCCTACCTACGTTTATAGGTATAGGCTCTCTCATGCAAAACTTTTTCGGGGGTACGGCCCGGCTACCTATGGGTAGTATTGTATTTCTGTATGCAGAACCGACAAGTTTTAAACGTTTCCAATAGTTCCAATGACTAGACGTAGTTAGTTCGTTGAGTTAGGCATTCATTTACGCAGTACGTTACTGCGGCTTTCCATCCATATAGGTTTTTAGGTGATATTTCAGATGAGCAGTATGCATTTTAACAAATACTACCAGCCCTAGGCCCTGCACCTATAACACGCAAACGCCTTTCCCATCCTGTCGCGCCATTGTTACGGCGGTTGACATAATGGCACCCATTATCGCGTGTCGAACGACTCCAATCGAAGGTCAAAGCCGATTAACATTTCAACCAAGGGACCGATGACGTGCGTACGATGTTTCAAACAGTTCGGATTAATTGGTTTTGTCTATAATTGTTCCGTTCGATATTTTGAATTCGGTTTGTATAAGTTAGTCTTCCATTGTCAATCTGTTGTGGCAACAAATAAAATGTAAGTACATATAGGTACAGCGCAGTTTGGTTTATAATGAACCTGTATATTGTGTTAACTTCAGAGTGCACTGAATTAATTTTATAGCATTCTGTAGAAAATTAATCGGCATGGTAGCTATATATCAGCATTCGTTTCATGAGTTTTCGAGATAAAATCAGTTTCCTGAGGGGCTAGCACGACACGCCCGCGAGTCGTTTGTCGCTCAGTGCGTCTCTCTCGAACTAGTCTAGTATGTAAGGGATGCACTGAGCGACAAAGGACTCGCGGGCCGGTCGTGCTAGACGTGCTGGTGCAGTAAGTAAGCGACGGTGGTCATAACATAAGTCCATCCATATGCATTTCAGTCAATGCACGAACACGATATTGACGCGCGACCTGCATTCAATTTAAAAACGTCAAGTAACATTACGATTCGTGACGCACGATGTCATGCAAATAAGCTTCCGGTGCCCTTAGCCCTTTTCTAGATCTATTTTAGCTGCTATTCAAACTTTAACAGATACAGGTTGCAAGGAGACGGTGACAAAGGCGTACAGATATACCTAGTGAATAATATGTTTCCATCGGTAAAACTCGGATCTCAATCGGAAGACGACGGGACCCGAAGTGTCAATTAATTATTGTATTAAATGAGTGACATGTTTAAATATTCATTAATATGAAACTTTATTATTTAGTGTCAAATGTCAAAATGACAGCATGGTATGATGGGTACTGGCCCCCAATTCTCGATGCATTCGAAATAATGTCGATTGCGAGATTAAACGTCAGATTCATACAGTTGTGTCAAATGACTGACGTTTAATCTCGACTGTGAGATTATCTCGAATGCACGGAGAATTGGGGGCCTCCTGAAACTAATTGAGAGAGCACGATAAATACGAACTTTTCCGATAAAACACGATGGAAACTAATTATGCATTACATCTGTAATAGAAGATGTTTCGCTTCTTCCGTACTAACACCTAGTGCAAGGTTATCCAGCCCTTCGTTCGCTGTATATAACCTCTACGAGGCGGAAATACCTAAATGAAATAATTCAGTTTTAAAGCCAGTGGTCCTACGACCTTCGAAACGCGAGAGGTAGCCGAGTGTGAACGGTGCGGTGCAAGACCAGCTGTTGCAGCGAAAGTAAGGAGAGGCCTGTATCCAGCTGTGTTCTGCGATGGGCTGAGCTAAGACTTTAAAATTGTTAAAACGAATAAAATACTGCGTTCACTACAGCGTCAGAATTTGATGTGTCATTGTCATCCAAACAACACAATATAAACGTCTGTGAACACCTATTTACACTGCCGTTAGCACTGCAAATGTATGTGGTAAAATCATCATAATCGCGGTTTCATTTAAGCACTGAAGGTCCGGGCACATCAAACGCGGTTGCGGCGCGTTTCGGCGTTAACGCGTTTCGAACGCGGGCCCGCGTTGCTCACGCCCCGCGCCGCCGCCGCTTCGCGCACGCCCCGCGCCTCTCTCGCGACGCGTTCGGTGTACCTCTGGACATGGCGGCCGTATTAAATACAACTTCGCGTGCCCGCGCACGCGTCGCCGCCGCTTCGCGCACGCCCCGCGCCGCTTCGCGCATGCCCCGCGCCGCTTTCACGACGCGTTCGGTGTGCTTCTAGACATGGCGGCCATATTAAACACAACTTCGCGTGCCCGCGTTCGCGCCGCAAACGCGCCGCAACCGCGTTTGGTGTGCCCGGGCCTTGAATTAGAATACTAAGCAATTAACATATTCCTTCCGGTGCATTCGGAACAAAACTCAAAATACCCTATTATATACTCAAAATACCCTATAACTAACCTCCATTCCCAAGTCGCATATTAAAAACTTCTTTTTTTACTATTACTTAATTCTTGGTTGGCTGGCTGTGGTTCTTATGTAAATTGAATTAACCATACCTAAGCATCCATGCGCGATTCCAATTTATTAACAAGTAGTTCCGTTTGCAGCCATCGCAAGCGCTTTAGCATTTGATGCAAAACAAAACGTTATGTTAATACAGCCTTATTTATGTCCTCAGGTGACAAGCTAGGATTAATTAACGCCATCCCACGCTGTTAGTTGAGTCTTTCGCCATAACTTGTACAGGTATCAGTTACTCTCATACCTACCTCTATTGGGCCGTACCTACACGATAGTCCTTCCGGTGCATTCGGAACTAAACTCAAAATACCCTATTACTAAATACGACCTAATTTCAAAAAGACCTTTTGTCATAAAGAATGAAACCCAAATTTACTTATTACCAAAAAGAGCTGTTCTCGATATATACTGTTCTCAATAAGACTCAATTTCAAATGGACTGTAGTAGGATGTGTACAAGAAATTGTTGATGGACCCAAAGTAATCTATATTGTGATGTGTTGAGCCAGCCAGCAATAGTGTCTTGCAGTCAGATCAAGTTTTTAAATCTCGAAGCGTAAAACCAAGAATAGGAATATGGCACCTACGCAAACTCTCCACGTATTTCCGGCATAAACTAGGCCGAATGTAACAAGGGAGGAAATATCTAGAATTAGGACAGCGTTCGCGATATCGCGTGGTCTAGTTGGAAACAAAAATGTATTTGCATATTCATTTAGCAAATAATTCATAATGTGTTAAGTATTATGTATGCATCTATAGAAACATACGACACGTGTGTGACATGATTTATTGTGAATAAATAAGTACTGATTTAATTTATAACTTCGTATAACATTATTTTTATTTACCACAATGAATAACATTATAATAAGCAAGTTACGCAGATCAAAGAAAATTGCGCAAACGAATTACCACACAAACCCAACACAGACCAACAAGCCCGCGAGTCGTTTGTCAATAGACATATAAGGTTACTCTTATTCTGAATTGAATAGTTACTCTGTTAATTAATGGGTAATAATCATCACATTTAGGTTCAGAAATGTCCCTCCTGTTCCCAAAAGTTAAGGACCCTGAAGTCTGATTTTTTTGGTTGAACTTTTATCCGCATGTAGGGCGTCAGGCATACTTTTGGCTTGTATGAAGAAAGCGTTAATGTAACCTTTTGTTTTCTTTAACTTTGGCCACAGGAGCGACAAATTTGTTTCTTTACGTGATTATTACCCTAATGTATTTTAATGATAATACCAGTCGTCATTGTGTTGGTTTCTATACATTACTTTCTCTAAGATGTTTTATTTCCTTAGTTATTTTAAGACGCAGCATAGGTACATTATTGCGATTATGAACACGAGTAAGATGACGATCCCGAATAACAATAGAAAAAAAATCAGCATTCAAGCATTGATTAAATTGTATAACTTTCCTTCTAGATATCACAATATCACAACGATAAAGTAACTATGGACGTATAAGAGCAACAAAGTTATAATTGCTTTAAATAAACGATGGACTTAACACTTTATGCTTTCACGCAAAGAGCTGGTATTGCGACAACATCAATTGAGATTAACATTGTTATGCTTCTCAGGTACTTTATAAACTTACTCATAGGTGTGATGGCCTTCTCTCCCTCGTGCTGGAACATCCGCAACGTCGCCACCGTCGACTTAAGCTGCTCGTATTCGCGCGCCATTTGTTTTTGGACCTGTACAAATAAAATTGGACATTTGGGCGGACATCGAAATATGGCAAACGTATAGTATACCTTGGCCAACTCTAGAAATCATATCAGCACATGGACTTATCCTATACTATACACATAACGACGTGTAGCGACAGCCATAGATCTCACGTGTTTTCTTTCTGTTCACACGGACCCGCAGAATATAATCGCTACTTTGCTAGTGAAATAGTAGGATTGTACAACAAGAGCATAAAACGAGCTATTTTAAGGTAAAATGGGTTTTATGCTCGAGTTCTACACTCTGCTTTTCACTTCGATTGCAAGGAACAGTGATTTTCGGAAGTCATTATCTCGTGAATAGTAAGAAATTTTTATTGAAATTTGGGATTTAGCAATTAGAAGACGGGTTTACTAGACACGCAAAATTGTAAGTTTGTCGGTCAATTAGATTTTAAGTTATGGGGGGTCGAAAATGGCTCGAAATCGTTCGTGTAATATAACCTACGGCCGGTGTGTCGCGAACTTTGGCTGACACACTGGCGTGTGTCTAGTTGTCTTAGTCTTAAAAGAAGAAAGAGCATAAAAACCCATTTTATGCAGCCTTCTCTCGACATAAAAAACAACTTTACGAGCATGAGAAGTGAAAACATCTTTGTTTTGATTTTGTTTATTAAATGGTAAGTAAATCGTGGGTGTATCGTAATGAGAAAGTCAGAAATATTGCTAATTATTCAACTTTTCACGATACTTCTAAATAAATCAGCGGTCAAAGTCAAACTAAAGTTAAAGTGAAACTAATTCGAAAGCCATTTATAAAATGAAGAATGCTACGGGTTTGATTCAGAAGCGAGAAAGAATTTCTTTTGATTCTCCGGTCCAGTAAAGGTACAGTCACGGTTAACAACAATGTGACAAAAATTTGAGTGAACTGTAAATCATTTTACAATCGCAAGCGTAAAAAATTAAATGAGCGTGCGACGCTGTCAGTAAATTTTCAATAAGCAACAATAATCAATAATTAATTCTGTTTAGGACAATAGGGAATAAAAATGTTTTGGTATGGGAAGTATTCAGTCAATTACTATTTATTTATTTATTTAATCGCTCACGTGTTGTTAAATGTAGGTATACCTACCTACATTTTACAACACGTACAGATACAATTTTTATGGATCAAACATGCTACCCGCTCAGAGTGTTAAGATTTCTAAATGTATTATCTTATCAAATTGAATGCATGCATATGTTCATTACATATTTATTTTTCTATTTTAATAATTTGCACAACTCAAAGATATTCATATTTATTAACTACATTTTAAATATAAATTTGTAAAATAATTACAATTTAACACAATATAACGAATTACAGATTTACAACTACTAAAGATTCAACTGTCAGCAGTATATGGGAGAATTTCAAAAAATTTGTACGTAATAAAGGCGTTGTTAAGAAAAAGTTTTAAAAGTTCCTCTGTGTTACGAAAATTAACCATACAATTATATACCTTATTATTTGTTATTTTGACGACGCGGTTAGTCTAGTTGGGAGTGACACTGCCTCCGAAGCTAGCGTCCCGGGTTCGATCCCCGATAAGGGCAAATATTTGTGTGATGAACACGAATGTTTGTTCCTGAGTCTTGGATGTTTCCTATGTATTTAAGTATTTATTTCTCTATATAAGTATGTATATCGTCGTCTAGTACCCATAACACAAGCCTTTAGAGCTTACTTTGGGACTAGATCGATTTGTGTAAAGATTGTCCCCTGATTTAAATATTATTATTATTATTTATTATTTGTAGCCATAAGGCATATAATTGTATTGCTAATTTTCGTAACACAGAGGACTTTATTAACTTTTTCTTAACTACGCCTTAATTATGTACAAATTTTTTGAAATTCACTCATATCAACTACATACCTAGGTAGGTACATAAACAATTTCTTCCTTCACCAAGTACCTACCTACGCACTGAAGTGAAATTCGATCTCCCACACCGATTAACACACAATGATCTCAAAGACAAACAATAAAATGTTCCCACTCGAAATCTTAAATCAGTTGTGTAATATGAATATCCGAGTAAGATCTCACTCTGTCGACCGTATTTTCACTTAATCCATAAGGCAAGCCTTGGGCGAAGCCTCTTTACAACCGTATCGTATAAATTGATTGTAAAGTTCGTAAAGGCAACGAATTTCACCACTGAAGCAAACACCCCACAGCACTAACGATATACTTTATAGACAAGTTCAACGAACCGGTTTGTGGCATCAGCACTTCAGAGCCGGACGGTGACATGCATGACAATATAAAAAGACTGTGACGGACGAACGACAAAAGAACAAATGCTTGGCGGCCATCCAGCCACTGAATTAGACTAGGTGACCTAAACCGGCTCAAAGCCTACCGCTGCGTTTCAGGCACAATAAACAGCGACATAAATTATATACTAGTTAAAGTAAGGACTGAATATATGAAGCATAAGCAAAGGATTTTATCACGCGTGTCATACGAACGAAGATTAGTGCAAATATAGCACGAAATATAACTAAGAGTTAAGTGTCGGGAACCGACATGTCTCGTTGACTCGCCGGCTAAATGTTAATAAGCTGACTAATGAGCGATCCCCAGAGCCTGTTAGCTCGTGCTGCATTCATACTCTCACATTACAATAAATAAAATACAAAAATTTATGTTTTTCGATTTTGCTCATCATTTTAAATACTATAATTGAAGGAATATTTACAAAAACAACAACTCACAAAAACCTAATTAGTATTATTAACTAGCTGTGCCCGCGACTTTGTTCTCGTGGGATTGGGATGATTTTTCATGCAAACAGCAATATGTCATAATGTCCGAAACCCTTTGACAATTGAAAGTTTCATTTAAATCCATTCAGCCGTTTCGGAACCTATTTGGAACAAACTTTCAGACCGACAGACAGACAGATAAATGGCCACTTTATCTTAATTTATATTTATGATCATTATTTTTAGAAAGAATGAATATAAATTTGCGTCCTTACTAATTTGTAAATTTTTGACTAGTTATATTGTTTTTGTGCGATAATAATTGGAATTACAAGAAAATATTTTGGGGGGTAGAATGCTGTTTGGTAGGTAAACGTACGTGTATTTATGATATTTTTATAGAAATATACTTATGCAATTTTTGTAAAATATACATATTTTCGCTTCTAATTCCAGACCATCAAGTCTCTATCGGACAAAGACCATTGCATCATCTGATAGCCATTTTCGAAGACGTACTCAAATTATACGAAATCGAAAAACAGTTATGATGTTGTTTTTGTAAACCCTTCAATTATAATATGCTCTTCAGTAACTGCTTAGAAAAAGTATCAAATTATGTGAATATATTCAATTTAAGTGGTATGTCGTCAATGCGAAACGTCAGAGCTTTTATTTGACTTTTTAATAAAAAAATTAGCAAAACGCCGTTACATACTTTATTAAGGCATAATTAAGCACATTTAAGTTTTTAAGCATTATTTATATGATGTCCAATTATAGTACGCCCAGACGCTGGGTAGTCGATTGATCGTTTTTACAGACATTCATAATAATATCTAATTGTTCCGCGTTCCACATGATTAATCAGTGATGAAACTAGACGATTAAAACCCAGTCTTTGCGTGAGCATGATAATATGCAAATTCAGAGGCTGAAGAACCACGCGTGCAGTAAGCGAGTTAAACAACTTGGTTAGTAAAAGTGTAACAATTTAATTACACCCTCCCATTGGTATTTAGTCGCGGACTGACTGCTTCATTATCTTTTGAATAGATGGAGGAAATTTCGCGATATAACTTGACAGAAACTCATAAAAACTTTTTTAGGGCGCGATCGTTGGGGATATTCACGATATGAGCGATGAGTCTAAATCGTGTTGGTACTAAAACGAGTTCCATTTTACAACTTCAATGGCCACTTAAAACGAAGGCTTTAACCAGGTTTCTGTATTTAGAAAACGAATCGTTTCTGAATATAGGAACCGGGTATTAGGAAAAGTGGAAAGGAGACCGGTGTTTTAAATTGGTGAGCAATTAATTGAAATATAAAAAAATTACTGTCACCTTTGAGACAATTGAACAAATATAAAAAGTCCAGATAATTGAAACTTCAAATACAATGATCGTATCAACGCTGGTAGTGCGCTTGATCATTACTATGTTCTTGTAGTAACTTTTGCAAATAATTTGTGAAAGTTTGAAAGAAGACTACGATGAGCTTATAATTTAGAACCACTATACACTTTGCAAGTTTAGATCTCATAAGAATCACAAAATACAAGAGTTTATTGATCAAACCATGAAGTGCTAAGACAGATAATCTGTTGTTGTTAAGCGAGGTACGTCAGCGACAATTATTTTCAATCAAACGAGATAAGGAGTAGAATCCGAGATAGGGTAATATTTATCACTAAACTCTATTAGTATCCACGTGACGTGCATGTTTAGTTTGTAGTTCAACAAATGTTACCGTTCATTTTCTTTAGCAAATTATAGGGTAACTACCGGTGCTGTAATAAAAATACGTACCTACTAGTGTGTCCACATATATGACTAAGACATTAACATTATAGTTTATTCATTCAAAATTATTACGAAAGCGACTTGAACCAGTGACCTCCCACTTGATAAATAATGTCATGTTCACAAATAAAGGCAAGTGTCATTACAGCTGGTTTGAATTTTGCGAGAGAAGTCAAGAAGCCGTGGAAAATAACTTGTACGCGTACAGATCTCCACATTGTAAGGGCGAGCGTGAACGGTTTACTTGACCATGTAGGGCCAAACACAGTTAGTTTTTATGGGCATCATCCTGTCTTTAGAACTGACCTGGCTGCCTCCACTTCAATCCCGTTACACTTGTTCTTAGAAACGTTTCTTGTCAACCAACTTCCAGGCTAAATTACCAGACAGTGAATATCCATAGTACAAATGTGAAAGTCGCTATGTGAAGATGTTTGTTCGTCAATCATGTGCAAACGGCTGGTCAAATTGGGACGAAATTTGGCACACGGATAGACCATATCTTGAGTAAAACACTGGATACTTTTTAACTAGATAATATTCCCATATACCCAGTCAGTAGTGAATTTTTAATCAGTCTGCTAACGGCGCCTAAAGGGATCACAACTGGCTGGAATTGCAGTTGAAATTGTGTAACAATCAATGTTCTCGAATCAATACTTTCTAATGATTTCTTTTTAGCTTTCCTCAAATATCAAATAATTTATTTGTTCAACATAGGTACATAAAGAAGCGCTTGGATTAAGAGTGTTTCACTTCGTTGCGCCACAAGACAAACAAATTGTAGACACAGTCAATGAGGTAGAGCATATGCACATGCACAGTTAACATTAGTTGCAGTCAGATAAAAAGTAGTTATTTGTGTAATAAGCTTTTCCCTGAATGACCAAGTTCTAAAAATCTTAGCGAGTATTCAGTTGAGTAAAGATAATTCGGTTTTAGGGCAGACCGTACTCAAATTACGATGATACGAGAATTCCGGAAAGGTTTCCCCACTTTGTAGATAATAAAACTACCCAATCGAGTGTGAAACGACTTTGTCGGGTTTCACCTTCACCAAAACTGTGGCTTATTTATTAACACAAGGACAAGGCACAGGTGTTTTATAAAAAAAGCGACTTCATCCGCCATATCCAAGAAAAAATATGGCATAACGTAGCGTGAGGTGACCGAGACATTCTTGACTGTAGAACCTAAGCCTTTATGGCGATTACATAGCATACCCGTGACGACCTTGACGGGCATTTTAATGATCTTTTCGTTGATATCTCGCGAACAAAAACCATACAACGTCAATTATTTCTTTACTCCTTTCTTATTAGTCACATATGTCTCAAGAATTTAAAAACATACCTAATCTCTTCGCAATGTGCTCTTACTCATGCCTACAATCTTGATCCGTTAGTCTCTGACTCATAATAGTTTGAAATAATGCAGTCTGATTAATGATTTATATTTAAACATTATTTTTTTTGTTCCTGCAAGATTATAATGAGGAACTAGTAAGATGCCTGTCCTGAAGATTCTTTTCACAATATTTTACTGCTTTTTACCTGGGGCTGGTTGTGCCAAAATGGGAACAACATACATACATACATACATACATAGCATCACGCCCGAAATCCCTAATGGGGTGGGCAGAGCCACAAGACTACTTGTGGCCACGTTCGATTAATTATTAGTCCTAAGATGGTATGATGAACCGTATGGTGACAGGTAATCAGCCCATCGACCATACAGATAGTCCACCATGTTGGAGAGGACCCGTGCCTTAGTCGACTTTACGACATGCCAGGATGATAAGCATCTGCACGCATTCTATGCTATTTTTTCACTCCCAGTGCAGCAGAGGAGCAACAACAACGGAGAGGAACAACAGTAAAATATTACACCTTTTGAACCAGCCTCGGTCCCTATTAAAGTGACAGCTGTGTACCTCTTCCTGCCTTAGCCCACTTATCCAATTTCTTTGTCCAATCTAGATTTGATTGAAGAAATTGGATGACATTGGATGCCTTCATCAAATGTGCTGGCAACTTTGTTATGGAGTAGACATCAAAGACATTTGATCAAATATTTGACAAGGTCTCAACAAAGCTATGATCTAGGTATGTATCCAATCCCAGTTTCTAAACAAAAACGTTTAAAATTGGGAGGACGGTGAGAAATATACCTGCAAAGAGTATAGTGCGATCAATGAAGGTTCTAAACGATATTGCTGGACACGGTGTCGCCTTAATGGAAGAATACAATAAACTTCTCACAACCAACGAAGAACAGAAGCAATACTTCTTATTATTAGTTAAAGACTAAAGGGAAAAATACCCGGATTGCAAAAAAATAGAGCCTTGTATTTTAATCATTTTATTAGTTAGCTTCAGAATACTGATTTTAATATCCTGTTGAAAATGAAAATGAAAATATTTATTTTGCAAGTAGGCCACATGGGCACTTTTACATGTCTGAAGCTTCCAGCGCTTCGAAAGGTGACATCTGCTGAAAAGAAACGCCGCAAGAAACCCAGCAGTAAGTCTTTTTTTTTTCAACTTTTACATTAGAGTTTTAACTAAAACTAACACATGAAAAGGGCAGCAAACAATCCTAATAGGTAAAAATTAATTATAATAAATAACTAATAAGGGAGATGTATAGTCTCCGCGTCTGGACAAGTTAAGCGACTTAGAGATGTATAAAGCCTCTAAGGGTCATCATAATAATAATTAAAATAAAGAAATAAAGAAACATCTAAATTGATTACCTAATCTAGGTTAAATGGAGATGTAGGCAGTCTCCACGGTCAAGTATAAACAAGGAGATGTAAGGTCTCCAAATATCAAAATAATAATAATAATAATTTGAAATAAAAATATTTCATGTCCTAATAATTCAAATATCAAATATGAAACCCTATAGAATATAGTATAGAGAACACTATGAAGTCTCTCTAGTCAGGTTCAGATAACGCACAAACGAATAAATTAAAAGGTAACAATTTAAAATTTTAAAAGGTCCTTGCGAGCATGAACCGTCCGGACCCCACGTATATTATGATTTTGCATTTAAAAGGTTTTTTTTTTTCAATAAATATTAGATGTAATTACAGTCTCAGCATGATTTATAGATTTATTCAAAATTTCAAAGCCCGGTAGCGACCCATAAATATTGTTCAAATATTATTAAACTAAATCTGTAATCGATTTTAGAGGTAGAAAATCGTCTGAGGGTGAAGTACAGAGAATTAAAAAAGAAAATTTTTTTTCGGTCACTTTAGGACCACCCTTATCTAGGTATTACAGCCCTGCAGGTTTTGAGTTTCTCCAATCACAGCCTCGTGAGCCTTGTAGTAGAGTGAGATTTGTAGCAATATTGTGGGTTGCTTGTATTATTTCTGATCTTATGAATAAATGTATTCTGACTTAAATTTAATAAATAACAGAACAAAAAGCATGCACGTTGAGACATAGTGGGAGAATGTCATGTGTGGGTTTGATTCTGATGAGTGATTCAGTAGTAGCATTGACCCCGGACAATTGCCGTTGGCCATACCTATTTTCATTGCAAAATATTAAATTTCAAGTGGCTGAATTAAGATGTGCCTCTGAATTAGTGTTTTGTGCAGTTTTTATGTCATCTGCCTATTTATAACTGTGATATGAGAGTGCCTGTACACTAGTTTTTATCGCGCACATAGATCATCTTGTTACTTTTTAACTAATATGCGGGTGCGAAAGGGATGAATGCTTTATGTGCGCGATAAAAACCAATGTGCTAGGCCCTCTGATGTCACAGTTTTAAATAGGCAGGTAAAAAAATTAAGTGAATAAATAGTTTGTGTACATTATTAGTTATGTCTACATAATGTCTCACATAGCATGTACCAATAATAGATGTTTTCTCAGACATACTCTACTTCTATTTGTCAATAAGTAGCTTTTGCATCCCTGTCTGGGGTAGTGTAGTTAAAACTGCTCTTTTATTCACTGAGCGGGCCCAAAGATTAGTACTGTTAAAGTTATGCTGAGAAAACCTTTTAAATATTCCACTAGAGTCCTGTACGTTGAAGCCCGAGTACTTACTATATGCTTGCTTTTTATTATCTACACCTTCTTTTCAATGTGTAGGCGTTTGGTTGGCAGTGGCGCAGCCTGCCTACAAGCAGATTCCTAACGGCTTTACCAAGCTAGAAACCTACAGCTAGCTCTCAGTGAAGTACATGTTAGTCTAACTAAATGTCAGACTCGCATGTACGGTTCTAATTCTTCCGGCTTCCCTTAGGAGATGTTTCTCACTTCGCCACTATTGGTTGGCTCCAAGCTAACCACAATCAATCGGAGAGCACATTTTTAAATTTAAACTCATTGCAACAGCAGATGTTGCAATGAGTTTCGGCCCTTTTGTCAGAGCATTTGTTTATAATACAGTGTTAGTTTTAACACTGTGTTTCAAGATGGAATGGTGAAACCTACTTAGGAGATAGATCAGTTTTGGAGGCTAACAGATGGATAACCGACTGTCTGCTTACAGTACATAATCAAAGGACAGAAGAGCTAAAATACTAAATTTAATTGATCTGGTTTGATTGCCTATTTTGTTTTGACTTGCCATTAACTTTACGCTTAGATCACTTAGATGATAAGTAAATTAGTTAATTAGGTAACATCTAATTTGATTCAAATGTTTAAGTTAATTAACCTCTGTAGGTACCTTTATTTCTGTGTGTACATTAATGATGCTACAAATACTTAAGTTTTATTTTTTGGAATTTCTTCTGTATTTTTGTGTTTGATAAATAAAGATTATTATGATTTATTATTATCCAATAGTTTATAATGATAAGGCTCAAATTAATATCATCATGTGGAGTAAATCATTCAAAATATACCAGTTTTTAGTATATCTATCTATCTCTCGGGAAGCTCCTAGAAATTCACCTTATTAGGTATACACATTAGAGAATAACAGGGAATATGTAAAACATATAATCTGCTACCTCTTATTGCTAGTACTTAACATGAAGAATAAAGCACTGTAGGCTCAATCAGTCCTATTGTTATGTTATGTATGTTATGAATATGAAACTTTCAGAAGATTTATGGTCCCTCTACACGATGGGCCATCGTCGACCATCGCATGGGATGCATTTATATGTAAGAATGAGATAAAGATATCACTATCTTATTTCACATATGAAAGTGTCCTGTGCGATGGATGACGATGGCCCATTGTGTAGAGAGGGGCCATAAAGTACAATGTTTAACCACCCAGTGAGAGGATATGGTTGGGAGGGCCATAGGGTTGATTATCCCATGGCATGTCCCTACAACTTAACCAACTGTTGATCTGCAAACAACATTACAATTAACATGGAAATTGACTGCTAAATTGATTTCTTAGTTTATCAATTTTATTGCCAAGCTTAAAAAAATTAGGATTTGTTTATGCAGCTTTGATTTTATTGGGAAAGAAGTTACAAAGACAGTAACTACCATTGCGATATAAAAGCAGAACCAAAACAACAAGTCACTCACACTCCCAAACTGATATCGGCACAAGCCTCTGGCTGCCATTAAAAAGAAGAAGAAGATCTATTGTTTTAAAACTTGGATTTATTATAACTATTCTCATATTTAGAATCACAGCATCAGAGCCTGAAAAATATATGAAAAAAAAAACAGTCAACTGTAACATGACTTTCTCAACAAATGTTGATACACAGGATGTTTTCAATTTTATCATTGGCAACAAGAGATACTGTTTGTAAATAATGGTTATTGACATTTACTCAGAACTTGGATTATGTGACTAATGAAGAAAAAGCATCTTTTTAATTTGATAAAAATAGTTTCTTCATTTTTTAGATTACTGGTTTTTTTAATTATTAAACAGTATTAATATGTCTTAGTTAGGTTATTGATTGTGAGATGATCACATGGTAATTTAAATAAAATAAAATAGATATGTTCATGATACCTATAGTTGTCTTATTTTGACAAATTATAATTATAAAACAAACAAAGGTAACAATTATATTATTGGTAGGTTAGGTTAGGGTTAATTTGTGTCCCTTACAGCGGAAATAGGCACCCCGCGTAGCAGGGTGACGTCGACACGCTGCCGGTTAGGTTAGGATAGGACGATAAGTAATGCACACCAATTACATACTCTGATAATTTAATTGTTTTAATAATCATACATCATTTTGTAATCAACTTAAATATTACTAACTTTGATGACGCGGATCGCCTAACTAGTTAGTAGTGACCCTGCCTCCGAAACTAGCGTCCCGGGTACGATCCCCGGTAAGGGCAAATATTTGTGTGATGAGCACGGATGTTTGTTCCTGAGTCTTGGATGTTTGTGGGATGGATATGTGGGTAGATGAATAAAGTTATAAAAAACATCTTGTATCTTTTTTTGGTTTGCGTAGCAATACATATTAAGTAATCATTTTCTAAATGTCAATTTGCTAATCAGTGAGTTTGCCTTACGAACCTTTTTGTGTAATGAAAATTACATAAATGACAATAAAATATTTGATACATTTATTAATTATACTATTTGGTAAATGACTAGTAGTCAAACGATAAGTTTTGAGTCGAAACATTATTACAACAACATAGTTGTGAAATGAATAGTATCCAAAACGTTAGTTGTAAAATGAACTTTTTTCAACCGTGAACCGTTTAAAATAAGTTGAAATAAAGCTTTGAAATAGAATCTAATACACTCTGCTAGTTCGCATTTATTTTAAAATTCAGTACTTTGACTTTGACAGTGAATTTTAAAATCCACTCCAATAGCCAGCAAATGATATAGAATTACCATTAAATTATTGGACTGATAAGATTATGCTTCTCTTGATGTAATAATAAAAACACCTGTAATTAAAGCACCCTTATAAATTGTCACTAAACCATGTGGCACCTGTTACACTTGGTTGCCATAAAAACAGACAAACAAACATTTACGTACACTTGACGGCCTTCCGCCTTCCACGAGCTTTAATTAGCGCTGCTTATCGTAAAAGGTAATGTCACCTGTTTCAAGGCGAACCACAAAGTACTACGACGGTAACTCTGAATTTGAATAGGGTAAGAGGGTCAAAACTCACCAACTGCCACTTGGATTTGCGTGTGGGATCTGCGATGGTCACCAACAGTCTATGTATCATCTGAACAGTGCCTTCGTAGTACACCAGCGCTGACTCGTAGTTGCCCGTAAGGGCCATCTCCCGAGCCAGCTTGGTGTTCTCGCAAATTTCGCCAACAGAAACTGCCATTATTGTCATTCCCGCTGCGTACATGTAACGATCCCTCCGCAAAAATTTAGTCAATTTCAGAGACCTCCTCTAAGTCAGATCGCGTGTGACATCCACCGAGACTCCCGAAGATACACTTTTCATTTTAACACCGAATCCCATCCGAATTACATTAAATTGTTGTGCTCCGTTAAAACTATGGAACTGTGTCGTAGTCTTACTTATCACTTGTCACATGGTTGGTTTAGAGTTCGTTAAATTTATAAATTAAAATCATTTTTTTTTTGACAAAACAAACTTATCAATTTTCGTTCGTCGACAGCCACACACGCACACAATCGAACGAATACTTCAAGTCGCTGTCAGTCAATGTTGCCAACAACAGGCAGCCAGTATCAAACAACATCCAATCACAGAAGTACAAAATTTGTCGCATGATGTTGGTGTTGATGAAGTAGTATGTTTTCTGTTACAGCTTTTGACCATTTATTTATATTAGAATCGATTGAAGATAATCGTTTTCGGATCGTTGTCTATGGCGACAACATGAAAAAAAAACCAAGGCAAAACAATTTCAACCATGACTTTTGACAGGATTCGATATTTAAACGAGTTAAGCGGGGTATTCACGGTACGAGTAATCTAAGCTCGTAGAGGAGTGAACTCGAAAATTATCGGAATGTGGTTGTCGTGTTATTAAGTCCATCAGCACCCGAGTCAAAGGGGCCATGGGGCCTCATTAAGCAAAATTTTTGAAAGTACTAAAATTCAATGTGTACGACTTGTCATGTTTCCTTGTATTTTGTAATTTTTAGGCCACTGTTTTTCGGATCTTATTTTTGTAATCAATTTTTGAAGTGATAACCGGGCGCGTTTGGGCTCTTTCTAAAGGGTAAATGAAACTGAACCGTCACGCTCAAATCGGGTATACTCGGCTCCATTCGCCATGAATCGCGCTCGGATCGGTGACGCCGAATCGCGTATAGGTACTCGGCTCTAGTCGTCATGTCATTGCGCTTATTGCTGCAATTAGGCTATCCTCAAAAGTTTACATTCAAACTTTTGTTCCCATTAGTGATGTTATATGTAATCTTTTTGGGGATAGCCCGAATTGCAGCAATAAATCTCCGAAAAACTAGCCCGTTTACGAACCTCTTTATGTACATACATTTTTCATCTACTTAATTATCACGACCATTTTGGTGACAGAAAATATAGTGATGAAACCTGTGCAGACATCTGCGAAGCTATTCAACCAATGTGAAGTCCCCAATCCGCGTTGGGCCCGCGTGGGGAATAATTCCCAATCCCAGAGTAGGCTTGTGCCAAACTGGGGCATATAATATTATGATTATACGGATATGATGAATATATGTATTACACGCCGATTACCCTCCTATTATGGGCCTCGTAGACGGGCTAGTTTATTGGCAATTTATTACTGCATTTTGGGCCATCCCCAAAAAGATTACATATTACATCACTAAGGGGAACAAAAAGTTTGAATGTAAACTTTTGAGAACGGCCCGAATTGCATCAATAAATTGCCGAAAAACTAGCTCGTTTACGAGCCCCTCTAGGAACGTCAAATAAAATAAAACAAGTATATAACAATAAACATATTTATATTCCTAGTTTTATACATAGTATGAAACATAAATACTATCTCCAGTTATACATAATACGTTTATATACATTTTCCTGCCATTCTGAATGAGAATTTTATTCCAAAAAGGAATAAATTGATAAACAAGAATTATTCAATGTACTTTCAGCTGCACTTTTTTCGCGTTATTCTTTGGATTGGGTTACAAAGAAAGCACATTGATAATTAATGTGATTAGCCTACTCGTACAAATATTAACTGTTTTGAATAGGATATTTAATATAATTTTCTTTCCGCAATAGCACCAGAACTAAATTGGTGCTAGGATCTATAACGAACTAAGTAAGTGGTTTTTATGAAGACATTTTACACAGAGCACAGTAAATCAATTTGACCTGATATTATATGATGCAGTGGATAGAACTTAATAAGTAAGTCGAAATGTTATTGAGGTAGCGTTTCAGGACATTTTAAACATTTAAAAAAAATCACCAAGAATTGGGCATTCTACAAAATAATTTACAAAAGACTTTATTGAAGTTATTATCAGTAATCATATATTTTAGATAATAGTTATTTTTATGGAATAGCCTTGAGACGCTTTCTAGTTGAACGCACTTTACGAGTTTTTAAATAGAAACAAAGCAAAGGATTAGGTACTTATTTTTTATGAGTATTCATATCATTTGGATGTTCAACCCTGTCAACGCCTTTACCTTTTAAAAAACAGGTCATACAGTGTAAAAGCAACCTACGTGCATAGAAGTAAGTTTAAAATTAGCCCAGCAATATATTCGGGTTAGCGGCCAATGATTAAGTTTAAAAAAGAGTGTCAAACTCCTTATCCAAGCGAAATTTTGCTTTATTCAAATGCCGTAGAGCTTTGACAGTTCACTAGGGTCCATACAAAAAGTTTGTGTATGAGTCAGTAGCAAATATTGGCTTGAGTTTTGGGTTTAAAATAATTATAACAATTCTACGTCAAACATGTAGGATATCGAGTTTTTACAATTTAAGCACCCTGACATAACGCGCAGACTGTATATTTTTATTGAGTAGGGACATTAAATAGGCCTAAATAATAATCAAAGTCTGCAGTTATTTGTAACAATTGATGAACAGAATATAATATATCCGAGTAGACTAAAGTGGACCGTTTCACTTACAAGACAAGTTATAATTTTACAAGCAAAAACTGGCAGCACCTATGACAGATCCCATATAACTGCCTTGCAGTGTTTCCAGTTATTGTCTATAAAATTGTAAGTTGTAGAGTCGTCCCACGATAATCTCTGTAATGAAAAAATGGCAACTCCATACGTCATTCCATACAAAATTTCAATCCGTTGTATGGAATGACGTATGGGGTTGCCATTTTTTCGTCGCAGAGTTATCGTGGAACGACTGTAGCTTCGTGAAATAGGCCACTGGTATGAAACAAGACATACACAAACTTATAAACTAATTTCAAACCTTAAGAACGACATCTTACATATTATAAAAAGTATAACACGCGTAATATGGACAAGTATTTTTCGCAAAGTTGTTCTAAGATTTGCTAGAAATACAAAACAAATCTCAAACTAGATCGAAACGAACTTGCAAAAATTACCAATAATAACTAAAAATATGGGAAATATTAAATGAGAATTTGGTGTTTAATAATAAAAATTAGGTTCAGCACCAAAATAATATCTATTTACAACTTACGAATTAAATAAGAGAAGACGAGACCTGTACGACTAGTCAGAATAATCATCGTTGTCATTTTCAATGGCGTTTTCTTGAAATTAAAAGTGCAGTTAATACGGCAACATTTTCACGGCAATGTGTGGCCGGCAACTATAGGCGACTTCCTCTAACGTACAGAGTTAGAATAGGACAGAGTGTCCGGCTATATATTGCCGTGAAAAGTTGCTCGTGTAACCAGGCCTTAAGAATAAATAAATAGGATTGTTAGTAGGTACGTTATTATTGCAAAATTGAGTAAGTGAAAGATGAAATTCAATTCGATTAATTTCTCCCGAGTTGAAGTTTTTCATGTAGATTTGAGTCAACCGTAATTTTATACTTATATATTTCTTGGCATTGTTTAACTCTATCAATTTCCTCGAAAAAGTGTTTGCGAAAATCTAAAGTGAATTATATCAATTGAAGTAATCAATAAAGTGAGAAAGATATATAGATATAGATAAGATAAATTGTACGCAATCTTATCACCTTCAATGAAAATTTAAATTGTGAATAATTATTTTAGGGGTCACAACAACAACAACAAACACAGACGACCCTACTATTTGAATATAATGTTGTTTGAGAGACGTATGTTGTTGTATCAAGTGAACGACAGGCCTAATTAGAATGTCTATACGTTAAAGGAGCTCGTAAACGGGATAGTTTTTCAGCAATGTATTGCTGCAATTCGGGCTATCGTCAAAATATTACATATTACATCACTAATGGGGACAAAAAGTTTGAATGTAAACTTTTGGGGATAGCCCGAATTGCAGCAATAACTTGCCGGTAAACTAGCCCGATTACGAGCCCCGTTATGATAATACTACTTGCCTTTAAAGTGAACTCCGTGTTTATTTGTTTGATATAATAGATATACCTACCATAACATTCAAACGTGGTAAGATTCCCTTCACACTTTGTTTTGTGTAGGCGTTCGTCGAAAGTATGCTCAGCGCTGACGCCGCGACAACGCAACGTAACTTGTACGCTATGCTAGCGTCGCGCGGACGCCGCACGATCGACGTATCGTTTTGGTATAATAATTAGGAAAATGGAATCCGACGAAGAAACACTAATAAGTCTGCTGCTAAAAATCTGGGCAGCGTACAAACGTTTACGCAACGTGTGCGCAGCGTTGCCGCGGCGACTGCGCTGTGCATACGTTTATCAAACGCCAGTGTGGAGGCAGCCCAACTTGAAATCTACTACATGGCGACCTTGCTCTTTCTCTTTTGTCTCCGTGTGTCCTTCTTCCACCAGTACCAATTGAGAGGGACGCAGTGATCGACAAATGACATACGGCAACTACCAAATACTTTATACAATATCTAGCACATTACTATGTAAGCCATATTGCTATACCAATATCAGTTCTTATGCAGGACGATAAAGCTCATTTTTAATATTTGCTCTTTTGTATACTTAAAAACCCTGTCCACCATAAATTGAGGTGAACTAAATGGTACATTAAATTAGGCTTCAAGTCTTTACCAAAACGAAGTTACAGGTGAGTCGAAAATGGCTCGAATGGCTTCAAGAAAAGGGGTTCGTATCATAACGAGTACATTGTCAAAACGACCAAATCATCATAAGGTCCTGATCTCAGAAGTACCATCTCCGTAGAAAGCCTATATCTCCGAATGACTTGACTCTTTAATTGACCACATCTCAAAAAGACCAGGTAGCAAATTAACTCACTGAATTTGTTTCTGCGCAATTTCATAGGAATCTTTTGTTCTGTTACACATCTATGCGAAGGCGTGGGTAACGGGTTACGTATTATATTTTGATGTTAAAAAGGTTACGCAGAAACTAGCTCTGATTATACCAACATTTTGCGATCTAGTCATTTTGCTACCTGGTCTTTTTGAGATATAGTCTATTAACAATTTGATCTTTTCGAGAACCAGTCGTTTTACTACCAAGTCATTCGGAGATTAGGCTTTCTACGGAGATGGTCCTTCTGAGATCTGGACCTTATGATGATTTGGTCGTTTTGCAAAGTAGTCGTTATGATACCAACTCAAGAAAAGGATAGTACGGCCTTGCCTTTTTTGCTCGACTTGGCGGGGGCACTTCCGTGCCCACAGATAGACCTTCAAAATCTTTGTTTCAGATTCCATAGATACTAAACGGTATAGGCAGTATCTCATGGCAATACCGTACTAAAAAGTTGCAACAATAATCAAAATGAAATTGACATTTAGTAGCAATATTAGGCATTACCACAACACTGACTTTGAATAGATTATCAAGTATATACAGTAGCATTATATATTTAAGTTCCGTGTCACATCGAATTATCACATCTATTCCAGTGGTCCGATTACTTACATTTGAGAGCAAAATACATACTATTCTATTTGGTTAGGTAATTAACTAAATGTAAACAAACTAAAGGCTGGCGTCCACGACAGTCGAATCACGTCGAATCGAGCCGATTTGGATCGAGTCGCATTTGTTCCGTGTGCGTTCATCACAGACGAATCGAAGTGAATCAAAGTCAGTAGTCAATGGCAGCCTGTGCTGAAGTCTCCCTCTCTCACGGCAGCCTGTGCTAAGCACTCATCCGCCACCCCGCGTCCACTGAGGCGCGCCAAGTCGAGTCGAAACGCGTAGCCGCAGCAATTCGCCTGACGAGAAAATATAGGAGGCGAATTATTGCGATTCGATTCGATTCGCCTCGGCGTGTCTAGTGGACGCCAGGCTTTAGTGGACACCAGGCTCAATGCGCGCGGTAGATTTGAATCGGCGCGCCGCGGTTCTTCGTCAATGGACGCAGTTGCATAGAAAATATAGGAGGCGAATTATTGCGATTCGATTCGATTCGCCTCGGCGAGTCTAGTGGACGCCAGGCTTTAGTGGACGCCAGGCTCAATGCGCGCGGTAGATTCGAATCGGCGCGCTGCGGTTCTTCGTCAATGGACGCAGTTGCATAGAAAATATAGGAGGCGAATTATTGCGATTCGATTCGATTCGCCTCGGCGAGCCTTAACCCATGTGACTCCGCTAAGCCAACAAATCCAGTCAATCTTTTTAGGGTTCCGTAGTCAAACTACCCTTATAGTTTCGCTTCATGAGTTATAGGCAACTAACTTGTTGTTACCTACTGAAAATCATACCAAGTAACATTTAGTAAGAACCTAACATTTTGGTTTTCGGAGTTATTATGGCTACGGAACTCTACACTGAGCCTTGGCCGACATGCACTTGACCGGTTTTTTAGGGTTCCGTAGCCAAATGGCAAAAAACGGAACCCTTATGGATTCGTCATGTCTGTCTGTCTGTCTGTCTGTCTGTCTGTCTGTCTGTCTGTCTGTCCGTCTGTCTGTCCGTCCGTATGTCACAGCCACTTTTTTCCGAAACTATTATAAGAACTATGCTGTTGAAACTTGGTAAGTAGATGTATTTTGTGAACCGCATTAAGTTGTCACACAAGCATAGAAAAAAAAAACAATACATTTTGGGGGTTAATACTTAAAACTGAAACTCAACATTTTTTTTTCATCAAACACATACGTGTGGAGTATCTATGGATAGGTCTTCAAAAATGATATTGAGGTTTCTAGTGTCATTTTTTTCTAAACTGAATAGTTTGCGCGAGAGACACTTCCAAAGTGGTAAAATGTGTTTCTCCTACCCCCCAGTTACTTCTAAAATAAGAGAATGATAAAACTAAAAAAAAATATATATGATGTACAATACCATGTAAACTTCCACCGAAAATTGGTTTGAACGAGATCTAGTAAGTAGTTTTTTTAAATACGTCTTAAATCGTAAACCTTAATTTACCTTTCATTCAATCAACTCAAATATAAAAATAAGAATATTTTTTTTTTATTTCATAAACATAAACCTTATGCATAAACCGTGAACCATTATTTTCTAATAATAAATCTGTAATAGGTGCCTAAGTAAATAAGATAATGGTACGGAACCCTTCGTGCGTGAGTCCGACTCGCACTTGGCCTTTAAATATGGTAGTTATGTCTTAATTGGCTGGTTAGCCGAGTCACGTGGGTCAGTCTGGTTACATTTAGTTATCTTCCTAAATTAATAGAGAAAAGATATTTTTTATCATAAATACCTATATATTTATATTTGATTACATTTATCAATTTACAGATCGACTTTCTCAACCTCCAAAGTTTCTAACGCGTTGACCAAAATTTTAAGCTCTATGTTGAGTTGAGAAAGACAACCTACATATCTATATGAGGTTTAGAAGATGAACAGATAATTTTATTTCGTTTGTCTTTAAAAGTGCTAAATTTCATGAAGGAAGCACGCATTATATGAGGTGAGCCAATTTTGCTACGAGTTACATTTGGTCTACGAATATTTTTAATTTTAATAACAATTAAATTCGTAAAATGTGTAGATAAAAAATGAGTAGAAAGACACAGGTTTTGTTTTTCCATAAGTCTATTTTACCTAAGTAGGTTTTAGTTAATTCTGATAAAAACTCAAGGGGCAATGACAGTACTCCGGTCGCCGTATGCGATTTGGTGAGCGCAGTATGGACATTGGACCGCACGGCTAGATCGTAATAGGCCGTATGCGTCGGCCTCTCTAGTATACTTAAAGACGACGTCCGGCCGTATCCGTTTGAAACATACGAACGCCGTATACGGCGGCCGGACTATATAGTTGAGCCATAGCATGCCTCCAAGTGTACAACTATATAGGACAGGACTCGATAGTTCATTGTGGCGATCATTGGGGGAGGCCTGATGATGAAACAACTATATACGTTTGATTTAGTAAGAGCGTACGCAAGCAGAACAAGTTATAATTGCCCACATAATATTTTGGAATCTTTTGAGAACCTTTCCCAAAGGTTGCCAATACTTATACCAAAATTTGCTGTGCCCGCAATTTTATCCGCGTGGGATTGGGAATAAAAGTATCCTATGTTTTATCCCAAGATATGGTCTATCTGTCCGCCAAATTCCATCCAAAACTTACATCCTTATAATATTAGTAGGATAGCATGAATTATATTACCTTTATAAATTGCCCATAGTATCGAAAAACCAATCGCTTTATTGCTCTAATTCATCACCTTTCTAGCAGAAAGTTATACTAAAATCCACAAACACATAATTTAATTTGAAACATATTTTTCCATACTTCCATTAAAACATTAAGACATCTTGCGATATCGATAAATAGGGTCGTTACGTCCACACTGAATTACACCACTCTACCTTAGATTAAAAGAAATTCACGCATACAATTTGATTGTCTTCAATTTGAGTGTGAATTTGCATTCACTTGATAAGCGTGCTCCATCTTAGACCCTGCCTTCACTTTCCAGAGAAAAGGGACAAACACGGACACTTTCAATGAAAAAAAGCAGTGCGTGGTTGCAGTTTAAAGCTATAGGTAATATGTAGTAATAAATAGTATATCAAGAAATGCTGACCCTAGGGGTAACCTCAAACCGCAGTCTCGAGATGGACGTTAGACGCCGGGGGCAACATGCCCGCGTGGTACACTTGCCTCTGGAAGGTAGTAACGAGCAGTGTATACAGCTACTGACCCTAGGGTGCTCAAGGCGCGGGCTCCAAGTGTTCTTTAGGCGCTGGGGGCAACACGTGAACCTGTTTCACCTTCCCCGCGTGGTACACTTGCCCCTAGAAGGTAGTAACGACCAGTGTATACAGCTACTGACCCTAGGGTGCTCAAGGCGCGGGCTCCAAGTGTTCTTTAGGCGCTGGGGGCAACACGTGAACCTGTTTCGCTTTGCCCGCGTGATACACTTGCCCCGGACTGAAAGGCTCGAGGCGAGGGTGCGCGGAGATGTCCTTCTTTGAATCTGTGAAGTTTAAGTAGTACTTAGCGCAAGGAACCGTGAACCAATTTGTAATCGAATATCAATCGATTGTTGACAGGTTCAATTTATTAGCACCTTCCACATCCTGCTCCATAATCAGACCCTCGTCGCCAAGTCCAAACAAACCAAATGAGCTCAAACTCGAGGGGTTCACTAGTACCCATTGAAGAGTTCCACTATCCACTTAAATGCTCCATGGTCAGCTCGATGGTACCAAATTATTGTAGTGTCATCCGAATGACATAAACTTGCAACGTTTCAAATCGTTACGACAATTAGAAATTTCTAAGGAGTTTCAAATCGTCTTCCTAGATTTGAGGACATACTTAGTTTGTTAGTTACAAGTGAAGCTAATTTAAAGTGTTTGGTAAACGTGCTAATAAATCGAAAAAGGCTTTTTACTTATCCGAACTTTCCCCAACGGCGATCTTACCCCAACCCTGGCGAACTAGGACATTACCTCATCCCGAATCATCTCACACACTCCACCCGCGCCGCGTTAGCGGGTGGGGTATTGGGGGGACTTTTCAGGGCGGGGCAGGGCCCTCTTAGTCAGCTGTTAGACATTACCTTTGGCATGTGCAGCGATGTATTTGGAGAGCCGCACGGTGGGGAGCGGCAGGTACCCCGCCACTAGCGGCATCACGTCCAGGGTAACATTTTGCGCCTCCGCTGTGCTCGACTCCATTGTTATTACGCCTGGTACGAAGATCGACATAATGTTAGATTATTTGGGCAATGTCAAATGAAATTTTAGGATAACGAGAGACCTTATATCCAAAAGACACCGCTTAGGCTGCCTTTCCATTAACCTTTTGACCGCCACAGTCGGCTGCTGCCGTCAGCGGATACAGGGTAAAAAAGTTTTTCATTACCTTGACTTAAAGTTGAAATTCGTGTTACTTCTCAGACATGCTTGGCGGTCAAAAGTTTAAAGCGGAGATGAGCCAAGCTAACCAATCAGATTGTTTAATAGTATGCCATTTAAATATTTGACATAAAATCCTAAGACCCCGCGTTCGAAATAAAAAAATATTTAGAATCTTTGGTTAGTGACACAAAGTTCGAAATTCAACAATTTGGGTCTTAGGAGGATACGATAAAGCAATCTGATTGGTTAGCTCGGCACACCTCCGCTCCGCTCCGCTTCAATGGAAAGGCACCCTTAGCCTAACTTTTACTAGCAAACAAAGCTGCCAAACGCGCGGGGCGCGGGGGACGTCTAGTGCGCTGTGATTGGTGGGTTCAAGGTTATGCGTCACGTTTGTCTGCCTGCCCGCTTATAGGTTTTTTGACTCTAATATTAGCGGCGATCGCCCGGCTACGCGGAGTGTATAGGATTATACTGTATATGTGTATAACTGAATTAAAAAACACTTTTTACAGATTCAATTACTTTAACAGCCTCTAGAAATTATTATCGACTTCTGATTTTGAATTGGCGATATTGTTAACACTTTTGTTGTCAGCTCAATAATCAAGTTGCACCACAGAAGCCAAAGAATTTCTTTCATACATAATTACTAGGGCAAGAACCCGATTAGCGGGCCGTCCGGCGTGCCGACAAAGTAATAGATAACCCAATAGTCGGGTGCTTGGCAGTGAATATGTTAATGTATGGAAATACAAAAGTTTACCTGCAGTTCTTCCCAATACCGCCCACATAGTCTGATCAGCCAAAACTTCGTACATGAGAGAAGTAAATTCTGTTTCGTTTACCTGCAAACATAAATATCTATTGGTAAATTGTTACATGGTAACCATTGAAATATATATAGTAAGGACTACTCAAAGCAATTTTGCGATGATTACTTTTGAGGTGTCAGAACGCTAATCTGACACCATCGCGGGTTCAGTCGTATGCCAACCACCATCCATGACACCCGTTTAACGGACACTGTTATAATTGAAAAAATGCCCTTGCGCATCGTGCGGTGTGTGACCGCAGCACCACCGACCCCACCGTCCACGATGATATGATAGCGTGTGAATCAAGCAATATTAGACTTTTGTATGTATGTCGTAAGAACTAAGACATCAGCAATAGGGTGTGGATAAGCCATGGCGCTGGCGTTTGACAACGTTCTATGAGATTTGTTACACGAAATTGTACTGATAGGCATATTCTTCTTTTGAGATCTTTGTCTATTGGTAAATTGTTAAATGGTAACTAATTAAAATAAATGCAATCTTCCTGAAACATGGTGGTTCACCAGGCATTATGGAAAAGCTCTCATCATCTGATTATATACTGTAGGGGCGGTGTAGATGCAGACGGCTAAGTTATTGCAGAAAGAATGAAACAGCTTGCTTTACAATAATTTGAATAATAATAACAATTGTTCTTGGGGTGAGATTTGGTTACTGTAATTATGTGACGTTCATCTGTGACAGCCCTATATTTTTAAACATTAATCGAATGGCAGTCTAAATTCAAATTCATTAATTAGTGGCATTAGTCTTCATGCGTGACCAGTTACTTCGCATATGTGCAGGTTTCCTCACGATGTTTTCCTTCTCCGAAAAGCTCCTGGTAAATATCAAATCCAATTCCGCACGACGGAACCGGAAAGCTTAAAGGTGCGTGCTAAGCATAGACCCAGAGGCGTATTTAACCTTTTGACCGCCAAGCATGTCGGAGAAATAACACGAATTTCAACTTTAAGTCAAGGTAATGAAGGACTTTTTGCCCCGGGCCAGTAAGCTTTGCCGCCCCATTTAGTAATAAAATACAGAGACAGGTAAGCTTGACATCAAAAGGCGCCCAGAGAAGGCTTAGAACGCATGAGAAACTCTACTGGACAGTCGCGCTTACCACCACTGGCCTACCACTGCACTAAAACAGCTCTTAGTACTTTGTATTAAGATCTCTGTTAATCGTTACACAATTGCATAACACTCACCCTTTGAACGCAGAGCTGCAAACAGCACACTTGCGATGCCCTACAAAAATCAGATCCTTTGCTGGGCTCCAATTTAGTCCTAATAACGAACAGCGTAGTACAGTCCTGGATGTCGAATGGGCAGGAGAATGTTCTAGAAGGCTCATCCGTATCGACGGGGCGGTATTGCACTGTGAACGTGGCTTTCATGGGGCCGGCTTTAACTAATGGGTCTTTAAGGAGCTCCCACATAAATGACGCCGTTGTGCCGTCTGAAGCCACCATCTGGAAATAGCGTACAATAAAATTATCTTAGGCACTAACACACTGATCTACTCCCAAACTAGGATTTCTTGTACTATGGGTACTAGACAACGATATAAATACTATATACAGATAAATACGTACACAGGAGCGTAGCGAGGTACCTACGGGCAGGGTGGGCCCCAGCAGTCATAATAGCTTTATTAAAATCTTAGTAAAAAGTAGCTTTTAATAACCATATTATTATTTAAAAAAAAGTTCAAAGAAACTAAAAAGCACGCTTTTCTCAGTAAAACAAGATGTCCAGTTTCCACCGCCCGGCTCCATCATCAGACCTTCGTCACCAAGTGCAACGTACTGGACTCGTCAAAACAAACCAGATGAGCCCAAACTCGAGGGGTTCACTAGTAGCCATTGAAGAGTTCCATTATCCACCTCCGGGCTCCATGGTCACCTCGATGGTACCAAATTCACCTATCGTCATGTGAACTACACTTGCAAAGATTCAAACTGATGTAATAAGAATATATTAAGCATTAAACTTAATTAAATTAGAAAAAAGC
Organism: Tortricodes alternella; assembly: GCA_947859335.1. Classification (NCBI taxonomy): domain Eukaryota; kingdom Metazoa; phylum Arthropoda; class Insecta; order Lepidoptera; family Tortricidae; genus Tortricodes; species Tortricodes alternella. The sequence continues at coordinate 8,669,363 of OX401987.1, read as the reverse complement.
AAGTATTTAGAAGTTGGTTAAAATCGACTTTGAAGAGCAGACAACAGAAATATGCTACTCACCATATCTTTGGCATTTTTAGGATTCAAATCCGACACTGTAGTATTGCCGTCGCACTCCAACTTAGGTTCGGTCAATTCAAACTGAATGAGATGGGCGACCGTAGACTTTAGAGTGACGTGTACGAATTTCCTCGTGTTGGATGTTAAGAGCCGCCATGATGATACCATTGGAGGGGAAAAGTGGAGCGGCACCTCCACAGCCGCGTCCCACCAAGGGCAGTTGAGCCAGACCTAATAAAATTATGAGTTTTTTTTTAACTTATGAAAGACTTTACTTTTTAAAACATAAAAGTGAGTACTGGTGCGAATGCAGGTCTCATATTAAGACTATAGATAAGTATATTGACGTATAATTTTTACTTGTTTTAGGGTTCCGTACCTCAAAAGGAGAAAAGGGAACCCTTATAGGATCACTCGTGTGTCTGTCTGTGTGTCCGTCTGTCACAGCCAATATGCTCCGAAACTACTGGACCGATTGAGTTGTAATTTGGTACACATATGTAAGTCGGTGACCGCAACACGGACGTGTGATGTAAATAAATGAATTTTATTTTAATTTTAAACAAAGGGGATTTCTAGTTTAATTTTATTTTAAACTAGAAAATAAAAAAATAACCTTTGTAAACCTTGGCGTATGACATATCAAATGAAAGGGCTCGTTGTGAGGATCTTAAATATTTCTTTTAGAATTTTAATATAAATGGTTTTGAGGTTATTTTGCTCAGTGCGTCCCTTACATATTTGACTCGTTTGACAGTCACGCACTGAACGACAAACGACTCGCGGGCATGTCGAGGCGTGAGCAACGCGGGCCCGCGTTCGAGACGCGTTGAAGCCGCCTGCGGTGTGCCGGGTACAAATTGCGCGGGCCCGCGTTCGTAACGCGACGCCTTAACAACTTACAGTATGCTCCAAATTCTTCTCCTTCTTGACCTGCAAGCTGGCGAACAGCTTGAGCGGCACCAGAGTGGTTTCAAACGGCTTGCTCGCCGGCACCGGTATGGAGAGTTCCCGCACCATACCGGATTCGTGCCCACCATGTCTGATCAAGAGACCCGTCGACGTTTTGAGGACTATCGTCGCGTTCTGAAAGGGGTGACCTATTATTGTTTATGCTGATAATGGAGCAGAAAGTGTCAAAAACGTGGGATTGGGCTATCTGCCAAAGTAAAAGTCATGTCGCCGGCGGATTCGCTGTACCCTCGGGAACTATGCATTTTTTCGGGATAAAAAGTTCCTTCATTGCTGAGTGAAAGAAGGACAAACCAACAAACCGACAAATACACTTTCGCATTAAGGCGCTGACAAGACCTTAATCGGCTTTACTTAAATAGTAACAAAACTATTTGATTTGGCAAAGCGAAAGAAATATATGTTAAACTTGCTATAGATTCGATAAAAAAACGTGAAGTTAGGTCTGAAATCATCTTTAACCTTTTGGCCGCCGTTGTCGACTATGCGTGACAGCGTATACAGGGTAAAAAAGTCCTTCACTACCTTGACTTAAAGTTGAAATTCGTGTTACTTCTCAGACATGCTTGGCGGCCAAAAGGTTAAACAGTTTCTATGTCTTAATTTTTTCACTTATGGGTCTATAATTGATAACACCACTACATCACGCCCATATTAAAAACTTTGCTGATTTATATTATACGTGTAGTGTGTTTACTTATACAATTCTTCAGTTTTTGATTTTTTGGATACAAATAACGGCACTTCGCAACTTCTCGTTCACTCCGGTGCAAACAGACTGACCAATCACTCAACGTCATTGGCAGTTGTCAGCGTTTTAATTGACCGAGCGAGCGAAGCGTCTCCGTGTCATCTTGGGCAAAAATGCTTTCGTATGTCCGTATGTCCGGCTGTTCTCCTCTACGGGTCGCATTTCTCAACCGATTCTAGTGAAATTTTGTCGGCTGGTATTTAGAAATTTATCATAATTAGAATAGAGTTATAGGTGTTTTTGCGATTGCAAACTTATTTGCGGTGTTGGTAAACTGACCGCGACCTATGTCTACGTATGGGGATAACAGTTTTCCACCGGTAAAGTTAAGTTTGCCACGAGGTCTACAGCTCACCGAGCAACTAGTAATATTTGTAGCGAATCCACATTCACCGTACATACCTCCTGTATAAACGAGCTTCCGCTCGTCACAACCAGCTCCATGGCCTGTTCCAACCCCGCCACCAAATCCTTCTTGGGCTCAACCTTATTCAAGTACACATTCACGCCCTGCGTCACCACATCGAAACCCACTTTAGTGCTGCTCAGGACATTCGACAAAAACTCCAACTTCTCCTCTATTAGCAAAGACACTTGCCCTATTTTAAACGTCCCAGGCATCTTTGCGATACATTCTAAAATTAATTCATTAGTTGCCGGTTTTAAAGTAATTTCATCGCATTTAAAAGCATTCTCATAATTATTTCTGACTGTGGCGGACGGTTTCCTGTATTTGCTGCTGTCTGATCGCTTGAGGGTCATTTTTGGGTTAATGCATTCTACTGTGGCTTTTTGTAAAGATTTGTCTTCCTTGTAATGTAGCTGAGAGGTTATGTGTAAGGGGTTTAGTAGAGGGTTCTTAGGTTTTAAATCATCCAGTCTTATACTGAAAGGAAATATACGTCAATGAATAATCCAAAAAGACCGTATTTGCGCAAATATAAAAATATCCCGGTCAAGTGTGAGTCAGACTCGCGTGAATAGGGTTCCATACTATCATCAGCCTATTTTCTCTGAATCTACTGAACGAAAATAAGTGGAAATTTGGTACAGAGTTAAGTAATCCAATGACAAACGTATAGCTTTAATAAAGGTCAGACGGGGGGGGGGGGGGGGGGGGGGGGGGCAAGTAAGAAAAACCGGCCGGGGGCGAGTCGGACTCGCGCATGAAGGGTTCTATACTATTATCTATAAAAACGGCAAAGAAATCACGTTTATAGTAAGGGAGCCCCTTTAATAGTAGTTTATGCAACGGTTGCATAATGATAGGCCTTAAAACACTAGTGCGGTTTTATGAAACGAGCTTTTAGCGAGTTTCATAATAAGATCGCATGTGTAACAAGTTATTTGTTGCAATCGTGGCTGCATATTTCCGATATCCAGCGCATTTTCACATCACACACACTCCGAGAAGACTACTTACTATTCATATTTTCAACTAAAATGTAAATTACAAACAACTTTTTCTATTCAGTTCAACAACAATTCTACTTTCGTTCAGCAAAACGTCAACATGGCGGCAATTCGATCCTCCGTCAAGACCATTTTTTTTTTAAATCATAGACAAACGGATGAAGTCTCTATTCTCACGTCACCCGAGATCAAATATTGTGCAGTCTATATTAAAAAAAACATACTGAATTGACGTTTCGTATCAATAACTGTTATAATATCTATGGATACTAGAATAGAGACCCACTTGAGTTTTGACAGCTGTTCCAAATTTAATCTCATTTCTTTACTAAAAACGATACGGGAATAACATTGCAGCACTGGTTTTTCCTAATTGGTTGTCAAAATGGTGGTCATTTCCTACGGTTTTTGATTACACTATGGAGGTTTTATGATATGGGTGTAGATAAATATTTATTTTATCCTGTTTTTTAAGTATTCTGTTATAGCGGCAACAGAAATACATCATTTGTGAAAAAATTACTGTCTAACTATCACGGTACATGAGATACAGCCTGGTGACAGATGGACAGACAGATAGACAGACAGACGGACGGAGAGCGGAGTTTTAGTAATAGGGTCCCTATTGTGCATTATTAGAAAAACAAATGTATTTTTTTCATAATTTTCAAATTCATTCGTCCTAGTTTCCGAGAAAATAGGTTGTGACACGCGAGTAATTCTATGAGGGTTCTGTTTTTTTATCGGATGTTCGGAACCCTAAAAATGCGCTTTTCAGTCAGCTTAATAACATGTGTAACTGTAGTTATTTTAGATCGACTTACCTTGTAATTAAATTAGGTAATTCGTTATCCACCTCGGTCGCAGATTTTCTCGGCGAATTATTCTGAGAGACTATATTATTATTAACACTTAAGTCAGTCTTATAACTTTTAACCGGCGTCAGTTTCTCAGTTTGTTTATCGACCTTAAACTCTTCTATACTAATCGCCGCACGAGTACAAATAATATCTTTAGGCATATTACTTTCGACGACCAAACAACATTGGACTTTATTGTCAGTGATGTAGACACCACGTTCGGACGGCAGTAGCGTTGCTGATACAATTTTGAAGCATTCATTGAGCTCAGTTAACACTGGTTCTGTTTTAAGAGAGAGATTCTCCCTTATTGATTTCTTCATTTCTTCGAAGTAGAAGTTTCTGACTAGGATTTCTAATTCGGCGGTACATGCTATTGTTGCAGAGAGCTTTGTATATCTAAAAATAAAATAATATAATTCAAACATGACGGCGTGAGACTCGGACTCCGCGACCAGCAGGCTATATGTCTCTAGTGGCCGTCAAAGTGACGACTAGGGCAATAAAACATTCCTTTCTTCCCTGGACTATGCGACCCGGCACATGGGAGTCACGCGCCGTAAGACCATGCAAATGCGAGATAGCACGATTCTAATGATTTATGGCACCAGTCACTTTGACATCTCCCAATGATAATAATAATAATTAGGGGACAATCTTTACGCAAATCGATCTAGTCCCAAAGTAAGCTCTAAAGGCTTGTGTTATGGGTACTAGACGACGTTATACATACTTATATAGATAAATAAATACTTAAATACATAGGAAACATCCAAGACTCAGGAACAAACATTCGTGCTCATCACACAAATATTTGCCCTTACCGGGGATCGAACCCGGGACGCTAGCCTCGGAGGCAGGGTCACTACCAACTAGGCTAACCACGTCGTGATGATAAAGGAAATAGAATAGTTTCTGAACGGTTCTCAAAGTATACTGTACCTGTCGGCATCCTCCATTTTCTTGGCGGCCGCCACCAGCTCAAGCCTGGTCTGGGCAGCGAGGTCCCTCCACCCCTGCTCCTCGTAGGAGCGCAGCGCGTCCATCAGAAACACCACCGCTTTGCCTGTCTCTCCCAGCTCAGAGTAAAACGCGGCCAGATCTCGACCTATGAGCCGAGCGGATCTAAAAAAGAAAACAGTAGTTAGCTTGTATAGGTATAGTTTAGTTTGTTTATTGTCGAAATTACATTGAGATCGTCTGACGAAGTACATATACCTAACTTAAGCATTCAAAATAAAAATATTATTAATAGTGCATTGATATTCAATAATGAAGAAATAATCAAATAAGACGTCAGATTGGGTCTCCTCTAGGGATCGTCATTACAAAGTATACTCGTATTATAATGGAAATAATACATTCGAAGAGGGTTCTTAAAAAGCTGCGCTAGCATTTTTGGCGTTTTTCTCGGTCATTTAAGTGAAATTGATTGAAAATCAAAAATGTAGTCTGTTAACCTTTGGAACGCCACGGCTGAATGCGAGAATGCGTGCCGCAGACGCCGAGTGACGGCTGTAGACGACAAAATGTATGGAAAACTGCATGCCGCGGTGTCGAGGCATGGAAATCTGCTGTCGGCTACAGCCGACTGTGGCATTTAAAAATTAGCATCCATCTGCGGCCCTAGCAAGGTTGATACGATGATAAGTTAACTCCTGCCTTATCCCGCAGTGCGTCTCTCTTACACTAGTGCCGACGAAAGAGAGATTAGAATGGGTTAATTTATCCCCGGGCCAGCCATGCTAGGGCCGTTGGTGTATTTGTATGTGTTTAATGCAATATTTTGTCATGATGAGACGTGTAATTTTCATCTTCTGACGTTTCTAGGTAATTTACTTACGAAGGGCATTATTTCCTACTTTTCAAAGGGTTCCTGATGTCGGTTTTTTTGTTTGTTATTATCAGTTTGAAACTTGGTATAAAAGCACATCAAAACAAACAATTAGGTAACCGATCCAGAAGTAAATGTAAAAGGGGATGCCTGTATTTGTAGTGTATTGATGTATGGGAAGAACATTTATCTATAGGTATAATAAAATCATAAACTAGCAAACGTCTGTACGTTGAAAATAACAATAAAAAAATGCTATAGGGGGCTTCAAAATGAGCAACAGAACAAATCCCAATGGTTTTTGAATTTCATGTCTGTTTGTCTGATTGTATTTGCGCGCTAAACTTTAGAACTACTGGGTGGAAATAAACTAAGTATAGTATGTATTGTTATCCATTTAAATATAGTGAGCTTGAGCTTTTAATGTAAATCAACATTGCCTTTGCCTTCATCATTTACTTAACTAATTATACTTACTTTAGTATCTTCTAAAGTCACAGATTTTTAATTATGCGCAACAAGAAAAAGTTGTTCGCGTAATAATTATGTTAGACTTTTACCGTGCGAAGCCGGGGCGGGTCGCTAGTTACAAATAATTTGAATTGTACTAAGCACTTTACAACTTGGTATGTCCATTATAATATTGTTAAAAGGGAATTTCATAAATTAGGCGCGTATTCACATATATCTCGAAATCCCTTGGGTAATTCCATGATCACTTACATTATATTTCAGGCGAAGTCAGTAAATTGAATTCGTTCGTTAATGTTATATTCAGTCACACAAATGTGCTGTCATTCCATCAAATTAATATTAATTAAGTACTTAATAGATGAAGTAGCAGAAATGACGTGAAACATACCAATTATTTTTCATTTTACCTAAGAGCATGAGTCATTTACATTACATATTTTCCCTTTTTTTACAAGCTTTTATTTACTTTTACCTGTCCCTGTGTCTGTAATAAAATCTTGCAAGTTAAATTTGACCACTTCCCTGTTGCCGATTGAGCTGAAATTTAGCATGTTGGTTCAGTTCCGATGACTGCATTTTTATGGTAAGCATGACCTTAATCGATCCAGGATTAGCGCCAAATAAAGGAACTCTTGAACGGACAACAGCACGGACACCAATATTTAAGTGAATGCAGCATCTTGCAATATTTAAGTGAATGGGCAAAAAAGCTTATTATAAAAATATATATGTTTTGACTGTCTAATTGTAGATAAAACATTAATAATGGTTTATTTAATATCAATTTGACCATATATCAACTGATAGAATGAATCTATACTTGAGAGAGTACTCCGTAAACATAAAACTAACGAGCAATTCTTGTAATTATATATATATAATCTGAATCTCGGAAACGGCTCCAACGATTTTCATGAAATTTAGTATGCAGGGGGTTTCGGGGGCGATGAATCGATCTAGCTAGGTTAAATTTTTAGTAAACCTCGTTTTTTCTGTGTTTTCAGGCAATGAAAAACTGCTACAATATCATTAGAATACGAATGTAAATTTCACCACCACCTACAAGGTTATAATAGCTCAGATGGGAAATCGGACGGTCACGTAACCAGCATACGGTTCGAGTCCAGGTGGTTATTTTTTGAAGTTCCTTCTTTTGTGAGAAAATCTATTATTGGGAGCCCTTTATCAACGCATAAAATTCGTACAAAAAAAACATCCAGGTACTGTAATTAAGGTGACCACGGAATTACCCCCTTGCATCACCCCTTGCATTACCCCATCCGTCGACATACTGACCTTAACCTCCCTATGTGCTTATAGGTGCCCATGGCGAGCTCAGCCAGCTCCAGATAATACTGCTGGAAGCAAGTCTTGTTGCACAGGGCCTCCTTCAGCCTGTCAGTGGGTGTGGGTTGCTGGTTATTGGATTCACTGTCACCCATGCCGGCTGACAGCATCACTACCAAGTGTAGCTGCTCCGAGGTAGGATCCGAAGAGCCTGGAAGTAAGCCGCACAGCTTGCCTAGTTCGTGTAGCTGTAAAAAATATTGATGTGTTAGTGTTCAGGAGAAGGATTTTTACGCTTTCAATCGTACTAAACTGGGTGACCCCAACAGGCTTCTGCAGTCCTAGCAAGATTAATCCTTTGGACGTCAGGACTAAATGCGACAAAGTGTTCTTTGGACGCCAACGACGGCAATAGCCGACACAGATTTATGGAGAACGGGATATAGTGGCGTCAGTTGTACGAAAATCCGCTGTTGTGTCCGTGGAAGTATGGATCAAATCGAACAAGGACACAGAGGCGGTCATTTCCAATCATTTTAAGTGATAAGTGCTGGGTCGATTCTTGACGGTTCAAAAGTTACGATTTTTTATAAAAATATCATAAATTCCGTATCTTACCGAATGAAAATGATGTAAAAAAAATAACTGTACGCTATCGGCTTATTTTTTTGAGATAGATTATGGGATAATGTACCTTTTCTAAAATGGTACTTTCAGCTGAAAAAAAATCATATAGGCACAAAAAAAAATCGTTTCCTACAAAGACTTCTGTCTAACAAAATCTTTACTCGATTATGTAAAAAATCTGATGATAAAAAATTACACTGTCGAAAGTTAACCACGTGTTGTAAAAACTTGCCCGTTTAATGCTTATTCTAACAAAATACTAATTATCGCGTTATTGTATTAATTGGGGAGTTATTTTTTTTTATCTAGCAGGTCGAGTTTTCTTAATCGGTTTCTGTGTATGAGGGCCGCGTGCAAAACAAAATAAAACGCGTTACAATATATAATAAATAATCATTCCTTAACTGTCCAGTGGGGCCAATCCGAAAGTGTGTTCGCTAAATTTAAGTCGCTAAACTTGAAATAAGAAACGACAAACTAGATTTTGACAGCTTGCTTCTATCGAAAATTAAGTTTGACGTTTTTTATAAGACCCAATTCGCCGAATTCAGAACGGCCACTCAAATTGAGCCTTGATTAATGTGACGTTTCTGTATAGGTTGACAACTAGTTGAGGGACATTTAACTACTTAATATCTAGTCAAATGCTTAAGTGGCGTTTCTGAATTCGGCCAAATATCTCTGAATGATATTTAAAGGTAAGCGGAATAGAATTTGATATTTACCATGAGCATTTCTATGACACAAAACACTGTGAGGACCTGCACAGCTGCACACTTCTGTAAAGTAATTCACATGTGTATGTGCCACATCTGCACCAGCCCCCAAAGGGAACCTGCGCAGTCCTTCTCCCTATGAGAAGACTGTCCCCAGCCGTCGGACGTATGGTTTAACAAAAACTAACCTTATCCTTAGCGTTGTGCAGGAGCGGCGCCTGCATCGCCGTGCACATTTCTATTGCGCTGTTGGAGGCTGTTAGCCGTTCGCAAGCCCTGAGGGTCTCGGCGCAGGCCAGCTGCGCCCAGCACGCTGCCGCGCCCTCCACGGTCGTGGCGCCCAGTAGAGACAGCTCAACTAGTGTATTATGGACGGTGCTGAGACAGCGTGATGCGATCTAAAATAGTTTTTTTTTTGCTAAGTCAAGTAAATGTCATCATATCAACAACGCTGACTCGAATCAAAGTAAAGCATTGAGCAATTATGTCGTGTCACGTACAATATATTATCTAAAATTATGTTAAAGTAGTACACGATGCGGGGAGCACGCGCTGCCCGCCCGTCGTAAAAAGCCAGCGGCCTAACATGCAAGACATAAGGATAAGTTAAACTGTCTTATCTCGTGCGCTTAAGTGCGTCTCTCTCACACTAGTGCCGACGAAAAAGATAGTCATAGAGATAAACGGGTTTAACTTATATTGTGTCTTGCATATTAGGGCCGCAGCTTGCCACTTCTTGGACCTGCGTTGCCGTCGGGTCTACGTTGACTGCGCCAACTACAGTGGATTCATGCATACTTGTTTTATTTGGTAAACAAGTTTCTAACCCCAAAATGTGCTATTTTTGGGTGAAACTTTGGGCTAAAAATTGGCAAAGTGAGGGGAGCCTCTGGATTTAAAATAGCGCCCTCGCTGTAAAAGTATTATTTTGCTCCCTTATGATACGGGACCATTTGTTGACGCTGGATCAACCGCCTAGTAAACGTCTCAGCAGCCCATGTTACACTGAGCCGAAAGTTGAAGTAGAGACGGTGTTGGTGTGGTGTTGGGTCGATTCGATATGGAGTGCGATGACCATTAATGCTGCTTTAAAATGTCCATTACGCCAATATTCCGGGTTGAATTGTTATAATTGGTTGCAAAATTGCCCTGTTAAGGCACGTGCATGTCACTGTGTATAATCTATTGGACTGGAGCACATATGCAGGTAAACGTTGCGTGAAATCGCTATACGACCGTCACGGATGCATTGTGCATCGTGTGTCATTTGCGGTAATAGTCGAAGAGTAAGATACTATGATTTCTCATTAAATTTAAATCAATTAATATAACCAAAGAATCATTTATCAATGTTTAAAAGCGTAGCACATGATTGCTAACTACTTCGGAAATATTTATTAAACTAGGAGAGTATCTAAATATCTTGTATTATTTCAGACATTGTTTAAGATAACTTGAAATGTTATTATTTCGCTTTTTAGATATTTTTTTACATACAATAGTTTTTTTATGAACGTAATCTATGAAGTTATCGCATTTGGCGTACTAATAAAATATTCTATGAAGAAAAATCTAAAAAGTTATAGACTAACATTTCAGAAAGAATACGAAACATTATGTGCTGTCTGTCACTTTTGAATATATCTACCCTCCAATAAGTACTCAATACTCAATTCTTTATTGCTAATCCACAATGTAAAATTACAGATGTTAAATTAAGGTATGCGATCATCATGGGCCCTGTTGGGCACAGCAATATATATACATATAAGAGGACAACTTATGACACATTACATTACATTACTTATCATTAATTTATAACATGCATAAACTATTATGAAATTATATATATATTTTTTAATTATGTTACTTATTATATTAATTAATTAAGTAATAAGAAATATGCAGAAATTCTAGTATCCGAGAGGACTTCCAAATGTTTTAAAATATAGCCTAGCACGAATAGCGAGTACAAATACTAAACGATGGCGCCGCCCTCATTTTTAAAACGGAAACGAAATAATTAATCCATTAATTAGTTATACACAGCGCATGCGTTTAATCCAGACAGTGTTTCATAATGCATAGTAAGATTCAGTTGAATGAGTTTTAATCAAATTGTTAATCAATCATGGTTGAATAATATAGTACTTATAAGTTGATTGTTAGGTATGTTTGACTTCAGAATATACCATAACATAAGTACCTAATTAGAAATCAAATCAAAATGTTTACTTATATGGCTTGTCTACAATCACGAAAACGTGCGTTCATATTTGACGGAGTTATTCGTAGACATACATTAAATAAAAAACGGGCAAGAGCGAGTCGGCACGAAGGGTTCCGTACCATTATCTATAAAAACGGGGGGAAAAATCACGTTTGTTGTATGGGAGCCCCCTTAAATATTTACTTTATTCTGTTTTTCAGTATTTGTTGTTATAACGGCAACAGAAACAAACATCATCTGTGAAAATTTCAACTGTTTAACTATCACGGTTCATGAGATACTGCCTGGTGACAGACGGACGGACAGACAGCGGAGCCTTAGTAATAGAGTCCCGTTTTTACCCTTTGGGTACGGAACCCTAAAAATAATATAAACGCAACGAATTGAGAACCTCCTTTTCTGAAGACGGTTAATAATATCACTCAGCCTGGTACTTGAATATCCTTCAAAAACTGTCCCTAACGAAGAAATTTCACTTGTGATAATATTTCTCACACCAATATTAGTGCTAGGTTAATGCAAGATTTTCAGAAAATCCAGTTTCTACTTTACTTTGGATGTTTGTTTCCCAATCACGCCTCGACACGTGAACGGCATTGGATAAAAATTGGCGTAGTTTATATGACATTCCAAATTAATACATGGGATAATTTTATCCCGGCAAATTTAATAGTTCCCTACCCTAAGGAATAACGATAACCAAATTCTATGCCCGTAATAATAAATCCTATCATATAAATAATATATCATTAATGCATAAACTGAACAGTAATTGGCAAGTAAAGTAATGCACTTCACAGATGGCTAGCCAACGGGAATAAATCGGCAATGCAATGTCTAGGTCTCATTACAAGAAACAGTGCGTTTTACGTCAATTATCGGCGGTTATAAAACGATTGAAGTTTGCCGACAGATTTCAATGTGGTATGTGCAGAGTTAAGCTTTCGGCTGCTTTGGTACGCATCCTGTTAAAGACTATTTTGTTGCTTTAACGAGGATGAAATAAGCATTTCTATAGTAGTTTATGCAACGGTTGCATAATGATAGGCCTTAAAACACTAGTGCGGTTTTATGAAACGAGCTTTTAGCGAGTTTCATAATAAGATCGCACGTGTGTTTTAAGGCCAAATTATGCAGAGTTGCATACATAACTTTATCTACACACATATTATAAATCCTCCATGATGGGTTCAGAAACAATATTTTCTGGCAACAAGTTATTTGTTGCAATCGTGGCTGCATATTTCCGATATCCGGCACATTTTCACATCACACACACTCCGAGAAGACTACTTACTATTCATATTTTCAACTAAAATGTAAATTACAAACAACTTTTTCTATTCAATTCAACAACAATTCTACTTTCGTTCAGCAAAACACCAACATGGCGGCGTCCTCCGTCAAGACCATTTTTTTTTAAATCATAGACAAACGGATGAAGTCTCTATTCTCACGTCACTCGAGATCAAATATTGTGCAGTTTATATTAAAAAAACATACTGAATTGACGTTTCGTAACAATAACTGTTTTAATATCTATGGATACTAGAATAGAGACCCACTTGAGTTTTGACAGCTGTTCCAAATTTAATCTCATTTCTTTACTAAAAACGATAAAGAAGTCATGTTATTTCTTTATCGCAGCACTGGTTTTTCCTAATTGGTTGTCAAAATGGTGGTCATTTCCTACGGTTTTTGATTAAACAATGGAGGTTTTATGATATGGGTGTAGATAAAAGATTTTTTAACACACTTTCCGTTTTTAACGAATACTTCGATTCTACTTCTTATAACGTAGAACTGCAAGCTATTTAACCCTTTGAATGCTATAGTCAAATGCGAAAAAGTGTGCGACAGACGTAAATATATGGAGAACGGCATATCGTGGCGTCATTGACACGAAAATCCGCTCTTACATATAGCGGCTGTGGCTAGGTAAAAAAAAAATACTCACCTCCCAAGGTTTATTCATAAGCAGTAACATGGCACTTTGACGTTGAAAAAGATAGCTTCTAAAGTCCAGCAGAGAGGCTGTCTTCTTAATAATAAGCTCTCTCAGATGCTGTGGCACTAACGCAGTGAGCCTGACCGCCTGCCAGGACGTGACCGTTTGCTTGAATGTCTCAAGCCATTGCGGACCCTCTGTCACATTGGAATTGAGCACAAATTGCGAGAACAAAGCATCCAATTCATCATATTGGACTAAGGCTTCCTCGTACAAACCTAACATTTCTAATACAAATGCTAGTTGTTCCTGAAATATAAGAAGGTGATTCTAATAGTAATGTCTCATTCTAGGGTGGATACAGGATCCAGCCAAATTAATAAACCACCACAAATTATTATTATTATTATTTACAAATTGGTCTTTAATGACCAATTTGTAAAAATCTAATTCAATTTCAAAATTGTTCTAGAACATGGCTATATCAAATTACCTGCAAAATAAAATATTTGCAAAAGTCCCATTCTGGCTCGTTTCTTTTTTCCCTCTGCTCTCTCATATGCTCTTCGAATTTTATCAACGCTTTGTTGTATGCTACAAGCACAAAATGCCTCATTTTGGCTACCAACGCCCGCCATGACTCCGCACTCCTCGCCTCAGACTGTATAGGGTTAATTACAGATAGAAACCGATCTTCATTTTGTTTAATGGCAAAATCACCCTTTATTTTATCCAACACTGTGGTTCTTGGTAAAAGTTTGTTTGTTTTTCGAATATCAAAAGTTTCTACATGAATAATCATCCAGTCTGTGATAGCTTTCTTTTCTAATTGTTTGAGCCATGTTTCAATATCTGCTCTGAGTGTTGTTCTATAATGTTCTACATCCTGTGTTGATAAATGATTGAATGTTAAAATATAAGTAAAAATCCAATTCTAATAAGGAGCTCCAATATTCTATCAAACTTATTTTTTAATACTTTTTGGCAAAAAATATGTTTAAAACATCATTGCTCTTATCCCAGCGGTCAGCAAACGGTGGCAAGAAGCAATTATGGCAAAATGTTAAACACTGACACCAAAATTTATGGCTCTTTGAAAGTCATGAAATCATTATCTTTAGTGTGCCTAGCTCTACCAGCTTAACCTTTTGATCACCACAGTTGGCTGCAGCTGTCAGCGGATACAGGGTAAAAAAGTCCTAAATTATCTTGACTTAAAGTTGAAATTCGTGTTACTTTTCAGACATGCTTGGCGGCCAAAAGGTTAAAAATTTGCAGACTCCTACTCTATCTGATAAATATATGTCTTGATATTTGATTGATGTATATCAAAATATTGTGTATAATATATTTGATTGATGTATACCAGAATATGATATTTCATGACCTATGTTTACACAATTAGTTGAGAATAAAACAAATAGATATAACATGTAATAAATTTGTACTTACCACACAGTCAGTCCAATAAATATGTAGGACCGGTCGTTTCAGTAAGTTAAGCTCAGATTGCACCTTATCATTATTATATTTTATAAAAGATGCCTCCAAGTACACTGCTTTAGTAGCCCTACCATAGGACCGCCTCCATTCACAGGAATCTTGTGGGATCGCAGCAACTAGCGTAGCTTCCAACGAGCAGAACAAATTCCAGTCCCCAGCACCTAAATAACAATGTTTTTCAAGTCGGTGACATTCTACTTATTGTGTTATGTTTTACCCATGTGTTTTGTATCAAACTTACATGTTATTATAGGTTTGTTGGTCATTCCTTCGCGTTTAGAATGCGAATTATCGACCCCCTTCATTTTTCATTCTCATTGAAATCCCTCGGTTGTGCGGGCATGACACAAATTCTAAATTCCGCCTAATTACTTACAAGTATGAATCCACCCACTTTGCTACAAGTAAATAATTACCACAAGCATTAGTTTTCTAAATTGTATTCGTATAAGTTGGCAATAAACGAATAATGTTCAATTGAGTTTTATTATTTTCGAAACGTTTTGATTTCTTTTTATTACGATTAAAAACTAGATTTTGATTGTCAAAATCTCTCGCTGACAGCTACCCAACACGACAGTGACGTTTCGTTTCGTTTAATTTTTACAAAAATAACATTTTCTTAGGATATAATGAATGATTAGCGTCATTTATAATTATTATAAAAACCTTTTCTGTGATCTTGAAATTTTAAATAAATAACAAATTATTATAACTTGCAAGAATACACCAACCCGAACCAATGATTCCTATGAATTAAGATAACACTAGTAGTAATTTTAATATATAAAATTCTTTACATAAATAACAATAGCAACCCTGCTCTACAATAGTCTATGCGGCGCCATAATGTCGCTTTCTGTTTTGGTATCATCTCACAATAAAGGAAATCAATTTTCATAATTTATCGATGATTTTTGTGATTATTCTTAGTGTAAAACAAACCACTTAAATCTAGTGAAATAAATTAAAAGCCCGCAGGTAAATTATGACTATGTCTTGTTATTGCATCACTGAAAACTGTTAACTTCTGTGAATAACTATTTTCTCTATTTTGTATTATTCTTTTATTTTCACGATTTTAATAATGAACTTGACTAGCTTGAAAACATTATACGCATTATAATCACTATCTAATTATGTCACAGCATGTGGGATACAATGATAAAGATCGCATCTAAAATTACTTTATTTCCATAGATTTTATTAGATTGGACAGTTTTTAATTATTGTTATTTTTAGCAGTTCGGTTAACATTGCAAAGTTAATTGAATAGTAAACTTTTGGCAGGATAGACTCAAATCCAGACATCAGTTATCCTATTTGCTTTATACTAGTTGCATGTCCTCTAGGTTCATACATTACTATGACATAAAGAACACAGTTGCTCCACAAAAATACACAAAAATTACTCATCTTCAAAGTACTCTATTACTTCTATTATGCATAAAATTGTGGTATTTTAGATTAATACCTATTTCAAGATATTTCATAACCTGCTTCTATTCAAGAAAAATGTTTAAAATACATCCTGTGGAAAGAATAATACAAATACTACAAATTAAAAAGAAATAAATGAAAATTAATCCTTGACAGCCATGAATACAACAGCACCCACATCAGCTGATGCATGCCTCAGCATCGTGCATTCCCTCATGTGCCACAGGCAGGGTGGGGAAAGTGAGGGGTTCTCTAAACGTGCCATAGAATCTCTTGTGAAGAAGCTCAAAGAGAAGAGAGACGAGCTGGACTCCTTGATCACAGCAATAACCACTAATGGGGCCCATCCTAGCAAATGTGTTACAATACAGAGGACTCTGGATGGAAGATTACAGGTTTAATAATTAATAAATATATTATTTAAGTTGTAATAAGAAGGTAAACTAATTATTACAGTGATTCATAAACAATAGTTTAACCCGTCCGCAACTGCTGACCTACCAGTGTGTCAGAATCCTGACCTACCTTTATGTTTGCGAAAAATTACGTCATAGGTCTTTTCGCTGACGCAAAATTACGTCAGTGGTAGAGGACGGGTTAAAGCAGAGGTCCCTAGACTGTTTTATCTCAAAGGCCACTTTGTCGGCTTAGTGCAAGAAGTCACTAAATGCATTAAGTGTAAAGGGCCTTTAGTGACTTCTTGCACTAAGCCAACAACTTGGTATTTGTTACATTTTCATGTAAAAACGCTCCGTGGGCTTTTGCACAGATAAAGTTCGAGATAGGTATATGGCCAAATTCAGAAAGGCCATTCAAATTGATCTTTAATTAGAGTGACATTTGGGTGACGATTTTGTATAGGATGACAACTAGTTGACGGACATTTAATTATTTAATCTCTAATCAAATGCTTAAGTGGTGTTTCTGAATTTGGCCATTAGCCAGTTAAAAATTTGAGATGGGCTACAATATACCACTGAAAACAATTTTTTACTAAATAAAAACTTTTATGCAGAGAAAATAAAGACATAGTTTATATAAACAGATATGTTTATATTTATATATATTTATAAATATTATGTAAGTAAATAGGTACTGTATAAATATGGATTAGTTCATTCATGGAAAGCCAAAATTAAAGTCACAACTCACAACCTGCTTAAATGAGATCCACTATCATGGACCCCCATATTTTTTCCGCTGATAGCCTTGATAGTCTTGCAGGTGGTCATCGACCCCTGGGGGGTCGATACCAGACCACTTTAGGTGTCACTAGTTAAAAGGGAGCATACTTTGCCCAATAACTTATGTCCCTATTTGGCAAAGTCAGGAATTAAATCATGAAGGGGGCAGTTTGGATTTTGGAATGTTGGTGACCTAAATTTATTAGTCAGAGTCTAAAAAGCTTTGAATGTAGGGGTGCCAACTATATATGAGGCAAATATAGTATTTTCCAGGCAAAGGTATAAATAAAATAGTACACTGAAAGAAAATAAAGTACTTTAAAGAAAAACCTTTTAAAAAGAGTGTAAGGTATGATTGATTAAATATAATACACAAAATTCATCTTACTAACATTCCGATTGTGCATCTTGTGGCTATCTGAGCTGAGAAAATGTCTATTGAACTGACCAACTCAAAGTTCAATTGTAAAGACTAACCGAAATATAGTATTTTTGCATTCTATATATTTCTTCAACAGTATATAGTATGCAGAGCCAAAATATAGTACAATACTATATATTATAGTACTGTTGGCAACCCTATTTGAATGGGTGAATTATCAAAAATAATTTCTTAAATTTAAAAACAAGACATGGAATTTGGTGTTGGTTCTTGTTGTAGGATAAACATTTCTGTTAGATCACCTGGGTCAACAATTGTAATTCCAGGTGGCAGGTCGCAAAGGATTTCCGCACGTGATATATGCTCGCATATGGCGCTGGCCAGACCTACACAAGAACGAGCTAAAACATGTCAAGTTCTGCCAATTTGCATTTGATCTCAAGTGCGACTCAGTCTGCGTCAATCCATACCATTATGAGAGGGTTGTATCTCCAGGTATTGGTTAGTATTTGTTAAAGCGCTGAGTTGTGTAGCATGGGGTTTATATACCAGTGATTGAAGAAGTAGTTGCACTAGAAATTGAACTTCCCCATCCATTTTTTAGAGATGCATATCTAACATTTAAAGTGGAGTGCCAGAATTCTGGTTCCACCAAAGAATAAAATAGAATCCAGATCTCAAGTTTTGTGACATCTTTATCAAGTTAAAACTTCAATAGAATTTTACAAAATAGTCTACAGATATAGTGAATAATATGTTTCCATCGGTAAAAGTCGGATCTCAATCGGAAGACGACGGGACTCGAAGTGTCAATTAATTATTGTATTCAATGAGTGACATGTTTATATTCATTAATGTGAAACTTTATTTTTTAGTGTCAAATGTCAAAATGAAAAATGACAGCATGGTATGATGGGTACTGGCCCCCAATTCTCGATGCATTCGAGATAATGTCGATTGCGGGATTAAACGTCAGATTCTTACAGTTGTGTCAAATGACTGTATGCACTTTAATCTCGATTGTGAGATTATCTCGAATACACCGAGAATTGGGGGCCTGCTGAAGCTAATTGAGAGAGCACGATAAATACGAACTTCTCCGATAAAACACGATGGAAACTAATTATGCTATGCACTACAGCTGTAGTCACCTATAACCCATGAACCATTGAAGCCTACTAAGTGCTGATAGTTTAAGTTTTAACTTCTTTCGTTTAAGATATTTTTCAGACTTTTAGAAATCTAAAAATTGGTAATAATAATATACTCATAATAATTTTCAAAGAGCTATGCAATGACACCCCATTTGAGGTTAAAAGATTTTTTTACCTTTACATACTTATGGGAGCAATCTAACCCAAAAAATTCATCTATTCAAAAAGATGGAGCAAGGTTCTTTAAAGTATGAGACGCTTTTTAGGGTTCCGTACCCAAAGGCTATTACTAAGACTGCTGTCTGTCTGTCCGTTTGTCTGTCCGTCTGTCTGTTTGTCTGTCTGTTTATCTGTCCATCTGTCAACAGGCTGTATCTCATGAACCGTGATAGTTAGACAGTTGAAATTTTCACAGATGATGTATTTCTGTTGCCGCTATAACAACACACAACTAACGTGCATTTTTCCCCCTTGATTATAGATATTGGTACGGAACCCTTCGTGCGCGAGTCCGAGTCGCAATTGGCCGGTTTTGTTTTTCAATGGTGCATCAGACATTTTAGTGAGCTGAGTAAATAATTCTAGATCTGTCAGGCCTGACGCTGCAGTCGGGGCCGAGTAGACTGGTGAAGGACGAGTACACAGCAGGGCTGAGTGGCAACGGCATGGACATGGACACCGGAGAGCTGGTGACCATCCAGCACCACGCCGCCAGCCCGCGGCATCACCACGCAGCTTTGCCCCACCACCACCAGCAGTTCCAGACCACGAATATTATCATTAACCAAGGACAAGGTACTTTGGGAGTGGGTTTGCCTCATTGGTTGGGAACTGGTGTTTTATAGCAGGATTTTTTTAAGATTTCACCTAGAATTTTATGTTTAAATAAACATAAGAGATTTCTTGGGCTCTAGCTACACATAAATCCCCTTGCTTCACCTTAGGCTGAGGATACACTGGTAGGGCAACTGGCGACGCGACAGAAACAAACTTCATGTAATATATGCTGGTGGCTGCACTGCTTGTGTGGCGACCACCTTATAAATCACTGTCGTGTCACAGTCGCCTTACTGGTGTAGCCTCGGCCTTAGGAATAAAGAGGCAGCAGTTTGATTTGACGGTGTTCTAGACTCGATAGAAACTGTACTGCTTGAACCAAAGGCAACTTTACGTTCAGTAAGTTGTTTTGTTTACCTACAATAAATAACTCCTCGCCACTGGTAACCAAAAGGCGTATTTGCTTTACTAGCAATTGGCTATTTGCATGATTTTTATTTCATCTTATTTTGGAAAATACTGAATCATAGAAACCCAACTGTGCTCGCAAAACATTATTGTGTTGTTTTTTTTTTTCGAGATACGCTTTGAAAAGTCCTAGTTCATACCACTCACAAAAACGCTCTATACAAAATGGCCCTGAAATATGACGTCACAGTTCAGTTAGTGTATACAAGACCAATGTAAAAAGAGCCCTGACGGTCATACATTTTATATTGCCGTCAGGGTTCTTTTTACATCGGTTTTGGTATACAAAATATATGAAATTCGCAATTATTTCCAAAAATACTGCTTTTAGGCCAATATCGTAGAATTAAAAAATGACAGAAATTTGATGAGGATGTCAAAAACTAGTAATTCAGAGCTAAAAAGCAATATTAATTTTTCACTTATTTTGACAATTTTTGACCCTTAATAGAAAAAAAAGTAACAGTCAAAATGATCTTTCTGTTTCTTCGACATGCATTTATTTATGTTTATCTACCGTTCCACAGAAATATGTTAATATTTGTTACTATAGTCAAGTAGCCAATTTCCTAGAGTAAAAAAATTGGAATGATGCTTTAATAATAAAACTGCAATGACAATTAAAATAGTTGTGTTTATTTAATTTTGAAATCAAGAGTAAGGGTTTGACAGTAGAGTTGGTTTGTTGTGTGAGTTCTTTTTTACATATTTATTTTGCAAAGCGTGATTACTTTATTTTGCATTATTTTTTCATTAGCGCCAGAGGGCGTTCCGAACATGTTTTCGCCGTCGCACGGGCCGCGGGCGCCGGTACGGCCGCCCGGGGCGCCACCGCAGATGTCAGTGCCCCCGCAGATGGGAATGTCACCGGGCTCGCAAATGATCTCAAACCACGGCGGGCAAATGACGCCTGGCCCGCCTCAGCTCTGCCCCGGCACCCCCCAAATGGGCCCCAATACCCCGATGGGGCCCGGTACGCCCCAGATGTGCCCTGGCACCCCGCAGATGTGCCCGGGAACGCCGCAAATGGGCCCTAACACGCCTCAAATGTGTCCGGGAACGCCGCAAATGAGGTCCGGCACGCCGCAAATGGGGAACAACGCGCCGCAGATGGCATCGCCCCGGATGGCGCCGGCGCCCACGCAGATGTCTCCGGGGACCCCCCAGATGCCGAACATAAGCCAAGGGATATCGATACCGAGCCCCCAGCTAATGGTCATGAGCCAGCAGAGAGCCCTAGCGCCCAAGTTAGAGCCTCCGGACACGATAGACGCAAGAGCGATGTGGCTACCGAAAAGAATGAATCATTGTAAGCTTTATTTTTTTATTTGCACTTTGTTTTTTATCGACCGACTTCATCACTTATTTGTTTGGTCACTAACCCTTATGTCGTGAGAATTAGGGTGTATATTTGGGTCTATTTACAGCTGCTCTGCCAGTTAGTATGTCACCGGGCGGGACAACACCACTCATAGACGGGTCCAGCACGACATTCTTCGCAGCTGAGCAAGCTACCACTGAAACACAGATGACACAAACTATATCAGGTTAGCCCGGTTTTTTTTTTTTTAATAAACCCAGTGAGTCTTTCACATAGACCAAATTTCTTGGGCGCGGGCGGTTTTTAGAGCACTGTGATTGATGCGTTCAAGGATTTGCGAAGCCCGTGCCTGCCTTTAGCGCCGCCGATTATTTGACTCGTTGGCAGCGGGGGTCCGGCTATGCGAAGTCTAGTATATATGGTCTATGGTCTTTCGTTTTATTTAACCCGGACTTACCGGAATATCTGTATCTGCATAGGTGCTCCTAATATATATTTTTTTGGTTTGATACGTGTTGTCTAGCTGGGCCAGTGTCGGTGTCTTCGGGGTCCGCGGAGAGCTCGCAGCAGAACGGCTTCGCGCCGGCCGGCAGCCCGGCGCCGCAACCGAGTCCGCTACCACGCACGCAGCACCAACAAGGTATTCATGAATTACTCCTTAATTACTCCTTACTTTATTATTAGTCCCATATGATGTGTAACATCTGTCTGACATCTCACCGCGTGCACTTATTGGTCAAACCAAATAGCGCGCGCTTCCCTTGCTTCCTGTTACACACTCCCGTCCCTTTTCACGAAACCACTCCCACAGATTGCAGGAAAGCGACAGGAAAGATGTTACACATAAAAAATCCTCGTCAACATTTGACGTTAAAACTACTCACGAAATCTTCGTATTTTAAATTGAATAAATATTGTATGAAATGTCTGTGTCTTGAAGTGTGTAGGTACGCTTTCGTATATGAGACATGGCCACAACGACGACGTCGAAAACAAACTAAATAAAAATCCTACTTCAGCTGTTTCGTTCGCCAATGAAGTCCTAGAGTTTCCTTTAAATGCCTGGTTTATTTTTTATATAGACAGGTTGAATTCAATCTTGTTTCTACACTTGAAAACCTGAGAACATTGAGAAGTCGCCTATAAAGGAACCCGAGTAGTTATGATTCCGTCGTACTATAATTGGATGATGGTGAACAGATAAGTCTCCAATACTGGGCCCGCGTGGGGACGTATACAGGGTGATGATGATAAATAGATGTGTGAATGTGCAGGCACGTGGACGGGCAACAACACGCTCACATACACGCAGAGCCTGGCGCCGCCGGCGCCGCCCGCGCCCGACGCGCCTGCACTCCATCACTACTGTAAATATACACTCCAGTAGACTATATAGTCTGTTCACCCATACTTGACTTATTTGGTAAACAAGTTTCTAACCTCAAAATGTGTCATTTTTGGCTGGATCAGCTATTTTATCCTAAACTAGTGGACCTGCCACAGCTTCGCCCGCGGTATTTTCCTTTCAATCTTTATCACCTCGCTTCACCCCTTAGGGATGGAATTTCAAAAAATGCCTCCTTAGTGCACCTCTAGGGTACTCGAGGAATGTCTCCTCCAAATTTCAAACCTCTAGGACTACCCGTTTAGGCTGTGCGTTGTCTATAAGTGAGTCATGATAATGTTTTATATGTATTGATAAAACAATCCTAGGCTATTAATTGGCAAAGTGACGTCTATAATATTGACTTCGGTTGCTTTATTTGCGAAAAAAATTAGCTTTTTTAGCCTACAAAGGTGCACTTTGAGGTTAGAAACTTGTTTACCAGAGAAAACAAGTATGGATGAATCGACTTTACATGTGCTAGTGCGAGCGAGAGAAGCAGTTATAACTTTGATATGCGAGTTGTTGTCTGCTAATATAGTGTACCCTGCGGAAATATGTGACTGCTGCACGGGTTTTGCTATTTTTTATTTAGTTTTATGGTTTCATAATGGCGATTACTCACTTTTCTTATTTATCCATCGTATACCCAATGCGATTTTGCATTGGCAACACCTCATAACTTAAAAAAAAATGAACTTACAAACTTTCATCGCATACTGAACCCACTTGATGGATGAATTTTCAAAAAATCGTAATTAGTTCTCATCTAGGTTATATAAGGAACTTTTATGCAAAGTTTAATGATTCTAGGCCCACTGGTTTCGGCTGTGCGTTGTCTGTCAGTCAGTGAACCCTGTGAATGCCACGGCCAAATGCGAAAAAAGCCTCATTAGACGCAAAGGCGTATTTTATTCGCCGTTCTAAAGTTCCTGAAATGTCGCTTATAAATACTTGGTATAGGCAAGGGCGTACAGTCCATATAGGCATTTAGGCAGTGCCTACCCTGGAAAAATTACCCTGTGTCCGATTTTATTAAGAAATTTCATAAATAATAAATATTTTAGGTATTTTAGAATCGTAGAAATAATTTAATGCAAATTACGAGTTACAAATCGGACACAGGGTCATTTTGCCAGGGTAGGCACTGTCTAAATGCCTATATGGACTGCACGCCTATGGGTATAGGTACTTTTTTGGGGATTCTGGATATTAATTTTAAATGAAATTTTAAGTTAAGTGGGTGTGACAATTCGGTTTACTAAAAAATCTTAGCTAATGTTATAATAAATAGTACAGCTAGGAAAATATCTTGAAAAACATTCATTCAACGTTTTTTTGTTTTCCCGGTGCACTAAAAAGGCCTAGCCTAGGCCTTCATCGTAAGTAACCATCGCATCGAGTAGAAACCATTTATTTTTTCTAACGCTCATCGTTCTTTCAACACATCATCAAAGCGACAATCAAGCGATAATCTGATTAATCATTTAATCATTGATTCAACTAAAAAAAGTATAAAACTTGTGGCTCTGTGAGCTGTTGGCCTCGCGATTTTTTTTTTTTTTACGTTTTCATCCTTTATAATATCGACATTTTGAAAAAATTCGAAAAACTATATCGACAAAAAAATACCATATAAAGGGGACGATGCCTGGGTAAAAAAAAATATTCGAATTAGTCCGTCAGTTAGATTATAAAAAAATATTAAACACGTATTTTTTGCTTTATCAAATCAATCAAAATTGACAAAGATAACGCGCGTCAAAGTTCAGGAGTGGGGGCTCATGACGTCACTTCTAGGTAAAAAGTGTACCTAAGCGTGACGTCACGCGGAACTTCAACGCACTATATCTTCGTCATCTTTTGTTTAATTGACTAAAGAAAAAATAAGTGTTCAGACGGACTAATTAGAATTTTTCAGTCATATTATCGAACCTGCTCACAAAATTTCACTAGAATCGGTTGAGAAATGCGACCTGTAGAGGACAGCCGGACATACGCCACGCGGACTTGCTAAAGCATTTTTGCCCAAGCTGAAACGGAGACGGTTCTTGGTCAATTAATAACAATAAAACTTGAAATACTCTCGAGGAGAGCAAGGTAACAATGTTCATTCGCCAATAAGCCTTCAAAATGGGCTGTTATAAGTTTTTTCCCAAGTTGAAAGGTAAAAGGGAATAAGTCAATATTATATTCAATCTTTCGTTTTAAACTTTGCTAACCTGCATACAGTTTGAAATGGCTTTGTATTTCACATTATTTCCGTTTTTTTTAATTTTAAACGAGCGCTTTTTCATTCATTTTATTTATTCATTTTTTGTCTTAAGAGGACTGTGAAGCAAAGGCAAGAATCACCCTTTTCATACATAAGGCGATGACGATTTCCACCCCTTAAATGTTAACCGATTTTGACCAATATTCGATAGGTTGTCAGTCAGAACGAAATCTAGGTCTATACGTTTTTTTAAAATATTGATTAAAGATCAAGAAAGCCAAATAATGCCGAAATTTGTTTTGTATGAGAATACTGAAACCATAATAAAACAGAATTTGTTGATTATACTGAAAAAATCAAAACGTATAGACCTAGATTTTGTTCTGACTGACAACCTATCAAAAATTGGTCGTAATCGGTTAACATTTAAGGGGTGGAAATCGGTATCGCTTTTTGTATGAAAAGCCGTAGGTTCACACTCCTCTTAAGAAGCCTGTAATCAGATTAGGTTTTTAGCAATTTATTGCCGCAATTTAGGCTTTTTGGGAACAAAAACTTTAAGTGTAGACTTTTGGGGATAGTACCGAATTGCAGCAATAAATTGCCATTAAGATTGCTGGTTTACAGGCACTTTAAACTAAGTTAAGATGTAATCTGTATGATTGGTAAACTCGTGTTGCTTGCATTGTTGTAACTGTATCTTCCACGTATGTTTTTGTTTTAACTAAATACATGTTTAACCAATTGTGATGTTTGTTTGTACAGACAACGGCAACCTCACCGGTCTGCTGTCGCCTCTGCCCGCGCCCGAGTACTGGTGTTCGGTGGCGTACTTCGAACTGGACACGCAAGTCGGCGAAACCTTCAAAGTACCTTCCAGCAGACCTAACGTTACTGTGAGTACCTTTACCTTACTTCATTGAGTTAAGAAATATTCTATCATACAACTATGTTGTGTGGTTGTTTAGTATTTATACAATGTATGTATTTATCTATATAAGTCATCATCATGATCATTTCACACCGGGGACCTCTACTGTTGGACGTAGGTCTCCTTCAATGAAAGACCTTCCGTGTCCAATGGCCTCGAGCGGCCTGAACAGGGTCGTCCGTGCATCTTGTGGGGGGTCGACCCATCTATCTCCCAGTCTGTGGTTTCCACTCGAGGCTCTTTACGCCCGATCAGCCATCAGTTCTTCCCGCAATGTGCCCAGCCCACTGCCACTTAAATTTGCAACCTCTGAGAGCTATGTCGGTACTCTGATTCGGAGCGAGAAGAAACTCCAAGCATAGCTAGTTTGATAACACGTTGAGTGATTCAGCTTGTTAAAAAGGCTTACAGTGAGGGATCACATTTCTGCACCATAGGTCTATATAAGTATACTTATAGAATCCTAGTTTGGCACAAAATCAACATGTGTCAGTGTCCATAATATTAAGAGGAGTGTGAACCTACGACTTTTCATACAAAAGGCGATAACGATTTCCACCCCTTAAATGTTAACCGATTTTGACCAATTTTTGATAGGTTGTCGGTCAGAACAAAATCTAGGTCTATACGTTTTGGTTTTTCCACTATAGTCAATAAATCCAGTTTTATTGCCGTTTCAGTATTCTCATACAAAACTAATTTCGGCGATTATTTGACTTTGTTGATCTATAATCAATATTCAAAAAACGTATAGACCTAGATTTGGTTCTGACTGACAACCTATAAAAAATTGGTCAAAATTGGTTAACGTTTAAGGGGTGGAAATCGTTATCACCTTTTGTATGAAAAAGGTGATTTTTGCCGTTGGTTCACAGTCCTCTTAATATTATTATAACAAGTGAAATAAGTTTAAGTAAATTTATATCTAGTTCAGTTCACTGATTTAACTTTAATACTGTGACCAAAAACAGGCAGGCATGTATCCTTGATAACAAAATAGTAGTTTATGCAACGGTTGCATAATGATAGGCCTTAAAACACTAGTGCGGTTTTCATGAAACGAGCCGACAGGCGAGTTTCATAACAAGATCGCACGTGTGTTTTAAGGCCAAATTATGCAGAGTTGCATACATAACTTTATCTACACACATATTATAAATCCTCCATGATGGGTTCAGAAACAATATTTTCTGGCAACAAGTTATTTGTTGCAATCGTGGCTGCATATTTCCGATATCCGGCGCATTTTCACATCACACACACTCCGAGAAGACTACTATTCATATTTTCAACTAAAATGTAAATTACAAACAACTTTTTCTATTCAATTCAACAACAATTCTAATTTCGTTCAGCAAAACGTCAACATGGCGGCAAATACGATCTTCCGTTAAGACCATTTTTTTTAATCATAGACAAACGGATGAAGTCTCTATTCTCACGTCACTCGAGATCAAGTATTGTGCAGTTTATATTAAAAAAATATACTGAATTGACGTTTCGTATCAATAACTTTTTAATATCTATGGATACTAGAATAGAGACCCACTTGAGTTTTGACAACTGTTCCAAATTTAATCTCATTTCTTTACTAAAAACGATAAAGAAGTCATGTTATTCCTTTATCGCAGCACTGGTTTTTCCTAATTGGTTGTCAAAATGGTGGTCATTTGATTAACCAATGGAGGTTTTATGATATGGGTGTAGATAAATAAATTTTAAGCTTTTGGCCACCGTTGTCGACTATGCGTGACAGGCTATACAGGGTAAAAAAGACCTTCATTACCTTGACTTACAGTTGAAATTCGTGTTACTTCTAAGACATGCTTGGCGGCCAAAAGGTTAATCAACGTTCCGAGCCCTCTACAATCCTCAACGGAGATGTATATTTTATGGTTTATTTCAGGTTGACGGCTACGTGGACCCTTCAGGCGGCAACAGATTCTGTCTCGGCGCTTTGAGTAATGTCCACAGAACAGAGCAAAGTGAGCGGGCCAGGTAAATGTTTACACACTGAGGTTATTTTACACTAATACACTAGTTAAGAATATTATCTTTCCTAATAATTTCACGACGCTTGCATGCAGTAGGATTGGCATAGGTAGTTAATGAAAATGTATTCATCCTTACTTTTGGCCTATTTGATAAACAAGTTTCTAACCTCAAAATGCACCTGGTTTGGCTAAAACAGCAATTTCCTCGTAAATAAAGCAACCGGAGATAATATTTTGGACATCACTTTGCCAAGTTTTCAATAAGGTTTGCTTTACTTGGGATAAAATAGCTGGTTCACCCAAAAAAGTATATTGTGGGGTTACAAACTTGTTTAGTTTAGTTAGTTAGTTTGTTTATTACTCAATATAATATACAGTTTAAATTACATTGTTGTTTACCGAGTTTCTTGCCGGCTCTTCTCAGTAGAGGACTTTCTCCGAACCGGTGGTAGATTCATTCCTTGACCTTCATAAGAGCTTGTAAAAGCCTAAATTGAATAAAGATAGTTTGACTTTGACTTTACCAAATAAGACAAGTAACGATGAATCGACTTTAAATATACATAAAAGGGTGGCCTGGCGCACATTTAGTCTTGGGGCAATTTAAATTCCTTCACTATTTAGTCTGAAGTGTTTTGGTCCACTGAGGTCAAATGCCGCTGTATCCTATGTCAAACTCACATCTAAACTACAGTCCATAATTTGGCGTACTAAATTGACAGCTCAAAATGTACTAATGTTGCCACCACAGAACACAGAAAGAGGTTAGAAAGGCCGTCTGCCATAATTTGTACCGAAACCGCTGTCGCCGGCGCATCCCCGCCCCCTATTACAACTACTTACACAAACGAAATAACTACGAGAATACGCACACACCCACAATAATCAAAGTCCGCTCGTGATTCGTGCGTTCGAATAGCCAGCCGTTGCCCCGCCCATTACTAGTACAGTGACAAAAGCAATTTATTTTACATTTCCACTAGGCCTCGAGCATATCGATAATAGTTATCGATGACGAGTAGCGCCCTCTATGCCGCGGTTTGAAGTGTATACTACTATTTCGTAGTTAATCACTCTATAATGAATAATAAATAATAGTTCATGTTCCACAAGTCATTCTTGAATATAATCAAGTTACGGTAATGCTTAAAACAAGTCTGGATTTCAAATTTGGGTCGGGTGAATTTGTTTAGTTCGCCATACAGTTTATATTACCATCAGCATTCCATTTACGTGAAGCGAATTATAATAATAACAACCGGCATTCATAATAAAATGCGTACATAAAATTCCGTGACTGTGCTGTTGACCGTTGAAGAGTTCCTTTATCTGGAGCTAATCCTGGATGTCGATTCAAGTCATGCTTACCATAAAAATGCATTGTCATCGGAACTGAACCAACATGTAAAAATTCAGCTCCGTAGGATAAGAGGAAGTGGTTCTAATTCAGCTTGCAAGATTTGACCCGGACATACATACATACATACATACATAGAAACATTGCAAGTTAAATAAAAGCTTTTAAAAACACACAAGCTATTATAATATTAAGTTTAGACATTATACACCGGCTTTACATCAAGCCCCGCCACTTTTAGGTAAATAGTTTTTATATTATTAGAAACAACACTGATAAAAATACAGAAGTTAACGTAAATGATAAATAAATCCAAAACACTTATTATAATAGGGTATAACAGGACCAAATCTAGTTAAGCTGATCTCAGAGGAATTACGATAACAAGTTACTCAGTAAACCAGGCTTAAGGTGTATTTATGGTCGCAGCTGTGTACGTGCATTAAACGTATTTTTTGAAAACGTTCTTATCATTCATTATTTTTTGGTCCACTAATCCATGCAGAAAAATAAATAACATAACGAACACATTGTTTATGTATAGTCGATAACACTAAGTTTGGCCACATCACTAGTCTCATTGCTTGGTCACGTAGGCCGTTTTTGAGAAAACCATTAAATAACTTAGTTTTTAGACTTACCTGAAAAAGAAATTCCATCTTTTGACACACTTGATACTTGGCTTCTCGCCCTGCACGTAATTATTGCACAAGGCGGCATTTTCAATGGTCTAAACCTGATTTTGCCGCAGCTCGACACATAGACACAGCTCGCGCGCGACTGACAGCGCTGTCAGCGAGTTGTGTTTTAAATATGCTTATTTGCTCAACTGCGCGGCACGCGTGCCCCGCCTACATCGCCTTTCTAACCTCTCTCTGTGTTCTGTGGGTGCAACAGTAAGAAAAGTTTACGGCTTTGGATACCAGTTATATTTTATGGTCTAGAACAGCCAAAATAAAATTGATATTCCCGATTTTAATCAAAAAGTAGATCGATTCGATACTGCCGTATTAATATTAAATATTGTAACCTGGCAACACTTTCACGTGTCAATTTAGTTTGCCGAATTATGGCTGGACGTGTATAACAGAGATCAAAATGATTGTTTCCAGATTGCACATCGGCAAGGGCGTGCAGCTAGACCTGCGCGGGGAGGGCGACGTGTGGCTGCGCTGCCTGTCGGAGCACTCGGTGTTCGTGCAGTCGTACTACCTGGACCGCGAGGCGGGCCGCGCGCCCGGCGACGCCGTGCACAAGATCTACCCCTCCGCGTGCATCAAGGTATATGACACGTGTACGATGGCGCGTCTTTCAAGCAATGTTTGTGCACTCGTACTAACTAAGCCGTTAGTCTTCGTCAGTTGTCAGTGACAGTCAGTCACTTGTCCAGACGCGGAGACTATACATCTCCCTTATTAGTTATTTATTAGTATTAATTTGTACCCATTAGGTTTTTATATTGCACAGTTTGTGTTAGTTTCTA
Source organism: Tortricodes alternella (assembly GCA_947859335.1). Lineage (NCBI taxonomy): Eukaryota > Metazoa > Arthropoda > Insecta > Lepidoptera > Tortricidae > Tortricodes > Tortricodes alternella. The sequence continues at coordinate 8,638,596 of OX401987.1, read as the reverse complement.
GATAAAACTGTATTGCCAAAGTTGAAAAAAGACTTACTGCTGAGTTTCTTGCGGCGTTTCTTCTCAGCAGATGTCACCTTTCGAAGCGCTGGTAGATTCAGACATGTAAAAGAGCCCAGGTGGCCTACTTGCAAAATAAATATTTTCATTTTCATTTTCATTTCATTTTCATTTTCAGTTCAGGATAGATAATCATAGTGAAATCTTGACTGGATAAATATAAATAGACTGTTTAAATGGTTGCGTTTGCGCGGCAAGAGGAGGCGGCATCGGCATTCAGATAATCCGAATCATGAGTACCTCTTCCACCCTCCTTAGACTACTTGACGTCCAAGGGTCTACCTTTTTAAGAGGTTCGTTACCCCTTCTCCCCCCTTGGTGAGATGTCGTGAGGTTTCGCTCGACCTCCCAAATCTCAGGTGAGATTTATCAAAATGCGTATTTGTAGAGTAAATAAGTTAATCTGTGATTAATTGTGTTGTATTACCAATACATATAAACCAGTACCGCGACTCACTTAACGACACCGCACAGGCTAAACAGGTGGTCCTAAAGGATTGAAATTTGGAGGAGACATTCCTCGAGTAACCTACAAGAGTACAAAGGAGGGATTTTTTGAGATTCCATCCCTAATGGGGTGATAAAGTTTGTATGGAAAATACCGCGGGCGAAGCTGTGGCGGGTCCTCTAGTGACTACTAAGAACGTAGGATTTACCCATATTTAGTGAAGAAACGTGTTACTTAATTTAACCCAGTTTTCTCGCAATTTTACATCTTTTATTGCGGAAAAACAATTACGTGATATTTGCCGAGACCCCCGCTCTTCCCCACGTGAGATTCGGCTCGCCCCCCTCTCCCTAAACGCGTCACGTAATGAGTCCCCCTGTGTTGATCGAGACGTGTCCCCGGCAGGTGTTCGACCTGCGGCAGTGCCACCGGCAGATGCAGTCGCAGGCGGCCACGGCGCAGGCGGCCGCGGCCGCGCAGGCCGCCGCCGTGGCCGGCCACATCCAGCCCGCGCACGCCGGCATGAACAAGTGTAAATATCAGTGAAAATAACAAATTTTCTTTGAATTAATTTAAGAACGTTGTAGTACTTTTTTAAAGGTATCATTTAAGAAAGCTCTAAGGAACTTGGCACCCCTTCTGATCTTTGACGTTTTATTTATTTATTTATTCATTTATTCAGGAGATAACACAGAAACAGTCATAAACTCTAACACAAATTGATACAATTAAGTTATAATAGATACAGACGTTTCCCTGAACGTATCTCACTACGAACACACAGAGAAATAAAACTATAATATTACTTGCGCGATACGATAAGATACCCACAATTTACTTGTGCTCTCATGATAATCTTATAATTTGAAGTATCCCAGACTTCACAATAAAAGAAAAAAACAAAAACAACTACCACTAAACTATTTTTTATACAGTACAGTACAGTTGTTTGTTTTTGTACCGAACTTGGCCCTTTTTCACATATATGGTTTGATCTGATATCAAATTTTTTTGTCAAGCTATACTTATATCGTTTCTTTATTTAAATAAAATTTAATTGACTAAATATCTAACCTAATTGAGGTTAAAGTAAAATCGTTCAACAATAACAAAACAAAGTTATCTAATCCACCAGTTCCATATATAATGTTCAAAACTGACCGCATCAATAACTTTGTCTTCTATACCAACCCTTAACCCATCGGATGCTTAGGCACGGATCCGTGCTCTTTCTTAGGTGCACTTTTTGCATTTTTTTTTGTTCATTAATTTTTGGTACTCCATGAATTCAATAAGACGCGAATGCCGGTATTTTTTTACATCCCGCATCCGAGGGGTTAATGTGATGATTTCTGATTTTTTCCTATGGTTACGTCCAATAACCTACCTTCACACCAAGTAATAAATAAATAAATAAATCAGGGGACAATCTTTACACAAATCAATCTAGCCCCAAAGTAAGCTCTAAAGGCTTGTGTTATGGGTACTAGACGACGATATACATACTTATATAGTTAAATAAATACTTAAATACATAGAAAATATCCAAGACTCAGGAACAAACATTCGTGCTCATCACACAAATATTTGCCCTTACCGGGATTCGAACCCGGGACCGCTGGCTTCGGAAGCAGAGTCACTACCAACTAGGCCAAACGTGTCGTCAACTTACTACGTCACCTGGAAGTAGTCTAAACTTTTAATCTATATGTCAGTCAGTCAGTCAGTCAGTGATAAAAATAGTGATTTTCGGACGTCATTATTTCGTGAATGGTAAGATGTTTTTTATTGGAATTTGGGATTCAACAATTAGAAGACGGGTTTACTAGACACGCAAAATTGCAAGTATGTATGTCGGTCAATTAGATTTTAAGTTATGGGGGGTCGAAAATGACTCCAAATGGTTCGTGTAATACGTTTTGATGTTTTCATTATATTTAATAAATCCAGTTTTATTGTGGTTTCAGTATTCTCATACAAAACTAATTTCAGCATTTTCGTGATATTTAATCAAAATTCAAAAAACTTATAAACCTAGATTTTGTTCTGACTGACCTATCAAAAATTGGTCAAAATCGGTTAACATTTAAAGGTGAAAATCTTTATCGCCTTTTGTATGAAAAGGGCATTTTTGCCTTTGGTTCACAGTTCTCTTAAGTCTTGCTATAGGTCGCGTCTGGTAAAAAGAGCGCTGGCGCATACGATTACTATGGATTTGTAACGCGACCTGTAACTGTGTTCGATTTGTTCAGGCCTGACGGCGGCGGCGGGCATCGGCGTGGACGACCTGCGGCGGCTGTGCATCGTGCGGCTGTCGTTCGTGAAGGGCTGGGGGCCCGACTACCCGCGCGGCAGCATCAAGGAGACGCCCTGCTGGGTCGAGGTGCACCTGCACAGGTCCGTTGCTGACACCATGGGCTAATAACCAAGGGAACTGCCAATCGCCGTACAATGGATCTTACGACGAATTTTGGCAATTTTCGTTAATAATTTATTTTAAACAATACTTCATTCTTCCGAAAAGTTGGAAGTTTTCATATAAAGACTATCTATTCTATTCTATTCTATAGTGAGAGGGACTGGGCAGTATTCATTTGGGCACAGTGCGGTTTGAGGACTTCACTTGATTTTAATTTCGATTATATGAAGAATAACCCGCAGAATATATTTTTAGTTTAACTGGGTTTCAGCACCGTTGGCTCATTTCCGAGTTACGATAGCCACTATAGTCTGTTCGTTTAGGTAGTTAACCTGACCTATACCGTTGACCTAAATGTAGGTCACAAATAATAACATACAATTTACCGCGTCACATCAAATTTTGTAAATGCTGTCTCCCGCTGACCTAAATTTGTGTCAGAAATTTTTGCACCGTAAAATACCGTCTGTTCAAATTTAGGTCAGGTCGACTCACTTGCTTCTAAGCCTTTTGACGCTGTAAAATAAATGGCGGGGGCACTACCGTGCCCCCAGATCACCATAAATATAAACTAACCCACGTGACTCATGGCCGAATTCAGAAACGCCACTTAAGCATTTGACTAGATATTAAGTAGTTAAATGTCCCTCAACTAGTTGTCAACTTATACAGAAACGTCACTGAAACGTCACTTTAATTAAAGCTCAATTTGAGTGGCCGTTCTGAATTCGGCCATCAGCTAACCAGCCAATCCAGTCAACAGTTGCGAAGCGTGAAGTATTTCCTAAGGGAAGCCGGAAGAATTAGAACCGTACGTGCGAGTCTGACACTTAGTCAAAGTAATATGGACTTCACTGACAGCTAGCTGCAGCTTTATAGCTTGGTAAACCCGTCAGGAATCGGCTTCGCCACTGTCAGTCGATCTGTTTTATCTATCGTATGTGTTGATTGACTGGTTAGCTGAGGCACTTTGTTTATTTTGCTACCATTATACTTTCCTATTTATTTGAGAATTTAAAGAAACCTCAAATGAGCTGTGACTGAATGATTTAAAATGAATACAGGGCGCTCCAGCTGCTGGACGAGGTTCTGCACACGATGCCGATCGACGGTCCGCGGAGCAACATCGAGTAGGAGTTGATCGGCTTCTTTTGAGGCCTTCACGCAGTGCGCACGGCGCGCAAGTTTGTTTCGTCCCCGCGTGCAGGAGCGCCGGACGCTGTCTCAGTGAACAAACTAGTGCGGGCGCTAATCTATGCCATATAATAGCATTTAAGTTGGCTAAGTCACGGACGGAATAGATCGACGTTTTTAAGCTATTGTGGCGACTAGACCATTTTATTTTATTTCGTAGTTACAGCTACTATACAGGGTGGGCTATAAAGTTTTGCACTTTTAGAAACATGATAGAGACAAAACTATAAATGCAATTTTATTATGTATTTATTATAAGTACTAGTATAAAATAAATTTTCATTTTTAACGTTTTGGCCGCCAGAAGTAGCACGAATTTCAACTTTAAGTCAAGGTTCAGAAGGTCTTGTATAGTTTGTCACGCATAGACGACAATGGCGGCCAAAAGGTTAAAAACACCGTATTCTAAATGAGCTCCGTATTGTAGCTGGCACTCCTACAATTGACTACGCAATTGTATGAAAAGATGCTGACAATCATCACTTCTGGTACATAACCGCCCTGTTTGCTTAATATTCGGACCCAAACTTTGATTAAATTGACGCTTGGGAAACTCACTTATACGGCGTAATCCGTATTCAATTCTAAAAAGGCATCGCATAGTAACCTAAGACTGGTAAAAATAACGTTTTCCCGTGAAACGCTTAATAGTGATCAAAAAGATACAAAATGGCGTTTAATTTCCCGCCATCCGTCGTACCGAAAAATTAATAGTTTACAAAAAATATGTGTTGCTATTTGGAAAACTTTCTGGCCCATTCTGTTCGACATATTTCTGACGAAGTCTCGGACCCTGTCTTCCAGTTTTTTTTTTTTAAATATAATGGCAACGAATTGTTTTCTCCTGGTATGGATTTGTATTGACGAAACAAACATTGCACGCTTGGTAGGATGTGCATCGCTCGTGATTATAAAAAGGTGAACTAATAATTTATGTCTTGTATTTATTTACGTAAAATGTAAGATAACGCTAACATAAGTTTTACATTATACGCAGTATTGAGACGGGACAAACTAAAGAACACACTAAGCGATCTCAATTAAATATTTTTTCACACATCCTATATATGTGGTGTAGATATTTTAAGGGCAAAGATTCCACTGACAGTACTGGTCGCTCAAGCGACGACTCTGTCGAGTTATTTATCGTGAAAATATAAGAATTTACTAACAGCGATACCAAAATAAGGCATTTTTCTTTATTATAAAGTACACTAGTTTGTAAGTTTAAATATCTCAAGACATAATTATGGTTCAACTTGAAAGAAGCCAAATGGGAATTAGCTTTTGATTAGGGTAAGCTAGGGTAGCGTTGCAACTTAGGAGTTATGGTTATACAGTAATTTATGATAGTTATACATTAAAATATTTATACGTGTGCCGAGGTGCGGGGCGCGGGGGGCTCGTACTAGTAAGTGGATGTGCCTGATTGGCGGGGTTGCAGACATTCCTTCTAAATAATTTATTTCAAGGGCTACCAAACAGTGATAACTCTACTACTTGTGAAAACTCGGGACAGATTTAATTTTTACGTATGCAATTTTATTGAGTAGTTATTCAATACCAAACGTGGTAGAAATAAACTAGACCGGAGAACATGTAGGGACTTGTGTCTGTCTATATTTTAAGTTTTCTTTTGTTGGAAGCTCTCGATATTAAATATACTTAACTTTTCTAAGTTTTGTAACTTTAAGCGAGCAATTATTGTATATTATGTAATTGGTTTCTAGGAAACGGCTCTATCGATTTGGATGAAATTTTGTATTTAGATAATCCGGCCAATTCGAAAGCGAGTTCGCTAAATTAATATCGTTACATTAGAAATAAGAAACGTCAAACTAGAATTTGACATATTAGTGTCATACTTAATCGAATCTGACGTTTCTTATTTCTTTTGAAGTTAAGAAAATTTTAAATTAAGAAGTCTCCATTTCGAATTGGACCCAATGTTTTGCTTTCCAAGTTTATCTAGTCCCTACCTTAGAAGAAAGACGAGTGACGCTAGGTTGCTCAGGTACTTATATTTATAATATAAAAAAAAAAAAAAACAATAAGAAGGTTGGCAACTCCGCTAAAGATTGTTAAAAAGGATCTGTGATGTACCAAGTAATGTTTTAGAAGGCGCCCCGCGAGCACGAACTAGTTTCGTATACGCTATTTTCGACAAACAAATAGACTAGCAAATGACATATTTTGTGTACGAAATCGCAAACGATTTAAATAGAATGTAAGTAATGTGTAACGTGTTTTTGAAACTTTTAAGTATTTTGAGATTTTTTTTAGCTCGCTTAAGTTTTTGCTTTAATTATTTTTACTCGGCATATTTACGGTATCTTGTGTTGAATGATTTTACTAGTTACTGTTGGTAGTGTTGGTTTAATTTTTTCTACATTATAATCATGTAAATATTATTGTAGATAATTACCATGCCAATTTTTATCAATGACAGTTTGACATTATTGACATTAAATTTTTTGTAATTTTTATTAATAATTCGTTTCAGTCACTGTGATTGGTGTCGATTTCGTTGCTCGATTTGATTTATAATCATTTATGAAGAATCACACATTGTTTATAATTTTGTTATTGCTATTGAGATAATTTAGTTTTGCTTCGGTATATTACATTTTACAATTGATTGTTTGTTACCAATGAAGTTGTACAGATCCGGACTACGAGAGTTGTAAATAGTACAATATATTAAAGTACCTATTTTTTACTGAGGGGCGACGGAGGGCCGGCGGGACAGTCGCGAGTTGGAACTTAGAATTAAATTACTCAATAAATTCTCTCTTAGAAGGCTTTGACAAAAATCTTGTATCGAAAATACCTCTTTAAAGTGATCAAAAGGATTCAAAGGGTTTTAGATGATATTAAAAGTACGTGGTAAGTTTTTTAATGATGTTGAAGTTTTGAATAATGTCAAATTCTACATGCCACAGTTATAATAAGGAATAACCGAGCTGTTTCAAGTCTGTCGTACAATTTATTGAGAATCATTAACTGCAGTTATTGGAGTTATACTGGAGTTGTCCAAAAGTTGTGAACTAATATAATTATGTTGTTCAGATTATGAACGTAACTTGCCGCTTTTGTAAATACTTCGCGCCGAAGCATTGTTCAAAACAACGTTGTCGGAAATTTAATAAAATAACGTGTCACTGACGATTTTGCATTGTTTCATTCTAAACATTTCCCTTGACCCCACGTGTTTGGATATAGCATTGATTTCGCCTTTTTAGGGTTCCGTAGTCCAACTAGGAACCCTTATAGTTTCACCATGTCTGGCTGTGTCACGGCCACTGTTTCCCGAAGACTACATACAAAGGTGATTTTTTAGGGTTCCGTACCTAAAGGGTAACAACGGGACCCATTACTAAGGCTCCGCTGTCCGTCTGCCCGTCTGTCTCCAGGCTGTATCTCATGAATCGTGATAGTTAGACAGTTGAAATTTACACAGATGATGTATTTCTAATGCCGCTATAACAACAAATACTAAAAACCGGACAAGTGCGAGTTAAACTCGCGTGGAGAGGGTTCCGTTCCGTACATGATCATCTGAAATTTACTACGTTACTTTAAATAACATAGACTTCTTATAGGTTTTCCTGTAATCTATAGGTAAAGGACTATTTTCTGTATTTATTTCAAAATTTTAGCCCCAGTAGTTTCGAAAATAAGGGGGGGGAATGGTCAATTTTCGCCTATTTTCCTAAATAACTTCTAAACTATATTACTTGAAATTCAAAAAAATATATATTTAAGATTCTCACAATAAGCCCTTTCATTTGATATGTCACATAATGTAGGTTGCAAAACTTTTTTTTTTTAATTTTCTACTTTACCCCTCAAAAGTGGTCCCCATGTTTAAAATTCATATATTTACGTCACGCGTCCGTGTTGCGGTCACCGACTTACATATGGTTACCAAATTTCAAGTCAATCGGTCTAGTAGTTTCGGAGCAAATTGGCTGTGACAGACGGACAGACAGACACACGAGTGATCCTATAAGGGTTTCGTTTTTTCCTTTTGAGGTACGGAACCCTAAAAACAGATAAAATAAATATTTATGGACCTCCCTGTATGGGAGGTCATTGACAAACATGATTTTTTGCCGTATTTATGGATAATGGTACGGAACCCTTCGTGCGCGAGTCCGACACGCACTTGGCCGGTTTTTTAATAATTTTATTAATGTTTGTCCCGCGCACAAAAAGATAAAACCTAAAATTGGGCAAATGAATTTCTTTACGCTAGCTCTCATACATACAAAACAACAATGTCGATTATTAGATTCAAAAGTGCCATTAAGAGTTTATTATGTGAGTGGCCACTAGCGCTGCGCGCGCGCATGCTAAAAATAAGCGCGATCCAGGGAACGGCACCATTCCGATGAGCGCGTTGGCGGCAGAATTTCGACACCGCTTTCCAACAACCATCTTGGTTTATCTATCTACTTGGAGCTTTACTATGTGCTGAATTCTGGTCGCTCGTGCTTAAAATACCATAATTCCAAAATACCTGGTTCCTCATTATACCACATTCTCAAAATACCAATTCTCTTCAAGAATATCGGATGTTTTTTAAATTTTATTTATCAATCCGGTGTTATGGGAGTGTGGTATTATGAGGTACCAGGTATTTTGGAAATATGGTACCTATTGTGGGCACGAGCGATTCTGGTTTGATAAGCTATTTAATTTAAACGAACGAGAATAAAGAGAAATGCTTTTTCTAAAGGTCGCGTTACGAAATTATCATAGGTACCATAGGCTCGTTATTAGCTATTTCTTACTTTTCAAATGGGTTTTGGAGTCAGTTATAATTTTTTGGTAAAAAAATATTAAATTTTTAACTTTTTCGTGAATATGATGTAATATAGCTTAATTATATCCACTACCTATAGATGAAAAAGCATTACGTCAACTCCTTCTCAACCTTTGTAAAACATCACTATAAGTATGCAAGGACTTGACCGCTAAGGAGTTCTTTTGCGAACTCCTCTATCAGTTCCGATTTACCAGATGCGTTCTAACGAGATTAAGTTGTGTAGCAACAGTGACAAGGATATAACATTATTCTAATTGCCAATCATTCAAGAGATCCATGTACATCTGTTGACTCGATCATCAGTCTCGCTTGGCCAAATAATGCTGCTCTAGTGCAAATACATCAGTTATCGACCGAGCGAGCGAAGAGTCTCCGTTTCAGCTTGGCCAAAACTGCTTTTGTATGTCCGGCGGATGTCCATTTGTTCTCGTCTACAGCTCTCAGTTCTCAACCAATTCTCGTGAAATTTTGTGAGGAGGTTCGGTAAGTGTATAAGGTTTTTGCAATTACAAACTTACTGGCGGTGTTGGTAAACTGACTCGACCTATGTCGATGTATGGAGATATCCGTTTTTCAACAGCAAAGTTAAGTTTGTCGCAAGGCCAAACATTATTTCTTACTTTTCAAAGGGTTTTTGTTTTAGATTCAGTTTTTTGAAGTCTTTTGTCGCGAGGTGTACAGCTCACGGAGCCACTAGTTAGTCTTAGAAAATGGCAAAATCGCTTTATGTTTGCTTACTAAATTTGAGGAGTTGATTCCTCATGGATTCCATCATCAGACCTCAATGTTGACCTTAACGGGATCAAGCTGCGGCCTCAGCTAGGTTGATACGAGGATGAGTTATCCCATCCTATCACTCAGTGGCCCTAGCTTCCCAGACACGGAGATAAGTGAAACCCGTTTATCTCTCTGGCTATCTCTTTCGTCGGCACTAGTGTGACAGAGACGCACTTAGACATAAGACAGTTTAACTTATCCTTGTGTCTACCTTGCTACGGCCGCAGTGTGTCTGGCCAATAAAATAGCACATATCTCAGAAGCTTAGAGCCTGGCCACATGACCGCGGTACGGCGCCGTGCCGTCAAAAATTCCGTTGCATATCACCTTTATAGGTATAGAAATAAGGGCGACCTACAACGGAATTTTGCACGACACGGCGCCGTACCGCGGTCATGTGGCCAGGCCCTTATTCATAGATCTCGTTCAAACCAATTTTCTATGGGGTTTGGTGGTTTATTACCTGTTAGGTTAGATTTTTTTCTGATTTTTTAATGTCACGGTTGGAATGTTAGAGAGGGGCATACATTAGAAGATCATATCTCGCCAAATATTCACCAAGTCAAAAAAAAACCGGACAAGTGCGAGTTAAACTCGTTCCGTTGCGTACATGATTATCTGAAATTTACTACGTTACTTTAAATACCATAGACTTCTTATAGGTTTTCCTGTAATCTGTAGCCCCAATAGTTACGGAAATAAGGTGGGGGGGGGGGGGGATTGTCAATTTTCGCCTATTTTCCTAAATAACTTCTTAAAATTTTTACTTGAAATTCAAAAGAAAATATATTTAAGATCCTCACAATAAGCCCTTTCATTTGATATGTCACACGATATAGGTTGCATAAGTTTTTATTTTTAATTTTCTAATTTATTCCCCAAAAGTGGCCCCCATGTTTAAAATTCATGTAATTATGTCACGCGTCCGTGTTGCAGTCATCGACTTACATACGTATACCAAATTTCAACTCAATCGGTCCAGTAGTTTCGAAGCAAATTGGCTGTGACAGACGGACAGACAGACAGACAGACACACGAGTGATCCTATAAGGGTTTCGTTTTTTCCTTTTGAGATACGAAACTCTAAAAACGAGCGAGCCTTACCTCCACTTCCTACTTACTTCCTAAAAAAAGGATTTCATAATTTAACTACAGAAATGTCTGTTAGAAGGACAGACGGCCGTGACGAATCTAATTAGGGTTCCGTTTACTAATACTTTTTACGGCTGCGGAACCCTAAAAGTGTGCTAAGGGGCCGATAAAGTATGAAGTGCTACATGATATTATGTGCGTGATAAAGGCTAGTGTGCTAGGCCCTTTTAAATACCATACATTTCAAAGATACAAGACACAGCAGTGCGGTGTGAGGACACCGAGCCGTGCTATTTCCGTGCCTCTCGTAATTCAAGCGACACTGGCCGAGCGCGCTTTTTATTCATATTTCGGTGCTCAGTCTGTTTATTTCGTCTTTATGATGCGCTCTTCAAAATCTGCTGTCGGTTTGAGGGCTGTTTCACATTTTATTACGTTACATTTTTAACGTCATGTTCGTACTATGGTGCGAACACGATATTTTTTATGGATGAACCTTGATATTGATACTTGAATTAAACACTTTGGAATAAGCTCTATTAAATTACTTTTCCTGAGACTTGTTACACTGGAGGTTTGTGTGCGAGTTCCAAGCGGTTCGAACCGTCTCAGCTTGCTCACAGCCTGTGCACCAAGTTCACTGCGAAAACACATCGGACTTATGTACGTATACATCGATATGTGCGTAACGAGCTCGTCAGGCACATGGACATGGGGCTACTGGTGCCTGGGAACCACGTACTTCGCACCCAAATCGCCGTGTGATACGGCCAGGGCCGGATTTAGCTTTAATGCCGCCCCTGAGCACCGGAAAAATGCCGCCCCATTACTGTTTTACTCAAACTTATAGATTATACATCTTCCAAAATTTGCGGCCCTAGAAAATTGCCGCCCAGCGGCCCTAACATGTATGACACAAAGATAAGATAGATCGTCTTATCTCTAAGTGCGTCTCTCTCACACTAGTGCCGACGAAAGAGCTATAGAGATAAACGGGTTTTATCTTTGTGGCATGCATGTTAGGGCCGCTGGGCACTAGCCCCGACTGCCCCTAGTATAAATCCACCGCTGGATACGGCTCTTATGCCCGTATTAACCCATTCGTTACAAAGCATCTAATGCATATTTCATTATAAGCGTTCGTGGCTTTGCTACCGTAGGTTCAATATTTACAGTGATAGGCTTTTGCGCAAACAATGGAACCATGTCTTGTCCTGTTGGGTCTTTTCAACGAGAAAGTGAATAGGCATTACCTAGGTGTGCACGCTCTATCGTCGACGTCTGATCGCTTTCCATCAGGTGTGATAGAAGTCAAATGCACAGCTGAGTTTCTTGCGGCGTTTCTTCTCAGCAGATGTCACCTTTCGAAGCGCTGGTAGCTTCAGACATTTAAAAGAGCCCATGTGGCCTACTGGTTTGCATTTTCACATCTATCTTCCATAAACAAAAAAAAAATGTAGGTACAATAAGTAGGTAGCTACTTGAATACGATATCATTCAGGCTTGATCCTTTTAATACCTAGGCCCAAAAGACTTATGGTCCGTTGAAGACAAGATGGTCAGCATAGAGATGGTTCTATCTCAGTTTTACTTTAGCTTTAAATCTTTAAGCTGAATAGATTTTAGTAAATGTAAAGTAATGCGTTATTCCTACAAGTTGCATTGTATTTGGGTATCGTTTTAAATTTACGCATTTGTACAAATCAACTGCCAGGTTGTTGAATCATCAGAATCATGATCTTGGTCATGCCAAAGAATGCCTCCGGGCGTAGGCGATCCATAAACAACGTACCTAGGTAATTAATCGCTTTTCCCTAAAAACCTTGTAAATCAAGCTAAACAGGGTTACGTCACGTTAATGATTAACTAAATTCTCAGGCAGCATTTTCGGAGTAAGTTATTGTAACATATGAAATTGTTGAAAGATTATTGAAAATATTATTGAATATGAAATCATTGAAAGTGGAATATGAAACTTATGAATTGAATAGATGCAAATGCGCACTTTTCAGGAAGAAACTGCGACGATTTATTATAAAAAAAAACAAGGACAAGTGAGAGTTAAACTCGCGTGGAGAGGGTTAATGGTTTTTCGTCTATATTCCTAAATAACTTCAAAACCTTTATCTTAAAATTATTTAAAAAAAATTAAGATCCTCATAGCAAGCCCTTTCATTTGATATGTCACACGCCACAGTCTGCAAAACTTTAATTTTTTTATTTTATAACTAGCCACTTAAAGGCGGCGCCCTTGTTTAAAATTCATTTATTTACGTTACACGTCCGTGTTGCGGTCACCGAGTTACGTATGTGTACCAAATTTCAACTCAATATCGGTCCGGTAGTTTCGGAGAAAATTGGCTGTGACAGACGGACAAACAGACAGACAGACAGACTTTTGAGGTACGGAACCCTAAAAAAAACAGAAAAATTTCCAATACGTGGATGATTTTACCTACTTATATTACCTCACGTAGAAAGGCAGCAAGAAACAAGCCGCACAGCAGGTAAAACAGATGTTAATAATATTTCTTATTTTACTCATAGGTACTTACCCATTTCCGCGGCCCTAGAGCTACCTTCGATTCTAGTATGAGATATACACACCGACGGATAGCTTATCCTTGCTAGCGTTTGTCAAACTTGCTAGAGCCGCTGGGTGTAGCTGGTCTCCTACATTTTGAGCCATTTGTAACGGTGTTGAACTTTTTTTACCCTGTCCTTTCCGCTGCTATGTTCATGTTTATCAGATCACCATAACAAGGCTTCAATAAAACCGAACCGGAGGTTCTCAATTCGACGCGTATATTTGCTTTTTTTTAACTTTTGCTGGTGTTAGTTTGATTAACCTCGCAAGGTCGCCGGTGTGAGCGCGGCCTAACCTTAGCTTTTTCATGAAACATCCGCAATGAAGCCAAGAATAGCTAGACCATTTTACTGCGTAGGTAGTCACTTTTATTTCTTTTTATTCTTCGCTTTATTAAAGTTGAGAATACCTGTTTTTTATTTGGCTGGAATAGGATATCTTTTTATAAATAGTCTAAAGTACTACTTTTCTGTATGGGCAACTTCGGTCCTGAAGCTTGTAAGATATTAATATGGTGTACTTACAGGTATATGATATAACTAGTGGACCCACCACAGCTTCGCCCGCGGTATTTTCCATACAAACTTTATCCCCTTTTCACCCCTTTGGGGATGTTATTTCAAAAAATCCCTACTTAGTGCACTTCTAGGGTACTCGAGGAATGTCTCCTTTAAATTTCAAACCTCTAGGACCACCCGTTTAGGCTGTGCGTTGTCTATAAGTGAGGCACGGTACTGTTTTATATGTATTGATATTAATATGCCGAAGAAAGGGAAATTATACCATTTTACCTTTACATAACCTGCTTGGGGCATTATTATATAATAAAATAAAATAGGTTAGATTAGCTTATTAGTATTGTGTTAGGGCCACGCAGAAATAGGTGAAATATGTATGATATCTTTTCATATTTATAGTATTCAATCAATAATTTCAAATGATCTTAATATAGAAAATATATTATAATATCTTCAAAAAAATATATTAAATGATAGGTAAATATGCCGAAAGTAATTAGAGCAATTCATATAGGTAACCTATATCAAATGAACATTATACTAAGGCCCAATTTCCACTGAGCGTCTAGCCGCACGCGACTAGCCGCGTGCGACTTTCATTTCCATCGGAATCGCCGCCACCATACCCACTGACGCGGCCGCGACTCCATAGAAAATGGCAGTCGCGTGCGGCTAGTCGCGCGCGGCTAGACGCTCAGTGGAAATTGGGCCTAAGTTAATTTTATGTCATTGTCATTATAGTGTCTGTTATAGTTATTCCGAATTGATATGAGTATTATGAAAAAAAAAAAACCTGCTTAAAAACGGTCAGTTATAATTCCAAACCATTTAAAAAAACATCTATGCGGGCGAGGGTCAAGCAATAAGGATGTAACCGCAATTCGCTGATACCATCATCTTTCAAATATTTATAAATACCCGGTAAAACGCGCGATGGCGGAATATTCCGAAATATCGGTATTTTTAGCGCGAGGTCGGCCCTGTTTACATGTTTTCAGTTTACGAGCGTGTTATTTCACGTCTTGCCGAACGTTCTTATGCGGGTTTCAACGGAGCTTTTCAAAATTTGAATATAATTTGAACTAGAAACTTTGAATAATTATGTATAACTAGAGTGGACGCCTCAACTTGATTTTTTGTAAAGCCTGTTGAGGCCAAATGGCACAAACGCCTATAATAAAACGATCACCGCCGGACGCGGCGCGCATGCCCGCGCCGTCATCAAGTGCTCGCTGTCATTTGTTTGAGATGTCTGTTCTAGTGTAACGTAATACTTCAATAACTAGAAAGTTCCGTTTGTTAATAGTTTAGGAGAACTTCATACACTTTAGTAGGTACCTTTTCTTCTCTCCCTTTGACGATGCATGTCAGTTTAAATCACGGTGTTTAAGTGGCAAATAATTAACAAAGCGCAGATACTTAGGCACAACGCATCAATTGGTCACATTAACTTTTTGGTGTGAACAAGCTTTAAAAATGTCTTGGTAGAGTTCATGCAAATTACTTTTGTTACTTTCTTTCACCGTAATTTTTTAAACTGACGCCGACGCAGACGCCCCCAAAAGTCAGTGAAAAAGTTAGTCACATCAGCAATTAGGAATTAATTTTACGTTTAAAAAAACATTTATTTGGCAAATTCGGTATGGAATATAGCCAAGCATTATTCTCGACATACCAATTCGCAAGTCTACCGGCTGGATGCCTATGACTAACACAAACAGGTGTGCGAGGTTGCGGGCACACCGAGCGTTTGATACGATAAATATGCACATACTTTTAACGTGATATAAATAAGTAAATAAATAAAATAAAAAAGCCTTTTTTTTCCAGTTTCACCAATTATTAAATAAAAAATCTGTGTAATTTTAATTATTTAACAATAACATTTGCATTTTAAGTAATTAGGTACTAATTTATTATTCCACTGGAACCCCTCGCAGGTAATGGCCTCCTCCAAAGCTTTCCATTTCTCTCGGTCTTGGGCCATTTTGTGCCATCGTGGGCCAGCATTTTTTTTATATCATCTTACCATCTAGTGAACGGTCTTCCTCTGTTGCGCTTACCCAACGGGCCTGTCCATGACGTAACTGTTTTTGTCCATCTACGATCTTCAAGCCGTTCTATACGCCCGGCTCATTTACACTTCAACTTTTGACTATGGCTGAGAGCGTCTATTGCTTTTGTTTTAGATCTTATTTCAGTGTGTTTTATCTTCTGTATTTTCTTAATGTTTAACTCCGCTCCATTCCTCGCTGACATGTACGTGACATAAAACATACCTATTATTAAATAATTGGTTTTTATACTTCACATGTTCAGCTATACAGGACACTAGTTTTATGGAGAGCATTACTATCTGTCGCTTTTTAAATAACGCGCTGGTGCGAAAGTGCGCCACAAACCTATATGCTATACGGTTTAAAAAAAAACTTTATACCACAGTTTAAATCAATGGCTTTATGTTTAAACTAAATGCCATTTACTTTTGTGTAATCTTAGTGATCTGCACCCTCCTAAATGTAAAAAGGTGTGAAATGTTACAGATGTTAATGGGATATGCAGCCCTAATACGGTTGACACAGCGATAACTTGATCCCGTCATGTCTCTCTGACTATCTCTTTCGTCAGCACTAGTATGAGAGAGACTCCATTACGGATAAGTCGGTGTTAACGTATCCTCGTGTCAACCTTGCAGTGCTTCACCTAACGCTAATCGTAACGGTGACACGAATTATGTCGTTCAGCGCCTCTATTCTGGAACACTAACTGATTCTGTAGCGACTCGTGAGCGAGATTTCTCATCTCACTCTTCCGCACGACGCGTTATGTGAAAGAGTGGGATGAGAAATCTCGCTCACGAGTCGCTACAGAATCACTTAGCGTTCCCGAATAGAGGCGCTGATTGGTCAATTTAATGAATACTCATTGCCTTATGATTATGGCTAAACACAGTTTCTTGCCCTTTTTGTTATTGATTTTAAAATATACTTTTTAAATTGGCTTTTTGGGTTCCTTTGCTGCACTGGGAGTGCAGAAATAGCATAGAATGCGTGCAGATGCTTATCATCCTGGCATGTCGTAAAAGTCGACTAAGGGACAGGTCCTTTCCAACATGGTGGACTATCTGTATGGGCGATGTGCTGATCACCTGTATACGGTTCATCATACCATCTTGTGATGTGTTTGTGACAGGGATAGCGAGGCTGATAATTGAATGGAAGAGAGTGTTAGAGAGAAGTATGGATGGACCAGATGGTAGTTTAGTTAGTTTTAATCTAGTTTAAGTTATTCTTAAGTCATTCTATTGAATCGTTGTAACGCCATGGATTTTTCTGTAATGTTGCACACGGTTGATTCGAATAAATAAAGAAATAAATAAATCTTAGGACTAATTAATCGGACATGGCCACAGGTAGTCTTGTGGCTCTGTCCACCCCATTAGGAATTTCGGGCGTGATGCTATGTATGTATGTAAATTGGCTTTGGTGCGGTTCCGTCTTTATGCAGTTGAATCATGGTACAAGTGAAGGTTGGTGCGCCAGCGCCAAGGTGGCCGGCATTTCCGGCACCAATTTGGACTCGTAAACATTTATTTTGGTTAATATATTGTACATATTTACTTACAGAAGATTTAATTTAAGACAAGTTTTTGACTTTTAGTCGGGTTTTATGTTTCTTAATAAAAAAAAAACCATAGATATGTGCTTCTTTTGACGCACTTCTTTTGAGTCTTAAAAAATATTAGAGCTTATCTTTCCACTTGGCTGTGTCTCTAGTTATTCGACATTGTTTCCATGTACTGTTTTGCGGTGCAGCCGTCTTTGATGTCTAGTTTATAAGAGCTACCATATCGTAGCAAAATAACTTGCGATGTCGATTAGGTTATATCGAATAGAAGCCTTTAAAATAGACAAATGAAATAATAATAATTCGACTATGTGAGAAGTTGGGCAATTAAGAAGTTGACGAACTACGATATTGTCGAAACAATAATTCGCCCATTTACTAAACGAACGAATTCCTATATAGGAAAACGGAGAAGTTGATTAATTCCGAAGTTGGCAAATTATAGTTATGACGAAATAAGAAGTAGACGAATGTCGCTGACTCCCTAGCGAGCAGGGCCTGTATTCGGGCCTGCTAATTGATTTATCTACACCCATATCATAAAACCTCCATAATGTAATCAAAAACCGTATATGACCACCATTATGACAACCTGTACTGTAATGTTATTACAGTATCGATTTTAGTATCCTAATGGTCATAACGATACAGATATGAGCTACAGGCCGACGCGCCGCCGTCGCCACAGCCGGCGGGGCCCCATCGTCGCCGTGTCGCCGTTTATAATATGGGTGTAGATAAAGTTATGTATGCAACTCTGCATAATTTCGCCTTAAAAGACACGTGCGATCCGCACTAGTGTTTTAAGGCCTATCATTATGCAACCGTTGCATAAACTACTATTAAAAATAAAAATAAAAATAAAAAAGCCTTTTATTTGACCAAGCATCTTAGTTGACTAAATTTACATACTAAATTTCTCTTATAAATATTAAAAATAATAATATTAAAAATACATACTTAAATTTCTCTTTCTATTATTACTAAATGCCTTATTTCTAGTTATTATTATGCTTTAAGCTAGGTCCCCAGGTTGGGTAAAGGCCTCCTCCAAAGATGCCCACCTCTCTCTATCCTGTGCTATTTGCCACCAGTTAGAGTTAGAGCCAGCGACTTTTTTTATCTCATCATCCCATCGGGTAGCGGGTCTTCCTCTCCTTCTTTTTCCTTGCGGTCCACTCCATATAGTGGTATTGAAGGTCCATCTTTTGTCTCTAAGCCTCGCTATGTGACCAGCCCATCTCCATTTTGATTTTTGTGCATAGCTTAAAGCGTCGGTGGCTTTTGTTAATGTCCTTATTTTTGTGTGACCTACTATTACTATATCGCAAATAAAATGACAGAACCGTGAATGTGAACGTCAAACGCCCAAAACAACGACACATTCGCGGTTTTGGTATTTAAGTGACGATATCAAAGATCTCAAAAGAAGGATATGCCTATCAGTACAATTTCGTGTAACAAGTCTCATAGAGGGTTGTGAAACGCCAGCGCCATGGCTTAACCACACCCTATTGCTGATGTCTTAGTTCTTACGACGTACACACAAGTCTAATATTGCTTGATTCACACGCTATCATATCATTGTGGAAGGTGGGTTCGGTGGTGCTGTCACACAGGTTGTGGAATTGTACTGGATATTTAATTATAATGGTGTCACTTAAACGGATGTCAAGGACCGTGGTTGCCGTGCGACTGAACGTGCGATGGTGTCAGATTCGTGTTCTGACACCTTAAAAGTAAGCATTGCATGAATTGCTTTGAGCAGTTCCTTACTATTTATTTCAATAGACGATATAGTATCACTTAGCAGTCCCGAATAGGGACCCAGTTGTTCCCTTCAGACCCCTACAACTGTTTATGAAACTATTGAACTATTACACTACAATTATAAATGCGAAAGTTTGTGTGTGTGTGAGTTCGTATGTATATTACTCCTTTACGCTTCCGTGGTTGGACAGATTTAGATAAAATTTGGAATGGAGATAGCTCCGGGATAAAAGCCTTTATCCTGGAAATAAAAGTTCCCGAGGGACAACTATTATCGAATTCCATGCGAACGAAGTCGCAGGCGGAAACTAATTCGAAATATTCTGTGTGCTCGGTGAGTTTAGACGCAAATTTGCGATAAATTTATCGCAGTCCCATTGTCTGTATTTATCGTGTTTCAGCGATTTAAGTGGTAAGACAATTATCACAAAGTAAAGGGTGGGCAGACACCGCAAAGTCACTGCTTCGCGCCCGAATAAAACTATTAGCACAATTAGTGTTGTCGTCGCCACGTGTCTGCATTATCGATACTAAAAATAAATGCTAAATGCACTGTAAACGCTAATGAAGAAGTGTTGACAACAATCAATTAACAATCTTCATGAAATCTATAAATAGAATGACTCGCTTGTTCTGTTTGTTGGTGTATTTGCCTAAAACTTCTAAACTACATGACGGATTTTAGGGAAAGGAAGGAAGGTAAGGTGTAATACACCTGTGTGACGCCGGTAAGGGTCACCAGTATAAATATAAATCCATTAAATAATATATAAATAAGTATTCAACGAATATTTAAAGATTTTATGAACCTAGAAAGTATTCGTTTTACTTTATCGGGGTTCCCCCATCAACTTCGGCTTCATATCTTATTTTGTATTTTTTTATCAGCGTGGAATATTTGCTAATAGGTTATATTGTCTCGCTACAATAGATATTTATGTATAAACAGCATTCGATTGAAAGTAAATTTTTAAAAGCTTTCAAATGCCAGCATAGTAACTTTTTCTGGAATTTAGAATTATATATTTTTCTTTCGGGCCAAAGAACATGTTGCAATGCAAAAATAAAGGCTGTACCCCTTATACCTGAATACCATTATAGTAATTGGAAATAAGTAAAATCAAAGTTTTTTTTTATCGATGTAATAAATTATTCCCCAATCCCCATCCCATCCCTACCATTCCCGCGGCTTCCCGCGCGCGGCGCTGACTGCCCGGGCGCCCGGCAGCGCATCCGAACGAACGAAACGCTACATCCACACGCGACCGTGTTTACGAACGCATCTTTTACGAATTTGAAATTGGAACAATTTAATTAGAAATTCAAAAATATTATTATAATTGTGCAGTGCCAGTATTGGATTTTTTGGTGAATACAAATGTGAGTAGAAATATTTCAGAATTTATTCTCTTACTTTTAAAAGATAGACGTCACTTAAATAAATTCAAAGAGCGTATTTTAAGCGTACCTAACCGAGGCATTTTTAATTATTTATTCTATTATGCTGGTTCTCGTTGATATCTTGGTAAGTTCGTTATATAATTTAAGAAACAAAAATTTTATTGAATCAAGGCTCTGCCCGTCCGCACACAAATCATTCTCCTATCAATATTGACCAATGACCCAATTATCGCATAAAAAAGTGTAAGGATTGCACAAGTTTTTTGATCCTCTGATGGAAGTTTTAGAAAGTTTTGCGGCCTGTGCCACGGCCTTAGCCCGAAGAGTACCGAGTTTGATTCCCAATCAGCTCAGCTTACAAAGTACCAACGAACTTTGTCAAAATTGTGCGCTAGAATTGTTTGAAGCATCATTTTAACATTTTTCGTTATCTGCTACAGCCACTCTAGAACCTTCTAGAATTTAAAATCTAGTCAAAATAAAGCGTTGAACGAGATCGGTAAGCTTTTACAGTGGCATGTATCAAATAGTTGAATGTACATCATTATTACTAACTTTCTTATTCTGAAATGAAACAAGCTTTTTATCACAGCAGCCGCCATGTTCTTTGCACGTCATTCCGTCATCTTTATAGTTTACGTAATTTTAAAAGCTGTTTCAACCGAGCACCGAACGGCTGAGTCGAGGCCACGTCTAATATAACTGAACTGAATCACTATGTTACTAAGGCTGTTTTAAATGTAACGGAGTGTTTGCTATCTTGAATGCACTTAGAATTTGCGAACTCTTAATCATAATATTAGTTATTTATATAATTGCATAGACATAGATAGAGACATCATTTATTCATAATCATTGCATTACATGTCACTCTAACCCTCAAGGCAAGGTTGTCATAATAATGGTTTATAAACACAAGTGGGTGTTAACGGAACGAACCGCAGGTGAGTTTTTTAATAGTACCCCACGAGTGTTGCAAAATGAATGCAAAATTGTATGTACACTCAAATATTTTTTTAAATAAATCATAAAAAAATATATAATAGCGGGAAGCATCCGCTATGTGGAAGAGGCGGCGCAGGGGGCTGCGCGCTCTTGGGTTCAGGGCAAAAAATTGCTGTCAAGTTAATAAGAGCTACCATATCGTAGCAAAATAATTCGCGATATCGTTTAGAGAACATCGAATAACTACAGGCTCGGACAAGTGTATCGGAACGGTGTAGAAACACCGTTATTGTTTTACAGGTACCTACCTTTTTTACCTGTAAAACAATAACTTGTCTATATGTATATAAAAAAACCGGACAAGTGCGAGTTAAACTCGCGTGGAGAGGGTTCCGTTACGTACATGATTATCTGAAGTTTACTACGTTACTTTAAATACCATAGACTTCTTATAGGTTTTTCTGTAAACTATAGGTAAAGAACTATTTTCTGTATTTTTTTCAAAATTTTAGCCTCGGTAGTTTCGGAAATAAGGGGAATGGTCAATTTTCGCCTATTTTCCTAAATAACTTCCAAACGATTTTACTTAAAATTCAAAAGAAAATATTTTTAAGATCCTTACAATAAGCCCTTTCATTTGATATGTCACACGATATAGGTTGCATAGCTTTTTTTTAAAATTTTCTAATTTACCCTCCAAAAGTGGCCGCCTTGTCACCGACTTACATATGTATACCAAATTTCAACTCAATCGGTCCAGTTAACGAAAACGCTTAATTTTACGTTTCCTTCACACAGGTCAAAACTATGCATAATGTCCTACATGCGGATATAGTCCAAATAAAAAAATTAGTCCTCAGGGTCATTAACTTTAGGGAACAGGAGGGGACAGTTCTGAACCCAAACTTGTGTATGACCCAACTCCCGCACAACAATTACTTAGAGTTAGAAAAGCGGCAGTAAACATCTTGTTGTTAATAAAAAGTTATGCGAGAACATACATAAAAATATATACAGAGTGTTATAAAACTACCCGTAAAGCCGAAATGAGGTTAAATGGGGCCTTATAACGAGCCATTCACAATATTTAAGAACCGTACATACCCTAAAAAAATAAAAAAAATATTATTATTTTCACTGATGTGCAAACCCTATTTCAGTAAAATTAAAGAGTAAATTACGCAGAATGTACCTACATTTCTACCTAATTCGCGGAACGACAAAAAATTTCAAAGACAACCTAACAAAATTTTTGGTTTTGATAATTAATTATATTTTTTACGGGGTATTTTGTAACATGTTGTATATACGGGTCGAATAGATAACCTCCTCCTTTTTTGAAGTCGGTTAAAAACCACGTCAGTCTAAGCGTATTATAATAACTCTTGAGTTTCAGACAACCGTGCTTCCGTCGCGCGGTGTCGACATTTCACACCGCGAACGACTCGATCAATTAATTATTTAATAAATAAATTAAACAGCTTTGTCTTGTCTTAACTTACGTTATTTTAAGTATCTATCACTTTAAAGTATAATTGAAAATGTTTTCTTATTGAGACGGATCATCACTACATATTAAATAAGTGACAGTGTGTTTGTTTTATAATAGTTCAGTATAAATAGACTGACGTCGTTTTGAGACTAAACAAATTCTAAATAATAGAATTAGAATAAGTTATGCCGTCAGAGTAAAATGTACGTTGGGGCGAGAATCAAAGGATCTAATTTTAAATACCTTTATTAAATAACGATTCTTGATCAATTATTTTCAAAATCTTATCGTATCGTATTGTTTAAATTTTAGTCATGCGTTTCGGAGATAAGGAGGGAATGCTCTATTTTGGTGTATTTCCTTTAATATCTTTTAAACGATGCATTTTAAAATCATATAGAATATATTTATTTTTCTCATAATGAGCCAAGAATTTCATTTGATATATCATGTGAAGCGACTAACATTTTTTTTTCTAATATGCCCACCAAAATTAACCGTTAAACTCAGAATTCGTTTAGTCAGGCCCGTATTTGGGTCACCTCATACTGTATCAAATTTAAATTTTCCTTTTTTTGTCCAGTTCATTCCGAGAAAATAGGCTGTGACAGACGGACAGATAGACAGACAGACACGAGAGTGATTTCGTAATGGTTCCGTTGTTCATTCGATGTTTGGAACCCTAAAAATGTATAAAAGCTTCTATATATTACATCAATGCAGTCATAATCATATGAACATTAGATTACAAGCAATAAGCGCTATGGATAGACATATTTTGCAAGACTGATTTTGCGAGGGGAACTATGGATTATTTTGAAATTTTTCCTGTATTTGATCAATCATAGCCTTTTGAGGAAAATGTATTCCCAAGGGCGCGAAACCGCGGGATAAACTAGTGTAGGTATAAAGTGCAAGCCACGTAAGCGCGAGAGGCATGACTCAATCTCAGATTTAGATGCATGCGCGCGCGCCGCGTTACGTGGCCGATAAACAAATACTCACAGCTTTCAAGGGCAAGGATATGTCGACGTGTTTACAGATGTATCGGCGCTGAAACAACTTCAAATTCAAATTAAAATTCAAATGTTTTATTGCAAGACCACAGGTACTTAAAATAAGATCACATAATTTTGAATGTCCTTGTCCATAGTCTACCATATTGCAATGTAGTACAATATTAATAATAAAGTGCAACTCCACCGTCTGAACTATATTACTGAGTGCATTAGGTAATAAAATAATTTGACATATTTATACAATGGAAAGTAAGAAATCCCTCATCCCTATCCCATCCTCGTTCCTCATCCTCCCTAGACTGGCAACGCATTGGCAGCACCTCTGGTGTTGCAGATGTCGATGGGCGGCGGTGACCACTTTCCATCAGGTGGGCCGTCAGCTCGTTTGTCAGTCAGTTGACATAAAATTGTAATAGACTAAGCCTATTACAATTTCTATTAGTTTTGCCTTATTATCTAGGATATAGTAAAGAAAACAAACATATTCTTATTCTAGTAAAGAAAATAAACAAAAATATATGGGGATGACATTAAGGGCGTTACATTTACTAAAATGGTTTTGTTGGTTTGCGTCGACTCTAAAGCTACATCTGCGGCCCTGCGTATTTAGTACTTTCCTATATTACGAGCGAGTGTGTGAGACTATGAATGCCACTCGTAAAGAACACAAGAAGTGTCTTCCCCTTAATAGAGACAATAAGAAAAGTGTTAAAGGACACATTGTTAGTTTTATTCTATTAGCAGTTTAAGTTACTCTAAAGCTACATCTGCGACCGTGCGTTTATAGTACTTTACTATACTCGTATTACGAGTGAGTGAGTGAGACTATGAGTGCTACTCGTAAAGAACACAAGAACACAGTGTCTTCCTCTTAATAGAGACAATAAAGAAAGTGTTTAACGACACATTCTTAGTTTTATTCTATTAGCAGTTTAAGTTATAAGCAAATTACTTATTAGCCCCTAAGCTAGATTGTAATTACGTAAGGGTGCACCTTAAATGTAACTTTACACTTAAAAAAAACTGCGGCTCTAATAGTAAGGTTGATATAGCTCTACATTAAGCTCTGTATTTTATCTTGAGAAATAAATAATCTAATCTTATCTAATCTAATCTACGTCTTTTACACTAGTGACATGGCTATGTGACGGACATGGGGAATCTAGGCTACTTTTTATCTCGGAAACATTCACGGCTCCCAAATGAACAGTGATCACCGAAGCCCACGAAAGTCGCGGGCAAAACGTTAGTGATTATAATAATATCTTGAACACTATAACAGACATTAATTTTGTCCGAAACTAGGATTCCTAGTGCTATGCTATGGGTACTAGACAAGACAACGATACAAATACATATATAGATAAATACGAGTACGTACATATAGAGATACTAAATATCCATGACTCGCGACAAATATTCGTGCTCATCGCACTAAGTTTTCCCTTAGCCGGATTTGAACTCGCGTCCCTTAGAACAGATGGTTTTAGAAAATCCACTGCGCTATCGAGTCAATCAAAGTAGATTTAAGGATGTGTACCCAATATATCGATTTGTATATTTTTCGCTGAAATTGAATAGTATGGTAGTATTAGTCATTTCGCATAAGTGTAATAAAAAATAAAACCACTGTACCGTTCTTTTAAAGGAGATAAATGACATTTAAGATTACACGTGTTATGTGCTGTGCCCTTGTTATTTGTACCGGAAGTTGATTAAATTACAAGAAAAATCGAAAAATGATTCTGTCCCATAATACTTTTATAATCAGAAAATGTATTTTCTATAACTTTGTACTCTCCTTGACTTTATGATGACAAAAAAAATGTCGTTACCGTTGTTCTCACGGAAATATTCTTGATTGAATTTCCATGTGTCCGGACCGTTTCAAATACCGCATATTGATTGGTTATGACTCGAGTAGTCAAATCAGGTTTTGATTTTATTTCACATACTAAATAATTATTAATAATCACACAATTTGTAAATTGTAAATCATTATTCGTACAAAATTACTCATTGCTGTTATTTGGTGCAAATGAAACAAAAATTGAAAAATAAAGTTAATGTACTGCGGATTTGACGTGGTACACATCCTTAAACTGATAACATAGTTACCTAATTAGCGTCATCGTATTCCCACTATTACTACCATGAATTCCTACCGGTAGGAATGCTGTTTTTTCCCGGCTGTCCTACTAGTAGTAGAAATGGGAAATGTATTTCTCGCCTTAACTACTATAAATAATAAAGTGCTATCATTTGTAGAAGTGGTAAACAATGTGCACATGATACCATACGCACTCACTACGTGACATTTAATAACCTGCCTCAGAAATTTATTGCCGTATAAAGAATAGTGAGAAAGAAGTACCCAGTATTACTACTAGCGGTAAGACTGATAAAATTGGTACTAATAATGGGAAGGAAATCCCCAGTATGCTTAGCGGTGGGAATCCCTCACATCGTTACCTCTAAGGAAATAGTAGTTTATGCAACGGTTGCATAATGATAGGCCTTAAAACACTAGTGCGGTTTTATGAAACGAGCTTTTAGCGAGTTTCATAATAAGATCGCACGTGTGTTTTAAGGCCAAATTATGCAGAGTTGCATACATAACTTTATCTACACACATATTATAAATCCTCCATGTTGGGTTCAGAAACAATATTTTCTGACAACAAGTTATTTGTTGCAATCGTGGCTGCATATTTCCGATATCCGGCGCATTTTCACAACACACACACTCCGAGAAGACTACTTACTATTCATATTTTCAACTAAAATTATAAATTACAAACAACTTTTTCTATTCAATTCAACAAAATTCTACTTTCGTTCAGCAAAACGTCAACATAATGGCGGCCGTCCGTCAAGACCATTTTTTTTTTTAAATCATAGACAAACGGATGAAGTCTCTATTCTCACGTCACTCGAGATCAAATATTGTGCAGTTTATATTAAAAAACATACTGAATTGACGTTTCGTATCAATAACTGTTTTAATATATAGATATTAAAACAGTTATTGATACGAAATAACTTAAAATAAAATTAAAAATAACTGTTTTAATATCTATGGATACTAGAATAGAGACCCACTTGAGTTTTGACAGCTGTTCCAAATTTAATCTCATTTCTTCACTAAAAACGATAAAGAAGTCATGTTATTTCTTCATCGCAGCACTGGTTTTTCCTAATTGGTTGTCAAAATGGTGGTCATTTCCTACGGTTTTTGATTAACCAATGGAGGTTTTATGATATGGGTGTAGATAAACTTCGTTTGCAGTACAGCCTCTGAGCGTTTTCTCTCAACTCACACTCACACTCAACGACCTAACAAGTAGGACACTATCATATTTCATTATACAAGTATCTGCCTCTAGTGAGATTCGAACCGGTACCTGGTCGCTAAAAGCACGGACGTATCGGTTTGAGCAGGGCTTTACGTGCAGATCGTTTTCTTGGCACACCATCAATCCCTGCGTCTGCACCTGCAGCTTGAGAAATGGACCGCAAACTATTTGTCGACACGTTGGGCTATACGTAGCGTGATTAATAACTTCTAAATATAACCTCAATGACGAGAAAATAAATTTACATCTAAATCAGTCCGATTTAAAAGGCCGTATTATTGTGACAATAAGGACGTACCTGGCCCTTGACTGCTTTTATTGCCTGTTATTTCTATGAGTTTATAATTATTATCATCGACGGAGCATAAGTACTGTACCTCCATGTAGGTACTCGTGCAGCTTATCGCGGGATATACACAACGGGCCTACGGAACCCTCTCAGTCTCTCTCACACTAGTGCCGACTTAAGTTATCTTTGTGTCTTGCATGATAGTGCCGCAATAGGTATAACAACGCTTTCCGGGTGATGATAGGGCTGTCTCGTTTCCGTAGCGCATCAGGAATGTTTGCGCTGGTGTGGATTACTTCTACGCCACAATGCGTAAGAGAGCCACATTCCTGGTGCGCCGGGTGCGCGCCAGACCTAACACCATCTTGAAGATAATAGGGAGCAGGCTGGACTGCCCCTACTTACTTCACTGCAGTCGGTTACATGCGTCGTACTCAATGTATGTTTAGGTTTAGACATTATTATAGATCTACCGGTGGTTAGGGCCACAGAGGGAGGGCCTCTTGACGATACGCGCCTTGTCCAGAAGTACCAACTTCTATATCTGACCTTTGATCCAGCCATCTAGCGAGAGTTTCGTGAGGTGTTGGTCGAAACTCTTCGCCATGAGACCGTTCGTAGAAATAATTTATTATTAACTTATGAAAATTATACTTTAAAACCAAAATTCAAGACATAAAACTATATGCTATTGCCGCAACCAATCACTTGAACTCTATGCTAAATCTAAACCTAGCCCTAGTTTCTGATCTCAAAAATACCCATAATATTGCTCAATGCGGTCGACACACCTGCGTCTGCGACCCAGATCCGCTCCAACAATAGCTCTATAACGCAAATATCTGCGGTGGATATTCCCACTTTATTACCTATAACGATAGTAAACATTTTTATGGTGATTATCATAAACTTCATGGTACTTGTTTAAACTTGATCTAATTTGTCTGAGAAGCTGACGTGCTCTTTTTTACAAGTTTGTTGGTATATAGAGTGTTTCGCCTAAATTTTGTATAGCACCCAGCTGTCAAAATCAAGTTTGACGTTTCTTATTTCAAGTTTCGCAACTTTTAAATTTAGAGAATCGATTTCGCATTGGCCTTACTGTCCGCCAAGTTCAGAAGAAAAGGCACTGACTGTGTACGAATATTAATTTACACCAACCATTTCGAGCGACTTTTGCCTCGCCTATAATGTATTATCTGTTCGACGTACGGAGTTGCAATTTTGGGTGTTTATTGAGACCTTGAATTGCAAATATTATAAATTAATGTCTGAAAGTATTGATGGTACAAAATCACCAGCCTGCTAGCACTTACCGTTTTTGAAATAGAAGCCTGTGCTGTGACAGACGGACGGACGCATGAACGTAGTAGACACGGTACCAAGGAAAATTGATTTATTTGCTATAAAAAATAAAATTTAGTGGCAAAAGAGATAAAAAAATTATTTTCAGGAGAAGCCGACTATATCGCACGTCATTGTAACCAACTTGACCCCTTTTTAAAATTTATAATTTTGGCGGAACGTTTCCATTATTCGAGGTTCGTTGACGTCACTTGAATTTCGGCAACACCGATACTATATTCAATGTCATTTTTGATTTATATTTAATCGTTATTAATCTGTAGAGAAATTTCTGCAAACATTTACTTTCGCTCGTTTGTTTCCTCAAATTGCTACGAATTTAGTAGATCCTAAGAATGCTTGCAAAAGGGCCAGAAGAAATCAAAATAAATAATACTAATACCAAGTTATTTCTACAGAACACGTAATGCATAAACCATGTTTCCGGTTCAGTTGAAGTACCTATCTAAAGTCTACCATTTTCTTTAATTTGAATCTTATTGGTGTTAATAACACATTAGGTGGTACGAGAATACCCGTAACTTCTAATCCCAGCTAATACTACGGTTTAAAATGGTAGCTGTACGAGTAGGTTTGATACTAAGTTTAACGACAATAACAAAATGGAATAATGTCTCATAGGAATGTTAAGTCGCAGTTAGGGTCTAAAATTATACCTGGCCTGCGGCCATCGCCTATAATTATAGTGAGAGTGCCAAATTTCTATTATCGTTACATATATCCCTTCTCTGGCATGTAGTTGGGTCCTATTTTAGACAAATGACTAACACGTTTCACGTTGGCACAGCCGATATTAAATTGTTTGGTCTTTGAAGTATAGAATCAGGGTAGGTCAATACGAATGTCGAAATTGAAATAAGAGGTGACGACTGTACAATTTAAGTCGTTATTGGGCAGGAAGTCAGGATTTCAATATTGCATCTATTTTAGTTATAATATTGACTGACAATTGAAATTCTGGGTCAGTACTACATGCAAAATGCTCATTTTAGAGCGAATAAGGTGCTAAAGAAAAACAAATACCTACTCTATTTATTATCAAAAGTGTTGCGTACGATGTTTTAAAGACGGATGATAAAATTACCGAACTCATAAAATTGTTATCTGCGCTAATGAATTGTAAATCAATCATATTTTTTCCAGGCAATCTTGTTTGGACCGTTCGACATCATCGGATTCCAGAAAAGCGCGCTTCCACGAAAATAAAGCTGTGCTCTCATTCTGCAGTTGGAGCTCACTCGCACAGTGTGGACGCTGCATGGTAAACACTCGCTGAAATGGCTCAGAACGGGTAAGACTATCAACATAAACTAGTTAAAGATTTCATCCATGTATGCAGAAGTTTATAATAGACCGTAGACTGAGACCAAGGTGTATGGCGTATTCAGCATTGTGGCTAGTGTAGTGAGGCACAGCATTATGCTGAGCGGGAGTCCTTTCGGCGATACTAGTCATATTGGGTCCTTTATCAAGGGGCACAATGTGTTCTGAATCATCGCATAAATCTTATCATTATTTTTGACTTTATCTTTATCTCTAAAAAATGATAAACGCCTTTATTTGCTTTCTTTACAATGTCAAAGTTTAAACACATAATCATTAAAGTCACGAAAAGTAAATCAACCAACATTTCTGCAAATGTTTTTAAAGCCAGTTTCAATCTTAAAGTCAAAGAATCAGAGTGTCCTTGACATGCAAAAACATCGAACACGTAAACTATAGTTAAAAATGATTCATTAAAATCCTCAAGGTAAACTAGAACAGGTGAGCATTGTCCTAGCGACGGCCGCGAGTTGTGTCCCAGCGTGTAAAAATAACTTGGCGTGTTTCCAGGTATGGACCGATGGCCGGACACGTCGGCAGGATCCCAAACTTCGGGAAAACTCAGGTTAATGTAAGTGATATGTTGTTGGATTGGGTTTAGTAGCTACGTGGAAGACGTGTTGTTTTTAGATTGGTGGTTCCTTTGGGTAATTCCATAGACACCTTTTTTTAGGCTAAGTTAGTAAATTTAAATCGTTCGTTAATGTTATGTTTACGGAGAATTCACTCAAGTATATATTCATTCCATCAGATGATATATGAATGAATCGTGCAGTAAATATGCAAAAGATGTTTATAAATCAATTATTAATTTTTAACTAAAAGCAGTCGGTCACTTAAAAAAAAGGGAAAAAAGGTTTTCAGGTAAAATAAAACATCATTGGTATATTTCACTTCATTTCTGAAACTTCATCTATTAATTAATATATCATTTGATGGAATGAGAGCACATTTCAGTGACTTCTCTTGAATATAACATAACCAAATGAATTAAATTTACTAACTTCTATTCATTAACTTACTAAGTGACTATGGAATTATCCCTTTGATGTTTTACAACTATTTAATGCTAAGTTTCTTACCCTCTCAGCCGACGTGTGTCTACATCAAGTATAGAGTAAAATAAAAATATCAACACCGCTCCGTAATGTAAAGTTGGGTTGCTCGGCTCACTGAAAAAAAAACGACAATTGTTATATATGATTATTATGATATATATTTTAGTTTTAAACAGCATTTCCAAAGACGGATATTTAAATTGACTTTTTCTCAATTCCAGCCCATGGGACACAATGAACCGCCAGCATGCATCCAAAATGCCATGATGACGAAAGATAAGAAGCCATTTACATACACGCCAGGCGGCTTGGATCTGTCCCAGATACGCACACCAAGCATGGCCCGAAGGCTAGCAAGGCAAAGGTCACAAGAGGAGCACGAGCAAGCCTACGCCCAACAGTACGCTCCGCAAGCCAACGGCAACTACCAGCCACAAGGAATCCCCAAACCGCCTCCTCCACCATCTGGAATCCCTGCTCCACCCCCTCCTCCTCCTTTAGTCATCACAGTGCCTGACGCAAAATCCCCAAAACCCCCAGCATTCGGCGAACGACCTGAAATAGTTATCCCCGAAAATCCAATAGGGATGCTGAGAAAAACCAACAGCCCGTACCATTGGGAGTCTGAAAAGGCAGATATGCAGCGGATGGGGCCTGTACCAAAGTTTGCAGAAAAAGTACCGAGTCCGTTGACGGTCAAAATGCCACCGTCATCGTTTTCGAATCAAGCTCCGAAAAACTACACCCCGCCATCTCAAAATACGAATTATTCATATAATAATCAGAATAAACAGACTCCTGAAAGCCCCATTCATAGACCTGAAGCTTTGTACGCCCATCAGCAATCAAATTCTCCAAGTATAAAGACGCCGACGATAGAACTGCTGCAGAGGCAGGATTCACAGTTTAACAAGAGTCCGCAGCCTTTTGGAGGACAGTCACCCATCAGTAACGGCTCGCCGTACTCCCCTAGCCCCAATAACAACTGGAGGCAGCCAGACAAACGGGATTCCCCAGCTCCTACCGCAAGCTACAGTCCCCAGTCACCTCAGCTAAATCGCAGCCCCTTCACACCTAATAACCAGCAGCACTCACCGAATTATCAAAACCAGAGTCCACCAGCCAACACTAGCCCCGCATTTCACACCTTACCGAGAGCTGGTCAAAGAAACCAGGAGATTAGAAACGCTCAAAATATCCAAAGTCCACCAAACACTGAATCAAATCCGACGCCGTGGCGAACGAATACTCTTGGTAGACAACCACGAGAGGTAGAAAACCAGAATACTATATACAATAATCAGAATGCTAACCAACCGCAGGCGTCTAGTCCCCCTTGGAAGAGTAATGAAATGAATAACAATGAAAACACATACACTCCACCATGGTTGCAAACTAATAAGAACCAAAACGCCAATCAGCAGCAGTACACTCCACCGTGGGTAACTGCGCAAGATTCAATCAACAATGGGGTACAAGAAAACTCTAATGCGTCATGGAGGGCCCAGGACAATAATAACAATAGGGCTCCTCATTCCCCTCCTGGAAAACAAGCCTCGCCTCAAGAACAACCTCGTTACCAGTCGTCAATGTCGATTCCTGTAACACCAAGGCGGCAAAACCCACCTGCCGAATACAATAATACTCCTCCGCAAAAGGAAGTCGTGTACGTCAACCAGGAGCCGGTATACTTCTGCCCGGATAGTCCGAATTCCATACCTCCATGGGTGAAAACGCAAAAGGAAAAGACAAAAACTCCTCCTCCAGCATGGGTTCAGAGACCTCTGGAAACCAGGAGAAGTGCGTCAAGGGATCTCGTTACACCGCCGCGGGACACGAACCAGGAGCCAGATTGGGTGAAGAGGAGCAATGAAATGCAGAGAGGGATCCGGGACGTGATCAGTCCTCCAAAATACCAACAAACGGCACCACCATCTTGGTCTACTCGTCCATCGGATAATCGCAAAAGCTTACCGAGAGATAATGCTCCCAGCTCGCCGGGCAGCAGGGTCATCCCTATACAGATGGAAGTATCGAGTTCAGAAACCAGGGACCAAGGGAAACAGAGCAACCAAGCACCACACTTGAGAATAGTGATTGGTATGCAGCCGAACCCTACGGCGCAGGCGCAGGCGGCGCCGTTCTCGCAGCCCACGCAGCGCATCATGCGCGTGCTGTCGCCGCAGCTGGTGCGGCCGGACGACGCTCAGTCTCAACCCGAGCTACCGGCACTGAGCCGGCATTTGACGAGTAACCAGGACCAGCCGAAGACGCGGATAATACCCATTCAAATTGAAGGTGGCAACGACGGAGCAAACAAGAGGTAAATATCATTTTCATCACACTTGCTCGGAAAGGGTGTAATTATACGCAAGCGTATAGAGCAACTATAGCCGATTTAACTCCTCTATGGGCCCCGCCGTCAGCGGGAGTTATAAACCATACAAAATCCATAACTCCCTAGGGAGTAATGGATTTTGTATGGTTTCGAACTCCCGCGGGCAGTTAAGTGCGCCAGGTCGGCGGAGCTGCTCGGGAGCCGCAGCCGGCGGGGCGCGCGACCGCAAGCCGGCGGAGCTGCCCCGCGCTGATCGCAACGTACGCTCAGTTTATGAACACCCACCTGACGGTAATTCACGATGTAAAATGGGAATAAAATTAATATATATACTTTTTTTTTGTCTAATTTTTATTTTATTTCTTCGCAAATGTGATGAAAAACATTGTGTGTATCACGGGCAGTAAGGGGATAACAAACTCGAGTCATAAAAGCCCTCGCCTATCGGCGTCGGGCTTCTAACAGACTCTCGTTAGTTATCCCCTTCTTACGGCCCTAGATGCACAATGTACTATAATAAATGCATTCAGCCACGTCTTCTATGACTATTACGTTACGGGCATACATTTCTCTCTACACTTTAATAATAGGGGAATCTGAAATTGTACCGATTTTAATTTTGCTCATTGAATATAATACGACGACCGAAAATACGACGGAGACACCATAATTTAATATTATCGCCAAACAAAGAACTGGCTGAAAACATGCTCGTAAGTGCACATTTCTTACGGCATTGACGTTAACGTTCCCCAAAGTTATTTCCCTCCAAGTTTTCCTGAACCCGCCGTATAATCTAGCATAAGTACATATTTTCCGGTGTAGAATATTTATGTGCTCATTTTTCAGCTTCGGTGGGCGGTACTAAGGAGCTGTTTGCACTCGTCCAAAGTAAACGGAACATTTTTATGCACCGCTTAAGTTCGATGAATCAACGCTTGCTTTATATTTAGCATCACTTCATTTACAAACACATTCTAATTCAGTTAATATACTTCACTAATGCAAATCGCTGGAGCCTTGAATACGAAATCTGTAATTGGCTGTAACTGCTGATAGACGCTTGTGTTAATTATGTTTGATTAGAACTACATTTGGAGTTTCACGTCATCATTAATTGAATTCGCATTTAATAAAAATAACTCATTTATTTATTAGAAGAAATATGTCTAACAAAATTTTGTAATGTTGACAAAAGGTTTTGTATTAATCACGATATGCTACTGAATGCTATACGCATCATTGAAGGATGAAATCGATAGGACTATGGCCTAAGAACTCAGGTCTACTCAAGTCAGAGAAATACCTACAAATTTTTACAAGACATCGTCACCACGTTATGGTGTCAACAAAGCGTTGTTATCGTAGACTTGTGAAATGCCGGGCCACGATTTACCCTCTATGAAACCATAAAGCATCTTCTATCACACTACCATAGTATAAAGAGAAGTAGGTTATCTTCATACAAACGCACCGCATCGCCGCACGCACACTTAAACAAAATCTCGACCCGTTTCCCCTTACTCAGCGGGTCGAGATTTGTTTAAGTGTGCGTGCGGCGACGCATAGATACTTTGGCGCACACATACAAGCCGCGCACGGTGCGTATGTATGAAGATAACTTACTTCCTCCTCTTTATACTATGACACTACTGTCCGTATTAATCGTATGTACGATTAATACGGACAGTAGTATTTTCTCATACTAAAAACTTAGCTTGAATACGGTTATTACCACTAGTAATGCTGCTTAAGAACTATTTATTTTCTTAGAACATCCAGTTTTATACAAGTACCTATGCTGCCAGTACCTATAGTGTACTCGTACATCATTAATAATTAAGTCAATTGTTCGTTTTCTATGATAACTTCTTTGGATATTTTAAGCGCCTTTCAAACGCTATCCGTGATCATTATAATAAATAAAAATATATAAAAATATTGCATTTATTCTACCATGACATTTGAACATTAATTTATGGGTATGCATTTTATTGCTTGTTATTTATTTATTTTAATTTTAAAAGGCAATAATTTTATTTAATCATCTCAATAACTATAAAAATGAACCTCAAACTAAAAACCTTAAAAAATAGAATATAATGACTTGATAGAATAGAATATATTGCTTAATTATTGAATCTAATTACTATTATTATTTTCATATACTATTTAGATATTCATTCATATATTGTACGCTTATTAATTTCTTATTTAGGTATATTATTTTAATTGTTTTATGGAAATCGCCTATTCGGCTTTGAATGTGAAACTTTTTAAAAAAATCATGCTTTTTGATGACAACTTCTATAAAGTGGCAACGGATCAGCATAAGTTTGACATTAACTAAAATACCTTTAAATTCACCTAGCATTATTATATTTGTCATGATACATTTTGGGTCAAAAAATATAACTAAAAATTCCTAATTCCAGGGTGTTCTATCACAAATTCACGAAAGAAGGCCCTCCACGCCAGTCGAAGGCTTTCAGGGTCCTGCAGATCATCACTGGGACCGAGGACACCGACGGTATAGAGCATATGGAGAACCAGCACGGGTTCACTGACCTATGAGTTAACTGTGAAATTCTACGACAAAAGTACACGTTGACAAATAGTTTGTAATTAACCCATTTAATTACATATTCGTAAATAAACGGCTATTTAATATTAAAATTGTTATAAAATACTATTCAACTATTTTGGCGTCAATATGAAATATAATGGAATGTTCATAAAAAAGAAATAAAATTTATCAAGTTTCCATAATACTCTAGATTATCTACATAGAATATTGTAGATAGAAAAATGAAAATAATATTTAATTTAACAATTTACAAATTTACAACCCTAAAAAAACGAATAAATTATTGATTTCTAAAAAAATGTGTCGTAAGATGCAAGTAAGCATGGTACGCTACACTAGGATATTATAATAATATTAATAATTTATTAAATTATTTTATAACGTATGTAGCATAAATTTATTGTACTAGGAATATTAAACAAATATTTAAAAAACGAATATATTTAATGCTTTTATTGTGATTTACTAATGCTCATAATATACACTTACAGCTAGATTACCAAAGAATATTTAATGATATATTATGGCTAATAGTTAAAAATGTATTATTAACGAAAAAGAAAACCACTCGTTATAATGAAATTGAAGAAAATTAAATATTTGACTTCGAGAAGCAGTTATGAAAAACAAGATAACGACAAAGGACTTCTTTTCTTTAACATTATTTATAATTATAAAGGTTGCTAAACTCTTCATGAGTGAAGTAATATAGGATCTTAAGCTATGTGTTATATTTAAATTATATAGATAGCTAAAGAAATTATTGATTTAACTTACCATTAGGCAGTATAGTATTTATTATAATTTTATATGTTGACTAATCGTGTTACAGCAATTTATAAACATATCATAATTAGAATTTTGTTTCGTTTATTATATTTATAATATTTCACATTTATTTCTCATATAATATGTATGCAAGTACTCTGTACAATGTAATTCATATTTATCTGTTTGTACAAACGAAGTTAACCTTTTAATAAGTTTACTGATAATATTTATTATATACTTTTTAAATAATAATTTTATATATATTTACTAACTGATTAACAATAATGCTTTCTATTAATTTCCAAAAATAACGAAAGTTATATAAATAATTCCAACGCATGTTTTTTTACATTTTAATAATTAACAATTACCCCTATTTATAAAAGTTACACTTAAATTAATTAGATTATTAATTCGTTTGTTTTGTAATACACAGAATTACAGCAAGACACGAAATGTAAGATATTTATTTCCCCTAATATTTAACTAGTTAAAATTCTTGGGTGTAACTTTTTTAAAACGGGTTTTACCACTGTAGAAATTGATCCTGATCGATAAATCAATAATAAAATGTACCTAACAAAATTCAGTACAGAATTCTTTGAGTAATTATTTATACTGGATTGGACGCCTCAACTTGATTTTTTGTAAAGCCTGTTGAGGCCAAATGGCACAAACGCCTTTAAGAAAACGATCACCGCCGGACGCGGCGCGCATGCCCGCGCCGTCATCAAGTGCTCGCTGTCATTTGTTTGAGATGTCTGTTCTAGTGCAACGTAATAATTCAGTGACAGAATATATAATATATATCAATGTTGCCTGATGTGTCATCGGTAAACCACGAATGTTAAATGTAATTCACCAATAACAGTAGTTGAAATAAAATAAAAATATCGGTCAGTATAATTTTAGAAGTTTTTTAAATTAACCAAATCTGAAGGCAGACAAAGGGTGTGGCATTCTAGTCAGTGTGATCTTACTTCAATAAGTATTAACGTTTACGAATCAATTGATATTTTTGTATACGTGCGAATTACTAAGAATAATTGAAACGTTTAGCATAATGAATTATTTTACCCAAATTATTTGATAAATCGAATTAATTTTATAATAAAAGATAAAAATGTGTTGTTTTTTTTTATTGCTTGCTAACCCTTTCACCGCCAGACTCGTGATAGTATGACGAGTTTGAACGAATTGCAGCCCTCTATTCGGGAACGTCCAAGCTATATTGTAGCGACGCGCTAGCGAGATTCTCATCGCACTCTTCCGCACGACGCGTAATGTGTAAGAGCGGGATGCGAGTCTCGCAACTCGCATCAATATCGCTTGGACGTTCCCGAATCGAGGCCCAGCGGCCCATATATACAAGACACAAAGTTAAACCCGTTTATCTCTATGACTATTTCTTTCGCTGGCACTAGAGTGAGAGAGACACACTTAGAGATAAGACGGTTTAACTACTCCTTGTGTCTTGCATGTTAGGGCCGCAGGTGTCAAGTCAGAAAGTCGCCGTCGCGTCCCACGCATTACAGTACTGTCGTGCTAACCCAAAGGGGCGTACGTAGACACTTACTTACCAAAAAAAAAAATGACGTTAGAACAGAGTTTTAATCTGTCATGAAAGTTGACATACGCCTTTTTGGATAATAACGGGAGAATATTCGAGGCGAAGTACCCTTTATTATAAGGCGAATTGCAGTCTTTGTGCTTTGTCTATGCCGCAGTACTGCCCTCATGCGCCAATAAGCGGTATAATCCATTACTTTTGTTTTTTTATTGCATCATAAAGCTTAAAAAATCTGCGTCATTAGTATTAACGACGCCCAATCGCAAGAATTTGAGGTTATTAATTTAAAATGACTATTAAACGCAGTCCCGCGCAAATCTAGTATTTATCGACAGGTATGTACTAAACAGCGTTGGTATATCATTTCTAATCCACAAACAGTCAATATATCATTCCGATGTACCAGTGGCAGTACTGAGGAGCATGCAACTTGTAGTTTCGCCATGTCCGTCTGTCTCTGTGTCTGTATCTCACTCACAGCGACTTTTTCTGGAAGTCTATTGAAGTAACAAAGCAGAAATTTTGTACGATTTATTAATGTGTGTCCCATGCACAAAGCCCGATAAGAGTAAAATAGGGAAAAAAATATGTTTACTTTGTTTAATTACATGCAATGCAAGAGTATTTTCTTTTTATTCTACATCCTCGAAGGATTGTGGTTGGATACCTCTCTGAGAACTATTATGGGTATGTTATGACCAATTTTCATTTCACGCTTCACAAGTGTCATTTCTGTTGGAGTCTCTCCGTCGTTGGATATCAGATTCGCAAAACACGATGTTCTCATAATATCTTAAAACATTGCAATGGGTGCTTGGGGGCCAGACACAGACATGACTCCGTTGTACGGAACCCAACATTGCGCATGATCCGACATGCACTTGGCCCATACTTTTTACATAATATTTGTCTCAGAAGTCATTTCAACTGAGTTACCGCTTTTTGCAAGCTTTTTATTAACTTGCAAATCTTTGAAGCTGAATCAAAACCACTTCACCTTATCCTACGGAGGTGAATTTAAACATGTTGGTTCAGTTCCGATGACAATTTTATGGTAAGGATGACCTGAATCGAAATATAGGATTAGCTCCAGATAAAGGAACTATTCAACGGTCAACAACATAGACACATGTTTTTTTTTTAAATGTCAATTGTCTGACAAACGAGCTGACGGCCCACCTGATGGAAAGTGGTCACCGCCGCCCATGGACATCTGCAACACCAGAGGTGCTGCCAATGCGTTGCCAGTCTAGGGAGGATGAGGAATGGGGACGGGATTGGGATGAGGGAATAGGCCTCCGGATCTCGTCACTCATAGTACGAAACGCAAAAGCAAGCTATTACTTTACGCCGATATTCTGTGAGCAATATTTTGTGTACGCATTTTATTACAATATTCAAGTGCACTGGGCAAAAAGCTGGCTATAATTTTTTTATTGCATCCATGGTATTTACAATGGTCTTACAAAGATAATTAGGTACTAAACATGGACCCTTTTAGGGTACAACAATACAATTAAAATATACAAACTTATACATATTAACCTAAATATTATAATGGTAGTATTATCATAAAAAAGTGAGAGGGTAGTATAAGATTCATGACAAAAGCATCCTGTTTCCATATACCTACACTAATAATACTTATTAGTGTAAGAGGGCAGAGTACCCAGGTGGAAGTCGTATATCTGTGGATTATGTTCTGTACCTAATGTTATTGTCTTCTAACACAAACAACACGACTCCCGGTTGCAATGACACAGCACTGTTTTAAAGATGCACTTTCAGAAGTTGGTTCAGGAATGCAACGCTGCCAACGAAACTTGGCTTATGATAATGCTATTGTTTTTCAAAACTTGAGCTTCGGCGTAACAGTTTACATAATCAGATTGTTCTTAGTTTAAGAAATATATCGGGCGTCGAATGCGTCGCGAAGTTTTGGCAAACCGGCTCGTTTAAATGCTTTGATCATTAGCGCGAATTATACATTTACTACTTACAATGTATTTATTACAATGCCGTAGACAGACGGCTTATGTATTTACCATCATCATTATCTCAAGCCGAGAACGTCCACTGCTGTACATAGGCCTCACGTAGGCTTTCGATCATAACCAAGTTTGTTAGTTCATCTTATGTGGGTCCGAGCTACATGCTTCCTCTCCCGTCCCTATCAGAAAACCTTAAGCCTGCGGCTATCAGCGCCTCTATTCGGGAACGCTAAGTGATTCTGTAGCGACTCGTAAGCGAGATTTCTCATCTCACTCTTCCGCACGACGCGTAATGCGTAAGAGCGAGATGAGAAATCTCGCTCGCGAATCGCTACAGAATCACTTAGCGTTCCCGAATAGAGTCGCAGTTCTCCGAGCTATGTAATCAGACCACTGCCAGTTGAACTTGCAAGATCTGAAAAATGTCAGAGATGTCGTTTATCATCATGAACTTAAGAGTACGTAATAGGTACGCTCTTTTCAGTGGAACAATTTCCAATGTCAATAACTCCGGTTTTTCTACGAATTTCCTCACAAAAAAACTCGGAGCTAACGCAAAAGTTTTCACATAAATCATTTATCTGTGTTAAAAACAAATTATATATTTTACAAAGCGAAGCTAATGCTTGAGAACGATGTTGCAAGTGAATGTCAAAGGACGGTCCAAAATACTTTATTTCAATATTGTTTATACAACATTAGCCAAATGTTGATCAAGCCAGTTGAATGAGCTTCGAAAAATACCGAAGCAATAAATAGTATAAAGTACTTTATATAACCTTGCGACAAATGTGGCACTGCACGTCTAGCACGACCTGCCCGCGAGTCGTTTGTCGCTCAGTGCGTCCCTTACATACTTGACTAGTTTGACAGAGACGCACTGATTATTGCTGATTATTCTGATTATTGCAGTTTATATTTATTCGCTGCATTGTCATTTCAATTGCTAAGATTTGTGAACAAAATCACTGGCTCGACTAAACGACCTTGGACAGTAGGTACTAACTGTAAACTACATTAATTGCACAGCTGTGCACTTTAATCTAGTTAACTTCGTTAATCGCTAATCCGTTACAAAAAAAGTTAACTTCGTTAAACGTTAAAGGGTTACATTTTTGGAAAATTTAACGGAATTAACGTTAATCGTTAATCGTTAACTCTCGATAGAAATTTCATTTTATGTCGTTGCGTTAGTGATTTACTTATACATTTTCCGCGCGGTGTTCTTTTGGCAAATAGTAGGTACTTAATTAACGATTAATGGATTTTGATTGTTTTAACGAAAGGTAATGAGTCCGTTAACCATTTTAAAAGTTAACTTAAAAGTTAATACGTTACTCGAAATGTTAACTTCGTTAATTAACTATTAACGGATTAACGCTCTCATACCCAGCTATGATTAATTGTAATTTTCCTCGCACCTTTGCCTATTCTTTCTGGTCATGTTTACAGCCACATGTAGACACACGGCAAACCACCAGCGGCCCTAACATGCATGACACAAAGATAAGATAGACCGTCTTATCTCTAAGTGCGTCTCTCTCACACTAGTGCCGACGAAAGAGATAGTCATAGAGATAAACGGTTCTAATTTATCTTTATGGCATGCATGTTAGGGCCGCAGGAATGTTTGAGAGTTTTAATGTTTGTCTGAAAAAGCTTTGCAAGTGCATTTTTAATTGACAGAAAAAGCTTTTTAATCTAGCTAGTTTTACCTTCAAATTACGTTTTTAAAAGATCAAAGGTTTATAACATTAACCTCTTTAACGGATTAATAAAGCTCTTTGATAATCATTGCGTACAGACCTTGCGCCTCATTCGGGAACGCTAAGTGATTCTGTAGCGACTCGTAAGCCAGATTTCTCATCTCGCTCTTACGCATTACGCGTCGTGCGGAAGAGTGGGATGAGAAATCTGGTTTATGAGTCGCTACAGAATCACTTAGCGTTCCCGAATGAGGCGCCTTTACTCATTTATGATTTTATATTTATAGGTATCTATAGATAAAGCCGGTGACCTTACCAAGAGCACGAAATAACCGCTCTCTACATTCTTTAATCTATTTATGCGTATATGTTGTTGACAGATTATTAAAAGCTTCATTAGAATATATAGTCAAGAATGCGATGATATGACGCTATGTTTGTTATACTCGTATAGCTGATGTATAAGAAGTTAATTTAAGACTTTTAACAGCGTGAAATATTACTTCACCATCGACTGAGAATACAAATGAAGAAGTTGTGATGCAGTGAGTAAGGAAAGGATTCAATTTGGTACCAGGATATAA
This sequence comes from Tortricodes alternella, assembly GCA_947859335.1. Lineage (NCBI taxonomy): Eukaryota > Metazoa > Arthropoda > Insecta > Lepidoptera > Tortricidae > Tortricodes > Tortricodes alternella. Next base: position 8,595,478 of record OX401987.1, on the reverse strand, counting down.
TACAAATGATAACATATTTTATACATTACTCTGTTATTTTATACAAAAATGAGACGTGGACGCGTAAAAAATATTACCTACTATTGGCTTGACGTTTTGACCATAATGAAATGGCTGCCAATTCGTCTCACCGTGTTCCTCTGGTGGTACACGGGGCTGTTGAATTAAGAGGACTGTGAACCAGCAAAAATCACCCTTTTCATACAACAGGGGATAAAGATTTCTACCCCTTAAATGTTAACCAATTTTAAATAATTTTTGCCAGGTTGTCAGACAGAACAAAATCTAGGTCTATAGGTTTTTGAATTTTGATTAAAGATCAACAAAGTCAAATAATCGCCGCAATTAGTTTTATATGATACTGAAACATCAATAAAACTGTATTTATTCATTATAATGAAAAAACCAAAACGAATAGACCTAGATTTTGTTCTGACTGATAACCTATCAAAACTTGGTCAAAATCGGTTTGCATTTAAGGGGTGGAAAACGTGATCGCCTATTGTATGAAAAGCCGTAGGTTCACAATCCTCTTAAGGCCGAAAAATTTAGATTAAACAGATAAAACAATACCTAAATTACTTATGTGTGAAAATCGTAAATATTAAAATAATTTAGTGGTATTCCGTGAAAGTGGGCTGACGGTTATAATCCCGACGCCAAAGTCCTCGAGCGTCAATAAAGCTAAGACGAGTTCAAAGCAATTATTGAATTACAGATGTCGATAAGACACGGTTCGCTGGTGAATAAACAAACAGATAAACACTTAGTCCATTACCGGCTGTCAGTAACTTGTGGCTGACATTGACACTGAATACAATCAATAACTATCGTACAAATAAATAAAATTGAAGTGTATGTCTGTGATTATCTAAGCAACCTCAAATTAAAACACATCCACGGCATCCTAGGAAATACATTTTTGAGCATATATTATCTACAAATCTTACCCGGCTTTCCCACAATAACACCCCAAAGTTTCATATTAATCGGATGTATGGTATAGAAATGTATATAGGAGACGACCTAATTAAATCCTTTATTAACATGAATTAAGCACTACTTATAACGACCAATTTGAAATGTTCCTATTAATCATATATATTTGGGAGCAGTAACTTAACTGTACGATCTGTAATTAAGGGCAAATGGAGCAATTTCCTTAAGTATTTTGCTAAATTAACCCTTGTTTGTTTTATTACGACATTAATAATAACAATGAATGCGGAATCAAGTTCTTAATTTATATACTAGGGACAGTTTCTATTTAGTTATCGTTTCTCTGTTATACTTTTCTGATCTTCGTGACCTTGTCGCTGTGATCAGTGGTGTGATTCCGTTACGTACCGGTGACTGTAAGTAATTAAACATGTACTTACTGGAAAGTATAATTAATAATCCCTTCTAAGCCCTACTTATATTATAAATAGGGAAGTGTGTTTTTTTATAGTAAGAGGGGGGGCAAACGAGCAGGCGGGTTACCCGATGGTAAGCAATCACCGCCGCCCATGGACACCCGCAACACCAGGGGAATCACGGATGCGTTGCCAGCCCTTAGAGAAAGGAGTAGCTGACAAACAGGCAGACGGCCCACCTGATGGAAAGTGGTCACCGCCGCCCATGGACATCTGCAACACCAGAGGTGCTGCCAATGCGTTGCCAGTCTAGGAAGGATGGGGAATGGGGATGGGATGGGGATGAGGGAATAGGCGACAGATCTCATCACTCAGCGTACGAAACGCAGTAGCAAGCTATTACTTTACGCCAATATTCTGTAAGAGTGTGGTACTACTCCGGTCGAGCCCGCCCATTCGAACAGTAATCATCTAGTGAGGATTACTGTTTGGCTCTACCACTACACCACCACTACCACTTTCTTGGTTTGTTCGTTTTTCACGCAGATGAAGTTACGGGCTAAACCGAGTAAATTACGAGTATTTATTACTTACTTAGTAGTTAATATTCCTTCTCTAATGAATGTGAGCATTATTTCCCTAGCAAATAAATCTTTAGTGATTGGACAACTAAAGTAACTACTCGTACATATAGCTCACGGATATCCCGTCCATTGTCTGTCCGGTTCATAATCCTCGGGCATTCACTCATGAAATTGTTAATTAACGCACAACGGCCGTTGTAGGCGACGTGCATTATTCTACTGGATATTTGGAAGAGATTCCTTGCAATTAAAGGCAAGGTCAGAAAAATAGGTCGGTTGGGGAAAATTTGTATTTGAAACATATTTAATATGTAATGTTGCATGCAAGTCAAACTTATGTTAAAAAAGCCTGACACCGATCTCGTACCTTTAGTTAAGGAACGTATAAGTTATTTTATCTACACCCATATCATAAAACCTCCATTGGTTAATCAAAAACCGTAGGAAATGACCACCATTTTGACAACCAATTAGGAAAAACCAGTGCTGCGATAAAGAAATAACATGACTTCTTTATCGTTTTTAGTAAAGAAATGAGATTAAATTTGGAACAGCTGTCAAAACTCAAGTGGGTCTCTATTCTAGTATCCATAGATATTAAAACAGTTATTGATACGAAACGTCAATTCAGTATGTTTTTTTAATATAAACTGCACAATATTTGATCTCGAGTGACTTGAGAATAGAGACTTCATCCGTTTATCTATGATTTAAAAAAAAAATGGTCTTTACAGAGGATCGGATTGCCGCCATGTTGACGTTTTGCTGAACGAAAGTAGAATTGTTGTTGAATTGAATAGAAAAAGTTGTTTGTAATTTACATTTTAGTTGAAAATAAGAATAGTAAGTAGTCTTCTCGGAGTGTGTGTGATGTGAAAATGCGCCGGATATCGGAAATATGCAGCCACGATTGCAACAAATAACTTGTTGCCAGAAAATATTGTTTCTGATCCCATCATGTAGGATTTATAATATGTGTGTAGATAAAGTTATGTATGCAACTCTGCATAATTTGGCCTTAAAACACATGTGCGATCTTATTATGAAACTCGCCTATCGGCTCGTTTCATGAAAACCGCACTAGTGTTTTAAGGCCTATCATTATGCAACCGTTGCATAAACTACTATTAATAATTTTGCCGTAGTTGCATAAATAACTAAGCGACGAATCATTTATCTGTTATCTGTTATAATTAAACTGTTCTACAAATGGATAGTTTTAGTTAGGAGCTTACTGAGACTTTTTCTTCCATAGCCAAAGCCTATATTTTAGAATTATATAGATTCTTGATACAGACATCATTGCAATCTTGCAAATTTATATAATACCGCTTCTGCCAAATATTTTTCCAACGCCCAGCGTATTAGTACTATAGTGACTTGTTATTTCTTTAAACGAAAGTCAGTATTCGTTCCCGCTGACGTCATTAGGATTTTTAGTATCTCCGTCACTTGTTTATAAACGGGTTCTGGATGAACGGACCCAATTTGATACACTTTGATATAATTTGATTTGTAAATGACTCTAATACACTTACAAATTAAAGGGATCAGAGCTGCCCAGACGCAATTGGCTACTTGACTATAGTAATACTTCTAAGTCACGTGACTTAATACACCAGTCACGACGTATGACGTTTGCATAGGTCGGTTGCGTTCCGAGTCACGCTGCCCACTTTAATCGTTGTGACCACCGTGTGTGTTATTCGGACCGCACCCTCATATAGACTATGCATTTTTTGACTTTTACGATTTTTTTTTTAAAGTATGTTGACGTCACACACGAGGTCACTTTAATCATAGATCAATTTAAGGAGCTGGTGAATTCGGCGATTTTAAAATTATCTCAAACGGCATTTGACCAAAGTAAAAAATCACAGAGTGTTAGCAGAACGCTAACAATATTTTAACTTCATGTTTATACTCCCGGGGAACCCTAATAAAGCCACACAATGTATGCCCGTGCGATCAGAACGACCGCAATGTAAGTTTATTGTATTGACGTAGCGCTGCGGCCGCGCCGTAACTCCGCACTGTTTCACACATTTCATACATTTTATTAGAGTTAGTTTATATGAGCGTAACGGAAGAAAATATTGACAAAGTATTATTGTTATTACAATCTGAAAATCCTCTCACGATCCTCTATACTCGGACATAAGAAGAGGATAATAATATACTTTCATTTTCATGTTCCAGATAAATTTTTAACTTTGAATGGATTTCATTTGGCTTACGTTTAAGTATAAGTCTGCGACTTCGTAGGCGCAGAGCGGGTAATTCTCACAAGGCGTTGAAGTCCCTCCAAAATATTCCCCTGTAACACCTTTCTTTTATTGTAAAACTGTGCCTCTATTCGGGAACGCTAAGTGATGTTGTAGCGACTCGCGAGCGAGATTTGTCATCTCAATCTTTCGCACGACGCGTAATGCGTAAGAGCGAGATGCGAGTCTCGCTCGCGGGTCGCTGCAGTATCACCTAGACGTTCCCGAATAGACGCCCTGACCAGCGATCAGTCTCACCTGATGGTAAAGGATGACGAGGCCGTAGATGTAGCTCGCTGTTTCAGTCACAGCCTATTCACTCTTGTATTGAAGAGACCTAAATTATATTATACACCTGCGCCTCTATTCGGGAACGCTAAGTGATGTTGTAGCGACTCACGAGCGAGATTTCTCATCTTACTCTTCCGCACGACGCGTAATGCGTAAGAGCGAGATGCGAGTCTCGCTCGCGGGTCGCTGCAGCATCACTTAGACGTTCCCGAATAGACGCCCTGTTCAAAGGAACAGATCATCATCATATTTATGAGCTGGGTTTTTTCGGTCGAGTAATCGCCAATCGTTCTTATTCTCTGCGAGTGCGTTGAGGTATTAAGAAACAGACAAATATTTTAAAAACGTCGTGTCTGGATGCCGTTTCTTTTATTATGTCTAACTGAAAAAAAGGTGATATGTTTCATGTACAGAACAGACACTTCATTTCAGAATATTATTTATATATTTATATAATATGTAGCGATATTAGTTTTGTGCCTGTTTTTATACGTGCATATTCGGGACTCCGACACTTCGAGAATTTCTATTTAGGTACTGTAGATTTTTGTTGTTTTGTAAGAAAAATTAAAAGATATATTGATTATAAAAAACTATAATCCCGACTACAGAACCTCAATAAGAAAGAAATGTGAAATCGATTCTGCTGCTCGTGGGGTCGATTATGGATATATCAGTCGATAACTCTCCATGAAATGCTATAATAGTTATTTGAAGAACATTTATTTATCACTCTTATCACTTACGCAGCGTGGATACTATGTGGGCCCCCAATCAAATTTGTTCCTTAAAGTTAGAGCGCTTACGCACTAACCCGATCCGTATCCGATCCGAACCCGTGAAAATACGGTCCGGAGTAGTCGGAGAACTATTTCTATGGTAGTTTACGCACTAGGTCCGGCTTCCGTCATCCGATTTCTCTCCGTCATCCGTGAATCTCCATGCCGGAGAAGATTATTGACGGACTGAAGTAGCCATAGTATTATTTGTATGAACGCTTGCGCACTGCGTCCGAACCGGATCCGAACCCAATCCCAGCTGCGTACGAACAGTGTGGCAGCGGGGAGGCGGGGTATGTGGCCGGGGGGCGCGGCAGGCATCCAGTTTAGTTCAGTGTGGCAGTTGGATCAGAGATCAGACTAGTGCGTAAACAATATCCGAATTCGGTCCGAGGTTTCGAGATCCGTATTGTTCGGACTAGTGCGTAAGCAATTTCCGAATTTGGTCCGAGATTTCCAGATCCGCATTTTCACGGGTTAGGATCGGATACGGATCGGACGTAGTGCTTCAACGCAGTTCCATAATTGAATCGACGTCACAATGGTGGCAGGGTATCAAATTGAAATATTATAAGCCTCTCGCGTAAATTGGTGTGTTTTTAAACTAGATTGCGTAAATTAAATTGGGTAGAGATTTTATTGAATGCATCGTTTTTAAATTCTCGTGGTATTGTGGGCTTCTTTTTAACAATAATTATAATCCATGTAAAATTTAATTCACAAAAAACTATAATTCGATTATTGACCATTTCTTAAAAATATATATGGCTGTTTGTTAGCTCATTTTAGATTATATATAATATATATTCATAATTAATTTTTCACATTTTCAAGGAATAAACACTAATATTATACTATACTTTTCATTTTTAAATTTGACGCTAAAACGCTATCTTACTGTCAGCTGTCGTGTGTGACATCATCTTACTAAAACCAGTCGTAAACTTAAAAAAGAGCATAATTTGTATGAGCGTGGGGTCCGAATGACACAGTGATCACAACGATGAAGGTGGGCAGCTTGATTCTGAACGTAACCGACCTTTGCAACGTCATACGTGACTGGTGTTTAAAGTCACGTAACTTATAAGTAAAAATTTAAATTCTTAAGTTATTAAAATTTTAAATAATTTTGATTTATTTTAAATCAATCCTGTCTATAATATAATAATACGAGTTGACCCGCCACAGCATCCCCCGCGGTATTTTCTATACAATCGTTATCACCTCTTCTCACCCTTTTAGGGATAGAATTTCAAAAAATCCCTCCCTAATCCACCTCTAGGGTACTCGAGGAATGTCTCCTCCAAATTTCAAACCTCTAGGACCACCCGTTTATGCTGTGCGTTGGCTGTAAGTGAGTCACGGTACTGTTTTATATGTATTGATGACTTATTAATTAAGGGTTAAGCTACCGTAACAAAGAAACATATTAATATTTGTTACTATAGTCAAGTAGCCAATTGTTATCAGCATTTAATGTCCTGCCATAAAGCGGAATATAATATCGTCACTATCGTGCCATCACTTAAATAAAGTCCAAGCTCAAAATTATCGAAAGATCCAGCTCGACTAATTATGATTAGTGTTTGTGGGAATGAGCTTGCTTTTTGGCCACTTTAAACATAACTGCAGCAGACTGAAATCCTTAAAGGGCTCAACACACATCAAGTGATGAACTTAAATAAGTTTCTTAATAAATCGCCCGGAATTTTCTCAGCTCACTCGTCCCGCGAGCGTCAAAGCGAGGTTGATCGCATTACCACGGTCGTTAAATCCGTTCTAGAACGGCCTCGCTTCTTTTGATCACCGCCCGGATTGTTGTGCTTTATTAGCAGCTGTAAACAGACAAACGAACTGACAAAGTTGCGGCAACAATCGAAAATGATCGGACGGACACGACAGTCGATTGTTCAAATTATGATTTTATGGAAGCTGATTTAAATCCTGTTTATTGTAACCAAGATTAGAATAACAGATATAGATATAGATGATATTTTAAAGAAAATGTATCATTTATTTACTACAACAAAGATATTCGGAAATTCTGTTATCAAAATTACTCCTCTGCTGCACTGGGAGTGAAGAAATAGCATAGAATGCGTGCAGATGCTTATCATCCTGGCATGTCGTAAAAGTCGACTAAGGGACGGATCCTCTCCAACACGGTGGACTATCTGTATGGGCGATGAGCTGATCACCTGTCACCATACGGTTGATCATACCATCTTAGGACTAATTAATCGAACGTGGCCACAAGTAGTCTTCTGGTTCTGTCCACCCCATTAGGGATTTCGGGCGTGATCTATGTATGTATGTTATCAAATTTTTACGAATGATGCATCTGTCATGCTAATAAAGACAGGAAAAAACAAATAAAACTAATCCTGTTGAAATTATAAAAGTATTTTCAAATAACGTTTGTTAACTAAAAGCTCATGGAATTTCCTGCAATAATTCACAAAAGGAAAATTCATTCATTAATTTCAACGAAATCCAATAAGTATGCGATAGCGAATCTTATCCTTAAGGATCAAATTTCTTTGTGATTGTGTTTACATTTGAGTTTATACAATGTTGTCTCAGTATAACGCGAATCTTTACAATTTTGGATGTTCAGTCAGTTTCATGTCATATTTTACAATTAGCATAAAGTAGGTGAAATTATGTAAAATAATTGTGACCGCAGTCTTGACCTAGAAAAAAATAATTCAATAACTATTTTTCACGACGAGTAAAATATGTAGATCACAGTAGAAAAATGCTATAAAAGTCGTGGGCGTACGCACGCAGTTAATTGTACGTCACTGAGTGATGCTGTCGCTACCGATGCGATGAGTGCTGTAGCATTCAAAGTTATACACCGAAATCAGGTCTATCAATTTGAAATTTTTCTGTATTAATAAAATTGTTTTCCACTTATTCTATTACATTTAAATCGCAGCATCTACTTAATTCTTAACAGCTTAAGGAATTAAGTTCCGGCTTCTTTTACTTTAAGTGAATACGTTGAAGTGTAATGAAATCTATATATATAAAAATGAATTGCTGTTCGTTAGTCTCACTAAAACTCGAGAACGGCTGAACGGATTTATCTTATCTTAGTCTTGAAATGTTCGTGGAGGTCTAGGGAAGGTTTAAAAGTACATAGGTTACTTAAATTATTATTCTTCGCAGACGAAGTCGCGGGCAGCTAGTCTTTTGATATAAATGTAGACAAATGTTTACAAAAGATGAAACTGCTTGAATTTTCGGAACTGACAAAATCATTTCAAATGAAGACTTTAAAAAGACAGCCAACTGTCAGCTCAGAGTAAACGATACGCGGTTCCTCTTCCGAACGCTGGCAACTCAAAAAGAAACTTGTTGCTAATTAGTAACCAAAGAAAAAAAGAAATTCGAATTTCGAAAAGAGCATCGTTTACGCAATCGGCGACGAAAATACACCGTTTCCCGCGTCCGCCGACCTTGATGACGACGCTGATAGATCGCGCGCGCCGTACATCGTACAAGCTACCAACCCCACGGGAAAATAAAAACAAGACAAGTCATTACCAGCCAGTATAAACTCGGTAGTTGTGTTACTATTTATTAACACCGCAACAACTCCATAAAATATTTATTACAAATAAATGTATTCGCCGCATTTCTGATATTCATAATTTAAAGCGGCCATTAAAACTGGCGATTTCTTTGAATTTTTAAAGTGTTTAATAGACAGTCATTTATACTGAAATAACATTTGAGCTGAAAAATAAATTATCCAAGTTGTGTTAATGTTGGTATTGTTTAAGTTCGCTAAAACAACAGTTATGAAGCTATTGAGTATTCATGTAGTAAATCGCAAATCTACATAATTTATTATGTACAAGCTATATATGGAATTGACACAAGGTAACAAAATGATATTTGATTTGCCGTGTAAAAATGGCAACTACTGGCTGGAGAAAATAAAAAAAGAAATGGTTTCGTCACTAAACTCGATCCATCCTTACTTCTCGTATTTGGTTAACAAGTTTATAACCTCAAAATATACCTGTTTTGGGTGAAACAGCTGTTAATGAGCGTGCTTTATTTGTTTTCTCATAGATGCGAAAAGCAAAGTATTTCACTTATGCCTTGTTACACTTAGGATTCTACGTTAGAATCCCTCGCTTCGTTCGTGATTCTATACTAGATTCTTCGTGGCGCTCCGCCCTAGCAAAATCGGCCTTCATTGTTCTTCGCTATAATTTAAAATAACTTTAAAACAAACCGAAAATATTCATCTGATTTCTTGGAAGCTAGCTTAGATAAACTATTTTACATTCCTCATAAGTCCTGTCATTTAAATCTTGGTCAGCGTAGTTGTTGGAACAAAACAACTGTCTTTATGGGAGGTAATATAAGTTTATGTCCATTCTAGTATTTTACTGTTTGATATACAAGTTTTACAAGCAAATATAATGCCACTAGTTGGTATTCTTGTTCGACGGTATTATTTTGATATCGGCAGTCAAAAACGTATATAAATGCTTATCTTGTTTCCTTGTTCTATTGAATATTATTAGAATGAATAGGTTTTTAATGACGCTCAAGTGGAACTAAGGCAGAAAGGCTTTTTTTCTTATTATTTTCGATGGTATTTCGCCAGTCCACAGAACAGTCTCAACTTATGGAAAGTGAAGACGCGGTCGAAGGTGAAACGCGATTACCCAGGAAATGCTTATTATGCCTATTTACTCTAAGGCTAATTAGGCATGGAAAAAGGAAGTTGGGCACCGAACCTGGATCTGAATCACTAAATTTATCACCGAGTTTTGTAAGCTTTATGGAAATTTTTCTTTCCATAAAGCTTAAGGCACCACTTACTATTATTTATCCTTGCGTTATTCAAATATCTGGTTTTGGGAACGAAAAAGCAAGGGGTAAAAACTCCTGTGAGAGCTGTTAAATCACCTGAATGTTATTTCACCAATTATATTATTGTTATTTTATTATTTACGAAAATATAATATAATTCCGTACATTTTATACAAAGCTATATTTTATCGAAATATTGTGGGGCACACTTTATGGAATTTTCAGCGGTGCAAGTCGCTTGCAACGAAACAAACTAGCCACCAGAGGAAGCATTTCAACAATTTTCTATAAGGCTCTACACCGCTTAACTTCGGGATACTGCCTTCAAGATCTTGTAAGAGTATACAATAAGTATGTAAAATTCATTATACCTAAGCTAAATATACTGAAAAAGCATTCCTTTTTGAGGATATACTGACATTCGACATTTTATTCGACCTAAAGTATAGTGCTGAACAGGGTAGTCAGCAGAGATAGATAGTTGCAGTCAATAGCCAAAGAAATGTACATACGTCTACTTTCTTCGTAGCGATTAAGATCATCAAAATCATTTGGAAACTTGATCTACGTAAGTAATACAAAAAAATCGTCTTCAGCAATTAAAACTGTCAGAGTATAAGTACGTCCAAATCGTACGATTTTTGGAATTCATTGTATCGCGACAACGTTGTGTACAACAGATCAGCGCCTCTATTCGGGAACGCTAAGTGATTCTGTAGCGGTTCGTGAGCGAGATTTCTCATCCCACTCTTCCGCACGACGCGTAATGCGTAAGAGCGGGATGAAAAATCTCGCTCACGGACAGCTACAGAATCACTTAGCGTTCCCGAATAGAGGCGAAGTTTCTCAGGTTGGATTTGGTAAACTTATGACGGAATGTGGTGGTATATAACCCTCTTGAGAATGAATTTTCAAAAACCCTTTTGTTGTGCTCACCTATGTTGTATAACAAATTTCTGTGCGAAGTTTCATGATTCTAGACCATTGAAGTAACACTAGAACAGAGCCTCTATTCGGGAACGCTAAGTGATGTTGTAGCGACTCGCGAGCGAAATTTCTCACCCCACTCTTCCGCACCTCACCTGTCACCATACGGTTCATCATACCATCTTAGGACTAATTAATCGAACGTGGCCACAAGTAGTCTTGTGGCTCTGCCCACCCCATTAGGGATTTCGGGCGTGATAATATGTATGTATGTACTCTTCCGCACAACGCGTAATGCGTAATGGCCACTTGATGACGGAGAGGCATGCGCGCCGCGTCCGGCGGTGATCGTTGGCCTCAACAGGCTTTACAAAACATCAAGTTGAGGCTTCCACTCTAGTATACATAATTACTCAAAGTTCTAGACCCACTGGTTTAGACTGTGCGTTGTCCGTCAGTATTAGAGTTATACTAAGAAGATATTTGGATGGTAATAAAGTCACGGTGTCATACAAAACCGAGAAAATCTTAATTAGACTTGACTTAAAATGTTTCATATTAAACAAGATTAATGCTTATTTGTCTACAAAATCTCAAGATCTCAGCTAAAGGAGTGGCTGCGGTAACATTGTATAAACTTTCGAGTCTTACGCGGCGTAAATCGGCTAATCCGACTTTAATGAAACTTGGCGGTTTTATCGTCAACTCGCGGAGACAAGGGACCATAATGCTTTATTACTTCCAAACTGTTCATTAAAAATTGTTTATCTTAAGCCTTTGTATATTGAACAATGTTGCTGTTTGAGCAAATACAATATTAGCACGTAAAAACTCGTTGGATACTTGTAGCTAGTGAATAAGATGACGTCCTATGGTCTGCCCAGCATTGGATGGAACTGCGTTGAATTCAGCACAAAATACAGAGGATTTTTTTAATAGTAAGAAGGTGGCAAACGAGCAGGTGGGTTATCTGATGGTAAGCAATCACCGCGGCCCATGGACACCCGCAACACCAGGGGAATCACGGATGCGTTGCCGGCCCTTAGAGAAAGGAGTAGGCTGACAAACAGGCAGACGGCCCACCTGATGGAAAGTAGTCACCATGGACATCTGCAACACCAGAGGTGCTGCCAATGCGTTGCCAGTCTAGGGAGGATGGGGAATGCGGATGGGATGGGGATGAGGGAATAGGCCTCCGGATCTCGTCACTCACCGTACGAAACGCAATAGCAAGCTATTACTTTACGCCGATATTCTGTGAGAGTGTGGTACTACCCCGCTGCTCAATTACGTAACACCAATTGGTATCGCTTTCGCGAAAAGTAAACCAATTGTACCCTTATTTACACAGAGTGAAGACTAAATTAGTTTGCATTTCGAGCCAAACCGATATCAATTGTGCTGCGTAAGGTAGCAGACAGCAGTGCAGAAAATAAAAAATCCAATTTTTATCGATTTTAAATTTATCGTAATTAATTCTTTAAAAATGGACGCTCTGCTCTAATTGAATTGAATTGATCCCTAAAATTATTAATTTAGACAGATGACATGGTTAAACTTACTAATTATAAGAACCCACGATTGGTTGTAGAGTGAAAATATTGGAACTCTCTATATTATTATTTCCAATTAAGTAAATAAGGTACAGTTACATACTTTTCTTTTAAGTCATTGCGTTATATTACTCGTCTTCAACTGAGTCGGAAGCATTTATGCATTACGTCTTCAAAGTCATCGTGTGCCTCTATGAGAAGTCATAAAAAAACTTTAACGGTAAATAAGTTTTAGCTCTACAAACGAACCTTTATTATTTATATTATTCAATTTAGGCTCCAAGGTATTGTATACTAAAAAAAAGTCGACACTGTATAATCGATATTCCTAAAGGCGGGTTTTTATATCGGTAATTTTTTTGTCCTCATCTTCCTTGGCGAGGAAAAGAGACAAAACATTTAAACCGTACGTTTACAACTTGGCTTAGACAATGTCGAATATAGTCCTACGCCTCTATTCGGGAACGCTAAGTGATTCTGTAGCGATTCGCAATCGAGATTTCTCATCTCGCTATACGCATTACGCGTCGTGCGGAAGAGTAGGATGAGAAATCTCGCTTCAGAATCCCTTAGCGTTCCCAAATAGAGGCGCTTGTTGAAGACTCGGCTTAATGAGATTCTGCGTAGCATTGTAACCGATATGCCTGCTACGGGGCTACGCGCTACGCCGCTACGAGCCTATTAGGGCAACTTAAGCTTCATCATCCTATATACGTTCTACTGTTGGGCACAGGCCTCCTCCGTAGTCCCCACGTGGGCCCAGTGCAGATTGGGGATTTCACACACATTAGTGAATTACTTCGCACATGTATGCTAGGTTACTTAAACTTGGATTTTAAAGTGTAACTGCAGTGACCTAGGGCCTGTTAAGTATAGTGTTAGATATAAAGTGAGTCACAAAGAATAAGACAGTGTCCTACAAAAACGAATATCAGATACATTACTAACCCTTAAGTTGTACCGTATACCGCTGATTCGAGTTGTATACGCGCGCGCGTCTGTATTGGGTATTTTTATAAGTCACACACTTACAGTCAGTCTTCCTAAGTAATGAAATCTATGTAGGTAACTTCGTTAATCCGTTAATAAAAAAGTTAACTTCGTTAAAATTTAAAGCGTTATATTTCGGCAGTTTTAACAGAAGTTAACGTTAATCGTTCACTCGTGATAGAAATTGCATTTTATAATGTCGTTGTGTTAGTGATTTACTTATAACCAATTTGGTATGGGCTATGGAAGTTTAGGCAGGATATGAAAAATTTATAAAAGAAGAGTGCGATCACCGTGCACCGGCCTGAACGTACTAGTCAAAAGAAAGTTTTTTGCGATTTTTTACAAATCGTAACATATTGTATTCACCACTGATAATGCCTACAATAATAAACTGACAGGACCTGTGCGAAACACCCGGTTATGAGCGAGTTGCCTACAAAGCAAGATGCCTAACAAAGCAAGATGCCTAAGTATAATGTCTACAAAGCAAAATATCTAAGTGGCTGAATGCTGTCTAGGCAAATGGTCTACTTGCTAAAACGACTACCAAGCAAAATGTCTAAGTAGTTGAATGTCTTGAAGACAAATTGCCTGGTATTTTTTTATTTTAAAATAAATGGTTTTGAAGTTATTTAGGAAAATAGGTAAAAACTTCATTCCCCCTTATCTCCGAAACTAATTGGCCTAAAAAATTGAAATAAATACAGAACATAGATTTGTACCGATAGATTATACGAAAACCTATAAGACGTGTGCAAAATAACAAAGGAAATTTCGTATAATTACGATACCCTTTCCATGCGAGCTTAACTCGCACTTGTCCAGTATTTTAGACATCCCGCTTTTTGGCTATCTTGCTTCTGAGATATCTTGCTTGTTTGACATCTAGCTTGTTAGGCATCTTGCTTTTTAGCCATCTTGCTTCTGAGGCATCTTGCTTCTGAGACATCTTGCTTTTTGGCCATCTTGCTTTTGAGGCATCTTGCTTTGTTAGGCATCTTGCTTTGTAGGCAACTCGCTCATAACCGAATACACCGTGTCAGTGTCAATGAGTGTAAATACAGGTTGCTCTAACGTAATAAATCGTAAAAGAGATTTTTTTTTCATAAATAATAGAGTGATTGTATTCATAATTTGCACATCGGTCAGAGTAAGCAGATAAATCATAGTTTGGCCAGGGCGTCTAATCGGGAACGTCTAAGTTATACTGCAGCGAGCCGTGAGTGAGACTCCCATCTCGCTCTTACGCATTAGGCGTCGTGCGGAAGAGTGGGATGAGAAATGTCGCTGACGAGTCGCTACAACATCACTTAGCGTTCCCGAATGGAGGCGCAGGATTACTTTAGGCAACCCAGTCGCGTTATATTTTATAACATAGTAAATTTAATATAATCATCCATTTAACAAGATGTGCAAATCGTCTCTAATTCGGATCTTACACGTTGTTGTATAATAGCGAAACGAATATAGTTTTTTTCTGATTTCTCATGAGCACAATTAAGCGGTGCGCTAATTCTTACCTTGTCCTTACTCACGCAAGCGTCTGTATTTCCGCAATCATATAAACTTGGAGAGTTTAAGGTGAGAGTGAATTGTCATTTTCTGAGCAAGCCTGCTCCACACCTAGCCTCATTATCCGTCAGAACCTCTTTTCGGGACTGCTAATTGTTCTACTGTATCGCTAAAATGCTAAAACAGTCAATGTGTTGTTATTTTGTACGTGTTTGACGTTCACATTCGTGGTTTTGTCAATTTAGTGGCGATTATTATAATAAATCACTTAGCAGTCACGAAAAGAGGACCAGCGCCTCTATTCGGGAACGCTAAGTGATTAAGTAGCGACTCGTGAGCGACATTTCTCATCCCACTCGACTCGTTCGCATTACGCGTCGTGCGGAAGAGTGGGATGAGAAATGTCGCTCACAAGTCGCTACAGAATCACTTAGTGTTCCCGAATAGAGGCGTAGGTGTGACCCAAAATGCAAGCCCATATCCAATAATAGAAAAAAATAACCAATCAGAATTACTTCGACAGTCGCACGACGATATTGAAAACACTGTAAATGAATTTCTGTTCTCCAGTCGTTCGAGCGTCATTGTTATTACTTGCTATATTCACAGCGCCTTGAATTGCGTACGCGCAGTAAACCGGCGATAAATCGCGTATAAAAGAAGCAAGGTCGCAGCATGGCCGCCAATATGAGGACTTACAGCTATCATAATATTGACGTTGGGAATTATTTTATGTTATGAGAATAATTAGATAGTTTTCTGGAATAAGTATTTATTCTACGTGAAGTTAGCATGAGTTTAGATATGAATAAAAGTAAACTTTGATACAAAAGTTTTGAATGAAATTCGGTGGGTCATTTATATAATATCGCACATCGGCAACGAGAGTGTCACAACGCAATAAGTAAATGTAGTTTTTGGGAAATCACTATTATATTGGTAAAAAAAATAGTTATTTCCCAAAAACTACATGTATTGTGTTGTGACACTCTCGTTGCCGATGTGCAATTTTTTTTTCTCTCTCTACAGCTATAGCCACCAATCACTTGGGCCCTGCTCCATGGTCGGTGGTTCTCAGTCTTTTAATTGTTTTGTTTAATAATGGGGCCAATTTGAAAGTGTATCGCTAAATTTAAAAGTAGCTAAACTTGAAATAAGCAACGTCAAACTCGATGACAGCTTGGTGCCATACTATAAATCTAATTTGACGTTTCTTACTTTAAATTTAGAGAGTTTTAAATTTACGCGTCACTGTTTCGAATTGGGCCCATTCTTATTTTTATAGTATAACATATCGCACCTTCGGTGGGACAAGGGCATAATTGTTGAAAAATCCAAAAATGAGTTAAGTATACACAAATGTTCCAAAACTCTTAAAAAATCTTAAAACGCCTCTCCGGTAAAATTACAAAAAATTGTAATTATGCCCTTGTCCCACCGAAGGTGCGATATGTAAAAAAACCGGACAAGTGCGAGTTAAACTCGCGTGGAGAGGGTTCCGTTCCGTACATGATTATCTGCAATTTACTAGGTTACTTTAAATACCATAGACTTCTTATAGGTTTTCCTGTAATCTATAGGTAAAGAACTATTTTCTGTATTTTTTTCAAAATTTTAGCCCCAGTTGTTTCGGAAATAAGGCGGGGGGGAATGGTCAATTTTCGCTTATTTTCCTAAATAAATTCCAAACTATTTTACTTAAAATTCAGAAACAAATATATTTAAAGTCCTCACAATAAGCCCTTTCATTTGATATGTCACACAATATAGATTGCATAACTTCTTTTTTAATTTTTTGATTTACCCCCCAAAAGTGGCCCCCATGTTTAAAATTCATATATTTACGTCACGTGTCCGTGTTGCGGTCACCGACTTACATATGTATACCAAATTTCAGCTCAATCGGTCCAGTAGTTTCGGAGCAAATTGGCTGTGACAGACGGACAGACAGACAGACAGACGCACGAGTGATCCTATAAGGGTTTCGTTTTTTCCTTTTGAGGTACGGAACCCTAAAAAGATTAAGATGAATAATATATATAATATAAATTAATTTTAGATTCAAGCCCATAAAGAAAGTAACAAAAGATTTAAAACTAGGGTTAATTACAATGATATAAAAATTATTTTTATTAAAAGCGGTGGGGTACCGCCACGGCAGTCGTGAGTCCCAACGCTGGGACAGCTCGTTCACGATGCTGTTTGTGTTGGAGATGAATGTACTCGTACTTTGTTTTAGGACGTTGTCGATGAAGCGACCGGGATTGCGACTTCTGCTCTGGCTCTTATTTGGTTAAAGCAAATTTGTACTGTGATCCAGCGGGGCAACAATGTTGATGTAATCGAAATCTTCTATTTGGGTATGATCAAGGGTGGAAAAGTAGTTATGCCAAAGCTTTTGCGTATGATATTTTTGTCTTAGATTATCGTCTAAGTCCTAGCATTATTAATGCTCAGAAGTGATTCTATCCTCGTGTACTTAAGTAAGAATTAATGATGGAAGTAGCTATTAACCATGAATCAATTATGGTTCTTTTTTAATAAAAACCAAATCAAGCTAAATGTATAGTTTGATACAGTAGTTTTTACTAAATTACGTACAATGGGACTTACGAGGTTATTTATGCTTTTGATAACACTTATTTCCCTCACTAATGCTGGGTTTTAAGACCCGTTCGATCAAAGTTCGGTCGCGAATGTCAAAAATTGTACTGATTTACAAAAAATTAATATGACATTTGGCCTAATAGATTATCTGTTTAAAATCGGGCCTTAATATTTTAACGAAGACTATTCGGATAAAGCCACTTTGAAATTCGAAATAAAGTTTGACTATCTCTTAATATCCTATGTCCCCTGGATGGGGCAGAGGGCGTCCACAGTGATCCACAATCGTGCTTTGTCTTAGGCTATGAGCTTCACCTCAGGCCAGGATAGTGACTTCATCTCCTCAGTCACAGATTGACGCCAGGTATTCTTCGGACAGCCACGCTTCCTCTACTCTAGTGCTTGTCTTGGCTGGGATCCCTTCTGATAGTGTGGCCGATCCATGCCCATTTTCACCGCGTTATCTGGTGACCGATAGGTGGCTCATGACAGAGATCCCAGAGTTAGTGATTGGAGATCTTCTTAGGCCAGAAAAGTTTGAGTAACTCGTTTATATTTTACTGTTTAGATAAGCCAAAATGGTACAGCAAACACAAACATTGTTAGAGATCCTACTGTACATTTTCTATAATCTCGATAAACCCTATTTAAAGTCTCTGTAGCATTTGGCAATATCGCATACCATAATCGTATGTCATTTTATTTATGTTAGCAAATATGCGACGGCCACGAAACACTTTGTAGCTGTAACGTAAATACGAACGTCGACGTACAACTGTTTGGCCGCAGCTCTTGTAAATATCAAAATTAAACCGCTTGTTTACAAGTTTGTGTGTTTATTCCGTTGTTTCTAAAATAGCCTACGGTGTAGTTTTAACAGTAACTAAAACTAAACGGATTTTTTTAAATCCAGACTATGCTATGACTATGGCTCAAAAAAATCCTTTCGATCAAATTTCCATCACGAACGATTTATCATGATCAGAGGCATTTGATCAGACGGACTTCTATAAAACCCGGCAGTATGAATGAAAACTATTTATTTAGTATTTCAGCAATTTAATTAGTACAAAGGCGAACTTATCACTTTAAGGGATCTCTTTCAGCTAATCTTTGAGTTAAAGGTGAACGAAGATAAACAAAAAAAAAAAAACTGACGATATATGTAAAAAATCCTCTACTGACAAAAACCGGCAAGAAACTCGGTGAGGTATAATTTTTTCAAGTTAACAATGATGTACAGTTTACACTATAAGTAAAACTAAACTGTAGACATCATACTTCACCGAGTTTCTTGCCGGCTCTTCTCAGTAGAGGATTTTTTCCGAACCGGTGGTAGATTCATTCCTTGTCCTTCATAAGAGCTTGTAAAAGCCTAAATTGATTAAAGATAGTTTGAATTTGAAACGCGACAAAAATTATACCTATGTAGCATGCATAAAATAAATACTTAGATAAACACAAAGTCAAACACAATACACAAAGTAATACAAATGTTACTATGACGTTGTCGTTTGTCAGCATACGTTTTTGTTTACATTTATTTAGCGTCAGGTGAGACTGAGGACACAAGCAAACCCATTTGTAGATTTAAAAATAAATGAAAATTAGATTAAAACAGGCATCGGATGCACGATGCATTTCAAGGTATCGTGAAAAATAGGTCCTCGTTTTATAAAAAAATTATACAGAATCTCTATTTTATTAGTTTGTCAAAATGAACACAAAATCCAGTTAAATGTGGCATTCAATTAAAGTGAGAACGTTTGTAAATATATATTTTTTGTACAAGTAAAGTTAATTTAACGGTCTTTGTTATGAAAGAAATAATAGGTACCTCGCTAAGTTTCTTGGAGGCTTTTCTCATTAGACATTTTCTCCGAACCGGTGGTAGTCGACTTGCACAATTTCTACTACAGGTCTTAATTGAATGAAGATATTTCAATTGATTTCGACCAATTAATATACTCAGTTATACATCATAATCAGTAAATATCTCTTCATTCCATTGAATGCTTCAAGTCTTTGTGATTTGTATTTTCGAGAACCTTCTGCTGTATTTTGCTAATTGATCTAATGACCTTAACCTTGCTTGTTTTTTGCCTGGATACTGAACTATTCAAACACGCTAAAGTGTTACTCGAAACACGAGATCGGAAAACGTCCATTTTCGATGAGCTCGCTATCGAAATAAAGAACTTTATTTAAATTTCATGATCGCAATTGCATACTTAGATTCGATATCTTTTGGTGATGGGACACCAGCAAGCGAAAAATTTTGTTGTTTCGGAATATTTATATTACACATTTTGTTGTTTTCTGAATTGTTACCCTCAGAGCGACAGAAAACCTAACATTTTGGTTGTATTCTGGCGAACTGCAGAGACTTGGACCGCGCTCCGCACGCGTTGCTATTGGCAGTTGGCATTTGTGAACCGACCGGCGTGCGCACTTCTCGTCTCTAGAATTTCGTCCAAACAATAAATTTATAAGCGAATTTAAAAATAGCGACGGTTGCCGCTGAGCTGGGAGCTGCGTAGAACTGTGTGATCTGGAGGCGAGGCGTGCGGTGCGCGCGCGCAGCGGCTGCCGACTGTCAGGTCTGTTCACCTGTGCTACCTACAATGTCATTATCACCATCATCCGCTTATCAGTCATCGCCCTCTGCGGAAACGCGCTTTGAAACTTTTAACAAGTCTTCTGTCGTTGAAACTTCTTATACGGACAGTTTATTTCCATCTTATCGTTAAAAGTGTTCGAATAAGATTACAGGAGTAATGAAAACCATTTTTTAATAAAATTTTATTTTGTTTGCCGCTCCGAAAATAAGTGTTCTTGATCTCATTCTCAAATTGATTACATATACCATCTGTAAATATCGGGTTATGCGTGGATTAATACCATTAGATTATTCTTCAAATGCATCTTAAAACTAAAGTACTATGCATAATTCAATGTAAAACTCATGAACGATGTTATTTAAATACAAGATTACATTATACGCGTCTATTCATAAAGCCACGATGTCATCTATTTTTTAAGTTAACATCACAAATTTAAATTCAATGACAGATATTAATATTCGTTTCGAAATCCGGACTCCATACAGTGTTTTATAAGATATTCTCGCAGCGGAGTGGGCGGCGCTGTAACTTTCTATGACACGCTATTTTGCAATGTTGGTTTAATTTTAAATCTATTTCGAGCGACCTCATCTTGACATTCAAATTGATCTCAGATTATTGAAAGTAACAAACAGAAAACAAGATACTGGGTTATTTTAAAGAATCAACATTTTACAGTATTGTTTCTCAGAATATAAAAACACTATCTATCATATAATTTTGGGCACACAAATTGATCTCGTCCCAAACTAGAATTGATGAGCAACAATACGAATAATTACATAAATAAATCTGGGGTCCTAGTGAAAAGGGATATAAGTCTAAAATTCTGCTTTTACACCAGAGCCAAAAAACCTTATTTGATCATTTAAAAACCATAACTTTTTAACGGAAAATGATATTAACTACCCAAAACTAGTGATGTAATTGCCAATTTAAGTAGAATATAAGTATTACTATCGGATTACCACAGCTTTGATACTTTCCCAAATATATTGGTATTGGGGTAATTGGTGTATAATTACCCCTATGAAAAGTTTTTTTTTCGTGAAAAGGTTTATAACTCCGACTTATACCTTTTTACACTTTTAATGTGTTTTGTGCAAATAGATGTACTCATGACTTGGTGCTCATCACACATACCCACGTCTAGTTAGTAGGATTCGAGCCCGCGACCTTCGGCGTGTAAGCGGATTAGTTGCAGTACATAGACCCAGTGAATATAATATGTACTAAAAGTTATACCGAAGCTCACACAGTATTCGGTTATTACTGAGTTCTATATGCGAGTTAAGAACGTATTTCAACGTTAACGTAAGATAGAGGTACATATTTTAAGTTTAAGTGGTCCGTACACACATTATAAAAGTTTTGCATATGGTAATTTTGATCAAAACGAAATTGCGGCCGGGCCTAACGCGCACTGACTTACTCATCATCCAAGAGACAAAATCGATTAATGGCGTGCACCAATCGCCGTTTGACACGGGTAATTGGAACAAATACCTGAACAGACTAATGCTTCAAATTCGATGGTAATTGGATATTTCACATTCAAATTAGCGCGCGCCCGCGATGCGGAAAATGACGCTCGCAAAATCACTGCCTCCCAACTCCCGCGTCGATAAAGATGAAGCCACATTCGAGATATAAAACAATGAATCTGCAATTACATTTTGAATGAATTATGATTACTGTTCGAATAGGACGGCTCGACCGGGGTAGTACCACACTCTCACAGAATATCGGCGTAAAGTAATAGCTTGCTATTGCGTTTCGTACGGTGAGTGACGAGATCCGGAGGCCTATTCCCTCAATCCCATTCCATCCCCATTCGTCACCCTCCCTAGACTGGCAACGCATTGGCAGCACCTCTGGTTTTGCAGATGTCCATGGGCGGCGGTGACCATTTTCCATCAGGTGGACCGTCTGCCTGTTTGTCAGTCAATTGACATAAAAAATAAACATTTCTCTCGATGTGAGAATCGGGGGCCGTAAGAAGAACTTCGTTATACAAAAAGTGGCGTAAAAATATCTAATTTAATAGCTTTTTTATGATCGTGTCACCTTCACCCACTCTCGTTTGCCTCGCGTCATTCGAGTTGACATTTTGTATTTGTATTTTTCTGTTTATAAAATCAACACTATAATGATTTATTCACTAAATGTTTCATCAATAAACATATAATACTTGTTGAAATTTTAAATTAAGCTCTATGTTTATTTTTTGTCATTACAAGTAAATTCATTCAAGTAACAATAACAAAACCAAGGCCTTGCGGTAATAAGTCTCACCAATAAAACTAAATAATGCGAATTTCTGAAAAATTCCAATACCGATTAAGACTACCGATTATGTTTAATCGATTCTGGATGCCAGTTTCATGAATTGTTGTAAAACGATGTCAACAACACGCAAAATGACACTCGATAACCTCCTTTTTTGAAGTCAGTTAAAAAGCGTGCGCTAACCCTTGTTCTGCCTTATCGGGAACACTACCGTGCCTTCAGGTAAATTAACTGAGTAATTAACTCTGCAAGAGACTTGCCCGTAATAATGGTCTGCACTTAAGAAGATATCGTACCCAATTAAGATTTATGGTTGAAAAAAGCCTGTTGAGTTCGGTATCAGTCTGAGGCCAAACTACAGGCCTATACCAGCATCATGTTTTATTTAATAGCGATTATTATTGACGCCTATTATTGCGTTTATTATTGCGTTGACAGCTCATTCTAGTTACGTTTCAAATATCTGTCATTTTACGGAAGTTTTCTTTTAAACTTTCCAGACGTCAATTAAAACTTTAATTTACAACTTTTCTTAGTTAAAGTTTAATAAAACGCTCTAGTTAATTAGTAAATCTTCAATTAATAGTTTCGTTTGTTATTTACAAACGCGTTTTGAAATAAAACGTTCCTCTAATACAAAGCTAATTAGCTAGGCGAAATAGAATCCGGTAACCATATACGTTACATATCGCTATATAAATGGTAAACATCCAAGATTCTGGTAAAAACATTCGTGCCCATCACAAAAGTTTGCCCCTAGGAGCATTCGATCCGCGACCTCGTGCTCAGTAAGTAGGTGCCCTGTCGCCGCGCCATTGAATCAGTCAAGTTTGACTACTGTCAAATACGTTGTTCTTTAGTGTTTTGTGTATTTTATCACGTGCTCACGGACAGCTAGCTACATGCATGTTTCAAGGGTGCAAAGCGCTTCATTTACCGGCGGTAACTCATATGTCTCATAAAAACCAGCCTGTGCCACCATCTAACTCGCCGTCGAGTAGTGTTGAGCCCATAAATGGGTCAACTCAAATGTCACACTCACTTTGGTACATTGTCACAACACTTCATAAAAATATACCACGCAGTGGTTTAGTACCCCCGAATGAAGATTAGCCGAGCGAGTCATGCGAGTATGGCGAAATAGACGATAGCGTAGCGCAGCGAGTAACTCAGGGTGTGAGTGAGACAAACGAACGCTGTCCGTTCCGTACAGCGTAACTCATATGGCTCATAGAAAACCAGCCTATGCCACCATGTGACTTGCCATCGAGTAGCATACATGAAGCACCTCAAATGTTACACTCTGGTAGATTGTCACAACACTTCATAAAATATCCCACCGAATGAAGACGAGCCAAGCGAGTCATGCGAGTATGGCGAAATAGATGATAGCGTAGCGCAGCGAGTAACTTGGGTGTGAGTGAGACAAACGAGCGCCGTCCGTTCTGTACAGCGTTATATGCTGACACGAGAGCGAGGTGTAAGCTCGTAGTACCTCACCTCATTTAAGATTGGATATCAGTGGCGAAGCGTGAAATATTTCCTAAGGGAAGCCGAAATAATTATAACCGTACGTGCGAGTTTGACTTTTAGTTAGAGTAACATGGACTTCACTGACAGCTAGCCGTAGCTTTCTAGCTTGGTAAAGCCGCCAGGAATCAGCTTGTAGGCAGGCTGCGCTACTGTAGGATATTGTACCACCTCGTTTGGTGAGTTTTCCGTCAAACTCATTTTAATTTGATGTCCTGTCGAACACTCGTCGTGCGTTACAGCATTACCGGCCAGTTAAAGCAACCCCCTGAACTAGTTAGTTACCTAAATGATAACGACATCCATTCATTCTTATCACCTGTCGTATAATAATCAGTTGGCGAGGTGCCAGCCACGTGACACAGGTGTGTAAACTTGCCAAGAGTTAATGAACTTAGGTGCGTGAACTGAGTTTCCTTGACTCGCCGGTGAAAGTTCGCGGTTAACTGTCGGATATAATTATTTACCAGGGTAAGACTGGGTCAGGCGTGGGTAAAACCGGGTTTTTTGCACACCTCTTTTATGGTAAAACGTAAAAATATGGTGTCCGTCTCACCGGTATAATTGTGTCTAGCCTAAGGGACGTCATAGGGCGTCAGGTTGAATATTCTTGGCTTACAGTTACAGACATATTTGTTACACTTTGCTTCGTTATAATTATAATTGTCTTATTTATTACATCCCTACTGGACTTATATTGGACGTTGCCTAAGCGATATCGCAAATATTTTGCTATGATAAAGTAACTCTTATTATCTAGACAACTAACGTGGCCGCCTCAGAAACAATCCGCGATATCGCTTATGCAACGTCGAATAGAATTCCAGGTAGTAATAAAATATTTTAGGTTAATTAGTTGCCTTTCCGATTCGGAGTATTTTAGCCATTTTTATTTATAGAAGATAGGTGTGCATTTCATCACTTTCCAGCAGGTGAGATAGAGGTCCCACTATCTCACCTGATGGAAAGTGATGATGAGGTCGACGATGGAGCATGCACACCTAGATAATGCCTATTCACTCTCTCCTTGAAAAGACCCAAGTTGTAGCGTTCTGGGAACAAGTCTGCAGGCAGGGAATTCCACTCCTTAGCCGTTCGCCAAATAAATGTTGAAGCGTAACGCTTAGTGCGAATTCTTGGAGCAATCACAACATAGGGATGGAACCCCAGCCCACACCTAGTCCCCCGAAGAAGGAATGGGGATGGCGGAATTAGTTCATGTAATTCCATCGCACAATCTCCGTGATATATCCTGTAGAATACCGATAAGCAGGCAACTTTGCGGCGGTGTTCAAGGCTTTGCAGTTTCATTTGATCTGAAAAGAGCAGAATATCATATAACAAAACAGGATATTCTGACACAGCCTGCAGGGTCCGTAGTTGGAGCATTTGATGAAATGAAAGGCGATGACAAGTTGATTGTAAGTGAACTGTGTTTCTGGTTTGCTACGAACAAGACGAACATAGTTGTAAACTGCTTAATATATTATACGGCTGCAACTGTATGAAAAGCACGTGATGCTACACATTTAATACCTAATCTTATGAAATACCCGAGGCCGTTCATTTCCAGTGGAGTTAATAAAGGCCGTATTTCAACGGTCTCATAATTGCATCGTTGCAACAGCAACTGCATACTTCGCTGGTGCATGTGTCGCGTCACACGCTTCCAATGTCTCGCGAAATATCATAGGCAATTTTTATTTTTATTATTATTCCTGAGTATGTTGGTTTGTTTGGTATGTTGTTGGATAGCTCGGATCCATCCATCCGGAAGGTTTTCCTAGTTTGGGTTGTTAAGTACGACATTATTATTTATTCATTAAGTGTAATAACAAATATAAATAAATAAAATAATAGAACATAAAGAAATTGATACTGAGGTCGCAAAAAAGTTAAGTTTTGAAGTAAAAGGTAGAATGCAAACGCGTATTTTGCAAGAAATATTGACACCATAGAAATTCTGTAATTTTTTAGAGATGCGCCGAACATTCGGTAATTATTCGGTATTCGGCACATTCGACATTATTTTATGTGTTCGTATTCGGCAGAATTGTTTGGTTCGATTGCCGAATATTTAGCAAACAACCTTGAATCTTAGAAATGTTTGTGTGGTGTTCACATCTTCAAATATTCAATAGTCAATGCATTGTAAAATTAATATAGATACTTAATAAAAACTGGCCGAATGTTCGTATTCGGTGGAATCTATATTCGGCGCATTCTTCGTGAATTTTCTATATTGCAATATTTTGGCTTCAAAATAAAAATAAAATGTACCCTTATCGTGTATGTACATACACGATAAGGGTACATTTTATTTTTCCTTCCTTGTCTTACGATACGAACATTAATTATAAAATGAAGTCATTTATTGTACCGGACTTCCTCGTAGCAATTTCGATGTACAGCTATATTGAGTTGAGCTTTAATATTATTACTTCGCAATTCGACATCAAAAACCCTAAATTGATTCCAAGGAGATGTAATAATTTCTCCAAAGCTATTTTATTCTAATTCTATTATATCCGCGACTGTACATTCTCCTAGAACATGAGCTCATATTGCAATATCATTCTAGCCCCAGGCATCGGGCCAACAGAATATGTAGTGTACAATCGCCCATTATCTGTCGCTTATTATTGCTTCAGCAAACACTAGGCTAACGTTTCTAGATTACTGTTCTGAGAAATTTAAACCTAATGTTAACAGACGTAGCTCAGTTTGAGTATAGATGATTATATCGTGAATGCCGCTTTATTGTAGACTGGCGCCTACGTCCGCGTTGAATTCGTTAAGAACTACTAATTAACTAAAGTACAGAGGTCGTCAGTTTTAAGTACTACTGCGGATTTGAAAAGAGTCGAAAGAGCCGTACAGTCGGTGCAGCGCTTTACCTCTGGTTCCTCAGAGCGTGGATCTTCAACTGGTCCACTAGTCAGGTTCCGTACCTCAAAAAGAAAAAAAGGAACCCTAACAGGATCACTTGTTTGTCCGCCCGTCTGTCTGTCTGTCTGTCTGTCCGTCCGTCTGTCTGTCTGTCTGTCGAGACCTTTTTCTCAAGAACGCATAAAGGTATCAAGTTGAAATTAATATCAAATAGTCAGGTCTACAATATCCTAGACCTGTGAAAATACAACCTTCTAAGTCAACGCAATCAAAAGATATGGCTGTTTATGCCACAGATTTTGATACTTTCAAGGGAATCCAAAGGGAATCAAAACCTATAGTGTATTTCCCGTTGACCTAGAATCATGAAAATTGGGAAGAAGCAGTGTCCAGTCCGAAAACTGTAAATAAGTAGCTACATCGCAGAAAAATAGTTAAACGAAATAACCTTTGCAAGGTCGTATCACATTCGACGGTTGCACGAAGATAGGAGGTTGCGAAAGTTATTTTTTGCCTTATTTCATAGGTAGGTTGTAAATGGTTACCCGGTTGCTAAAAGCCTTTTTTTTATTTTTACCGTCTGTTTTTCATAGGTAAGTACGAGAGCCTCGGCGCGCGAGTCAGACTCGCACTTGCCCGGCTTTCATATTTAACCTCACAAAATTTTCATTTTTCTTTTATTTGCTAAAGTAAAATGTTTTTATTATGACTACAAAGTCAGATTATGGACTCAAATTAAAAATAACTTGCTCTTAAAAATTAATTTTGAATCGCACTTACACCTCTAGGAATGTCACTGGAGCCCATTCCAGGGGGTTTGCTCTCAGCGACCGTTTTTGATAGAAAAGGTGAAAAGGTCGTTTAAAGATTGAATGTTTCTGTTAGATGCGGAGTATGTTGTCGTGGCAGATTTTTTAAACAGTTTATTAATATTTTATTTATTGTGATAAAAGATCCCGTATGCCGTATAATGGGTATTTATTGGAAATAAATAGAGGAACAGTAGATCAGTAAGTAAAATGTGTATTCATCACGACAATTTCTTTAAGACAAAATTTGCGTGACAGCCTTCTATTTAAGAAGTATATAAAAACCTAATACAAACAATAAGGCTAGCATCCATGAAGGAATAATAACCAGCAGAATCGATCTCTGACCACTGGGGTCGACCATATACTGACCATCAGTTGGTACAGTAGAAAATAATAGTCTTTTGAAAGGACGTTCAATTAATAAAAATAATAATGATAGTTGTAAGATAAAATGTTGCATGCCATCCATGGTTTTTGATGAAACCCTCGTTTCATGAAGTCGGGTAAATAGTAAGGCGGTTAGAACAATAATAGATTATGAGAAAATAATAATAAATGTGAGCATTTTACAAACGCAAAATAGGAAAATAGTAAATAAATATAAATATAGAGTAACATAGTTATTGGGCAACGACATTCCAAAATGACATTCTGCGTAAAATTAATTTCAAAGACTATCAGCTATAAATTTAAAGAAAACATAGTTATATGAAAACAACCGTTTGTACGTAAAATTTGCCTATAATCTGCGGGCAAAGTGTTTCCGGCAGATAACGGTCAGATGCCAACTCACGCGCAATGCCCCATCTATCAAGATCAAAACTAGTTATCGATAAATAATGACTTCGTTTTAAGATTTATCTATTACCTGTTCATACGTCATAAGCATTACATACATACATTTCAGATAGCTGGAAGACAAGCTCATATTAATTTTCTTTTATATCTTTGTCTACATAAATCTTTGTGAATTTTGCTCTCTGATTTTCTTGGAATCTAATTAAAGAAGTTTATTAAGAAAGCTTTGTTATCCACTTACATTCTGTTATCACAGAATTTGCATTGTTATCATTCAGTGTTATTATTTGTCAGGACGAAACAGTGGCAATCTAGCCATAATCATTTTAAGTAAATTTAAGTAAAGGTTACTTTTGTTCAGGCACATGACTGAACAAAATAATTAATTCTTGAATATCTTTTAGGTGTCTATGCACGATCGGCACGCAAGTGCCATCTATGTGTAAGGATAGAAAAGATAACCATTAACGATTGGACGAAGCCGACGGTATTATCATTTTAAAACAATTATCAAACAAATTACAATTGAGACCACTCTTTTAACCTTAACCTGAGAGTTAAAATAAAGTATTGGTATGCAATGTGCGTAATTATGTATTTTGGAACTCTGTCAAGTGTGGCGGAAGCTATTAATATGGTGTTTAATGACTCCAAAGTCTGTAAAAGTACGTTTTGTTTGACAGAAAAAAAAAACGGAGATTTGTTTATTTTTGCATTGTTCTTTTGTTGGAACTAGACCAAAACTAAAATCAGAATTTTAAAAGAGAGAGAGGACGGAGATCTTATCTTCCTCTTCTGGACCTCGTGACAAGAAAATGGCTTAAACTACGTACGCAATGGAAACGATGAAAATTTATAGTCAATTTGCGGTTCTTAGTTATTATTTCACATCTGGCTTTTATCTCGTATATTTTGCATTGGCACAATCTAAACTTGCTTGCGGAAATATTGGCGTTTTGGCTTACAAGAGCTGCGTAAATCAATTTAAGCAGAGTCCTGCATGTAGAACGCATGCCAATAATTCTCTCCTTATCTCTATTAAAATCTCGTTATTATGAGGAATGTAAGTATGATTTGGATACATGATTTTCTTGTTAGTTTCTTGCGGCGCTTCAGTAATGATGGTCTTGTCCGAAGCGCTGGTAGATTCAACCTTTTGTAATTTATTCAACTGACGAGTAAAAAAATACATGGCCAATTTGCTAAATAAACGTATTGTATTTTGAAGTTTTGATCATGAAGAAATATATATGTATCTTTTATTAAATCGATCGTAAATCAATTAAAAAGTAAAAAAAACTGGTGGTAGTCCCTTATAAGTTGGGTGTTTAAGTGATTTGTTTTTTTTTTCATACTGCTTGTGCCCGCCATTTCGTTTGCGTAGAAGTTTATCGCTATTCCCGCAGGAGATGTACAATTTCCCGGGATAAAAAGAAGCCTAGTCCTTCTCCAATTCTACCTATCGCTATGCAAAAATCAAGTCAATCCATTGCTTCGTTTTGAGAGGATCAAACCATACTCACTTTCGCGTTTCTAACGTAAGTAACCGGTTATAACTACGAGTACTGCTACGTACCAACTGTCTGAGAATCTCCTTGAATGCATAAATTAAAAACTTAACACTAGAGACACTTAAACTTGTCACCAGTTCATTTGTTTAAATCGAGTTGATAAAACAAAACCTATCATTTCAAAATGGCAAACCGTGAATGTGAACGTCGAACACGTACAAAACAACGACATATTCGCGGTTATGGCTTTTTGGTGACGATTTAGTAAATCACTACACTAACGAATAGAGGCCTACTATGCTATAAGAAAAGTGTCCGTTATAGTACATTGTGCATCTAGGGCCGTAAGAAGGGGATAACTAATGAATTTGTTATCCCCTTACTGCCCGTGATACATACAATGTTTTTCATCACATTTGCGAGGAAATAAAATAAAAATTAGACAAAAAAAAGTATATATATTAATTTTATTCCCATTTTACACCGTGAATTACCATCAGGTGGGTGTTCAATGTTCATAAACTGTAAGTACGTTGCGATCAGCGTGGGGCAGCTCCGCCGGCTTGCGGCACGCACTGCCCGCGGGAGTTCGATACCATACCATGGTTTATAACTCCCGCTGACGGTGGGGCCCGTAGAGGAGTTAAATCGGCTATAGCTGCTCTATACGCCTGCGTATAATAACACCCTTTCCGAGCAAGTGTGATGAAAAGTAGTTAAATTCACGCTGTCCGGCGCATCCTTGAGGCTAAAAACTACCGGCATAAACAATATTAATGTTCCCGCAACGACACCAGCGTAAAACTAACTTTATTTATATCAAAGTACAATTTCTCGCAAAATAAAGCGAAAAGTTGTTCGGAAAGATTTACAAGCAGACTTCCCGGGGTGCTCCAACATTTATCCGGAGCCATGAAAAAATTACGAACGTTTGACATTGTTACAAGTTTATTAAAGTTTTATAAAAGCCCGTGTCTCGGTGTTTATGAAATTATAACATTTTACGTAATGCTGGAATTGCCTTTTCACTTTATTTCTACCAAATATGGTTTATAAATCCTTCATCGGTGGTTTTTAGACAGTCACTCGTTACTTTATTTTGCCTTTAGCTGCGGTCATGAATTAGTATGTTTCTACCACTGTTTGAATAGTGTTCGGCGTGCTGCTTTTCCAGCGAAATCTACTTAGGATTTTTAACATACAAAAATTGCTTCAATATTACTTTCATTAGCTAAATCTGTATGTTAAATTACGTATTAAATAAATGGAAAGGAGGAAGGAGTTGAGGTGATGCCAATTTCTCCGAAATCCCGAAGACAAAGCACATAGAATTCTTTACTTTTAAGTCAGTATTGCATCAGCTTATAAAACTATTTTACTCCCACGTGACTATTTTGAACTTATGTTGTTTAAAATACCTACATACAAACCAAAATCATGTCAAAAGCTTTTTTCTGAACACGTTGATAGATAGCTGCTTCTGTAGTGCGGAGGTGGTTGATCTTAGCTAATAATAGAAACTAGATCAGATCTGTCCAGTTTATCCGTGATTGTATGAGGCTGGAATTTCCATACAATTTATCGTTCACTTTTTCTAATCTTTTACAAATTAGTTGATAATTTTGAACGACGATTGGTTTCGTTAAATTATATTAAAGTAAAAGTTAAACGCAAGTTACCTACACAGTACATAGAGTCACAGTTACAGTTACAGTTAAGTTACAGTTTAAAATAACTGGGTTCGATGTTTCTCCATGTCCGACGCTGGTATTTGATTAAGGGTTCTATCTTTTAACTACTTGTACATGTTGTTTTTGATCTGAAATATATGGACTCATAGCTGCGAAATAATATTTTATACAGCAATTTATTAACAATAAATTATTTGAGGATATGATATTGCAGCATGTATTGTAAACGAACTACACTAGTTCCGATAGCACAAAATAGATGGCGTTAGCAGTAACGTATACAACAGCGATCGCATTATGCGGACCGCTATCGCGAGGAATCGCGGGATAAACTTATCTCGTATGAACGCAATTTTCCTTTCGAGCTGGCAGCTTTTCCCGGCGTGCGTATTATTTTGCACAAGTTACTGCGCAGACCGCATCTTTCACACCGATATTTTATCGGACGACGTTTAGGAAGAGTCTTGTTCAGCGTATAAAGTGGTGCACTCGGTTTATTCGAGTTCTATTTATGTTTTGCGAAAAAATTGTTTATTATGACATAGATATTTCCAGTGGCGATAGCGGGGTTAACGTTCGACCGTTGGAATTGTGCCTAATGCTCTTGACATATGGGGTTTGTTTTAAACTGGTCTTAGAGAAAGGTGGTCGATCCTCGGCGCTCGTTGGTCTAGATTTTACGCGTCTGTTCCCGGTCGCGAGTGCGTTATTTGTTTTTGCTAAAACGCAATAAAGCTATTCGAGCTTCCATAAAATGTTGGATAGTCTAAACACATGTATATGTGCCGAATTTTTAGAATATTTGGCAAATTGTAAGATCAATTCAGCTTGTAATTATTACTTTATTAATCGTGCAATAATCCGCCAAATTTCATGGCGATTGAGAAAATATTAGATAAGCATTCGATTAAACCAACTTTTATCAAAGAAAGAAAGGACATTTATTCACCACACAAGACACAATACTAAAACACAAAATCAATACAGAAAAACCGGCCAAGTGCGAGTCGGACTCGCGCACGAAGGGTATCGGACCATTGTCTTTAAAAACGGCAAAAAATCACGTTTGTTGCATGGGAGCCCCCTTAAATGTTTATTTTATTCTGGTTTTTTTAGTATTTGTTGTTATAGCGCCAACAAAAATACATCATCTGTGAAAATTATGACTGTCTAACTATCAAGGTTCATGAGATACAACCTGGTGACAGACAGACAGACGGGCAGCAGAGCCTTATTAATAGGGTCCTATTTTTACCCTTTGGATAGGGAACCCTAAAACCTAGGTATGTGCGTCATTCCAGAAATAAATTGGTCACTGGCTCAGGATAATGCATCAGAAGGCTTTTAATCAAATCAAATCAAATCCATTCCACTTTGGTCTATCCGCATCTCGCTGCTGGAAACAGGCCTCCTCTTTTCACACACCTTTGAATCACTTTGCAGATGTACGCAGGTTTCCTCACGATGTTTTTCTTCACCGAAATGCTCCGAAACCGAAAACTGAGATGTACGAGCTAGGATTTATTTTATTTTCTTTTATACAATTAAATACGTATGAGTTTCCAAAATATTGATGACAACAATGCACAGCTTTCTAATGTTGCGTTACGTACGGAGTAAGCATGCTTTTTCAAAACTTACTTTGTACACCATACATCAATAATAGCCGACCGACCAAAACCGATTATCCAAGATAAAGTGAGATTACTTTCTACATAGAGATTTTAACACCGTCAGTAAGAACGGACCAATCGTTTGAAAATGTTTGTCAAGATTACGGTTTTCTCGCATGTTTTAGTTGTGGCAGGTCTTAATGCAAAGTGCTTTAGCAGATCAGGGCTTCTATTCGGGAACGTCCAAGCGATATTGTTGCGGCGAGCGAGCGAGACTCGCATCCCACTCTTACGCATTAAGCGTCGTGTGGAAGAGTGGGATGAGAATCTCGCTAGCGCGTCGCTACAATATCGCTTGGACGTTCCCGAAGACAGGCGCTGATGAGTCTATTTTATTGTTTTTAATTTAACCCACGACCCACTCTAAAGAAGATGCTACCCTCAGACTACTAGGCTACTTGCACATGATACTAACAAGTGGCTCCGTGAGCTGTAGACATCGCGACAAACTTAACTTTGCCGTTGGAAAACTGATATACCCATACATCGACCGACATAGGTCGGATCAGTTTACCAATACCGCAAATAAGTTTGTAATTGCAAAAATACCGATATCTACGCCATATCGAAAATTTTTGAAAAACTGAATCGACAAAAAAATTATATATAATTATCGTACCTGTTAACAAA
Source organism: Tortricodes alternella (assembly GCA_947859335.1). Taxonomy (NCBI): domain Eukaryota; kingdom Metazoa; phylum Arthropoda; class Insecta; order Lepidoptera; family Tortricidae; genus Tortricodes; species Tortricodes alternella. The sequence continues at coordinate 8,561,327 of OX401987.1, read as the reverse complement.
ATTTCACTAGTATCGGTTGAGAACTTCGATCGACGAGAACAATTGGACAGACGCCGATGGACATTCGCTGGACATACGACAGCATTTTTGCCCAAGGTGAAACGGAGACGCTTCGCTCGCTCGGTCGATTAGGGGAGAGGAACGTGGCTACAGATCGATTTATGCAGCATCAAACACACCATATCGGCGTCTTAAAACGGAACTGAGTAATCTCGAAAGAATTGCGCGATACACACTTCAACGCGTCGACTCCTCTTCAAACTTATTGTTCGAATTTTTCAAGACCCTCTGTGTTCCAACTGGGTGTAACACTTTAGGCCGTCATAAACATGTACCGTAGACAAATCTATTGGCGCACCAGTTGGAACGAGCCTTTACGAGCCAACGATATGTTACATCTGCCGGTATTGCGACTTTGTGTTGTCTGCTCGGCACTAAACTTGAATTTACACGTCCACCAGTGAAGGAAGCGGAGGTGCTATTAGGTGTTGAGTAAGACTGTTTCTCGAGAGCTGCTCGAGGAGAAAAAACACCTATAGGATTACTTAATTTTAAAATGACCGCTATCCTATTGGTGGATTTTGCTCACCGCTTGGTCTGGTGGAAATGCAGCCTTATTACAAGAAAAAAGTCCGCAAGCAGATATAAAACTAACACAAGGACTCTGTTTAGTTATTTTGATGAGAAGTCCTACACACACATACAAATTCCTAAATTACACATACATACATAGGTATATACACCATCTTTGTTTCATTGTGCAAAGATTATTTTGGTATTAAAGCTAGTGTCTATTGTTTCGGTTTTAAATATTTAAGATAAACTTTCAAGAATGTTGCACATTTAATGGGGAAGTTGCATGAAAATCAAAATGAGGTTTAAATGAAATATTATGAAAGTAAATGTAAACAAAAGCATATTACAGCATAAAGCAGATCATTTTGACCATTCATTTTTATTTGATTAAGGGTCAAAATTAGTGAAGAATATATATTTTTCTTTAGTGCTGATTTTAGTTTTTTGGACATCCTCATCAAAATGTCATGTTTTAATTTTACGATGTTGGTCTAAAACAGTATTTTCGGAAATAATTGCAGATTTCGTTTAAAAGCCATTCATTTTGTACAGTCTAACGACAGCTGTGACGTCATAGCTGTTGTACATTTTGTATGGAGTGCTTTGCGAGTGGTATGAACAATGACTTTTCAAAGCTTCATAACTCATAAAATAATCAAAATAAAAATGTTTTGCGTACACAGATCGGTTTCTATTACTCAGCACTTTCAAATACAAGATGAAAAAAAAAATATGCATCTTCCCTACCTATTTGAAAAAAAAAACCGGACAAGTGCGAGTTAAACTCGCGTGAAGAGGGTTCCGTTCCAAACATGTTTATCTGAAATTTACTAGGTTACCTTAAATACCATAGACTTCTTATAGGTTTTCCTGTAATCTATAGGCAAAGATCTATTTTCTGTATTTTTTTCAAAATTTTAGCCCCAGTAGTTTCGGAAATAAGGGGGGGGAATGGTCATTTTTCGCCTATTTTCCTGAATAACTTCTAAACTGTTTTACTTAAAATTCAAAAAAATATATATTTAAGATCCTCACAATAAGCCCTTTTATTTGATATGTCACACGATATAGGTGGCATAACTTTTTATTTTATTTTTCTAGTTTGCCCCCAAAAAGTGGCCCCTATGTTTAAAATTCATATATTTTCGTCAGGCGTCCGTGTTGTGGTCACCAACTTACATATGAATACCAAATTTCAATTCAATCGGTCCAGTAGTTTCGGAGCAAATTGGCTGTGACAGACAGACAGACAGACAGACACACGAGTGATCCTATAAGGGTTCCTTTTTTCCCTCTGAGGTACGGAACCCTAAAAATGAGTGCTTAAAGGCGGCAACCCACTGCGGCGCACGCTGGGCACACACACGTAGCTTTTGGTGATGTCACCTACATTTTGATACAAAGCGAAGCTAAATCTTTAATCGTAAAATGACGAAATCACTCAAAACCATGTCTCGGAGAATATCAACGGAATAGCATATATAAAAGCTGTTCCTTCGATTTCAAAACACTCTGTTTTGCGTTATAGTATATGAAGTTGTTGGAATCGTTTTAAATTAACAATTATCATGGCGTTTTGCCAGAATGTGCTCTCTTGGCTGAGATCGCATTGTATGAAACGCATACAGTTAAGATTTAGTTAACTGGTGTAAACGATAGTCGTACATCTCTCACTTGCTTTAAATCCAAAATAAAATAATATTTAAAATATATATAAATCAGTAGAATTAATTTTTGAGACAGATTCAAAAGTACTCTTACGCTTTGAGCAACGTGCGATTAATGGAGTTTATTCAAATTAATAATATAAATAGCAAAAAGTGTACAGTGTCTCCCAGAGATTTTATTACTATTAAATTATGTTTACAAATAGATTTGGACAGATAAAGCATTTCTTGCTCACTCACTTTTCTCACCCACTTTATCTCTTGTTCACTATTTGAGCAAGTGGTCAGTTGGGTAAGAAAACTTTCCTAGAAAATGTGCCACTCAAACCACTAAAAGGACGCTTTTGCTAAACCTGAATGGATTTTGTACCATCCGTGATATCTTGAATAATTCATAAAGTGCAATTTCTTTTCAATCTGTTTATTTTTACAATACCAGTACGGGGAAACAAATACACGCATCAGTCTCTCACAAAACGTATCATTCACTATCGTCCAGTTAATTCCGTAGTTTAGGAATTATGCGGGCATAAATCTAGAACGGATTGTGGCTACAATGTGCCTAGTTTATGGTCAATCAAGCAGACCCACGTGTCCAGTTTACGAGGGACAGGACTTTTAAATAGCAGCATGGACATATGGACATGCGTATGGGCTGTATTCTATAAATTTAATTAGTACAGTTATTCTCAACTGCTCTGTTATGCTAGTCCCAAAGTAACCTCTAAAGGCTTGTGTTATGGGTACTAGATGACGATATGCATACTTATATAGAGAAATAAATACATAGGAAACATCCAAGACATTCGTGCTTATCACACAAATATTTGCCCTTACCGGGGATCGAACCCGGGACGCTAGCTTCGGAGGCAGGGTCACTACCAACTAGGCTAACCGCCGTCATACTACCATGTTGTATTTACATAATTATGTATCTATATAAAATGTATGGCGTAGTATGCAATTGTTAGGTAATATTGGTTACTTTTCTTCGAATATACTTGAATTTGAATAATATTTCGTTTTATGGCCGTGTGTTCAAACGAATAAATGGCTATGATAAAGTAATGCTATTTGGTAATAAAATGGATCGTGGCATAAAAGTAGCAATCAAATAGCTTTCGTTGTGATCAACGAACCATAAATAAGTTATGAGTACGATTAAATTTTTATATAGATTAGAAATTTTAATCTGTAATCAAGCAAAGAGGGTTAACCGTTTCACCAATCAAAGTAAGATTAACACATGTGAAAAAGTACGTGAAGATAAATATTTAGAATTTGGAATTTGATAGTCATGTTATGATGATAATAACCAGAAGCTAATGTAATTCAAAAATGTTGCCAATGTTCGTGTCGTCAGTGCTGTCTTAGTTAGGTAAGGTTCCTCTGAAAACGAGCGCCGCGGCTTGTCGCGGCATAATGCTGACCAGCTGTTCAATTACGTAACACCAAGTGGTATCGCTTTCGCGAAAAGTAAACCAATTGTTCCTTTATTTACACATAGTTAAGACTAAATTGGTTTGTATTTCGAGCCAAACCGATACCAATTGTGCTGCGTAATTGAGCTGCAGGCGGCACTTTGTAAAGCCATTTACTTTAAAAAAAAATTTGGTGTTTTCTGATGCGTTAAATGTCTATTTCTGCCAACTACGCTTTAATTTCATCGTAATGGCCTTAAATACTCAGCAGCACTTATTTGCTCTAGAGCAATAAAGTTGAACACAAAATTCATTATTGCACTGTTTTGTAATATTTTTATTTGGTTAGTTGATCAAGAATTTACACCACCAACCACCCAATCCGCCCATTCACAGTCCGACGGGACAGCTGAACACTATTCTGTGGACTTGTTGTTAGCAAAAGAGTCCACATGTCGGCAGCCATATCGAACTGTGATTGCCTCGTCTAAAATGTTGTGCTCAAAGTACTGGCTGATAAGATAGTATAGGTTACCAAAAGATTTAAATAAAAATTGGCGTAATATGAAAATGAATTGAACAGATACAAGTTATCTGTGAATCGGATGTTCTACTTTAGCTTCTAAACCACTGGACCGATTTTAATAAATAGGGTATCTTCAGATTTGTTGAGGACGTGCGAGTGTCATAGGCTATATAAAAATTCTAAGGGTGCGTCATACCAGGTGCAAAAACCGTTTTTACGTCGCTACTCGGGTTTAACTATACTTTTATTTATTTTTACCAACTATTTACAGTAGTTGAAAGTAAAGCAAATTATGCACCTCGCATCAACTGATGTATTATTGCGCTCGTGTTTTTAGAGCCCTCACGTTCGGGCTCCAACCTAACACTCAGCGCAATAATGAATCACTTTCAGCTTGGTGCAACAATCTACTATTTTATTCCTTTGCACCAAAATCTAGTCTATATGTAATGTCTATAGATGATAAAAGAAGTCAAAATTAATTTAAAGCTATAATCGTGCCTGAAAATCTTACTCTATTCATTTTATAAGGGCAACAGGATTAATACGATCTGGCTGCGGTTGAGTAAGGTTTTGGGTTGGAGCAGACGAATGCTACAGTGTCAGGCGAATACTATGTCTATTGTAATTAAGTGTTCGTCTTGATTTTGTTCCTTAACTTTTTTTCAACATTAGTTATTGATTAATTTTTGAACACTAATAAAGAAGTATGCTTTTTACTTATCAATACCGATGAGATAGATTTTGAAAAAAAAATGGGTTTTTGTATACATAATTATCTACCTTATTTATTTGCGTTACGTTTGGATACGATGCGGCTAACCTTGCTATCAATTTAATAAGGCTACCATATCGTAGCAAAATAATTTGCAATATTCAGTAGACCCTGATATCGTGTTATTAAAAAAACTTTTAACTAACATATTTATTTTTATTTACAGAATGGCGACTAACGGAGAATCCGCGACAACTGAGATCAAAGTAAGAAACCTACCTTTTATTTTTTATTTCTTCTTCTTTTATTATTTCTTCTTATAATATTTATGCAAAAGTTGGTTGATTTGAACCCTAATCCCTTGGAGGAAACATTTACGAACATTTCTTTTCTTACCTGCATGGTAAAGTGGGCTTGACCATACACACGTTACCCGATTTCTTTGGCAGGTCACTTTGGGGATAACACGCTTATCTCGGGGAAACCAATATTAAACGAATATGCCTTATAAATATTAAATAAGTAAATAAATTTAGCAACGAGGAAAACACGATCGTGTTAGGTGAAAAGGGTAAGGCTAGTTATGAATATTGGAAAGTTAAGGTGAAATCAATGATGCTAAGCTGCTTCATGAAATAAAATAAAAAAATAACACAAATATACGCGTCGAATTCAGAACCTCGGACTTTTTGAAGTCGGTTAAAAAGAGGCTGAGATTAGGGCTGGGTATAAAGATCCGTTAAATCAAATTTCGATTATGAATGTCAAAAAATGCACTGATTTACTCAAATTCGGTCCTACAGACCTTTACAAAACCCGGCCTTAGATTGACTCCAATATAAAACAAAATAACGAAAATGACACAAGACGTTAAAAATAAAGATAATAGAAAAATAGTGACCCCAAATTCGGAATGACTACATAAGCAACACAAACCCTGGAATATTATCCGTGTTTCCCCTGGTGTTGCGGGTGTCCATGGGCGGCGGTGATTGCTTACCATCAGGTAACCCGCCTGCTCGTTTGCCACCCACTTACTATAAATAATATTAATAATAATAACATCAAAAATTGGAAATCATGTTTTCATATTCTCATTTGTGTCAGACTCGACTCTATTCGTAGCTAAACAATTTAACATTTGCAAACTGTCTCGACGGCGTATTTTACGACTTCATTTCGATATTTCTTCAATTTTCGACTTGAAGAAAGTTCAGCCTGGACCAAAATTTCATTTTTAATACAGTATTAAAATTGGGGACAAAATATCATAATTGATATTTTTTAAGAATTTTTCAATTACTATCTACCCCTGTCACGGAAAATGGATTTAATAGTATTTTGCAGCGCAGTGTCACAATTAGTTTGATCGAGGATAACAGCTCTATTACACCTACGTAACGGCTAAGAAAGTGGAAAACTATGAAATAATAAATAACCTGAAGAATCCAGTTGCCCCTTTACTTCGCTCGTGAAGAATTTGTTTATTGCTTTAGTACCGGTGACTGTGCAATTTTCGAGGATAAAATTTGTTCTTTGTCCTATTTTAGACTCTAAAATACGTCTACCACATTTCACTTAAATTATTTTCTGTAGTTCAACCGTGAAACATGAATATATTTAGAACTGTGTTGTTTTGTTAATAATTATTTAGATATAATAATGTAGAATTATTATATATAATAAGTTTATCTTATTTATATATCTATATTCTGGGAAAAGTTTATCCAATGATTCAGATATGTCTGAAATCGGTTCAAACGCTAGCTAGTCCTTGTCAATTACAGGTGAATGAGAGATACTTACGAATTTAATGTTTCTCAAGTTACCCCTGCCGCGAAAATGGATTTAATAGTATTTTGCAATGATTATCTTCAAAAAACGAGCCCACTCCTTTCTCAAAGGGCCGGCAACGCATCCGTGATTCCCCTGGTGTGTCCATGGGCGACGGTGATTGCTTACCATCAGGTAACCAGCCTACTCGTTTGCCCCCTTCTTACTATAAAAAAATATATAATTATTATATTTTATTAATATATTTATATTCTGGGAGAGGCTCATCCAATGATTGACATTTACCTATTTATTTATTTATTTAACAAGACGCGACGTACACAACATCTCATACAAATAATTTCCCCGCCAAACTAACAACAATTTGTTGGCGAGATCGCACTCAAACAATTTTTTTTCTGCTCTGTACCTAAATTAACTTAATCCTGAAATTAAATAAATACTTAGTGTTGCCTACGACGTCGTCCACATACTACTTATTCGTTTATCGCTATTCTCTCGGGAGCTGTGCCCTTTTGTGGGGTGAAAGTTTCCTTTGTCTTTACCCAGAAAGCAAAGGTTTGTGAGCCGTGAAAATGGAACAAACATACAAACTAACACACTGTCTTAATTATAATATAAGTAAACCAAGTAAAAATGAGGATTCCAGTCCTGCCTGTCTTTCCTTATTCGCGGAAACTATCATCACATTGCAAGTCATATAAGTTCAAATCACTATATACACTTATAAGGTCTGTCAGCAAGTTGCCGCTACGTGGATCTCTGAGGCGGACTCGTGAAGCGCTGAAACTGCATGCGCAGTTTACACTTGCGAATTATTGTAAACTGAGTTGTACATACCAGTGGCGAAGCGTGAAATATTTCCAAAGGGAAGCCCGAAGAATTAGAACATTACGTGCGAGTCTGACGTTTAGGTACAGAAACATTGACTTCACTGACAGCTAGCCGTAGCTTTCTAGCTTAGTAAAGTCGTCAGGAATCGGCTTGTAGGGAGGCTCCGCCAGTGGTTAATACTGAGACTAATAAAGGGACTATTCCGTTTTAGCTATTGCGATGGATGGATACATGTGTCGTATGCTTTTTGGCTCTATTTGTAGTACAAGATACGAGATTGTCAGAATCTCAGATTAAGCAGGACAAGTATATGACCAGCGAATGCTGTCTGCCCTACTTCTTTGTGACAACGGCAACGAATTTATAGGATCATTTGTGCATTATATTAACCAATTGCGCAGATATTGCGATGACCATAAGTGCGAAGGTTACAATACAACTTATCTAATAAACATAAGTGAGAAAGCTTACTGGTATGGTATTACATTTCGAACTCCTTACCATGAACGACGCGTCAACTGCCTAGCCATACAGCCATATTTTATGTTCGTTCCGGTTAATATAAATAAGTAAGATTATAACCAGAAAATGCAGATAAAAAATAACGTAAGGTCAAAAGGATGAAGGCTCGGTTTTAGTTAGAAATCTAGTAAGTCTTTTGCTATTCTGAATTTATGAATCAGTTTGTCAATCGAGTCGTCTTATGATAAAAAAACGAATTTCATATTTGTTCGTTAGTATCCGTTAAAGATTTGAGGGGCATTATGAGTGCATTAGTTTATGTTAAAACAATTTGTTATTTTCAGCGACAGCACTATTCGAAAATTTTATTCAATAGTCGCTGTAAACTTTTCATTTGCTTTCGTTTATGTATTTCAAAAAAGCGTAATACGATACTTTTCTTACTAATGCAGACTCGATATTCTTCAATGCAAACATTTAATGTGCAATGAATCTAGGAAACTTCAAATCAGATATTTGGTATAGAGCCAAGAGTAATAGCGGGATGATACTCGCTGCTGTCCGCCGTAAATCTCGCTGCTTTTAAATAAAAAATCACTCTACAGCCATTAGTATTGGATCAACAGATTTCATAGTTGTAAAGGTAGCTGAACTCTTGAGCTATGGTCTAAACTTGCTTTTGGCATCAAATATGCTCTTTCTGATGTTAAGAAGACACATTGAACAATAATGATAATGTTTATTTTCCAGTTCAATGAACTTGATTAGCTACTTATTAACTTTGTGACTGCACATAAAAATTAAATCTCGACAGTTCATATTTAAATCACAGCTAATCGACGCATCCGCAGACAATGAGGCTAATTAATTAAGCCCAGATAAGACAAGCAGCTGTTAAAACGCTGTGTTCGATACATCCAACCTTCTAAAAATCGAACGCGTTCGAAAATAGCTCACGTGAACCTTGTTTCCCCTGTTAATTTTGAAGCTGCACGTGTTAATAATATTACAGATGGAACAGAATGAATGGAGCCGCAGAAATGCAATAAATAGTAATTGCAAGGATGTCGGAAGCATCGGCTGTTGTTGTGACGATTCGCTCAAGACAAATTGTAGACGAGGCGCCCGTTAATATTGGGGCCGCGACCAAAATACATGGCGGGTCCGCGCAGACGGCAGTAGGCGGCAAGCGGCGTGCGCGCCACCGCGCGGCTCCGGATTCAAACGTATCGACCCGTTTACAACTCCGCGCTAAAATTAACCGCTGCCGCCGCATTCATATCTGCATGTTCCGCCTCAAACATACGCGACCTGTCACATAAACCGACCAACCATGTGAAAATCGATCGGCCATAAGTGCACAGTGCTACACGTGATCCGCGGACTGCGCCCGAGCGCCCTGCACACAGGAAGTAAATATAATATCGTGCGGTTAGCATCGGACCTCGTGAGTAACTCATATCTATTTTCTACTGTTTTGTCAAATTGCCAAATCGTTGCCATTGTACACGTCCGTTCGATGTGTTTAGCATTTTTACTGGAATATTTATACTGTTCATAAACCACATACAATAATCAAGACGTAGATTTGCTTATAATTTCGGGAAACTTATTTCAGCGATATGAATCCGCCCGCGGCTTTGGCGGGCGCTATGGGGCGAGAGCGCAAACCGTTTTCGTACCTGCCGGGAGGGCTGGACCTATCTCAGATTAAGTCCGAGCGCATGGCGCAGCGCCTGATGAGGAACGCTATGAACCAGGGAGTCCCAGAAGTGCCGCATCAACAGATACACTCGCCACCAGCTCCGTCCACTCCTGTAGCTGTGCCTAATTTCAGTTGTTTACCAGTACAAGTTCTACCACCCGGGTTTTCATTACCGGCGAACCCAAAGTCATTATTGAGATCGAGAAGCAACCCAGATCGTAATCGAGCACCCCCACAAAGAGTGGCGCAGGCGCCGCAATTTGGAAGCCCGCAGCACCTCCATCAGGCATGCATCGACCAACTGCAGAATAACATAAACAAAACAGTGCCCCAGCTGCCACAAACACTCAGCAATTCTGACAATGACAGGCCAAAATCTACGTTTCAATACGGATATTCGCCAAGTAATAACACATTACCCAAAACGAACTATGGCAGTGATGGAAACACAATAATGTCTTTACCAGAAATCAGTTATGATGCTGAATATTTAAGAGTGGAGCCAAAGAATTATGAAAACCCAGTAGACAGAAGGCTTTCAATGCCTACGTATAGTCAAGAAACTACAAAGCCAATATACCCGGCTGATAACGCAAATACAGATAACACAACAAGATTACTTGACAAAAATACGAATGCGACATCATATAAACCAGTAGAAATAACACCTTATAGCAGGGATGTACACAAAACACCAGTTATCCCGAAAGCTAGTTACAATGCACAATATTCAAGTGTTGATCCAATTACTTTTGGTAATAAAGAAGTAAAAGTGCCAATTAATATTATAGAACAAGTCATCCCTGCAGTAACAAAACCAATTAATTTTGGTAAAAAAGAAGATTCACATTTAGACATAAGATTAAAACAACCAGAACTTGTTATTGATGTAACCGCTCATGAGCTTGTAGAAAGTAAACCTGCTGAGGACTTAATGGAGAGCAGTGATGAACAGGTTGATTTAAAATTACTGTATACATTTTACATTTATATATATTTATGTGTTTACCTTGTCTGCTATGCCTATTTAGTGTACAATATTAAAGATTTTTAAGAAGTCTAGAGAAACATGTCAATTGTGAGTTTACCTTTATTCTAAAATGGAAATACCTTTGTTTTACTCAGCATGACTTGATATTATTTACATAGTATACATTTCCCACAAAAATGAGAATGATAATTAATGAGGTATTAAAAGATCAAGCTTCTTTCGCTCTAAACTTCAATTTCCACAGTTCGATTTGGCTCATATTTCTCCTACCCTATGAATGAATACACATTATCCTTTACCTATTTGATGTTTAAGTGACATAATATTTTTTATGTTTCAGAAACAAGTCAAAGTTGTAAAGAAGATCGTTAAAAAGGAAAATAAAGTTGAAGAATCAGGACATAATATTGAACAACACAATGGAGATCAGAATGGAAATACTGAAACGGAACTGGTTGTAAAGCTACCTACAAAGAAGTCTGGAACTAAAACAGAGACAAAAGTTGAGGTTCTCAAAAAAAGTTTACCAGATGGCTCAGTAGAAGAGATTACTAAAACGACTACCAAAACTACTACTGATGGCAACACATCAATTAAAACTAAAACTGAAACAAGAATTATTCCTAAAGAAGAACTCTCTGAGGAAGAAGTTGAAGAAGAAGACGAAGACGTTGAAGAAGCTGTAGAACAGCCAAAATCGGAAGTTGTTAAAGAAAATGATCGTAAAGAAGTTATTGTTAAGAAGGAAGAAAGTACAGCAACTATCACAACAAAAAATATTGTATCAGTGGAATCTAAGGACCAAGAATCTGAAGAAGAAGAAGAAGAAGAAGCTATTGAGTTGGTTAAAGAAGTAAAACAACCGGAAAAACCAGAACAAAAGAAGATAGAAGTTGAGGAAGTTGAGGAAACTGAGGAAGAAGAGGAAGAGGAAGTAGTTGATGTTAAAAAAGTGGTATCAACCTCTGCCGAGCAAATTCATAAGCAAGCCTCAAATAATGATGAAAAGGAAGAAGAAGAAAAAGATGAAGCAGAAGAAGAAGTTGTAGTGGTCGCTATCAAGAAACCCGCTTCAGTTGAAAGTAAACCTGAAATAGTTTCAAATAAAGAAGGAGAAGAGGAAGAAGAGGAAGTTGAGGAGGAAGAGGAGTATGAAGAAGCTGAAGAAGAAGTAAAAGTAGGAGTCAAAAAACCAGAAGCAAAATCTGAACCAAAACCTGAACAAGTGACTAAGCCAAAGGAAGAAGACGAAGAGTCAGAGTACACTGAGGAAGAAATCGAATCTGAGCATGAAGAGGCACCCAAACCGGTTTCCGTTGACAAAGCAGAAGTTAAGGCTGAGTCAGAACAGCCGGAGCCTGCGCAAGAAAAAATAGAACAAAAAGAAGAAAAGATAGAAGAACCAACTTCGGCTACGTTAAAACAAGAACAGAAAGTACCGCTAAGGGAGCCGTCCATTCCTCTTGAAAGGGTGGAAGATGTGGAAATTAAGCCCATTGGAGCAGCAGAAACCGTTACAAAGTCTCACACACAAAATACAGAAATTATTACAAGTACCAGCGCACCAGCGGGCGCTTTAAGCACTCAAACCGAATATAACAGAGTTGAGAACATTGTGACCGTTAACCGTACAACAAAGACCTTAGATAATTCCTATGAACAGATAACTCAATCAGGAATACCTACCATGAAGACTTACTTTGCACCAAATCGTGAGAGAGTTTCAACGTCCCCGCAACCCTCAAAGCCGTATCAGCCAGCCTACACCCCTGAACCACCGAAGACGGAGAGGCGACACAGCTTGCTCCTGGATAGACTGAGTACTGAACGTCAAATGCCTGTTTCAGAAGTTTATCAAAACAATTATAGCAACCAATATAGCAATCAGTCTTATGAACAGCAAAAGCAGTGGTCCCAAGAACCACAATCTGAAATTGTCCAGGTCAGCAATGTTAAGCCAAGCACAATCACAAATTCGCAGTGGTACCAGCAGAACAGAAGTGAGAATGTTCTCTATAATAATTTGACGCCTACCACCGCCCCTCCTTCTAGCCAGCTATGGAACCAGCCGCAGCAACCCCAGGTTCAGCCACAATACCAACCTTCATACAATCAAAGCACACAAGACTACTCTAAAGTGTCTTCTAACACATACCAACAGAATAGTTACCCGAGCTACACCCCTAAGCCTTCGAGCTGGGGAAACACCAACCTCAGCACCATGGACACCATACCAAGCATCAATGTTCTGTCAAACCAGCACTCCTCTCTGAGCCAAGAAACACAAAGCTGTCAGAAATCTTCGCAGCAGTATTCTTCCTCTTACGTTCCTCCTCCATGGGAACAAGATTCCAACTATGTGGCCCCCGCTACTTCAAGCTTTTATCAACCGCGAACAGACTTACCTCAACAACCGCCTACAACAAATACATTCAGCCCTAATACTCACCCAGGCTGGAAACCGACCCTGCCGCAGACCAAGTTCTCCAAACCCCCTCCTAAGGCCTACGTACCTCCAGCACCAAACCAATCGTTTGTAAAGAATGTTAATATCGCAGAACCCCCTCCCCAACCAGGCAGGAAAACCTATTACAGCGAATATGAAAGACGTTACATCACCGTTCCAGAATCTAACTACGTACCTGGTGAGAGTAAGTTTCAAGCTCAACCTGATCCATCGCCGCAATATTATTACGATAACAATGAGCAACCAGCTGAACAAATGGAACCTCAGTGGCGTAAGGAGTTAAGAGAATTTACAGAGAAAACTTCACAAACTCAATATCAAACTCAGCAAACGTCTGTGAATCCTCCTTGGGAGTCGGAGCCTAATTATGCGAAGACCCCGACTGTTACGTACACACCGACACCTTCCTGGAGCCAAACGCTGCGGCCGCAGTCCTGGCGTGAGAGGAGTTTTGAATCAGAGCTCGTTTCTGAGTCGCAAGAATGGGCAAAGAGCAACACTCTAGGCCGAAAGCGGCCGGTAAGCTCATATGTGAAGAATTCTGAAACGCACGTACCGGAAAGAACGCGTGGCGTGTCAGTGGACCGGTACAACCCGAACAACTACCAGTCGCCGATCCACGCGGAGCACCCGCCTGTGCAGGCGCAGACACTGACGCCGGCCACGGCGCCCCACTCGAAGGGCTACCACAACCCTAATGTGCCTGCTTATCACGCGCGTGCCTCAGCAGAACCTAGGTAAGCAAAGCTTTTGTTTTTAATGTCTATTGTACACTAGTGGACCCGCCACAGATTCGCCTGCGGTATTTTCCATACAAGCTTTATCACCTCTTTTCACCCCTTTAGGGATGGAATTTCAAAAAATCCCTCCTTAATGCACCTCTAGGGTACTCGAGGAATATCTCCTCCTTTCAAACCTCTAGGACCACCCGTTTCGGCCTAAGCCTCAGCCTTTCAGTAGCATCAAAATTATTCTTCGTATTCAACTTCTGATATGCTCACTTTTTATTAATTTGCAGAGAGCAGCCAGTGTACCAGCAGCCGCGCTACGCCCTGGATTCTCGCGCCAGTCCCCTGCAGTCACGCTCCTTCAAATACCTGCAGTGGATTACGGGTACCGAGGAATAGACCCAAAACTTAGGTTAACCTTTTAAAATAATGTAAAATATAAAAATAATTGCGAACACATGAAAGATGTCAAACGGCACTTAACTAAGGTTGTAGCATTGCGAAACGAAACTTCATTCAATCGCTCATAGGAGTTCGGGATGCTTATTATGCAATCTACCATGTATCGTGTATAAATAAGATAGATGTACAAATCGAAACGACCGATTGGAGGCGTAAATTTAGAATAAGGTAGCTTCTGTTAGATTGTTATCTTTAACTTACTTCTGTATTTAATTTTCTTTTCTTTCATGATAATATTTCTTGGACTTCAATAATTTAATTTAATTGAATAAATACGTAAAGTGTGATTGACGGATACTTAATTGGTGCTGTGGCTTGCGTTGTATTTTACACTCTCTTCTTTGGAATAGTTTCTTTTACTTTCAAATTCTTCTAAGATCATTCTCTACTTAATGTTTATTTTTGACTTTTTATTATTTTATGGCGGTTAACAAACAGCCACAACAACGGAATTAGTAGAAATCATAGACTATGACTAAATTAACCTTCAGACAGCAGTTGAATGAAATGGAATGAAGGTCAGGAAGTGTAAAATATATTGTCATGCACAGCTTTTTTTCACTCTCATCAGTGCTATATGCAATGTGATACGTTTTTTTCTAACCTAGTCATTACTGGCACCGACTCGCTAGTTAGTCATAACATATTGGTAACTTTACAATGCATTTCACCTTAACTTTCAACTAATACGTAGTGAGATGAACTTGGCTAAACGACCACGAATAATTTAATGATCAGGTGTCGTTTCCTCGAACAAATCGTGTAACTCCTATTGAAAAATGTTAAATCGGGTCGAGAAACGGATATTTGTAGGTGAACTTTCACATTATTCGCTCGTGGAGGGACATCAAAGCTTTAAATAATAAGTGAGGGTCACGGAAGTGATAAACCCAAGTCAAGATCTGTTTTTTCTCACTAGCTCATTTGTGGATAAAATGTACTTATGTAACTTGACATATTTCTTAAACGAGAAACATGTTAAAGAAGATTTGTACTTTAATACTAACTTATTTACCTACGGATTAATTAACTTATTTTATTTATAAATCGCGAACTCGAGTCAGGATGTGTTATATTAATTTACCTTTTGCAAGGTTTAGTTGGTAAGGTGCATGTCCATTAAATTGTAACAATACATTGTTTCCTTTATTTAATTATGTTATTTGTGAGATTATTGTTGAGTTTCATTTAATAAAATGTAAACATTTTATATCTGTTTAGATTATTCATTTACACCTTATTTAAGTAAAGATTACCTTTTAATCATGAACCACAAAGAAAATTGAAGATATATTTCGTTATTTTTAATTACGTTGCATGATCTCTGAATACCCAGATGTAAATCAACCGATTGGAATGATTTAAACGGGTTGTGTCGACTAAAAATGTTTAAATGAGATTCTTATTAAGTACATATCATGCTATTTAACAATAATGCTCATTATTTAAATTTGGAACGCATTTAACCAAAACGCAAAACCTTGGTCACGTACATAACAGCGCAAATAAGGACGTACGGCCCCCCACCGCCCCCTTCTGCTCAAAGACCGTAAAAATCTCTTTTTACAATCGCAGTACAGGGAAACCCTCTCTTCGCCTCACCAAACTATTCTACGGCACACCGCGTACATACAGGCACAAAAGCTGTTTGTTTGAATATCTGTGGGATATGTCGCTAGATGGCGTTGACATAATGGTAAATAGATAGAGAACAGACTTTCATATTCATTTGGAAGGTCATCTTGTATTTCATATAAATAATGTTTTAAAATATATATTTTTGTGTTAGCAATAGTTAACTTAATATTTATTGTTAGTAAGACTAGCTAAACCTTCAGGTCCGGGAAGTAAGAACCTATAAATAAATAATAAATAGTCGAAAGTTTATTTGAAATAAGAACGAATTAATTAAACAATAAATTAATGATTTAAACGTCATTTTAAAGCTTATGTTCGTCGCTTTGTCACAAAAATACACA
Organism: Tortricodes alternella; assembly: GCA_947859335.1. Taxonomy (NCBI): domain Eukaryota; kingdom Metazoa; phylum Arthropoda; class Insecta; order Lepidoptera; family Tortricidae; genus Tortricodes; species Tortricodes alternella. The sequence goes on along the minus strand of OX401987.1, from coordinate 8,545,000 downwards.
AATAGATTAAAATTAACGTTTTCGTTAAAAAGTTAAAAAGAAACCACGCGATTTGCAAGCGCCATCTATTGACAGTCTGTTTAACTAACATGTGTGTTGGCTTTTTGCACATGCAGACTAACGTGAACAGATGGCGCTAATATCTTTGTGTCATTCATGTTAGGGTCGATGGAGGGTACTGGGTTATCTTTGTCAAAATTATCCATCACTATATAGGTATTATAATAATACGTATTAAGATTTTCAATTATAAAACAGCGCGTGGCCCACGGCCGCGTACGTAAATAAAATTCATACGCATTGCAAGTAGGGCTTCCAAAATTACGAATATATCAATTACGTAACTAGTAACGGATTTATGAGCAAAAATAACGTAATTACGTAATAACGTAACTGACCTAGATTTTTTATAAAAAAAAATGGATTTGTAGTTTTACATACCAAATTAATAAAAGTCAGATTATGACATTCAGGAAACGCCGAATTAAATATTTTTAATAGATTTATACAGCACTTATTCGTTTTTATAAACATCTGAGATATTTCGAGCCCCTTACAGGTCTCGTAGAACGAGGGTAAATCATAAAGTTCTTATACTCCTTTAATTTTTGAAATATGTATGTGGAAATCAATAGAAGCTTAGTCCGATCAGTAGCATAGGTCGACAAAGATCTCAGGCTCCAGCGGCCCTAACAAGCAAGACACAATGATAACTTAAACCGTCTTATCTCTAAGTGCGTCTCTCTCACACCAGTGCAGACAAAAGAGATATTCATAGAGATAAACGGGCTTACCTTATCTTTGAGTCTTGCATGTTAGAGGCACAGCCAGATTTGCGAACTTATAGACGCCAGCGCAACTTCGGATCGATGCGCTGATTATCATGGTGAAAGTAGCACGCCTACCGACAATTTCCCTAGGCTTTTATTTAACTCCTTGATGTAGTTTTTCCTTTCAGCAGGTAGTTAATAAAACAATACCAACAACTTCCGTAATTTGTTATTGGTGGAGAAAATTGCGTTTCCAGGGTCCTTGATTTTTTCGTCTCAGCGTCAAAATGGTGAATCCACGTTTCATAGATGGTTATAAAATGACGGTAGAAGGTATCCCGATAACGCTCAACGAATTCAAGATTCCGCTTTGAAACCTATGGAGGTTTCAAAGGTTGTTGTTCTTGATTTTTCTCGATTACCATTCGAGGAACCCATTTTGCAGATACTTTTTGAACCCTAAAGTGTCCGTTAAACCTGATTGTAAGCTACCAAAATGAAATGTGGTATCTGCTAGATATTTGATTGTGATTCTTCATTCTTCTAAAGTATTTATTTCTACTTTTTCGATGTTTCATTCGAAAACTGTGGTGGAAGGCCGGCCCGAACGAGGACCATCGTCATAGCTCAATCTACCTTTCTTAAATTCAGCAACGCAGTAAGCGGCCGTAGAAGAGGGTCAATTATTAATCCCTTAAGCCTCCTGGATGATCAAAAAAATCCTTAGTGGTCATTTTTTCAGACACATTTACTTAATCACGGCACTTAACTAGTTTCTTCCATACTTGAACGTATTATGCAAATTGTTTCATGAGATAATTTACTACTTTTAAAAGGAACTATTATAAGAAGAGAAGGACTATTATAAGGAATTAATGAAAAATAACGTGACATAATGAGTAATAACGGTTAAAAATAAAAACAAAACTTCGGATAAAGATGTTTTACCAGCATGTAATTCTAATTACTTTATGATTCACTCTCGTACATACGGTGTTTCCTGTTATTGTAAAGCATGTTACTTTACAACTTAGAATGGTACTTATGTGATTTACGTGTTTTTTCATAAAATTTAACGTAAATCGGCACTTCGTCGGTATGTTATTTTTACTGTACATATAAAGATACATAATTACGTAATTACGGAATGGAAGCCCTAATTGCAAGCGCCATCTATTGACAGTCTGTTTAACTAAAATGTGTCTTGGCTATTTGCAGACCAATATTATTATGTCAATAGATTGTGGGTGTGCACCCACAAGTACTCCATTAATTATTATCTTTGTCAAAAATATCTGCTATTGACGAAAAATAGACAAATAGAGTACTAATAATACTTGCATTTACTTATTCTCACTTTATTACATTATTATTATTATCCGGTGTTTGATCACGATACTGTGAGAAAATTCGCACGGGTCAGCTAGTATTGTACTTAAAAGAATGAACAACTAACAGTTAGTATTATTATGTGAAATACCTTCATATTACTTTTTGCTAAAAAATGCACAAATTAAAATTTAATTCAATTTGCACTATGCGCCCTGACTGTACACTAGCCGCAAAATTTAAAATGCACTGATTTAACCTCCCCACAGAAAGAGGTGATAGTGGTTTTTATTGCACGAGTGGGTCTTACATATTTCATTTACACTTTTAAGAGAATGATACCGTAAAAACGGTACTCCATCCACATTTTCGTAAAAAATATAAAAGTAAAAAAAAAACACACTTGTTCGCACTGAGACGGGATTCGATAAGGTACGACTGGGCCTGACTGACCTGGGCTAAGTAAACGTTATTTATTCAATCTGTAACTTAACTACTTAACTCGAAAGCCTCTAGGAGAATTTTACTCTAATAGAAATGGAATCATTTCTCTTTAAGAGAGCTCAAGGCTTTTTAAACCGGCTCTTGAATGAGAAGTTGTAGATACTTAATAAGTAAGTAAAAGCTATTTGTTAGTACTTTAGAAATCCAACTGGCTGCCGTTGAAGAGTATTTTGTATAGTACTAGCGACCCGCCCCGGCTTCGCACGGGTGCAATGCTGATACTAAATATACCTACCTACTACAGAATGTCCTTATAAACAACGTTTAGTTTAGCTTTTTAGCTTATGTTCCAGAGAGCTCCGATAAACGCGCGTCCGATCGCTGTTAATCATAAAGTGCTATGTCCCTGCATTTTAAATCTGTAATATCTTCGGAAATATTCATTTAAATTACATGCTGTAAAGGGCCATATTGATCTATATTAAATGGAGAATGTATTCAAGGTACTTAATTGGATAAGGATTAATGCTGTATTGCTTAAAATCACTTCGTAAATAAGCCATTTTTTCCCGTAAAATGTTAAGGATAAAAAATGGTTATTGTGGGTTATCCTTAAGAGATAGACATATACCATCGCGGACTCTTTTGTTGACCTTTTTAAGGTGTACAATACTGTAGTACATTATTTTGATTTATCTCGTGGGGTACAGCCAGCGTTTGCAATGTAAGCGCAAAAAAATTAGTTTATTTACGACATCACATTAGAAACCTCTAAATTTATCGGTGTTTCTCTACAGTATTATGCATATATTATACACATAAACTTTCCTCTTGAATCACTCTATGTATTCAAAAAAACCGCTTCGTAATCCGTTGCGTAGTTTTAAAGATTTAAGCATACATAGGGACAGACAGACAGCGACAGCGACTTTGTTTTATACTATGTAGTGAAGAGAAACGGCCATCTGATCTTTCCGGTTTCTCTTTAAAAGCGAGCTTATAATCATCTCATGACCGAAGTTGGACGGATGAGTTGCATCGATTATTGCTTGTTCTTTTAAATAACCAAAATTGAACGCATAACTTTTTTTATCTACACCCATATCATAAAACTTCCATAGTTTAATCAAAAACCGTAGGAAATGACCACCATTGTGACAACCAATTAGGTAAAACCAGTGCTGCAATGTTATTACAGTATCGATTTTAGTATCGAAATGAGATTAAATTTGGAACAGCTGTCAAAACTCAAGGGGGTCTCTATTCTAGTATCCATAGATATTAAACAGTTATTGATACGAAACATCAATTCAATTCAGTATGTTTTTTTTAATATAAACCAAACGACATTTGATCTCGAGTGACGTGAGGATAGAGACTTCATTCGTTTGTCTATGATTTAAAAAAATGGTCTTGACGGGGGATCGAATTGCCGCCATTGTGTTGGTTTTTTGCTGAACGAAAGTAGAATTGTTGTTGAATTGAATAGAAAAAGTTGTTTGTAATTTACATTTTAGTTGAAAATATGCATAGTAGTCACTCGGAGTGACTGTGTGATGTGGAAATGCGCCGGATATCGGAAATATGCAGCCACGATTGCAACAAATAACTCGTTGGCAGAAAATATTGTTTCTGAACACATCATGGAGGATTTATAATATGTGTGTAGATAAAGTTATGTATGCAACTCTGCATAATTTGGCCTTAAAACACACGTGCGATCTTATTATGAAACTCGCTAAAGCTCGTTTCATGAAAACCGCACTAGTGTTTTAAGGCCTATCATTATGCAACCGTTGCATAAACTACTATTATCAAATTAGGCCCCAAAGTTCTTTAGTTTCTCTGGGAAGCGCATTGTTGCTTCCCCTTCTCGATATGCGCTTGTGTCAATGATGATTACAGAATTAAGAGCAACTATCATAAATGCTAGTTGATGTTGGTACGCTATACTAGCGTCCCATGACGCGCAAGCTAGAAGAATCGTCCGACATGTTTCGGACTCGTATGGAGTCCTTCTCCAGGGGTTGAGTGCGGTCGCGGTCAAAGTATGCGGGTTGCTTTGACCGCGACCGCACTCAACCCCTGAAGAAGGACTCCATACGAGTTCGAAACATGTCGGACTATTTCTGACAATAAATCATGAGTAAAGCCGTGTGTATTTCAAGTATTCATAATGTCTCCAGAAAGTTTTAATTCGAATATTAGAAGAATCTTATTGTATTTCGTTATAAATATTATGACTATTTGCGTTTACTTGAGTAAGTTCACTTTGAGTATATTTGGCCCAGCGCCAGCGCAGCTCATTCGTATTGCGATTAATGTACCCATAAGGTCCATAATGGCAGATTGATTAACTTGTAAACACGGGTTTAATATGTTTAATATAGCAAGTCTAAAATTATGTTTACAAAATTGTAGCAATGATGTAAAAAGGACTTGTAGGCTGGCGGCCATTAAGATAAGCTATTAACCAAGCAATGTGCAAGGGTAGGTATGTATAATTCGAGGAGAAAATCAAACAACCGCACACTACCAATAGCAATTTTGCTCTGTGTATCAAAACAAACGAACCAATTTTATCTTCATTTCATAATTCTGTCTACCAGACAGCCAGCGTAGCAGTTAGTACGAAATGCGCCTAAAACAAACATTCTCCACTGCCTGTTGATTTGGCCAGCTCAGGAAAAGCCCGAGGGATGCGGAACGCTCTCGTTAGGCGATTACGCGTCTAATGTTTTCGATTTTGCGATAAAAAAAGAAAGCTCGGTTATCTGCCCACGGACAATTTACTGGGGTAGGGAGGGGCGCTGCGATAATTGTGGATTATCGAGTATCGCGTTTTTATGGTGTTTCGACATGAGTTTCACAAAGTTTAACGTACGGTCGTAGGTCAACAATTTTGTAATATCATAAACCAGTACGGAAACGATAGAAGATCAACGTTATAAATTATATTTTGTTTAACATAAGTGTTAAACACACCTTTTCTTAAGAACTAGGGATCCAATCACGTCACCATCAATTAGTAAAATCTCACCCATTTTTACTCGGCTGATTAGGTTATGAAAGAAACTTAATGCCATCATTAAGTTTCTTTCATAACCGTAAGAGACTTCAGTTAATTAAACAGTTGAAGTAAGTTTGTGTCCTGCTATTATTTTCCACTGTAACGGTATGATAAACCCAATAGGTTTTTGAGGTTCAAGCCGAACTTGGACGAATGGCGAGTCGCCATTCAAAACGGAAACAGAAAATTTTCCCATTTGTACTCGGCTGATTAGGTTATGAAAGAAACTTAATGATGGCATGTAAGAGACATCAGCTGCTCAATTACGTAACACCAAGTGGTATCGCTTTCGCGAAAAGTAAACCAATTGTGCCCTTATTTACACAGAGTTAAGACTTAATTGGTTTGCATTTCGAGCCAAACCGATGCCAATTGTGCTGCGTAATTGAGCTCCAGTTCATTAAACAGTTGAAGTAAGTTTGCGTCCTGCTATTATTTTTCACTGTAACGTTAAGATAAACCTAATAGGTCTTTGAGGTTCATCGTTTATAGTCGAATCGGCGCAGAAGCCGACCTTAGACGGAAACAGAAAATTTTCCTTGTTTCCTTCGTCGTTCCAGCAGGAACTAGATTAGAAGAAAGAGATTACTCATTATCTCGTAAAACCGATACGTTCAATCCTTAGGCGTCTCCCGCCGCGCCTCGTTACAACTCTCCAAGGGAAGGCACATTATATTTGAAGAGAAAAGAAATACCGAAAATTGCCCTAATCTACACCTCGCAAGATAATCTTTTACTCCGACACGTAAATTTGATGCGAAACGCTTTTTTTGCAGATTAACCTAATTTTAGAGATGATATATGACCCAGGGTTTTACGCTTGGACATTTTGAGAGGTTGGGTCATAAGCATGTTTGTAAGCTTTACGTCGAAGTCTACTTTTCTACGGACTTAAGCGGACTTACAAAGCTATTGCATTAGAATAATGTACTGTTGTGCTTGGTATTGGATACAAACGTCGACAGTCCATGTTTATAAGGGGAATGTGACTGATGGATATATCGATAGAGGTTGTCCTCAGTAAATTTCCGATATGTTGGAGGACTATATTAAAACCACCAGATTGCATTAAAAAAGGATCAGTGAGTGCCGTGTGTGGACGCCAAGAGGTACGCTAGAACCTCATAAGTCTACCAGATATACTGAAATTTAGTGGAAGGTGGCAGAAACCTAACTGCAAGGGGAACAGACGTGTATTAATGTATGCGCATGATTATGGCTTTTGGTGTCTCCGAAAATACGATATGGAGTCGCTTGGAATGCTTCATACTTACGCTAAAATCAGTTCATCGTTTTCTACAAATCTCAATTAAAAATAATGTTAACAGCAAATACAAAACCATTATTTAGTACTCTTTTCTCTTGTATCTTTGGCATCCGCCGTAGCTACGGTGAAAGATCACTTGTTCTCTTTTAACTAGTTTAAAATTAACTACCAGTCTAATTCAAATTGACATGAATACACATTTTACCAAAATGAATTGAACTTGGAATAAAATAGCTGCATAATTATAAAGTTAGTTGTTTATCCACAAACCGAGTGCTAACTGACGGGTGGCCTTTGGGAAATCTTCCCTGGATCCAATTAAGCGGTTTGAGCCACTATGCACCCTCTTGTGGACGCGGGGGATGATTCTCAAAGCCAAATAAAGGATATATTAGCGGGCGAACCACTCACACTTTTTGATCGGCGTCATTGTTAGCGAATATTTTTGAAGGTGCCATCTGGTGTCAACTATTGACATAAACAATAGCTGCACTGTTACGCGAAACGGCCCTGTACTCTGAAAACTGAAGTCTCGGGTATTTAATCGTAGGAAAGAAATGCCAGCCAGTCTCGAATTTTGTCATCGCGTTTACTTAATATACGTACTAGATTAAACGTCAGTGCATACAGTCATTTGACGCAACTGTATGAATCTGACGTTTAATCTTGCAATCGACATTATCTCGAAAACACCGAGAATTGGGGGCCAGTAGCCATCATACCATGCTGTCATTTTTCGTTTTGACATTTGACAGTAAATAATAAACTTTCATATTAATGAATATAAACATGTCACTCATTTAATATAATAATTAATTGACACTTCGGGTCCCGTCGTCTTCCGATTGAGATCCGAGTTTTACCGATGGAAACATATTATTCACTATATCTGTAGCCCGTTGTAAAACGCACACAACGTGCGGAATTACTCAACTGATTCGCATACTCAGCATAAGCTTCTGTTTTCACGTTTTTCAAGGAGTGAGTTCGGATTTGTCACTTGTTTCGTATTTGTTGTTACAGTCGAGTGGGCGACATAATCTGCGAGGTATAACATCAATAACGAATAAAATAATCTCTGCATAAATAAACTGAATACCGGATTTTTTCTTGTAATCAATAATACAATCAATCGACACTGAAGCAGCAATAACTATACCATTAATATATCTATGAAAGTGATAAAACAATGTCGCATAAGCAAAAATCTTTTAAATATGAGGTAAATGGGCAAATTTCAGCTAATCCATCGCTTTAATAATAGCACCCCACGAACTATCGCAACGACATTCGATAGACCCTTCCGATCTTTTGAGGGTCCTTTTTATCGCGATCAAAATATAAGCTTCGAGTCTCGAGCCCCATAATGTCAAGGTGCCAATTGCATATGTTTATATCGGACTAAAGAAAACACTTGTATCATATACAGACTTAGTTTATGTACCATTTGTTTACTTTTGGGCAAGGGAAAGACAATTTTTTACATCGATATAACACTTGAAATAAACGGCTTTACTCACAATTTAATGTCAGAAACGGTCCGACATGTTTCGGACTCGTATGGAGTCCGTCTTCAGGGGTTGAGTGCGGTCGCGGTTAAACCAACCCACGCACTGCCCGCCGCGCGGCCCGCTGCGCCCGACCTGAGTGCATCGACATTACTCTTTCATTAACATAAACACGTCACCGTTGTAATTCGGTCTTAAAAAGATTAACACACTGATTTTCTAACATTTGATTGCACAATTGCTTTTGATCTTTATTGCAATACAGTTCGGTATTTAACACCAATCATAACTGACTAGAACTAACATAAATATCGGACACAAATTGGTACCAAAATATGATGCCTCTATAAGGCTTTTACAAAATCAAGCCCTGTCATAGCCTATTAAATACATACAAACTCCAAAACGAGCTTAAGCTCATGCCGTCGCAACTATTCCTATATTAAAAGTAATGGGTTGTTCAGTTTTTACGAGCGGGCTAACAACAGCTGTACTGCTAAGCTTCATCTAGGATAAGCGGCTAATTTACGATATGCCCTCGTTTCAACGACAAACATGGCAAATGTAAGAGATGTAAACTAGCCGGATATGCCTTTTGAACATATTTAAAACTGTCGATTTAGCAACTCGGGCCAAAAAATCACTTTCAAATGTCAATACGTTTTATAGCTTACGAATAAATCACTGCATCGTTACTTGCTAAAGACTTGCTGCGTTCTCTAAGTTTCGTGCCTTTTCTGATACATTTATTAGGATAAATTCAAAGTTAGTTTTCGTGCTAAAAATTAGCTTATATCCTTTTCTGGTGTCCCAACTATCCCAGAGTAAAAATCGGATCATTCCGTTGCTCCATTTTGACGTGAAAGAGGAACAAACGAACACTTTCAAATTTATAATATTAGTAAGGATAACGGTTGATTTACTAAACGTGAAGTGTACTCGTAATGTTCAATTTTACGCCACTTTTCCCGGGTTTTATAAAGATCCGTCAGCCAAATGTCAGATAAAATTTTAGTAAATCGGTAAATTCTTTGGCGTTCATAACAGAGAGATCGAACGGGTCTTCATAAAACCCAGCCTTAATGATTTGCCAGTAAGTAAGATTGGCAGGCTAATGCCTGCCTCTTGGCTCATCTAATCTAATAATAAGATTATGTTTTGGCTCGGTTGGAAAGTAAATTATTAAAAAAACCGGTTTTAGTCTCGTGAGCATATCCCCTGTTTTTATATCATTGGTGCATTGTCTCTGCATCCTAGCCGTGTTGTTTGGGAATATTTGGATAAGTGCTTGAATGGTCATGCAGTGTTAGTGTGGCTCCGGTCACGTGCTAACTTACAAATAATTACGAATATTCATACTTATGCGTTTGTTTGTAAGATGTATTGTGATAAAAACACCCAAGCTTTTAAGAATAATTTTACAATTTGTAAGTTTATTTTATTTACACCCATATCATAAAACCTCCATAGTGTAATCAACAACCGTAGGAAATGACCACCATTTTGACAAACAATTAGGTAAAACCAGTGCTGCAATGTTATTACAGTATCGATTTTAGTATCGAAATGAGATTAAATTTGGAACAGCTGTCAAAACTCAAGTGGGTCTCTATTCTAGTATCCATAGATATTAAACAGTTATTGATACGAAACATCAATTCAGTATGTTTTTTTAATATAAACCGAACGACATTTGATCTCGAGTGAAGTGAGAATAGAGACTTCATTCGTTTCTCTATGATTTAAAAAAAAAGGTCTTGACGGAGGATCGAATTGCCGCCATTATGTTGGTTTTTTGCTGAACGAAAGTAGAATTGTTGTTGAATTGAATAGAAAAAGTTGTTTGTAATTTACATTTTAGTTGAAAATATGAATAGTAGTCTTCTCGGAGTGACTGTGTGATGTGAAAATGCGCCCGATATCGGAAATATGCAGCTACGATTGCAACAAATAACTTGTTGCCAGAAAATATTGTTTCTGAACACATCATGGAGGATTTATAATATGTGTGTAGATAAAGTTATGTATGCAACTCTGCATAATTTGGCCTTAAAACACACGTGCGATCTTATTATGAAACTCGCTAAAGCTCGTTTCATGAAAACCGCACTAGTGTTTTAAGGTCTATCATTATGCAACCGTTGCATAAACTACTATTATTACACTTTGCAAAGTCTGCCAACTCTTTATAATCTTGTGTAATTCTTTAAGATGTATTGTGATAAAAAAACCCAAGCTTATGAGAATAATTTTACAATTTGTAACTTTATTTTATTGCACTTTGCAAAGCCTGCCAACTCTTTATAATCACAATACATCTAAATAAAGTTGAATATTCCTAAAACCTATAACCTGACTACAAACCACAGACCAAATATCCTAAAGACACTGCTTAGCCTCACTTTTACTAGCAAATTAAGCTGCCAAAGTTGCGGGGCGCGCGGGGTTTGTAGAGCGCTGTGATTGGTGCGTTCGAGGTGATGCGCCCCGCGCGACCCCCTGTAACCCCGCCACTTGTGCCATTTGGCCACAACGTTTGGCAGCGGGTGTCACCCGGCTATGCGGAGTCTACTGGATATATGGTCTGTGCTACATACTAATAAAACTGGTCGTATAAAGAAGGCTAATCAAGTCGACTTAGTACATGAAAGATATTTGAACCTGCTTAATTAATCTTATCATTGGTTATCAAATTTAATACGTGTTTTGGTCATCATAATCCACTACTATATACTACCACGTAACACTTGCCACACTAAGTTTTCTTAGTTTATCAAGTGTTCCGCGGCAGTATATGCCATGCCAGTATAAGCTAGCTAGTATATCGGTTATATTACATCAAACAGCGGCACATCGCTTAGTATGTCCCGAAAGCTTTGCATGCTATGCGGTTTTTATATATAATAACATTTTTTACGGCGTGAGCTTTCGCCTCCCAAGTAGCACACAGCTTATGCAGACCTATAATGCTCAAACTAGAGGTATATTGGCTGTATAAGTTCTTATACAGCTTATGTGCTACTTCTTGACCGTTATGAATAATTGGCTTGAGGTCATTTCTGATGAGGCATTTACAACTCACGCTTTATTCTGAGTAGTGATGGGCACGATTTCGATCAAATTCTAGATGTACCTATTACTATCCAAGATGAAATTAATTAATTAATTAACTATTATAACTATCTATTTGCACCAGTGATGTTTTTAGGAAAAGAAATTTTATTAAAGAGGTTACGGAATCGTCAAAGAAATTTAATAGAAATTTTTTATAAAATCAAGTCGCTTATTCCGCAAGCTACAAGCACATCATATATAATAAAATAAAATGAATCTACCAGCGCTTCGGACAGGACCACCATCACTGAGAAGAAGCGCCGCAAGAAACGCAGCAGAAATAAAAAAGCATTCAGCTGAGTGGACACCATTTTCGCAGCAACATGTAACTTTTATTTCACAAATATTGTTAGATTTAAGTTCACGAAATGTAAAACATCTACATTTAGCGAAATAAATATTTTCTATTTCTATTTCTATATCAAATAAAAATTATAACATACTGTGAAATTTTCAATGGTTGAAACATTATACCCTAATGGAAACTAAAGAAATATTTCAGAAATTGCTTACCACTAACTCTGAGACAGCACAAATAAAGACCTCTACGTTACTATTGGCAACGATTTAGTAACCGTGACGTAACAGTTAGGATCATAGTTAGGTTTAAATTATTGCTACATATATATCGTTTTTTTTTAAATTGTAATTTACATGCTGATGGTAATCTAATTTTAATCTTATTCTTAGGACGTAATTTAGGGAAAAGGATCCAATCCACAATAAAACCTATTAGGAATTTAGACATTATATTGATGACATAGAACTTAATTATTAATGGCAATTATTTTGGTTTGGATCTTTCTTGTTAAACTGTTTGTCTACTTCACATTGACTAAGCGTATAATTTTTATGTCGTAATGGGAACTGCTAAGGACATACATGTTTAGTTTAATATTTCGATAACAAGTTGCATAATGTACATCTATTTCCATTTGTTCTTCAAATAAACACCTAAATTATAATTGAACTGTTCTAATCTTATTCATACAGGATACAACGCGTTGTTTATTTTGAAAACGACAATTAATATTTTGAATCTATCTGTTATGTTTGATATATGATCGTGTGATTGGTTCAATTATCTATATTTGATTTTGAATGCATATAATTGCTAGTTTGTTTGGAGTTAATTAGATTTAGATATTCTCTGTTATAATGAGAGTACGTCAAATATTGATATAAGGGTCACAATTTAATTTTGCTCCTTCAATCATAAAAGTCTGTTTTCGTTATGAAAGTTTATTAAATGTTTGAATATAAGAGTGAAATTCGTTATGAACTAAAAATCACATGAGTACTGGTCAATAATGAATTAGCAAATATTTAGACAATTGCAAAGGTGCAGTTTATTATGAACTATTTTTATTCGCATTTCGTGTCTTTTTTCGTTGTTTTAAATGTTTTTTATACAACACTAGAGGACCCGCCACAGCTTTATTACCCCTTTTCACCCCTTTAGAGAAGGAATTTCAAAAAATCCCTCCTTAGTGCACCTTTAGGGTACTCGTTGAATGTCTCCTCCAAAATTTGAAACCTCTAGGATCCCGTTTAGGCTATGCGTTGTCTATAAGTGAGTCACGGTACTGTCTTATATATGTATTGATCAGGCGATTACTCTCACATTATGGGCATAGGTATTATAAGGCGAGGATGTGACAGACTAAAAAAGTTGGTCATCGTTGGCAATACTGAAGACAGAAGAGAGCCCACGTCATTAAGATGCTGCACACTCGCTAAGATAAATAGGTAAGATCAATAGAAACCAGTTGAAACCAATAGTCGTTTCAAATATAGAAGCCAACAACGCCACGATCTTCAGTAATGGAGCGACCATAGAGATAGAGACAGATTTAGTTTGTAAATAGTACACGTTGGACAATTATCATTGTCTGTGGCTAATGCCAAAAAAGAGATAGGTACAGAAGTCAATCACATGTATGTACTTCACTTTTCATGCCTACGCTCGGCGGTCACTCTAAGGTTGTCAACTATGGCTTATGCACAAAAAAATATCGTGGTAGTGGCACTCGTATCTAGTTGATTCATTGTTGAGAATGAAACGGGAAGAATGGAAATATAAATTAATAATAAATAACTAAAATAACATACCTACAAAATTTTACGTTTGTCAATTTTCAGTATCGAAAATCCCTAATAACTTCTAAACGGATTACCCTAGTTACACAATTTCCATTGCCCTATCCGTTTTAGACCTAAACCTATCAAATGACACTAAAAACAACACAATATCTACAAAAACAAAAAAAAACATGTTTTCAACTTACGTAAGGCGGCATGAATTTACCTTACAAAAATTTATTTACTTCGTCTATAGGTACTGATTCAAAATCGGAAACTATTACATAAATTGATCTTAGATATATTCTTCGGGGGCCGGGGCGGGGCGCTTACCTGCCTACCTAACTGTTCTATGTAACGTTAAATCGAACCATCGAAATACAAGCAGATACCTACTTACCTCTCTGAAACCAGTGGTAGCTTATAAAAACGACAGTTCACCGTTTAATGTTGAATTTAAACAACCGTCCACTGAACAGTTATAATTACTTTTTTTTGTTGCTCCATTATTGCACTAAAAAAGTTCACAGACACAACGTGTTAAGCGGCCGGCAATCGCTGTCGCACTGCTCTGAACCACTCCGAGATATCGTGTCCGTGAGCAGTGTCTATGTGTGCGTTTGTTCGAGCGCACTTGTATGTAGATTGTCTTCTGTACCTATCTCTTTTGTGCTAATGCTGCTTTAGCTTGTAAAGGTGATCATTAGGAAATTATTATTTAATGGCCTGATCCTATACTAGGTTATATATTATTATTAATAATTTATTTCAAATAATGGGACTCATATTTAAATATGAAAACCTATCATAAGCAATCTCTCTCCAACACCCGCCCTTGTTCAAAAATCCTAGCAGTCATCATAAATATTTTCCTCTTGTAGCTGGACGGGTAACACATAAACCGCGTGGGCGACCTCCTTAATAAATTTACCTTTATTGTGTTATCATACTAGCGAAATTCCACACAACGGAAAATTTCAGACAGAATTTTCACACGTTCAAAATTATAAAGATACATTGACATGTGTCAAATGATGTATTCAGATCATTATTGCGTTATCTTTAAAGTAGATTCATTCTTAGATACTTATCTTCTTTGGTAAACAAGGTTCTAACCCCAAAATGCACCTTTTTTTGGCTAAAACAGCTATTTATCGAGTTTCTTGGCTTCAGCCGGTTGTTATTTGGAGACCAAAGTGTCCCCCAGCTCCATTACCTAATTTAATTTGTATAAATGTAATTTCTATTTCAATTATCTGTAATTTAATTAACATGTAAGGCTTGACTGTAAGTGTTAATTTTGTAATAATAAATGAATAAATTTCTTCGTAAATAAAGCAACCAGAGATAATATTTTGGACATCACTTTGCCAATTTTTTACTTAGAACTGCTTAACATGGGATAAAAAACTGTTTCACCCAAGACAAGTTCATTTTGAGGTTATAAACTTGTTTACCAAATAAGATAATTAAGGATGAATCGACTTTAGAAATGTGCTTAATGCAAAATAATTCAATGGATTGAAGCTACACGCATCCGTACATTTTACTCTCGAGTAACACGTTATTCGTTACTATAGCGAAACGAGCAACACACTACCGGTGGTAGGTTTCGACCGCGGCTGGTCACCACCCCCTAGGCAAAGCCATGCTGCCAAGCGACTCTAATCGTATTCCGGCATGAAACCTTGGGTTTTCATTTGGAGAGGTTGGGTCTAGACAGTTGGAGCTAACAAGCCCAATAAGTTCCAGTTTTGGTGTCTCGTCCCACTTCCTTGCTTTCCATGCATATTTACCCTATAGTAAATAGACATTTCCCGGGCAATCGCATTCCACCTTCGCCAGCGTCGTCATTTTCCATTAAGCAAGACTGTAGTCAAGCGAAACCCCATCAATAATAAATAATAACAATAAAAGGTTTTCTTGGGTAACTAGCTGCGCCCGCGACTACATAAGTGCAGAGCAGAACTTTGCCACTTTAAATTTAAAAGTGCTGTACGAGTATCTATTTTAATAGCAAGTCGATAACGATTAAACAAAAATTGCCTTCTTACTTAACTCAACTTGTTGAAATCTCATACAAACCCCTTCGGTAATTTTCCTGTGAGACCTGTTTAAGCAAACAGACTTTCAAGGGCATATTTATACCAAAAGAGCAATCATTGCATATGCTCCTCATTCATAATAAAAGTTTTTACAGTGCATTTGTGCAACGCTGCCAAATAATAATAATATGTTTTTGATACTAACACATACTGATCTATTCCTGACAACGAAATAATCAGTGAGAATGTTGATCCTGATTAACTATTCTGGTTTGACCACTGCCAGA
Source organism: Tortricodes alternella (assembly GCA_947859335.1). NCBI lineage: Eukaryota > Metazoa > Arthropoda > Insecta > Lepidoptera > Tortricidae > Tortricodes > Tortricodes alternella. The sequence continues at coordinate 8,529,084 of OX401987.1, read as the reverse complement.
ATCCAACGTTGCAGTTGTTTCATTCATTTGATTTTATGGTTAAATTATTCTGAATATTTAATTTTAGATCGAAACCGACGTATTAAAATAGTTTCTTCTCTCTATGCATTAGATTTTTAGGCTTCTATTAAAATTTGTTACAGCAAGGCAGTAATTAATGTTAACGTAATTTCTTGTGATCTGATGATTACTTAATTAAGATAAGGTCCTACCTAGAGATCACCATTGATATTATAGGAATAGGAGTTGGGCTTATGATATCCATGCGGATATCTAGCCAGTCTATGACGTGACTAAGTTTTTATTTGTGGAGTGCATCATGGAAAAAGAGAGAGAGAGGAGAAGAGAGAGAGAGAAAGCGGATAAAGAAAGAGAGAGAGATAGAATAATATACTAGTAAATGGTGAAGCCCTGGAAAAAATATTTATACTATTACTCGTTAGGGGTCATCCATAAAGTACGTCACACGTTAAGGGGGAGGGAGGGGGTCGACGAAGTGTGACTTTGTGTGACAAGGGGTGGGAGGGGTCTAACGTTTTGTGACGTCACATTTCAAAGTGTTAAAATGCCATATTTGAACTAGGTATTATCGAAAAACTTAAATATATTTCCGACTTTATCTGTATTAAAGGAGTGGTTTCAAAGTCCATGGACTCAAGATGATTAAGTTTATAACTTTCATTAATAATAATAAATACTTTATTGTCTTGTTAATTTTGTCAAATGTTTGATTTGATATTGATTATATTAAAAAATAATTTAAAAGGAAATAAAACTAATTTCGGAAATTAATTAATTAAACGATTTCTAGATGTAAAATTGCAAAATATGTGACGTCACACTGAGGAGGGGGGGTCTCACAATTGTGACCAACTGTGACAAGGAGGGGGGAGGGGTCAAAAACTCACGAAATTAGTGTGACGTACTTTATGGATGACCCCTTACGACAAATCGGCCAATTTATAACTATCGTCATTATCAAGCTTACAATTGTAAACGGCATCAAAATTGAAAACATGAATGTTGCAATCAAAGCCCAAACTCTGTGAATACAAAGTATGCCATTGTTTTATATGTCCGAAGTTAACGATGCTGACGTGCTCAGTCGTAGAAACTTTGCTCATTGCCTGCGATCATAAAAAGGAATTAGAGTTTGCCTCGTCGAACCGAGTTCGTGGCTAAATACTGAAGCGATCCGAGATTCTCCCTAGATATCCTTGAACAGCATCCGTGCGACGCTGCAGTAAAATTGAAGCCTGGAATGGCTTATATTATTTTAGTTCTTAGTTAATTTATTCAAAAAACAATATAGTACATTGTGCATCTAGGGCCGTAACAAGGGACTAACGAGAGTCTGTTAGAAGCTCGATGCCGTAGGGCTTTTATTGACTCGAGTTTGTTATCCCCTTACTGCCCGTGATACACACAATGTTTTTCATTATATTTGCGAGGAAAATAAATCAAAATTAGACGAAAAGTATACATATATTTATTTTATTCCCATTGTACACCGTGAATTACCATCAGGTGGGTAGAATAAACTGTACATCGCGATCAGCGCGGGGCGGCTCCGCCAGCTGCGGCACCCGCGCGGTCCCGGCGTCTGCGGCTCGCGCGCGGCTCCGCCGACCTGCAGCACGCACTGCCTGCGGGAGTTTGAAACCATACAAAATCCATAACTCCCTAGAGATGTTATGGATTTTGTATGTTTATAACTCCCGCTGACGGCGGGGCCCATAGAGGAGTTAAATCGGCTATAGCTGCTCTATACGCCTGCGTATAATAACACTCTTTCCGAGCAAGTGTGACGAAATAGTACATTGTGCATCTAGGGCCGTAAGAAGGGGATAACTAACGAGAGTCTGTTAGAAGCCCGACGCCGATAGGCGAAAGCTTTTATGACTCGAGTTTGTTATCCCCTTACTGCCCGTGATACACACAATGTTTTTCATCACATTTGCGAGGAAATGAAATAAAAATTAGACAAAAAAAGTATATAATATTAATTTTATTCCCATTTTACATCGTGAACTACCATCAGGTGGGTGTTCATAAACTGAGCGTACGTTGCGATCAGCGCGGGGCAGCTCCGCCGGCTTGCGGTCGCGCGCGCCGCCGGCTGCGGCTCGCCCCGCCGTCAGCGGGAGTTATAACCCATACAAAATCCATAACTGCCCTTGGGAGGTAATTAGGCTACAGCTGCTCTGTACGCCTGCGTATAATAACAGCCTTTCCGAGCAAGTGTGATGAAAAATACATTGTGTTTGAAAATGGAATTATAATAGTAGTTTATTAAACGGTTGCATAATGATAGGCCTTAAAACACTAGTGCGGTTTTATGAAACGAGCTTTTAGCGAGTTTCATAATAAGATTGCACGTGTGTTTTAAGGCCAAATTATGCAGAGTTGCATACATAACTTTATCTACACACATATTATAAATCCTCCATGATGGGTTCAGAAACAATATTTTCTGGCAACAAGTTATTTGTTGCAATCGTGGCTGCATATTTCCGATATCCGGCGCATTTTCACATCACACACACTCCGAGAAGACTACTTACTATTCATATTTTCAACTAAAATGTAAATTACAAACAACTTTTTCTATTCAATTCAATCACAATTCTACTTTTGTTCAGCAAAACACCAACATGGCGGCATTTGATCCTTCGTCCGTCAAGACCATTTTTTTTAATCATAGACAAACGGATGAAGTCTCTATTCTCACGTCACTCGAGATCAAATATTGTGCAGTTTATATTAAAAAAACATACTGAATTGACGTTTCGTATCAATAACTGTTCTAATATCTATATTCGCCGCCTATATTCGTCGATCAAATGCCGCCATGTTGGTGCTTTGCTGAACAAAAGTAGAATTGTGATTGAATTGAATAGAAAAAGTTGTTTGTAATTTACATTTTAGTTGAAAATATGAATAGTAAGTAGTCTTCTCGGAGTGTGTGTGATGTGAAAATGCGCCGGATATCGGAAATATGCAGCCACGATTGCAACAAATAACTTGTTGTCTAATATCTATATTAGAACAGTTATTGATACGAAACGTCAATTCAGTATGTTTTTTTAATATAAACTGCACAATATTTGATCTCGAGTGACGTGAGAATAGAGACTTCATCCGTTTGTCTATGATTAAAAAAAAATGGTCTTGACGGACGAAGGATCAAATGCCGCCATGTTGGTGTTTTGCTGAACATCGGATACTAGAATAGAGACCCACTTGAGTTTGACAGCTGTTCCAAATTTAATCTCATTTCTTTACTAAAAACGATAAAGAAGTCATGTTATTTCTTCATCGCAGCACTGGTTTTTCCTAATTGGTTGTCAAAATGGTGGTCATTTCCTACGGTTTTTGATTAACCAATGGAGGTTTTATGATATGGGTATAGATAAATTAGCGTTAACCATTGTCAAACATGAATGCATCTTCATGCGAAAGCTTAAGGGTTATTATTTTGACGCTGCAGAAAACAATGTAAACCATTCTTCGGTCTTTTGACCGTTCGCGTCTTGCCAGCGCCCGCGCAGCATCGACACCGCACGGGCACTGCTAAGTCGTTGACACTCGAAAGACGCTAGTGTGGTGGAAGGCTTAGATACATATCACTTAGTTTAACAACGCCAGCACGTTCCTGCAATGCTAGAAATAACAAATCAACTTATTTATTGATTTTATATTTATTTTATCTTAATTTATTCGTACTTTCGTAAGTGCAGAAATTTGTCGACGAATTATTTTCCTATGTGGACATTGATGTTTTCTCAAGTAAAGTCATGTAGCAATTTTTTTTACTATAATTTGGGAAGTTAATGTTTGGTGAATACATGATAGGAACGTTCCTCTTTTCTGCTCTTGCCAATACGTTTTACAATACCATGAAAAAGAAATATTGTATTTAAAGTCGGTGGTAAAGATAGCTCAAAACTTATATAAAGAGAGCATAACAATATATTCGCAGTTTCTTTAAAAAACGTATTGGTATTGTCCTCTGTTAAAGAAATAGAAAGTATTACCAACATTTTATTGTAATTATTGTCCTATTTATTCATGTTTCGCTTAAAAAATTCGATTCAATAGTTTTGTACACGCTGTGAGAATACAGCTAATGTGTCGTGAATTCCGGCTCGTTGGTCAAAATTCACGTTTTTTGTAAAAGGGAATAAAATAAACAAAATATTCCGCTCGCTCCATAGCCGCCGCGCCGTGCATATGACAACTAATATACATTTTATTCCAGTTTGTGGCTCGCGACAAATTTATAGCGGTTGTAGTAAAACAGCGGCATTGGAGTAAGTGAGACATATACATTCTTCGTAGTCCGTCGTCCCAGACGCAAAAAACTCTAGTATATGAATTCGGATAGAGACGTGGCTCTACACCCACAGTGCTCGAATACATGGTTCTTCCACGCCAGCAGGAAGCTCGTGGAAGAAGAATTCGTAAAAATGCTATTGGACGTAATAACTGGGACGCTAAAATTTCCATTAAAACCCAAAGCCTTATTATTTCTTACGAAGTTTTTAGCGGTATTATAATTTTGAGTTGTCTGATTTCGCACGTTTACCAAAAACTTCGTAAGAAATGTTTTTTTGTAATGTTCCAGGGCCCATCTATGACGTCCAGCCTTATGGATTACAGATACTGAGGATTTTTAAGGTTCCGTACCTCAAAAGGAAAAAACGGAACCCTTATTGGATCACTCGTGTCTGTCCGTCCGTGTATCACAGCCAATATTCTCCGAAACTACGGGACCGATTGAGTTGAAATTTGGTACACATATGTAAGTCGGTTACCACAACACGAACGTGTAACGTAAATAAAGGAATTTGAAACATAGACGCTTTTAGAGATAAATTAAAAAATAAAAATAAAAGTTTTGAAAACTATATCGTGTGAAAGGGTTTGTTACTAAATGAAAGGGTTTGTTATGAAAATCTTAAATATTTTTTTTTATAATTTTCAGATAAATGGTTTTGAAGTTATTTAGGAAAATAGGCGAAAATTTACCACGCCCCCCTTATCTACAAAACTACCGGGCCTAAAATAAAAAAAAATACAGTTAGTAAGTTCTTTGCCTATAGATTACAGCAATACCTATAAGAAGTCTATGGTATTTAAAGTAACATAAGAAATTTCACATAATCACGGAACCCTCTCCACGCGAGTTTAACTCGCACTTGTGCAGTTTTTTGTAGTTCAGACCTCCAAGAGCGTTTTACCCAGTGCATAAGAAATAGGTACCCGAGCACTGTGGATCTAGTGCTTATATAGGTCTCTATCTTATATACGACAGTTTTTTACCACTGGGACGACGGAGTATTGGCACGAAATATCAAATTGGGATAAGTAGAAATATTACGGCAATGTAAACAAAAATAAAAGTTTCACATTTGTTTTATATTATTGCTCTATGTATATTTTAAAATTTCCGCCGCTCAAATCGAGCAGAAGAAAAATGGTGACTTTATTTTTTAATAAAGAGTGCTAATAAAGTAAGAAAAGTTAAACAAAGAGAGGAGACTAAAGTGAATGTGGAGTTCCACTGTAACTTGTGGAAATTTCACGTTGGTCTTGGACACAAAAATAGTTAATAAAATTAAGCCGAGCGTGAGAGGAATTCCGTCGAGCTTCTAATGAAGCGTTCGTGCGAGCCGGCGCTCGCTGTTAAAAAATAATAAACAGGATGGACGCTCGTAATCTAAGTAGCAAAGTCGGTTTTAAAACCGTTTTCGCGAGGTGAAAACTTTATTATAATTCCGTTAAAAAAAAGGTAATTCCGCCAAGTTGGGACGCGAAAGTGGAAACATTTCTTGCATAATTCGATGACAAGTTTTGACAGGCAATTTAGGGGATTTTTAGCGTCTATTCGTCCAAGCCGATGCGATCTAATATTTTTAATGCACAGCGACACTCGAAATATTGAAATCTGTTTGTGCAATTTCCGCATTTTAAAATTCGAACGTTGCAATCACAGGAAGTGACACATCAAAGTGACGCGCAATAAAGCGTTCCATTGCATTCGGAATTCGAATGGGCCCGCTAAAACGCATCGCGCTCTGGCGGCCAGACGTGGACCAATAACCGTGATAAAAAATCAACAGCTTTCACTATTGAAACCTTTGGTACATACCCTTTTTAGGGTTCCGTACCTCAAAAGCAAAAAAGGAACCCTTATAGGATCACTCGTGTGTCTGTCTGTCTGTCTGTCTGTCCGTCTGTCACAGCCAATTTGCTCCGAAACTACTGGACCGATTGAGTTGAAATTAGGTATTCATATGTAAGTTGGTGACCGCAACACGGACTCGTGACGTAAATATATGAATTTTAAAGATAGGGGCCACTTTTTGCGGGTAAACTAGAAAATTAAAAAAAAAAGTTATGCCACCTATATCGTGTGACATATCAAATGAAAGGGCTTATTGTGAGGATCTTAAATATATTTTTTTTTTAATTTTAAGTAAAATAGTTTAGAAGTTATTCAGGAAAATAGGCGAAAAATGACCATTCCCCCCCTTATTTCCGAAACTACTGGGGCTAAAATTTTGAAAAAAAAATACAGAAAATAGTTCTTTGCCTATAGATTACAGGAAAACCTATAAGAAGTCTATGGTATTTAAGGTAACCTAGTAAATTTCAGATAATCATGTACGGAACGGAACCCTCTCCACGCGAGTTTATTTCCATCAAGAACGGTTCCGCAGGCATTCTAGAACCGATAGGAATCCCAGCGGACCGCGTTCAATTCATCAAGGGCCCGTTAATAGCTTAGTCAAACACAAATTGACCGTTTGTTGTATAAGTAAACAATACAAGAACTAATCGTAACTTTCAGTTAGTTCGGTAAACGGGCACAAATCAGCTATCGCCACTTGGGGCCCAAGTTTTGATTAGCCCGGAGTCAGTCGTCGATGGTCTTCGGTGATCCGGGGAATGTTCTTACTTTTGTTTCGTGTTTGTTTGTCGGCGCCCACTGTGCGTGAAATAAATGAGATTTGGACAACTCAATTATACTTGAAACTTAATACTGGATACTCGTGACTCGCTTTGTACATCTATTCTGTGTGTGTGTAAAAAATGTGAAATTAAAGGATTGCAGCTCGTCGAATTTCGATGATGTTATTTCGGCGATTCCGCGGCCGGCTCGCTGAATATGACTCCGTAAAATTGCGTCACTTATCGTAGAATTAATGTTAGTTCTAGGATATTTATGTTATGAGCCTTATTGCCTGCAATAAAATGTTATTCTTTTTATTATAAACCACACGGTTTATGGCCCGGCGAGTACACATAATTATAAAGACATTTATTTCACACACATTAGACACAGACAGATAACAAGAAAAGCACAATAATCAATGAACATAAAAAGCTGTGCCGAACGGTGCCAAAGGGGGTGCCACTCAGCGTTATGCCGTGGCGAGCCTCGGCGCTGATTTTCAGTGGCCCCTAGGTCATAACACGAGCGACAGAGAACATAGGTTTGTATGGCAACACTTGAGCAAGTCTAAAAAAATAAAATAAAGAAATAAGTCAACCATTGAATATTAAATTGTAACAAGCCATTGCCAAACTTAATTGATAATTTCTGATATAGGCGGATATTAATAGAATTAATAAGTTTAAAGCATAATAAACAACCATATCAGTATTTAAAAATAAAAAATAAAAAAGTAGTAGTTCGACTGCTGTCAGAGGTATACCGGTGGTTGCGCGACCATGGCGCCAACCTAATAACGACTTCCTCAAAAACTGACAAAAGCCAAGATCTATAAAATAATTATCCTAATCTTGCTATATTAACCTAATATATACAGTTTTAAAAATATAAATTTCGACACTTTTGAGTTATACAGATTGTGGTTTAGATACAGTTTTTAGGGTTCCGTACCTCAAAAGGAAAAAACGAAACCCTTATAGGATCAGTCGTGCGTCTGTCTGTCTGTCCGTCTGTCACAGCCAATTTGCTCCGAAACAACGGGACCGATTGAGCTGAGATTTGGTATTCATATGTAAGTCGGTGACCGCAACACGAACGCGTGACGTAAATATATTAATTTTAAACATGGGGGCCACTTTTGGGGGGTAAATCAGAAAAAAAAAAAGTTATGCAATTTAAATTGTGTGACATATCATATGATAGGGCTTATTGTGAGGACTTTAAATATATTTTCTTCTGAATTTTAAGTAAAATAGTTTGGAAGTTAATTAGGAAAATAGGCGAAAATTGACCCCCCCCCCTTATTTCCGAAAAAACTGGGGCTAACATTTAAAAAAAATACAGAAAATAGTTCTTTACCTATAGATTACAGGAAAACCTATAAGAAGTCTATGGTATTTAAAGTAACCTAGTAGATTGCAGATAATCATGTACGGAACGGAACCCTTTCCACGCGAGTTTAACTCGCACTTGTCCGGTTTTTATTTTTATTTGGGATAACAAACACACATATATTTATTAGCTTAAAATAAAAACATGGATAGTTAGTGTGAAACCAGCGGCGTCATCCACATATATGATTTTAACTAAAATTACATGCATAGAGTAGTCAGCGCTAATGAAACATACTATTATTATTCTTAACGGCTAAAGAGCATCAAACACGGTGTAATAGTTTACAGTTAGATGCTATTAAAATTAAAATTAATAATTTAAATATTCATTACTAACAATAAAATTATTCCACGCATCTATCTATTTAACTCTCGTGTCACGGAGTTTGTGGTTGCAGTCCTCCAAACCGCTCCAAAGATTTTTATGAAATTTTGTATTTATATTTGGTATGTATGAGATCGTAATAGTAGTTTATGCAACGGTTGCGTAATGACAGGCCTTAAAACACTAGTGCGGTTTTATGAAACGCGCCTTTAGGCGAGTTTCATAATAAGATCGCACGTGTGTTTTAAGGCCAAATTATGTAGAGTTGCCATACATAACTTTATCTACACATATATTATAAATCCTCCATGATGTGTTCAGAAACAATATTGTCTGACAACAAGTTATTTGTTGCAATCGTGGCTGCATTTACGATATCCGGCGCATTTTCACATCATTCTCGGAGTCACTACTATTCATATTTTCAACTAAAATGTAAATTACAAACAACTTTTTACAATTCTACTGTTGTTCAGCAAAAAACCAACATGAATGATGAAATGACAACAGTACTTAATGACGGCAATTCGATCCTCTGTGGGATATATTTGGTCCCATAGAACACTTCTTCTTTTGCAATCTAAAGATATTGATCTGAAATGATCGATAAATTAAATATCTAGTTGTATTATTCGCGGTCGATGCAGTAGCTAATTTTGTTTTATATTTGACATGGGTTTTCTCCATGGCGAATCAGTTTCGACTGATCAGATTCATCGGATCACCCGCTCGGCGCGCCGGTGGCGCGCCGGCGTGGGGCTCATATCTGTATTGTTATGACCATTACGATACTAAAATTGATACTGTAATAACATTACAGTACAGGTTGTCATAATGATGGTCATTTCCTACGGTTTTTGATTACATTATGGAGGTTTTATGATATGGGTGTAGATAAAGTATATTTCATACCGCTAGGTGATTAGATTGTCCAACCGGACGAAATCACGGGCGGAAGCTAGTAATCAATAAAAATAAACGAAAGGGGATGAAGTGACTGACATGCATTATTTGCCACGCCCAGAACAAATCATACAAAATGATTTATTAATTTAATCACGCGGCTCCGAATGCGAGAACGGGGGGCAATTATTAGAAAAATCTAATATTCGTAACTCCATAATACAACCCTCGAGACATAAATCAAAAAACGTAATAACACAAAACAGCTATTCGGCGATGGGGGAATGACCAATGATTATCGCAATATTTAGAATTAGCTCCCCTAAGTTGTTTTTTCCCATTTACGACAATGAATGAGTAATTTCGGCCCTCGTGTTTATTATGTGTTTATTTTATGTTTATATGTGCGTCGTTCGGAAATCACGAGCGGCGTATGCGTGTTTCCGTTTGGGAATACTGGACATCGGATGTTTGGCCGGTAATTCGTGTAGTTACATGATGCGACATGATTCAACTAGAACGGTTGTGTACTTTTACATACATACATCGCATCACGCCCGAAATCCCTAATGGGGTGGGCAGAGCCACAAGACTACTTGTGGCCACGTTCGATTAATTAGTCCTAAGATGGTATCATGAACCGTATGGTGACAGGTGATCAGTCCATAACCCATACAGATAGTCCACCATGTTGGAGAGGACCCGTCCCTTAGTCGACTTTTGCGACATGCCAGGATGATAAGCATCTGCACGCATTCTATGCTATTTCTTCCCTCCCAGTGCAGCAGAGGAGTACTTTTAGGTGTACTTTTAGCACATCAATAAGGGTTTATTTTGTATGTATATCTACCTATAATCAGATTAAAACTTTCGTGAGACATTACTAAGACTAGAAATAAGCACGGCTTTACTCACGATTTATTGTCAGAAATAGTCCGACATGTTTCGAAGTCATATGGAGTCCTTCTTCAGGGGTTGAGTACGGTCGCGCTCACTGCAACCCACGCACTGCCGCCCTCCGTGCGGCGCGTTGCGCCCGAGCCGAGGGTGCGGGGGCGGCGGGGGGCTGCACCGGTGTTGCTGAAGCACCAGGCTGCGGCTCGTTGTTGGTGGTGAACGGCAGCAAACATGCCGAACTCGAAACTGGACACCAATAGCTCCGCGGTGGCAGAGAACGCCCTGGACATGGGTTCGTCGCATGTCATTCGTTTCGATAAGGCGAGGCTGCTTGTAAGGGAAAAGCGCTTCGTGCAACGCAAAATCCGTGAGGCGATTGAAATTGGGCGACGACCGAATTTTAACCGGGATATTGGGTGGGTATTGCCACCAGCGTGGAAGCCCGTCGTCCCAGCGATTCGGGATACTGGACGTGTTGACATTCTTGTGGACACTGTGAGTTCGGCATGTTTGCTGCCGTTCACCACCAACAACGAGCCGCAGCCTGGTGCTTCAGCAACACCGGTGCAGCCCCCCGTCGCCCCCGCGCCCTCGGCTCGGGCGCAACGCGCCGCACGGAGGGCGGCAGTGCGTGGGTTGCAGTGAGCGCGACCGTACTCAACCCCTGAAGGAGGACTCCATATGAGTTCGAAACATGTCGGACTATTTCTGACAATAAATCGTGAGTAAAGCCGTGCTTATTTTTAGTCTTATATCTACCTAACACTAGTTCTCCCATCTGTGAAACTTTATAGTATGATTTAGGCTGAATTTTACCTTAATAGTGGGGCCAATTCGAAAGTGTCCAACTCAATTTTGACAGCTTGGTGCTATACAAAATCGAGTTTGACGTTTCTTACTTTAAGTTTAGTAAACTTTAAATTTAGGCGACACCTTTTTTAATTGGACCCAGTGTAAGACTCGTTCGAAATTAGTCCATAACAATTTTGTATTTAATCTAAGCGTAAGTCCTTATACGAACTAAGACTTCGGCAATAGAGCTTAGAATCTGGGCGCCCTTATACTAGTTTGGTCGAATCGGGCCTTAACTACTAAGGAAATTAGGAGGATATCAATAATATATCTCAAATAAATGGTATTGATTTTGGTTTTTATCATAATTGTTTTATGAGCTAAAGATTTATTGGTAAGTTTCTCCTCGTTGATAATATTAGAGATTATTAGTTAGGTATTGATTCATTATAAAAAGTAATTTTAGGTTCTAATAAAAGTTGATATAATTTTATACGAAAGTTATGTAAGTGTAAGCAGATGGAAATTAAATATTCGGTAAAGGTCGGAAGGATGGATCGTTCTGGCGCGTTGTGGAGCAGACCTATAAATCTAATAGTTTATATTTCCGGTTTATGAATAAAATGCTGAACAATATAACAATGACAGTAGGGGGTTTTCCACGATCTCATTATGCGATTCTTTAGATTCTAAACCGTAATGAGTCGCTATTATGATCGGCATGTATTTTTTCCGGCAGCATTTTCGTGTAGCTATCAGAATAAAACTGCTTAACGGTCCTAGCATGAACAACACAGAAATAAAGGCATCTATTCCACATTGCAAGTCATATGTTACACCTATCATATCGCTTTGCTCTGTCTTCTTACTTTGCGAAGTTTCATTGAAAAGAAAGTTAAAAAGCATAGCAGCATTTCGTTACCATAATACTGATCTTTTTCTGTATCACACCAATGTCGAATAGGCCAAGCTATCTCCAACTTATCTTCAAGTGCATCCCTGTCTTTGATACGTATGAGAGAGACGCAGTAAGGAACAATTTAACCTGTCATTCATGTTTAGGCCACTGCACTGTTTACGACGCTTTGTCAAAGTCTTAAGATGAACACTGTAAGATAATTATGAAACCTTAGACCTATACACATTTTATACCCTCTTATTTATCAGCTATAAAAACCCTTCGCAAACGCTCGCATGATTGCGAGCAATCTAAAACGGCTTCGATCCTAATCAAAAACCGGTGACCACCTCGCTTCGAACCCGTGATCCTGCCTTATTGTTCTAACTCAACCTTCATTGAAAACCCGGGTTTATTGCCAATTGGGAATAGCCTCCAGCGACACGCCGAGGTGATCGGAAGCTGTAAAAATCTTTACGATGTATAAAACTAGGGTAGAGTCAGGGTTAAGTGTGATGAAGGGCTGTCTGGACCTAAGGGCATTGCTCATATGGTTTTAAAGTTCATTGAACTTTGCTGATGAGGTATTCTTCTTCGTTCTCAAGCAATTATTCACATAAAATCTATTTTTATCAACATTATTTAATACAAAATAGTCTAAAGAGTGGAGAGAGCTATGCTCGGAGTTTCAGCGCGAGTTCGAATTCGAAATTAGGAGATCCGCGGAAGACCTAAGGTGACCGACATAGCCCAAAGAATTGCTAAACTAAAGCGGCAGTGCGCTGGAAGCATTGCTCGTTGAACAGATGGCTGATGGAACCGAAGAGTTCTTGAGTGGCATTCGTATACAGGAAAGTGCAGCGTAGGCAGACTATCCACGCGGTGGACTGACGACCTGGTGAAGATTGCGGCACTCCACTAGATGCGAGTACCACAGGATCGGTCGTTGTGGTAGCCTATGTGGGAGGCCTAGCAGTGGACGTCTTCGGCTGAATTTCGACGGTATTGAAAACAAAAACTTATCTATATTTGTTATTGCGTGCTGAGCATGTCATATTACTCTCGAACGCCATTCCCAGCAAAATGTCGCACAAATGAATAATGTTTTTTTTATAAAAGAATCCAAGTCCGAAAGCATTACAAGGTGGAGCTAAAATTATTTACGAGGGACAAGTTGCGAAATGTTGTTCCCGTGTCGGTGAGCCGTAAATCTCTATACTCGCGCTAATGCGGTTTGGCCGACTTCGTGTCAATGTTGATTACGCCACTTTTGTAACGTAGGTGTCCCTTTGCCACTACTGTTGAAACTCGCAATAACAAACGAATCTAGATATTCTTTTGAATGCCAATCTTCAATCAACCCTTAGAGTTTTTTTACATCTCTAAGTTACTTAACTTGTGCAGACGCTGAGACTACAAGTACTCCATGACAAGATTTGTTTGCTGCCCTTTTTATGTGTTAGTTTTAGATAAAACTAATGTAAAAGTTGAAAAAGAAAGAGTTACTGCTGAGTTACTTAAGGCATTTCTTCGCGGCAGATGTCACATTTCGAAGCGCCGGTAGCTTCAGACATGTGAAAGAGCCCATGAGGCCTACTTGCAAAATAAATATTTTCATTTTTATTTTCAGTTTTATTTTCGATGCTGTTATTGTTAACACTTTCATTGCTAGACATTATATCGAATTGTATCCCAGGCACCACATAATGTCTATAAGACATGTGAGTTTATACAGCCATATAACGAGCAATCCAAGGCTACACGCCAAAGCACCCACTGGGCGGGTTCACGTAACTGTATGCCTGTCGATATGAAGGGCGCTCGATGGGCGAGTTCTTCGGCGTAGACTTGGACTCTGCGATTGGGCAAGCATATTAGAAATAAGCGTGACAGATAGCTTATTGTACTAGCCAATGGACACTTATTTTTATTTATTGTCAATAAATATAAGTTTAACAAAGACTGATGTCCTATACCAAGACAGAAAATATTTAAGTACACATTTGGAAATAAAGTAAAAAAAATTACTGAGTGATGGTCACGTATTTATTTATGTTTTCATAGACACCACTCCCGCCTCCGAAGAAAACTAGCCTCGAAGAAAATCGATGAAAAGGAGATTAATTAATACTCTGTACTCAATAATATAAATGTAAATGACTGGATTTGGTACTTCGGCATGCTTGACATAAGCATGCTTAAGTTGTTAAAGAGAGGTTTGGTAATAGAGTCGCATGAAATGAAAAAAAATGAAGCTCCTTATACCACGAAAGGAGATCCTAGTAGGAGCTTTTAACATAACCCTTCGTATATACAATTTTAGCCGGATGCGTAAAACCTACCTATAAATATGTACGTTTCTCTAATGACGTTCGTTTTCAGTCGAAAAGCTCGTGGAACGCTTTTATAGACAAAATTGATGCCTCTTCTAACCGACGCTTCTAACCAATTTTAACGATTCCTTAAATCCTTTTCACATCGATGCTGGTCGATGGGACAGGAATCTCGGAATTAGGGTTACCCCTTTTGCTTTAGAAACAAAAAATTACGTACGAATTTTTAGCCTCACCGCTTGCAGATTGGCATAGATAGGGATGTTTCCTGGGTAAAAAAAATATCTAATTAGTCCGTCAGTTAGATTATCAAACAATAATGAACACGTATTTTTTGCTTTATCAAATCAATCAAAATTGACAAAGACAATGCTCATCAAAGTTCGGGAGTGAGGGCTCATGCCTTTACTTAATGGTAAAAAGATTTATTGACAAAAGAAAAAATACGTTTTCAATAGTTTATGTATGATAATGTAAATGACGGACTAAATAATTTTTTTCAGGAAACTAGCCTATTGTTTTCAATAAAAGTGAAATATTTAACTGAGTTTACCCACTATGCAAATCCTACTCATTATTTTATAAAAGCAAAAAATACGCTGTGCAAATTTAGCGTATTTCGAGCACAGTGATCCCCTGTGTGGCTAACCAATTTAACCATTTTTTCTATTTTTAGTGAGTCATCATTGGTTCGTTGTCCGGCATTGTTATTCAATTCTTTTTTTATACATGCATGTCAGAACACGCTGTTTAGAATGTAATGTTGTATGCTTACAATTATAAATGTATTATATTCAAAGTGATTGTATTAGCGGCCCTAAAATACTAAACTTATTTAATAAGTATAACCTAGAAAAGCATGGCAGCGACGACATGTAGGTGCCGCGGTCCACTGCATTTAAAAAGCGCTCATTCTAATATGGGGCATCTTATCTTATCTTAGAGGGTGGGGTCCTTGCGGATACACTTCGACCCTATGGGATCTTTTGTGTAATTACCCCTTTTTTCCTAAGCACTATCCATAGCATTCTCCACCACTTCAATGAAGTGACTTGTGGAGCGCAGTGGTAGTGCCTTGAATTCCCCTGGTTCTGGATAACCATTGCCAAGTATCTTCATTCTTAGTCTGGCGAGGGCGTCGCATTCGCACATGATGTGTTTCATTGTTTCTTCCTCTTCGCCACACATTCTACAGCTTGTGTTGTCAGACAGTCCCATCTTGGCTAAGATATACTTGAACCCGAAGTGACCCGTAAATACTCCGATTATGTATCTGAGCTGTTTACGGCTGAGTTTCCAAAGTTTATTGGTCCAGCTTGAGTCTACGCTCCCTGTAAAGAGCTTTGAATGCCTTAGGCCAGCCAAGGAATTCCACTCTAGGTGGTGGATGTCCCTGGCATGGTTGGTTAGGGCTGTTTTTATGGTTCCCTGTGAGAGTCCCACGAAGGGTTCCGGTCCAATGTGTTCGTTCATTGACCCTTCCCTTGCAAGCTCGTCCGCTGTCTCATTACCGGTGAAGCCTTCGTGTCCTGGGATCCATACCAGTGTCACCTTGTTCTGTCTACCAAGTTCGTTTAATGCTTGGACACCATTATAGACCAGTCTTGAGTCCACTCTCGGCGACTTGAGCGCTTTGAGTGCTGCTTGGCTGTCACTGAGTATATAGAGATTTTCCTCTCGTGTTCTCCTGTTTATATTCTCCTGTGCACAGGCAATTATTGCATACATCTCTGCTTGAAAGACGGTGGCATAGTTGCCCATGCTTACGCTACTGTTGTAGTTTTGGGTGTGGATGCCTGCTCCAGTACCGGAGTTCATTTTTGATCCATCCGTATACCATGTGATGCCGTCCCCATTTGGTGGTTTCAGCCCTTCATTCCATTCGACCCTAGTCGGAATGTGAACATTAAAATTTTTGCAGAAAACAAACCTAGACTGCATTTTATCGCAGCCCTTATTAAGTAGTCCGTCCAGAACTCTATTCGGTTCTATGTTAGTATGCCTACTCCTCGGCGCCAAGTCACTCCATATGCCCATCACCTTCATCCTATGTAGTGACTTGCGCGCCTCGGACTGTATGGCAATATGCAGTGGTTGTAGGTCTAGGAGAACCTCCAACGCTGCCGTCGGCGTTGTCCTGAACGCCCCAGTTATGGCCATGCATGCCGTTCTCTGTACTTTCGATAGAGAGTCCTTACATGTGCTCAATTTTGTTCTCGGCCACCAGGCCAAGCAGCCGTACAGGATAATGGGCCTTATATATATATATATATATGGGGCATACTCATGACTTTACGAAATAAACGAAGCATCTTAGGAGAGATCTTATCATCTGCCGCCATCACTATGCCGGCTGATGCATCACTATGCATCAGCCGGCATAGTGATGGCGACAGACGTCGTACTTAATTATGGTTAAGCGCCTGTCGCCCGCACATGGACTCCACTTTCTGCTTTCCAACACGTGGAAGAGGAGTTACATGTCGTGCTCCAATAAATAAAAACCGGTCAAGTGCGAGCCTGACTCGGGCGCCGAGGGTTCCGTAATTACGTATGAAAAAGAAACAGTATCTTGTAAGTACGGAACCCTAAAAAGAAAAAAAAAATGCTTTTACAACGGGGTAACCATTTACAATCTACCTATGAAATTAGACAAAAAATAACATTCGCAAGCTCCTATCTCCGTTCAATCGTAGAGTGTGATACGACTTTGCAAAGGTTATTCCGTTTAACTTTTTTTTATGTGATGTAATTACGAATTCACGGTTTTCGGACTTTTTCCTTTACTTGTGCTAAAAGACACTGCTTCTTGCCAAATTTCATGACTCTAGGTCAACGGGAAGTACCGTATAAGTTTTGATTCCCTTTGGATTCCCTTGAAAGTATCAAAATATGAGACATAAACGGCCATATCTTTTGTTCGCGGTGACTTAGAATGTTAATTTTTTCATAGCTTCAAGAGATTGCAGACTTGAGTATTTGATATTAATTTCAACTTGATACCTCCACGCGTTCCTGAGAAAAAAGGTCTTGACAGACAGACAGATAGACAGACAGACAGACAGACAACCGAGTGATCCTATAAGGGCTCCTTTTTTCCTTTTGAGGTTCGGAACCCTAAAAATGGCAATCCTATCATGAAATTTCATTTCAATAAAAACTTGTGAGCGCATTTCTCTCTTTCTCATTTTTTCTTTGAACAATGTATAGCTGACTGAAAAACGCTACGAGAAAAAGTCACATAAGAGAAACAGCATCCCTGATAATGGCTGGTCCAAATATATACGAGTGTTGCGGTGCGCGCGCGGCGGGTGTATCAGCTTTCCGACCTGGGGTGTTATTCCCTAACGTTCACAGTGGCTGATCAGCAGATAAACGAAACTAATTTAGACTGTAAGACCGAATCATTCGGTCTAAATTTGAACGCCCTCCCTCCATCGCTGATCAGTCGTTGCGCACGTTAGAGAATCAAATGGCTGTACGAGTAAGCCGGTTTGAAAAAGCCAGCGTTTATTCCACTTCGATTTCTATTTCTGGCCAGTTGAAAAACTAGGTACAGGTATGGGAATTTTGTTTGCTAAGAGAGCTAGGATTTTGAATATAATTAATAATATGGACAATATAAGGGATATAAACATCGATAATGAATAGGTTTAGTAACAAGTTAACCGTGATTTTTAAATTGGTACGCCATTTTCAAAATCGAATCACGCTCAAAATAACTTGCCTATTGAGTAATAAAGTGCGTGTTTAACTGACACAATAAAAATTTAATAAAAAAGCCCTTCTAGTTATAGATCACGTTACAATATTCTTCTGGTAGTAATGTCTTATATAGATATATTAGCTGACCCGTGCGAATTTTCGCACAGTATCGTGATCAAACACCGGATAATAATAAATAATAATATAATAAAGTGAGAATAAGTAAATGCAAGTATTAGTAGTACTCTATTTGTCTATTTTTCGTCAAAAGCAAATAATTTTGACAAAGATAATAATTGACGGAGTACTTGCGGGTGTGCCATCTATTGGCATTAGTTTGCAAATAGCCAAGACAAATTTTAGTTAAACAGACTGACAATAGATGGCGCTTGCAATTCGAGTGATTTTTATTTACGTACGCGGATGTTGTTAGCCACGTGCTGTTTTGTAATTGAAAGTCTTAATACGTATTATTATAATACCTATATAGTAACAGATAATTTTGACGAAGATAATAATTAACGCAGTACTCTTCAGTAGCGCCATCTGTTCACATTAGACTGCATGTGCAATTAGCTAACAGACATGTTAGTTAAACAGACTGTCAATAGGTGGCGCTTGCAAATCGCGTGGTTTTTTTATTTAGTTTTTAACGAAAGCTTTTGTATTTTTAAGACAAAGATAAGCTTTAAAATGACGTTTAAATCATTAATTTTGGTAAAGAATTAACGGAGATCTTGAGCGTCTTCAAAAAAATACCTTTTAGAAATAATATACAAGATATGACTGTTGTGTTATTATATTAAACCCAAATTAATTTAGTATGTGCAATCTACATATGGTTATTTATGTTTCTGACTATGTGTCGAGTAGAACCGCTAGTCAGGTGAAGGTCTCCTGCAAAGATGTTTAAACTATGCAATGCATTATGATGATAACAAGGTGTTTAGAGGAAATATGATACAACGTTTTTGTATATGTAATTTACATCAGCGCGGAACTGACAACTGGAAAGCAAAACCCAAAGACAGTAT